>JAEIFJ010001414.1:2637500-5037500 GCA_018903435.1 Leucophenga varia
GTAACCTCTACGCCAGGTAAGCAGTGTTGCCGAATCAGCTACTTTGTAGCTAGATCTGACTACTTTTTAAGGCCGATTGCTACAAAAATTTCAAAACAGCTATTAGCTACAAATCTAGCTATTTTCAAAAATTACAATTAGCTGAAATAAAAGTAAACAAATATCGGAATTGGTTGCATATTTGTTAGTTTCGATACTTTTTTTGAGAGAAATTTTCCAACACCATTTAGCAAAGTGTATTGCATCGATATCTTTATCGATAACGATCACTCAAAAAGTTAATATCTTTTTGCAAGCGTCAGGAAAGCGTCACTCTTAAAGTTATAAATGCCGAAAGAAATATACAATCAAAAATGCCGAGACGCAATGGCTTACAAAGCCAGAATGAGAAAAATGACCACAGATCCCACTGAAGTGTTCTGTTTTTATTGCAAGTTCACGATAAAGGCCGAACTGTGTCATTTGCAAAAACATGCACAGCAAAACATGTTTCCAATGGTAAGAGTTTTGGACAAAGAAACGAAATTTCCTTCGAGGTGGAACCAGTGCCCAAAACCATTGAGCAGGAGGTTGCGTTGTGCCTTTTTGTTGCTGAGCACACTGTTACTTCACAAGTTGAAGGTGAATTTAATAAAAACTAAATTAAGAAATAGAATGAGCTGCACGGTGTTAAGCTCTATTTTGGCTTTAAGGTAAGAAACAACTATTTTAAATTTTGATATACAAATTAATATGAGATTTGACTTATAGATATGGATTACGCCGACATGGAAAATGTTGTTTCGACTATGACGTTCCAGCAAAGTACCTTAGGAAGGCTAATTTCAAAAGCGATATCGTTGAAAATGATGAGTTGGTGGTCATTGATGAAATAATAACAACATTGAATTAAAAAGTTGAATTTTCATTAAAAAAACCCATTTTGTCTCTTTTTTTTTGAAGAAAGTTAGTAAGCCTTAGTACTGTTACTACATTCGTTTGTTGAATGAACTATTTGTGAAGAACACTATATTAAACATTTTTGTTAACGAATGAAAATACAGTATATCTGTTTACCTAATATAAGGGTGACGAATAAATTTGTTCGCTTGCTTAGAATATATACCGATGATACTCGGACATATGCTTCAGATATCTCCTTTAATGCGTTACAAATTTTCCGACAAACTGTAACGATTATTAAATTTGTTATGTATGCTTTTTACAAAAATTAAAGAACTTTAATTAATTCGTTCCTTCTAAAACAATTAAGCAAAAAAAAAAATGGAATTTCTAACCTAAGAATGTGAAATCTTTGTACAATGTTTAGATTTTTTTTTTTTTTTTTTTTGAATTTTTAGTGTTTAAAACATGAACCTTTTCCATATAAAATTAATTGTAATATTATTATTGAAAAAATATCGTTTAATTTTTCTCAATACAACGAAGATGAACAGAATAATGTGAATATTGATAATGCCGAAATAATAGAATTACTGGATATAGAAGATGATCTAGTAAATAATCTAAACGATTATGTATTGCAATTGGAAGGAAAAACTGGAATTAATAAGATTGTGAGTAAAACATCTTGTCGAAATGAAAAACAGCTAAAAAATTGAAGTCTTCAACATGTTACATACTACAGTGTAGCTTCGCGAATTTAATGCATGGCACAATGCATCTTATTTAGATCCCGAAGAGTATTTATCTAATCCATTAAATAGTTTTGCGCTTGTACGTCGTATGCACTCCGATTGGAATGAATTGCATAATTATTTAAATGAAACTGTGGGAATTGGTATGGTGTTTTTTAAAACTAAGTTATTTTTTTAGATTATAAAACTTAAATGATTTCTCAAAATAGATCAAATAGATTACATTAATGAAATGGAACAATATTTTCCAAATAAAAACCATTTAGAGGATGCTATAATAGCCATACTTGATATTCAAAAGATCTACAAAGTCAAAACAGATGATTTAATTATGGGACTAATTGATGGTGTGCAGCTTGAGTAAGTTAAAAAAAAAAAAAACCTACAAAGCTATCCCGCCTTTTAGTATAGAATTGCAATATTTATGGGTCATTTTGGTATTTCTTAGTACTGCACTAACGGTCTACGATACTACAGCAATAGCCAGATATATAGACAGACAGAAACGTTGTTTTGAAGCAAAACCCTGGTATTTTGCAGCATTAAAACAATTTCCAAAATTTGATAAACAAATTTCAAAAATACTTCAAATCGAAGAAGCTGATGTTTGGTATTGGATAGCAGATTGTTGGTTGGAAACAAGTAAATTTACTATATATACAATATAAAAACAAAATATATACCGACTAACCCTTTTTTTTATTTTTTTAGAGCAACTCCAAAATGCTCTAAATGCCATTAATAAAGCATTGACATTGCGACCAAATGATGCCAAGTTTGAGTTTTACAAAATTGCATTATTAGATAATATTGCTCACGATAGAACGTGTCGTGGAGAATATAAAAAGATATCAAAATTATATTGCCTCTATAATAGCACAACTTCGCCATTTCTAAAATTGGCACCATTAAAAATGGAAATTTTATCAGTAAATCCCACCTGGATTGTCATCTATCACGATGTACTCTATGACAGTGAAATAAAAATTTTACGTGAGGGACATCTAAAAAAATTTATACGTGGTGTTGTTGATCTGGGAAAGGGTAAACCCGGAACTATACTTGACAGAACATTAAATGTTTTTAATTATATTGAAGATGACACGCCTACTATACAACATATAACACAACGACTTGTTGATATGACAGGACTCATTTCTAATAAGGAGAATAAAGTTCAAATGGGAAATTATGGTCTTAGCGGACATTATTATAATCATGTTGATTTCTTAAATGAAGAAGAGGTAATTAAATTTAAAATTAAAAAAAAAATGTTTTTTGTTTATAAAATTTTTACGCTATTTCAGTCGGCAATATCATTTGGTGCATTGGGTCAGCGTTATTCAACGGTTATCTTTTATGTAAAACATATTTCAAAAAAAAAAATTATCTTTTTTTTATATTTAAATATTTTTTTTTGCAGATGAACACTGTTCCAGATGGTGGTGCTACTATTTTTCCAAGAGCAAAGATTTCTATTTCACCAAAAAAAGGCACAGCACTTTTCTTTTTCACGTTCACAACTCTATTGATGGAAATTGGAATTCAATGCATGCCTCATGTCCAGTTGTTTTTGGTTCCAAGTGGAGTAAGTCATATTTAAAATTGTTAAAAAAAAAAATATTTGGATAATTTAATGTGGTAAATCATTTTCTTTATAGTTGCAATTAAAACATTTCATGCAGCAGCACAAGTTTTTACGTATCCCTGCTATGACAAGCCAACTGATCATTTAACAGCAAAACAATGGTAATTTTATATTTTAACAACTATGATTTTGTATTGTTAATTATAATATTAAATTAAATGAAAATTTATATTTAAAAATAAAAAATATTAATTGATAATATTCGTATACATACAGTTGGTATATTCGAAATTTAATAGCACAGCTTTCGGAACATCTGTTGCCGTTCAAAAGCTTGCAGTACAGCAACTGTAAGCAAAATTATTAAAGCATTTAAATAAATAGGTACTTTAG
This sequence comes from Leucophenga varia, assembly GCA_018903435.1. NCBI lineage: Eukaryota > Metazoa > Arthropoda > Insecta > Diptera > Drosophilidae > Leucophenga > Leucophenga varia. The sequence goes on from JAEIFJ010001414.1 coordinate 2,641,119, forward strand.
CATTACATATTTATAATATACGTACTCCATTTAGAACCCAAAGCAACTGGACATGAAGTATGCAAAGACTTTGAGTTACCATTACCAGCATTGTCCAAGTGTTGCCAAAAAATACCGCTACCCTTTCTGGCAGGCACAAGAATATCAATTTCGGGAAAACCAGTTCCGCCGCCCTCTTCAACATCAGTTAACTGAAACCATAATTTGTATATAGTACATTTATAAATTATGTTTAAAATAAATAACTACATAAAATAAAACAGCGCCAATACGATCTCCAGATGGTTCTGCCAGCTCAGGATGCTGCAAAAACAAAAACAGAAAATTAGATATTTGAAAAGTCTACACAAATATTTTTTGATAAATAAATACTTTTGTTAAATTATAATAATCATGATGACTATAATATTGTCCACCAAGTCCATAATTTACAACTTGCATTCTATTAGCATCGCTCCAATCAAAACCGCTCATATCAACCAAAAGATGCCCAAAACGTGTCACCAACGGAGTTTCGTATTCATGAAAATCTGTTAATTTTACAGTGCGAAATGAATCGGTCAAATCATCATCATTAAGTCCACCCGGCTCCATGCCTTTGCCTTAGCCGTTTCAATTAAGATTTTAGCTTCTTTATCACTAAAAAAGATCATGATAGATCACTATATACGGATCTGCAGCAATTTGTTCCATTTGAGTGGCGCCAATTTTAAAAATGCATTTGTGGTAGTATTATAGCGGCAATATAATCTACTGGGTTTTCGAATAAATTGACCACTACAAACTTTTTGTGATTAAGATACGCATTAAAGGTTTCTTTAGTTTGCAAATAAAATTCATTATGCGGTTTATATTGAACTGCAAATTTATACGCTTCATATGCTTTTTGATAAGAATCTAATGAATAAAAAAAAAAATATTGTTATATTGTAATAAATATTAGAGTGTCATTTTGAAAAGGCAGAAAATACCCATATTGTCAAAACAGTTTCCTATCCAATACCATATATCTCCAATTTCTATGTCCAGAACTTTATTAACGGCAACATTATCGGCTTCAAACAGTTTTAATGCGGCACTATACCACTTTAAGGCTTCGGAATATTTATTAAAACTCAATTGATATGAACCTAACGTCAGGCAATCTTGTGTAGAAAGTTTATTGCTAAAATTGCGATTAAAAAAAAAACCGACTTTAACAGACTTGTTCTCAATAGCACTTTCACAAAATTTACGAAAGTGAATTTGAGCACAAATTACTTACTTATATTGTCTGCCAAAAGATAACCTTCCGACATATTCTCTACAGCTATACCATATGTATATTGTATACGTATGAAGCCATCACTAGCTATTTGAATATCCGTATACGTTGGAAGCATTGTACGCATTTCTTCAATAAAATCAATTTGTGCTAAAAAATAAAAGTGAAGAATTTATTAAAATTTTTTTTTTCGCGTTCAATTTCCTTACCTTTGCCAACAACTTTCTGCATATATTCCTGCAATTTATTCCAATCCGTGTGCATGCGTCGTATTAGTGCAAAACTTTTCCAAGGAACTAGACATACTCGCATATCTTTCATGTCTAGTTTGTGATGTCCTTTGCTGTTTGCGTACAATATTTACAATGCTATGGTATAAGATTTGTGTTAAAAAAATGTTCCGATATTGATGCATTATTTCTTACGATCTTATTGTGTTCAATTTTTCATGCATTTGCTTTACATATTGCTCCAAATTTTCAATAAGTTCGTTTTCCATGTGCAATAACTGCACCATTCCCCACGTAGAAAGTGGATAGGCATTCTCGGTTTTTATTGAATTTTGCAGCGATTTTGAAGTAGTTAAAAAAATAAGAAATACAACTAAAGAAATGCCTTTCAAGTAGCTTTGATTCATTAAGACTTTTTTAAAATGATGATTTAAATAGAAAATTTTTAAAAATAATACGCGTATGTATCTTAAAAATTTAAAATATTTTTTTTTATATAAAAGATTTCAAAAATAATTAATTAAAAATAAAAAATAACTCTCAGACACAAATATTTGTCGTGTAGCTAATTAAAACTATTTTTTTACAAATACAAACGGACACGTAATGAAAGTAGTAACATTCGATAAGGTCGATTTAACTAGACTCTACACTGTTCTACGACAAAAAGTCGATTCGGTATACCATACAAATGGACATAATTACCTCCGTCTATATTTTGTATAACCGCTCTATTCTAAAAGACTATCAGACTAGAGACATAACATGGTATTTAGATTTGTTCTACCTAAATACAAAAACAAACATTGCAAAACTTTTTCGAAAAAAGGGGCTAACCTTTGAAATGAGCATGGAAAAGAAAGTTGATAATTATGATTTCGGGATTGTTCTACAAAAATTCAGTTTTAATTTTCCTTTATTGGTTATAGTGTTCAATATAGTCGGTTTAATATGACAGACGTACAGTCCCGCACTCATGTCTTATATCGATGTCAATTTTAGACGACTGTAGTATTATTTCTTGTTTAAATATAATAGACGCTAAATTTGCTATGGATGCATTTTTCGTAAATTCGAAAATATAAAAAACGGGTATAATTTTGTACAACCATAACAAAATCAAGCATATTATTAAGTTAGATCTAAATGGCATTACAATTTATTTTTTTTTAATTACAAATCACTTCAGTTTTTCACTTGTGCTAAATAACAACTTCAAATGAAATTTCGAAATATTAAATTTATTCTAAGCTTTGCTATTTTGCTTAGCTTTGAATTCGCTGTTCGTGCCGATAAGAATGAAACCCAAACCGAGCGAAGTTATGCACTTTCTACGGCCAGCATGGTCGATTTACTGCAAATAGAACAAAAAATTTTGGAAAATTTAGAAAAATATCAGAAAAAAGTTCCTGAAAAATTGCAACTAACTAAAAAGTAAGTTTTGGTTATAAAAGAAAATGAGTCTAATGTATTTTATTTTTTTTTTTTTTTAAATTTAAGAATTTCTACTTATTTAAAATCAGAACACAAAAAATCATATAATAATCTTGAAGGTTATGTATCAAATCCATTAAATGCTTTTTTCGTTAATACGTCGCTTGCAACGTGATTGGAAGAAATGGAATGAATATGTTCGTCATAAAATTGGTTGCTGTAAGTTACCATAAAAAAAAAACTTTACAATTTTACTAAATTTAAATCACAGCACGAGTCGACCTCATTGGGGAATTACACAAGGAATTGCCCACAGTTAAAGATCTCGATGAGGCAGCGGCTGGTATAATACGTCTCCAGGAAACTTACGAACTGAAAGTTGAAGATATCGTTGTTGGCTTTCTGTTAGGCAAACAATATGAGTAGGTTTTAATGGACCGTTTTCATTAGTGTTAGTGTTTACCTGTTGCTCGCCAATAATCGAACCGATAAATAAAGATAAATCTAATTCTCAAAAGCTACGCCGGTTCGATTATTTAAGAAGCACACTAACACTAAAGCAAATGAAAACATAATATATGTTTATATAATATGATCTTTTTTACTTTAGTGGAGCGCTTGACTTGCAGGATTGTTATGCAATTGCTGAATATTGCCTAAAGAAGTTAAACTATCAACGTGCTTTAGATTGGCTACACGAAGCAGTACAAATTCATACGCCTTGCACGGAAAGCACAAATAAAGTTTTGGGCATTGAATTGGCAGATGTTTGGTATTTGATCGCTGATACCTGGTTTAAACTTGGTAATATTTAAATAAAAATCGAGTATATAAATTGTAGTTCGATAAATTGGGAAATCGTAAATCGGTTATTTAACGCAACTGCAACTGTAATGGAAACTTAATATTTTACTTTTATTAATTTAATTTCATTTATTTATTTATATTTTTTTTGTAGATCAATTCGATAGTTCCCAAAGTGCTATAAATCTAGCTTTTAAAAATCGCCCAAAGGACGCTAAAATAGTTAAGTTCCGTAAGAAGGTGGAACTTCTAATTATGCATGAAAAACTTTGTCGTGGTGATATAGTACAAAATACGGAGCTATTCTGTGTCTACAATACAGTAACGAATCCATTCTTAATACTTGCACCGCTAAAAATGGAAATAATTGCAGAAGATCCATTGTTAGTGTTATACCATGATGCCTTGTATGATCATGAAATTGATGAGTTAAAACGTTTGTCAATACCAAAATTGGAACGTGAATTAATTGTTGAATCTGAGACAAATGAATTGGAGCGAACAGCGCAAAGAGCTGAATTCTTTGGCAATGAAAGTAGAGTTGTAGCGCGTATGGAGCAACTTACAGCCGATATGATTGGTTTAGATGTTAATTTTTCACCAGGATTACAAGTGATGAACTATGGCATGGGTGGAGACTATTTGAATAACAACGAACGCTTTGATATGGTACAAACTTAAATACCTTTTCTTTTTTTTTTATAATGTTTAAATATTTCAATATTTGCAGCACTCCAAATGGTTAATGCCAAATATTGAAAAAATGGCATCAGTTATATTTTATGTAAGTAAAAATTAAAAAAAGAAAAATGTTGATATTGAAATTCATTTTTTTTTTTTTCAGCTAAGCGATGTAAAATTGGGCGGTGCAACAATTTTTACAAAAATTGGCATAGCTGTGCCCCCCAAAAAAGGGTGCTGCTCTAATTTGGAATGATCCAGAAGATCCCAAGGCAATGCATGACTCATGTCCTGTTATTCTAGGCTCCAAATGGAGTAAGATATTGTTTTTTTTTTTTTTATAAAGAGATTATTTCATGCATAAGATTGCCTAATACACCAAAACTCTTTATCTTTTTTATTTAGTTGCTACCAAACTATTATATCAACCGAAGGAAGTCGTTTTGGAACCATCTATGCAAATGCAAAATAAATCTGCATAGAAAACGTTTTTAACAGAAGTTGTATTATAGTGTACCAATCTGGATTGGAATTCATAAAATAGTAATTCAAATATTGAAAAACATGCTGTAGTATAAAAAACGATAAAAGTTCTTAGAATTACTAAATATAATTTCTACACATAACTAAAAAATAAGCATGAATAAATATATCCTATATGTATATTGTATTATATTTTTCACAGTAAAGCTTTTAGTTGAGTCGACCAACCATTCCACATCCTATTCTATTTCCCATGAAACTAAAAGTAAGAATTTCCTCAAAGATAGAATCCTCAAAGTTAGAGTCAATCTCAAAAGTCGGTTCTAATATAGTCTTAAATGTATCTCTTTAATGTCGGGACGGCGCGTACGCCATTCCCGGCTACCAAAAATTACACGCACGAGTTATTCGCATTAGGAATAATCGCGGAGGTCAACTCAACCGATAGTGCAATGGCCAAGTCTCACTCCGGAGAAACCACCTTCATGATCATGGTAACCTCTACGCCAGGTAAGTATGCTTTCATCCCCTCTCGATTGTATACTACATTCGTTTGTTGCATAAACTATTTGCGATGTATAATAAGCATTTTTGTAAACGAATGAAAATGTTTTTAAAAGTGGTTGCAGTTGACGTTGCTTACTAATTTGTTTGAGTGCTCACTTTGGGGTGGAAAATCGTTACGTTATATCTAGCTGATACCTCCAAATTTTGTCATGCGAAATATTTTATAAAATAAGGTCTAAGATATTTTGTTTACTATATCTTAACAATTAATATATTTTCGAGTTGTAAAACTTATTTCCCAATGATACACTTTATAATGTAATTATAAGTTTTAGTTATAAGTTACCCCTTGGCGGGTCTGGAAAATCTAAGTATCAAGTTCGATGACTCTATATTTTATAATGTCTTCAAAATAATCCGTTTCATATGGCGGACAACAGGCCGAACGGTTGTTTAAATATATTTATATATAACTTGATATAACTTAGCTTTAAATTCAAGATTATACATATACACTTTATGGGGTCTGTCATGCCTTTCTCTGCCTTTTACGTACTTTTAAAAAATCTTAATATACCCTTTAACTCTTTGGGTACAGAGTGTGCTTTAATTTGTGTTACAAATTACAAAATTTACACTCATTTATTAATTTAAACTAACAAAATAAATAAAACTATTTTATTAATAAACTTTGTACAGATGTCTCGAATTCTTAGCAGTATTTTGATATTACTTTTTGGAGTAAAAATTCAAAATGCTGCATATCATAAACAAATTAAAATATAATGAAACTCCTACAATATTCAGAATGCTAAATTATTTAACAATTGAACAAGATTTGATTGGAAATATGGAAAATTATATTAAAAAATTAAAAGAAAAACTGGAGTTTATAGACTTGTATGTATTCCCAAAATATATTTCATTTAAGCTAAATATTTTCACACAATATTTTCACAACAATAGAATTTCCACTAAATTAAAATCAGAACATGCGACAACTGTGAAAGATATGGAAAAATATTCATCAAATGCTTTCAGCAATTTTGCGCTACATAGACGCATTCATATCAATTGGAAGAATTCGAAAATATTTATGCAGCAAGACTTGGGCAAATGTTAGTAGATATTTTTTTAAATTAAATTTTATTTATTTTAAAAAGTATTTGTAACAGCACAAATTGACTTCATTGAGCAGACGCGTACTAAACTGCCAACAGCCAAGGATCTAGAAGAAACTGCTGACACCATAGTAAAGGCTTCGGCAAACCTATGAGCTTAGTATTGATAATATGGTAGCTGGTATACTATATGGCAAACAAACTAAGTAACTTTAATATTTGTAAAATAAAAAAAAAACAATAATGTATTTTTATTTTTTTTTTTTTTTAGTACAACATTTTCACTCTTGGATTGCTATACGATTGCTTTACAACTTTATAATAAATTCCAATTTGAACAATCGAAAAAATGGCTTGAAGCTGGCCTACGACTCCATAGATCGTTTAACATCAAATCAAAAGAAATTCTGGACTTTAAATTCGCTGACATTTGGCAATTGTTGGCAAATTGTTTATTAGAATTAAGTAAGTAATTTTAATTAGAATGATAAACTTAATATATTTTTTCAATTTCAGATAAATTTGAGACTGCTTACGACATCATTAAATTGGCCAACGAAAACGAACCACATAATTTGAAGCTTGTCGAATTGAAAGCATCACTCGCTCAATTTCTTGCACATGAGAAACTTTGCCGTGCAGAGACTGTACCAAATTCACAAAGACTTCAGTGTTTTTATAATAGTACAACGCATCCATATCTTAAATTAGCACCACTCAAAATGGAAATAATTGCTGAGAATCCATATCTAGTGCTCTATCACGATGTTCTCACTGATAATCAAATTAATCAGTTAAAAAATTTAGCAATTCCGAAACTCAAACGTGGTCAAATTTTTCCAGATGCCGTAGTACCACTACGCACAGTACAAAAGGCAGACTTTGGCCAAAATGAAAATCAAATTGTAACATTTATGGAAAACTTAGCTGCTTATATAAGTGGTTTCGATGTCAGCAATGCAATGCGTTTGCAAGTGATTAACTATGGCTTAGGTGGACACTTTTATACTCACGCTGACTATTACAATTTAACTGAGGTGAAAAATAATTTGTATAATTTGGATTATTTTTAAAAAAAAATTTTTTTTTTTGTTTAGAATCCTCAATTGTTGCAACCATTTGGCGAACGAATTGCAGCGGTACTCTTTTATGTAAAATAATTCAAAATTTTATTTTAAAAAATAATGTAATTTGTTCTTTCAATATTTTTTAGTTAAACGATGTTGAATTGGGTGGCGAAACTATATTTCCAGCTATTGGAAAAATTGTAAAACCGAAAAAAGGTGCCGCATTACTTTGGCATCATTTGGATAACGCCGGCAATGGTAATCCGAAATCGTTTCATGCTTCATGTAGTACTGCAATCGGATCCAAATGGGGTCAGTTATGATTTGTAAATTTTGATTGCCTGAATAATTTTCTTTTTATTTATAGTTGCAGTTAAAATGATATCCGAACCTCCACAAATGTTCATAAAACTGTGTCCGAAAGATTATAATTTAATTTCTTAAAATTATTATAAAGGATCCGTAAAGTATATTTTTTTTTTCGGATTCATACAGTGGGAAATGCGGTTTAACTCTCCCAAATCAATCATCATTTAGCTTATGATACTTATATCTTTCTAAATTCGATTCAAATAAAATATAATATCATAGTAATGCAATTTATTATAATTTGAATTACGATGGAACATGAAGTAAAATGCTCTAAAATTTTTACATAGTCTATAAAATCGATTCGATATACAAAATTTTAATTAAAGATTTTTTGATTAACAAAAAAAAACGAAACACTTTCTTTGTACAACTCGATTCGTTAATACTGATTTTAAATAATAAGACTGTTCCTAAATGAATCGAACACCTTTCGTAATTCTTTGCACAATTTTAATAATATTCTCTTGGATCAAAGTCAAATATGCTACAAATCCTTCGGAAGATGAAAATAATTATGCTCAATCAATCATTGGAATGACACCTTTATTAAATATGGAAATTGATCTGACTGCCAATATGGAAAAATATGTAAATCAATTAGAGGAAAAACGGAATTTAATAAGTTTGTAGGTATTCCTTCCGATAAAGCAAAAAAAAAAAAAATTAATAAAATTTATTATTTGTTGCAATAGAATATTAAAAAATTTAGAAAAAGAAACTGCAAAATCTAAGAACGATCCCGAAGCATATTTATCAAATCCTCTAAACAGTTTTGCATTGATACGGCGCATGCATGCTGATTGGATCAAATGGCAAACATTTTTGCAGCAACAAGTCGGAAAATGTTGGTGAAACAAAAATAATAAAAAACATAAAAAAAATTATTAATTAATATTTTTCAGCACAAATTGACTTTATAGAGCAGTTACGTTCTAAGTTGCCAACAATTAAGGATCTTGAAGAAGCAGCTGCTGCTATGATGCGAATACAGGAGACATATCTATTGAGTACGAATAATATGGTAACTGGTCTATTAAATGGAAAACAAACTGAGTACGTTTTATGTATAAACAAAAGAAATTTAATCTGTTTATTTGAGTATTTTTTTTTCCAATTTAGTGCTAAACTTTCGCTATACGATTGCTTTACAATTGGAGCTTATCTTCGTAAAAATTCCCAGTATCAACAATCCAAGAACTGGCTAGAAGCAGCACTTCAGCTGTATACACCTAATATGGAAAAGTCGAATGAAATTCTTGGCATAGGCCTTGCAGATATTTGGGACTTGATTGCTAATAACCTTCTTGAATTAAGTAAGTAACTCATATTAAACACAAGTTTGGCACAATCGCTATAACATATTCTACGATTCACAGATTACTATGAGGAAGCACAAAGCGCCGTTCAATTAGCCGTCAAATACAAGCCAAGCGATATAAAGTTTGCGCAGCATAATGAATCATTATCTCAATTTATTGCACATGAAAAACTCTGCCGCGAAGAGGTTATACCCAATTCTCAAAGGCTTTATTGTTGCTACAATAGCACAACACATCCATTTCTTATATTAGCACCGCTTAAAATGGAAATAATTTCCGAAGATCCTTATTTGGTGGTCTATCATGATGTTATCTATGATCATGAAATTGAAGAGTTAATAAGAATATCAAAACCCAAAATGGTACGTGGTTTGGTTGGTCCTGGTATTGTTAATTCTGGTCGAACTGTTCAAAAAACTGAAATCTATGCACATGAGCATCGAGTTGTGGCACGTATGGAACAACTTACGGCAGATATAAGTGGCTTCGAAATAGATCCAGAGTTGCGCTTACAAATAGTAAATTACGGTTTAGGAGGACAATTCTTCAATCATCGTGACTATCTCAATCTGACAGAGGTAATAAATATTATTCAACGATTTTAGCCTCTCTGCCGCATCAATGGCTTTTAAGTTAGCAAAAGCACAAATGTGAAGAGTATAAAAACTCCGAATTGTCAGTTTTATTTATTTTTTTAATAATTTTTTTTATTTTTACATATTTTTTTCAGACGTCTGATATAGAAAATTACGGTGAAAGAATTGCAATTGTGCTCTTTTATGTAAAAGAAAATTCTGTTTAAAGTTTAAATTCTTTTTTTTACGAACTTAATTTTTTTCCAGTTAAATGATTTGGAATTGGGCGGTGACACGGTTTTTGCGGAAATTGGAAAAATTGTAAAACCAAAGAAAGGCTCCGCCATATTTTGGCATCATTTGGATAATGCTGGAAATGGTAATCCTAAAACTCTACATGCTGGATGCGCCGTTGCTATTGGATCTAAATGGAGTAATTTATTAAAAATATTTATAAACTTTTTTTATTCATGTTTCTTTATTTCAGTTGCTGCCAGATTAATTCCTGAATTTGGACAAATGTTCATCAAGCCATGTCCGAAAGACTACAAAGTGATTTCATGAATAGAATTTTGATTTCTAAAAATTATATTATATTAAATTTAATTTAACTTTTTATAATATTATTATTCATTACTAAACGAAGTTTTTTTTTGTGTATTTTTGCATTTCTGTAATTTTTCATGTTAATTTTTAAAACCCGTGACGGATATATTTAGTTTTTCAGAAAGTTTATTTAAGAAGACCTATTTTAAACTGAAGATTTGGCATGGTATAAGAAGCATTTGTACCATATATAAAGCCATTCGCTTTATAAATACATTTTTCTTAAAGGAACTTGACAAAATGTTGTACTTTTGTATGGGAGCTATACCTAAAAATGGGCGTGGCACATTGATTTTAACATAGAAAGTACACAGGACCTAGTAAAGCTTAAGTTTAAAATTTCAGCTTAATATCTTTAAAACTAAACGAATAAATCGATTCGTGTCGTCGAGGTGATCAAGAATATATTATACTTTATAGGGTCTACGATGCCTCCTTTAATGCGTTACAAACTTTCCGACAAACTGAATATACCTGTTTTACGCTATGTGTAACAGGTATAAAAAAATAAAAAAGTATGAAAGCTTTGTAAAATCCATGCAAATTAAATTTAAATGATTAGAAACACTTTGCATGAATAAAGAATGTCTAAAACTGTAAAAAAAAATTATGTTCTTTTATTAAAATAAAATTTTGGAAAAAATGTTTCGAATATCCATTACAGTCTGCAGCATAATTTTTATATTATTTCTTATAAACAAAAGTTATTCCACGGATTTGAAAATAGAAAATAATTATGCCCAATCAATTATTGGAATGGTGCCATTGTTGTCTATGGAACGAGAACTAATTGCAAATATGGAAAGCTATGTTGCTCAACTGCGAGTGAAAATGGATTTAATAAAATTGTAAGTGAACACATAAAGAGACTTCAAAATGTACAAATTATTTTTACAGCTCACGACAATAGAATTTCAGATAAATTACAAACAGAACATATAAAATCAAAGTTCGATACTGAAGAATATTTGTCAAATCCCTTTAAATAGTTTTGCACTTGTTAGACGCATACATTCCGTTTGGGATAGATTGCAAAAGTTTATGCAACAAGAAATCGGAAAATGTAAGCAATAAAATATCTTTATTTTTTTTTTAAATTAAAAAAAAGTTGTAAAGTAAATAAATTTCTATCATATTTACTTTTAGCACAAATTGAATTCATTGAACAGATTCGTAAGAAGCTGCCAACAGCTAAGGATTTTGAGGAAGCAGCTGCCGCCATAACACGCCTTCAGTACACCTATGAGCTTAGCATAGATAATTTAGTATCTGGAATATTTAATGGCAAACAATATGAGTAAGTAATCTGGAAATAATTAGAAGTATAATATGTAATTGTGCTTTACATGAATAAATATGGTTGTCGGTTCTAATCCGAATCGTCTGTCTTTCCGGATTTCCATAAAACTTTCTTCTATAATTTCAGTTCTAAATTTTCACTTCGTGACTGCTATGCAATGGGTGCACATCATCATAATAAATCCAACTGGAAACAATCCGAAAATTGGTTAAATGCAGCACTTAAACTTCATAGACCCTTTGATGAAAAAACTAATAACATTCTAGGGGCCGGAATAGCAGATATTTGGCACATAATTGCTGATAGTTTATATGAAATGCGTAAGTAACAATTTATCTAACAATTATTTACATATTTAATTCAGCACATTTTCTCATTTTCAAAAAAAAATATTATATATTTTTGTGATTATTTCAGATAAATATGAGGAATCGCTAAATGCCATAAAATTGGCATATGAATATAGGAAAAATGATCAAGACATTGGCAACTTTAAATATTTTGCTGAAGGTGTTGTATCACACGAGAAACTCTGTCGCGGAAAGATTGTGCCAACAACACAAAAACTTCATTGCCGATACAACACCACCACGCATCCATTTTTAAAATTGGCACCACTTAAAATGGAAATATTAGCAGAAGATCCATATCTGATACTATATCATGATGTACTTTACGATCACGAAATCGAAGAACTAAAGAAATTAGCAAATGCAAATTTAACACGTGGCTTAGTAGGATTTGGTACTATTGATCCCGGTCGAACTGTTCAAAAGAATGTGCTTACAACCAATCAATATGTTATAACGGAGCGCATTGATCGCCGGATAATCGATATGAGTGGCTTCGATACTAGTGCTGATCCGAGAATACAAATGGTAAACTATGGATTGGGTGGACATTACACCAATCATGTGGATTTCGTTAATTTAACCCAGGTGACATGTGCAGCATTCATTTTCTTTCTGCAATATTTATTAAATTTACTTTTTATAAATTTAAGAATCCAGAATTTGGAACGCATGGTGAAAGAATTGGATCAGTTTTGTTTTATGTAATCTTAACTAAGTCTAAAAAGAATCTAAATTTTTTAGAATTAAAAAAAAATTATTTCTGTTGTAGCTAAGCGATGTAAAACTGGGCGGCGCAACAGTATTTCCGCAGATTGGAAAAATTGTAATACCGAAAAAAGGTGCCGCCATATTTTGGCATCATTTAGATGAATGTGGAAATGGTAATCTTAAAACTGAGCATGCTGCGTGTCCCATGGTGTTTGGATCGAAGTGGGGTAGGTTATTTCATGAATACAAATATTTTTACAAAATTATTATCTAAATAATTTTTATTCTTTTTAGTTATGGTCAAATTGTTGTACGAAAAAGGACAAATGTTTATTAAGCCATGTCCGAAAGACTACAAAGTGGTTCCACGAATAAAATTTTAATTTGTTAAAATTATATTAAATTAAATTCACCTTCTGATAATAATATTATTCATTTTAAACAAAACTAATGTTTTTTTATTGTGTTAATTTGTATTTCTGTAATTTTTCATGTTAATTTTTAAAACCCGTGACGGTTATATTCAGTTTTTCGGAAAGTTTGTAGCGTATTAAATATGACCTATACCATAGACGCTATAAAGTATATATATATATTATGGATCAGCTGGATGAGACAAAATAGCGTATACGTAGGCACTATGGGCGTAAAGGGCATAAAAAATTTATGAAAGTATTTCCATTGATGGCTAAAGTGATTAGGGGCACAGCCCATGTTCTAAGAGCGCATGTGACCAAGTTGGTTAGGGTCCACTTTTCAATTTGTGATAATGACGAGTTTGCAGCACGTCGGGGATTAGCTCTACAATTGTCGAGATCATGAGGTGATGGGAGGTTTTCGAGACCAGATTAATTTCGAAACCACAAGGTTTCATCAAGAATCACAAAACACATGCGGGCCAAAAAAAACACGTTGCTTACAAAAGTAAAAAAAAAAATAATAATAACAATAAAATATGAAAGCTTTTCAATATCCATGAAAATTTTATTTAAATGATTAGAAACACTTTAAAATTAATAAAGAATGACTTAATTTGTAGCTGAAACAATTTTCGTTTTTTTTTTATTAAAATAAAATTTTGTAAAAAATGTTTCGAATATCCATTACAGTTTATATCACAATTTTTATATTATTTTTTGTAAACCAAGGTTATTCCACGGATTTGAAAATAGAAAATAATTATGCCCAATCAATTATTGGAATGGTGCCATTGTTGTCTATAGAACGAGAACTAATTGCAAATATGGAGAACTATGTTGTGCAACTACGAGTAAAAATGGATTTAATAAAATTGTAAGTGAACACATAAAGAGAATTCAAATGTAAAAATTATTTTTACAGCTCACGACAATAGAATTTCAGATAAATTACAAGCAGAACATATAAAATCAAAGTTCGATACTGAAGAGTATTTGTCAAATCCTTTAAATAGTTTTGCACTTGTTCGACGCATGCATTCCGATTGGCATAAATTGCAAAAGTTTATGGAACAAGAAATGGGAAAATGTTAGCAAAAAAATATATATTTTTTTAATAAAAGAAAGTTGTAAAGTAAATAAATTTCTATTATATTTACTTTAAGCACAATTTGAGTTCATTGAACAGATGCGTATGAAGCTGCCAACAGCTAAGGATTTTGAGGAAGCAGTTGCCTGCCATAACACGCCTTCAGTACACCTATGAGCTTAGCATAGATAATTTAGTATCTGGAATATTTAATGACAAACAATATGAGTAAGTAATCTGGAAATAATTAGAAGTGTAATATGTAATTGTACTTTACATGAATAAATATGGTGGTCGGTTCTAAGCCGAACCGTCTGTCTTTCCGGATTTCCATAAAACTTTCTTCTATAATTTCAGTTCTAAATTTTCACTTCGTGACTGCTATGCAATAGGTGCACATTATAATAATAAATCCAACTGGAAACAATCCGAAAATTGGTTAAATGCTGCACTTAAACTTCATAGACCCTTTGATGAAAAAACTAATAACATTCTAGGGGCCGGAATAGCAGATATTTGGCACATAATGGCTGATAGTTTATATGAAATGCGTTAGTAAAAATTTATCTAGCATTTATTTAAATATTTAATTCAGCACATTTTCTAATTTTCAAAAAAAAATTTATATATTTTGGTGAATATTTCAGATAAATACGAGGAATCGCTAAATGCCATAAAATTGGCATATGAATATAGAAAAAATGATCAAGACATTATCCATTTTAAGTATTTTGCTCAAGGTTTTGTATCACACGAGAAACTCTGTCGCGGAAAGATTGAGCCAACAACAGAAAAACTTCATTGCCGATACAACACCACTACGCATCCATTTTTAAAATTGGCACCACTTAAAATGGAAATATTGGCAGAAGATCCATATCTGGTACTCTATCATGATGTAATTTACGATCACGAAATCGAAGAACTAAAGAAATTAGCAATTGCAAATTTAACACGTGGCTTAGTGGGATTTAATACTCTTAATCCCGGTCGAACTGTTCAAAAGAATGTGCTTACAACCAATCAAAGTGTTATAACAGAGCGCATTGATCGCCGGATAATCGATATGAGTGGCTTTGATACTAGTGTCAATCAGAGAATACATATGGTAAACTATGGATTGGGTGGACATTACATGAATCATGTAGATTTCGCTAATTTAACCCAGGTGACAAGTGCAGCATTAATTTTCTTTCTACAATATTTATTAAATTTACTTTTAAGAATCCAGAAACTGCAGCGCTTGGCGAAAGAATTGGAACAGTTTTGTTTTATGTAATCTAAACTAAGTCTAAAAAAAACTCACTTTCGTATAATAAATAATGAATTTCTGTTCTAGCTGAGCGATGTAAAACTGGGCGGCGCAACAGCATTTCCACGGATTGGAAAATTTGTTAAACCGAAAAAAGGTGCCGCCATATTTTGGCATCATTTAGATGAATGTGGAAATGGTAATCTTAAAACTGAGCATGCTGCGTGTCCCATGGTGTTTGGATCGAAAGTGGGGTAGGTTATTTAATGAATACAAATATTTTTTCAAAATTTTTATCTAAATAATTTTATTTCTTTTTAGTTTTGATCAAATTGTTGTACGAAAAAGGACAAATGTTCATTAAGCCTTGTCCGAAAAATTTCAAAGATAGAAATATTATAAATCAGTTATAAATCACAATAACTATAGATATAGTAAAGAGCTCTTGCACAAATAAAAAAAAAAGTATTAAAAGCAATTGTTTCCCCTAACACAAGTTTAAAAACTATTCTTCTAACTATTCTTCGGACTTCTCTAATGTTAGATTTTAGGTATAATTTGAGAGAAAATTTTTTTCTAGCATTTAAATAATTTTCATAAATTCTGAAACCGCGCATGTATAGTGCTTGTTGAATTGCGTTCTTAAGGACATCTCGAACTGCTGGCGCAACAAAATAATCAGTTTTAAGAGATCACTGTGCCACCAGATAAGGATCCTAGCAAAGGATGTGTCATTTGGAATCATACTCCCTGACATTTTTTCATGTGCAATAAAAACTTTCAGTGAACTCTTCATCATTCGATCTATATTGCAATGATAAATTGTTGCTTTTGACGATTCTTTAAATTCAGCTAGAAAAAAATTAAAATTTTTAAAAATTTTATGTACAACAATTTATTGAAATCAAGATTTCATTTGATTTTGGTGTATGAAGGTGCTAGCCAATATTTGACTTTGAAAATTCGCACCTTTCGTAGAAATATAAACCAATTTCATAGGAAACGAGTGTGAAAATTAACCATTAAAAATAAAAAATATGTTTTTTAAACGAATCTAATCATTAATATATGGAAATTTACTTTGTTGACATTTAATATGCCAGATACAAAGCCATTTGCAGTCAATTAAAGACGACTTATTGCATCTGTTGCAACTTTGAGATCTTTCAAAGTGGATAGCTGAACATGCAGAAAGAATGCCTTCACCGTTATCAAAGATTGTTTCATCTTGTCAAGTTTCCAATTCCATATATTCGAATACGGGACGCCCCTTGTCTTCAACTTGGTTTGTTGAATTTAACACTCTCGGCAACATTGCACATTTCAATTGCAACATGGTGTGAGCAGGATAGAAACAATAACAAAATAACGGGGCTCATTGGTGTGGGTAATATAGCGACAAACAGGGAAAACTTAATCTTCGATAAAACCGAAGTTTTAATGCACAACTCACGATGAAGAGGTGGAAGTCGTTGATGCAATATTCGTATTGACTTTTTAACTTTAAACAACTTTTCCATTTCAAAACTAAACACACTACCATATGCATACCATAAGGTATTTTGAAACTAGAACTTACGAACGTTCACGTTGGAAATTATTTCGAATTAAGAAAAAATACTAAAGTGTTTGATCATAAAAACAAACACTTTTGCATTTCAGCTTAATAGTTTTTTTCGTTTATATTCAATAATTTTATATTTTTACCGCCAACAATAGTGCTAATAATATTTTTTATACATCTGGCATGTCCAATTATGGGTGACAGTTATTGTTTTGCTGCATTCTCTTGTGGCTTACGCGTTTTTACCGATTGGGTCTCCGTATCGTTCTCACTAGAGGAACAGAAATAGGTATATATTTGTATCTACCTCGTTAGAAAAACAGAGATAGACATAATAATCTCGTGTCTCGTTTGCACTTAGCAACGTACAGCGTAAATTGACCAGATACGTTTGTTACAAATGAGAGCAGTGCAGCGCTACAATAAAGCCTGTCTCATTTGCACTAGCACACTGTATGTCGTGAATTTGCGATGCGATGCGACGAATGCATGCAATCTGATTAGTATAATATATACAATAAGCCTAAGCGTAAAACAAGTACATACTACATAAAATTTGAAAAACAAAAAACGCTGTGCGAGTTGCGGTGTTGCACCTCGTCGGCGGTGTAAAATTTGTTTTGTATAGTGAAGATCGTTCGTTCGTTAAAAAGAAAAAATATTATAAAAAAAAAACAAAAAACGACAAACGCGCTGCGTTGTTTTCGCGAGTGAAAGTGGCCCGGAAGTGTTTGGCCATTTTTTTTGCAAAACAGCACGACGCACTTCAATTTGCATAGGACGAACGTGAAAAAATACGTCAAACTAATGCAGTTGCAGCTCACCATAATCACGGAAAAAACTGAACAACTGCATTAATAATTTTTTTTGTTTTTTTTTTTTTTTATAAAATATTGAAATGGCTGAGGCCGCGCATAACAGAACGCAAACAATTAAAGCATGCAGTGTTAGTCTAAAGCGTTTAAAATTGGAAGAAATTAATGCTGCGTGTGGTTATGCCGAATCTACATGCTCATCGTCATCTTTGGATTCACAAGTGTCTGCCGTAGCTGAAATTGCACAAACGCACAATGTTGCAAATAGCAGCAGTTGCAGCAATAACCTTCCATTTTCAAACGATGCTGTGATGGCACCGACGACGGCGACTCCTTTGACCAGTTCCAGTATGTGTGCTGCACATGTTGCCGCGCAGGCCGCTGAATCAACAGTAGCACCGACGACAATGGAACATAACTGTCCCTCATATCATCGTTATGAGACAGAATCAATGTACGATGAAATTGTTAAGGACTTACCTACAATTCTGTCGTTGCCACAGTTCGATCCTTATGATCCGTCGCCTCAAAGTGATATTGTTTTTAAGCCTGTTGTTTCACTAATGCAGTTGAGTCTACGAGAAGACAATGTCATCGAGGTGTCGTTTAGCAAGAAACTACTCAGCGAGTACTCAAAGCGTTCGAAACGTGATGGTGACGATGATGCATTCGATGCGGAGGAAAATATAACACGAACGCTGACGGTAAATAAAATAATGACAAATGAAATGAAATTTATAAAAAAAACAAATCTTCTTGTATTCTTAGGAGCTTGACGCCGACATTAGCATGAAGTTGCTTTGTGAATTTTCGAAAAATGTGATTCGCACACCGGAAGGACAGCTGCGACCTATAACCGATCTTGCCGATATATTTGTAAAGCACGAACGTAATGAATTTTATACATTTTGTTCCTGCAAGGATTGTCTCGAATATCGCGAAACCATTATGAATATCATGATGGATCAATTTAAGGCAGCACATATGGTTGTTATGCTCTTGGATGTACTAATCAAAGCATACAGTCCAATGCTAAAGTACGTTGTTTACTTTTTTTCTTTAACATTTAATTCATTTTAGACGGTCTCAGATTCTTCTGAACGCATAGACATATTTTGTTTCCTGCCTCTAAATTTTATAGCGTTGCGTTTAATGCATATTCAGTAAGCAGTAACACTCAGACGTACCAGATTTATTGTGTTTACTTACTGTTTTGTCACTCAAACGCAACATACTCCTCTATTAATTCATGTAGTTAACCATTAATGCATTAAATACCCAGGGGACTTTTATAGTCGATTACTCACAAACTTTTCAAATAACTACATATAAATTATATTAATTTAAAGAATATTAATTCATTCAACTTTCTTTTCGCAGAAACGATTCCGCTTACAATAAATTCGAAAAGCTGCTTGAATCTAACAAGGAAATTTATTGGATAACAAGTGGCTATCTATACGACAAGAATGCCGATTATCTCGATTTTATAGACGATAGTACGATCTCTGATAATATGATTTTAGTGCTCTTTAGTTCCATGTAAGTATTTATTATTTTTTTTATTTAATTCTAAACATATTTATATTTAACTTTAATTTTTTGCAGTTTAATGGTAAACAATCCAATGCTCTTGCTGCAAATTCTCGCCTACAATGTGCAATGTATTGTAACAGCCTTCTCTGAGGGCATTTTAGAAATAACACAACCGCGAAATGCCATACAACGTTCTGAGAAAGTGTTGACATGTAAGAAAAAACGCGACGATTTTTTGTAATTTTTTTAAAACTTTTTCCTCATTATAATTTTTTGTTTAGATGTACTCGATGGTTACTCAGAATTGAATTGCATCTCTCAAAAAATTTCGCTTAATCTCTTTGCTTTTGAAAATGATTTTCTACGTCGTTTCAAATTGACTTGGGTGCTACTCTGCCAACGTTTGTTTCAGCAGCATGTCTATTCTCATCTGGCAGACACCTTGCTATCGTGCATTATAAATGTAAATATATTTACTATATTCCAAAACAAAGATTTCTCTAACTCAATCTAATTTAACATTTCAGTTAAAGGAAGAAGCGCTAACGCCACAAAACTCATCGCTTATTAAACGCTATATACTCTTCGACGAGCATATGAACTCAATTGAACGCCGTTGGAGTGATATTTGGATTGAATTAAATAAGTTCAACACCTCCGGTGTAGAACATTTACGTCGAATGGGACTGATGAATGTGCATAATATATTTGATACTGTTGTCATGGATGCTACAGCTTTCTCACTGCCCGATATCAGTGATGATGAATTCACCGATTTTCAACGTATCGAAGATCGTCATTTAGCATGGCGCAATATAATGGCTTTTACAAAATTAAAATGGCCGGATGGATTTTACGATCCACCAAATACTCGTGTATTTGATGACAGGTGTAATAAATGTAACGTTATACTAGAATATCATCTGGAGTAAGTATAAAAAACCAATTTTCATATGTATTAAAATGCTAAATTTGTAATATTTTTATAGAAACTGTCAATGTGTCACCTGCTCCATCGCCGGCGGTCCAACAGCACCAATTGTTGCAGTAACAGCTGGCACCTGTTCAAAATGCGCTACGCATGATCTTGTCGAACGTAATCCAAAGATTAAAAAATCAAAAATATTAAGCACATGTACATCTGACGATTCTACTGCTGCATCAACATCATCATCGTCGTCGTCGTCATCATCAGCGTCGTCGATGGCTAAAGTTACTGTTGCACGTAAAAGTATTGCATTGGAAGATTTTTATGAAGAACAGTCTAATGTGCTAATTAAACGTAACGAGAGTGATGCATTGCGCACAACATATCATATAGCATGGGCAGTATTTCAACATTTAACAACACGTAAACGTTATCGCCATGAAAGTGTTGAACCGCAGAATTTTTGCAATGAAAATTGTCGCGTCTCAGCATGTTTGTTGGCACGTAAAATACTCAACAATGAAATTGCGCCCAAGTGGACACAACTTTTAGTGCGCTACTTTCAGCCGCTATCGTTTTCACGCGAGGAACTGCGTGCAACGCTGCCAAGTATTATGTTCTTTAATCGTAAAATGCATCCATGTAATGTTGAGTTACATGAACAAAAGGCGCACACCTATATACTGAAAACCTACTGGACTTTTATACTCTCTATTTATGCGAATTTCTTTATGAAATTTAATTTTCCTAGTGTAACGGATTTTTCGAATTTAGAAATTGTCAATAAGGATCTACGTTTACGTTTGAAAAGCATTGTTGGTGATAAAAGCGATCGCAATTTCGAACGTTTTCTGGGTCAAGCGAAAAGGTAAGTTGTGTTTTTACGAGTTTTACTTATAATACTTTTAGGTCAAGTATAAATGTTATTTCTAAGTTGTACATGTGTTGCCTATATCTTAAAGACTTATATTGCTATCGTCGAACATACACGATTGGAGGGTACCTTTTTGTATTAAAAATTCAGTGTTGCTCACTTAAATGTATAACTTTTTATTCGTAAAACATTTTTAAGTACTTAAATATATAAACTGGTTTTGTTTTTCAGACTTTCGCCGTTTAGAAGCACAGATGAGTAAGTATTTTCTTTTTTATTTGTCCCAAGATTTGTTCCAAAAATTTTTTTTTTGTTTTTCTAAACTTTTTGTTAATGAAGTCTCGCGCTACTGGATGCACACATCGATCAGATGCAGAAGAGTTTGGATAAACTTATGAGTTTACACGAAGCTCAAATAATGTGAGTATTAAAAAAAATAAAGGAAAAATGATAATTAAATAAAATGAAATAAATACAGTAAACATCCAAGACCCGAAACTGCGCTCAAACCAAAAGTTGCCGATTCGGCTGCGACAGCGGCAACTTCTACAACAGCAACAACAACTGCTGCTGATGGCTCAACGAAAAAAACATGTAAGGATAAAATGAAGAAATGTAAGTATTTGACTAAATTAATATTCCAAAACAAAATTTTACTTAATTTATAATAATAATACAGGTTGCATGGAATATTCGGATATTGGAGAACACTGCAAAGAGAATCACGCAAAGAAACGTGTCAAAAAGGTGCGAAAAAATTGAAAATTTTCCAAAATTTTGTTTTTTTTTTATTTAAAACAATTTTTTGATTTGCAGGAATGCAATCATGTTCGTTATAATGAGACACGTGATAGATTACGCAAAAAGTTTGCTCGTAAAAAGAATACGGACGTTGATGTTAAAGTTACTGCAACAGAAACTGTACCCAAGGCAACAAATGCAACGCCAAATGCTGCCGCGCCAGACACCAGTGTCACTAAGGAGCCGCCCTCATTAAAGAGTGTTGCATCAGCAGCTGCTGCTTTTCGTGCAACGAATGACAAATTTAAAACTGCTTCAGAAAATAGTCTTTCATGTTTGGACAGTTTATGCAAACGCATACAGTTGGGTAAACCAATTAATTGTACAAAGGAATTTAAAGAGGCTGCTGCTGCTAAAGTTTCCACAGCACAATTAGAAGCTGCACGTGCACAGATAAGAGCCAAGGAGAAAGACATTGAAAAAATGGTCGCATCGTTACATCTTACAAATAGCATCGGTGTAGTAAATGAATTTTATGAGTTTCTGGATAATTATACTAAGGAACAGGACGAGAGGTGGATTAATGAAACGCTTAACTTCATCGAAGGTACAAACAAAACTCAACAGCCACAAACAAAAAATCCCAAAAAGGCGGCGAAAAAAGCAAAACAGAAAATGCGCAAGGAGGAGGAAAAACGAATTGGAGAATTACAGGATCTGCGTGGACAATTTCATGATATTTACTTTAAGGAATTCACAGCCAAACAGGAGCTAAAAACACATGTTGCCACCAGTAAAAAACGTGACAAGAAGCGCATTAGTGAATTAGAAGCAAACATAAAGAAACTGCAACGCGCCAAGGCGAATGTAGAAACTGGTATTTTGGAATTGATTGCTACAGTTAAGCAAACGAATTCAGATTTTAGATTTACATACTTACCCACGAAGGAACAACAGCAGCAAAGAATTCGTCAACTTGCAGAGGAAGAGGCAAGTGGCGGTACTCTATTGTCCTCCAACACTGCTGCCGCTGCTACAGAGTATAGTACTAAAAAGATCAATTCTAAGACAACTGCATCGGCGGTAGATGCCATGCCAGTTGATACCACAAACACAGCTGCTGCAGCAGCATTAAACTTACCCCAATTTCTTGAAATACGTAATAACAATGTATTCTTTCCGGCAATGGGGATGCAAACTCCTATGTGCTATGCTCCACCACCGCATCAAAAACTACCACCAGATGTGGTCGCTGCTATGGCTGCGAATGCCGTTACCGCTGATCCCTCCAAACGCATTGTTACGATTCGTAGAGTCAATATGCCGAATGCAAATGAGCCACAAGTAACCGTAACGGCTAAAGGTAGATCGCCGGACGAAGATAAACTACTTTATACGTTTGTCAACGGTCAACTAATGGCGACACCAACTTTGCAGCCTCTCAATGATCTGAACTCGTATAAGAATTTGCGTCTACCATCGTTGAAGAAAACCCAGGCTACAAACGAACAGAAGCAGAATCCACGAACAGAAGATGATGACCTAACGCCAACAAATGTGTTACAACTGAAATTAGCTAAACTGAATTTGAACAGCAACATGGGAGAAAAGCAGCAGACGCCGTCGACGACATCGAGCACAAAAAAATCTAAAAAGCAAAACTTAAAAGCTAAAGCTGCATCCTTACGAGATTCAACGACTTCAAGCACAACAACATGTTCCAATTCAACTTCAAAATCCGAAACACCACTCAGCAGTGCAGTTAATACACGTGAAAACTCTGTTTGTAGTTTAAAGCCCACCGCAATCTCTTCTAAAGCGAAACAGTCGGCAGGTGTGACCAAGAACAAAGAAAATAAGCAGCCAGCACAACAGAAGCAGCCAACAAAAATGCAAAAAAAATTCGAATAGCAAGAAAAATGACAGTAAAAATACAAACAATGAATCAAAGATACAACAGGCCAAGGCAAAGCTTCAGCCACCCATTGCAATACCTACTCCTACGCCTACCATAGAAATAAAAGACGAAAAGGTGCCAGTGATAGAAAAACGTGAAAAGCGTCCAAAATTATACGATAGCGGGCAATTTGATAACAATCCCTTCCGAACGCTGCAGGATACCTCGGATTCTGAATGTGATAGCGGCAGCGAGAGCATTACGGAAGCATTACCAACTAAGAAGCCTATAAATCCAAAACCAGAAAAAGTTATTAAAACGACTGTTATAGAACGTAAGGAATCAACAAAGACAGTTACCAATAAAAAGGATTCAAAGGATGCAGCAACAGTACAAACCATAGCTGCACCAGCTGCTGCTGCACCTGCTGTGGCAGCTGTTGCTGCGAAAAAGTCAAAGAACGACATTAGCAATAACAGGCAACAGCAATCCACATCACAACAGCAGCAACAACAACAACAACAATCGAAATTGGTCTCCAATAGCAAAACGAAAGTGCAACCAATTGCGAAGCAATCACAACAGGTACAAGTAACACCTAATCAGCAACCGGTCAGCAACAGGCAACGCACGGATAGTAGTAGTAAACAACAGTCTCAGCAGCAGCAACCGTGCGCATCGCTCCCTGCAACGGCAAACGCTAAAAACCAACAAAAACTGCGCACCCGAAATAACTCCAATAGGAGCCAAACATCGCAACCACAAACTACGCACATCACGTCGAGCAACGTTGCCACAGAGTTGCCGCCAGCTCCAAGCACAATGTCCAAGCGAGCGCAGCAGCGTAGCAAACGTTATCAAAAGCAAAAAAAAGGTAAATGCGATTCAAAAACAATTCTCTTTTAGAAAACTTATACAATTTTTTTTTGTTTTTTTAGATTGCCTATCAGGCATACCCAATAATATGGGCTATTTTAATCCAAATGATGTTGCAATTCCACCGGCACCTCAACAATTGCAGCACCAGCAGCAACAACAACAATATTCTGCTTATGGCGCCACTAACATCTGTCAGCAGATGCAGAACCTACGCTTGACTAATTCGAATAATCCAATACAATCCCAAACATATACATCATCGAAACAACTAACTTCGAATGTTAGCATTATGGATCAACTTAATCGAGGTGTACAGGTGGAAGATCTCTCATTGCCACCAGGCATAACTCTAACAAAAGTTGATCCTATTAAGAGTGAGATGCTGCGCCAAAAAAGCGAAACCATACGAAAACTTGCCAAGCCTTTGCAAGCTTCACAAACGCAGACTGCAGCAACTACACCAAGTGTTGTAACAACTGCAACACGTCTACCAATGTCCAATTATTACGGTAGTGCATATAATGCTGGTGTTGGTGGACTTGATCCCAGTGGCATAATTATGGTTGAGGCTAATCCAAAATCTCAGCAGCAACAGCAGCAGCAGCACCAATCAAATGTAGCAGCCACGGCAAGTGGCAAGTCGAGCTCACGCAGACGTCGTCGCAATAAAACAAAAGCTGGAAATAATGGCACCAACTGTAGTAGTAGTAGTAAGCCACATGATAATGTTACTGAGAGCAACATTATTGGCGGAGCAACCAACGGCGCAACGAAAATGGTTACGCTAAGGAACCCAATGTTCCATGCAAATACTGGCAGTGGACAGGGCACCATTGGTGCAACAGGAGTGCATGCAAGCAGTATTGGAGGCGTTGGAACTACTGTGATAACACAACAACAACAACAAGCAACATCAGTGCTGCCCGGTCGCTCATTTGGAGGTGGTTTACCTATTTCCGCATCACTGCCAATGGACCAGCCGGCCGCCATTATTAAAAATGATAACGGTATGTTCACCATAAGAAATCCAGTATTGCATCAGGCTGTTACAAACGGACTGACATTAGGTGGATATCGTCAGTTTGGCAATGTTAACTATTATACGCCGCAAGAAGCAGTGGCTGAGGTAGCACGTACTTCGCAGCAGCAGCAGCAGCAACAACAACTACAACAGCAGTCACATGAGCGTTTGAACACACTTGAACTCCCTTCATCAAAAAAACCAGCCAACTGTAGCGGCAATCCCACCACTTTTTCGTATTTCTCTAGCGGCATAACCAATGCCCATACACAACCGAATAGCACGCACAATAATATCAGTATTAGTTGTACCAATGTAAATGTGAATACTGGCAACAATACAAATGACATTGCTGCTGCTGGTGGTGCTCTACACTCCGGCAGCCGACTGACTGGTGACGCTGCAATTATTGCACGTCCAACGAAACAAACGCCGAAATGTATATCTGCTATTGGTAGTGAAATTAAGCAGAAAACTAAAGAACAGTGGTCGAGTTTTGGGCAGGAATATGGCGGCGCTACTGACTTTGGCAATGCGGCAGGACTGCAAGAGAAATATCAGCATTCAAGCTACTACAATGGCTTCGATGTGTTTCCAGCAACAACGTCGAGCGTTAAGGCTGTTGGCACTGGCGCTGGTTCCCTTTTCGATGCTGCAGACTGTCATATGCATCATAACTGCGGCGATGATTCACCGCCACCGACAATTACAGGTTTTAATTCATATCTAGAGGGTATACCAAACACAGGTGTTATACGCTACGATGATGCATCGTTTCTTAAGAATTTAATACCGGGACAGCAGCTCAACAATGAGGTGAGAAAACTAGAGCCTACATTTTTTAATTATTTTTATAACTTACTTGACGTTCTCTTCCTTTAAGGTGTCCATACACAATGTGTCAGAAGCAAATTTCGGTCGTAATTCAAATTCACCAGCACAACATCATGTCGAAATGACACCTGTCTATAAACCAATTAACTCCTACGATCAACAGACATCTCCAGCGTTATCAACAAATGCAAATCCTGGTGCTAATTTTTGCGACCAAATTCCAACCGAGTATACAAATGGTAGCACATCTTTTCAATAATGTAAAAAGCATTTTCATTAGATTTCTACTCTATTTCTGTTTGTCAATAGATGCTCAACTATATTCGCAAGGCAATCGTCTAGCCGGTGGCATGACGGAACTGGATGTGCGTGAACGCTATAACTATGATTTTGATCCACCGACTACGTCGTCCTCAACATCAGCTACAAATGACTCACAGCCAACGCAGCAGCAAAGTATGATCGACTTAAATGAATTCCTACGACGTAGTCCGCACAGTCAGCGTACCTCGCCGTATAACATCGAAGATAATTTTGTGCAAAACATGAACGCATTGCAAATTGCAGCCGCTGCGTCGGATGCAGAGCAATGTTCACGTATAAACGGCAGCAGCAGCAACAGTGTAAGTGGTGGGGTACCGCCACTGGAGGCTCTGAGCCGCCATCTGTTACTAAAGTTAATGGTGTTTGGTGGTAAATTTAAAAATTCCATTTTCCCCGATCCAACAGCAGTCGGTGCTACTTATAGTACATACCAACTGCGCAAAACTGCAACATATTCAAAGCTACATTTTATGTGTGTCTATGACTTTGGTGTCATGTCAATTTAAGTAAAAAATAAAAACTAAAAAAAAAAATTAAAACTATTTTTGTTGCGATTTTTTAAAATGTATTTTCTGATAGCTGCATGCACCTTTATCGATTCCGATACAATATCTTATCCTCTTGATTATTCTATTGTTAAAATTACAATACAATAATTAAAATTAGATAAATTTTTTTGTATTTCAATTTAGTTGATTTCCCAATTACAATTTCCGTCCACTTTTATCATTCATTCTATTGTTCTACATCTCAAATATCAGCGAACCGGAGGCATAGCTTACGCTTGAATCATCCGAATCTTTACATTGACTGCTTTGTGCATATTTAAGAAATTTAAAGCTCATACTGACTCCTTTATTTTGAAGTATTTTAATAGCGCTCAGCATAACACCGATCGGATGACGTCCACATATAGTATTGTTGTACTTGCGTAAATACTCGGTAAACGTGGCTGGATTCAGCGTTTCGATTATGTCCATACCCTAATGTTTTAAAAATTATGAAAATATTTTAAATATTATTTCCGTTTTTATATTATATTAAAACAATTCTACCTGTTTATCTAAATTCTCTATAGATTTGTATATTGGTCCATACGAACGATCATAATAGGTGTAGCTAAAACGCTGACCCCAATGGCAAAAATCTGATGATATCACAAATAGATTCTGTGGATCGGTAAAATAATTTGCTAACAAGCCGCCATATAGCGCTTCCTGTTCGGGATTTAACGAACCAACTAGAATCGGCACAACGGTGAATTGGTCTTTGAAGCTGTAGTTAGACAAATGAAAGTGATACATAATTTTAAAAGAAATTACATTTAAAAAAAAAAAAAAAAAAAAATTTAAAGAGCCCGTTCTGGATAATTCATCGGCAGCCTCGTTGCTCACAATGTCTAGTCACAATGCGAGCTCAGTCTTGTCAGATTGAATGGCTGAGAGTCAAGAACCAATGACAATAAAATACAATTGTTGAGCCTTAACTTAAAAGCCAGTCTCGGCCAGCAAACCGTAAATGAAGCCTGGGTCTTTCTCATTCATTCTGCGTGGTTGTATCTCGATTGTGTTATTTTTGTAAAAAATTATTTTATGGCTTTTACGTTATATTTAAAAAAGAATGCTACATACTCTTCCATCACTTTTGCAATATAAGGTAAATGCATTTCAATTGAATGTTCATCTTCATCCGTTTTCATATCCATCCATGAGAAATGACCAGTTTTCTCCAGCTCCGCATTTACTAAATTTAGTGTAAAAAAAAATGAAATAATAATAATAATTATTATTACGTTAAATACAAATTTAATGAAACTCACTCTGAGTATCAATTTTGAGATCGTACAAAGGCGTTTTATATTTTTTTGCTATTGAAAGCGCACAACCGCGCAGTCGTACATGATGCGAGGGACCGAGTATGAAAATGCGTTTTCTAAAATTATAATTAAAAATTTTAATAATTAAACTCTAAAAAACTTTGTTATCATTTATAAATTTACTTACACCACTGCGGGACTAACTTGCCTATAGGCGTATGCGCCACATGCGCCGCAATAGGTGTAACCTGCATGGCTGCAATAAACAAACAATATTTAGTTTTATTAATATTTTAAGTTTTACATTTACTTACGGTGCTATAATGGCACGTGCTGGTCCATGCGATAGTTCCGCGGCGCCCAACCAACGATCCAGTTGACGCGATAGCTCAGAACCTTAAAAAATAATATAAAAAATCTAAAACAAATTAGTTTGCCATGGGAACAGTATCAAATTGTCAATATTGACTTTTATTTAAGTCGTTTATTTGCTTAGTATAAAAAAAAGATATTTATATGAGCACACATACGACAGCATAAATTTTTTGTTTCTACGATAAACTAACAATTTTCAAATTAAAAACACAACTTATATTTTATCAAAGCAATGGAGAGTAACAAACAAACCGATGATCTTTTAAATCTCATACGCAAGGAGTTGACTGCAATTATTGATGATAAGTAATGTGAATGGTGTGAGTTGGATTTGAATATTTCATTGTTTTATTTTATTTTGTGTGCATAGAAAACCAAAAGTACAGGAAAAGTCGACAACATCATCGCCTACCTCGACAGGTGTCAGTAGGGCGGTACCTCCGAAGATATCAGCTACAGCGCCTTCAAACAACTTCAAGCGTTTGCCAGTGATTGATGTTTCCGTAGATAATTTACTTAAACGTTCCGATGAGGTTTTACCAAAGGTTGCCAAGGTTACTACAACGGTGCCGACATCAACGAGTGCAGAGAAACTTTTGCTTACTAAAGCAGCTGAACAAAAAGGATCGTTACAAAAGCTTACTACCGCAATGGATAGCCACAAACAGCGGCGTACAAGCGCAACAACAAAAAACAACGTAAAAAATCCCTTGCAGTGCAAAAAATCGAAAAAAGCAGCGGAAGGGGTTTTACCCAAATTGAAGTCAACGGAAACGCTTACCAAAGGTGTAGGAATAACGAAAAAATTGGAGGACTCAAAAATAGAAAATCAATTGCTATACTCCAATTCTAAAGATTCCCTCAGCGATTCACTGACAAAGAAATTCTCTGCGCCAGAGTTGGATGCATTTTGTAAAAGTAGCAGCGCAGCTAGAAGTATGGAATTTTTAGAGAATCAAGTTGGCAAGAGCATCGATGAAGATATGCAAAAAATGAAACTAGAATTAAAACAAAGCTATGAACTCATTCAATCAGTTGGTGAGAAATTTAATACCATTGATTTTAGTATGCTTAAAACACGGATACGTGATCTGCACCTGAACAACGTGAAGTCATACGCTGAATTGCAGAAGGATTTTGAGAAAAGTTGTGTTGAGAATCGTTTGCATGACTTAACACGCGATGCTGCTAATACTTTTAGAAGTCATCCAGGTGATTTTTTTTTTTTTTTTTTTTTTTTTTTTTATATTTTTAAATTAGTTAAATATTGAAATAATAACTTTTTGTGCACTAAATTAAATTTTCTTTTGTTTCACACGTCATCCAGGTGAATTTGGAGACATACCAGAGCTAAGTGCATTCTTTACGGCTTGCACTCAGTTGCAGCATGGCTTGGATAAACTGAGTAAACAACGTAAACAGAAGAATGAATTGGAGAGCCGCATGAACTGGGCTTCAGAAATTGCTTATGAGCGTATGAATGAAATACGCACTGCAGTTGGACAGGATCCAGAAAAGAATTTTTAAACCAAAGACATGTCAAATTTTTATTTGATTTTGTGTTTTTTTTTTCGTCACTTCCGTCACTTTTTGTTTGTTTTCATTTCATAAATTTGACGCACCTGAATCGGTATACCAGCTGCCTGCATGTGTTGCACGTCTATTTGACATTATTTTATTAAAAATGCTACAATTAACACGGCTGCTAAAAACTTCTACAATCCAATCTTCCCGTATCCAACGCTGTATCTTTCTTTTTTGGAGCTTTTCTTTTGCTTTGTTGCAACGCAGATGACAAACATATATATGGTGTATATGAGTGATGAGTGCGAATGAGAGATGTTTAAGTGTACTACTGCTTGAAATAATAGTAAACGTATCTGCTCAATTCAAGCTGTACGGTGTTAAATACGCAAGTAAGTGTAAACGTGACGCTAGATATATATCTAACTCCTTTTCACTTACGAGCCAGATACAGATAACGGGACGGTTCGCGCGGTTCTAACCGCACGGTTCGATATCGGTTTCATCGGGTCGAACCGACCCGTTATGTTGTTATTGTTTTCTTTCTCTCGCACATTACCTACTCTCTTGCTATGCACCTATAAATATATATAAAGTTATCTGCCTGTCATCGATATGCCATCGGTCTGGTCCACTTTGGACAATTCTAGTACTTCGACATGACCATTTGGCGAGAAGATGAGTACCAAAATTAGTGTTGTACGATAATAAAAAAATACTACAATGTAACTCTTTAGTTTATTCGGTGTTTTTAGTTGCGGTGGAAGTGTTTGTGTGTTATATTATTGCATTTTTCAAATAAAAAGCATATACAATACGTATAAATATCGTTTAATTTTAATGGTAATATATGCAAGCACAATAAGCATGTACAACGGCAATAAATGCTATTGTAAATATTAAATAGTTGCTAAACGAAGAAGAAAAAAAAACCTGCAAGCACTGCATTTTCGTGCTGTATGTGTGTGTGTGTTTTTCGTTTCATTTCGTTCGCTCCAATAGTCAATTTTTCGATTTTTCGTTACTTTCACTCGTCATCGTCGCCAAAACGCCAGCAAACGAAACGAAAAATCCGATTTAATTGCATGTGTTCACATCGCTAAGAACACACTCGCGTCATTTTTGCTGCTCTGCTGTACTAAATTGCCGTATTCCGCCATTTTGAAAGCTAAGTGGAAAGTAAAGTGGAAGTGGAATTTGGTAGCGTTGCTTAAAGAAATTTGCAAAATCAAGTATAAAGAAAGTGTACAAATTAAAAAAGTTATGCGCAAATGCTGGCCACAATACGTTGCCAAGTGTTAATTGCAAAATTGTGAGTGTAGCGTATTGTTTATACGTAAAAAAAAATAAAATAAAAAATTTGCGCAAAAAAAAAACGTAAATTTACGAGGCTGTGTGCGCGTTGCTCTATGTCGTTGTTGCCGCCGCCGCCGCTACAATTGTCGTAGTTCGCAGCCGCCTCACAAAGAAAGAAACAACGAGCAAGCGGGCGAATAAAAAAAAAAGCGAAACGAAAAAATAGAAAGAAAAAAACTCGCGCAGTGCGTGCATTCGCCATTTAAAAAAATAATTACATACCTACATATTTTTTTATTTTGTGCTTTAATTTTGTTTTCTTTTTTTGCTGCAGTGCTCTTTAATGTGTTTAACAAAATAAATTGCGTAAAACAACAAAGGCGACAGCATATTTTTTTAAACTTGGAATACATACATATATATTTTCGGATACAAAAGTATTTTCATCTTATTGTCGCATGTTGTAAAACCGCTTGGTAAGTGTGCGTATGTATGTGCCATCGATATACATACATATATAAATTTTGTTGCCTGTGTGTGGGTGCATTCACGTACATGTATGTGTGCTTAAATTTCGCGCGGCCTAAAGAAGAAGAGTAGAAAAAAAACAAGCTTTAAGAGTTCTCTTGGCGGCGCCTTTAATGCTAAATGCGTGTAAAAGTACATAGCAGCTAATATTTAATTGGATTTATTACCCATTTTTTCTTTTGCTTTCATTTTAAATATGAATTTGCAATTTTTTTGTTTTGTTTTTAAATTACAAAGCAAAAAAATTGTTTTTGAAATTGTGTGTTAAATTTAAAATGAAAAAAAAAAAAAAAAAAAAAGTGAAATAAATTTTAAAGCGTCATTGTTCTCTTTAAAAGCTATTTAAATGTTCTAAAGCATTTTTGTGCTGTATACAAAAAAAAAAAAACGTAAAAGAATTTTACTTTATATATAATATATGTAATGTATAAACACTTTCACTCAAGATATCTCTGGCATTTACATAGACACCACATGTGCACATGAAGCATTTAATATGTTGTGGGTGTGTTTATTTTATTCTTATACAAATTAAAGCAATTGTTTTAATTCTATTTAATGCGATTATTTCATCTTTGTTTGAAAATAAAAATAGAATAGAAACAATATTGTAAGCTGCCAAATGCATTGCATTTTGTATGCGCACATGTACCAATCGTTTAGGCCAACATACATAATATATAAAAAATGTATATATTTATTTATATAAATATACAATCAAACATACATACATACATATATGTAAATATGTATATTTAAATTGACGCTAGTCACTTTGACTTTTTTTTTGTTGTTATTGTAGTTGTTACTCTGCACTCTGTATTATTGTTGTGCTGCCCTTTCACTTGTGCGCGCCTGTACTTAAACTCCCTACCATTCTCTCACACTACTTTTTTTAACCCATTTATAGCATCAGCAACGACTGCACGACAACGTTGTCTGTCTGTCTGCTGTGTTTTGTACAGTGGGCACCCGCATAATGTATTCAATAATAATGTTAGTTTATTGTTTAAAATTAAAACTAGTACAAAACGAATACTGTCTGCTAAGAAAATTTTAAAGAGTGTAATGCATTTTATATTGAATACAACGCTAACGTGTTCTCTTAACTAGATTATAGACTTTTAGATCATATGTCATCCACTTTTCATTTTTTTTTTTTTTATTTAAAAAATGGCGTATTAGTTCTCAAAAGTCTTCAATTAAATTTAATAATCAGTATTTCGTTGCATTTTGCGGTTAACATTGCTATCATAAACGGAATAATAAACACTTTTCGGATATTTTCCATATTTTCTCAATCTGTATATCTATTTAAATAACCATTTGGAAGTTAAAGCGATTCGTTTCGAAAACGATTTTCAGTTATATTAAACCCATAATTATATTGCTTAATGTTTTGTATATTTTTAATGCGAAAGCTGATAATGTGCAAAAAATCCCCAGAGAAAGGAAGTGGAGATGGTAACCACGACATAAATTTCACGCATTTGGTCTTATTCGAAGTAAATCGAACTAGAAGAACTTAAGAAGTCAAGTTTACCAGCTTGAAAAACTCGTTATATATTCAAAACAATTTCAAATTTTTAAACACACTTAGGGGAAATATTTTAAAACGTATAAGTTTTAAAAATCAATGTTTAAACTGAAAAAAAATCATATTCAAAAAATCCATTTTTTTTTATTTTTTTTTTTTAAACTGATAACTCTAAATAATTTTTTAAAATATCTACTGAAAATCTGTGATATAAATCATCATTGTACGCCTACTGTACTTTATAAATATTTTTGTACACCATTTTCATGTTTTTTCCATTTGTATTGTTATGGATTTTGCGCTTTATCACTGCGCCATTGCCACTTCTGACATTCCTTTCCCGTATCTCTTTTTTCCCATTTATGCTCACGCCGTGTTACACCGCTTTATTTTTTATTATTTTTTTTTTTTTTTTTTCTATACACCAATCAAAGTAGCTGAAAACGTCATCATGACTTTGTACTTTAAAAAAAGAAATGTTTTCTGATTTGATGTTTAAAGGTGAACAAAATTTATACATATATTTTTTTATCGACAAAAATTCAGTACGTACAGAAGAATATTGAACAGCGGGCGTGCACTTGAAAATTTTCCGTGAATAACGAAACGAAGCCATTTAAATATCTTTCTGCTATCAACGATTACCCCTTATCGACATCTATTATGCCCTTCGTCTCGTACACTCGATGTATTTTCATTGTGAGGGAAAAAAATGCACACCTGCAATTGAAAGAATTTCACACTCTGCAATGAAAAAAAAAAAAATAAAATAAAATAAAATTACAAATTTTAATGCGCACTGCAAACTTTTGATTTATATTATTGGTTTTTTGTTTTTCTTTTAACATAAACAAAAACCTAACGGTCTATGAGATTGCATTTTACAATTGTTTTGAATGTCTGTTTTTAGTATTATTTAAATAAAATAATGATGCTACACTTGCACTCTATGCAGCTTTGTCTTTGTCTTTTTTTTTTTTTTTTTTTTTTTATATTTTTATGTGATTTGCGTCATTTATGGCAAATCAATATCAGAACAAAAAAAATTCTTTGTTTTTTTTTTCAACCTTTTGATAAAAAAAAAAAATTCGCAGTAAATTAAATTAAAATAAAAACATCGATAAAATAAATGAAAGACATGGAGGGTTGAATCATCTTTCAAATATCAAAACATCTACTGTATTTACTCTAAACGGGAAGCTTATTTGCTGCAATGTTAAAACAATTTCAAAAGTAAAATTTTGTACGATATAATCAAAACAAAAATATTTCGTTATCAATTGAAAAAGAAATAAAAATTAAAGCATTGATGTAGGGTATAATAATAAGTAACCCATCGACAATGCATAGTGACACGAGAAAAGATATCAATAAAAAAAAACGCGGGAAAAGCAACACACAAATGTACAATTGAACGCATATGTATATATGCAGTTAAACTCATTTAAAGTCTGCTGCTGCTGCTTCACTCACAAACAAACAAACAAATACTCACGCACACGACGCAACGCATTTGGCTTTGGCATTTTGTTACTTTTTTATTTTTTATTTTTTGCTTTGGCTGCAGTTGCTGTTGTTTTTGTCGGCAGCGGCGCTCTGCAAGTTTATGCCGACTTTGACAACCGCCATTGGAGTAACTGAGAAAGAAAAGAGCACAATTGCATGAGTGTAAGAGCAATGGAGCAAAAGCAGCGAGGCGAGTTTGTTTAATGCTTTGATAATTCAAGTAAACAAAACCAGTTCACTTGCTTGCCACATTTTTTTAAATTTTATTTTTATCTACCTTAATACTAACTTTAGCAGCACATGGCAGCACGCAGCGGAAGAACGAATAACTCGTAAAGTATTCGTATATATCCTATTACTCTTATTTGTTTCACCCACTCACACAGACATAGCTCGGTACAGTGAGTGGCTTGAGTAGTCCTTGTTTTTGTTGTTATTGGCCAGTTACCTGTGCTTCACATCATCGCGTGTTGTGGCTGATAAAGAAACATTCTGTTAAAAAATTAACATCACTTTTATTCAAATATTTTAGTATTATACTAAATTAAAAAAAAAAATAATTTTGAGAACTATAATTCTTGACATACGTTTCATATTTTTTTATGTTTTTTTAAATACTCAAATTATTGTTACCAAATGTTTATATAAATTGATTTCAAGTATATACTAGTTGCTGTGACATAATTGCTTTTTTCATTTATGTCATATTTTGTCGGTACCCTAGGTTATACGCCATAGATAAACTCTTCAGCTCTAATCGAAAGATTAAATATTTTTTGATTCTTTTCATTTAAGGTTTAACTGTAGTATTTCTCCCTGTACAATATAATATATAATGGATTTTTAACAGAAGTTCAAAAATGTTTTTGAAATTTTAATCTCATCCAATAAGTCTACATTTGGGTTGATTATTATTATTATTACTTTTTTTTTGTTTTTGCTTGAACAATTTGTCAATATTTCTAATTTGAAAATAGTTTATAGAGTTGATTTTACACATTTTAATCAAAAATTTGTAATAAATTTTGCTAACAGTCAATTATAAACTAAACCTAATTTTACAATATAGTTTAATACTTTTTCAACGTAATGTGTTGTTGAATACGAGAAGCATCCAAAGTGAACTGAAAAGGTTTTTTTTTGTTTTGGTATCAATTTTGCTAGTCGAATGCATTCAATGATTTTCAATTTTTATAACTCTTACTCTCTTTTTGTCTACTTTATTGTTTGTGCGCGTTTGCTGCTATACTCAGTTCGGGGTTCTGTTCGATTCGATTCGCCGAAGTGAACGCGCATGACTTATTTAAACTTGTTTTTTTTTTTTACTGAACTTAAATTCTTTTTTTTTTTTTTTTAATTTCTGACGTTCCCGCTGAACTGGACAATCGGTTTTATTGTGGCATTAAGCCAACAAACAAATTCAACCAGAAACCCAGAAGCGGCAAAAGAAACCATTAAACAAGCCAAGCAAGCAGTGAACGTTTTCTTTCATTTCATTTAGATTTTTTTTCTTTTTAATTTCTTTCTTGGCATTTGCTGTCTGCGTTATCGTCGGTTTTTTTTTTTAGCTGATAAACCGGTTACTGTTGCCCGCTTTTGTTGTTTTTATATATGTATATGGAAAAAAATATCTATAATAAGTACCTACTCTGTTTGTTTGTCGTCGGTCTGTCCCTCCGTCCGTTCATTCGTTTATCCATTTATATGTACACATTTGTAGCATGTTTAATGCTAGTTACTGCCGCTTGTTTTCCTCTCTTCTATCCCTTATGCCACTGCTGGAGCATGGTATAGTGAGCGTCATCGTCATCATTGTCGCATTACATTTGATGAAGAAATAAAAAATAAAAAAAATAAAAAATAGTACTTCGACGGCGGCTTCGTTGCTACGTGTTCTTCATGTATCTGCTGTACTCGATTGAAGTTGATTTTTAAATTTTGTGTGTGTTGTTTGGTCGTATTTTTCTTGAGTCATTGCGTTTGAATTTCACGATTTTTAGCGCGTTTATTGCTGCAACAAAACCGGAGCGATAATCAACAGGTTTATTTCTATACATATAAGTTTTTTTTTTTCTTCAAGGAAGTTGTGAAATGTTTCATTTTTGCGTAGGTGTAATTTATGAAACTGGTTTATATTTTGTGCAAAAGTAGGAGAAAGATTTCTGTATTAGAAATTTTTAAGTGCCTACATAAATAATGTATAATTTCTTTAGAATTTATTTCATAATAATCAACAATTGAGGTTTGTTTATTAACACTTCAATTTAAATTTAATACGGTTATTCACAATGTTCTCATGGTTGTCTGCTTGCTTGCGATATTCTAAAAATTGTCAATTTTGTGAATTAGTTTATAGTAATTGCTCCATAATTGTTTATTTGAAAGCAACAGGTCGTTTATTTGACAGATTTGCGAATAATATTAGAAAAAATTAGTTCCTCAGATTTGCAAATATCAGATATTCAGAAGCAATGCACACCATATTAAAGTAGTCTTTTCTTAATACATTTGTATTAGGTATAAAAACTTTGTACGGCGCTACTCTTCATTAGTGTAACACATTATTTTGAGCGTTTACTAAAATATACACACTCATTATCAGAATATTAGTATTGGTGTCTTTATTTTTACATACATTCATATACAGCTGTTACAATTTTTTTTTAATTAATCAGCTGTGAAATTAAAAACTTTTTAAAACGTGCAATTTATTCATTTAGTTAAACCAAATATATGGTTCAAACACTCATTATCAAAATTACAAACTTTATGGTTAGTTTAATTAAAAAATTAGCTTAATTTACGTTTTATATATTTTGATTGTACTTCAATAAATTGTTTTACTCTTTTACACTTCGGAGCTAATCTTTAAATAGAAAATATAATGAAAGGCAATTAAATTTTTATTTATTTTGAGTTTTTTTTTTTAAATTTATTTTAGTGATACGCATGATAGTAACTATGAATACGCATGATTATATCTATTTTTTCTCAGATATTTTAAAAACGTGCTATATCCTCCGATACCATTAAAAAAGTTCAAAGGTTTTTAAATTTTTAGGAAACCAACAATCATAGCATACATACTCTTTACAAAGCTATCCCAAATTGTGTTCTTTAAATTCAAGGTCAAAATAAAATTATTGCTAAAAATTTGCCATTAAATCAAATTTTCAGATTTACTTTATTTTTATTCAATATAATTGAAGTGCAACATTTTTTTTTTTACTTTAAATGACATTCCTTAATTATTAATGGTTTATTTGTTAAATTATTCATTATTATTGTCATTTAAGAAAATCAATCTTTAACGCACATCTGTTGTCATGTAAGTTTGTCCGTCTGTCTGTTTCATTAAAATACTTTTGCCTAGTTTTAAATCACAAAAATTTCCACATAAATCAACATAGACAACAATGACGACGGCGTGCAAGAAGAATCAGATAAAAAAAATATATTGAAAATGTTTTATAATTATTTATTAGACCACATCGCTTAACTTAATTTGTTGTGCTGTGAATTTTTATAAAATATACAATTCTACGGAAAAAAAATTTAAATATAAAATTGAAAATAAACAAATAAAAAGACGATGTCATAATTGCGACTTGAATGTGTGTATTTGTATACAAAAATCTTAAATGAATTTATGATATATATATTTATTGTATATTTGTTTGTGTGCTTGCTTATAGATTGTTTGTACTTTCGTCAGACGTCGCCAATCTCATCATAGCAATAGAACCATTTCTAACGAAATTAAAAAAAAAAAAAATAACAATATAAATATAGTACTACATATGTATATACAAACAGACACACATTTAAATATATATATAAATGAATATGAATATATTTATATGTATGTTTATATATATATAAACCATTAGAAGGCATTCTCATGCATAGAAACAACCCATGTGGCGTTATCATCCATCTTGGCTTGCGTTTGCGTTCCGCTTTTGCTTTTTTTTTTTTTTTTGCTTTTGTTGTTTTGCGTTGAATCGTCGTTTCTATTTCAGAATTGTATAAATTTTTATTGGTAATTTTTTTTTTTTTTTGTTGATAATTTTGTATTTTTTTTTTTTTTTTGTTGCTGTCGGTTTTTTTTTTTCTCGCAACAGAAATAGAAAATTTATAATATTTTTGTTTAATTTTTTTTCTTATTTGGTTTAGACAAAAGAATGCGCGCACATTATTATATAAATTTTACTAACGAATGTCGTATTGTAAAATATATTAAATACGTAAATATGAAATAGTGCACGTATATTTTGAAATTGTGTAAAAATTGTTAATGGTAGCTATTCCTTTTTTTTTTTTTTGTTTTTGCTTTTCTTTAATATTGCTGTGCTCGTATTTATTTGATTGATAAGATAGTCGCACGTTTTCAAATCCAATGGAAAAATGCAAACTTTGTAGAATATTTCTGTAGCACAATCGCAAACTCTAATCGGCCTGGTTTTGAGATAACAGACGAATAAGCAAAGCAAACATTGGCAGCAAAAACAACAATAAATGGCAACGTAACGTTTGTATGCTGCGGTACGCGCGCCGTGGGGTAATATTGTTGGGTTACTTTAATGTGTTAGAATTGGTCGCGCGCATAAAAGGGAGCAATGGCAAGTCAAAAAGTACACGTATATATATTTTGTATCGTTACATATTTACGAGAGCAGCTTAATAAGTGATTGCACCACTGATACTGAAACAGAACAGTGGAAAGAACTTGTCATTCTTAAAAATAGTTTTTGATCGTATCTTTTTTATTGTAGCGTACTTCCAAATTCATCTTAAGTGTTTATATATTCTTGATTATGATATAAGTCAATATCCAGTGCTCCGGCTTAGACAAAACCACTAGGGAAGAACGTAGTTGTTTGGCTTCAAGCTGTATAGTAGCACATATTCACATTTCTAAAAGGAAGACTTAAATCATTACCACTGTATCTTTAATTAATTTTTTTTTTAATAAAATTTCTAAATTTTAATTTACGTCATAATATTCAAAATAATCTTTTTTTTTTAAATACTTGCAAAACTTTCCTCTTGCATATGTAAAATGTAAAAATGTTCACATGGCCATTTTGAGCATATTTCGAAAGCAGCTGGCAGCTGCCACTTTAGTCGCCAAGAAGCGTCCTAAACTAAGCCAAAGTAAAATTGTGTTGCCGCGCGACCCTTTTGCTGCTTACCCGCATGCATGCCAATCTACACACATACTCGTATGTATGTTTCTTTGTTCTGTTTGTCCATTTGCAAATCATGCAATAATGTCAATCGGAATTAAATTTCTATGTTCTCTGATTTGTTGCCTGTTGTTACGGATACATTTCTGATTTTTTTTTTTTATATGAACATAAAAAATATTTTTTTTCTTTATTTGCAAAAAAAAAAAAAAAAATATGTATGATAATTTTGCTTTATCGCTGATGTGTGCAAAATGCAAAGTAAATTTGTCACCGAAAAAAAATATTTTTTTGCCGAGTTTGCGTATCTAGTATGGCGACCGTAGTAAGCGTCGTCTACTCCTCCTGCACTGCACTGCGCCAACAGAAGAGAGCACCATAAAGTTTACCATCGTTTTAGCCACCTTCAAATGTTGCCGCGTGCGCTTTAATATTTAATAATTTTTGTTGTTTTTATGACATTAAATTTCATGTAATTCCACGGAATTTATTGTATTATTGATCTCATTATCAAATTATATTGTACGGCGAAATGTTAATATATTTTTTTTTTTTTTTTTTTTTTTTTACAGAAATATTGTTCAATATGAAGCGCCAGAAAGCGGATCACTAATCAAATACGATTTT
This sequence comes from Leucophenga varia, assembly GCA_018903435.1. Lineage (NCBI taxonomy): Eukaryota > Metazoa > Arthropoda > Insecta > Diptera > Drosophilidae > Leucophenga > Leucophenga varia. Next base: position 2,682,512 of record JAEIFJ010001414.1, read on the forward strand.
AAACAACATACAGTCAGTTCGTCGAAGTGAGAGTAAAGAATTAAGATTAACGGCGATAATTACGACGACGACGACCGACTACATAACACAGTGAATCAAAGCGTTTTAGTTTCGAATTAGCAACAACAATAATAATTAAGTTGATTAATCATTCAACAACAATACACATTACGCATTCATTATCATCACAGTACTAAAATAAAAATAAAAACAGATAAACCAAAAAGAAAAAAGCAATACCAACTGTTAATATCGGCAAATTCATTAAAGAATTATTTCATCGAAGTTAAGTTAAGAAGAAAACCATTTGGAAAAGTTTAACAACGTCTACGCAAATAGCCAGAACGACGACGACGACGACAAGCACTTAGCACCCGCCCTACTTCTTTGTAGTGAACAATAGCAGCAACAAAATGGATAAAAACATTATGATGCCGAAGCGTTCGCCGCTTAGATGTCAAAAGCACATTTGCCAATGGGCCAATGCAAGCACGACCGCTGGTCGCATTGCTTGATGGACGAGATTGCTCGATTGAAATGCCCATTCTTAAAGATGTGGCTACAGTGGCCTTCTGCGACGCACAAAGCACATCCGAAATACATGAGAAAGTAAGTTACTAACAAAATCAAGTAAGAATTAACAATGTATTAATTTATTTCTTTTAAAGGTACTCAATGAAGCCGTTGGCGCACTTATGTGGCACACCATTGTCTTGACAAAGGAAGATTTGGAAAAATTTAAAGCTTTACGCATTATTGTACGCATCGGTAGCGGCACAGATAATATTGATGTTAAAGCAGCTGGTGAATTAGGCATAGCCGTTTGCAATGTTCCCGGCTATGGTGTTGAAGAGGTCGCTGACACGACCTTGTGCTTGATCTTGAACCTGTATCGACGAACCTACTGGCTGGCGAATATGGTGCGCGAAGGCAAAAATTCACCGGACCCGAACAAGTGCGGGAAGCAGCACATGTAAGTATGAAAATGCAGCATAAGTCAAGAAAGAAAGAGATAGAAACCTTTAAAGTCACGAAAGAAAAAGGTTGTATGGAGTGACCCAATTAAGAGTGCTCTACAACAAGAACCAAAATCGTTATTGATACGCTGTTCATTTAGATTTAACACCCGTCATACTGAATATATTCTCTAAAAGATTTAGCTATTCCGTATGTCTGCCTTTTTGCCAATTCGCTATTAATTGGCTCAGATTTTGAGCTATTTTTTGGCACGCTCAATTGTAAGCAAAGCCCCGTACAAGCTTCCAATTAATTTTCCAATTTTTTATGAATTAAAATTATTTTATCAAATCGATACGATTATTATTTTTATCAGCTTGTTAGAAGCGGTCTTTCGTTCTCAGCTTTTAGTTTTACTATTCTAAACTATATTATAATATTCTTAATCCTAACTACAAACTCTTTAGCTGACACAATACTGCTAAGTTATTTTTAAAAATATAAAGAATTAAATTATTTTTATTTTTATTTTTATTGCAGGGTTGCGCACGCATCCGTGGTGATACTCTAGGTTTAGTTGGTCTTGGTCGTATTGGCAGCGCAGTTGCCTTAAGAGCAAAAGCATTCGGCTTTAATGTTATCTTTTATGATCCCTATCTTCCGGACGGTATTGACAAATCGCTTGGATTAACACGCGTATATACGCTACAAGATTCTATTGTTCCAATCCGATTGCGTCTCATTGCACTGCACACTAAATGAGCATAATCATCATTTAATCAATGAATTCACAATTAAACAGGTGCGTAAAATAAATAAAATAAACTATTTTATTAATGCAATAAATTTATTTATAAAAATTTCTTTATACAAATCAACAGATGCGACCTGGTGCATTTCTAGTGAACACCGCACGAGGCGGTCTAGTTGACGACGAGACACTGGCGCTGGCATTAAAACAAGGCAGAATAAGAGCAGCAGCGTTGGACGTACACGAAAATGAACCCTTTAATGTATTCCAAGTAAGATTGTTGTAAAATTAAGTATTTTACTCAATCGAAAATCCAAAACTATGCTTGACACACACAAAAAAATTTTACTAACAAGTATTCTCTCCCCCATTGAAAATACATTTTAGGGCGCACTTAAAGATGCACCGAATCTAATCTGTACACCACATGCAGCCTTCTTCAGTGATGCATCAGCAACGGAACTACGCGAAATGGCCGCAACTGAAATACGGCGAGCAATTGTCGGCAATATTCCAGATGTATTACGGAATTGTGTCAACAAGGAGTACTTCATGCGAAACCCGCCAACGGCAGCAGCTGCTGCCGCCGCAGCTGTGGCGGCATATTCAGAAGGTAAACTGCAAATACCTTTAAATCAAGAGAAGTGAAATTGATCGATATTGATTAATGCATAATAAGAAGAAAATAAAAACCACAACAACAATAATTATATAACTCATAACACAAAAAAAAAACAAAAAACGAAAGAAAAAAAAATAATCAAGAAATAGATAAGAATAAAGTAGAAGAAAACAAAAAAAATCGCAGCAGATAATATATATATATAAAAAAAATTTAATGAATGATGAATGAATGATGCAGCAACAGAGACAAACGTTTGAGCGATATTTAAGTTACAATTACAGTTTTTAAGAGAAATACACCACACCTACACATACATTCAGACATGCACTCACACACATTAACTTGAAAATAATTAAATCACGCATTATATATAAATATATTATTCAAATGACATAGACACACACTGACACGCATACACATACAATACTTTGACAATGACGACGACAATGATGATAAAAAAAAAAATATAGAAAGGAATTCAAAATCAGCTGTCGATGTGCGTTAAAATCAGTGCAAGAAATCTAATTGCATAAAAATATTTAAATCAATCAGAAAACAAGCCACGCACGTATTCAAAGACAGCCAATTTAGTTCAGTTAAAAACAATTTTAATACAAATATTTCTCGAACTTTTGCATTAGCAAGGCTTTCTGGCAAGGCTCTGCGCCACTAATGCAAAATTAGAAATTTTATTTTTAATTAAAAAAAACATATTTTTTACGCAACTCTAACAAAACAAAACAGAAAGCACATTTTATTATAGTTGAGCGTTTTCCAATTTTTCCTGTTAATTTAAGTCTAGACATTATATTATATAGCTCTTGGATTATTTTGTGTCCAAGGTAATTTTTTTTTTTTTTTTTTTTTTTTTTTTTACATTTTTTATAATTCAGACATTTTTTATACGACTTTGTAATATATTAAAAATAGGTAAACAGAAGAAAAGTGCTCATTGCATAAAACAAAAACAATAATGTGTATTAATAATTTTCAGTTAAAGTTAATATAATTTTGCTCTTTTAATTAATACATTTCTTTTTTATTTTGTTTTGTTTTGCCAACATATCAATCTAAAAACAGAAGTTTTTCATATAAATACAAAAAAAAAAAAAAAATAAAAAATAAAATAAATAAATTGATTTAGTGTTTAATTTTATGCAATGTATCATTTTATATATCATTCATTAAAATCAAGCATATTTTATTTTTCATAAATAAAAAATAAAATAATTTACGCTATAAAAATAATATTTGAAAATGAATTGTTTTTTGGAAAAAATTGGGTTTTTTTTTACACTTTTGAAAAATAAATATAAATAGTGAATATTGTTTTGAAAAATAGAATCTTTCAACAATAGCGCTGTAAAGTTAAAAAATTTATTTTACAAAAAAAAAAAAAAAAAAAAAAATGAAATTTGTCGAAATGAATCGAATGAAATAAAACTTTAATTCGATCGATTTAATAATACATTTTTTCGGCGAATCGTAGACGAAACCTTTTGGCCATACTCATAGCTCTTTACTTTTGTCCATTTATTGAAAAATTTCAAGTCAATAATACAAATCTAACAAAACAGAGGTCTGAAAACAAGCTGTGAAGTGTATTTGAGTATATTTAAAAAAAATTGTATATGAGTTGCTCACATGAAATATTTGTTTTGGAAAATTAAGTGTGATCTGGGATGATTTTTTTTTTTTTTTAATTGGAAATTGTTTGATGTTTCATATATGTCTACAGCTTTTTTTTTTTTGTATGAAATTGGAATGGTTCTGGACATTTCGAATGCATCCAGAAAAAGAGAAACACAAATAAATGCGTGCGTTATGGTTGAAAGATTCTGTATAGAAGAAACAACTTCATTTTCTACAAAATAAAAAGGTGAAAGTAAACCATTTGATGCATTGTTATTTGTCTCTTCTTGCTACATTTTTAATAACTTTAAAAAATTATTAATAAATATTTGTATGTGGTGTTTTCTTTCTGTTAAGTTGAATTATCAAATAAATTAATATAAGTTGCTACAAGAATAATTAAAGCAAAGCTTAAACATCGATAATGCTTTACAGAAAACCACACTGCACAATACATAAAAACAATAAAAATGAGATACAAATTTTAATAAAAAAAAAATATAAAAAGCTGCTGCAAAAATATTGTTTCATGTATAAATTACTGACTTTCTGCAAAAAAAAAAAAAAATAATAAAAATTTTGTGAATATAGCTTAAGCTAAGCAATAAAAAAAAAAAAAATAGAATACGATGCATAATTTTTTTCAAATTAATGACGCTGCTCTCCTTAAAATGATGCAATTATTTATAAATAAAAAATAATATTAATATTTTTATCATACGTGTTTATTTTCGCCCAATATAAAATTTTTATTATTTTTCTGAAAATCAAAATATAAAAAAAAAAAAATAGAAATAAAAAACACACTTACACAACACATACACTAAACAACAAAAAAAAAAAAAAAAAAACAAAATAATAAAAAAAATTATGTACATTAAAAAGAAATTTCAAACAAAAAAAAAATAATAATAATATAAATTAAATTAAAAATTACTTATATTAAATATTAGATTAAAGAGCAAACAAAAAAATATAAAACAAAACACTAAAACAACAAAAAATGCTAAACAGAAAATCATGCGTAAAAATAAATATAAAAAATTTAGCAAGTAGTTATATATATAATTTAAATTAAACTCTTATATATATAAAAGATTAAAAAGTAAATTAATGGCACATATATAAATCTAATTTGTAATTTGCAACTTAAGTTTAACTTTAAAAAATAATTTTGGCGCAAAAAAAAAAAAAATAAAGTAAAGTAAAACAATTATATATATATAAATATAGATCGTAAAGTTAAAAATAAATTGCGCAATAAATGCATTCTTAAAAAAAAAAGCCACATTTAAGCACATTTAATTATTTCCTTAAAAAAGTAATAATAATATTCAAATAAAAATGAAAGTAAAAAATAAAAATAAAAAAAAACGTAATTAGTTGAACAATTCTTAAGGTATATAGTGTATCTATGAGATGCTGGAAGCAGCTCCCACAGGAAACAGCTTTGGAACATTGCACAAAAAAAAAAAAAAAAAAAAAAGATTAAAAAAAAAAACTATTGATTAATTAATTAATTTAAAAAATATATAAATCATTTTTAAGAAAACAAACAACAGGCATACAAAACATAAAAACACAAAAAATTAAAAATGCAAATATTAGAAGAAAAAAAAAATTGCAAAAAAGAACCTAATAATAAATTTAATTAAGTAAAATACAAAAAAAAAATAATAAAATCAGAGTATAAAGTAACAAAAAAAAAAAATCAGAAAAAGTAAATACTGTTATTTTGTAATGTATAAAAACAAATATTTTTAAATAACTGTGAAAGCTAAATAAAATTAAAACTAAAAAAAAATTATGACACGGATTAAAAAAAACCATTTCAAAAACTTTCCAGAGAGCAATACGTACCCGAATTGATAAAAAGCTGAAAAATAAAAAAAAAAAAAAAACATTGAAACAAAATAAACGTTTGCATTCTTGATGGTGATGGACGATGTTGTCAACGATGGATTTGCTACTTTTTGATAAAAAAAAACTAATCCCCTTTTTGAGAGACTCCATTTGAAACCTTTGAAAGAAAATCAAAAGCAACAAAATTGTTTGGAATGATGGAATATGTTATTAAAAAAAAAAAAAACCTGTATTAAATTAATTAAATAAGTAATTGATTTTTAATTGTAATTAAAAACAAAAATCACATTGCTGCATTTTATATTAAAAAAAAAACACCAAAAATATGCACAATCAAAAAAATAAGAAAGTCAGTAATTTATTTATGAACAAAAAAATCAAAGATATTAATTAAAACAAAGCAGCTGTATTTGTAAAAATTTATAAAATTAATAATTATAATAAAAAAAAATAGCAATAGAAGGCTGCTTGCTTTCCATCATTCCCATATAATTTTGGCAAATTTTTGTTGCTTTTCGAAAGAACACTACACATTTTTTTTCTTAATTTTGTTTAGGCAATTTTTATATTTTTTTTTTTTTTTCATTCCATTATTTTGCTCGATTTTTGACATGTCCATACTCGAAAATTTTTTTACATTATTAATTCAACACTAAATTCGAACAAAAAAAAAAAAAGTCTTAGTATTTGCTTTAATGAGTATGTTGGTCCATACTATTATCAATAATCGCAGGCGCACTCAGTGGTCATCAACATCATCGGGCACACAGTACAACGCCGCATGATCTTGTTGGCAGTTCATTGGTGGCACCATCTCTTGCTGCTGCAGTAGCTACGTTAACATCGATAAATCCATCACCAGTTCCAGCGCATGGTGCTGCTGGTTTACATTTGGGACTTGTGAGTAGTCAATCGGTATGTACAATGTTGTTGTTGTTATCATCATTGTCAAATCGTTGAAAAAACCTATCGTCTTCATTTAATATGGTTGCTGTTGTTGTGTTGAATTATTGTTGTTGTCTTGGTTTTTAAGTATTGTTTGTAAGGTGAGTCATTGGAGAAATATTCGATATGGCAAGCAATCAAACTTAAAAATATTTAATTTTTGAATTAAATAGAACAAAATTATCTGGGTTTTTCTAATTTTGTTAAATCTCACGATCTTGGCTGCCATAAAAAAGTTTTTGAATAAGCATGCTACAGTCAAAAACTTTTAGTTTTAGAATACAAAGAACATTGAGTTGCACAACAAAAATGTTGTTGCTTCGTAGGCAAAGAAGAGAACTAAGAATGTTAAGTTGTTTACGAAATTCATATCTTTCGTAACATTGCGCCCTGCGTATACGTTTCAAAAAGCCTGGCTATGTTTTTTTAAACCCAAAACGTCATTATGAGCCTGGGGACGCCCACCTCTGATCTAATATAATTTTTATAATATTTATTTATATTTTTGCATATTTATTACCGGTTTTTTTGCTGAATGGTTTTGAAATTTGCAATTACTTTGGTAGAAATACCCATTTTAGTGATGTAGTCTCTTTAGCGACTTAATATGACCACTGAAAACTTGTTTTCCAATATGGTAACCATGATTTCTCAAGATTTGCTAGACCATTGTACTTTCGATAAGGACCAAACGACTTGAAATTGAGGTAGCTATCTCGTGAACCTCAATCAACCGGAGTGAATTTTTTTCGGGCCTGGAAAGAAAAGACAAAATGGTCAATTTTAATTTGCTAACTGTGTGTACTAACAATGCTTCTACCCACAACATCATTTTTTATTTGAGAACGAAGTATTTTGCCACAAATATTGGAAATAGTTCCTGCACGGTCTACGAGTTTGGTTGCCTATTCCGAAAAATCTGCCGATCCCAAAAGCTTAAAATATTTAACAAAGAAGTTTGGAAAAACTTTTGCTTTTTACTATATGGACAATTCATATTGTTGATATAATAAAATTTATATTATCGATTGCCTGTAAAAATATTATATTGGCTTTATGCTAATTTTACTATAATGCTTATAAATATGTTTAATGGTTTGTATAACCCATATTTTATTATATGCATACTTTTTTTATACATCTTTTGTGTTGTATCTAATCGAATAAACAATTCATTTATGCAACTAAAACTTTTTCATTTTTTTTTCTAGCCCCTGAGTGTGGTAGACCCTAATAATCATCTAACAACATCAACGAGTAAATCTGATGGCATTAAACCAGAAACATCGGAAGTACAATAGTTTTAAAATCTTAAATTAACCACAATTCGTGTGAGAAGATAACAACTACAACTATGCCCAAGGAGAAGCAAAAAAATCATCTACATATATTTGAAGTTGAAGTCGAAGAAAACAGATCGATCGTTGATTTTAAACTGGTACTTTTATAAATATTATATATAAGTAAGCTTTAATATGCTAAACAAACAACACCATGGAGATTTATTAAAGCGAAACCAGATTCCAGAATTTTACTTACTAATGATGATGACTATTACAAAAGAAAAAAATGATGAGTGGTGATTAAAACTTCGACTATTCAGCAGAAACTATGTACATCGCAAAAAAAAAAAAAATTAAATAAAAACGTTAACTTTGGTATAGAAAAACCTCAAGTACTCTTCGACATTTGATTTTACGATAAAAAAATTTGAGCTAATGGTTTTTTAAAATTAAAAACAATGATAAACTCATAATTCAAATCGCACTTTGTAGGAAGAGTACATCAGAAGCAAAAGTATAAATATAACAAATCGCGCAAACCGATTTACTTTGTAATTTATATTAATTTAATTTTTAAAACTTAAAAAATAAAATTATGCGAAATAAATTCTGGAAAATGTCATACATACTTAAAAACCAAATTTGTTTTTATATTTTTTAGTGCTCTTGAATTTAGGTTTCGTCTAAGAATTGACGACGTTCCAATAGTTAAGTAGAATGTTCCAAACTAATTCAGAGTAAATCAAGTTTTCATTTAGTCGACGGCCCCGAGTAATTTTTAACACTTTGAACCTAATCACTACTGACGCCCATCCAAAAAAAAATATAAATAAAAAAAATATTTGATTTTTCAAAAAATTGATATAAGTTTTTCTTTATTTTTCTTGATTTACACAAAATTAAGGGGTGGTCTCTATTAAATGCTACATAACATTTGGATCTACAATTGCTCTAAACACGCGCGGCGTTGCATTGCCTTTGAAGTGGTACAAATTACGCGACTTGTCCGCAATCCAAAAGCAATTTTTATGCTCTATAATAGAATAGCTTTTTTTTACAATTAAATATTTTTTCGTCTTTAATTATTAATAACACATATAATTTTTCACAATTAGATTTTCGTTCGGTTTTTTTTTTTCTATTTTTTTTTTTTACTATTTTACTTAAAAACTAAGTTTTTAAAATTTTAATTTTTTAACATTTATGTATATGTCTTCTTCGTGTATTATTTTTTACGACATTTATACTATGGAATGAGATGTATCTTGAGGCGGGCACAATGTTTTTTCTTCTTCTTTTTTTTTTTTTTTTTGTATATATGTATATGTAAATTTTTTTAAAGCACACATTTCATACAAGTTACATTTCCACAGGAAAATTTCATATGTATATAGATGTCTGGCCGTTGACCATTTAATTTAACTTTATATTTATACAAATATTTATTATTACTTTTGTTTTTAAGCTAAGCTTATTGATTTGTATTTAATTTTTAACAATTGAGCCAACTACACGGACTACGAGGAAACCATTTCCGACTGGCCTTGCATACGAGTTGAATGCCCTAATTTAATATGAAAAAAAAAATGTTTTTTTCGTTGATATATGGTCATTTCATATCTAAATTTAATTAATAAAAAGGAATATTTTTAAAATCCTTAAACAGTTTTACTTCATGGATTGATTTGAAAAACTACTCGGTACGTATATACATACAATTACATATATACAAAGACATATTATTTTAGAAAATATATTTAAAAAAAAAAAATATCGAACTTGAAAAGATGGAATATTTTAAAAACAATTTCTCTTTTTCTGTACATTTTTTTTTTGTTGCACACAATTACTCCCAATTACTTTTAATGATTAACAACAATAAGCACAATGATATATATTGTTTTTATACGTAAATACGGACTTGAAGTATATGATGTATGTATATATGAAAAGCACATGGATACAATTTGACGGGGATGTCTTAGATTTTAAAAATCATAAACAACATTATTATTAAATATACTCTCTCTCTCTCTCCGTTCCTCTCTCTTTGTTGTTGTCAGACGATCATATTTTTAGGAAACAGCGACAACCAATTAATTAACAGTTAAAATAGTCGTGCTACACGTGGTCGCAAAGTCTTAAACGCAAACAGCACTGTCAGTCCAATGATGCCATATTTAAGCGTATATTTGCATATGCGCGTGCTTAGACTAGCCGGTGGTATTTCTAAAATTGCAGGTATTTTTTGTGGATCAACACGTCCCCACATTTTTGCAATACCATTAGCATGTCCAATACCAACAACTCCGACTACACGCACCGGTCTTGGTGAATTGGAACCGTCTGGCGGTGCTTGTGGTAATGCAGCCAGCTGCAATGAGTGACACAGAAAGAGATCACGCTCTCGCACAAAGACATCCGAAAATGCCGGAAATTCGCCGGCCATTTCTTGCATAAGCTTTTCAAGTAAATCACGTTGCTTACACTCTTCGACCTCTTCAATGCTAATCGTATCGGTGGATGTTAGACGCCAGACGAGCTTTATTGTCTGCCACAGTGATAGTGCGCGTAGTGCGCGATGCAGTGTTATGCGTATGGGACGATCGCCGAGATGCAATATGCAGCCAGGCAGTTTGTGAATTTCTTCAAAAGCGCGTCGGAATTCACCACCTGGTGCCATGCCCAAATCCTTGGCAATTTGTGCGCTCATTTGTAGCAGCAGTATGAAGAATATTCCATTGATATAGCCATGCGCATTTATAATGCCACGTATCTGTATTGGAGTCAATTAATTTATTTAAATACAAATAATAAAATGAAATAATATTTTTTTCTAACCTTTGAAATATTAAAATTTTTGGCTTCTTCGAGCAATGTTTTTTCATCAAGTTTTAGTATATGTATGCGTGATGGACACAATTCCACCATAACTACATCTGGACGGACATTACGTATAACCTGTTATTACAAATGCTTAATAATATTAGCATCATCGTTCATTATGGTTTTCAAACTACTTACATAGGATACATCATCCTGCGACTCTTCACTAAAATGTGCTGTGCCCACTAAATACACTTTACTGCCGAACGGTGACTCCAAAACGGACACCGTTGATGGTAAATTCTGTTCGAATTCTTCAATTGTATCGTAGATCATGATTTCACGTCTTGTCTCTGGTTGTGGCTCACCAGATGGAGCTTCAGCAACGACAGCACGATTATCTCCATCGCTACCAGCAGCATCGGCAGCAGCTGATGCCTCTGCTATTGCAACATCTAATTTCTGTTTGCTCGACTGTAACAGCGATTCGGGTTTTTTGCGACGTTTATCATTGGCATTCTCACTCGGACTTGACGCTGGTGATTTTCTCAGTTTGGCCTTAAGTTTACTAATGGTGTTCTCTTCATCGTCCGATGCAGTCTCAATCAATACTACTGAATTCTTAAGATCTTCTTGTTCTTTAATTGAATTGTCGTTAATTTCTATAATTGACAGATTGGGATTCGCCGATTTGAATATAGTCTTGTTAGCTAATTGGGATTTAGGATCAACTTCCTCCTGCGATGTATTTGTGTCAGTGCTCGTCGATAGCAAAAGTTTTGCGTTGCTACTTGTGCCACCAGATACATTTAAAAGTGGCGTTTGTGTTGTCAGTGGACTTGATGCTGTTACCGGATGGCTGTCATTGAGTGTATCGCCGGTACTATTATTTGGAGTGGTTCTGCCATGATCTGTGATGGTAGATGTAGAACTATTATCAGCGCTTTCTGCAAATAAAGAAGAAGAAAAACATGTCAAAAAATTCATTTTACTTATATCTTTTAATTTATTTAATGCGAAAATATACAATGCTAAACAATAATAAACAGATAATTTATAAATTCTTTGTAACATTCTCATAGATCTTCTCCAGTTTTTTTATGTAGGCATTCATTTGCGTATTATGCTTTCCGGCGTACATTGCAATAAGCCCCTTCTTAAGCACGTCGAAGCACTTCTTTTTTAAATCAATTTCATGTTTATGTTGACGTTGCTCATTTTTTAGCAAACGATTTTGATATTTGAACTTAAGCTTTTGTTTGGTGCGTTTTAATTTCTTAGCAACAAGCAGATTCACAAAAGGACGCTCTTGCTCATACGACTTTTCGTGTAGCAAGTGCCAAATATTTTGCATTTCAATGTCCCTGCTCATGATGCGCTTGGTAAATTGCTTATCTTCCGCAAAGACTGAAAAGATTGTCTCTAAAAAGTTTGATGGCAAGTCATTACCTTCTTGTTCGAGCATTTTCAACGACTTTTTGGCTGCCGCTATTAGATTCTTTTTCAAAATGCAACAAAATTTCGCCAGTTTCACATTTTCAGCACCCATGACTACTGTTAGATGCTCCATATGTGCAGTCTCAATGCCAAGCGCAGCTATTTCGAATTGTAGCTTGTCAATGTCATTGTTTAATTGAAATTTATCATTGCTCAATTTCTCGTTATAGCACGCCGCTTCCAATGAATCAACAACATTTTCCTGAACATTAACAAGCATTGCATCGCTTTTTATTTTGTGTGTTTCGTTGGTGTTATTCAATTTATCTCCTGCTACTTCCATATCTAATGACCAATGCACCTTTTTACGTTTTTTCAAATCATTCATTTGTTCATCATCGCCGTCGCAATATTCACGCACCAAATCCTCAAGATCGCAATTTATCTTATTGAAATCGGTAAATGGTTCACCTAAATGATCATCCGATGTCAATTGTTTGTACATTAACTTTATAAGCGTATTACGTGCTGATTTCTCCGGCTGTGTTGCTTCATCAAAAACACGCAACCATTCAGTACAGATGTGCTGATGCTTCATATTTGGCTTACGCATATTGTACATGCGCAACAAGTGTTGCTGCTCCTTGTACAATTGATCCAATTCCGCTTCGTCATGTTGATAGCGCGTGTTCTCATTTTGAACACTAGAGATTTTGTCCATTATGTTAAAAATTTGTGAAATAATTTTTTAAAATTTAAAATAATAACTGACATTTGGTTATATAAATTTAAAAAGATGAGTAGTCTAAAAATAATACAAATTATTTAAAAACCTTGAAGTTTTTAAACTAAAATTAACATAAACGCTGTAGCTCGACCATGAGAAAATCTGCAACATCATTTGTGGTAGATTAGTGTATCTAATTTTAACTATAATATTTGGTCTTTCCATAGTAACATCAGACGTCTGTTAAAGAATTTTTTTCGATTTCATCTGGAGGTGTTGCCATGTAAGTCCGAAGTCTAGTTTATCGAAATAGCCTGGTTTATTGGGATCATTTGTCCAAACAATCGTTAATTTTGGTCTTCTAGATTGTGACAGACACTGACTCCACGTGATCCATGAACTAGGCAACAAAAATAATACAAAACCGACCAATTCATCCTGGCCAGTACAAGAGTATAAGAAGCATATCTATGGCGCTGCACTTTAGTATTTACGTAATCTCCGTCAATGGAACTCAAGTTGATTTTTATTTGTTATGCGAACAATAAATGGCTTTTGTAGCACTACGATTGAAATGTTAGTTAATTAAAAATAACTCACCATTGAATGCAGAGTCGATCGTTGTGTGTGATAGATTTTCCAATGCGCTGTTATAGAAGCTGCTACTATCATTTGCAAAGGAATTACTATTTGTCGAACTTCTTCTTGAACGTAAATGGTCCGATTCCGCCGATATGAATGAAGCTGAAGCTGAAGCCATAGAGGAATCCATAATTGAGCGTTTTAGTTGGAAGAACTTTGGATATACAAAAAATTCGTTTGTTCCTGTTTGTAATTAAAATATATTACGGACTATAAACGTTGTAGTCATTTGTATGCGGCCAATAAAGCTATAAAGAGAGAGATTTAGACAGAGAGAGAGAGGTGAAAATGAATGCTTTAGAGGATTAAAAATCAAATGAAAAGTGAAAGGCTTACCAAGGCAAGCTTACTTAAAAAAAAAACTATACATTAAATTTTTGAAAAATTAAAAAGCTTGCTGCAGCTACTTTTGCCTAATTAATGTCAGTAATACTGTGCGTTTTAAACAAAAATTTTAATTTTAAAGATTGCAGTCCAAAAAAAAAAAAAAAAAACAAGCAACCAACAACAATTACGACAACGTTGATGACAACAATAATAATTACGATGATGCTATTTCCACACCTGGCATAATATTTGCTATCGTCTGTACTGATACGCTTCGCTCAATTGTTGTGAAATGCACTGCAGCTACTTTCAATGTACTTGGTTCGTGGCACTTTTTTTTTTTCTTGATGCTGCTACTTACCTAAAATAATCGTGCGTGGCTTTGTTGATGCGGGAGTTGAGTAGGCGGAGGCAGGCGTAGTGCAAGCAATTAGGCAGTTAGGAGAGTGTGGTGTGCGTAGCTTTGCTAAAGTGCGGTAGCGCCTCACTTCGTCGCTGGAGATGCTGTTTTTTTATCGTCTTTTTTTTTTGGATAAGTGTGATTTTTTAAAATAAAAAATATAAATTAAATTAAAGTGCGTGAATCGTCGTCGCCTGCTTCTCTTTTGTTGTTACTCGATACCGCTGTTCATTATTGTATGAGTATTTAATTACTCAATATATTATTTTTTAATTTTATTATATTATGTCAAAATAATTGAAATAGCTTTAAACAAAAATACGTTCTGAGTCAATTAAAGTGTAAATAATTATAAAAATAAAACAATTTAAACATATTTTCCGCAAATAGCATTTCGATACTTTTCAACAGGCTGCGCTGTAAACCGGAAGCGCAACCATTGTGAATGCTGCTGCACAGCTGTTTCACATATGCCGGTTGGCTGCTATTTTTCATTTGTAAATAAAATATTTGTGTACATTTTGTTGACGTAAGTTATTCATTCGCTTTATTATGGCAGATGAACCAGAAGAACCGCAAAAGGTAAACAAAAAAATTAGTTATCATTGGAATAAATACCTATTTTTTTTTATTTTTATTAAATAGTCGCTTGTTATCTTCGGACGCGATGTCGCTCAAATTCCATGCTTTCGTAACAGTTTTCTTTACGGGATTGGCGGCGGTATGGGTGTCGGTCTATTAACATTTTTGGGTACTTCACGTACACATCTTTCAACGCATGTAGGTTTTGGTACTTTCTTTTGCGGCACGATAGCTTACTGGATGACATGCAGGTAAAGCATACTTCCATGTATGGGTTGACTATATTTGACATTATCTTTAAATTTTCGCAGATATCAGTGGTCAACGCGCCGCTTTGAACAGCAACAACTGCGTGAGGCTATGAAACAAGCGGCAATGTATGAAGGCACAGAGCGTGAACGTAAACTTGATTTAAAAACGGCGTAGTGTATTTTTATGTTTGAAATTTCATAACAAATCCTTACATAAATATTTAGCGTATTAGGATGAATTTTACATTTAAGCGCAATGTTTTTAAATTTATGTTATGTATGCATAATTTGCATGTAAATTATTTAAATTTTGTTTTGAATAATGTAGACGAGAGGCAATTGAACCTGTCGAAATAATTTAATATTAGTTTTTTTTAACCTGTTATGTATTGCTAATAAGGAGTACATATAGAATAAAGTTGATTCTTAAACAAAAAAAAAAAAAAAACATATTCTGAAAAATGTAAATTTGTGGAAATGTGCTAAGAGACCGTTCCCATGAATATACTTCCGCACTAAACCTCAGTGGGATCGGATATAGCTTGAAACTTTTCTAGCTCTCGAGTAAACCAGGAATAATTTTAAAAAAGTTCTTTTAAATTTTTTTATATAAAATTTGATATTTAAAACCTTTGCTCATTTTTTAAGTTGCCAGAAATAATGGTAAATTTCGGCCCCTACCAATTAAACTACTGAGCAGTTTGGAAAACAATGTTATTAGATGGGTGATCGCATTAAAACTTATTTGAAATATGCTTCCCAAATAGACCTTTCTAACTGGTGTATTTTTTTCAGTTATAAAAAAAACTACTAAACTAATATAATCAAATGAATTAATCATTGTTTTTAAATACAAAAATTAAATACATAAATTAAAAATAAGCCTAAAAACAAATAGATAAAATTATATCATAGATAGTCCTCATAAAATCTATACCAAATAAAATGTTGCAGTATCAACTTACTCTTTTTACTTACACATAGTGTAAACGGGTATATTCAGTTTGTCTGAAAGTTTGTAACGCATTGAAGGAGGCATCGGAGACCCCATAAAGTGTTATATTCTTGATCAGCTCGATGAGACGAATAGATCTAGCCTCGATAGATAAAGCCTCCATTCAAATTTGTCCAAATTCATCGTGAAATTTAATATAAGCGCCTAGTGAACATATAAACTTTTACAAGTTTTGTGTAACGGTATTTCAGCTTCGGTTTCACCGAAGTTAACGTTTTTCCTTGTTTTTTGTTTTTGTTTTGTTTTTGAATCACTCATCTAACTAATTTCCTTTTTATCACTGATTGGTCTTTTCTGTCTCTCTTGCTCTCACTCTCTTCGGTATGAGATGCTAACGGTCTATTAAATTGACTCTACATTTTCAAAATTGTCGCTCACAAGTGTCATTCGTTACGAATAACGCTCATAACGTTTTCGGGAGCCAAACGTGCAGGTTGTGTTTGATCTTTATAAACGATTTTATAGCATAGCTGAGTTTTTGAAACGCACGCGTTTGTTTTAATTTTGCATAAATTGTTTTTTGTTTGATAACATTCTACGCTGCTACGTAGACAATTAATAAATTTTAATACAAAAATGTCGGAAGATGTAACTACTTCGGAATTAGTATTCTACGTAAATGGCAAAAAGGTAAAGGAGAAATGGTTACTTAAGAGTGTTCTTATCAATCAAGATAATAACTATAATTGTAATTCAATGAAACTGGTTTCTACTTATAAAACTAGTAACTAATACAAACATAAATATGTACATATGTTCGTATGTATTTGAGTGTATATTCGGCAATTGTGCATTCCAATAGAAACAAATGGAATAATTTGCGCCTTTGCCTTAACAACAAGCGCGCTAGTTCACTTGATATCAATTTATTTGATTATTTTTAACAATCAATAAATATTTTTTTGAGAAACGAAATTGCATTGATTGTGTATATGTGTATTGTGTATATATGTGTGTGTGTGCTTGAATACGTTGATAACGGTTTGACCCAGAAGAACGATGTTTATTTCGCCCCACACGAATCGAAGCATCTTATCAGTTTAATTTATTATTAATGAAAATAAAGACTACATTGTTTTGTTGTAAATAAGTTTCGTGCGAAAAAAATTATTTTAAAAATATTGAAATTTTTTTGTAAGTTTACTTTTTATCATTTAAATATATGAATCTATCTTTTTACAGAAATCCTTACCTACCGCAATCGCGTTTTATTAGTAGGTTATATTTAAATTCTAGTGAGCTATTAACTGATTCATGCCTCCGAATACCCGCCACACGAAACTTTAAAAATGGGCGTGGACCCTGGTATTCGATATTGGATGCCTTTAGAAGTGTTTTTACCCAATCTGTAGTAAATACATTCAAAAATAATAACTATTTTCATACAAAAACAAGGAAAAACGTTAACTTCGGTGGAACCGAAGCTGAAATACCCGTTACATGGGCGTGTCGTCTTGGTTTTGACCCTGGATGACCAAAAACAGACAGACGGACAGACAGACGGACATGGCTAGATCGATTCGTCTCATCGAGCTGATCAAGAATATATATACTTTATGGGGTCTCCGATGCCTCCTTCAATGCGTTACAAACTTTTTGACAAACTGAATATACCCGTTCACACTATGTGTAACGGGTATAAAAGTGGTAAATTTGTATGGGGGCTTTAAAATGGGCGTGGTACCTTAGTTCTGATGAAAAAATTAAGTTTCAAATTTCAAGTCTTTCAATACCTTTAAAACTTTCCTAGAAAAGCGCATTGCAACAAACAGACGGACGGACAGACGGATAGAAAGACGGAAAGACATGGCTAAATCGGTTTGTCTCGACGAGCTGATCAATAATATATATACTTTATGGTGTCTTCGACGCCTCCTTTAATGCGTTTTAAACTTTCCGACAAACTGATAATACCCTTTACACTTTGTGTTGCGGGTATAAAAAGTAAGCAATTGTTTAGCTTATTTAATAATAATTTTAATGACAAAACTTATTAAAACACAGGCACATAAACCCCTAAATGATTCAATGTTGCTATCTGTTACATTTCGATAAATTTGTAAGCTATAAACTTTAGCGAGTGAATTTGTACACCAAAAAAATTACCTCAAAACTCTGAGATTTCGGTGACACCACTGATATTCTGATATTCTGTTATTTTTAGGTTTTGGGAAAAATTTGGAAAGGGCTTCAGGGTATTTTAAAATCAAATACAGATTTTAAAAAACTATTTGAAAACAAAAATAGATAACGATATCGTTTATTCCGTATTCATTCTCACGTCAATTAAATCTCCTAATTTAATGTATAGAAAAACTATGAAAAGTATCTGATAAATAAAGATAAATGAATGTATCTGACAGATAGAATTAGTCGTTGTAGACGTTTAAAATGTTTAAGGATCGGATAAGTTAGTTCATTTAGTCCTTAAACACTTTAAAATCTATAAGTGCGGGTATTATTTTTTCCGCTTTTCTATGCCTGGTACAAGGCTAAAAAATAAATATGCAAAATCATTTAATTTTTATGTAGCGCACAAGTTTAATATGACGGCAACACCCAAACAAATGACGTTTTTGCCTTATCAGTGATGTTTATATTATTTTCTAAATATGTATACCCACGACATGGGCATGCTAATATTTTTAAGTATGAGTTTATATTTTCAAAATAATCTTTTAAAAAAACTAGTTCATAGTTTGTGATGCATAATAGTATTGTATTTTCATATCTTTGTATGAATTTAAGATGAGATAGCGTATTAAATTGCCGCTCTCGAATATAAACTAATATAATGGATTAAATTGTTTTAAAAAAGCAACATTTTGCATCATAAAAAACATTTCTTGATAAAGTACGAATAATATATTACTGTGCTAGATTATCTCATATTTCTTTAGTTTAGACTATAAAAAAGTTAATGCTTGATTGCGTTCGTGTGGTACCAATAAATAGTTGAAGGGTTAAAGATTTTAATGTAACAAGCGTGTGGCTCCGTTTATCTATTTAGTTCTATATGGAAAATTTAATGTTATAGGTTAAAGTATATCTTTTGAGTATGCTCTTAAGTTATTTCACTAATCATTATTTTTCTTTGAATACTCTTTTATATACTTGCTATATTTACAGGTGATCGAACCAAATCCCGATCCAGAATGTACGCTGTTAACATATTTACGCGAAAAGTTACACCTCACCGGAACAAAATTGGGTTGTGGCGAGGGCGGTTGTGGAGCGTGCACGGTAATGATTTCACGATATGATCGACGCAGCAAGCAAATAAAAAATTTGGCAGTAAATGCCTGTTTAACTCCATTATGTGCAATGCATGGCTGTGCTGTGATAACAGTCGAAGGCATTGGTAGCACCAGAACGCGACTTCATCCTGCACAGGAGCGTCTGGCTAAGGCACATGGATCACAATGTGGCTTCTGTACGCCGGGTATTGTTATGTCAATGTATGCCTTGCTAAGAAGTCAACCGCAACCGTCAATGCGTGACTTGGAAATTGCGTTTCAGGGCAATTTGTGTCGCTGTACTGGCTATAGACCTATACTCGAAGGCTACAAGACTTTCACCAAGGAATTTGCCTGTGGCATGGGTGAACAGTGTTGTCGTGTCAATGGAAACGCTTGTGGTGGTGGCGGTGGTGATGCTGAAAATGGTGTTGAGGATGATAAACTTTTTGAGAAGAGTGAATTTCGACCATTTGATTCGAGTCAAGAACCCATTTTTCCACCAGAGTTGCAGCTACATGATAAATATGATACTGAAAGTCTGGTTTTTCGCTCGGAACGTGTTACCTGGTATCGACCAAACAATCTGGAACAGTTGCTTAAGCTGAAATCTGAATTTCCTGCTGCAAAAATTGTTGTTGGCAACACTGAGATTGGCGTTGAGGTTAAATTTAAACATTTTCTCTATTCAGTGCTAATTAATCCAACCAGAGTGGAAGAGCTAATGGAGCTACGTGAAACGGAGCAAAGTATTTACTTTGGTGCTGCTGTTAGTCTAATGGATATCGATCAGATACTACGCGAACGCATTGAAACGCTGCCAGAGGAACAAACACGCTTCTTCCAATGTGCCGTCGATATGCTGCACTATTTTGCTGGCAAGCAAATTCGAAATGTTGCCTGCTTAGGTGGCAATATAATGACTGGCAGTCCTATCTCCGATATGAATCCTATATTGACAGCCGGATGCACAAAGCTGGAAGTGGCAAGCATTGTAGATGGTAAAATTGTGCGACGAGATGTGCATATGGGTGCTGGATTCTTTACAGGCTACCGCAAGAATGTAATTGCACCGCATGAGTTACTTGTCGGCATTCACTTTCAGAAAACGCTACCCAATCAGTATATGGTTGCTTTTAAACAGGCACGACGTCGAGATGATGACATTGCCATTGTCAATGCAGCCGTCAATGTATATTTTGAGCCCAAACTCGGATGTAGTTGAGCGTATTTACTTTGCATTCGGTGGTATGGCACCGACAACAGTACAAGCGCCAAGATCGTCGGAGATAATGGTCAAGCAAAAATGGGATCGCCATTTGATTGAGCGAGTAGCCGAGAGCTTATGCGCAGAGCTACCATTAGCGCCATCGGCACCAGGCGGCATGATTGCTTATCGACGTTCTCTTGTGGTTAGTCTACTTTTCAAGGCGTATCTGGCCATCAGCTTAAAATTGAGTAGTGCTGGTATCATAGCCGAAGATGCAGTGCCTTTGGAAGAGCGTAGCGGTGCAGACACTTTCCATACGCCCACGCTTAAGAGTGCACAACTCTTCGAACGTGTTTGCAGCGAACAGCCCACGTGTGATCCCATCGGAAGACCTAAAGTACATGCTTCAGCACTGAAGCAGGCAACTGGTGAAGCAATTTATTGTGATGACATGCCACGTATGGAGAACGAATTGTATTTGGCGCTTGTACTGAGCACCAAGTCACATGCAAATATTGTAACATTGGATGCTAGTGAAGCATTAGCCATGCCGGGCGTGCATGCTTTTTACTCTAGCGCAGATCTAACTGAACATGAGAATGAAGTTGGGCCAGTATTTCACGATGAACACGTCTTCGCTGCTGGCAAAGTGCATTGCTATGGACAAGTTGTAGGAGCTGTGGTGGCCGACAATCAGACAATAGCACAGCGTGCTGCGCGTGCTGTGCGTATAGTTTATGAGGAACTTAGTCCAGTTATAGTCACAATTGAGCAGGCCATTGAGCACGGCTCGTACTTTCCGGGCTATCCGAAATTTATTGACAAGGGTAATTTGGAGCTGGGTTTTAAAGAGGCTGACTTTGTACATGAGGGTAGCTGTCGCATGGGCGGTCAGGAGCATTTCTATCTGGAGACCAATGCTTCCGTTGCAGTGCCACGTGATTGCGATGAAATTGAGTTATTCAGTTCGACACAACATCCATCCGAAATACAGAAGCTTGTGTCACATGTACTGTCAATACCGGCACATCGTGTGGTCTGTCGTGCAAAGCGCTTGGGCGGTGGTTTCGGTGGCAAAGAGTCACGTGGTATTTCCGTTGCACTGCCAGTGTCTTTAGCCTGTTATCGACTGCGACGTCCAATACGTTGCATGCTCGATCGAGATGAGGATATGCTTATAACAGGCACTCGACATCCATTCCTCTTCAAATACAAAGTAGGCTTTACCAAGGAGGGACGCATCACTGCCTGTGAGATTGAATGTTACACTAATGCTGGCTGGTCCATGGATCTTTCATTTTCGGTGAGTAGGTTCACTTGTAAGTTATTTCAAATTCCATTGACAATTCCATTTGCAGGTTTTGGAACGTGCTATGAATCACTTTGAGAACTGTTACCGCATACCAAATGTTAAGGTTAGCGGTTGGGTGTGCAAAACAAATTTACCCTCAAATACAGCTTTCCGCGGTTTCGGTGGACCACAGGGCATGTTTGCCGGCGAAAACATTATACGCGATGTTGCGAATGTATTAGGCAAAGACGTTTTGGAAGTAATGCGTCTCAATTTCTATAAAACAGGAGATGCTACGCACTATCAACAGATCCTAGAAAGCTTTCCCATTGAACGCTGCTTGAAAGATGTCATAAATCAATCTCGTTTCCATGAAAAACGCGCTGAGATTGCCAAGTTTAATGAGCAGAATCGTTGGCGCAAACGCGGCATATCATTGGTACCAACTAAATTCGGCGTAGCTTTCGGTGTTATGCATCTTAATCAAGCGGGTGCGCTAATTAATATCTATAACGATGGCTCCGTCTTGCTGTCTCATGGTGGAGTCGAAATCGGACAGGGACTACACACAAAAATGTTGCAATGCGCTGCACGCGCCCTCGGCATTCCGATTGAGTTAATACATATTTCTGAAACGTCGACTGATAAAGTGCCAAATACATCCGCCACTGCTGCGAGTGTTGGCTCTGATATAAACGGAATGGCAGTATTGAATGCCTGCGAAAAGCTTAATGCACGTCTTAAGCCAATTAAAGAAGCCAATCCCAATAGTACGTGGCAGGAGTGGATCAGCAAAGCTTATTTTGATCGCGTTAGCCTCTCCGCTACTGGTTTCTATGCAATGCCTAACATTGGTTACCATCCGGAGACCAATCCAAATGCACGCACCTACAACTACTATACAAATGGAGTTGGTGTTTCGGTTGTTGAGATTGATTGTTTGACTGGCGATCACCAAGTGCTCAGTACGGATATAGTTATGGATATTGGTTCAAGCATTAATCCTGCCATTGATATTGGTCAGATAGAGGGTGCTTTTATGCAAGGCTATGGTCTTTTTACATTAGAAGAACTTATGTATTCGCCGCAAGGTATGCTTTATTCTCGTGGTCCTGGCATGTATAAACTACCTGGCTTTGCTGATATACCCGGTGAATTTAATGTTAGTCTACTTACTGGTGCACCAAATCCACGCGCTGTGTATTCATCGAAAGCAGTCGGTGAACCTCCACTTTTTATTGGTAGCTCTGTGTACTTTGCCATTAGGGAGGCTATTAAGGCAGCACGTGCAGAGCAACGACTTGATGCAGAGTTTCATTTTGAAGCACCGGCAACATCGGCACGTATACGCATGGCGTGTCAGGATAATTTAACAAAACTTGTAAGTAATCGAGGGAAAGAAAGTATCAAATTAGAAAACAAAAACTATTTAATTATTTTCAGATTGAAGATCCGTCCGCCAGCAGCTTTACACCCTGGAATATTGTGCCTTAAACTAATTAAATTTAATGAATTCTGGGTCTTGTGCAAATATATCATTTTTACTAAAATTTAAGTTAACTAAACTAACTAAAATATATATACATTTTGTATTTACAATATATACAATTTTTTTTTTTTCATATTCCAATTATTGGAATCTTTTGGGTTAAATTTTTTGTTCGAGATCATTTTCTTTAGAATACTTCTATAGATTTTTCTCATGAACAATTGCATAATGCTATAAAATCACTGAGCTACTGCTTGCTGCAATGGATTCTACATCTCGAATATCTTGCGTTGAAATAGTGTTGTCCAAATTTTCGGCATTATCCGTTCCAGCTAAATGCTCATAAGGGCTGATTATTTCTATAAGTAAAAGAAGTATACAAAGCAGATGTAAATTTAAGATGATGTAAATTTTAGATTAGCTGAATCTGAATGTTTTTTTTTTTTTGAGGTTTTTTAAAATTACTTTACTGAAAATACCTCTAGTGACCTTTGTAAGATTGCAATGGAAAACATTAAAATATTGCATACTATATTTACTAAAATTAAAAAAGATTTTTATGGGACCATTTTTGTTTTGGAAAATGGAAAATCATCAATTTAATCATTATGAGTTTCTAAACCAATAATCTTATTGAAAAATGATTTGAACCTTTAATAGTGACCTTTAATTAACTTTAATATTAAAAATTTTTTTTAAGACTCGACAGAACATGAGATATTTGCAGTTACGTAATTATATAGAATATAAAAAGGCAATGTTTTGTAAAATAAAAAAAAAGAAATAAAAAATTCAAAGAAGTCTCTTTTCCAGTGATCCACAAATAAAATATTTATTAAAACAAAAAAGTTACAATTGTGAGATTGCAGAATATTTTTTATGACATTTAAATTTATTTAATACAAATTTCAGGTAGCTACAGCGGGTGGACCAAACGCAGCACCAACGTTTTTTGATTTTATTAACGGAAGTGTAGGATCTTAGCCTATTTTGGAAAGTTTGCAATCATAAATAATTTTGAAAAAAATATTTAGTTTATAAGTTAAAAAATTAAATATTATTAAAAACAAAAGACAAAACACAATCATTTTAGCTACAAATAAATTATTTATTAATATAATAATTATAAAAAACAAGACACTTGTGAAATTATAATACATAAAAATATAATTATATACAATGATTTAATCTAAATATATAAATTATCTAATAAATACAAAAATAATAAGTATTTTTTTTATCAAATCTCACATTTAAAGCGACTAAAAAGAAATTTTAATAACTAAAAAAGTGCAAACAATAAAATTAAAAAATTAAAATCAGAAACCAAAAAAAAAAAAATTAAATAAAATTTACTACTAAATACTAAGCAAGCTCAGTCTTTTTGACACTCTCAGTCGATGATGTTGGTGTCACTTCTGTGCCCCTTGAGAGTTCAGAAGTGGAGGATTCACGACTGTGTCTGCGAAAATTTAAGAGGAAAAAGACGAAGTGTGGAAATATTTGGAAATATTTTTTTTTGTTTTTATGATTAAAAATAATGTTGATGAATGTGTGCGTATATAAATTTGGACAATAGACAGGTTAAAAAATGGAAATGTTGCAAATGATTTGCTGTTAAAAATGTTATTAAAAAAATACCTATAAAAGACGTAATGCTGCAGCATGAAGAACACATCAAAGAGCACAGAGAACAAACCAAGACCGAATTTCGTTGGATCGCCAAATAATGAAACCCAATCATCTGCAAAATAAATAAATAAATAATTTTATATAACACGTTTAAAAAAAAAAAATAATATATTAATTTTGGTATAATAATTAAATCCATATTTGACTAAAATTTTAAATTGAAAAATTAGTTATTTCTCATAAGTCTTAATAATTTTTCCGATAATATATCCGCTATTAGATGGTTGATGCAAGATGATGTAGGCTAGTTATACTCCACGAAACGTAGTAATACTTTTTAATTTAATTTTTTTTCTTCTTAAGTTACACAATATAATTTCTGATACTTGTGTTAAGAGCGGAAGAGTTTAATATTTAACAATTACCGTAATTATAAGCATTAAGAATCATTTGCAGCATGCTCAAAGAGCCACCAGTGAAATCCAGTAAAATATTGCCAATGCTCCAGCCGACAGTACTCTTGCGACGATAGTTCATCAGAGCCTTTCGATTTTGATATTAGAAAAAAATGTAATTAAGTTGCCATACGTGAAAATAAAAGTATCTCTTACCTGTGGCACATATTTTATAATTGTTATGGACAGTTTTACATAACTGCAATAGTAAAGAAAATCCAGCCATGTGATGACCTTGCCTGCAGCCAAACCAATTGAAATTATTATAAAAAGCGCATAGATACCCAAAAGACCGCAGGCAATCTTTGAAACGCGTTGACCGGCGCGCTAAAAGAAAAAACATTTATTATAGAAAACAAAAAATACGACGATTTTATATACGACTCACCTCATAAACAAAACATTGCGCTATGGTTACAATTGTAGCAAACATGGCATGCAACGAGAATACAACATCATTTAGCATTACAGGATTTAAGCCACGCGGATAGCGTGCTGCATATTCCGCTTGTATCTCTGGACTCCAGTAAAGGCTACAATTAAATGCGCTATAAAGCGTAAAGCCCAAAATATTGAGTACAAGAAAATCAAAATTAAGTCCAACGACAGATTTGCGTCGAAAATTTATATAAATTTGCGGATAGAATGATATGGACCAAGCAGCAAAATAGATCCAACCGAATACAAGTGAAACATAGATAATTGCATTTGAATTGGCCACAGTAATACGCAGAAAAAGATCATCAACACTATAAAAAGAGATACATTTAAATATAAATTACAAATATAATAATTTTAGCTTAACACAACTGTTACGCACATCCATGCTTCATCCGGCGTACTTTTTGCAGTGACATCAAGATGTCCGGGCTTTAAACCGTGCACAATAATTGTCTGATTGGATTCCGTGCCTATTGTAAAACTTATTGGATCAAGATCCACAAGTGCTTCATGTTGTTTTACCAATGTAATGCTTACATCCTGCTCGAGTGGTGCACTAATAAAATTTTATAAATTTATTAATATTTTTTTTTTTTTATACCCTGTACCCAAAGGGTAAAGGGTATATTAAGTTTGTGCGAATGTATGTAACAGACAGAAGGAGGCAAGATAGACCCTATAAAGTATATATATTCTGATTTGGAAGGAGTCGAACTAGCTTTGTCTGTCTGTTCGTCTGTCCGTCCGTCCGTCCGTCTGTCCGTCTGTCCGTCTGTCATGTGTCTGCCGTATGAAACGATTATTTCGAGACTATAAGAGGTAGAGCTTTAAATTGAAACTTAGACTCTCCTAGGCCGTCAAGTGTGCACTTACAAACGGTTTTCTCTAGACCCATTTTAAGGGTACCCCCATACAAATGTACCCCAAAATTTTAGGTTTTTGCATAAAAACGTCATTGTTTTTTATTCTAGAAGTTCAAATTAAGTAAAAATTATGTCTATGATAGTCCCAATAAAATATCCCAATATGGTTGGGACCAACAAAATTTTAGGTATAGCCCCATACAAATTTACCCCAAAATATTGGGTTTTACAAAAAACGTCATTGCTTTTTATTCTAGAAAATTTGAATTTAGTACAAATTATGTCTATGATAGTCCCAATGAAATAGACCAATATGGGTAGGCCCAACAAAATTTTAGGTATAAACCCAATCAAAGATATACCCGATTTTTAAGTTTTTATCCATCAATGATGTATGGTAGTCAAATAAAACTAATTTAAGGTACATAATTGGTCAGGTTCTTGTGTCGAGCATACTCTTCAGCGTTCTTTCTTTTTTTTTTGAAATGTTCGTACTTACATCGGATAAACTTCAAACGATTCACTGGTATCGATTATCACAGTTATATCACGATTCGAAACAGTCAGTCCACGCGTTGGGGTTTCCTTTTGTGCGTTAACACCTTTTAAGATAAAAATTTATGGTTTTGGATTTTTTTTTGGTATTTGTTTACATAAATATAAACTAATATACTAACCTGTAAAACATATAATTAGCAACGCTAAGGCTAGATACTTTGCTGCTTGCACTTCGCGAAGCATTTTGAAGTTTATTTTTGAAACGATTTTTTTATCTTATTTCTTTGCCAATTATACGAAGCCCAAAATTATGTTAACACTGTAAAAATAAAATATTTAAAAAAAACTCCAATTAAGTATTTTTGCAGATCATTGTTCAGTTATAAAACTTTGTTTGCATTTAAATTTTGCTAAATTGTTTGCAATTGCTTTGATTTTTTTTATTACTTCGTTTCAATTGAACTTCGATTCAATTGCACTGAAGTGGACCGTAAAGATTGAAGTGTAAATTTTATGCATATTGCGTCATAAAACCGCAAAAATAAATAAATATCTTTAATGTGTCAATAAAAATAACTCAAAGATAATTTTTATTCATAAAGAATGAGTTCAATTTCTTAATAACGGAAAGTGCGTCAGTATTCAAATTTTACGCCCTAACACAAACGGGCCCATTTTTCGCACTAGTACGAATATTGCTAGCACAATAAATACGCAAAAATATAACAAAAGACCCGAATGAAAACGTGCGTGTTAAGTATGTAGTTATATTTTTTTGCTCTCTCTTTCCAAAGCGGAGAGGTAGCAAAACATTGTTGACGATTTAATCAAGAGAACAATCTATTTTTTTTTTTTTTATAAAGCATTCACTGATTATAAATGCCGACAACATGTACAAATATTGTCGTGAAAAGTGTACAACAAATTATTGTATAAAGTTTAGGATCATATTAGATTTCTTCGTTAAAGTATGGAAAATGTTGAGACGCTCTTTTAGCAGAGAATGGAGTGTTTTGGAGCAATTTAGAGTTGTGATCCGCAACAATATTTGCTGTAAGGTTATATTAATAAAGTATTGTTGAGTTTTCCAACTGTAACTCTGGAATCTAGTATTAGCAAGTAAATAAATTACATTCGATACCTGAAATAGTAAATGGTACTAAAATTTAGAGTTATATGTATTCTTTTTGTTGTTTTAAAAAAAATATTAATGTAGCTCTGCCCACCAATTATCCAAAATTAGAGACTCGAAATTAAACCAATTTCAATTCAACCAAAATGAAGAACATCTACATTCGCAATTGATACGTTTTACTTATTCGAAACGGAATAGATAATCTTTTCAACTTTTATTTAAAAGTTAACAACAATAATTCACAGCGAGTTTAAACAAGCTCAACGGTTAGTGTATTGGTGTGTTTTTCTTTTTAGTAAAATTTTTTGTTTTCGATTTTATTATTTTTTTTTTTTTGTTTTTGTTTTACAAAAAAATTTTGATCACCAACATGGAAAATCGAATCCATGG
Source organism: Leucophenga varia (assembly GCA_018903435.1). NCBI lineage: Eukaryota > Metazoa > Arthropoda > Insecta > Diptera > Drosophilidae > Leucophenga > Leucophenga varia. Next base: position 2,711,415 of record JAEIFJ010001414.1, read on the forward strand.
TTGCACATTAAACTTATGAAGTAATTATTCATTATGTGCATTTGCAATATTTTATGATACATGGGAATTCTACAATAAAAAAAAAAGATTTTTTTTTTTTTTTATTTTTTTTTTCAATAATTTTGTGTAAATTATCATTGCTTGATAATTTGTTTTCTTTCTTTATAATATTCGGGACCAAGAACTCCGCAAACACGCCGGAATTGTTAATCCGGGGGGATTTACTAAATTTGGGTACGGAATGTTGGTCTAATCCAACATTTCTAAAAAAACTAATAAAAATTTCAAATTTATGGCGCACATTTTGGTCTTCCTAAGGTAAACCAGATTGTGATAATTTATAATAAGATCTGAGATGAAATGCATTCCGAATTTGATATTTAGTAACAAAAAGGTTTTTCAGATGAAACCGTAAACTATGGTTAGGTTTTAAATGGAATGGCATTTGATAAGTTGAATGGGATTTGATAGGTTCAATTGGGATGGGCGGTACTGGGAATCAAATATTTAGTCCTGCGCCCATCTTTAAACTAGATACAAAAAACATCGTTATTCGCACTGAGTTTCAAGAGTTTATGGGTTTGATGAGAATGTCGACAAAAATTGCAATCTTGCTGTTCTTGTATTCGAAATAATGAAGATTCAAGTTTTCAAGCTTCCATTAAACTGCTAAAAATGTTGAAATACCTGGGCCTTTGGTATTTCCGATATAATGCACACTCAAAATCTGGACTTTCAATTTAATTAAAAACAAATTTTGAATTTTCTGCCTTTTGGAATTAGGCGGAACACTCTCAAAATTTTAAAAATGTTATTCGAAAAAATTTGTTTACACCTTTCTCACTTTTGCTATCAAAAGAATTAGAAAAAAAAACATTTTAATGTAATTTTATCAACGCATAATTAAGTATTGGCGTGTCGCAGTTGACAAGATGTCGATGTCAACGCAAACAAAACACGGTTCAACACTTTCAGAAAATTCCAATTTATTTATTTTTTCTTTTTTTTTTTTTTTTTTTTGTATGGAGCAGCAGGTGTTTCATTTATAACAAATACTTGTATACAAAATAATCTATAATGTTTGTTGAATACTATCATAGACCTTTGTTTAGCCTTTGTTTAGTCGCAGTTTTTGCACTTCTGAGGTCATTGTAAATAGTTGGATATGGCTCAATAAATACGTGCATGTGACTGGTTATAAAGTCGTTCAGTCGGTCGGTCGGTCGGTCTGTCTGTCTATCTATCAGTCTGAGTGATTAAATTATTGCTTATCGAACTATATTAAAGCCTAAAAACTAATTCGTCTTTGCCTTCGCTTGTATCAAGTGCCTCATAAATATTGTTTGTTTTTTTTTTATGTTAGTTGCAATGTTTTTTTTTTTTTTTTATATTTATATTTTTATAGCCGACACATTCTGAGCGGCATTCGACTGAATTGGTTTTACCAAAAAAACGATAACGTTAAACGTTTTATTGTAATAATTTCAAATACTACAAAGTATTGATTATATTGATATTTTTTTTTTAAAATTTTTTAGTATAAGAAAGTAAATAATTTTACTTTGGTTTTTATGTACTTTTTAATGTGTTTTAAAAAGCTTAAAATATTTTTAAATTTTATTACTGTTAGAAAGCTTTGATTTATATTTTGTAGTCATTTGTTATAAAAAAAAAACTTGATTTTAAGATCGTTTTAAATTCTGTTTTTTTTTTTTTTATTTATTTATTGTGTTTTTATTTTGTTGAATTTGTTCGAGAAAAATTAGCTCAGTTCGTTGTACGCCTTTAAATGTGCATTTTTTAAGTAAGATAAAAAAAATTAAAAAAAGTTACAAAATTCCAAGAAAAAAACTGAGACTTTTCTGACACTTTGTTTAATAAATTTTATTATTTAAGTTGTTACAAATGTAAACGATGACGTCAATAATATAGCGAAATGCTGATAAAAATTAAAAAAAAATATATAAAATAAATCATCTTAAATTTAAGATTTAAGTTAAATGGGAATATACTGTAGATTCTTGAATATCATCTGTCCTTTAATTTAAATTTGAATTTTAAGCTTGCAATTAATTATGATATCAATAAAATTTATTTCGTCAGAAAATTAAAATTATTCCAGTTTTATATGGACTGTAAAAATATATTTTTTGTTCCAAATATTTTGACTTTTTGAAAAAATATTATCAATAAATAAATATTTTTTTTTTCTTTTTACCTATTCTATTCTATTCTATATTTTTTTTTTTCATGAAATTTTATTCCATACAAAAGCTATTAAAAATCGTTATTGCCATAATTTTATTAAATTTGAATAACATGGATTGTGTTTAATAGCCAAAAGAAGCCAAAATTTAAGTACGAAATGGAAAAGATTTCTTAAAAAAAAAAAAACGAAAATGCGAGGTGTGTTTTAATCGGAAAATAAAGGTTATCCCAGAATAACGCAAGTCCTAGAATTAACGCAGGATTTGCAGTAATGCGCTGGCAACTCAGAAAATTAACAATTTGTCAGCTGAAAAGTTTAGGTCAAGTAGAAATGAAGCGTTACACAATAGAACACGATAGAATTTTTGTTAGGGTTGCCAGCATTTTATTGCGAATATTGCGTTAATTCTGGGGCTTGCTTTAATTCTGGGACACCCTTTATACGGTATTATGGTCCGATTTCAAACAAATTTTTATCACTTAATAGTTAAATAAAAATGATGTAATATTAATTTATATTAAAAATTTTATATATATCTGTCTGTGATAATAAATGTAAATTCTCTTTGAAAAAAAAAACCACAAATCTATAGTGATAACGTTTTGTACGACAGCAGAGTTTAAGTATATTTTTTTCTTTATAAATGTTTTCAATTAAAAGGTGCAACTTAAAGCGAAATTCAAAGAAATGCAAATTTATGATAACAAATTTTTGCACAAAAATCGCAATAATTAATTATAAACAAAAAAAAAAAAAAAAAAACAAACGAAAGAGAAAAGTTTAAAATTTAGAACTTTCACTTGCATATTTTAAAAACAAGAAGAGAAATGGCCAATGAATTCCCAAAAACACTTTCGATAAATTTTGCGCGTTTATGCAGATTTGAAAAATAAAAAAAAATGCATTAAATTCTTTTTTTTTTTCGGTTTTTAGCGATTTCTGTTTATCAAATATATTATTCATTTTTACACTTTAAGGTGAGTGCTAATCACCTTTTTAAATAATTGCCTCAAATCATAATTACCGGCAAATATGTACTTTTCAGGTTTTTTTTTTATTTTTTTCAAATTACGAACTCAAAGCACAACAAAACAAAACAGAAATAATAAAAGAGTTACCCCGAGTTCAAGCCAAGCGTACTCCACTCGCCCGTGGCTGAATAACAACTGAGTGCGTTGCGCACTGCCCTCGCCAATAAAAACGATAAAGTTGCGCTAACTGCGCTCGTTCGAGAGCAATCCAAAACAATTGGAATTGATAAGTGACATATTCGTATTTAAGTAGGGAGCGCAAAAAACGATTGCAAAAACATGCAGAATCACCGGCAATCTTTTTTTAGTTTTTTTTGTTTTTGTTTTAGAGTTTCTTATTATGAAAATATTGGTCGCCTTCGGCAAAAACAAACACTTAATTATTTCGTGATCATACTGATTTACTCCTACAATATTGTAGTATTTTTATAACTGCCACATTATAAATTTGTCGAAAAGTTTGTAACGCGTTAAAGGAGGCATCGGAGACCCCAAAAGTGTATATATTATATATTATTGATCAGCTCGACGAGACGAATTGATTTTGCCATGCCCGTCTGTCTGTCTGTTGCAATGCGTTTTTCTCGGAAAGTCTAAAAGATATTTACCTGAAATTTTAAACTTAAGCTTTTTTGATTCTAGGCAGTTTGTATGTCAGAACCAAGGTGCCACGCCCATTTTTATATATAGCCCCCATACAAACCCTTTTTTTTGCTATTTTTTGCACGAAAATAGTTATCATTTATAAATGTATTTACTACAAATTGGGTAAAAAACACTTCCTATGTCATCCAATATCAAAAGCAAGCTGCCACGCCCATTTTTAGGTATAACCCTATACAAACCTACCTTCCATTCTGGGTAACATCACTTCTACTGCCATCTTATGAATATGCTACCGGTATGACAAGGATCGGGCCACTATAACAAACAGACCCCATACTAACTCACCTTTCATTATTATATTTTTCAAGAAATTAATTGTTACATCTTCATTTTTAGCTTAAAATTTTACAAATATGTATGAGTTGATTCTAATACTAACAAATTAAAGTTTCGTGTAACGGGTATTTGAGCTTCGGTTCTACCAAAGCTAACGTTTTTTCTTGTTTTTTTTGTTATAAACAATTTTTTTTTTTGTTTTACGCTGTCTGGCACATATGTACTTCCCTTATAAAGTTTAGAGAAGTATTGTACTTTCGCTGTCAATTTAACTGTCGAGAGCACGCGTTCTCGAGTCGAGTATATTACTGAAATAAAACTTTGCTATTTTCGTACGATCGTAAAATTCATTATTCAACGTCTACAGCTCAATATAGTGTATGTGTGTAGACGTAGTCTTATCAAAAGAAATACCGATGAATGAAATGTTCCTATGAATTTGCAAAATTTATTTCAGAATGTTGACATTTTTTCATAAACAAACAAATCTACATACCTACTATACGTAGAATTATCACACATATTCCACTGGGAAAGATCTGTTCTTGTTAATAGGTTTATTAATTAATTGCGTGCTCTAGCATTTCATGTCTATGTCGACACAAATATTGCAAACTTTTATTGGCAAAGTCATTGTTTTTGTAATATTCATACAAAAAGTGAGGAGTACCTAAAATGTTTCATAAAGTTTGTAACGTTTTAAATAAGGCACCGATAATTGTATTTGCATTATTGATTAACCAGATTAAGAGCTAAATATATAAACTAAGCAAAATTTTAAAGTCCTCGATGTCATAGTTTGTTAGTTACAGGGTGTTGCCTATAGGCAAGATTGGTCAATAGCTAAAAATTTAATATGTTTAAAATTTATATAGTTCAAATGAATTACATTTTTTTAACTTTCCAATATTATTAATATTAAGTTGGGTATACTTCATTTCTCTCAAATACTTTCAAAAATACGATGAGTTGTAGTCACGCCCACCGACCATTTTTCTAAAACAACATACATCTTATCTTTTAAATTGAACCGAAAATTTCACAGCTACAAAATTTCTTTGAGATCGGTTGAGTTTTTGGAAATAAACAATAAACTTATTATCGATTCTATGGGGCCCCGCACACCGCGCATTGTTCTAAAACAACATACATTTTATCTTTTAAGTTGAACCGAAAAATGCACAGCTACAAAATTTCTTTGAAATCGGTTGAGTTTTTTTTGAAACAATAAACTTATGATCGATTCTATGGGGCCCCGCACACCGCGCATTGTTCTAAAACAACATACATTTTATCTTTTAAGTTGAACCGAAAAATGCACAGCTACAAAATTTCTTTGAAATCGGTTGAGTTTTTTTCTTTTTTGGAAATAAACAATGAACCTATGATCGATTCTATGGGGCCACGCACATCTAAAACTACATATATGCTATATATATGTAGTTTTAGATGTGCCAACAAGTTGAAGTTATGGATAAATTTCATAAACTCAGAATCTGCTACTCGTTCTAGACTCGTATTAAAATACTGTTTTGAACTCAAAAACTATGCGATTGACTTTAAAAAATAAAATATAAAATATTACTTAAAAAAAAGAAATGTTATGGTCTACAATAGAACTCGTTAAGTGGCCAGTTAAAAAAAATATTAGGGGCGAGCAAAAATAATTTCGGTGGGTATAAGAAGAATGTAATAAGGAACTAAGATATTTTGAGATGAATTTTAAAGTTTCAAAAATAATCTCAAAATCTCAAAAATATCTCAAAAAGGGTTTCCGTTTTTTAATAGCTGATCTGTTTTACATAATTCAAAAAAAAAAAAAAAAAAAAAAAAAACTTCAAGTCTTTTGGGTTGACTGTAAATATATTCTGTTCGGAAAACTGAGTTCAATGTGAACACTTTACGCACTACAAGAATTTCAAAATTGAATATTCGATTTTTTTCGCTCCATCCTAATATAGGGTTTACGTCTGTTTTTTCTTTCCTTCCTGCAATAAAACTTATCATAGGCTGTTTTTTTTTATGATTTGAAAACAGTTTGTTTTTCGTGTTGCTCACAATTTGCACAGTTGGTTTCTTTTTTAATAACAAAAAGGTGTTTTCCTTTGTTATATAATTAACTATATTGTTCCAATAAATATGTACTTTAACCTTATTCTTAGTTAATCCAAGTTCATATTTTTCGAATTTCGACTTCAGTTTCTGAAAGAGTTTTTTTAGTATAGCTCGGATTCGGATTTTCTTGTACCATTACAGTATATGCTAGTTAAAAATCTAGTTTCACTGAAAATGATATAGTATGGCTAGATTGTATATATTTTGTTAATAAATATTTTTCAAGGTAGTATATGGGTAAATACTTTAATCATTACTTGAGTAATCTAAACTAAAGTACAATTGCATTAGAAAGTAATTACGACACACAAAAAATCAATAAATTTATTTGTATATATTCAAGATTAAAACTGTAGAAGTGGACGCAGTATATTGGAATGACTTTGCGAATTCTATTGTACAGATTATCGTTTTTCAATGCAGGCTACTTACATACGGTAGTAGGGTATATTAAATTTGTAAAAATGTATGTAACTGACACAAAAAAAGGGTGTTAAGCATGAAAAGTAAAGAACTGACACAAAAAGGGTGTTGAGTATGAAAAGTCATGGGCTATATATCGTTTTTGTGGTTGCTGTGGATGTGACCTCTGGGACTGAGAAAAGTTTTATCTTTAGGAAAAATGGCGTGGTCAGGTCATAAGAGTACGGGATAATTATGATTCATTTTCGTTTTAAAATACATATTTATTAAAAAAAAACAAAATTCGCGTTAAAAAACAAAGTACATAACATAATCTCAATGGAACACCCTTTGCAAACATTTAGTTCAAGTTAAAAAATATTACATATGTAGCTTCTCCTAATCAAAAACTATTAACTGCTGCATTTTTTTTTTATTATTATTTTTTTTTGTTATAAAATGACTAATAAATCAATAAACTAAATGGAAATTGCCATGGTAATTAGGTGTACTACTTGTCAAGTAACAAAAATCGAAAACTTGGCACAAATTCGCTTAAAGTTTTTTGCCAACAAAAGCAAAATTTTTTTTTGTAGACCACTAGGGCTCGGTTTTATAAGCAGAGTAATAGATATACATACGAGTATAAAACAGAGAAAGTTATGCATGTAGCAGTTAAAATACATTTATACTTACCGGAAATTCCAAATGGAACTAATCGAATATCGTGCATGTTGATTATCCAGCGCATAAAGTCGTTACTCTGCTCATTATCAACAGAGTTTCGTTGTGACGTCGTTAATTGTTGCATTTTGAATTAATTTTAATTAATTTTTTTTTTTAAATTTTTCACTGTTGCTGATAATGCGTCCGACACGTAACAATTTTTTTTTATATATTTAAATACGGCGGCATTGAAATTCTTCTCTCGCTAACTGCTTAACTGAAAATAATAGAAAGCCATTTTTGTCTTCAAATTTTTAAAGTTAAGATTAAAATAAGTATTTTAAACATAATTAAATAAAATAATTTGAAATATTTTAATATTCACAAATGAATACATAAAAAAAACTATAAAAAAATAAACTCATATAATACGAAAATCTCATCAAGAAACGAGTGTGGTTTCTTTTGTTTGTTCTTTAAAATTCACTTCATTTTTTTTTTTTTTTTTGACAAGGCACCAGGCACAAATAAAAAATAAAATATTAAATGTAATTATTTAAATGAAAAAAGAAACTATAATATACGATTAAAAAAATTTAAAAAATAAATTAATTCAAATAATAATAGTGTAGGATGAGTTGAAGCGAGTATCCGCGTTGCAATTGTTTTGTTGTTGTGGTTAAGTCGATTAATTAGCTTATTGATGGCTATTTGCATGCAATTCCTGTAAATAGCGTTCTTGTTCGGCACGTCGATTTTTCTCGAGTATCAAAGCGCGACTGCAAAATATAGAAAATTTTTTTTTTTATTATTAAAAAGCATATTAAATGAAATTACCATGGGTGAATCAATATTATATGAATACAATAGATTGTAATTAGAATAACTACTCACCGATAACGTTCGTAGTAGCCTACAATTGTGCCAAGCTCTTGCTTGAATAGACGCACCAACATGCCATCGAATCCCTCAAGCTCTTGTAGACTAAACATATTAAATTGCAGCATGTGATCCTTTGAAGAATCAGCGCCTGAATAGACCAATAGCCAATTGGGTATTTCTTCAAGTAAATAGGGATTAGCCGGCACCAATGCATTATGTGCATGTGGCGGTGGCGCATAAATGGGCGCTTCTGGTCTTATAGCTTTTGGCGGTTCAGCTGATGTTGTATAGACATAATAGGAAGTCAAACACGGATGTTGACGTTGACATTGACCAGTATACTGATTCTCATAGTAGGTGCCGTGCGCTTTTGAGACAACGCGACGCCAACCTACAGGCAAGCCTTCACGTTCAAGCGGATGATTCCAATGTGTTGTGTGTGCATTATGATCAATATAGTATTTACGTCCGTGCAGCGTATATTGTGTAGCCCAGCCGGGTGGTAGCGGTAGTTCTTCGATTAGCGATTGCTGTGATGGCACTTTGTGTAGTGAACCAATCGAGTTGGCACTGCTGCTACCCGGCGGTCCACTTGATTGTGGATGTGCCGGTGTTGGCGCTGCACGATAAAGTGATTGTATTGAGGTAGATGTAACACCACCCGAAGAGCCTAAAGAAGTTGTTGGCACTGTCAGGTGATGATTGGTGGTTGCAATCGATGCTGCCGATGATGCTGTAGTGTTACTATAAATCGGTGATTCTGAACGTATTGAATGTGGTGCACGACCGGAAACACGATATGGATTTTCGTATATGGGATACGAATCTGATGAGTAGCTGCCGCCCATATGAGCTGCTTGTGGATGTAGATAGTGTGTTGATTGCGGTGAAGGTGATTGCGGTCGACGTTGCATTTGCATCATGTTGGCATAAGATGTATCCAGCAATGCAGCATTGCGTTCGGCGTCGTATGATGGCGCAGCAGCATGTGGCTGCATTGGTGGTCGTTGCGTCGTAGAGTAGCTACGTTGAAAACTATTCATCGATGACGGTGGCGGTGGCTGCAACAGTGGCGATGACTGTTGTCTTCGCATTCGATCGATCTGTTCTATGTTTACATAGTTACTACTATTGCTGTTGTTATGGCTAACTTGATTAGTGCTGTTACGAAATTGGGGCGGCAGATATAGCTCCGGTCGTCGCGGTGGCGTTTGCGTATGCTGCATTGCTTGTGTATGTTGTTGTTGTTGCTGCTGCTGTTGTTGTTGATGCATATTAAGCGGATTACCACGCAACGTTGATGGTGGCAGTTGGCTTTGTGCACGGCGTGCATGATAAGGATCTGGTTGATTGTTGTAGTGTGTATCATTACATGTATATGTATTGCGACTGGCGCTTGAACTGCGCGGTTTAAACTCACAACTGGGTGAAGTACTGGCGCAACGCTGCAACGACTTCTTCTTGGCACGCTGATCCGCATATGACCATACGTTTATGACCGGTATCTCTGGTGGCGTATCTTTTTTGACATACTTGCCAACCACGCCCTCCTTATGTGCCTGTGTTTTGTCTTTCCGGCGCGAGAGCATCGTCGGTTTTCGGTTGCACAATAAAATTGTTAAGTAGTTCATGCAGCGTGGATCTTGGATCCCACTCGAAAATGATGAATACGAATTGCTTTTTTTTTACTGGATTCAATTTTTTTGTTTTCGCCTTGAAGTTTTTCGTTGATTTGGTGGCAATTAAAAAATGCTTACTCACTGTACTAACTTATCCAATGTGCTTGAGTGCACTTAAGTCTCCAGCTCCAGAAGGAGATGCATCCTTGATCAGCTGTTCTTTTGTTGTTAACTATTGTTATTGCAATTGTTGCTTAAGGCCTGAAATGCGTTTTGTTGTGGCCAGATTCTCTTATTTACAAGTGAAACTTGTTGCACTCAAACAAAATGCGTGTGTACAGTTGAATTTGTACAGATTCATGAGCCTTATAGGCGCGTAACGTGCCTGTGTGTGGGAGCGAGAAAGAAAAATATTATTTGTTACAGCTGTTCGAGCACAGTCAACTCATCTCATTTCTTATTAGCAAATAATACAAATAAATAAATAAAATTAATTAGATTTTCGCTTTAATTTATTTAAACTTTATGTTTTCGCATACACTTTCAGCTTACAAATTAATTCGGTACTAGACACGATAGATTTCCCCTCTGAATGACAATTTGCATTGGTTTGTGGTTTGCAATTAAACTGATAACAACTAGTTTAATATCAATGTATCGTTGGCATTTAGTGGTGACCAGCAGCCTCGGCTTCCAATTGCTCCTTGGACTTGTAGCCAACTTGTTCCTCGGGTGTGTGTGGCCAGAATGTTGGACGATTGAGTGGATCCAAAGCCTGATCGGGGAATGCTTCTCCGTAGTCCTCCATGGTCATTTGATCGTATGGCAACAGCGATTTCAAATGCGCAATTTCTTTTTGGAAATTGGCAATACGATCCTCTGAGCTCTTCTTGAATGAGGTAATCTCATTCTGTGTCTCCTTAAGCTGAGCATCGATCTGTGGAGTAACGCTGTCAGCTGGGTAGGGCACCTTTACGGCATCATATTGCTTTTGGAAATTGTCGACTAGACCGGCAATTGGAATCAAATTCTTGTAACGAGCCCAATCGATCTTTGGTGCGGTCTCGGGGTTAGCAAGTACTGCGCGCAAATAAATGTCCGACTTGGTTTTGAAGGCAATGAAGCTGCTCTTCTGGTTGGCGGGCACACGCTCGGCCAGAGAGGACCAGTTAACGGACGATTGAGCTATGCGGCGGGCAGCCATAATTTCGAATACTGCAAAAAAAAGAAAATATTAATAAATATAGTGAGGTTAGGTGTTCTAATAAATTCCGAATATTAATATCAATTTTTAAATATATTTAACGCTTTCGAAAACTGTTCCTTTTCCAATTGAAGATTCTTGAAATAGTAGTTATATCATTTTGTTTAGTTAGCAATAGTTTTGGTTGCAGGAGACACAATTATGTAATTTTTTTTTACTAAGCAACCAGAAGGGCACACAGACATCAGCCTTAGTTTGTTGTTTCGTTCCATTGCTTGCAGTTTCTTTTTTTTTTATTGTTGGCTTATAATCGCTTACATTATGTGTTGTTTAGTGTATTAACACTTTAAATGAACAATATTGCACAAAATTCAGGCGAAAAACTTAATTTTCGCACTTACCAACGTTGACAGCACAAACGAGTGACAACTGCTATCGGTCTGAATTTGTCAAAATTAGATAATTCGATAATAATGAGTCTATTATCGACAAGAATCAATGAACCGATCTCAAGGATAAGAAATCGATTAGTTTGCTGTCAAAATTTTAACCAAACCGATTTTAAAATAACAGTCATTTAATACAAATAAATTCTCATGTCTGTCAAATTCATTCAAATTTGTTCTATTTTGAGCGATAGTAGTAGATGACCACATTCATTAAACCCAATAATTTTTATCTATATATAACTAAATCATAGTATTTTTCTCCTGTGCGTCCAATTCTCCTGTTCGGCTGTGTTGAACGGAGCTCTCGAATAAAATGCAATGAGTGCAACTTTGCACTAAGGAATTTTATTTGCAATTGAGTGTACTTAAATGTTACATTCATCTTTCTTTATTATTTATATAAGATATGATTCGTGCAACTCAATCAATGTAATGTATTTTTACTATTTCGATTTGGAAACCCAAAGCGCAAATTATTTTATGTCAGCTTTAAATTTTTTTGTTATCGCTCCACAGCACTATTCACAATAGCTCAAAAAATTGGTCTTATACGAATCGCAACAATCAGCTGATCAAGTGCAACAGCTGAGCAAGTAACTAAATTGTCAAAAGAACATCGCTGCTACATAATCATTTAATTGTTCACTACACATAAGTTATTAATTAAAACAAAAATATGTTGCTCAAACAGTTACCACAAATGGCGCAACAACAAATACGCGCTATATCATCTTCAACAGCAGCAATTACGCGTTTACATCGCTCCGTTTACTGTCGACAATATCCAACAGTTGTAGTGCAGCCGGATGGTTCAACAATAAATATACGTTATCACGAACCGCGCAAAATTATTAAGGTAGGTATTAGAAAATGACAACTGTTTAAACAAGCTAAATTTATTTGCATTTATACATTAGTTGCCGCTGGACTTGAGCACATTGACAGAGGCGGAACGCAAGGCACGTCTAGAAGCACGAAAACCACGCAAGAAGGTTAAAATTATGGAAGAAGTAGAAGATAATTTCAATGCAAAGAAATACATGAAGTATAAAAAAGAAGTAAATGTAGCTACAAAATTATATGTTAAAAAGAAAAGAAATTAATAAATTGTTTAAACTATTATCAAAAGATAACCGATATAGTGGAATATTTTAGTGCTGTAAATGGCATACTAACAATACTGACCGAACGACCGACCGATGATCTAACGATATACATTTTATCACAATTTTAACATCACTATTTCGCGTTGTAGTGTGTGTGTTTCGGTGGACGTGTATGTTGCGTGCCGGGGTCTCGTCGGATAAATTAATGAAATTATTAAAGTAAACTGTTTTATTAGCATTTAAAATAAAAAGTGTTTGAAGTTTCTACTTGGCGCGTAGTGATCATTACGAAAGAAAAAAATTCTTTGCTAAATTTTTTTTGAAAATTACTATTAACGGAAAAAAAAAACAATAAAAAAAACGCCGCTCAAAGGATTTGCTTGGAGTAACTAACTGCAGTATCGAACGCCCGCTTTTCATTTGTAGCATTTAAATAAAAATTGTGTAAGTTATGCTGGTTTGTACAAGGAAATAGAACAATTACTGCTTATTACGCGCACATCCGCTAATGGTTTTAATTAAAATTGTCTACAAGCGTTGTAGGCGGCGTCGACCGCGGCGACAAAGAAATGGAAATGATGATGCATAGTGGCTATGATATCGTATTAGAGAATTTTGTTTTTTTTTTTTTATTTTTTTATCGAACATCGATAAATATCGATTTATGTTTTGAATGTAGGGAGTAACACATATCCTTTGTAACGGATCTACTAAAAGTAGTTTTTTTTTTTATAAATTTAAATATCCAAATAAAAAAAATGTTATTGCATACTTACGCGTTTGCATTAAATGCCAATCAAAACTAAAGTTTCACCTAAACACCAAATTGGCTAAAGGTAATTTTTTATGGACAGTGGTGTGCACATTTCCGTGTGTCCGTCTGTCTGTCTGTCTATCTTTTTGGCACGTTTTTTTATGTAAAATATGTTTGCATGAAACAAGCTATGACATCAGTGCGATTTACACTTTAAATATGACTTTGGCAATTTTTTTTTTTTAAGTTTTTATTATGTATTTAAATATTTACAATAGCATTAAGGTGTCAAAAGGTTTTCTTAGACAAATTTAATAAAACGTTTATAAAATTCGCATTGTAATTTCTCTGTAAATACTTAGAACCTTTAAAAAAAAATATTAAACATTGGCTTTTAAATAGCAAGATCAATAAATTAACTTTGCAAATAATAAATAAAAAACCTCGAACTTTGTTGACAGTGGCTATTAAAATATAAATCACAATTTGTAATTAAGAAAATATTGTATTTTAAGACAATGTAATGTGCCTTTTACGACGTCAACGAAGTAAAAGTTCGAGCCACTTCATTTGTCACTCGTTGATTAGTCTTCTTTTCACAAAAAAAAAAAAATATATATATGTATATATATTTGCATATTATAGATGTTTGATGCTACTTGGTTATTTACCATATTGCTGAGTTAATACGTTTGATTTGTGAAGTGATAGATACTAAAAAAACTAAAGCACGTGTATTTTTGGAGTGATCATAATAAAAGTAATACATTATCTGTTCGTGTATTCAAATTTTGTAAAATATTTACCAAAAACTCTTTGTTTACTTCAAAATCTCGGTAAGGAGCGAGAAAAAATGAAGAATGTCGATAAAGCAGTGTTTTTTAAATTTTGCTAGATTCAACTGTACATTTTTTTCCCAGCAAAATTTAGTAACCGAATACTGAAAAATAAGAATTGTGGTGTTTACGAGGTCTAGCATGAGTGCACAAAAGAATAAGTGCAAACTATCGCAACAACAACTAACACAGAAAAAAAGTTTCTCTGTTGCAATCGTTTGCACTTATCCTTTTATGCACTCATGCTAGACCTTGTGAACTGCACAAATATGTTTTAAATATAACTCACAGAAAACTGAGCTTCTGTATAGCTCTGTTCGTTTCCTTTTACCGCCAAATGATTTAATCCATCATTTCTTTTAGGTTGCTTATGAAAAAAAAAAAAAAACTTTGAATTTTTATAATTTAAAAAACGAAACACATTTCAGACAAGATTTTTTGGCAGGGTGTGGTCGGATAACTACAAATATGTATTTTTAATACTTGAGGTATCCCGAAAAAGTCTGTTAATCACATTATAGATTTATGCTTTGAATTTTGAAATTATTTTGTTTGGTAACATTGAACTGAGAAAATATGTACACCTAGATTGACACGGAAAATAATGCCAGTGGTGAGATTTTACTCATTGGCTCAAAACAGCCACTCAAACTATGTGGTCGATTTCAAAACTATTGAAAAATTTATGGTATGATGTGCAAAAAAAAAAAAAAAAAATAGCAATCTGGTGAGCAATGCAGCATTTTATAAAAGTTATGCAACTAAATATTTTAAATACATTTTTATCGATTTTAATGTTGCACGCGCTTGCTGATCTCTAAGAAACTTCTAACTTGAAATTTAGAATTTATAGTTCCCCAAAACTAAATGTTAAAGATCAATAAATTCTAATATCAGTTTTGCTGTGTCATTTGTTTTAACTAATATTTCCCATTATAATTATTTATTTATTTAAATGAACTCTAAAAAATAAACGGGCAACTGTTATGGAATACTTAATTATACAAAAATTTTAAAACGATATTTTGGGTGAACGCTATAAGTTGCTTCCAAAATAAACCAAAAAATAATAAAAAACAAAAATTGGTATTAAGATGACTGACACGATAATATGAAAAAAAAAAATAAAGAAAGTAAAAAAAAAAAAAAAAAAATTGTTTGTTCAAAGTCCACAAGTGCTAAATTCGGCAAATGTTCTATGCCGAAAGCAAAAGAAGAATTTATCTGAGAGTAGGTATTTATCTATTTCTTGCCGTTTTTTTTGTGAGAATATATATATTTGTATTGTATCTTAAAAAAAAAAAAGTATCTTACGCGTGTCGCTTTTTATTTTATTTTAGTTTTTATCTCACAATCTAAAACTTGTATGGAGTAGGTGAACTGGTTCTTTATTGAAAGCATTTACACTGAAAGGGTTTAATAGTATCGTATTTGATTTAGTATTGTATTTGTCTCCAAATGAGAACTTCTTCTTGAAATTCCAATACCCGCATAATAATATCTATGAAATGTGTAGTATAGCACAATAGAGTGTAGCGCATTTTATTTTTATTGACTTTCTTAGTGTTAATTTGTGTTTTAGGCTTTAAGTTTTTTTTTTGTTCGATTGATTGCCGCAGCGTTCCGAGATTTTTTTTTTTTTATTCGATGATTCGTGATATGTTGCTTAGGTCATTGTACCACATCATATAAAACAGCAACCAAGTAGTCGACGACGACGGCGACCGCAACGCATTCAATTCAATATGTTGTCTAACAGACTACAAGTATCTTTGTATCTTTTTTTATTATTTTTTTTATTTGAATTTTAATAAATTACGCTGATACACCTGTTATTCATTTGGCTACAACAATAGTTAAATATAGCCAAGAATAACGTTTCATACACCGTTAACGTATAGCGCAGCATTTGAAAGACTTCAAACCATAGCCAACAAGTTTTCATCAAGTTACAATATTTTCTGTTTTGTTTTTAAAATCAAAAATGTTTCTTCAGCATAAGTAAATAAAATTATAAAATCGAGGAAAGAAAATGTAGAACAAACTGATATGAAACAATTGCATCTAATGCCTAAAAATCGCAAAAAATATTCGGAAATTATAATTTTTCCAAATTTTTTTCGTGGTCATTTAAAGTACACACAATGCTGACTTTAGTGTCAGAATTAGAGCTAATTTAAAATCCCTTTGGGAATTTCAGTTACTGAAGTCAAAATGGAGTGCATATTAAAGTTCGTTTATATCTTTCAGATACATTTTTAGTAACATAGTATATCTTTCAGATACAATTTTAGTACACTTATATCTTTCAGATACATTTTTAGTACAATTATATCTTTCAAATACATTTTTAGTACACGTATCTTTCATATACACTTTTAGTTCAATTATATCTTTCAGATACATTTTTAGTACATCGTATCTTTCAGATACATTTTTAGTACAATTATATCTTTTAGATACATTTAGTACAATTATATCTTTCAGATACATTTTTAGTACAATTATATCTTTTGTAGTTTATTTATCTGTTCGTATGTACAAGTATATAATTATGTTTACAATAGTTGCTTACCATCAATTCACGCCCAATGTGTCGGAATTGATTTACGTATGATTTCCATTTGTTAATATTGCTCAATATTTCTCACGCGCTCAGCATGAGTTTGCAAATATATATATTTTTTTTTTGCTTGTATTGTTAGTTCTCCCATACTATTTTTGTTTTTTTTTTTTTTTTTTGTGTATCTTTGAGATATTTTTGGTGAATTTTTATGTATATTCAAAACTACGCATTTTTCGCAAAATTTGCAAACTTTATTTATATATGTATTTGCCTACCTGTCACACAGAGTGTGGAGGGTATTATCATTTTGTCAGAAAGTTCGTAACTCATTACAGGAGACATCTTAGACCCTATATGGTATATATATTCTTAATCAGCACGACGAGACGCATCGATCTAGCCATGCCCGACTGTGTGCGAAGTGATTCGTAATCTCAAAAAGTGAATGAGGTGTAATTCTACAGTTTTACAAATTTTAAGATATCTATATAACAAGCTCAAACTTATTTTTAAAAAATGGATTCTCTGATTTTGAATTGATTACGAATTTTAATTTCTTTGACAATTTATGTCTGCCACCTTTCCCTACCTACCTATCAAATGTTACTTTTTCTTTTATATTAAAATTTTTTTTTTTTTTTTAATTTCTTCGCAACATAAAAGTATGTAAATTAATTTGCATTATTTATTTTTTTTTTATTTTATTTAATTACATAATCGTCAAATTATGTTAAAGGAAATAAATTTCACTAATTTGTAAAAAAAAAAAAAAAAAAAAAAAAGGTTGCCGAAATATTTTCATTTTATATATGCGCATTAGAATTAACCAAAATTATAAATTTAAATAGTTTTAAAAATTTCAAAGCAAAGCTGCTTATATGGTTACACATTTTTAATTTTTTTTTAATGTGGCACACTATTTTTATTTATTTAGTTTTTTTTTTTTTTTTGCGTACATATTTAGTTTTTTATTAACAACTTTTAGTTTTTTTTTTATATTTGGTTGATTTGGTTGATATGAGTGAAACTTTCGTTTGCAAGTCCAAAACGCGAGCGTGCCCATCGAGAAAATTATATGTTTGAGTTGTTAAATATTGACCGAATATTTTGGGCGCGATTTAACATCAGTAATAGGCCAAAGAGTTGAAACAACATGGCAAAGCGAGGGAAGAGTACATAAAAAAAAAAATTATTAAAGCGCACTCTTTTTTTTTTTTTTTTTTTGGTTGATGGCTTTCATTTTCAAAGTCAGCATATATCGAGGGTATTTTGAGAAGTGTTACTGCGAAAAATATTTTTGAAAAAATTCACTTTAATAGTTTTTGAGTTGAAAAAATGTCTAAATTGATATTGAGCGAACTCTTGGGTAACTTTCAAAATTTAAAGTATAAATTATATCCGGTAAACTCTTTCATCACATCTGGAAACATTTAAGTTCGAAGGCTATGGAATCCTAAGGGTAAAAATTATGATTACTGAATACTGAATGGAAAACATCTGGCTTGATTTGGATTTGTGATTTGGCAGGATCTTTTAGTGATTTGTTAGATAATTTAAAAGTTGTTGCCCATTATTTGGGCAGTGCAAAGCAACTGTACTACATTTTAAAATTCTAGCCTATTTTTATAGCTTCTGAATATATTATTTATTATTTTTTAAAAATGAATAATTTTATTTTTAAATCGTTAAATATTTATGTATTTTGTAAAGTGAAATTTAGTTTAATCATAATTTTATTCAAACGAAAACTTTTCAGGCCAGCCATGTGAACGCATTTTAAGTTAATTTGTATTGTGCTGCTTCTGCTCAATCGATATCGTTTAGTTTTTTTGGTACGCCCATTCAATAATTTTTTTTTCGGAAACGTTGGATTGTACATACGTTCGGTCGATCGTTCGATCGATGGTTGGATGGATGGATCGATCGATCGAGCAGTAAGTGTGAGCTTTTTGAGCGTCCGCTTTGACTCTGCCTTTGTTTGCATTTACAACATATAAAAATATATACTATACATATCATACATACTATACACTCGTATATGTATATACTTATAGTATTTAATATACATAGTTGAATATATTGTACGTTTAGATACATACATGCTCGTATATGTAGGTATGTGAATATAAAATAAAAAAGAAAAAAAATTCGTTGAATGGAATTTCAAACATTTCGCTGCACGCTTTTCGTTTCAGCAATATCAGCGGCATGCTGACGTCGTCGTCGCAATATCTTTACGCACTTGATTTGCTGCTATACAGATACATTTTACAGCTACACAAATTCAAAGCTAAAATAATTCTTATTTTATATTAAAAGATGATTCTCTTGATTTCTTAAATACGCACGAAACTTTTAAACAAAATTTCTTGTTTGTGTCTGCATTTGTATTTGGCTTCTTTCATTTTTTTTTTTAGTTTAAAATTTTAAAAGTATCTTTAAAAGTATCTTTTTCGTTTTACCTATTGGTATGTATATTATGTTTTTCTCTTCATTTAAATAATTCATATAATTTGGTTAATGGCTTCGTTTTAAAATTTCCAATTATTGATAAACAATTTTTTTTATTATACAATATTAATTTTTTTTTTTATTTGGGGCGGCGTCTTGTAATCAATTCAAAGGAAAAACGAAAAAAAAACGTCTTCTTGGCTAATTCAAACAGGTGTTAACGTGTAATAGCTTTCTATATGCCAGCATATAGTTAGGTAGTTGGGTAGGGTTTTTTTTTTTTTTTTAGCTCAGTTCAGTTTCTTTACAAGTGCCTCACGTATGCATGCAATAAGCATTTGGTCTTTGTGTTCATTTGTTTATTCCAATTGTATGCTAATTGGAATCAGTAAGCGTGCGCATTTGCCTTACAAATTGATGTTACGCTACGTTTTACTGTACTGAACTGAACGGACGAACGGACGGACATAGTAGACTGAACAGACTAAGCTGACATTGCGTTAATTAGACGCGCAAGATTTTTTTTTTTGCGTAGCGAGTTCAAGGCTTTATGTAGCTTCTTTGATTATTTTAAATGTAATTTGATGTTAATTGTTTTATTATTATTTTTTTTTTGTAGTCTATTTTTTTCTATTACTCTTTTTTTTTTTTGCTTGTTGCTGTCGATTTGTTTCTTTGTTTACCTTTTGTTTTGTTTTTTTTTTCTTTTCATTTTTTTTTTTTTGGTTGCAGATTTCATTTAAGCTAGATTTGACCATGAAAACGAAACTTCGAGACGACTATGAGATGTTGACGTGCTTTTTATTGCTTTTTGGTTTTATAAGAAAGGTTATTTTTTTTTTTTTTTTTTTTTTTTTTGTTTTTGTTGAATACAAAAATTAAAATTGACTTTGACCTAATTTGCGTATGAGTAATTTTACAAAACAAAAAAAAAAAAAAAAAGCTTAAGACAAAAAAAAAAAAAATCATTAACAATTTAAAATGTTATTGATCCTTAAAATTAAATTGATGCTTTAATTTGGTAATAAAATAGACGCCGCTGTTCGTTTAGCTCTTAACATTGTCTGTCTGTCTGTCTGCACGTCTGGGCTTTTCCGTGATTACAAAACTTTTTTCATGCTCGCTTTTCTCTCCTCTGACACAATTTTTCTTTGCAACATCGCTGACCAGTTTTTCCACTGAGCATAATTGTTGTGCCAATTATATTGTCTGGTCTGACTTTATAAATATTTTGCTTTTAAATCGTTTATTTTGGTTCATTTGGTCGTCAATATATATGTGGGTAGTTTGAAAAAAAAATCTTTTAGTTTATTTTGGTGTATCTTAAATGTTTTTGAAGAATACCACCACAGCAGACTCAGCTTGAAGTAGGGGGCTTCTAAAAAGACAACCCTCAGTGAGGTTGGTTTCGCAGGGTGTTGGTCCCTCAACCGGAAAACCTTAAACCAATTGATTACACGAACCATGGATAAGACGGCTAGAAGAAAAAAACTACTCCAGGTGGCAGACACAGTGAAAATCCACCCGCGGTGAACTCTGGGAGGGGCATGGATTCTGGAGGCCCCATCTACTGTCAAATCTGCTACTCACCATAAAAAATATTTTTAATAATTTTTTTTTTTTTTTTTTTTTAAGACAATTTATAATAATCAATTTCAGTATGTTTACACTTGCCCCCAATTTTGATTTTGCATTTTTAAGTTTTTTGCTTATGGGTTATACATAGTAAAGTATGGAAACACAAGCAGCTGAGACGGCAAACAATTAGCGCATGTGAATTTGTCAATGAGTTTATGAATATTTATATACTTAGTTTTTTTTATGAAAGTGTTTCAAAACAATCTACATATATTATAGCCTAAAGAATTCTATTGATTTTTAAATATTATTTTGTAAATTGTTGTGAATGGGAAACCAGTTTGCAAAAAGGGATTTTGAACTCAAAAATTATAATTATTGTAATAACAATTTGCGCTTATCTTGTAATTGAGAAATTAAAAACTGCATAAAACTTGTTTTTGTGTTAGCCAACATTTTCAAATAATTAATTCACACACATACTACTCCCGATTTCTGTCTATCTTACGAATTAATTGGGTGCATTAGTGATCGCCTGTGATGGTTTCGTACGATTTTAATAGCTTATAATGCACAACAACTTTTGATTGCATCAAGTACAGCGCATTAACTGGTATACAAGATTTCCGAATTTGTATTCAGGGTCGGTAGTAATGCAAGGTTTTAATAAACAAAACAAAAAATATAGCCATCTTAGCAGTTTTTCTTGTATGAACGGCAGAGAAGTACGCTCGAAAGATAGATTTAGTATGCATTTCTACGGCAAGAATCTGACAGATTCATAGTT
The DNA here is from genome assembly GCA_018903435.1 of Leucophenga varia. Classification (NCBI taxonomy): domain Eukaryota; kingdom Metazoa; phylum Arthropoda; class Insecta; order Diptera; family Drosophilidae; genus Leucophenga; species Leucophenga varia. The sequence goes on from JAEIFJ010001414.1 coordinate 2,733,012, forward strand.
TCATATACCAGATACATCTATGCGTTTCTTAGCAACTCAAAATCTTCGAAATTATACGAGATATTGAGGCACGTATTAAACTACACATTTTTTTTTGAAAATCTCTATAACTGCATAACAAACTTCCCAGCAAACAAATAAACAACATTTTCCAAAAAGAAATATGTAAATTGTAGTTAAAAAATAAAGATGAAAAGCCAATAAAAATGTCATTTCCACTTTAAAATTTATAAACACACACAAAAACCAATACAACAGGTGGCGGCGGCGGCGTGGTACAATGCATAGCTTCGCAACAAATTAGGCCTAAATATGCAAGTAACGGTTTTTTTTTTTTAAGTTGCAACAATAACAACAACGACGACCATATGAAGTCCAAATTGAAACTGACCAAAGTTGAACTTATTTGCTTAGACTCGCTCTCTCTCTGTCTCTCTTTCGTTGCGATTGTATTTTCTCTCATTTTGAATTTTGTTTAATTTTTTTTTTTTTATTTTGTCTTTGCTTTGGTCTCCTCGGTGACAGCGGCGAGACAACCAAATCCAAATGTTGGCCAGCAGGTTGCTGTTCGGTTAAAAAAAAAAAAAAAAAAACATTTTTATAAATTTTGCTTTGTAAACTGTTTCGTACACTTGTTGAATTTTTTTTAACGCAGCCAAAGTTGAAGCGGTGCGCAGCATAAACGACATAAAGACAGACAGACTGAAAGATAGAAAGAAAGAAAGAAGGAAAGAAAGCGAAAGTGGTTTTGGCAAAAAAGCATAAAACAAAATGAGCACAGTTATACGCAAGAAACGAATTGGTTGACTGAGGTTACATCAGCATTATGAGGCCAACCTAGTAAATACAACTTAAAGAGTGTTGTTGTTGTCGCTATTTCGTCCGGGTGCTGTTATTCGTTTGTACGTTTGTCTGTCTGTCTGTCTGTCTGTGCGTCTGCCTATTCATCTCTTACATATTTGTTCGATCGTTCGTTGGTCTTTATTGTTTTTGTTTTTGTTATTTTTTTTTTTAATTCTTAAAAAGACGCGAGTAAATTGCAACGTAAGCTTGACTCGGCAGAAACTCTTTTTTTTTATTTCAACTCAGCTTTGGTTTGATTTGGCTTCGCTTAGCTTTTTTTTTTTTTGTTTCTTATTGGCTTGAAAATCGCGCATTCAAAACTTGGCATTCAGTTTTGTTTGCGTTGCGCTTGTTGACGGTTGTCCAGTTGCTTTTCGTTTGTTCGTCGGTATTTTGTTTAATTTTTCTGTTATTAATTTTTTTTCATCGTTTTGAACGTGGTGCGTCGTCGCAATTCGGATTTATTTTATTTGATTGGCCCTGTGAAAAAAATATATTTACAAAAGGTGTGCGTAGCTATAATTTACGGAAGAGTGTATCAGTGTGTTTTTATGTGTGTGTGTTTGGATTTCTGTGCACGCTTAAGTTTCGGTATGTGCACGTTTTTCACTACCAGTTTTAGTCATCAGAACGCATTCTTTGCTGATAAGACTTTTTAAAATCAAGCAAAATTAGTCATCGTGATAAGAAGTCCCACAATAAAACAAACAAATTGACTATCAATGTTTCATATAGTTAATTAAAAAAAAAAAATAACTTCATATAAGTAGAATAAACTTTTCTATACGCAGTTTAAATACGAAAGTATTTTTTTTAGTCATTTTGTAACTCAAAATTATAGGTTTAAGGTTAGAGAATCGAGAGTTCATAAAAATAGTACTTTTCTTTTAGTCTTTTGAGTTTGTTTGTAAAACTCTCCAAAATCTTCCTATTGAAAGCATCACCTACATTTTTCAAGAAGAGAACAGTTGAGACTATAAATTCTGTAATTGTCAACAGATTTCCTGTATTACTTCCGTAAAACCATTTTCATAGAGTTCATAAATTAGACTCTTAAAAGCATCCTAACTTTCTAACTTAAAACTTGGAAGCATTTAACAATGTGGCTTTCAAAAGAATCCCAGTTGAAATAATTTTCATATGTTTTGAGGTATTTTTGAAATTATAATTTATGATCTTTAATAAATTTTTTTTAAGGTATCAGCAAAGTGTAAAATATTTCTCAAAAGTGTCTCAAAAGTCCCCTTATGTCAATGGCTAATTCAACTTCCGAAGCTAATGGAAACAGTTTAGTTGGGCTGTATCGGTTAAGCTATATTAGTCATTCAATGAGTAACAGGGCCAGAATACTTTTAAAAATACCCCCAAATATAATTTATGACAAAATTACACTGTGCGAGAAGAAAAAAATACTTTCCAGTCCGCTTTAAAAGTCAGGAAGACAGCTAGCCAAAACAATATATTGTATTGTGCTTTTAAAGTTTTCAAAATATTTTTTTGTATTATTTAATGGATTCTTTATAGTGCAATTGACTTTAGTTATTTTCGGCATTTTTTAAATTGAACCCTTTATTCTTTTTATCACAAACCATTTTCTCTTTATCAGAAATGTATTTTTATTTTGCATGCGCACTCTTTCTTCCTGTTTCACTCTTTATGTAGTTTATTATACATACACATGTACATACATATACAAAAGCATGTACAGTATGTAAGTAACTCTGCGTCATGTGCAAAACTTTTTATTGCTTTTGCGCGCAATAATAGAATAACTTTATTTTTATGCTTGCTGCTGCGCATACAATGTGAACCCCAACTCGTCTAATCTACATATTGCTCTCTTTCATTTCAACTCTTACAAGCTCCCACTCATTTCTCCAGTATCGAGTAAAGCTTCGGTCTGTGTTAGTCAAACGAATAAAAGTCATTCATCGTTAAACAACTTCGGCTGTCGGTCGTGTTGGTCGAGTTGTGACTGTAGGCCGTCTTCTGATAAGGTGCAGACGCACGTTCAGTGAAGCGTCATTTGGCTTAAAAACGCGAAGCGCAAAACATCCGAAGCAGTGAAATAAACAAAAAAAAAAAAATAAAAAAAAGAAGTATAAAATAAAAAGAATAAAATAAATATATATAAAAAAATTTAATAAATAAAACAAAAAAAAAGTAAATTAAAAAAAAAAAGAAAAACCTTTAGGTGCAGCATTTAAGTGACATAAAGTTAAAGTACCTCTATCAGATTATCTAATCAACAGTGACACTTGTCAGTCACCAACAACGAACAAAAAAAGTAAATTTAAATATAAAATAATTAAACTAAAAAAATTCCAAAGCAAAAAAAAAAAAAAAAAAAAAAGTTAATTAACCCAAAACCAAAAAGAAAAGTTGGCAAAAAATATTTTTTTTTTTTGCTGTTTTGTGCACAAGCGTTGTCGTCTTCATCATTTTTATTGTCAGCATTTTTGTTGTTGTTTTTGTTGTTGTTTATATTAACGTAACAAAAGGTGCGTTTATGGCCAACATTTTGTTGTTGTTGTTGTTGTAATTTTTGTTATTGTCATTATTGTTGTATAATTTAATGCAAAAAAAGTATGAAGAAGCGCAATGCAAAATAATCTTTCATAACAAATAAAAAAAAAAATCGCAATTCACCAAAAAGCAAATGAACCAATTTTGCTAATGAATTACTTTAAGAAACCCGGAAAATGTCAATAAAATTCAAGTGTTTCGGCCAGAATTGCTTTTAACTGATTTATCAGAAAAGTAGCCGATTAGCTAATCCGATTGTTTCATTTGCTGATTGGAAACAATAAAAAAAAAAAAATATTATAACGTGTGCGTGCTACAACAGGTGTTCCACTTCGTCACTTTATGGCGCCGACTTTAGAACGTGTCTAGCAACGGCATCTAGTGACTAAGTGTTCTATTGTTGTTGTTTTTTTGTTTTTTGTTTTTGTTTTAATACGCTACATTTAGAAATTAATTGAGGATATTTTGGTTGTTGTGCTACATTGAATTATATTGAAATATTCAAGTCGTTACATTAAGTAAAGGGTTATTTTGGGTTAGGTAAATGTTGTGTAAAGAGGACATATAAGAGTGGACCAAGAACGCTACCTTGAGATAAACCAGTGTTTTTAATTTAAACAAACATTGTGGCATACCTTGTCGAATGCTTTTTCTACAACAAGAAATATTCCATTACAAAAGTTTTTTTAAGCTCCTAGATCTGTGGAAACTTTATTGACTTTTCTATGAATTTGTTCAATGGTTTACCGAAACTCATTATTCAGGTATAATGTAATTATTATCAAGGATTGGTCAAAGTCTGTTAAAGAATAATTTTTTTAAAAACTTTTGATAATATTATCGGACGGTAAGACTCAGCACTTATGGCATCTTTACCATGTTTTTGAAAGCTATAACCTTTGCTACCTTCTACGTCTTAGAAAAATATTTGTATTTTATAATAAATAGCATTTGTAGGAACTTCTTTAAGCAAACTTTCCATTTATCATGTTATAACCAGATGATTTTTAACTTCCTTGGTTGTTACTTCTCGAATTTTGATATTTTGAAATGCGATGCTCTAGAACAAGTTTCTGAATTATTATAAACGGTTTGTGGGCCATTTGTAAAAACATTTTCGTAAAAATCAACTAGTAGTGTCGATTTATCGTATTCTGTTTAAGGCCAAGTACCATGTAATTTCTTAAATGGTGCTTTAGTTTTCCAAAGGTTGAAAGATTTAAATATTTTTTTTTTTTTTTTTTAAAAAAAAAGAAGAATCATTTTGAATTAAAGCCGGGATAGAGTTAATTACCGCTTGGAGATATCAGTACAAGGAGTTCTTTGTTTGCTTGTCAATCTTGTTTTGGGTTATAGAGGATGGACGTCGGCTTGTTTAACATTTCTCAAAGCCAATGCAACATAGTCTTTCATTACAAAAAAAAAAAAAAAAAAAAAATCTGAGTCTAGGTCAAATTGCTTGCTTTATTTAGTTCATCAACTCAAACTAAATTTGTTTTAGAAAATGCAACTAATCGTAAAATCTCAGCCGGAAAAAAATCAATGTAAATATATATCTATATAATATAATCTACACACTTATAGGTTTTTTTTTTTTCTGTTTGCGTGATGTAGACGCTTTCTATTTATGTCATTTCATTCCACACTCCACACGATGCAATTTTTAATACGGTTAAGTTGCACTACGTTTACTCTGACTAGACAAACTCCCGGCATTCTCCACCGCCCACAATATTTGTAGCATTAAAAATAGCTATTTATTGTCATGTTTATTTATTATTTTTTTTTAACAGAGATGTTAACAATGAAACGTGGGGTGTTTGATATGCAATATCTTTAAATTTTATTTCTTTGGCTAAAATTTTTTTTTACTTATTATTGATTAGAAATATGAAGTTTTATCGGACCGAAAATGGTATAGAAAAGCACTATTTATTTCGGAACAGTCACATTCCATGTAAAGCTCTAGTGGATACTATTATAACGACAATTAAAAAAATAAAGGTTTTTATTATTCCATAAGAACTCAAACTTTAATGGAGATATTAATATGGGATCTATTTGAGTATAAATCAGAATAAAAAAAAAATTGGGCATTACAACCTTATTAAAAATAGTTCATTGAGTTATTCTCAGTTTGTTGTAGATGACACAAATAAAAAAAAAAACAAACAACAACATCTAAGCCATATTCACAAACAAAGTATCTGTTGACTTTTTTATATTTCTTTGCATAATTATTAGAAAAAAAAAAATCGAACGTCTATCGTTGTGTGATTTTTTTCTGATGATATTGCGTACTACCCGCAGAGAAGCATATCGGTGACTTATATTATGTAAGCTTTACATAGCTCTCTGTTGTGCATCTATAGTTGAAGTTGCTTATAAATATTTTTATTTTATATTTGTCTGTTTGTATTCCACGTCATCGATGTCTCTGTCTTTGGTTGCAATAACTTCATGTTTACCTTGACAAAGCAACTGTCAACAGACGCCCAAGATGCGCAACATACGGACGCGTCTCAATGCGTTAATCCGAAAGATTCAATAATTCAGTATGACAGTCAGTCAGTCAGTCAGTCTCAGTCAGTTATTTAGTTGCTTAATATTTCGCAATTTCTTATTATTTTATCGTACGTACGTATTACTCTGTTGCTGATGCTGTTTGCTGTTACTTTTTGTCTGAATGATTTCAGGTGTTATAAAATTTGAAAATTTTTGTTCATATTTTTACAACGTTTAAGTTTTTTTTTGCTTTGAGAGTGCTACTGACCCACAACAACCGAAACGGTAATAAAATTATAGTGGCAAGGTAAATGCAATAGCAACAAAAACAACAACAAAGACAACAACGACAAATATGCTGCGACTACGACAACGACGACTCCGATGTCGACGCGACAATGACTTTAACAGCAAATTGCATAAAGCTGCTACACCGTTAAATGTTTTTTTTTTTTTTTTTTTTTTTAGTTTTTGCTTCTTGTTGTTGTTCATGACATTCAAAATTCAAGTTGTGTTCCGATAGATACAACGTTAGTTATCCAAGGTATTTTGAGTGTGCACTCAAGAGCGTCGCGTACAATGAACCGACGAGATTCGAAATTATACGGCTGTTCACTTGTTCGTTCGTGCAGTTTGTCAATCAGACACAAAATATTGCAATAAGTATTTTTAATTTTATCAGATACTTTTAGGTAGATACTTTACGGTTTATATTCTGTCTAGTAGCTACGAGATGAGTTCAATGAATTATACGGTTTCAGAAGTAAAGTTTTTATTTAAATCATTTAGATGAAACGAGTTACACGGAAAGAAATTTGAAGAATACTGAAATATATTTCATTGAAATATTTTATATAGTTTAAATTTATCGAAAAATCGCAGTATCGCGTATCCCCATACAACTAATCTTGTCTTCTTGCTACAAACAATTTCTGAAACTTACTATCTAGCTTAAAAATTTGATCCGTTTTGATAAAATTTCAAAATAGCAGTGATGGGCACTTGTCTGTTTTGTAGCACACGTAGCTAGGCTGCAGAACTACTTCCGACTATGTCGAAGTCGTTGCAACATCCATAATACTATATGATGTACAGCCTATGGTCTTCTTTTTTGAATTGAATTTTGTGGTTCTATCATTTCTAGTCTCCGAGATATTCCATTTTATGCGGCAGAGACAGCCGGAAAATAGTTAAAAGTGTCTCCCGCCTAAACACAAAAAAAAAAAAATAGTTTGGTGTTACCCGAAATTGTTTTAATTAATTTTAAAACCAAAATGTTGCCATGATTTTATCAGCTATATCCGGAACCACTGACCATTTATTCGATTCGACGGTTGGAAGAATTTTTCCAATAATTCTTCTTAAAAAAAAAAAAAATCTTTCCATTTTATTAAAATTCAATTTACAAAATTATTTATTTTTTTGCAATCTGTAGCAATATTAATTCGCAAAATATAAACATTAAAAATTGGACCGGTTTTCCGGTGTTGTTCAGCTTTTTAGTGGATCATTCGTTAATTCGTTTCACACTTTCACATTGTACAAATATTCACTTATTTTACAATGCGTATTGAACTGAACTGAACTGAACGGGACACGTTTCGCTTGGTAATTTTACGTTAACGTCATTCATTCAATTCGATTGGCGTGAAATTCCAATTGTACGCATTTTTAAACAACAAAATAGAAGGTCACAACGAATTGCAGTTGTCAGTCCGTCAGTCAGTCAGTCAATTAATTTATTTTTTTTTACTTTTTGTTTCCTAATACATACTTTAATATGTCGTCTTGCCGTTTGGAATAGTGCCAATCTTTAATTGAAAAAAAAAAACAACAAATCATTAGCAACCAAAAGAGGGAAATAAAAAGTACATTAGAGCTTTATAATTCTATAGAAATTACTAGGGAAAGTGTTATAGAATAATATTACGAATCAATTCATGTTATTATTAATTTAATTAAAGCATTTTTTTTATTATCATAAATAACAATTTTATTGCGCAACAATTGATTGCAGTTTTTAGCCATAAGATAATCTATCTGATCATATGCATATGCATCTATTACTGTTGTGCTCTAAATGATTATTAGAATAGCCAAGATGTTTGTAATTATTAAATTTCCTGGACAAATATAAACGTGCCGTTTTGATTATATAGCTAGGTTGCATTGTAGTTCCGTACTAAATGTCTAGAAGTCAATTTAATTGTACACGTTTAATGGCAAATTAAATAAATAAAATAAAAAAAATAATAAACAAAAAAAAAAAAAAAAAAACAAGCAAATAAAACTGAAATGAAAGGAGAATGGAGAATGTAGCGTTTTTCAGGTTCAATGTCATCTGGAGATGATGACGCTTATTTCACTCATTTTGAACTGAACCAGTTACGAGAGCAACATATGTACATCACATTCATGATCACTTGGCCTGCTTGCAATCGTAAGAGGTCATATAACATCCTCAAAATGAGCAGAACGGATATTTTCTCACTGATAGCAGTGACCAGGAGAACATTGCCCATAGGCACTCATGCTATGAGGCTTGGCGTCCTCTTAAATGTCTTTTGAATTTGAAAGAAAGAAAAAGCTTCGAATACATGGGAAAATACTTCTTAGAAGATCTGTCGAAATATAGCCATAAATAGCTCATCTAGATATGTTAAGGCAAACTAATGTTAGCTTATGGTCTGAGATCTCTGAGCTGTTTTTGAGATCAGATAGCTTCACAACGAGTCGTTAAGCGTTGTTGTGCACTCTCTCTCTCTCCATCCAAATCTAAGCTATGCCTATGATAATTTTAATAAAATATACCAGTTTGGCTCAGATCGAACCATTATCAGATATTGCCCCAATACTACATACTAAAAATTTTGTTTTATTTTTTTTTATGGAAGCATGCCTTGGAATAGTTTTGTTATTATTATTGTTATTATAGTTTTGTTTTTTGTCAAGATAGGTTGTAGTTTACGTTACGTTCTTCGCAAGTATTTGCATTCGGGTTGGGGGGTTTTATTTTTCTTCTAGTCTATGTTATAGACCGTATATTTTTTGTATTCTGGTAAAATTAACAAATGTTCTACTTGCAATGGTTCTTAAAGTAAATGTCTTAATTTTTTCTTCTTTTCTTGCAGACAAAGCACAACTTTAAACTATTTTGTATTAAACAACAAAAATGGCTGCACTGCTGCACGATGCATATGACTGGTACACAGATCTCATGGTCAATAAGAGCGGTAAGTGTCAAATACAAAAACATGTATATATATTTTTTAAATAATAAAATAAATTGTATTTATAAACTTACTTACAGATCCACGCGTTAATAATTGGCTGCTCATGTCATCACCGCTACCAACGCTTGGACTTTGTGTATTCTATGCCTATTTTAGTAAAATTCTGGGACCAAAGATAATGGCCAAACGCAAGGCTATGGATTTGCGTTCGGTGCTTGTCTATTATAATTTATTTCAGACAGTATTCAGCGCTTGGATATTCTATGAGTACTTAATGAGCGGTTGGTGGGGTCATTATAGTTTCAAATGTCAACCGGTTGATTATAGCAATAGTCCATTGGCGTTACGTGTAAGTTAAATGTTGTTTTTAAATTGTTGCAGCTCAATTAATCAATTTTCTTTTTTTTAGATGGCTAATATATGCTGGTGGTACTATCTATCCAAGTTTACAGAATTCTTTGATACGTTATTCTTCATTTTGCGCAAGAAAACTGAACACGTTTCAACATTACATGTCATACATCACGGCTGCATGCCATTCTCTGTATGGATGGGCTTGAAATTTGCACCAGGTATGAGTCGTCGTTAGTTATTTGGATTACGCAATGCTATACTTCTTGAATTGTGTTATCCAATTGTCAACTGTATTGCTCTTATCGTCTACGTCAAATTGTATCTGATTGTATAAATTAATTAAAATATAGTGCGGTGTGCCTGCTTATCTACAATGTTTTTAAAACTCTATTTTTATTGCAGGTGGCCATAGCACATTCTTTGCGCTACTCAACTCATTTGTGCACATTGTTATGTATTTCTATTATATGATTGCCGCAATGGGTCCAAAGTATCAAAAGTTCATCTGGTGGAAGAAGTATCTGACAACATTCCAAATGGTATATTACACAATAAATTTAAACGATTAAATTCGTAATAAGTTTACCTTTTTTTTTTTTTAAATATTTTTCAGGTGCAATTTGTTGCGATTTTCACGCATCAGTTCCAGCTGCTGTTCAGAGACTGCGACTATCCAAGTGGTTTCATGGTCTGGATTGGTCTACATGGCATTATGTTTTTGTTCCTCTTCTCTGACTTCTACAAAGCAAAATATACAAATGCTGGTCGTAGAGCACGTCAGGCTGTTAAAGCTAATGGTTATACAAAGCACGCTGTCAATGGTACAAATGTCAGCTTGCAGAGCAATGGACATGGCGGTGGCGATAGCGCTGCGCTAGCAAATGGTAAAAGCAACAGTAATAAGGGCGCATGCATGGTAAGCATTTCAAGCAATTCCTATAGTTAGATTACAAATACAAAGCTCAAGTGTAACTCAAGATTAGTTTGGTTCAAGTATTTGGCATACGAGTGCTTTGATTTATTACACAACAACGTCAAGCAAACATATTTATGAATATTTCAATTCAAAGTGGCTATTCTCAGTGAACTGCGTTTATTTGTGCTGCGCACATTATTTGCCAACTTAAAAAATTCTAAGTAAATATAGTTTAGCTAGCTGATTCTGTTGAGGACTTCTAACCTTCAAATATCTATTAAGCTACTAAGATGATGTTGATGATATTTTTTAAGCGTAAAGTGCGGGACGCATCAATTAGCACAACTATGCGAAACCGGATGCTATGGAGACGCTCGCGGTGAGAGCAGCGTAGATAGCGAAGGTGGTTGCGGCCATTAAACCCAAGTAGGCAAAACTAACGATCGTTCCATCGATTATTTAGACAAATAAATAGTGTGCTTTGTACTTTAAACACGAGCTTAATAACTAATCAATTGCTAGGTATACAGAAAAAAAAAATATCAAAGTTTCAAAATAAATGTATGCATCCCATTAACCTTTTGGCTGAGGGCGTACCTTTTGTATGTTCGTAGGAGTGCTTGAGCTTTGTAACTTTGTGTAATTATTTAAAATTTTTGTTCAAGTGGTACCTAAAAATTAAATAATTTTTTACAGCCTGTGCTCGATGATGAATATGAAACACTAGCGGCGAACGGTGGCAATTATAAGAATGGCTATCTACAGGATGGCGTACTCTCATCAAATGATGCCATTTTAAATCCCGATAGCAGTAGCTCTAGTCTGCATCAGCGCAAAGTCAAATAATTTTAACAAATTAAAATAATAATATTTAATGTTATTGATATATAAATTTAATTCTAGTTAGTGTGATAAGTGATCAAAACGAAGACCTAGAAAAAGAAGCAGAACAATCTTAAAGGCATGCAATTTTTTTCAAAAAAATAATTTATTTTTGCGCGTGCTGCTGCTGTTGCGTATTGGAAGAAAAGAAGAAGAACAAAAAACTATTTATTTAAGAAAAATATTGAAAGAATATTGAGAATTCAAGTACAAAAACAGCAGCGTCAGTCGTTTAAAAATAAAACAAGCAGGGTAAACATATTACGCAACAATCATTCAAATCAATCAATCAAACAAACTATCTAAAAAACAAAGAACAGCAGAACAATCAAAGATAGCAAGACAAAAAGTAAAGCATTATATTTTGATAGAAATCATATATCGTATATATATATATTTGTGTATAAATATATTACCCTTAGATGGTGTTGTGCTTTTATATATATTTCTCATTCTTTATTACAATAATATATTTTTTGGCCTCTATATTTTTTCTACAAAATACAAATTTAAGGAAAAAGTGTCGTTAGTTCAAATAATTAAAACAAAATCAATATATTTTATAGAAAGACAAATATTAAGTAAAAAGTTTAAGTAAAAAAAAAAAAAAAAAAATAAAAAACCTCAACACCAACTGGTAAACCTAGTGTTCGAACAACAAAACCAATGGAACAAATATATAAACTTTTTATATAAATATTAATTATTATATATATACATAAAAAGAAAAAGAAAAACAAAGCAAAATGTCAAATGCTCTTTAGATATTTTTAATAAGAAAACATAAAAAAAAATTGTGTATTTATAAATTTAAAACAGAAAGTAAAGGGACAAAGTTAGCTTAGCTTAAGCTGTAAACGATTATAAAACAATTATAATTGACTATAATTAAATAATACATTGTACAATAAAATAATTAATTAAATGAGCAACTAGTTGTTATATATATTTGCAAATTTTATAGAAAAAAACAAAAATTATATATATAAAAAAATAGCTACTATTATAAAAATGAAAACGCTTATAAAAAATAAACATAAAAATTAAATATTAAAAAAGGAAAAACAAAAACCGATAAACTAACTCGAAATAAATTTAGCTAAAATTTATTGCTAATTGTTAAAAAAAAAAAAACAAACTAGTTCAAATATTAACTATCGAACATGTTTCAGTTTTCTAATTTGTTAAAATTTTGCGTATTAAATTCGCATGGAATTGAAAAACGTGATTTGAAATCATAAAAATTTATAAATTTATTTAATGCAATTTTGCTTAAATTTAAAGCATTTAAAGAAACTTATTTTGCAAAATGTCAACATAAATGAAAACTTTAACTGTGTTTTATATAAATATATAAAAAAAATTGTACAATATAAATGAAAATTATATAGTTTCATAAATCGAAAAAATCGATCAAATTAATATTTTGAATTTGTTAAATCTAATAGAAGTAAGAAATAAAGTTTGTTGTTAATTGTCTTAATTTTTTTTTTAAGCAATTATCGCGTTGTGCTCTTCGGTTTTAAAAATGTTATTTATAACTTTGATTCCACATTTGATATTTAATACTTTTGTTGTGCATTGTTGAAAAGAAAAAAAATATATATTATTTATTGAGCAAAAATCTTTGTTTTACAAATATTACTTTAGTTCTCATTTGTATTTGGTTTCTTGTTAAGATTGATTAAGATTTTTAAAGTTAAATAGAAATCTTTTATTTTTATTTATATAAACTCATAATTGTATGTTTACACATGTTGAAGCGTTATTATAAAGAAAGTATTTAAAAATAAATGAATGAAAGTGTATTTTTAATGAAAATGTGTTTTTGTTTAATTTTTAAAGCTATTATTTTGGCATGCTACACGACAATTGGTTCTTCAAGGTTCTGGGTTTGGCCAGTTGACCATATTTGTAAGCTTCACTTATTGGGCAAAAAAAAAACTTTAGATCGTTATATTACTTAAGCTGAGAATATCAAAGAATAAATAATAAATAAGTCTTGTAAAATCTTTTAAAGGCGTTAGAGAAAATATTATTGCATAGTTTTAGGCATTGATTTTGAGGAAAACACTCGAAAACACTACTTTTCTAAAAACCAGACGTGATGGGCACTTTTGGGCAACAGAATCGTGCTCAGCGCTTAAAAATACATCGAAAATATATATAAATCATGTTGCTCTGTGTAATTTAGTGGGAATGCATCTAATAAAAATATTCGTAAAACATAAATAATTCTGACTTTTTCCTTAAACCTAACAAAATTATTGGCGCATATAAGAATGTTCCAGTCCGGTGACTCACTTGGAGTAGTTTGCTGTCTGAGACTGTTGAGTAAACTCAGTTTGAAACCACCTTTTTTATCCAACCTCGTAAATGCAATAATTTGAGTAGTTCTACGACATAACATGACGTATCTGAGTAGTTAAGAAATAAAATATTTTTACTAATCAAATAAAATAATTTAATTAAAGCTGTAAAGCAAATATACGTTATAATGAAAAGTCACTCAGACTATTTGTTCTCAGAATAATGCATTTTAAATACCCAGAAGCATGACTATTTAAGAGCTTTTTTTTGCACACATTAACAATGTTCGTAACTTTTGATCACCTTCTTACGTATCTTAGCTGAACTTCCTAAATCTTTACTGATTGTTAGAATGCTAATAAATATTTAAATAATAACCACAAAAAAAAAAAAAAACCACACCCTTTTTTACAACGGTGAACATTCAGCATGTTCGCAGATGCATTTGGTAATGCGAGTATTGCACTTTGAAGTGTTAAATTATAAGTTAAATTACTTGGTTTTATAATTAGTATATTTTTGAACATTGTCTCATATGCCTATAATAAATATCTTCCGAAACTAGCTACTATTAGTTATTATAATTAGCTGTCATGTGTTTCATTGTAAAAATTTTGTGTACGTCAGCAAAAATTGTAACTTTGTACGGAAGAAATCATTTCAAAATTTTTCTATGAATTTCAAAAACTAACCGAAGATTCTCTTTGATCCTAAATTTCTGCGCCGCTCAAATACTACCCATTCAAATAGCATAAATATATAAATAAATATGTAGAAACTTAAGCAGCAAATCTAATGATATTTTAAAAGATTTGCAAAATGTATAAATTTGATAAAAAAAAAAAAATACGCAAAAAGCTGCAAGGCTAAATAATGCAATAAATACATAATTAATTTTTGGTTAAACATGCAACAAAAACCAAAAAAAAAAAAAAAATTAAAGCTTAAAAATAAAAAATAAATTAACGATTACTTAATTCACTAATTATTGGCAAATATTACCGCAAGCAATTCGATTCCAAATGGAAGACAGCTTGGAAGACAGATAATATTAATGTAAGTAAGAGGGAGATAGCTATATTTTAAGTGGATATCTGAATCTAATAGTTCAACTTGCTAGTTAAATTTGTTAAGCTTATTTGGCAAATATTTAAATATTTCGCAATGACCTTGTAAAAGGGCAAGCACATCACATCCATTAGTTGCAATAATTGACTTACGCAATGAGAATAAGCCAAATTTATTGATGCTGCTGCGACTGCCGTTGCCGTTGAACGAGAACTCTGGACACTTTAATGCAATTATGTTTTAGCAAAGAAAAAACAAAATATTGTAGTTAAATAAATAAATAACAAAAATGAAAATACAAACTCCAATTTGACTTGTTTATATGCGTAATAGAAACACGACGACCGACAGACAGACAGACAAACAGACAGAAATTAAACTTTAAATGCTATTATTTGTATCTTCTGTTAAGTTAACAGCGCTCTGTTAAGTGTATTAAGAAGTGCGCTTTTAGTGTAAATTTAAATTGAAATTTTTACAATTTTGGCAATTCGCTGTTTTTTGATAGTTTTAAATTGAAATTTTAATGTGAAATTGGGATATTTATTGTGTGTCCCAACGTAGAAGAAGAAGAACTGAAATCCTCATTGGTAAACGATCATCAGATGCTTCTTAATAGATTGAAACCATCCATAGACCATTCAGACCTAAGAAGTCTGTAGTCGACTAAAAATTTACACTGCGCCATAATCTGAAAACGACTACAGACAGAGAGACAGACAAATACCAAACATACCATCTTCCTGTCGATTATAAAGCCGCATTCGATACGCCAAATATATTGAAATCCTACGATACCTTGTTACTTATTTGACCCTGGAACCATATACGCTCTTCGAATATGTTTACAATTTCAGTATGATTTCCACTTATGTTTTATTAACTTTGAACATGAAATTTCTAGAGTGTTAATTCACAAACTGAATTCCTCGAGCAGTACAAGGCATAAACCATAAGTATCCGACTTGCGATTCTCCTTAAATCGTACAAAGTATTGAAAAATCGTGTAGGCATCTCTGTAGGACTACTACTATTAAATTTCTACATACATTATTGTCTTTTTATACCCAAAGGGTAAATTAGGTTTGTGCGAATGTATGTAACACACAGAAGGAGGCTAGATAGACTCTATAAAGTATATATATTCTTGATCAGCATTGAAAGGGGAGTCGACCTAGCTATGTCTATCTGTTCGTCTGTCCGTCCGTTATGCTGTCTGCCGTATAAAAACGATTATTCCCAATGTGGGTAGGACAAAAACAAATTTTAGGTATAGCCTTCATACAAATCTAGCCTATTTTTCAAGTTTTTATATGAAAATCTAATATAATTAAGTATGGTACCCAGATGGAACTTAGCTTAAGGTACATGAAATTTTCGGTACAGGATATCTTGCAGTCGAGCATACTCAACTTCAGAGTTCTTTCTTGTTTTTTTTTTTTTATATTTTGTTGACTAAAATATTTTATCTCTGGTGTAATTTTCCATGTCAATCAGAAAGAGTTTTTTTCCTTTAAGTATACAAAAGGATTGAACGCATAAAAAAATAAAAGATCGTTCTGATTTACTTTGTTGTTGTTTATAGTTGCGCATGTGGATTGAAACTCTCATTTGATCACTCGAAAAGTGTCTTGTCTCGCTCTTTATCATTCTTCACTCTCATTTAATTTATAATTAAAATTATTGTAAAATTTGTTGTTGTTGTTGTTTTTGTAACATTTACAGTTTGTTGTCGCATTGTGCAGTGTTTTTGTTATTGCAAATTGTTGTTGGTATTTCGCATTAACTGACGAGCTTCATGTGCTGTGCTTGGCCAACGTTTAATCGGCAACACAACTCGAAACTGCGCTCAGTTTCATTCAGAAGTTGAACGCGTTCGGTAGAATTGAATTCTCGCTTTCGTTTTGTTTTCGTTTTAACGGAAGGAACGCTCGCTTTAACAATTAAAAAAAAAAACCTTTTAATTGTGTCTAACTTGTTGCTGTGATTTTTATTAAAAACTTAAATAAAATTATTTCGTTAAAAATTTGCTAATAATTCTTAGTGTCGTGGTTTGTAAGCAAGGCAAGCAAGCGCAAAATAAACTCAAAAAAAAAAAACAACACTGCATGTGAATTGCATTAATTTTTGTTGTTGTTTTTGTTGTTATTGTTTTTTGCTGTTCGAAATAATTTTCGCGTGCAAATAATTTTCGATTTCGTTTATATTGAACAGTTTGTCAGTTTATCACACTTTCCGTCCGTATTGAAAAAAAAAACAATCTACAAACGTGTGCATTGCTCAATTTGTTTTAGAAAACGTTTGTAATATTATTCAATTTCAATTTCAATTCCAAATTCAGTTTCAATAACGTTGATTTGCACGAAAAACATAAATAGAAAACGAAATTGTAAAATAAATAAGACGTGAAAACGAAAAGCGAGTGAAAAGTGTAGACAGAGGGAGGATCGTTGTAAAATTCGCAGGGCGAAGGTAAGTGATAAAAACATGTTTTTTTTTCTTTATTTCCTAATTTTGTTTTGAAGCCTTCTATTATGCTCTTAAAACTGAAAAAAAGGACAGTTATAAAAGTTTTCAAAATACTAAAAAATTTTTAAACAATTTTTTTTTTCATTTATTCTATACATGGAATGATTAGAACGAACTATTTAATTCAACGGGTGGGAGGTATATAGTTGATAAAATTAAAATAGTCAGAAAAAGGTTTATTTAGTTTTCGGGATCGTATGGCATATAGCGGAACATACGGAATTAACCTGGCCCAAAAAATTACATCCATACAGCAAAATGTTCTAATAAAAAAATATAAAAAAAACAATTTAGTTAAAATATAAAGAATAAAAAAAAACAACCCGTGAAAGATTTTTCCTTAGATATCAAATTATGAACATACAAAAATTATAAGAAGGGATTGTATTGACTTAAAATATAATAAGAAAGAACACTAAAGTCGAGTATGTCTGAATGAAACCCATATATAGTCAATTTTTATATTGGGGACCTTAATTTGGAGTTTGTAGATTACTTAACACATAAGATTTCATGAAAAAAAAAAATTTAGAATTAACTTTAGATGGGGTTGAGGAAATCGGTTTGGGAATCGAAAACTTGACGGCTTAGGAGTGCCTACGTTTCAAAAATGGTGGCTCTGTTTCCTATAGTCTCCGAGATAATCGTTTTTATACGGCAGACTGACAGCAGATCGGGCGGACGGGGCTGATAGATAGTCTAAAGTATAAAAAATACAATATAAATGTTAATGTAAACCGAAAGGCGGAAACTCTTTGCATATTCAAGTAAATTGCATCAATTAAATATTTATAGTTAAAAAAACCATATATAGTATAGTTTTTTTTTTTTTTTTTTTGGTTGAAAATTAACCTGTTCTGTTGCACTTAAAATTTGTAATGATCAGGGGCAGGCAAGCGGTTATTGAAACCTTGGACTTGAATTGCTTCTAGTTGAAACAAAGCAGACAGACTGTTTTAATAGGAAGGATGCTGACTATGTAGTTGTTGTCTGACTTGCCTTTATAGGCAAGTCTGCTTATATTCCTTTTTATAGATGCTTTTTTTTTTTTTTTAAGTTGCATCTTTATAATTGACCCTGATCTTTATGGCGGCACTTTAATTTGTCTTCACTCATCATTAACAACTTTTCGAACAACTTTTAAGTTTGAGTTTGAGTAATTTTCGTTTCTTTTTCTTTGTGCTTAAATTGTTATCCTTTCTTTTAGGTTTATTTTGCTTTGGGGATTTTTTTGATTTATACTTCCGTATTGTCAATTAAATTTTCAGTTTTTTTTTCTTCTTATTCTTCTACATAATTTGCGTCATAATTGATTTAATGACTAAATTTAATAATGTGACAGAAATGCGTGAGTACTTGAAGTCATATTTTTTGTCTAAAAAATAATTAAAAAGTTTTATTTCAAGGACTGCTAGCTAAACCATTTAAATTAATTGAATAATCATGGCAGTAGCAATCGTTTAAAAATAAACATTACGCTAAATAATAAATTATTGTAAAGTTGGTCTAATAATAGAGTTGTTTTAGTTAAGACACAAAATACACAAAAAACAATTTCGCTTTGAAGTTTTGATTGTCTTGAAACGCTAAATTTCGCTTTCAAAGAAATCTTTTGACTAAATACCGCGCTTTCATTAGAATTTTATGCACGTTAACAGAAAACCCGAAAAATAAATAAAATAACAAAAAACTGTGAAGCACTAATTTATACAGATAATATTGTAAGTATAAAGGGTCTTTTAATAAGTGACCCTTTTCTGTTCTGAAGTACCTAATGAATTATGGAATTCTTCTAATTAAAGATATATTCTAAACAGTTTTTGTGGCTTTCCAGCCTGGTTCTCTGAACTGATCTGACGGAATTCTAACTCGAATTTTACTTTACAAGCCTACTTAATAGTATGGAAAATGCATGCAATCCTTAGACTATCTTTACACCATGGGTGTACACTAACAAACTCAGGTTGCATTATAAGACTGTACCTAAAATTGATCTTTAAATTATATTGGGGTTTTCTGACATACAAAGGATTTTCTTTTTGATTGGCAGTCTCGTTGCAGCTTTTAATATTTAAAGCCGATTATCCGGAAACGTCTGCTTGGTGCCGAGGTAACGATCCATGGTCGGTGAGATTCCTTGTAGTTTCCCATTGGTGGTCTCCGAAACGAAGATTCGATCGTGTGTCGACAATTGGCAGCTGTAATTATTAATTTCGTTTCTCAATGTCATTTTTGTTTATTTAAAATACAAACAATTGAAACACCCTTTCAATTTTTCAATATAATTTCGCGAATATGAAGATCACACTTTTCGATCTTAACGTGCGGTCAACGAACGTCTTCATCGAGCGTAAATGGCAAATAAGGCGAAGTAAAGGGGCATGTAACTGACAATTAGAATGTTTTATTGCCACTCAAAATGCTAGAAAAATAAAAAAAATAAGAAAAAGCGAACACAGAATTATAAATAAGTAAAATAACATTAAAATATTTAACACTAAATTCTTACGGCAGTTTCTATGCGCAGCTAGAACTATTTTATCTTGGATAGAAGAATCACAAGCTACAAACTCTTGAATAATTTAAATCGAGCTAAAGAAGCTAATAGAAAGAGACAAATCAATAAAAAAAAAAAATTACAAACAGGATCTTCCGATACAATTCTAGCAATTTCTACAGAGCTTTGCCTCAATGAGATACTTTTTTTTTCATTGTGGCTATCGTACGCTCTGCTACTCATGTTCACTTCGTTTTGTACTTCAGACATGGCGGCACGCCTTGTTGGTTAAATGAGCTTTGAGCAAAAATTGCTAATTATTAGGCAAAACACGCTGCATATTTATCTATAATTTTTTGTATCTTAGCTTACTATTTTTTTTTTTTTTTTTTTTGACTTAGTCGTGCTGCGGTTTACATTAAGAATTGTACTTCACACTACCCTTTTTTTTTATTGCAATAATATTTTTTTAAAATTAAATTATGCAATTTTTCATTCTTTATTTGCAAAAATATTTTTAAATTAATTTTATGTAAAATTTGTTACCAAAATCTTAATGAATTATTTTTTTACTACTCGTACGCTGCGTTGGAAAATATTTGGGCATTTTTTTTTTAATGTGATTTCGACGTGTTAGAATGCACAGTAAACATGATTTATCATTTAAATAAAAATAAAAATATATGTAATAAAAACTTAATGTATCCTTGATGTGCGCAAACAAACAAAGTTGTAAAATTGAATAATTACGAACAAAAAAAAAAAAAAAAATAAAAAACAACATAAAAAATAAACGTTTAAGTTATAAAAAGTGAGAATCTGAATTTGAAATTTATTTAAAAACCGCTTTAATTTTGTTTATCCAAATTCGATGTGCGGAAACCGCATTTCAAATTTTTTAATCTATCAGAATCAGTTGAAGGTTCATTTTGTAAATGAAATAGTTCAATATGGTTGATCAGTGTCATCTTAAACACGCTGTAAAATAAGTACCCAGGAAACCGTTTTCTTTGATTAACGTGATCTGGTTCACTCTGAGTTCCTTCCGGATGATCAAAAAGTATAAAATATTATTTATTCATTTTTAGGCGTTTGTGGAATTCGTGGATTTTGCAACCACCGTATTCCACCGTTTTGAGTCGATCAATGCCATAAAGTCAAATTCGCCGAAGGAGCTGAAGCCCATATCTCATTGTATCGGCTCAAATGGTTTAAAAAAAAAATTATAAAAACTTCTTCAGGAAAAAATATGTAAGATGTTTTACAAAATTTATTAAAAAGATTGAAATTTTTTTAGATTTTGATCGATGAATTAATTCGCAAAAATAATTCGGATCACTGAAAACGTCATAGTATGAACTGACAGGATAAAGACTGAAACTTTTTTTTTTATTTTTTTTTTTTTTTTTTTTTTTTTATTTTTTTTCTGAACTGGTTTTTGTTTTTCGCAAAAATCATGCTGATTTTCATGTAAAGTCGATATGTATCTGAATGATGTTTTGTTGTTTTTGTTGATGACTAATAAAGATAATTAAATAATGTTTTATGTGAACGTGTTGCGCATGACAAGCGAAAAGCAGTCAAGCGAGGATACATATATGAAGATTAGGAGGAATAAAGCGCGGTAAACCTTAGGGTCAGTAGGAGACATTCTGAATTACAAAAAATTGTGAAAAAACAAGGAAATTAAATGATGACTACAAATGACGACGTAATAATTTTTTAAAAAAAAAAAATAATTATTTTCATCAATAGCGTCAGAGTAGTTCGAGTGAAAAGATAAATAATTTGTTAATTACAGCAATTAGCGTGTTAAAAAATTAAAAAAAAAAAAAAAAAATAAAAAGAGTCAGAGCAACAATGTTGTTAAAAAAAAAAATATTTTATACATAAAAAAATATACCATTTAAAATTATTCCATGCAGCTTTTGTTTTTTGCATCTAGATAAATATTTCTTTTTTTATTAAAGTTTTGTTTAAATTCATTCAAGCATTTAGTTAAGCAGTCATGAAGTTAATCAGTAGCTTTACAATAAATTAAACTGACATTTTACACGTGGTGTTAACAGAGATACACAAATAAGATATAATATCTAGATACATACATGTACATATATATACGTAAAGATAGACATTATCGTGCTAAGTGCAGTCAATAAAATTATCATCACAATAAAACAATTCACACATATGCTGTCATGAACTAAAGAAAGTTTTTAACTATTATAATAAATTTAGTTGTTATTTATATTTCAGGAATTGTAAAATTTATATTTTTTTCCTATTTATTTACAAAGAGAAAAAAAAAAAGCACAAATAATAATTCTTGCATTTACATAAATAAACAAAGTGCTAAGTTTTTTGCATGCGAAACTCGCAGTTTCAAATTGTATTAATTAACTAAGTAAATAAAATCGCATTTGGCAAATGCAATTCTTAAATTTATAGAATAGAAATGCATTGCTAATTAGATTTGTTTTTTTTTTTTTATTATTTACAATGCGCATGCGCGTCTAACTTTTAACGTTTCCGCTTAAATGCTACACAGACGAAACGGCTAACTAGCTGTCTATTAACATTGACACTTTTACTAAACTTCAAGACAAGAAAAAAAAAAAAAAAAAATGTTACTTATTTGTATTAGTTGAGTATATTAAAATAAACTTGTCCTGGTTGAAAATAGTAATGATAGTAATGATTTCATTCAAATCATAAACATTGGTCATAACTTTCTTGGGAAACAGGTATTTATCTCTTATATAAAAATAAGTCCCAAATTGTTGGTGATTGATGGACGCGGAAACTACTGGGATTTGAAATTTGAATGTGTGTTCGTATTCACACAAGGATGGTTTAAGGAAAAAAAAATAAAAAAATTTACCCCCAAAATTTAGACCAAAACCCCAAATTGTGAAAAAAAAAAAAATTTTTTGACTTTTTTTATTTTTATTACGGTTGCACTTGACGGATTTTAGAAAATTTTGACCCGGGGCCTAATGGGCCTTGAAACCGGAAAAGCCATATCTTTGGAATGAATAGACGTAGAGACTTGAAACAGGGTCATTTAGATAGTTAAAAACATTTTTGGCGTTCAAGGTGCTTAGGGATTTCCGGAGTTTTGACCTGGGACCCAATGTAGACCCAAAAATTTAAATTTTTTTTTTATTACGTTTAAAATTTTGACCCGGGGCCTAATGGGGCCCTGAAACTGAAAAGCCATTTTTTGGATTGATATGTTTTATTTTCTAAAATAACATGAATTTTAAAAAAAATAAACTAAGGCACCGCTACCAATAATTCACCAAACTTTGGACTTATTCGAAGTTGAAGCATGAATTATGTACAAATTCGCGGGTGTTAGTTACTAAAATAAAATTTATAGCAAGCCGCATTCAATGCTAGTAAAAAAATGAACATCATAAAACCAAAAATAGCCAATAAAATTTTTTAAATAAGTTTAACGAATCTGCCATAAACAAAATGTCGTACAATTTTTGTAAGACTGCAAATCGTGGAAGTGTTTTACCAAAGATAAAAAAAAACTTTAACTTCATTTATATCGAAGCTTTAATGAGTTTTTTTTCTTTGTTTCCTCACCTTCGTATTGGATTCTGAAATTCGAAATGCCCTCAAAAACCCCGAAGATCGAAAAAAATCGTTCATCTCCATACCACAAAATAATTTTCTGACTGCCGGGTCTCTTCAGTGATTTCTAAGCGGTTCACACAGGTTGTGGTTACTAGGACAATGGCGGTTCAACTCACTACGTGAACTGTCATAAACCTGCTCCCTAAAACTTAGCTCTTTCCTTAAATGCAGAGGCTGATTATGATATGTCATTATTAGGTCTGAGCATAAGGCCTTATATACGAGATTTTGTGACATGAAATCGGCGCTTCATGCGCTTCTTGTTTCGGGTTGTCCCATAGTCACTTCTATCTATCTATTGTATATACGTTGGGATCTCAAATTATTGATTAAAAATTGATTACAAACTGAAAATATGTGTTAAGAATTGTGAATTAAATTGCCAAATATGAATAGACGAAGTGATCTGCATACAGACAGACGGACATAGTTAAATTGATTCATTTCAACGAGCTTATAGTGTCTTTTATGCTTTCCATAATGCGTTACAAGCTCTTTAATAAATTAATAATACCCATTTTACACTATGTGTAGCAGGTATTAAAGACAAACCAAAAATAAAAAAAAAAAAAAAAACATTAAAAACAAAAACCAAGACAAGACTAACAAATTAAAGCTGCGAAAAAAAACAAAAAATATTATTTTACGATTTGACATTGAAAAGGCGTTGATGAATTTGTTTCGTACATCTTTCGTTTTGTTTCGTTTCGCTTTGTTTGTTTCGTTTTTGTCTTTAATTTTTAAGTTCTTCCTTCCTAATTACACAAAAATCATTTGACATAAACTTGTGAATTGCCGCCAGTTTCGATTGAGTGTCTTTCTAAGACAGACCGACAGAGGACAGACGGACGGACAGACAGAAGATAGTATTGTTGTTAGTTTGTTGGGGTTTTGTTTCGTTTCATTTCGCGCATGCGTTTGCATATCTTCGATGCATTTTTAAACTCATTAATGCTATTAGATACTTTCTATAGGAACTGTTTATATATTTTATTGTGTGAAGTACCTTGTCCGTTTATGGGTTATTTTGAATGCTTTGTCACTTAAAATTGCAACTTGTAAATACGTATTTTTTTTTTTTTTAAATTATTACACAAAGTGTGAATAGTTGTTGAATATTGTTATTTAGGAAGCAACGGCGACTTTTTAATGTATTGTATATATACAATGTTTTCTGTCCGTCTGTTTGTAATAAAAAAAAAAAACTAGTTTTATTGTACTTTTTTTTTGCATCTCTACATTCAATCATACATCGATCTAAGTATCTAGCCGCCACACTTTAGTTTGTCTATCAATTCAATAATTATTTACGTTTATATTAGATTGTTGCTTATTGAATGCGATTTCAGCGTCTATTAACGACAATCTGTAATTAGTTGTTAAGCGAGCGAGCGGTCATTGATTATTACCTGAAGTAATTTCGTTACCCTTACATCACAAAGTCTTCATCATTTTTTATAATTATTAGGCTGTGCCGTAATAATTTAGGGTGGTGTATTGTGGGTGCTCATCGAAAATGACTCTAATGAAATGTATTTCCCGGATGGAATTGTATAATATTAAGTAGCACGTGCACATTGAACAATTATAAGAAGAAGAAAAAAAAATAATATTTCAATGCGGATATACTCGTATACGATGCGTTACATTTATAAAAAATAATCAGTTTTTGCATGTACGAGTACGAGTGTCTATCTTTCTGTCAATTACTTTGCACTGATTGTATTGAATGATGAGTTAAATACCGAATTTGATGATTTTTATTGAAACTTTTGAACGTTGTTTTTATCTATAAACAATTTAACTCGGATTTCTTATTAGCCCCAAAATGTGTGTCTTCAGTGATGGAATCAAGTTTTCGAAAAACTTATGGGAAAGAAAAAAAGTTATAGCCCCCATACAAACTTCCCGTCCATTTTCGAACCGTTTTATCCCCAACCTTCCCATCTCGAAGTTCTATCTAAGCCACTGATGAACGCACATAAATTATTTAAAAATTCGTCTAACGGGTATTTAAGCCTTGATTCCACTGAAGCCATTATTCATGAATGTATTCACTCTAAAATTTGTAAAATGACTTCCAATGTCTTTTCAACTAAGAACTAAAGTTCTACGCACATTTTTAGGCATTGGCCCCATACGAACTTTTCACCCAAATTTTTTAATTTTTATGTGAAAATAGTAATTATTTATGAACACTTTAACATTTAGCCCCCAAACAAAGTTTGTAACGCATTAAAGGAGGCATTGGAGACCCCATAAAGTATTTTTATTATTGATCAGCTCGATGAGACAAATTGATTTAGCCATATCCGTCTGTCTGTCCATCTGTCTGTTGCGATTCTTTTTTCTCAGAATGTTATTAAAATATTGACATGAAATTTTAAACTTAAGCTTTTTTCGGTTCTAGGCAGTTTTTATGTCAGAATCAAGGTGCCTAGCCCATTTTTAGGTATAGCCCCCATACAAATCTACGCCATTTTTTTTTTTAAAAAAAAAAATTTTGAGTTTTAATTGAAAATTTCTTATGTCATCCAACATTAAGTCCACGCCCATTTTTAGATATAGCCCCCATACAAACTTACCGCCCATTTTCGAGTTTTTGAATAAAAACATTTTTTTTTTCTGAATGAATCCAATTAAAATTTGGTAAAATCAATTCCAATGTCCGCCTAAGTGAACACTATCGACATGGTATGGATCGGGCTAATATAACATAAAGCCTCCATATAAATTTTACCAAATTCATCGTAAAATTTAATCTAAGCACCTGGTGAACATATAAACTATTAAAAGTTTTGTGTAACGGGTATTTCAGCTTCGGTTCCACCTTGTTCTCCTTGTTTAATTTTTTTTTTAAAGAAAATGTTTATTTTTCTGTCCTTAGGTTAAAATTTAACCCCATTATTGTGACTAATCTTTGATTTTATCGGACTCTTGACTCCAAGCCCTCTCTTCTCCAAATTTTAACTAAGCCACTGATGATCATAAATAAACTAAACCAAGATGTGGCGGGCCTTTGAGCTTCGGTTCCACCGAAGTTAACCTGTTTCCTTGTTTTTAATTGACATTCTAGTTTCATATTTCTTCGTAAGTTTCGCTCCTGTTTTTATCGAATGAAATTTTATATTTTGTTCTATTAAATTTAATAAATAATTCTGAAAATCAAAATTATCTACAATTTGTATCTTAAAAATTAAATTTAATTTACAATACAAAAATGTATTTGTATGCAGTTGCATTTTGTTAAATTTTTAAAATGATTATTTTTTTTTAAATTTTAAGTGCTTTAAGTCAATAAGCAATTCAATAAGATAAATCGGATGTTGACGCCTCAATATAAGTAAAATTTAAGCGCGCGAACGAGATACGAAGTACAAGTATTAACTTGAGATTGAAATCAATTGTAAATTGCCTAATATTTACAGTTGAAATAAGTATTTGCTATCTACTAAATCGATGTCTAAAAAACAAGCTTAAAGCCAATGAAGGTTAACGCAACAACAAACAAATAAACAAATAAACAAATAAATAAATACATAAATATTTATAGAAAATAATAATACGAAATTACAAACTTTCAATTACACTCAATATTTTGAAAAAGATACTTAGATACTTTTGAAAACAAAATACATATACTTCTAGTGACACTTTTACTTGTAACGCTTATTTTCTAGCAATCGAAGTGCATTAATTTTCAATTCAAATTAATTCGATTTCGTATTCATATTTGTGTACAAAGTTTGTGTAGTGCATTTGGTAATCGTTTAGACTAAAACGTTTTGGAGTGGCGCAAAGGTGTTGAAGGTGCCATTACTTAATAAGAAAAAATATTTAAAAAAAAAAAACTTTATTTGTTTGCCAATTTCAAAATTGTAACGCTTGAGTGAATTTTTCCAGCTGAGATTTTGTTGTTTTTGTTTTTGTACGATCTACGATTTTTTTTTGTTAGAAAGATCAATGTTTAAGTTGTTGCTTTTGTTGTTGTTATTATTTTTCATTAAATCAAAACTTTAGATTGAATAGAGTGCTACGAGTGCTCGAAACGCCTGTACAGCTGTTTGTCGCCTAAATTCGGGCGTGGCAATATTTGAAAGAATTCTGTTTTCCAATTATCATTAAAGCAAAAATTTCAGTTAGATTTCACACATCCGCAACTTAGAGTAGAATGCGGCAATTGAACTTGCTATTTTTATATTTTATTAAACGCATATAGATTTTTGTTATTAAAAGCAATAGGAACTGAAATATTTAAGTATGTCGTGTGTCTGAGCGGATATTTGACTGTGTGTAAAGCATCTTGAATTATTATACAAATAATTGTCAATATTAAAAGTTCTTGACGATCTTGGCATTTACTCAGTTGGGTGTGTATGCAAAACGTGTCCGATCATTAGTTAATTTGTTACGCATTTTCCTATTGGAATTTTTAAGTGTTGTGTGGGAAGTTTTACACTGTCTTTGTGTTTCAAGTGTTGACTGATTGTAGGGTGTGGTAGTTTGATTAGAAAAAATTGATTGATTGTCAAGAGAAAATAGTTTTTAAATTAAAGATTTTTACAATCTTGGCAAAAAGAGTGATTTTTGAGTCGCAGAGTGATTAGCAAAAGCGACTTGAAAATCACAGTGACTGCAAACAGTGATAAAATCGCAGTTCGCGAAAAACAATTACTTGAACAGGTTCTACTGTACTCGCTGCTTAATGAACTGTTTCGCTACACCAAACAACAAACGACTATATTTTAGTTGCATTGCGCTTTCAACATTCAATCGTTTTAAGTTATCAGTGATTTGGCGAAAAGTGATAAAAGCTACCAATTGCACTGATAAATGATACAGTTTCACTTTACGCGAAGAGCGGTGCACAAAATTGTGTCCATGTTACTGAACATGTCCACAGAGGAGCATAGAGAAATTCACAAATCACTACTTTCAGTCACAGATAGACGTTGAGATTTTTAAAATCACTGGCAATACTATTATTTAAAATAAGTGATGACTTGTAGCATTTGGTAGCAGAATTTAGTTATGTTAATTTTTTCTTATTAATTAATGAAAAAACGTAGACCAGTTACCTCGAGGATATGCAAGCTAAATTTACAGTGTTTTTTCAGTTCTGAAACATGTTAGTTGACTAGTTTGCATTTATGTCTGGATGGAGCTATTAATGAAGTTTCATTATCACAAATTTAACTTCTACTCTTTATTATCTTTTATTTTTTTTTGCTCTTGTAGGATAATATTCAAATTGTAGTGGTCGATATGAGATGGCAAAAGTTTAATACTTTTTTTCAAATTGAAACACAAACCTTATAGTTTCTTTTTATATTGAATTCCGAATGTAATCTTAAAATTTAGGCAACTATAAAGCGATATCATAATAAAAAAAAAACTTAAATTTCGTACATCGTTGAATATCGAAATGCTTTGCTAGCTAATTGGATGAATTGATTTTGAGTATTGGCAATACAAACTTTAATTCGTTCATTCGTTCATTCATTCATTCATTTATTCAAACGTTGCAACAAAGTATTGTGGCGCTTGTCTTGTCTTGACTTAGTTTGGCTTAGTTTAGTTTGGTTTAGTTTGGTTAGCTTGAATTGGCTTGGCTTGGCCTGGTCTTGTGCAAGTCAAGTTGATTGTTATAGCCAATTTGATATTGTTTTTTGTTGTTGTTTATATTTTTGTTGTGATTGTATTTGTGATTATTTTCAAACAAAAATACAAAAAATCAAAAATACAAAATGTAGTTTATTTTAATCATTGTTTAGTGTTGTTGTTGTTGTTTTTGTTGTTGGTGGTGTTATAGTAAATTATTGTAATACATCATTACAACAGTCACACGACAATAAATTACACCATTTGACAAACACCGAATTGCCGAACATCGAACATGTTTTACTCGCTCGCGCGCGCGTTCACTGGTTTTGACATACAAACCCATATAAAACTGGCCAACTTTGGAAGAATTTGTGTAATACAATCACAAAGAGTGTGCGTAAAGAGTATGCACATACATACTTACAAGTATATATTTTATTTTATTTTTGTCTTTTTTTACACACCCACAGCACGCGTACTGTACATAGACATTGGAAGGCTTTGGTAATAAGCCAAAGTACGTTCATTGACTTGGTTTAAATGCATTGAATTGCATAGATTTTGTGTGTGTGAATGAGTGTTAAGGGTGGCCCAAAATGTAGCACAAATTGTAGGTAATTGATTTTTGGAGATATTTTAATGAAGTTGAAGGAAAAAAAATTTATGTTTCTAGAAAAAAATAAAATATCTTTCGCTCAACTTCTGACAACTTCTGACAAACTTCTGTGTGAAAGTGTTTATTCCATTTTCAGACAATAACTTTAAAATTTGTGGTATCTAAGAGTATCTAAATTTCTTACTCTTTATCAAAATCTGTTGTCTTTTACAACAGAAAGATCGACTCTGCTTTTAGGACTGTTATATACTGGTGTCTTTCGTAGTTATGGGCCACTTCACAGTATTTCTGGGTATCCTACACAGATAAACCTATATGGGCGCTTTAACTTCTTTTGACTTAAGAGCATTTTTGTTTAAGGGCCACCTCTTTCTTAACAATTTTATAGTTTTTAGGCATGCCAATCTTTTTTTGTTTTTTGTTTTGTATGAGGGTGTGCACATTAATAAAAATGTTTATTATGTATCTATGTATTCATGTACATATGTACATAGTCGTATACATGTATATGATTTGCTTTGTCTTTGGTCATGAGAAAAATTGCTAACCAGGCAAATAACTTGTGAGCCGCTTTTATAGAAATTGTTGTCGATGTTGTTGTTGTTGTTGTTATTTTTGTTGTCAACAAGTTGTACGCGAGTAATTGTTAATTTTGTTAACGCGCTTCACGCATTTAACGTTTGTAAGCTTCCAAATGCCCTTGACTTAAATTTCTTTTCGATTTCTTGATTTTATTTATTTTATTGTTTCTTTGTAAATATTTTGTTTTAGGCTTTTTGAAATATATTTTTAAAATAAATAGGTGTTCCAAGAAGTAAATGTAGGACGCTACTTTTGTGTATCTCGCTCTTCTTCTTTTAATTCAAAAAACTACGCAACAAGCGTAATACCAAATTTACGGCAGCAGCAGTTATTTTAAATGATTTTAATTGAAATTAAATTAAATGCTACATAATATTTATAATTGCACACCTTTCGGATATCCGGAAGCGATAACATTAGAGTACGGCTTTGACTTTCATTCATGCGAAAGCTGAGTTGATTGGAAGTTGGCTCATTTTACGTCATTTTGAGGCCATAAAGCGCCGTTGGCTCGCATTTCACATGGTGTCTTTTTTTATTTAACTTTTTTTTTTGTTCGTTTGTCTTTGTTATCGTTGCGCATAAGCAAAGCGTGTTTCGATTGAGACACTTGTTTGAATGGACAGACAGACGGACGGACGGACTGAACTGAACTAAACTGACAATGATCGACGTAACCCGAATTTGTGTTGGTTGTCATCATAGATTGTTATTTTTTTCTTGTTGTTGTTGTTGTTTTACATTTACGAAATTTATTAATCGATTTATATGCGCCATTGCCAACAACAACAAAAAAACTGTTGAAAGCTAGGAGTATTTCGGTGTCGTATGTGTAATTAAGTTTGCAATATTTCTTTTTGAGTTTATATGCATGTATGTGTGTGTGTGTATGTGTATTTGTATGCGTTTGAAAATTACTCAAGGTGAGATGTAAATTTTTCATGTTAAACCGTTACATTTGTCTCGCTTACACTTTTGGCGTTTTTTACTTTCGTTTTTTTCTTTTTTTCTTTTAATTCGTTGCGCTGCTGTGACATAAACGATTTGTATAAAAATTTTTTTCCCTAAATTAAAAAAAAAATATATATATAAAAATTAATGCGATACCAAAACCAAATATTGAAATCGAAACTTGAGCAGCGCAGTTCAATTTAGTTCAGCGGCGTCGCGCTTGACACGTTTTTATAAAATTTTTTTTTTTTTTTTTCGTTTTCTTTTGACATTGTCACACAAAGAGCAACCAACTAAATTGTTCGATCGTTCGTTCGATCGATCGTCAAATTGCCGAATTTACCACGATTTTGTTTTGCATAAGAGTCTTGGGCAGGTTAAGAGTGACAGAGATAGGTTTAGTTTGGCAAGACAAGTGCAGCGATTCTTAGAGTTCGTTTTTTATTTTTCTTTGTGTTTGTTTGACTTTGCGTTTGCGCATCAAAACGTTTTGTAACATTTTTTTTTTTTTTTGTGTATGCGTATCGATTTTTAATTGCAAACAATGAGCACAATTTTTTTCATTTCAATGTTTTTTCTTCGATAAAATTATGTAATCGATCTTCTGCATTCCAAGCGTTGTTGACACGTGCAATGTGTGTTTTTTTATGTGTTTTTAAATGTGCATATTATGGATATTTGGAGGTCAAATAATGGATTTTACAGTTGATTAATTTGGGTAAAGTTCTAATTCAAAAAAAAGTTAATAATAAAAATGTAGGTATAGAAACTCATTAGAATTTAATGATTTATATTATAATTGTATATATGTATTTTAGCAGATATAGCTATGCATCCCATATAAACTATATTTCGTACTTCAGGTTTTTAAATACTGTACTGCAATAAATATAAAATATTTTCAAAAACTCCAGTAAATCTAACGTATGACATGATGAAATATGTATTGATTCTGGGTTTTGTTTTCACCGTAACCAAAAATTGTGATTAAAGTATCGCTCAGAATTTTAAAATCTATATAAATTTAAATATTTGTAAAGTATGTTAAACTCCAAAAAAGCGAGTTCTTTGGTCGCTCTTTCAGAAGAGGTTTTACTGTAAACACACTATTTACCGCACGTGCATAAAACTTTATTAAACCCTAAACCCAAGGGGTAAAAGGGTATATTAAATTTATGCGAATGTATGTAACAGGCAGAAGAGGAGGCATGGAAGACCCTGTAAAGTATATTCTGTTGATCAGCATTGATAGGAGAGTCGATTTAGTTATGTCCGTCCGTCTGTCATGCTGTCTGCCGTATGAAAACGATGATTTCGGAGACTATTAAAGAAACGTAGACTCGCACTTGCAAACGGTTTTTTCTCTAGCCCCATTTTAAGGGATACCTCCACACAAATCAACCATCTTTGTTTCTTATTCTAGGAAGTCTAAATTTAGTTTACATTATAATTATCATAGTCGCAACGCAATATCCCATAATGGGTAGGATCAAAAAAATTTTATGGAAGCCCCAGACAAATTTCAGGTAGAACTTAACTTGAGGTACATAGAGAATGGGTAAAGGGTATCTTGCAGTCGAGCATACTTGACTTTAGTGTTCTTGTTTTTTTTTTTTTTTTTCAAATGTTTAAATGTTTCAAAATTCGATTTTTGCGCAGTAAATTAAAAATGTTTTATTGTTTGCTTTTTGTACAATAATAAGAAAACTTAGCAAAAGGGTAAAATCATTTCCGGTTCACTTCCGTTAAATGCTTGCGAGGGCGTGCACACAAACACACCTTCAACAACATACAAACACAAATGGCACACGCTTTAAGTCCCCTGCTAGGACTTGAGTCAATAACTCATTTGGTCACTGAAGCAGTTGACCATTGGCGTGCGAGTCCTGTTGCGGCAAAACATATACATTCATACATATAAAACATATGCATTTGTATGTGTGTTTTTGTGTATCTATGAGAGTATTATGGTGTACATGGACAAGGGGTGAATAATGACAATAAGAGTACAAAAAAAAAAAAAGAATAAAGTCAGTTATGAAGCAGCAACGTACAAGCAAATAAGCAAACTTAAAACAGCAACAAGAACAACAAAGTTAACAACAAACAGCAAACATACAAAAAAACATTAAACAATAACTCCAACCAGCAGCCAAGTAAGCAGGCAGATAGTTAGCCTATACGAACGTTGTTTGTTGACAAACCCGATGACATAATACTTTGTATCGTTAAAGTTTAGTAAAAGCGTAGTTGCTACTAGTTTTTGGTAAGTGTTGGCATGTATCTAGATACACGCAGATACATAATATGTATTTACATTGTACCAATAAGAATATTAATACACGCTTAACTCAATAAACATAAATGGTACACAAATTTGTTGTCAACCCTCGTATATGCTGAGCGTAATGCAGAGTGTAAAAGTATCTAAGAGTTTCATTTTAGATACATTTTTATAGTGATAAGCGTAGCCGGTCTAAACAAATGCAGCTGAATTTATCTGAGAGCATAAGAGAGTCAGTGAGAGTGAATGCGAATGTGAATGTGAATGCGATATTAATTGAAGAAGACGCGTGTAAGAAATATAAATGTAGCTGTATGTGTGTATCTGTTCACGTTGGCGCGGCCATGACGCAACATTTGCCGAAAAAAAAGTTTATTATTTCTTTGACTGTCACCGGCGGCAACTTTTTGTCTTATCTCCTTTGTATTTATAAAGAGACTCTTTAACATTTTACTAAAAAAGATACTATTCATTCATTTTTAGTAACTCAAAGTTCTTAACAAATAATTTGCTTTGCAGCGCTGGCACATATTTTTCTAACTCTTTTTCTCTCTCTCTCTCTCTCTCTCTCTCTGTTTAAAACTTTTGCAGACTTTTACTAGTGTTATACTCTGTTTTAGTTTAATTTTTGTTTATTAAACATTTTTGCATATCACTAAATTGTTGAAAATGTTTGCTGGGTTGCATAAATCTCTCTCTTTCTTCATTTCCCTTTCTCGCTTTCTGTTAAAAACTCTCGTTTTATGCGCGCGCGCTTTCTCTTTTTTTACTTTATATCTCTTTTGTGTCTCTTCTTTGCAACCGCTCCGTTGCGGTTAAAAATCCCGTTTCAGAGTTCAGAACGGTAATAAAAAAAATTGTATCTGAATTGTATCTGTAAGATACAAACCGAAACAGAAGTTTGATTTCTGCCTTGGTTTGTGACTGACTGACTGAGCTGTCTAATTGTGTACGTCTTTCTTAATGTTTGTTTAACGGCAGAGAAAATAAAAAAAACACAATAAACCAAATAAAGACGACGACGAAGCAGAAGCAGCAAAGCGACAGCATCTATTCCTTAATATATAACAAAAAAAAAAGATATTCCAACTGCGCGCTCGTTCCTTGCTTTCATTAGCTTGTAACACGTTTTTTTCGCAGAACAAGCAACCCAACCAGGCTAGAATTCAAGTTGAAGTAATAAAATCGTAATAAAATATTTTATTTTAAAGTGTTTTTTTCTGTGCAAATGTGAATGTGCTTTTGTGCAACTCAATAAAAGTGCACAAAAAAAAAAAGTATCTTAGAAAACAAAATTAAACTAAAGCAAAGAATAATGCAATAAAAAAAATGTATTAAAAATATAAATTGTAAGCAATACGTTATAAAAAAAATAAAAAATAATAATAATAATAAAGAATTGTGTTACAGTGTGCAAAAATTAAATTAAATTTCATTAAATTAAAAATAAAAAAAAGATAAAAATGCAATGCATATTTTGTATGTTAAATTTATAACAGATACGTAACAAGAACAACAAAAATTAAAGCAATAACAGCAGCAGCAGCTGCTAATGCTGCTGCTGCTACTAGTACAACCGCAACAACAACAACAAAAACAACAAAAAATAACAAGACAAACAAGAACAAAAGCAACAACAACAACAAAAACTGTGTATTACTAATACTTGACAAAATATTCGCATTCAAGTGTCGGTTTCCGCCTTTAATTTGTAGTCACCTAGGTTTCTATGTATTCATTATTTGAGTGAGCGAAAAAAAGTGCTGAAAAAGGGGCCTAAACACCAAAACGTGCCATAGAATATCGTATATACATATGTACATATAAGTAGTTAGTTATATTAACCAATACCAACTGCCACAGCTGTCATTAATTGCCAAACGCTCGACAAACTGTCAGTTTGTTCGCTTAATTTTAGATTACTTCACATTCGCGTATTTTTTATTTTATTCATTTATTTTTGATTTTTTTATGCTAAGCTCATTTGTATCTAGTTACCAGTTGCTATGCATATGCGTTAAACTCGATCTATAATATAATTATTACAAAGAATAAAACAATAAGTCAATGAAAATAACACCTACTTCGTCGGAAATTAAATTTTTAAATCAGTATCTGGTTCTTGGAATAGCTTTGATTAACAGCGGGAATTTTCTGACAATAAATCACATAAAGCAAAAAGATAAATAAAAAATTTACTAAATATATCAGCTTGGAACCCATAGTTTTGATTCTGGATAGTTCAAAATCCAATTGTATTATAGACAGACAAACATCACATAAAGAATGTGATTATGATAGACTAGCTAGGCAGCCTTCTTAAATGTACTATGGGAGTTTCTAATGACTACTTAAGAACTAAATCCTATCCTAGCTCTAATTTGGCACATTTTTTTTTCCATTTATTTCAGAGATTCCAAATAAAGTATGAAATATTAAATAGAACTCAATACTTATTTAATATGGATGATTTTGAAATTTAAAGCAATTTAATCCATAGTTTGGTTGCTATATCTTCGAGATGTCTTGAAAGTTTAAGTTAAACTTTAGTTTTTTCGATTACACAGGTCTGCACGGATTTTTTTATTTGATAGGATTTTGCTGAAACGATCGAAAATGCCTATACAAGCAAAAAACGCGTTTTTGGGTTTTGCCCTATTTTTCTGAAACCTGACAGACTTAATTTGTGCTTAAATTCAAAAAATCTGTAGGATAGTTTAAGAAAAATTCATAGTTTTGAAAAAAATGGTTTTAACCTTGCTATTCCTCAATGTAATTAAGTAATTTGCATTTTCATCATAATCACTAGGAATAGCAAGGTTAAAACCATTTTTTCAAACTATGAATTTTTTTAAACTATCCTACATGATTTTTTAGTATTTAAGCACAAATTGAGTCGTCGGTTTCAGAGAAAAACCAAAACGTTTGTGTCTTTACCCCACTTCTCTCAAAATATGACATAGTTTTCGACTTCAGATTCGTGTTCAGCGAAATCACTCTGATATGAAATAAAAAAAAAAGAATTTGCAGACCTGTTATTGATGGAGGTCAAGACGCCAAATTTCGGCTTAATACATGTTTTCCATTTTTCATTTGGATCTAGTACAATGAAGAGCTCTTTTCAAATTTTTCTACCAAGCGGAGTGGGGCTATTGAATGGAATTGAATAGTATTTGCAATTCGAGAGAAAAATTGTAGTTCATATCCTTATTATTTCTCAACTTACATGCCTTTAACTACAAATTGTATTTAATCGCTTCTTCTAGTTACAAGAGTCACGTTACGCCTACAAGAAATTGTTAATTAAAATTAATTAATCAGTTGCACTGATAAAGCTCAGAGCAAAGTTGAAGATACATAACAAATATTTAATTCAAAAAGATGTCTTTAAAAATTTTCACTTTTGTTGTAATTTTTCGGTACAAGTTTCGAAAAAAAAAATTTTAATATTTTTTTTTGTTAGTCTCCCATCTTTTTTTTTTATTTTATTTTATCGCTGCTACGCTTTATGCATTGGATACACGTTTTCGCAGATGTGTGTCTGTGTTTTATGTGGAAATATGACATAATTCCACGACAGGCGGTTCTCGTTTAGCTTTGCTGTTGCTTTTAAAGCAGCAGACGGGATGGAATGGTAAAGAAAAAAACCACGCAGCATTTGCTCTACAAAAGCAAAAAGAGCGTTAAAGAATTTACTCTCCCATAGATTTGCTTTGCAAATGAATGAATACGTGAGCAATAGTTAGAGAGAGCGTCTGTAAAACTCAGCATCATCATGTGAGCGCAACGCAGCGTATTTGATGTATTTATATTGTCAGCGGGCGCATGCGAGAGGGTGGAATGGACCAACTTTACATATGCATGTATATGTAGCGGCATCTACATATGTACATATACATATTTGTATGTAGAAGGTGTTTGTTTGGGTGTGTGTATATGTGTGCCACACTGCAGCGGCATGTGAAAATGTGCTCAATGAATTTAATGCCTCTTTAGCATTTTTTTCTATCAAATTTTTTTTTTTTTGTTTTGCCTTTGCTAAAATGCCGAGCGCTGTTGCATCTCGGAATTTTCAATAGAACAATCGTTGTCATCGTCGTGCTATTGACCTGAACTGAACGACAACGACCCCCTCAAAAAACGTTTTTTTGCTTCTCTATTTATCTCTTTTTTTTTTGTTTTCTCTATTTCTCATATATTTTGTAGTTGTGCAGTCATCCCTTCCCTTGACACTGCCTTCTAAACAATTTAATAACATTTGATTTAATTTAATAATACAAAGTACATATATGTACATACATATAACATAGAAGATTTTTTATAAAAATTAAAATCAAAATAAAATAAGAGACTCTGAAATTCTGTTAATCGAATCCGGTGTATATTGTGTTGCGACGTATCAAATGGGTTTGTCTGTCTGTCGGTTGGTCGGCCGGTTGGTCGGTCCCCCATTTAGTCTGTCTGTGCGTCTGCCGTATATGTGCCTTAATTGGGTGCTGGCAGCGGAAGTATCATTTGTCTATTTTTGTGCTGCATTAAAAAAAAATGAAATAAAATAAAATAAAAAAGAAAAGAAAATAAAATAAAAGCGAAACAAAATTTAAACTCAAAGAAAACAGAATTGTCTTTATTTACATTTTAAATTGATTAACATTGAAACCAATTCAATATTTTTAAAATAAAAAGTAAAAGAAAAGCTATACTATATAGTTATATGTAATAAGTATTGGTCAGCGCTAGTAGCGCGTTTAAGGGCCTAAAGCCCCTGAAGAACTGTTCAAAAGAATCCATTACTAAAACTTAAAACCTAATGCTAACGAAAATGCTCCAGGGGGCAGTAATGCCGGTTCTTAATTAACGAATAGCCCGAATATAAACTTCTTGGTGGGATCAAATGGGTATTGCTCATAATGGGATATTACAAGTTTTCAATTTAACTAAATATTATTTTATTTTGTTGGCTCATTATCGTTTTTAAAGTATTTCTAACGTAATAGACAAGTTTTTTTTTTTTCTGTTTGTAGATCTTTAAACTGCTTCTTCTCTTTACAAGTTTCTTACATCTTCTTTCATTCCATCTTCCGTCATTTCTTCAACTCTCATCGCACTTGTCGCAGTTGCGTTACTTCTTCGTCTGATCGCAGCACCAGTTCCAGCAGCAGCCGCTGCAGAAACTGCTTAAAACTCTCAACGCATAATCGTGCGCGCGTCTAATTTGTCATTCGTTATGCGACTCAACTTCGCACAGTGGATTTTCCAAAACAAATTCATGGTCAAATATTTCTTCGTTACACAAAAACACACAAACCCATACACATGTACCGCCCACCCGCCTGTCAGTTCACCAGCCCTTTTGCCCCATATTGTACATACATATGTATGTATGGTACATCTGTATATTGATTTGTATTTTCTTTGTTTTTGTTTTATCGCTTTATATGCTCAAAGGTGGTAAACAGCAAATTATATCGTGCGATATTTTATTTTCGTCTTCAGTTTACTCAAGATTACCCAATATTTTTTTTTTTTTTTTTTTTTTAGCTGCGCATTGTTTTTGGAGAATCGAATATTTATAATTTTGTTTTTTTTTTCGAAATTTCGAAAGTTTTAAAAATGCTGTCAACGAAAAGTTTACAACTTGTTTCTTATCAGGTCACTTCTACATATTTTAACGTTTGTAAATTTTATTAGTTTTACTGTTTCAGATTATTAATTTAACGTTATTAGATATTTGTGGGTTTCTGTAACACATAAAAATTTTTTGCTCAATATTGAGTTAGGTAAACGAGTTATGGATTTTAAGTGAAACTATAAAATGAATAAAAATAACATAATTTAATCAAATTTTTATTTTCATTTTTATCTGAGTGGGTTAAGCTGAATTCGTTTACAAAATTATTGACGCTGTTTTTGGTATAAGAAAAATTTGAATATTGATATTTATCACAAGGAATGTTATAGAGATGTTTAAAATGTTGTTTATTATTTGGTTTTATGTATGTATTTTTTTTTTTATTTGAATAAACAGAGATTTTTTAATTTAATTTAATTCATATCCGGCCTGGTGGGCATTAGAGGCATTTTTGAAAGATCTTGTTTTTTTGTTGGTTTGTTTTTTTTATATACATAAGTTTTCTTTTAGGGTTCCTCATTTTATTATCTTATGGAGGGCTTTTTGCAAACATTTTCACTACCATTGCTATAGGACTGCCCCCATTTAATTGATCATTTTATGTTTATGGATGATGCTGATCATATTTTCACAGTGTGAAGAGTTACATAAATGTTATTTTGTGCCACTGTACGTCTTTACTCGTGGGTGTGTATCTGTGTGCGTCTTTTGTGCAAAAATATTTTCTATATTAGGAAACAATGTATAAAAGTATAATAAATAACTAAATTTATTTATTATTATCATCTTCATCTCCGCCATTTCTGTAGCAGAGCATCGCTGTAAACGCAGGCAGAGCGTAAGCGACTATGTCCAGCTGAAGTTAGCAGTCACAGCGAGAGCAACAGCGCTGCTATTGTTGTTATATATTTTTAATTTGTAATTTTATCTTTATTCAGGATTTTATAGCAATAAATTTAAAAAAAAAAAAAAAAAACTTTAATTATAAAATTGATAAAAAAAGAAAAAAACTCCAAAACTCGTGTGCAAGTGTGAAACTTAACTGCAGATAAATTCATATAATAATGATCGATACAGGTTGTCGCTGCTACTGCGCTGCTTTTGTCTGGAATAAAGCAGCGCAGTCAACATTAATGTTAGAAACGGTCTTCGTTTATCAGTCAGTCGCGCTTTTGGAAAGCTTCGGTTTTTCGGTTTTTGTTGTTAGTTAGTTGCTATCGTTTGCGTTGTCGTCGCTGCTGCTGCTGTCGTTGCTATCACGTCACCTCTGTTGCCGCTGCTGCCACCACACCACCACCAACGCTGTTAGTTAGTCTCGTCTCCGCTTCCATCATTCAGTTGTTCGTTGTTAGTCACTGCCTTCGGTCGGGTTCGGTTTTCTTTTAGCTAAAAATTTTAGGCGTTTAAAAACGCTTTTAGCGGTTTTGCCTTTTATTTGTTGTATTTTATGTTGTAAGTAGTCGCATGAAAACGACAAACAAACAAACAAACAAGCAAATAAAATAAAAAATCTGTTTAAACATACCAAATCTAATTACATTATTGTTGTTGTTGTTGCCGTTTGTGGTCTTCCGGTTAACGCGTTTTGCATCTCTCTTATTGTTGTTGTTGTTGTTGTGTTAGTGACTGTGTGTTTGCAACAACAAACAAAAAAAACAGAAAAAAAAGAAAAAGCAAAAGCAGAAAAAAAAATTGTTTTGCAATGAAATTAAATCTCCTTTTAATTAATTGTATAAAAAAATCAAAGTAAAACATAACATTTTGTTTTTTTTTTTGCTTTTGCTTTCAATTTTTTTCGCAATTTTTTATTGCATACGTTTCAAAAGGATTTGCTAATTAATATCAATGAAATTTCATTTTTGTATATTGTTTTTTCAGTGCTTTGAAAGAGAATATTAAAAAAACAAAAAATAAATAATTACATACAAAAAAAAAAAATAAATAAATAAAAAAGTGATAAAAAAAAACCAATTTAATTTTAATTGAAGCGCACAGAAAAAGCTTAAAAAATAATTAAATAATTATACATATATAAATAATTTTTTATAATTTTATTTCAAAGTTAGTACAAATGCCTCAGATTGTTTAATGTAAGCCAACGACTCAAGACAACTCAAAAAGTTTAAACTAAAAAAAAAAAAAAACAAAAACAAAAAACGTTTAAAAATCATTTAAAAAAAAATTTTTTTAAATAAAAAAAAAAAAAAAAAACAAAATCACCGCCAGGATTTAAATACTACCACAACTACAATACTTCTCGTACTATTAAAATTATAACTTCAACTAAACTAGTTCCAATATAATTTTTTATAATTAAATTTAATTAAAAAGACCACTAAAAAAAATTGTTTATGATTTATCCTAGGATTGATATTACAAATACAACAAGAACAACTATAACGTCGAGGTAATTTAATTTAAATTATTTTATTTTTGCAAATACACACACAAATACACACATACGATCTATCATACTCTGTAGCCTCGCCGGACGTGGTGTTTTAAAGTAGTAATTTGAGTAGATGAGTTGAGTAGTTCTATCTAAAACAGCTGGATCTCAGAAATGATGAAGTTATTTTCTTACATTTTTCCAAACATTTATGGTATCTTTTAGAGATGGGCGTCGGGACTGAAATTACGTGGGTCCCGCTTATAAAAACCTAAATATTTGTTTGATTTATTTCGTAAAAAGCTTAAAACTAAATAGTTTAGTGCTATAATATTTAAAAAATATTCAGTTTGGTACCTAAAAGTTATCGAGACACAGCGGGACCCACGGAATTCCGCTCAATTTCCGTCCTATCGCCCATCTCTAGTTACTTCAGTAGGTTAGGTTAAGTGGCTAAGTGCGCTAAGATCCGGTTCGTTGTAGTGCCACAGGATCTTAGAGGGAAGGTGAGACCAGCCACACAATGCCTTAACATACTTTACGATATTCTTCACTCGAATTATGTATATTTCGGACAGATTGTTTAGAAAGCATTTACCGAAATGTAAGAAACTTGTTCTACGAAGTGTTGGCCTTACACACAACATAAATTTTAATACCTACTTTTTTATACTACGACATAAAACGCTTATCATAACATTAAAAAAAAAAAAAAAATCCCCAATACTTTTTGATAAAACTTATCTAAATTTCTATTTTTTAAGTAACTAATAGTTTATTTATTGGAAGCCGTATACTATTTAATATGTAAAATTTCTATTTTTAAAATCGCAACGATTAAAGCGTTTGAAATATTTTTTATTAACACAAATAATTTTTTATTAATATTTATTATACGCTGTAAAATACTCTTTAAAAAAATTTAAAATTATTAACAAAAAAAAAAAAAAAAAAAAACAGACTTTATGAATCAGCACTTATATTATTTGAAATATTTTTGATTAATAAACTTGTTGATTTGAAAAGAATTGACTGTACAATTAGTACAATGAACTGACCCAATGAATTTCATAAAACGAGAAAATGCTGCGCATGTGCTCAGATTTATAAATTTTTTACTTTTTATAGATTGCAAATATTTAAAAATATTCAAAGTAAGATTTAAAAAAAAAAAATGAGCACAAAATAAAAAAAAAATAAAATAAAAATGAAAGATTAAAAAAATAATTCGTATAAATTTCCGAAGA
This sequence comes from Leucophenga varia, assembly GCA_018903435.1. Lineage (NCBI taxonomy): Eukaryota > Metazoa > Arthropoda > Insecta > Diptera > Drosophilidae > Leucophenga > Leucophenga varia. Next base: position 2,775,628 of record JAEIFJ010001414.1, read on the forward strand.
ACCTGATTGTATTAATGAAATTCATAATTTGCATAAGAAAGCGTGCTAAAGTTAATGAACTTTTGTGCTATAAGCGAAAAAGAAGAAACAATTAAAATGTTTTGAACATTATCTATTGCATCTGTCTGTCCGTCTGGCTCTCTGCGCGTGCAAAGCTATAAATTAGACAATAATTAAAATGTAAATTAAAAAAAAAAAAATCCTTTTTATTTTGCAACGTATCTAATTTGGCAAAGATTCTAAAAAATAAAAAAATATGTATTCATTTCAAATTTATTTATTTTTAATTTCTTTTAAATTAATTTACATTCAAATAATTTGATTTTGGCTACACTTTGTCTGTCAAAAGCAAGCTTTGAGCTTCACATTAATAATTCATAGTCTTGACTAAAAAACAGAAAAAAAAGGCAAACGAAAAGGATGTATTGCAAATATTTAGTCAAGCAATGTCAGCGTCTTCATGTCATCAGCTTAAAGTCAACAAAATTTTGGTTAACCTGTTTGTGCAGGTGTTGCATGTATTTGTCGTCGTTTGTAAATGTCAAAGAAGGGTCAGGTCAGCGTCAGCTTCAGTGTTAAAAAGCATAAGAAAAGTGCTTACAAGACGCAAATATTTACACAGCACACGCTCGTTTACCTTCAAGATACAAAATGTAATACATAAGCTTTGCAAATTGTAAATACATACACATACATACACTTTAGCCATTGGCGAGGGCGCAGCCATTTTATCTGTCTATCTGTCTGTCCGTTTATCTGTCTGTATCTTTTCGTCAGTGCAGCACGTGCTTTAAATAATATTCTGTTGCTTTAGAATTTGCTTTCAGCACAAAAATTTAGTCGCTTTTTCAATTTGTTTTCATTAAAAAAGATACATATGCCATGAAATCACATACACACACAACTAGTTAAGTAAATAAACACAGACTGTCTGTCAGTCTGCACACCCACATACACACTTATAAAATAAACAGCATTGGTTTATAATTTAATAAAGTGTTTATTGCAATTCATAACAATTGAACTGTAAAAAGTTAAAGTATCTTTTTGCTTTGCATATCTTTTGCTAACGTCAAACGAATACTTCAAATGACATAAAATCATTACTAATCGTCAATGTAATTGTTGTTTATACACAAAAGAAAGAAAAAGAAAAAAAGGAGGAAAGAAAAAAAAAACAATAATAAATAAAATCGATAGCTAATTGACTTTATTGCGAACTTCGCGGCAGCAAAAGTGAAATCCTTTCGTATATAAAAATTGTATCTGTATCTAATAATCAAGTTGTATAGTCGATTCAAATGAGGCGCTAAGCCCAACCCAATTGGCACGTGCAAACGAAAGCGGCAACGTTTCCAATTGCCTGTCATTCCCAATGGCTTCGTTTAGTTTAGGAGTTTATACTTTGGTGGGTGTACATTTCAAGGAAGTATCTAGTATCTACGCATACACACATAGATACATACACTGACATAATAACAACGGCAAAAAAAAAAAACTGTGGCATAATAAAAGTCAACGAAACAGAAGGCATAAAAGAACGAAGAAGCATGTTTAAAGTAAAAAAAAAAAAATCACAAAAGAAAAAGAACAAAACCATTGCGCCTTTTTGGCGTCATTCATGGCGTGTTACACGAGCATTAAGGGATTTTCGTAGTGCTCGATTTTGCATTAGTTTTAGTTGTTATGGTACGAGTTACGATACAATACGATATGATACGCTGAGTCACGCGATACGATACTCATGCGCTCTCACTCTCTCTCTTGTCTATCTGTCTCTTTTACACTTTCTCTTTTCACATTTTTGTGCTCTTAAATTTTATGCGGCACTATTTTCATTCAAAAATTTTCAGTTTACATTTGAATTTCTTGCAGAGAGAACTAAGAGAAACTTGTATCCTTAAAAGAAAAATTTGGGGAAAAAAATTCTAAGAACAAATTGTTCTACTTAGCAGGTTGCGCTATATCACGTGACATAACACACGCCGCATGAAATGGTAGGCGTTTTATTTTGTAAGCTTTGCAATAAACCCGGTTGGGATAGTGGGCAGTGTGGCGCCGCTTTTGACGCCGGTCAACGTCGATTGTAGAGGTAGACAAACAACATTGGGTGTTGTGTTTAAAAAAAAGAGTGAACATGCCAATTTTTTTAGACTATTCTTTGAGAATTTAAGGAAAGACAGCGAAGTATCGATTAATATTTTAAGAGTATCGATAAATATCGATAAATGTTTTACGTTGAGCTTTGAGTGTTTTATAGAGATTAAATTAGTCAGACCGATTAAGTTGCTGTGTAGCTGTGTGAAATTATTGAGCGGTCTTCTTCTAGACCCAAATGTCTAGAAACTGATGATCTGATTGAGTACAGCACTGTCTCCGATAACAAAGATGCAAAGAATTCTACAAGTTCTTCAGTCAAACATATAACGATTATCGCACAGGAATGAACAATCTGTATAATTTTTTAAGGTGTGACTTTTTTTTTATAAAAAATAATATATGGTCACTCTATTTTGTTATTACAAGTTTTGTGTGTGCTTTAAGGTGCTTCTGGCGCGTTGAATTGTTTCCAAGTAGTGTTGTACGCTCTTGCAGCAAAGCGCTTTTGCTAAAAAACTGTAAGGATAACCATGACAGCCATGGTAGGGAACGAAGAGAGGAACTCGCTGTTTCCACAAGTGCAGCAGTTATTAAATTTATGTGTTTGCTTTGCTTGCGGCTTTTTGTGTACATTTTTAAAAAGCATGAACGAATTGTGGCGTTGTTGTATATTCTTCTTTAAGTTTGCTTTTGGCACGAGTATGAAACACAAAACGACAGAAAGTAGTTTGGGGGTAAAAAAAAAAAAAATTGTCAAGGGTGGCTCAATGACTAAAAAAAAAAAAGAAAAAAAAAATACAAAAATCAGATCAATGAAATTTGGCATATGAAGCTAATAAATATTTTGTAAAGCCTTCTGCAAACCAACTTCGCCGCTAACGCCAACATTTTTGTTTTGTTTTCTTCTTCCATTTTTTTTTTTTCAAATATAAAATTTCACAAAGCCATAAGTGAAGGTGAGCTGTTGCTATTGCACTACAAAATTTATTGTAATTTATTCATACTAGTAGGTGTGTGTTATGTGTGTGTTTTTTTAAGTGTATCTATGTGCGTGTTGTCAACACATTGTACTATGTGTGTCCATTGAGCCTAATAATCACACCTCGCTGCGCAATCAGGCGAAGGCAAAAGCGTACCTCATCAATATTATTCAGGGTAAAACATGCTTCATACCAGCCAAACTAAACTAAACCGAACGAAACTATGCCAGTTACAGCCCTAAATGACGACGCGACGCCTAACGCTTACTTAAGATACAAATGTATCTGCGCTGTGCATGTATTGTATAATATCGTGCATGTATCTATAGTATGTATCTGTTTACTGCATGTTTTATGTAGTTTGTTTGTTGACCTCTTTGTTTGCTTATTGGTTTCTTTTTGCTTTTTGGCCGACCTGTCTGATTTGACTTTGAATTAGTTTAAATTTACCTTGTTTGTGTTTGTATTTGTATTTTTATTTTCACTTTTTTTCTTTTCGTTTAGTTTTCAACACTTTGTTTGCGTGCTTATCGCCTTTGATTTTGTGTTTTCGATGTTGGCCTGTTTTATGTATACAAATAAAAACAAACACAGATAAACATATAAACACACACATGCATACATTTTGGTATAGTTTACTTCATTAGTCTTGGCTTTAGTCCTTTTCTTTTATTTTTTTTTTTTGGCCTTCAAGTTGACATGCGAGTGACATTTATTATCCTGTACAACTGAGCACATTTGTATTTGTGTGCGTAGAGAGTGCTTGACTATGCGTTTGTATGTGTAAGTCTCAATTATGGTCGTTACGATTCTTAATTATATTTTTGTGGCTTTTGCGTAATTAGCGTCACTTTATTGTCAACTATTATACTTTTATATCTACCTTCCTACTCTATTTGCTTTTTGTTCAAACACACAAAATTTCGTATTTTGTAGTTTTGGGCAATTTAATTATTTAGTGCGTTGACACACCTTAAAATAATAAATGTGTACATAAATATACATTTATAGGAGTTGGAACCGGATTTTTTTTTTTTTTTTTTACATTTATGAACTTTTATTTTAATTTATTAAATACTATTTTTATCTAAATTGTTTTTAAAATTGTTTCGCACTTTGTAAACAAATAAAGAAAAAAACATTTAAATTTATGCCAACATGGCGTATAAGTGTTCAGTTAAAATTCACTGATATAAATCAGGGCTGCAAACCACTACAAAAATTAGCAGTGGTTTGGTTCAGTAATTCGCGATGCATTTGAGCCGCTGGTTCGGTTCACGAACCGGTTTTAGCCAGTGTCGGACCACGGTTCAGTTTGGTTCAAATGGTTCAAGCAGTGCATATGTTAAAAAAATAGACACCCATCAACTAATAAAATTTTGTCTACTTGATTAGAGCACCTATTTTTCAGAAAAGTAGCAATTATAATATTTGTATAATAACTGTGTTACTTACATCTTCTGGTTAAATCATCCTACTTCACTGATCCCAACGTTACATTCAGATTGATTGACTTTCCTCTAATGTTTCCACGGCTTACCAATCCACTTTTGCTTCTTAAATGGTTCAGTTTTTGGGTCAAAACCATTTTCTTCTGGTTCGGTTCATGGTTCGAAGCAAACTATTGAAAATGCGAAGAATCAGTTCAAAAACCGGTTCAACCACGGTTTGAAGCCCTGATATAAATGGATAAACATTTGTCAAATTAGTCCCAATTGAGAGACAGAGATAGTATAACGTTAAATTTAAAGTATGCTCTTGTGAATTGTATGGAAGCTGTGTTTATTATTTTATATGTGAAACTTAGTGAAATGTGGGACTCAAAACTAGACTACACTGTTACTGTCTTAATTTCAATATTTTTTTTTGTTTGGTACCACCCATCATGTAGCCCATATACCTTTCAAATATCACTCTAAATTTGTAATTTTTCTGATTAAAGAAATCTTTAGGACCAAACTGCTTATCAAGACACTCATTGGCAAATTCTATTTTTATCTGAATCTAAGACTTTTTTTCCTTTATTTTTTTTTTTTTTGTTGAACAATTTTCTTAAGAAAAGATTACTAAAGAATATAATTAATCATCAAATGAAGTATTTATTTATTGTATAAAAATCAGCTGCACATTGTTGCCTTGTAAAGTGAAAATAAAATGACGTCAAAACGCGAAATGCTTATGAATGCGAGAAATGTGCAAAACTTTGATATTTTTAAACGATTGTATAATTTTCTGATTGCTATTATTGGATTCGCACTTAGGCACAGAAAACAGCAAAAGCAACAAAGGAGCGAAAAGATGCGAGAAGATAGAGGACTATAGACAGACCGACAGACAGACAGATAAATAGACAAACTTGAGTGTGTACTATTCTTGCCAATTTGGCAAAGAAATAAACAAAACAAAACGAACACAAAAATGAGAAATTAATATTCCAAATACGTCATACATTGTACGCGCTGTTGTATCTAGATACTCGCATATTGCAGTGCATAGCTACGTGTATCTATTTAGATTGTATCTATGTAAAATAAATGTATGACTAAGACAGTTTTGAGTAAATTTGTATTTGATAACTCCCTCATGTACATTTCATCAATGATTTTTTTTTTTGTTTTCATTTGGCTGCAGCTTGAAATATTTATAATTTAGAAATATCGCTTTTGTATCTATGCAGATTTTTTTTTTGTTTGTAATATTTTATTTATATTATTTTCGTTTTCTTTGTAATTTTTTGAGCATTAAGAGCAAAATGAGCGTTTGTTTGTGTTACTCATGCTTTTATTTTGTACTTAATTCAAACAGCTGTTGCATTCCGTCCTTGAACTTTGCCAAAAAAAAAAAAAAAATGTTTCAAGTCAAACACGTGCAGCAATTGATTTGAAAAAAAAATATTACTCATACGTAGTGTGAAATTTTATTTAGAAAACATTGCAATTGTCACATGATTTGAAAGAAATAAAAATATTTATTTAACAATCGCAAAATTTTCCAAATGCTTGAAAAATGGCTTATCTTCACAAAAGACAACCTCGTCAATTCAACTTTATTGCACTTCGTCAAATAAATTAGGTGCAAAGTCTATTATTATCTTTTTGTTGTGTCAAAAAAAAAAAAAATGGCGGCATTAGCTATCGATAAGCATTCGATATGATAGAAATTAATTACGATAACAGCGTTAAAAGTCGACTGGAAAATTGTTGCAATATGAAATAAGTAGACGCGACAATATAAAAATATAAAATATTTTTATATAATATGTAACTACTTTACTGAAAGTAGTAGGAATGTGTAATAATCAATAAATAAAATGGGCTGACTCAGCGTTTAATCACCTCACGAATGAATATAATAAAATAATATATACAAAAAAAAAAAAAAAAAAATTATATAGTTGCTGCTGCTATTACCATGACGCCTTGACTTGATTTAATTTATATAATTTATTTAATTTTCAAGTGAACTATTCACAGGTTTAATAAAAGCGCTGCTTATTTAATTAAATCAAATCTTTTCAATAAAGTGCGCTGATAATGTTTAAAAAAGAAAAAAAATTATCACGTGCTAACAGTTATACAATGGATAAATCACAAAACAATTCATTTAAATTTATAAAAAAAATAAAATCAACTTTGATTATTTTAATTGATTTTTTTCTAATAAAAATTTTTTGTATTTTTTTTTTTTTTTACAGATAACAACGTGAACTGAAAATTTAGAGCTATAAACAACATACAGACACACACACACACTCACACATACACATATTTAAATATTCACAATGGCCTTAATTATGAAATATATCGACAGCATAAACAGATATATGGACTCATATGGCGGTAAGTAGATACATATATACACATAAATATTAATTAGTTGTATAAAAAATATAAAAATATCATAAAAAACTTTCTTTCTGAAATTATCAAAACTATTGCAAATGCATAAATTATCAGATGAAAGATACATAATTCATTGATAAGCTAAAAAAAGATATTTTCGTATCTTTAGCGCAATGGCATTTTTTGGTTAAAAAAAAAAGAAGCGCTCGTGTCTAGGCATTCACATTTTTTGTCTGTTCATCTTCATACGAATAAACATTTTGTTTGTGTGTACAAATTATGGAGAGGTGTTAATTTTTCTAACCTTGAAACGCATTATTTTTTATAATAATATTTCTGGCTTTGGTTTTTGCGACTTTTACTTTTTTTTTCCTGTTTTTTTTGTTTAATTTTATACCCTACAGTTTTATGAATATGTATAAAGATAGCTTGGCGAAAATTTGTGTTTTTTTTTCTAGATTCTTCCACTCACTCGAATTCCATGTGCTGAATATTCGACTACGGATACATAAATAAACTTTCTCTGTGTTGGCTCTGATCTAAACTAATTTTAAAAGTATCTACAGATATTTTGCATTAGTCGATAAATTCAATAAACGAAATTTGGCCAATCTAACACTCTCCAAGCGATGTTTTTTCTTTTCGAAATTTATTTAATCAGAAATGAATTTTTAGGACCCATTTTAAACTATAGATTTGTGCTTAGGCTCTTTAGAAGTATCTATTCAGGAACTATCCTGCGTACAAACATGTTTCTGTATAATAGCAAAGAAATTGTCAAGTTGGGTTTCTGGGATAGAAAAAAAGTATCTTATAGTACTTTTCCATTGGCTAACTCGCGTTAACCGGTTGCTATCGAAAGTAATACCTACTATGGACGCAAAGTTGATTCAAAAATAAATCTCTGGGAATTAATAAATATATGAAATATTGTATACGATTGTAGAAGTCCTTGCTTTCGATAGCAACAGGTTAATCCAACTGTGTAAAAATACTTCTAAACGTAGCCCACAATCAGTCCGGCTCCCATTTTCGAAATTTGTGATTTTCAAATAAATTCTTATAATCTTATAATTCTCAAACAGGAGTGATCGTGTTGAAAGACCACAACTGGTTTGTGTGTGTGTGGTACATCCACATTAATAAAAAAAGTTCATTTTTCATATTATTTATTTGCACCTCACATCCGATCAGGCAGCAGCTATAATGTCATGCTTAAACTGTTTAAGAATTATAAGATTATAAGAATTTATTTAGAAAGTAAATTACTAAATTTTAGTGATTTCGGAAAATGAGAGTCTGGCTGTATCTGTCTGTGAATTTGTCTGTCTTTTAAGCTCAAATCGTATATCTTTTAGTAAAAAAGAAACACATCCCATAAATTTTAGAGTGTTAATTCTTCGATTTAACTAAATTTAACTTTTTTTTCTCTTAATATTGACCTTTTCGATTTTTTTTTCGACGCTCATTGAGTAATTTTTTAACACTTTAGCACTAATTAATCAGCAAAGTCAACTGAAAAAAAAAAAGAGAAACATTGAAGAAATTAAATGAAGAATACTTTGCGGCGGCGTGACATCTTTTTTTCGCTTCTTGTAATTATTTAAGGTTAAATTTAATGAGAAGATACGTAGTTTTAAGTCATTTTTTGTTTTATTTCTCATCTTTGTTCCATATCTCTGAAGTTTACGTTTCAATGGCAAAAGCGCAGATACATCGCATACAATAGAAATTTGTTTATTTTCAGCGCGCAAATTCACGTGCGTCGTTTTTTTTTTTTTAGGGTTTTATGTATTTTTATATTTTTTGTTTTCGTGTTTTTTTTTTTTTTTTATTTATTCAAATAAATAAAAACGCTTTGCTCCCTTTTTTATGTAGCGTATATAAATGTCTGTGTATGTCTGTTTGTATATTTGTTGCTGGCAACTAAACAAACGTGTTAAAAATAAATATAAACACTTTGAATATGCTTCAAATAAATATGTGTGTGCTTGTGGCTTCTTTGAATGCGAATATTTTTTTGTGTGGTCCGACCAAGGTATTTTGGGGCATTTTGAAGTAGGGAAAAAACATTCGAAATAAAAATAATTGCTATCGGAACTGCGAATTTGAGTAGGCTTGGTTTTGTTTTTCGGCGAAAAAAAAAAAAACGAAGATTAGTTGGAAATTTATTTTATTCAACATTGTTCTTACTTCTGTTATGGAACTTTTTTGAAAAGAGATGCAAACTTATTGAAAGCATGCAGAACGCTTTATGGTGCAATCATATCAAGTGTAGTTTTCCACCACTGTCTCTTTCTATTTTGCATACATATTTTGTTGAGTTTTATTTAATATTAAAGCGAACTATGGTGTTTACTAAATGTAACTGAACAGTTCAATGAACTAAAAAGTGCTTAAATAGAATTGAAAAAACTATTGGACGAAAGTATTGATTAACAATCTTAAGTCAATATTATTACATCGAACTAAAAGTTTATTTATCAGTAAAGTAACACTTCGTTCTGAATTTGACAGTAATTGTAAATTATTTATTAAACACTGCAGTTCATGTTTGTAGAAATTTTCATTGTATTTAGATATTTTAGTATTTTAAAACAAATAAATTAATTTTTCGAAAATTATTGCGACATCATTTCTTTTTTTTTTTTTTTTGCTACTAATTTTTTATATAAATATTTATTTTATTTTTAAATATGCAAAATAATAAAAGTTTCGCAAACTAATTTTGATTAAAATAAAATCTATTAAAATAAATATTATGCAAAGAAGCATGCAAATCAGATACATAAAAATAATAAAGAAAATATATAAAAATTCAATATGTATGCAAAGTTTTATTGAGTTGCATAAGAAATATATTTATATTTTTTTTGTTTTAACTATTTTCCAAAAAATATTTTTAAAAATATAAATTAGAGTTATGACATTTATAAAAGCGTTGATATGAATACAGAATGAAGCAAGCAAGACAATATTTATGTTTAAAATAATAAACAAGTCTCTGAAGTAGATCAATAGAAACTTGAGAAAAAGTCACTTATTGAACAGATGGACAAATTGAAAGGAGTCGATTAATTAACAAAATATTACTAAACTAAAATGAGAATTTTCATTAAAAAAAAATAAATTAATAAAAAAAGAAAAAAAACGGACAGACGGACAACACGTATCTTTGAGAGTAAAATAGTTTAAAAAAATTTAAAATTTTAACACTTTGAGTAGAGGCCTTCATATAAAAATTATATTTTCAAAATTTTACGAGGCGTATTGAACTTGACTTACAGATGAACTTGGCTGCAATAATACATCTCATCCAGCTAATTTCGTCGAATTATAAATTGCGTAGTCTGCGTGTCTATTTAAATTTTTCCCATAGATAAATATTTTAGCTAATTATCGCAAATGTGGGCCATTTGACAAAGTACAAATAGTTTGTTAAATTATTTCATGGTCAAATACCTTTACTCGCTCTGCTCGAAGATATGTCAACGACTTTGTTTAAGTTTTAAGCTTGACATTGACGTTGTACGTGTAACGTGCGAGGTAATCAGTGTCAATGCTAATGATGCCAGAATGATAAGAGTAAAAACGTTTTCAATGCTCACATTTATCTATGAACATACAATGTATCTATTTATCTATTAAAGCATTGTCGTTAACAGCGACTTTGACTTTGTGTAAATAGAGCGTTTATTAAATGATTTGCAAATTATTGAAGTTCATATTACAACATATTTAATTTTTTTTTTCGTCTTTTTTAATATATTTTATAGATCCACGAACGAAGGAATGGCCTATGATGTCATCACCATTTCCAACACTGGCTGTTTGTTTAACATATGTTTATATTGTTAAGGTAAGAAGAATGAGATGAGACCTCTCGATAGAACTAAATAGAGCGCAAAGTACAAGTTTAGATTTTGAAAAGATTTCACTTACAGACCCAAACAAAATAAACAAAATTTGATAAGCTTTAAAGTAAAATAAACTTCGGTTTATTTATTTTGAACGTGTAATACTTTCCTAAATTTATTTATTTAAAATTTTTGAAGTTTAAAAGTGTTGCACTTGTCGCTAATTGTCTGGAAGCTCAGGTGCAACAGTTGTCTCCGATATCAGAAATTGTGGTGTGTTGAACTCAAAGTCTAAGCATTGATATAGTTAGTAAAAAAATCATCATTCTATATAACACAATCTACTGTGCTAAGATAAAGCGTATCACATACATAGAAATTACGATAGACAATATAAATATAAATAGATAGTGATGTTCGTTAAAGTTATGTAGAAATTATTGTAGTTTAGGAAAAAAAATAAGTAAATAAAAGAACGCATATCAGTTTTGTGCGTGTTTATTTTATTTAGTTATTTATTTATTATTTTTGATAAGCGTTTTTTTTTATCTGATTAAATGCTCTCTGATACACGCACTTCAAAAAAATTTATAACGTATTTTCTTTTCTTATTTGTTTAACAAAAAAATTTTCAACACGTTAGTTAGTATTTTTGGGTTGGATAGTTTGTAACAATCTTGATATAATCAGCAATTTTAGCTAATCTTGAGTGTATATACGACCGTCTGTCTGTCCGCCTGTCTCTTTGTCTGTCTGTCTATTTCAGTGAAAATACTTTTTTATATCGATTTTTATAAGTAGTGCGCGATAATAGTTTAATAAATTATCTGATGCATTTAGTCGTTTCATGTACGTAGATAAGCAAAAACATTATTAAGGTTTAGTTACCTTATTGTAATCTAATCAAATGGGAATTTTAAACGAAATGTTGTATCTCGTCTTGTCCCTTTTATGCTTCAAACTTTGAGAAAAATGTTAAAAAACTTATATAACAAGTTTTAAAAACTTATAAAACAATAAAAAAACAGGAGAAATGCTGCAATCAAGTATACTCGACTGTGGGATACTCTGCGCCTAATTTTAATGAACCTTATGTTATGTCCTCTCCTATATGGTAGGCGAAGTGTAACACATGTGGGCACCCCAACTTGAATTTGCTTACATAAGTTTGACAACTTAAGTTGTAATACATTTTATAATATTATTTCACCATGACAGGAGAGAAGAGTACCAAAAAATTTTAAGAAAGAGATATTAAGCAAACATTATATTTTTTTGTACTTTAGCTTCGGTTGCTTTGGTACTTTTAAAAATATTTATTTATAAATTAAATTAAATATATGTACATTATACCAGTTGTTTGTTCAAAATCAAGAAGCTGAAAAATTGACTTTTATAAGGTGAAATTGTATAAATTCACCATAAAATGCATACTCAACAAAACTTGTTATCAGATTAGAATGAGATAGTAGCGGAATATGCAACCTGGCATAATTGCAACACGCATAATAAAATTAATATGCAATAAAAAATGATAAACGTAATTTGATACTGTTTTCGGATTGCGATAAATTAATGTGAATTCTTTTTAAAATGGATGGTGTTTCAATAATTATGCAGAATTGTGCATACGGGACACAGGCAGACTAACAGATACAGCTAGATAGACGCTCCTTTCAATGATAATAGGATCTATCATATCTCTTTTTGTCTGATAATATAAAATTGCGCAAACTTAATAGACCCTTTTACCCAACCGGAACAGGGTATAGATATAATTAAAGTGGTAGAATGTAGAACTATGGTTAAAAAATATGCTCGATTTTATGGTCCTAAAAACGATAAATGTAAAAGTATTTAATTTACTCTTATAAATTGATTCATCTAATTTTTGTTGTATTTTATTTAACATCATTTTAGGTGCTTGGGCCACGGTTAATGGAGAATCGAAAGCCGTTACAATTACAAAACTTTCTTGTACTCTACAATGCATTACAGGTTGTGTTTAGTGCGTGGCTATTCTATGAGGTATGTTTTAATATGGTCCAAAAACAAAAAAAAAAGAAGAAAAAGCTTTACAAAAGAAACAAAATGGAATACGTTATACGAAATACATAATTCCAAGATGAAAATGAATATTTCTCTTTAGTAGCTACATAAAACGAGGACGCTGTTGCAGCTAGTTACGCATTACATACTCGTATACATACATCATTTATTATTTTGTATAGCAAGCAGTAACAGATTATTTTATTTGTTTATATTATTTTTCTTTTTATTTTATTATAATTATTACACAAGGTTTACATTAATTAATTGATTGGTAACTACTCGAATATGCAGTTTAAAAAAGCTATTGAATATTTTAAGTTGTTATCTAAGTTCAGACCACAACTACTATTCGAGATTGCGTAACTAATCGAGTGGAATGGAATACCTTTGAACTTATTTTTTATTTTTCCTCACAACTATTCATAGCTGCATAACTACATAATATGACTTTTGATTAGTGTAAACCTGATTTTTTAAATAATTGTTTCCGCTTAACTGTGCTGCTTTCTGCTATACCTACGCAATCATTTTTTTTCTTTATTTCTTTCGATTTTATTATTATTTTATTTATTTTATTTCTATGTTTTTGTCTTATTTTTTTTTATTTTGTGGACGCTACTTTTTGTTTTAGTGTTTAATGGGCGGCTGGTGGGGTCATTACAGCTTCAAATGCCAGCCCGTTGAGTATAACGATAGAGCACGTCGTGTAAGTGTTAAAAGATAAGAAAATAATTAGAAGAACTAAAACAAAAATCTTCTAGTTTTGCTTCAAGATATTTTTTTTTTTTGTTTGTATTATTTTTATATATAAAATTCTCAGTGCAGCTACGTGTATACTGCAGCAAACTCTCGAAACTCGAAATAGCTCATCGGGTCACAGCGTAATTGGCGTTTCATATTTAAAAGCCAACAGATTGAGTACAGACTTTCAATCGTTGTATATAGTATAGAGTATATTCGTATCACCTTGCATAGTTTTAATGCTATTTTTTTTTTTTGCATTAAAATTTAACAATAGAAAATATTGCTTCTAATTAATTTTTTTAATATTATTATTTTTTGTAGTTTTAAATTGCAAAAGCACAAAAAATAAAAAAATATTACTATTCTTGCAGTTTGAGTACTCGATACAATTACTCAACTGTAACGCTACGGAAAGCAGCAAACAATATTTTTTTTTTTTTATAAAAAATATTTATTTCTAGTTTTACTTTAACACACAAAACTGCTTACATTTATTAATATTAATTAAGTTTATAAGCTTTATTTGCCATTGGCGCTTTAGAAAATAAGTTACTAATACAAAACAACAAAATATAAAAAAAATAATTCAATAAGAATTTTTATATTGCACAAAAAAATGTGAATACAGATTACTAAATTTTTTATTCAGTTTGTATAAAATTATTGCTTTTAACTCTTTGCAACGCTTACAGCTAAATTATAAAGACAGTATACGAGTATATAAAATACAATACAAAATGTATCTAGATACATTTTTTTTTTGTATTATGTATTTTTAAATGAAGAGAAATGTTTATTTCAAATTGGATTCATACACAACAAATCAATAAACTTCACAACAACAACAACCACAACAAAAAAACGTCAACATCAAGAACAGAACAACAAAAACCAAAAACAAAAAGCAACAACAAAAAAAGTGAAAAAGAAACATTTGAATTCTTCTCTACATTTGCAGATAGGCTTTTCCGGTTGGCTAACAGGAGATTATAGCTTCCGATGTCAGCCAGTTGACAATAGTAATAATCCTAGAACGTTAAGGGTATGTGTATGATTGGTTAAAAACGTGTACAAAAAAAAAAAAAAAAAAAAATAAAAATATTAATTAACTTTAAGGCAAAATTTTAAAACTAAAACTAAAAACAAAAACAAAAAATATATAAGATATGTATTATACTCGTATTTAATTTAATTTTGGTGCAAGGATATTTGTTTTTATTTTATTTTGGTTTTTAATGATTTCTAATTTAAATAATTTAACTAAAAATATGCACCACTAATTTTGTATTATATTATTGTAAAATATATTTACAAATAGAAAGGTATAAATAGGGGCTACATCTATGTAGCAATATTTAATTTGGACTATTGTAGCAAAGCAAAATCCATACTAAATTTTGAGTTCAAAGATTACATGACAAAGAAGTATTAATAAATAAATTTTAGGGTTAGGTTTGTATGGGGGATCGCTTGATTACTTAGGAGAGTCTTAGTTACGAATACTTTACGTGTCTCTAGTCTCGAGATATCGTAATACGGTGACATACAGACAGACTAGCTATATCGACTGCCTTGAATGTTGATCAAGAATATATATTTTATAAGGTCTAACTGTCTGTAACATATATTTCACAAACTTAATATACCCTTTTCCCTTCGGGTACAGGTGAAGGTGAGGCTGTAACGAAAATTTCTACTGGACCCGAATTTTCTATCATTTGCTTTCAAATGATAAAAAACTATAAAAGCGCAAAAGAACAATTCCAGTAAATGAAGCTTATTTGCCATGAACTTCGACCTTTTTTTTTTAGCAACAAACAGTGTACATATATAACACTATCAATGACAGATTTTGAGGTGTGCCGCTTGACCTTTTGATATGACCGTATGACATTTAATTTTTGCAATCAAGATTGTCGAATAATCTCAGCAATTTCCTCTGGTATATACCAAATTCGATTTGGTGCTTGAGCAGCATTCTTGCCTAGGAAATATCTTTTAGAAAATGTTGCTGCTGTACATAAAAATTTTTAAATATTAAAGTTATTCTTAAACGATTTTGACAATTTTGGTTTTGACATTTTTTTTAAATATTTGTTTTAAAAAAATTCTATTAACATTTGTAAATAAAACGGTTTGCTTACGGTTTCTAAGATGAAAAAAAAACAAACAAATTAAATGTATTATTTTTTTCTATAAATTTATTAGTTTTTTTAATTTTATTTTACTGGTTTTTCTGTAATACTAATAACTCAAAATTTTCATTAATTGTAAACCTTTTTTCGAGAGCCCTGCAGTTTGATTTGTTTAAACTTTTATAAAAAAAAAAAATAATTACCTACACTGAGTCCAAAAATGGTTTTAAATGATTTTTAAATAAAAATTTTAATATCCAAATACAAAAATTATAAAATAAAAAATTAATTAATTTTTCAAAAAAAAAAAAAAAAATTTATTAAATAAGCCCTTATTCCTTTGGGTACAAAAATATATTAAATTCAATTATATAAAATCTTTTCAACGCATGTTTAAATGTTCTAAAAATTAATTAAAAAAAAAAATAATTACTTTTAAATTATAATTTTAAAAAATATATAAATTAAATATTAATAAAAAAATTTACTTTCTACCAACTTCCAATTAGATGGTTCACGCTTGCTGGTGGTATTATTTCTCCAAGTTCACAGAGTTTATAGATACTGTAAGTATATAAACAATACATAAACATAAATATATGCCAATATTTATAATTTTTTGTGTGTCAATGTATAAATAATAAAATAAATAAACGAAAAAAAAAAAAACAAAAAAAAAATAATAATAAATGAATTTGCTATCGTTGCATATTGTCGCGCATAGTTGAAAGTCAAAAATCGGGTCACATTCAGCGTAAAATTTGCGCAAGTTTTTTTACTTGAGCATCGTAAAATCGTTTAGGGAATTTTTTTTTTTTAATGAATTTTTGATTTTTTTAACTTTTTTTTTGTTTTTGTTTACTTTTAGCTTTTCTTTGTTTTGCGTAAGAAGACCAGTCAGGTAACAACACTCCATGTCATACATCACGGTTGCATGCCAATGTCGGTTTGGTTCGGTGTTAAATTCACACCAGGTGCGTTTCTCTTTGATAATTTTTTTTTGCCAACAATTTTTAAATATTAAAAACTTTGCATAATTTTAGGCGGACATAGCACATTTTTCGGACTGCTCAATACATTCGTACATATTGTCATGTACACATATTATATGTTCTCAGCAATGGGTCCACAATATCAAAAATATCTGTGGTGGAAGAAGTACTTGACCACATTGCAAATGGTAAGAAATGGAAGAATGTTAAATGTTGTTTTAATAAACTTTAAATTATTCAATGTTGTAAAAGACTTTAATTGAGCTATTTCTTGAAAGTCGGCATCGATACTATCGATTTGTATATTATAAAATAAATTCTGAACTTGCCGGTATCGAATAGTCAAGGCATAATAATCATCGAAAATGTATAACTAAATTGCTACATGATAATCGTGAGATATTCAGAACTAAAGACAGGGAATAGTAATTTCGAATGATTTTGGTGCTCCGATTTCAATTTTTGCTCAGAATTATTCCATCTTCCATGGTTTTTGAGATATTCTAACATAAAAGCTAGAAAATATTATTTTTATTTTTAAGTTTTTGTCTTAGATTATCTCGAAAATGCTGAATAATTCTAAACACGAATTCGGAAGCAGCGAACTAAATTCCTTTGGATGCATTATTTCCAGTCTTTCGACATCAGCCTCTGTGCTTGTTGAAGTTTTTTAAATTTATTTGAATTGTTTATTTTTTTAAACAGTTAAAAACTTATTTTACGAATTTATTTTCTCATTTTAACAGGTTCAATTCATTTTAATTATGGTGCACGCATTCCAGTTGCTCTTCATTGATTGCAACTATCCGAAAGCGTTTGTCTGGTGGATTGGTATGCATGCAGTTATGTTCTTCTTCCTCTTCAATGAGTTCTACAAGGCAGCATACAAAAGCCGCATGAATGTAAGTTTCTAATATAAAATAAAATTAAAATCAAATTAAATAAATGCAAAAGTAATTACATATTTAATGTGTTGAAGCGTTAAAAAAAAGAGGTTGTAGGTTAAAAATAATTTTTAAAAAAAAAAAAATAATGATCCATAAAATCATTAACGGTAAATTGCTGTTGTTGTTTTTGTTGTTGTTAAACTGTGTTAATATGGCAACTTCCCACGTTTAACTTTGCATTGCAACAAAAACCAAACAAAAACAATTGAAAAAAAAACAAAAGAAAACAAAAACAACAACAACCATTTTTTTTTTTTTGTTAAAAATTCCAGTCTGTGATAATGAAAAAATGAATGAAAGCGAAAACGAAAATGAAAACGAAAAGTAAAGCTAAAAGTACAAACCAATCAAAAATAGGCAACAAAAGAAAAAGACAAATCATTTAATGTTATATCACAACCAACGCCATTGGTGCTGCAATAAATTGAAGTGAAGAGACAGACGCAACGCACCTTGCAGCATGGCATTTCATGTATTGCATATTTGCGTTACGTTCGTCCGTCTTTCTGTCGGTCTGTCTGTCGCCAGTCCATCCGTCTTGAGACCAAATTCATTAACAAGATTTCATCAAGTAGGTCTCTGGGAATTTAGGTTTCAAACGCTGCAATGCCGACGACAGACGAATGCGTACACAAAGTGACACAGAAAGATCAGCTTGAATGGACAGTTAAAAAAAAAATAATAAAGAAAAAAGAAACTAAAAGAAAGAAAGAAACAAATAAAGAAAGAGTGTGTAAATATTTGAGAGACAAAAAACACACGTTGGAACATTGTAGCTATTAATTGTATTTTAAATTTTTTTTTTTTTTTGTATTATAGCTAATAAATAAATAATCACAAATGATGCAGCACAAAGAAAAATTATGTTGAAGGCAAGAAATAATTAAGAAAACATATTAAAAAAAAAAAAATTGGTTATAGCGAAACATTTTTACACTTTCTCGAAATACTTTTAGTTTCTCGTAAATTATTTTTTATTCGAATAAAATATGGTATCAGAGACCAAGAAAGATTTAGTGTAGAAAATATATACTCTCTGCGCGTTTTTGAATTAAATAGTCTCTGTAAAATTGCTACTGTCTGAGCACGTTACTAGGTTTGGAAGATTCATCAAGGAATCGCTATTATATAGTATTTTCATATCGATATTGTTTATAGTTTTTTTCAAATATCGATGTTAAATCGATATTTTTCAATAACGATGTTATATCGATACTTTTTCAATAGCGATGTGATATTTTTCAATATCGATATATTAAATCGATATTTTTGTTTTTTTTAATGCAAAGACGATTCAGCATCTTTCCCTTAAATCTAAAACTTTGGCGTTTTGATATTCATTTAGAAAAATGAGTAGATTCGATTTATCGGTATTATAGTTTTTTTTTTTTGGTAAAATTATCAAAAATATATTTTTGGAACGATTTTTAAGAATAATTATTACAGAAATTTTAGATATTTTCTATGAATTATGCCATGAAGCGTATAAAAAGAAATATATTAGCATACATTCGTGTATATTACCAGATGTATCTGCAATAGCAACGGTAAACGACACCAACAGCTGACGACAAGTGAAAGTTGAACAAAAAAAAAAAATCAAAAATTTGTTACATAATTATTATCATCGCTGCAGCTGTATATGTTTGATCATTTATATATGTACATATGACAGACTATATACTCAATCATATACATACATATGTATGTATTTATGTATTATGTATGGACCAACGAAAGCGTTTTGCCAACACCAAAAAAGCAACTTGGTCAATAGGTTTTTTTTTCTGTTTTTTTTTTAAATACTGGAAGCTGCTTAGATAACAAAAAGAGAAAAAAAAATGAAGAGAAAAACCGCGACAAACGGAAGCAGAGCGCATATAATTAATTCACAATTAAAATAAATATTACGCATACGCCGCCGCGAATTTAACAAAAAAAACTCATTTTAATTTCTAATTAACTAAATTAATTAATTTTAACTTTTTTATATACTTGCAGAAGGGTAAAAACGCAGTAACAGCAAATGGACATGCAAAACCGAATGGCTACTGTAAGAGCATCAATGCGCATGATGATCTTTATATGCCCGCTGCGACGGAATCCAATACAGCGACAGCGCAAACAGCAGCAACAAAGGAAACGACGCCATTGCTAGCGAACGGACATGCAAATGGTGGACTGAAAAATGGCTACAAAAATGGCGCAAATGGAACGCTTAATGGCAGCGCGCACAAAACAAGCAACGGTAGCGTGCTGACGAACGGTTATAGTAAACTGATTGGCAACGGAAACGGTGTAGCGGTGGGTGGTGGTGGCGCTGGAGCGGATTCGGAGCTGACACAAAGAAAACAGCAAAAATAATATCGGGCTAAAAAAGCTACAAAAAAAGCGAAAAACTGCAAAAAATTTAAGCATAAAATAATAAAAATAAAATACAAAAATTAAAAACAAAAGCAAAATAAAAAAAATATATATATAAATATATTATTTAATTACAAAAAAAAAAAAAAAAAAAAAAAAAAAAATTACAATTAGAGAAAAAAAATGGTTTTAAGTTCAAGTCACTTCACCGCACACACACATAAATTCACAAACCAAACCATAAACATACCCCGCACAAAAAAAAAAGAAGAAAGAAAGAAATAAACACAAAATACCACGAATGGTTCTAGCCGCATTTTAAATTAAAATTTGCTTCATTAAAAAAAAAAAAAAAACTTAAATTAAATTAAATTACATAAAATTCAAAATTATTCTAAAACATAATTTGAAGTCTTTATATAATAATTACATAAGCGGCATCTATATATATATATAGTATACAAAAAAGCGACCACAACATACAAACATACATAAATACACATTAAAGCATATTAAATAAATTAAATATAACCATAAACATAAAAAAAAAAAAAATCACGGGCGTTGTCATATTTTTAAAAAAATATTTCTAAAGCAATTTATACAAAAAATTTAAAAAAAAAATTACATTGTATACTTTGTTGCTTTTTTATATACATTATATAATAATTTCTTTAGCTGTACAAAGTGGTAAATTTATGTAAAAACAAAAAAAAATATATAAACATTGTAAAAATAAATATTAATTTAATTACGAAAAAAAAAAAATTGTGTGAGAATAAAATAATTAAAAAACTATTTAAGCCTAGATTATAATTTATAATTTTTTTTTATAAAATCAAGCTAAAAGCGGTTCCAGCGGTTCCAACCATGTAAATGTGTCTAGATTTATATACAATATATATTTATATAAATAAATAAATGAATATAAATAAATAAAATAAACTAAGCAGTAATAATTATTTAAAAAGGAAAACAAAAACAAACGAGTCAAACGCAGGCCGCTTTCATAAAAAAAAATTAAACAAAAAAAAAAAAAAAAAAAAATAAAAATAAAAAAAAAAAAACAAATAGGTATAGAAATAACAAATTAAAATTTAATCAAAGATTCGAGCAACTTAAATTAAGAAGAAACAAAAAGAAAAACATCATAATTAATTTTAAATTATGGAATTGTATAAATAAAGTCATATAATTCATAAAAAATAAATATAAAATATATTTGTGAGTAAAAAAAAAAAACTCGAGCAAATGCAATAGAAAAAAATTAGATATTTAATTGCTTTAAAAATAAAATTTTCAATAAATTAAAAAAAAATTAAAAAAAAAAAACAGAAACAACAAAATTTTCAGTGTGAGCAAATAACAAAGTAGACTGTAAGTTCCACAAAACAAAAAAAAAATAGATCGTCTAGTTAAACAATTTCAATACAATTGTTTTTTTTTTTTTTTATTTTATTTTGTATCTGAAGTCATTTTTGTTTGTCACTTTTTTAATTTTATATAATTTTTTTTTTTTTTTTTGGGAGTCAAGTTATTATATAACCATTGTGTATGTAATTGTATATTGAACAACTACAACAACAAAAACTATTATTAAAAAAAAAAAAAAAGTATGTAGAAAATTAGGTGAAAATGGAGTGGAGCATTTTTTCAATAAAAAAAAAAGTTAAACCAAATTTATTTTGAATTTATTTATTTGAATCAGTAAGCAAGCGTTTTAAGATCAACCGATTTGTTTCCATGGTGCTACACATCTCAAATATTTTCAAAATTAATAAAAAGAGATAATATGGATTTTACCAGTGCCACAGTTCACAAGGATGAAATTTATTTAGTTTATTTCGGTAAGCTTTTGTAGGTAATGCCATCGCCGATTGATATGAGCCTAAAAGTGATTATTGTATCTGATTGTATGTCGCTTAGTCTACTCACTCGTAAATCTCAGACAAGTGGTTCATTGCTCACAAATTATGCGTTACATGTTCTTCTTCTGATGACTTTAAGGAGTAGCAATGCTCAGGATTGACATTTAGTTTAGGTTTTAGTTTATAGGTTTTTTTAGTTAACTTTTTAGATCACATTCGTAAAAATCAATTTCCAGAATTGCTACACCAACAAAATATTTTTTTAATATATAAATGAAAATGCTTATTTTTATTCGATTAAATAGTTTAGTTATTTTTTTATTTGTAATATCAAAAATCGTTGAAGACGAAATGAACTCTCACTCTTGATTCAAAGAATTGCTTAGTTGTCTCGTTGGCAACTAATTCACCCGTAACTAATTCGTTGCTACCTAACTAGAGCGCATATAAATATTTAATTATAAAGCGAAAATATAAAAATTCATTTGCAAATAAAACTAAATGACTGCAATTCAACTTGCTTCTTCCGATTTAAACTAAACTAAATAGAAAGCTGAAAAGGAATTATTTTAGTTAAATTATTTAAGACTAGCTTCACAAGAATTGTGCGCTATGATACAACCAAGAATTAAATTAAAAACTAACTTAGAATCTAATAAAAAAAAATCAATCTACATATCAGTAAAACGTTACCGCACAACATGTAGCATTTAGCCGAGTTGTCTAAAAGTTTGAGCGTCGTCTCAGGTAGAATTCAATCATATTGTCATGATCGACAATTGATTGTTTCGATTTATTGATATCAGAGCCGAGCACACGTAGACTGCTGGTATAGTCGGGCATCTTATTTATATTGGCAGCTACTTCTTGTGCCAACTTTTTGGCATGTTGAGCAAATGTTGTGGGTTGTGGTGTACCGTAGACTTCTTTTAATTCACCGTAGTCAAGTACTTGCCACTCGCCCGATTCCATGTTCCAGGTGAAAAGTATACGGCACTCGTACTGACGTTTGTGGAAGACGCAATCAAGTTTACGCGAACAATTTAGACAAACTGTAAGCAATTGTTCGCGTGCTGTAAATTGTGCCATCAGCAGACAACTGATAGTCTGAGTGAGCGGACAAACGTTGATGACCTCATAGGCCCAGTCTAAAAAGACATCATACGTCTTTTGATTCTTCTGGCAGAGAGAGCTGATTACATAGTAAGTGAATGTCTCCAGATCAAAAGAATGTTGCGTTATAATGACGCTGGTGCAGCGTAGTCTTTGATAGGAAGCTTGTGAGACCATTTGCATTTCGGAGTAGCAAGCACCATGTACCTCCATGGGCAGCGAAGTGTGATAACCCGGTGAGATGCAGTCGTCTAAAAATAATAAAATAGTTTTACAAAAATCAGAATTTTAACTTGAAAATACGAAATAAACGCACCTTCTTCACTTGTTATCACGGAAGTTGCATCATCTTCTTCGACATAACGTCGCCGTAGTTTCTTTGTGCAGTTTGGTTTTTCCGGCATTGTGTTACCCTGTATTGGCACCTCTACAATGCGTTGTTCCTCACGGCGTGGCGAAAGAAACGACAAACCGGCATTCGGTGACATGGAACCACCCATATCCATACGCTTTGTCATTGATATCTGCAGCGGTGAAAGTGCACCCAATGGTTTAAGGCTCAACATTTGCTGCGTAGCCTGTGAGAGTGGTGGCGACTTTTGGCTGTAAATCTGTGCAGCAGCTGCAGCTGCTGCTTGTCGGTTAGGCGAACGCATAACACTTGAGCTAGCTGGTGATGTACAGGACGGCGGCGAACGAAACTCCATGTGCGTAGCTGCATTTGGAGACGGTGTGGCATAATGACGCACTTCACTATTTGAGCAAGTGGGTTGTGAACGATGTGGCGATGATGATGGCGAAGCGCATGGCGAATTAGTATGAAAATAATGTGCGGTGGGTGAGAAGCGATGTAGGCTTCGTGAGCTTGTATGTGCACTGCTACCGGAAGCACCATAGAGTTGTGCGGTTAGGCTAAATGCTTTAACAGCGGAGCGCATTTTTGTAAATGGTATTATATTCTCAGAGTTATCCTCAGAAAATTCATATTTCTTTTCAGCCAAACGACGTTTACGAAATGTAGAGATTTTTTCGCATTTCTCATTATCTTCTGAAAATTCGTAAGCATTGGATTTATCAGCGGCGCTGGAGGATGACGTAGTCGGACCCTGAGAAAACATAAAACAATTTTACCAATTAACGAAATATATCAATACTAAGATGTAAACTAATTATTCTCACCTGTAAATCAATGGTAACAATACCGTTGCGAAATGATTTAGTAACAATTCTTTCGTGACGCTTGCGCTTTAGACCAATGCCAACTGAGTTATTAGTATTGCGAGCGGTGCTGCTGCTGCTACCAGTTGATGGTGTTGCCGTAGCATTGGAATTATTGTTCACAGTATCCGGTACATTGTAATTGTTGTTTGTATTGCCACTGAATATAAAGTCTTCATACGTTTTGTGTGTGGCATCTGCAGCACTACGCGACTGTAACAGTTCATTATGACGCGTTGCTGTTGCACACGCATCAGATTCAATGTCACTAAAGTCGGCAATAATGCGCGCGATTACGTTGCTTTGGCCGGCCACATTCGAGAATTCTAATTCAAAACTTTGCTGTTGCGGTGGCAAACAACGTTCATCCTCCGGCGCTGTTGCGCTAGGAAATCTTCCCATCATTAATGAATGCGCAGGACTACTGCTGTTATGTAGTGCCAAGTTAGCTACATCGAGTTGTGCATTAGACACGACCGGCGTGTCTACATCAATGCGTAACATATGCATAAAGCCATTCGCTATGATTAATATACGCTCTGGACAGAGCAGATTAATATGAGGTTTAAATTTTGGATCGGTATCGTTCGCTGCGTATTTTGTATGCACCGTCAAATTGCAATCCAAGCAATGCGTATTAGCTGAGAAATATAAAAAACAAAATTAAATGAAATTATTTACACTTTACAAACGCAACAATTATGCAGCTTACATGTACATTCTAGACTCTCTCGTTGCTTCTTGCACTCTAGACAACCAAGTTTAGGAACTTTAACGTATGTAATGTAGGAATCTTCACTCTCCTCCTCGGCAGCACCGTGCACGATTAGCACACGCGTATCGGCGTTCTTCCATTGTGTCATAGTCACAACCTTTACATTATCCACACCATGATCATCGAAAAGACAACACTTGAAGTAGTAGCGCAACGGTTTGTGCGGTTGAAAAGTCCAAAAGAAGAGTCTGCTCGTTGCCCAAAAAAAAAAAATCGTTCAAAATAAAGTTAAATTAAATTATGCAAAATGAGCTACTTACATGTATTTATATCCCACATTAAATGAATAATGATTAGCTGCAAAATTATCGTTACAGCAAACTTTATAGCTAAGCATAAACTGACCACAGGCTGTAAGACCCATAAACACATGCCTGAAAACAAAAAAACAAAAAAATATAATTATAAAAACATATAAAAAAGATAAAGTAACAAAGAGAAACTTCCAGACTCACCCATGCAAATAGCGATTGTCCACAATATTTTTAAGACAAAATGACAAACGATTTGGCACCTTTTGATAAGCGAATCCAAATGCCTGGCCTGGGCGTGAGCTTCGTGTAAAATTTCCAGTGCGCTGAAATAGGTTTTTTTTTTTTTTACAATTTTATTTAAATTTTTTTGTGCGACAGTAAATTGTTTGCTTACCTCTCTATTAAAAAGCGACTGCATTAAATTTATTGGCTGTGGATTTATACTGTTTGAGATTTGATTTTGTTGTACAGCACTTGCGTTAGCACGTGTCGTCCTTCCAATACTTTCGTCGCATTCATCGGAGCTCTCCTCCAGCGCTGCGGAATCATCTTCATCTTCTGAGGAAGCGCCCGATAGTAGCAAAGGATAATCAGTCTCCATTTCGTAAACTATTTAATTATATTAATCAGCCTTCGTCTCCCGCAAACGAAAAAACTTGCTTTTCCAACGCACGTACATCAGTGCATTTTCTGCAATCGGTTTTGCATTGAATATTCTAAGTGAAATGTATTTTTTCTAATGAAATTAAAACTTTTCTTCGTGTTTTACTTGCTGAGCTGCAGTTTTTCTTCTATTTTTTCTTCTTCTTTTCGTTTAGGTTATGCGTGAGCGAGAGCGCGATATAAACAAAATGCGTCTGTGCGTCTGGGACGCTAACAGCTGTTCACGAATAACAAAATGCAAACTGAAAATGAGTAAAACAATAAATGAGAACGCATAAGCGTTATTGATATTTAAATTATTCATAATTTTTAGTTTAATTGTATTAACTTTATTTGTTTTTTGCAAATTACCATTTAGTGCGATAATTTAATTCAAATTTAAAAAAATCTTCTCGCTGTTAGGCTAAACAGCTGCTCATGTACTTAACATTGGCTTCGGACCATCGTAGACCAATGTTATTGTTTTCTCTCGCTCGCACATTTGCTGCTTTGCTCGCACCTATATGGTGCTCTTAGGTGCAAAAGAGTAAGAGCTATTAGCGCTTGTCATAATAATGTATCTCTATCTCTTTTGTACTAAAGTATACCGGTACCGCGAATCTTTTGTGTCACTCTGTGAATTTCGGAAGCACTGTTTTAAAATTTAAAATTTTAACGGTTTTTAAAATTATGACGGTTTATCAAAACGTAGCGACCAAATTAAACAAATTTAAAATCGCTTAAAAATGACTATAACGACATATTAAATGCGTAGACGTAAATAAATGCTTGACAAATGTTGAACTTGATATCTGAAATTATTTTATGAAGCCGGTAATCGTGGGTGCTTATAAAAAAATGAACAAAATTGAGCTTTGATAAAATTGAAAAGTGACCCCGTAGCTGGATAACATTTCCCGGCCTAACATATTCTTAGTGAATTATATTTTTCAGTTTTCTTTGAATAAATGCTGACACAAAAACATTTTAGCAAATGACTCTGACACATAAATGAGTGATGTGATTTTATTTATTTTTTCATTCTCGTGGCCATAATGCAATTATAGAAGGTGTATTATTCCAACGCTTACTCTCTTTTCCTTACATATTTTCAATGGGTTTTATTCAGTATGAAAGCCAACTGTAGTGAAAACCTTCTACGAAGCTGCAAAACAACTGTTAAAATTATGTTAGCTAACAGAGGCTAAGTAAAAAACTAAATGTGTATGTTTTGTTTTTATTGAATAAGTAAATAAATAGAAATTAAAAATAATTTAAATTAATTTGGCTTTGTTGTAGTCACTTCCCGCTCGGTTGTATTCTCCATGATTGTGGTAGTCGTCTCTTGCTGTGCATCAGAGGAGGTGTGAGAAGAAAATGTTGTTGTTGCTGTTGCTACATCTTCTGTTGTAGAATCCAACTTCGTTGTAACATCCTCGGAAGCCTCTGTTTGTGTATCAACTACTTCTGCATTGCTATGTTTTAATTGATCCTTACGCCAAAGTCCATTAGCGTCCTTTATGGGCGTTGGTATTTCAGCAGTATGCTCTGAATCAATGCTTATAACTGGCGGCTGCGGCAGTGGTGGTTTCTCGCTTGGCACTTCGTAGATAACCCAGTTATCAGGTCTGTATATAAAATAATACAACTTGTTTTATTTAAAAAAAAAGTATAAAAATGAAAATAAATTTACCTATCAGGCTCAGTCAGCACTTTAATAGGAGCAAATGCAATGCCGGACATTATGGGACGCCGCTTCATTGGATTGAATACAATATGATTTGGCAATTCATGCGCAACTTCTTCCTCAGCTTGAATTTCATTGCTAAGCTGTTTGCCTAATACGTCCGGAAAGTCTGTCGTTGTCACGTATTCTGTGTTATCGTCTGCATTAATCCGTACCAGCGGCTTTGGTTTACCAGTCAAATAGGAACGTGAGTTGTTTGTCAGCATTGGCAGCACGTAGTTATCGTCCAGGTATGTTGCCTTTGTACTTGTATCATTTGACGTCATTGATATCGTTTCACTTTTTCCTAAGCTACTCAACATTAGTTCCGGTCGTAGATAACCGTCTCTGTCGAATTTCTTGGTAGGTGCTACAAGGCTTTCCATGTCATCGTTGTCCTCGTCTTCGTCTTCATTTGAGCCGTCATAGTGATAGTCGTCAACGTCATTGTCCTCGTCCGCGTCCTTGGTTTCCACGTCCTCGTTGCTTGTCAAATTAGTTTTTACTATATTACCGCGACTCAGATAGTCAAAGTCATGTAGGTCAAGTTTATGGTCGGGTGCGTTTTGTATATCATTGGCAACACCATCAGCCTCTTTTGATTCGGGTGTACGAGCGTAATAGTTATTGTTTGACTGTGGGCGTTGTTGCCCAGAAGAAAAAGGACCAAAGGATTGACTCATTTTACGATCGTAATAGAGTTCACTCTGCGGTGTCGATACCGGTAAATTAATATAATCTGAAGGTGCAAAAGTTGTCTTACGTGATGGTATAACCCCATAACTGCCAGCATAATTAGCAATTACTTGACTAGTATCCGGCCTTCCTGGGCGTATATTGAAGCTAAAAATATTATCAGCACCATTTGCACTAGCAATGCCTGAAATGGAGCCAAAGTTGCCTGACGATACAGCACTGCTAGAGGCATGCAAAAACCCGGAACTTGGATTTACACCGATTTGGGTATTCATTGACACTGGATATTGCGCTTGAATCGATGATACTGGGTACTGTGCTTGACTCCATGGACTAGAAGATACCGGATAGTGTAATTGATTTGAATTGCTGTGCGTTGCTGACAGTGGTGGTCTGGCTGCAAATGAAGTTGGGCCGCCAATTTGTACGGCGCCATTGCTAAGTGGATTCTGAATATCTGTCACTGTTGTCGGCGCTGGCGAAGGCGACGTCGGTCGGCGATGATTTGCCAAGCTATTTGTAGCAAACGTTAAAAAGTTTTGAAAAACATTCGGTCGTTCTGTTGTCTTTGGATGGTCATCGGGTTCGTTTAGATAGATTATAGTCGGAGGTTTCGTACGTTGGTTTTGTGTCTGAGCTGCAGTCGATTGTAGTATTGCGGGCGGTGGCTGATAGTAGCCATACGAGGGTGGTGCAATTGTCGTTGTTGCATAGTCAGCAACATAGTAGGGCGCATAGCTACTCTCGTATGGTCCGTATGGTTTGTAAGCTGTTGTGTAGTCGGCAAGTGGTCTGGTCACGGGACTTTTATTTGTTTGTCTAATATTAATCTCAATTTCGTATTGTTCGGCGTCTGGTCCGTTTAGTATAACTTTTTGTGGTCGATTATAGATCGGTCTACCGTTCTGGTACTGACTACGCAGCTCAAAGTCATGTTTTGTGATCTTTGCCTGCAGCCTTGGTGTAGTTGTCGTCGTAGTTTGACTTTGTCCAGATGGTGTTGTTGTATCAGTTGTTTTGTTTTTGTGTTGATGGAAAAAAAGTTTGGTGTCCGTAAATTTAGAAAATGTTGTCGTCTCATTGGATTTGTTTTTGTGTAGATGAAAGAAAAGATTGGTGTCCGTAAATTTAGGAAATGCTGTTTTGTTGAAGTAGATCAGTGGTTTATCGTCGATTGTATTAATCTTTAATATTTTGCTGTCGCGTACTGTACGTTGTACACGTTTAAGTTCCGGCTGTACGGTTTTCTGTTTTAGTGGATCAATATCGTCGGTGTTATTGCTGTCCACGTCACTATTAAAACTTCTTGAGTCTGTTTTTGCTTTTTCCGATTTTGCTTGTGTAATTAATTTTAGTTTCGTTAGTACTTTGTCTATAGTCTCGTCATCCGTAATCTTTGTCTCCTCAGTTCTGTTATTGTCCTCTTTAAATATTTCCGTTGTTTTCGTTTCACTATTGTCATTAATATGTTCATTCGAGTTCGTTTCCGTTGCTTGACTGTTGTCATCTGTACGTGTATTAAGTTCTGTGTTTTCACTGTGGTCTTCGGAATGTTTGTCAGTTGTGTTTATTTCCTTACTTTCAATGTCATCCTCAATTGATTCTTCTGTAGTCTCATGTGTCTCACTTTTATTGCTATCCTCAACTTCTTTTTCGGTATTTTCACTATTCTCGTCGATTTGTTCTTCCCTTTTCATCACTTCTGTGCTTTCACTAACGTCTTCCGTAAGCACTTTCATTTTTACGTCCGTACTCTTACTAGCGTCTTCAGTACGTCCCTCAAGTACGTTGGAGTTCTTCTGTTTTGTTTGTTCCGTCGTGTTTGTCTTTGTTGTGTCCGTATCTTTGGTATCTTCTGTCGGAGCGTGACGCAGTTCGATCGGTATGTTATTTATAATCACAGTACGTCGTGTCGGGCTCTGTATAGGTCGTCTTATGTTCACATTCTTTATGTTCAAGGTAATCTGTGGTGATTTATCTAGTTTGTTGTTGACACCCTTAGCTGGTTTGCGTGTCGTAATACGATTGTTACTGGTAGTCGTCTGTTTGCGTTTTATGTCCAGTTTGTCATTTATCTTGGATGAGTTCTGTGGCCGCTTAAAGCCAACGGATGAGTTCGGTTTAAAGTCTACATTTGGTCTAGGTATTGGCGTAGGGTTGCCACGCATTGGAAAGCCCAGTTTCTCTTCTTTTACAATGGGCGCAAAATTAAAAGCACCTCCTCCTGGATTATTAGATGGAAGTGGTGCTCCAAATGGATCCTGTTCCAGCCAAGGTCTAAGATCGATAGGTGCTAAATCACCAAAGTTGCAATTGATGCGTTCATTTTCGGGAAATTCGGGCGGTATGAAAATATGTGGTTGAAATGTGCCACCGCCTACAGTGCGGCACAGGACCTGGGCTAGGTTAACATGGCGTAAAGATTGTAGTTGCGCAGGAGTGAAGGAACTTTCGAAACCTCCGTTCTCATACCAAAAGCGATCGCCTTTACGTGAATTGCTAAATTGTTGTGCAATGATGCAGGCAAATGTTGGTCCCACAATGCCACCCACCACAGGACGCTCAGCTATGCCACCGACAAATAGATCGATGTCATGTACGCTGCGGTATGCATGGCCAATGCGTTTGGCCGATTCAGGACCCACAACATTTGCAAAGTCATCCCAGTTATGTATGGCCGAAAGGCCGCAAGGTACACGCCAGGCAGTGTAGGGTGCTGTGCCATGATCGCGACCACGCTGTATATTAATTGCTGCCAGATCCAAGCCGAAAGGAAAGCCTGGTGTCTGGAAAAGATGATTAGTTAGTTCTGGCGTTATGAACTCATCACGTTTCAAAGCACGCTGTGTAGCCAAACCGCGTAGCAAGCGATGTAAAGAACCTGCAGAGCCAATATCGCCACGCTGAAACTCTTCGTGCAGGCTGACATCTGTAAAGGTATAAGGATCATTAGGAAATTCCAAATTAAAGGCTCTAATCACTTACTGTTGTTGATCATATTGTGATGCCGATCGCAACGCATATACGAATTCTGCACTAGCGAATGTCCAAAGCGGAAGGCGGCAGCGGCAAAAGCATTGGACACCGTCGGATTAACTTTGGGATCGTATCCATCGTAGTAGCCTATATCAAGCAGTTCCAAGTCGAATAGTTTACACACCTCACGACCCAATACAATCGGCAGAAATTCACGGTATGTGATATGCTGGAACATGGCGCCCACAATGCGACGTGTTTCCTGGTAGAGTTTTTCATCGCTCCAGTGCTGATTCAGCTCGCTCAGTTCCTGTGCAATTCGATTATGCTCTCCAGCCCAAACATGGTGCAACGCCAATAAACCAGGCTGCTCTCCGCTACGTCCATCGCCGGCACGTATACACTGCGTTGAAATGGCACCACGCTGACAGACATCATCCGCAGGCTTACCACGTCCGTAAACGAGTTGACCACTGCGAAAGGTGCGTCCATTGTCCGAAGATTTAGCGTTGTTCGAATAAATTGGCGATGCATCAATGTACGCAGTAGCCTGATTGGTTTGCTCACGCCAAGATAGCACACAATCACGTCGTTGTGCCGGCGCCGAACGTAAAAACTCAAGACAGCGTACCTTCAGCGGCGAAAGCCAAGGATCGTCAAGCGGTACTTTTATAGGAAAACAAGATGGATGAAAATCTTTGCCGCCGCAGCAACTGGGTATCGAGCCATTTATGGAACTGTAACATAAAGAAAAAAATCTTAGTAAGAATTTAATGTATTCCTATTTTTTTTCTGCACTTACCGTGGCTGTGCAGTGGATGTCATATCATGATCCAGCATCTGTCCCCATTGTGCAATCATAAGCGTAAGTGGTGCATCGCCTTCTCGCGCGCCATGTACTAGCAAAGAAACAAAACGCGCCGACGAAAGTGGATTTCCATCCGTCGCACTACGAACACTGTCCACGCCGTCTCCATATTCTGGTGGCAAAAAACGATTGAAAGGCATCTGTGCAGCACCCCAGCGTGGTCGACGTTTATTGTTGCACGTGCCATCATGTGTCCGATAACGTTCCGAGGCGGGCATACACGTTGGCGCATCACGCGGCGGACACAGACCCTCAAGTGCGGTGCGGCGCAATGAAATTTTATGCGCATGCGATTGACGCGCTAACTCATTGATGTGCTTGTAGCTGCAACAATTAATGAAAGCGGATTATTTTCGGCACAAAAGGAAATGACATAGTCAAATGTGAGCCTAGCCCAGGCCGCGCTTCCAGCGTACAATGCAGCAACGGAGGAGTTTTCTATGCTGCATCGTTTTCGTTAGCGATGACATTGTTGTGTCTCGCTTAAACTTCGCTGTGAAGTGTTTAGAGTTTTACTACGGCTGCTTGTATTTATAATTAAAGCAAACATTTTAACTCAATTCGACTTCAACTTTAGCTACGACAACGCCGGCAACGCCGACGACGACGGCAACGAAGTCGAATGCAACAATAAAAGAAAATCGTTCAAAGAGTTGCCCCGAGCGAAAGATGGCTCCGACGCATAAGCAGTCATTCCCACTTAAATTACCCCAAAAACCCCCTCTCATTGTCCATCAAACTTGGAGAATTAAGCTTGTTTAACTTTATTTTACATTTTATAATTACGATTTTTGTTTTTTTGGGAAAACAAAAAAAAAAAAATTATCAAGATTGGAGAAAGTGAAAATCGTTTTTCTCGCATTAATTTTCGTACTGTCGTTTTTATTTAAATAATAATTTAGTTATTTAACGCCTCTTGAACTTTTATTTTGTGTTAATTTTCATAATTGTGGGAAATGCTCAAATAGAAAATTCGTGCTTTCGCTTTAAATATTCGTGAGCTTTTACTTTGGAGTCTCTGTGGTGTGCTTCCATTTTTTTGTTTTTATTTTATAAAAAAAAGAAGAAAATATTTCATCGAATTCAATTTTCAAATATTGTATTTATTGCACAAATACATATGTCGCCTAAGCTGTTTATATTATTAATGGTTTGATTGAGTTTCGCTGCACAGTTACTCAATTAATTGATTAAAATTTGCGCAATATATTTGGAGACCATTTTACTTCACGTGCCCAGCAACAAATTGACCTTTTTTTGTAATCCTCGGGGCATAACGAATTTTATTTTGCTTTGAAAGTGTTTCGTAACTGTACAATATAGAAGACACATTTCCCAAAGCTTTTAAGCTAAGAAATGAGATTTAACCTGTTTTTTCGTAGGGCTAAAGGTCCATGATTCAGGGGGTTAAAAGCAATTGTATTAAGTTCTACATGTTCCACTGAACGTTAATTTTATATTCTCCATTGCTCTCAAGAGGTATATTATTTAAATTTAGTGTTCCCAACTCCATAATAATGGGTAACTCCCAGATACGCATGAAGATTTTTACTATTATTAATTTAGAAACCTCAAACAGCTTTGATGATCTAATACAAAATATTTACCCCATTTTTATACCTTAAAAAGTAAACTTCTTATAACTGGAAGTTCTTTAAGTTTTGAGGTAAATATACATATTTAGAACTTTGATATGTTCTAGAACTTCGATCGGATAGAAAGGAAGTTACGGTTGGCTATTTTTTATGAAGAACGCAACTTTCTATCTCTGCGTTTTTCAAAGTTAAGGGGGTAAAACTTTTTTTCTCCAATAGGCTAGGATCTTTTGCATATTCTTTCTCGTCTATGCAAAATGAATACTGATTGACCGTTTGGTTCCCCATTTTGATGGGTTAAAAAGAAAGCTTTTGAACTAAATGATGGTATAGGGTCAATAATCTGATTTTAACCAATACGTATCGATTGACTGGTGTTCAAATAGAAAATATATATTAAACATAATTTAAGGAGAAAAATTAATAGTATTCTAGCTTAAAATAAACGGCTTATTTGTGGCAGTTTGCAGAGCATTTATAATTTATTTATATTTGTACTGATATGTAGTCGCAAGGTTTTGAATTGATGAACTCTTTACTGAAAAATCATATGTGTCTTTTTTTCTTTTTTTTACGTGTTTTTTACTAATCAAACAGAAATAAAAATAATAACGAGCGGCGCCAAAACTATAAACTTTTGGAGTATTATTTTTTATTTTATATGTATTTTTTTTTTTAATTTAGAGCTTGAAGCGAATTAAAAAAAAAGACACAAATACACACAACGCCAATGCAGAAAAAAAGTAAAACAAATGTCAATGAACTCTTAAAGCTGTCACAAAAAAAAAAAAAGTCAAAGTTTTATTTGTGTTTGTGTATGAAGCGCCGCCAACTTAGTTGAAAAAGAAATCGAAAGTTGAGCTTGTCTTTTGCCTCTTCTTCGTTGCAAACTTTTATTTTTGTTATTTGTTATTGTTGCCTTTTGTTAATAATATTGTTTTTGTTGTTTTTTTTTTTTTTTTTTTTTTTATTTTTTTTTATGTTTTGATGTAATCAAATTGTGCTGCTTTGTTGATAATGACGTTGTTGTTGTTGTTAATAATGATCTTAAGCGCTGCATACTTAGGTGAATACGTGATCGGCACTCTCTCACTCTTTCACTTACAATGCAATTATTTGTTTGTATAAAAAAAAATTATGTAAGTGTAAATGAAATAGCATTATATTTGTTGTTATTTTGTTTAAATAAAATAATTGCAAACGCACTTTCTTTCTTTTTTTTTTTTTTTCTAAATTTGATGAATTACTTTTTTGGTCATTATTAATGATCAACAATCGAAAAAAACAACAACAACAACTATAAAGATGTTTTTACTTAATTAAATAAAATTTCATAACTTTTATGGCTAAAATCTGATTATCGTTTTTTTTTTTGGACTAAAAGTAAACAATTTTTTTGGTTCATTGATTTTTTTTGTGTTATTTTTATGTTTTTCTATCGCAAATTTTTAGCTGCTTAATGCAATTATGTAAATGCTTTGCAATCATTCGAAATAATGGAACGATCGGATGCGGCCCATTAAGCTTTACACCGGGACAACATTTTTTTTCAATTGTATCTATGAGTATAAATACATATACACATATATGCTTGGTTGGATGTGTGTATTTCGTGTGTCATTTAAGTGAAAGTTCTTAAAAATTTCAATTCATAAATGGATGGAAATGCTTTTATTTTATTTTAACAATTTCCGCTGAAACTTGTCTGTTTGCTTTTCAAATTTTCCCAAAACTAATTGAAAAGTGAAAACTGGAAAAGCGACATTTTTTTTTTTGGTGTAAAAGAAAGAGAAGGGGTTTTCGCTTTGTTTTAGCAAACAATTTAAATTATTAAACTCAGCAAGTTATGTTGGAGTGTAGTCGGAAAAGTCTTTCATAAGCGTGATTTAAAAAAATTTAGTTTTTCACCTTAAAGATTGACCCGAAAATTCAATCTTCAATTTTTCCGGGCAACGATAAACTTTGCATATATTTAAAACCAAGGTGCCACGCCCATTTTTAGGCATAATTCCTATACAAACCTTCCGCCCATTTTCGAGTTTATATATTCTATATTTATTTATAAATTCATTCCAAATTTCTGCTCCTTCCGACACCAAGCAACGATTTCTAAGTTTAAAAAATATGTCGAAAAAGATTATACCGAAACTCCAAAGTACATCCTTCCTGGTGATTTGTTGTGAGGTCCTACAGAATTTAAATACAAAACTTTAAGATGGCTTTTTATCCCGAATTTTATGATTGAATTGCTTTTTCTAACTAAAATTGCTAGAAATTTTCGTCCTCGAAAATTTTTTCCTTCAAAATATACACATATAGATTTTGAGATATTTTTATACCAAGTTTACATTTGTATCGAAAGATAATATCATCAGTGTTTCTAGTTGGATTTTTAAAAAATTGTATTTTAAATTTTATGAATTCAGAGTTCAATAGTATTGAAACAACCCTCCTAACTTCCTAAATGCAACAACAACAACAGCTGAGATTCCACTTTGTTGTGGCGACTCCAAACGGTCGTTTAACTTTACGCTATTGCCACTCAATGCTTAGCTAGCGTCAAGTTGGATTTGAAGTTGATGCAGCTTTTTTTTTTTTTTTAATTTTTTTAAGACCGCGACTGCAATTATTGTATTTCAATGTCAAAGTGAAAGTTGACTCTCGTATTTGCCATTCACTACTGTGCATATAAACTGAATCATGCTGGTCGTTGGCCGTTTTTTTTTTTGTGTTTTTTATATTTTTTGGTATGTTTTGCCAATTTAGCCGGGCACAGTTTAAGTCATTAACTGTATTCAAACTTTTTTTTTTTTTTTTTTTTTGCGAGCGCACCCTGGTATCCAAAGAACTCGTTAATCAACTGAGAAAGTTGCTACGCAACAAAGAAGAAATGCTATTGTGGGCAAACGGGTAGCGTAGTGACGAACTCAAAACGAATAACGTTGGAGGCGTTGGTGGTGGTGCTTGTGGTGTGGACCACTTGAATGTCATTGAAATACTATAGTTGTCATTGTTGCTGCTGCTGCCACAATCTGTTTGCCACAAACAGTTTGCTGCAAATGCCAAAGCCCTGCGGCAACGAATAAACGCAGAAGAAATCAGAATGCGGAGGCGACCACTTGTATGCAAAACTTTTTTTCCAGATAAAATTCTCAATAAATGAGAATGTTTGATATTGCTTTTTTGTTCTCCATATTTGCCACATATGTACGTACGTACGATTATGTAGGGTACAAACATTTTTAATTATGCGCTGAGTGGTCAACTATATGAAACTTTGTTGTGGTAAAAAAATGACGCATGAAAATATTGTTTTCTAAAGAAAGAAAATGCTTATTACATTTAGTTCTAAACTTACTTTTTGTGGAATGCTTTCGTTGCTGAGAGCGTTGCGTAGGCAGCCATTTCACGATGTTCGGTATCCTCGGTATTTGGCTCATTAAAGCGCGAGAGTAAAGCTGCTGGATGATTATCCTGCAAAAGTTGTCCTGTAAAAGTCAAAATAAATGGATTCACTTATTTAAAACATTGAGCATTAGAGACCTAAAACCAAATCAGTTCGAAATATTTAAACTTTGAGAACTTAAGTAACTAGAAAAAGAGCCTCGGCAAAGAGTGCCGAATTTCGGTACCTCGATTTTTAAAACTTTTAGTATACCAAAGGTGAGTTATGGCCCAATAATCCATACAAAATTTTATGATGACCATACGAAAGGTTAAGGGAATATCTGAGATCAAAGTGGACTGATGCCCGTAGAAAATTTGTCATTTTTGGATGCGCTTTGCCGAGGCTCTTTCTGTTGAATCAATCAATTTGAATGTTTCGAAGGAATAGAAAAAAAAAAAATAATTTAAACCGAATTCCATTCATGACTTACCATTACGTAACATATCCGGCTGTATGCGTCCATATAGCTCTGTCATAGCATCAAGTCCTTCGCGCACACTCTGCTGCAGTGCAACGTCAATGAGCGTCAGACGACGTGAACGTTGTCTTCTATTGTTTTTTTCCAATTTGGTTATATCTATGTCCTTTGCCTCTACATCCTGTTGCCAAGTTAACCGCAATGGCTTTGGTAAATCTGTCACTGGTAATTTTGATGTCGCTAATTCCACTATTTCAGTTGGTGTTTCTAAATCTTTGACGTCATTTTCCGCATTACACGTATTCCAATTGGGCTGCAACAGCAGCAGCCAAAATAGCCAAAAAGCCAAAGTCGCTTCATGTGTAATTCGATCATTCTGTTGGGGTGAGTGTGTCCAGTTGAAATTATTATTATTTTTTTGTCAATTTGTAACAATTAATTAACAAATTAACAACAACAATTTGCGTAATTTATGAATAATTTATTGTGAAAAGATTAATCAAATAATTATAAATTGACTCGATAGGTTTCGCTAATGAATTAATTACTGCAATTAAGTTAAGTTATGCAAGGAATTTAACTTGAAGCAATATTGATTTTTTTTTGTTGAAATTTTTTACTGCTATTCCCTCAAAGGGTACATCGCATTCAATGAAAGTAATTTGCCTAACGATTTTGATTAACGCTTGTCATTGACATCAGCAAACAATTTAAGTTTTTTTTTTCTATAAAAATTTCTTGGTTTCAATTATTACATCAACGCCAAGAAATGCAGACCGCAGTTTGCTTTGTTCGTTTTAGACTTTTTTGCATATTTTTTTTTATTAACAATTTTGCATATTTATTATAATTATTTAATTTATATTTTTTTGTTCGATATACATATATTTATTTTTTTTTCCAATGTTCAGACACTTCTTTGATTTCAATGAAAAACTTAGATCAACGACGCCAAACCGTCGTCATCTAATATTTTAATTTATTTTTGTTAGTTTATTATTTTTTACTGCCTTCGTTACACAAATTGTGAAAAGTGTTTTGATTTTGAAACCAAGTTTGTAATAATCAAAGATGTACAACGACGAAGATTTTCGAAATTTCATTTATGACTCGCTAAAAATTTTTATGATAAACCTGAAGTTTTATTTTTCAGTGTACAATATTTTTGTTGCTCATACAAAGACCTCTCATTTTAGCAGTAATTTTTCTTAAAAAGTATTAAAACCAAGTAGAGTATTAAACTGTTGGTTAAACTGAAGTTTATATTTTTTCTTGGTTTTTTTTTTTTTTTTTTTTTTTTTTGAGACTGCATTTGCAATTTTGCTTGTTTACTTGGCTCACTGGCTGCCGGGCTTACGTTTTGATGTAATACTTTATACGCTTCAATGGAGCCAGGCGTCAAAAAAATTTGTATTCTAGATTTTTGTTATAATTTTTATCGTCATTTATGTACACCTGTGTAATCAGTATTTGATTTTTTACAGTTTGCTTTAAAAGTATGTAATAATAACGATTTTCAAAATAATATCCCTTAAAAAATGGAATTGTTTCACTAATTGATTTTGTATAAGAATGAAATTTAAAATTTAAACTCTGTATTAGTTTGAATTTTTTTTTAATGTTTGCATGAAAATTTATTTAATTACTTAACCCAGTAATACCAAACTTCTTATGAAGTACACCTACGATGAACCCAATAAAATATTCCAATTAAGACAGTCGGATAATTATTATATATGGTCTTCATACAAACCTAACCAAATTTTTGGAAGGCCAATCATCATTATGGTTTATATAGATTTTGTACAGGGTTTCATATTGAGAATAGTTACTTCCATTCTTACTTTGTTTTATTTAGGGGTGACACCGAAAATACTTCTACTAGAGTTTTGAGTTTTACATTTTAAATAAAGTTGTGGGAGCGCGGGTCGCAAATTTAAAAATATTTTTAAAAATGGCTACTCTATGGAATCAACGAAAGCAATGGTGTAAATTTTCAAGTATTTTCGCAAAAACACTTACACCAAAACTCTGAGGTTTCCTTCTTATAATCAACCAAATCTTCAGTTTAAAATTGGTGGCACCGTGTATTTAAAAAAATTTAATAACGTTTTTTATTCGTTTAGTATTTTAAGATAAAATTTAATAAAATACGGCCCAACCGAAGTTGACATTTTCTTGTTTTTTATTTAATTATATTTTTTTTTTTTTAAGAGAAAGGAAAACTTCTGTACTCAAATTTTTTGAAAAACATTTCGATGTTTTCGATTTATCTGTATTGGTGTGAATTATTCAATCATCCTAGAATTTATCTCAGTTAATTCGGTGTAAAATTGATTCCTAATACAAATCTTGTCAACTCATTTGTTTTTCGTGATTTTGTGAGATCATAACATCCACAATTTTTAAATAAATTTTTTTGATAAGGATACGAAATAAAAAGGTGAAATAAATAATCCCGAAACATTAAACTTCTCATTTATTTTAAAAACTAGGTAAAGCATATTTCCTGGTCGAGATACTTGACTGTTGCGGTGTTTCATCTTTAGAGTTAAGTACAAACACTAACTTCAGATTTAAAAAAAAAAATATGAATCTAACGACTCAGAGAAGTCCTTTTAAAACTAGTAGCACTGTTGATATTTTTCATTAAATTTAATTAGCACTTTTTTTCAAAATTAATCGCTTAAGGTGCCATTAAACCGTCGAAGCAAAAATGTTGTGCAAATTGATTTCGATACGCTCAGTTAACTTTTTTCACGAAAATTTTGTTTTAATATTTGCAATTTTATTAAATCTTTTATTTCTGCTATTAAGGAGCGGAAATTAATTTACCAAAATTTGTTTTTATTATTATTTAGTTCACTTTGTTAATTTATACAAACACTAATTAATTAGTTTTATAAATAATTATTAATTTTTTTATAGTTATTAACTCCTTAAAATGAAGCACAACGCGTTTTAAAGATTTAACAAGCGATTTTTTTTTTTTTGTTAAACTTAATTTTCAAAAAAGAAATTTTTCGCGTTTGTTGCCGCGTTCGCTGTAAACCGAACTAAATCGATTCTCACCTTTGAGTCGCCATTAGAAGCCAGAAAGACAGATCAGATGACGCTCTGTGGAGACCGCAACAGATCGTAGCAACAGCAGCTGAATCAAGAATTATGATGACAGCGACCGGTGGCGGCGGTGTTGGCGGGCACAATAGATTACAGATCTATACAATCTCTTCATTTTTTTCAACTTTGTTTTTTTTTATTTCGCTCTTTTTGGTGTGGCGAGTCTTGAGTAAAAGATACTTTACTCATTGCGGAAGGCATTCAAGCTTGATCTTCTGTTGTCGTTTCTTTGCTATCGGATTGTCCATCAGTCATGTCAGCCGGATGATGCTGTTGATAGTGTTGGTGTTGGTCTGTGAGATAGCCAGTTCTTGGCACGCTTTCATACATTTTTGATTTATTATGTTTCCGTTCCGTTTCGTTTCGCTTCTTTTCTTCTTTCTATTTATATACAAAGTTTCGCTTTAATGCATAAAAATCTCAAAAACCCCGAAAAAAATAAATAAATAATAAATTGAAATCGAAGTCGAGCAATAAAAATGCCTCAGGCTACATAATGTGCCCGTTTATGCTGGATGAACGCCACGTTCTGTCAGAGTAGTTGTCGGGATGAGTGTGTTTATTTTGCTGACTGATGCTGATCTTATCTTCAGCTCGAATTCGAACTCTTTTTCAATTAGAAGAGAAAGTTCTACAAGCATTAAAAAAATTATTTATGCAGCAGCAAAGAAAAAGAAAAAAAAAACACCTAAAAAAACTTAACTATTCAACAACTTGTCCAGAAGCGTTTTTTTTTCTATTTGTTTTTTTTTTTTTTTTTTTATTTTATTATTTTTTAATGAAGTTGGCGGAGCAATGAAAGTGAACAGCAATCTCTGTTTAGTGGGAAAAATTGCACCTCATAAATTAAGCATTTGATTTATCTGACGAGGTTCGTCATTTATATAAATAACTTTGAAATAGATCAACCTCTTTGTGCTGTTAGTGCTGCTGTTGGATATAGAAATTAATTCATAATCTGGCTGCAATCGATTTAAATGATTCAGCATTCGAACGACAACTTTACGCCTCAATGAATCAAATTTGAAGTGGCTACAGCAACAATGGCAAAGCATTTTTTAGCGTAACAGCAGAAAAATAATTAAATTACAAAGAAATACGAGAAGAGAAGTAAACTTAAGATAAACCAAAATATTTATACTTCTAATATTTTGCTTTTTAAGATAATGAAAGAGCGAATTGAAAATCATTAGATCATTATTCTTCTAAATCAATACCTTCAAAGTACAAGTAAAGTACAGTTGTGCCAGACTTTTTCCAAGCTTTAAAACTGCAAGCAAAGTCCTTATACAAGATGATCCTAATTATTTCTCGCTTTTATCTTCTTAATCGGACCCACGGGATTCCGCCCCGACACTCATCTCTAATTTATAGCCTCATACAAAGACATCGTCCCTATTTCTAATGAAGCTT
Source organism: Leucophenga varia (assembly GCA_018903435.1). NCBI lineage: Eukaryota > Metazoa > Arthropoda > Insecta > Diptera > Drosophilidae > Leucophenga > Leucophenga varia. Next base: position 2,817,771 of record JAEIFJ010001414.1, read on the forward strand.
TCATCCTAAAGATAGTATTATGGCTCTGATAAACAACGTCTTAACTTTCAGTTTCCCACACATAATATTCTAAGGGGATCAAGTTCTGGCTATTTTCAAAAGTTTGGGCTTTTCGTTTTATATTTGCAGCGAATTACCTATGCAATTTTTTTTGTAAAAACTTTTGTAGGGTACAAAAAATTATTAAACGAATAACAAGCTTAAAAATCTCCACTGCGCCTTCTTCTTCTTCTTCATCTTCTTTCTATGTTTCTGCATCTGCATCGTTGCGACGACGTCGTGATCGTCAACGTAGCACAGCGTGAGCCGAGTGCAACAAGTGTTTTGTCTGTCTTTTCATTTGTCCGTCTGTCCTTACATGGCTTATGCTGCAGCTGTGCACTGCATCCGAAGATTTTTATTTTCTACAAAAGAATGTTGCTCGTTTATTATTTTGTTTTTGTTTTTGTTTTTTTCTTCAATTTATTGCTCTTGTACAAGTGCAGAAATGTTAGAAAGAGATAGAGAAATACTCATAGAATAGGTCGTATTGCGTATACGTAAATGAGTTTGTTTGACAGCAGTGCGCACTTGAGAAATTTAATTTAATTGAACTGTACGCCCTCTAGCGGCGCATAAATTGTGCGCGTGTGCTATAATTTAAGCAAGAGTGAAAGAGAAAGAACGCAATTAGAATAATAAATGCTGCAACAAGTAAAAGCTTAAAAAGAAGAAGAAGAATAGCTTACGCGGGAGAGAGTTAACAACTGAATACGTCATTCAGAACATTACGAACGATACAAAGCAATTGCGCCGAAGATGAGTCGTCGTTGTCTTCTTTTTTTTTCTTCTTCTTTTTTGCGATGCGATCGAGAACGAGACTGGGTCACTGTTATGAATGCCACTGTGTCAATTGAGAGCGAAAAGGCGAATGGCATTGTTTAATAATAGAAAGAGAACGATAGAGCGGGTTAAAGACGTAAAGAAATAGTACGCCATTAATTAATTCGTTGCCATTCGAATTCTTGACTGAAAAGTAAAAAAAATGGAAAAGTAGAAGAAAAAAAGACAGCAAAGAACAAAAGAGAAATGTTTAAAAATATTGAAGAAAAAAACGACGATGACTTCGCTTTCGTTTCGTTTCTTTTACTTTTCTTTAAGTGAATGTGTGTTCGTTCGTTCATTTGTTGTTTTTGTTTTTTTTGTATTTTTTTTTCATTTTCTTTATTTCGTTGACTTTCACACGCGTTAAGTCAAGAGTAAGAATATACAGAAGAAGAAGAGGTAGATTCAGATAAAAACACAAAACAAATTTAAATATGCTAAGTGCTAGAGTGAGATAGATATAGTAAGTGTATTGTATTCTAATGGAATTTTCTTTCAATTTTACTTTTGCTTCAATGAGTTTTATTGTTCGACTTAATTTGTGGTTACCTCTTTTTTGTACCCTACATTTTTTACGTTTAACAGAGTTTTATTATTGTGTTGTACGTTTTGGTTCACATTAAGACTTTAAGATAAACTCCAAAACAAACTGTGTTATTCGTAATTTAACAGTTTGAAAGCTATTCCAAGAAAATCTGAGACCCATAATAAGGCATCATATACCATACAAAGTACCTTTTTTTGACATTGGATGTTATAGGAAGTGTTTTTACCCTATTTTAAGGGAATACATGCATAAATAATGCCTAATTTAATACAAAAATTCAAAATGGGCGGTAGATTTGTATGGGGGCTTTGCCTAAAAATGGGCGTGGCACACCGTGTTTTTTTACACTTAAACTGCATAGGGCTGAGAAAAGCTTAAGTTCTGCATTTCAGGTTAATATCTTTAAAACTAAGCGAATAAATCGCATAACTACAGACAGACGGACATGGCTAGATCGTTTCGTCTCATCGAGCTGATCAAGAATATATATACTTTATGGGATTTCCGACGCCTCCTTTAATGCGTCTGAACATGTAGACAAACTGAATATACCCGTTTCCACTTTGTGACGGGTATAAAATGATTGACACAAGTAAGCTATGATTTTAGAACAACAAAACATTTTACTTTTGGAAAAACTAAAAATTTCCCGAAGAAAATCTATAAACAAAAAGAACGATAAGAAATATATTTTGCTAATAGTTTTATGAAATATGAAGTTTCCGATTTGCGTATCGATTTATTTATTACTTTCTCTTGTTTGTTGCTCCACGTTTTATGTGGACATAAACACAATGGAGTTACCTTACTCGGAATTATCAGGTTATGATGGGTTTTCCACAAAAGAAGAGCTGGACAATGCTCCATTTTCGTCCGCTGAGACGCTAGAACATGAATGCAAAATGGAAGATGCTGACGAGCTCGGTGAAGAGTTTGACTTTGAGGATGCACTGGAAAAAGCTAAAACAATTATGAACACTGAATATATGCGAACGAAACGTGCATACTCAAGACGTCGAGATGTGTTTCTGGGCACTAATCTTTTGGACCATGGCGCAGACGTTGCTTTACATCGGATGATGTGGCATTGTTGGAAGCACGTAGAACTTTTGAGGTAGGTGAGAAATATGGTTGTTTCGTTTGGTTTATTATGAACTCATGGCATGGTACTTGCAGTTCATAATACCGAAAAATTATCCTTCAAATTTATTAACCGATCGCAAAGTTTGTCTGTTAATGAAATATTTTAATCGCATACATCAAATGGTGCGTCTTATAATTACACCGGACATTTGCTATCGTTCAATGCGCTCATTTTTCGATGTACTTGGCGGATATTTACGTAATCGTGTTTTGCCCGTGGCACAACTATCGTACTACGCAGGCGAACTTAAGCCGTGCACTGTGCAAAGATTGTCTAATCTGTTGCACGAATGCCGTGTAGCGCTTAATACCCAAGGCAACGGTTGGCGTCCACCGCCGCAGGATATGCTTGAAAAGATGCGCCTCTACAAAGTGAAGCCTTTGCCACAATTTAGTTACAGAACAATCGAACCGGATGCATGCGCTTTGCTCGATTTACGTTCGATAGAACGTGATGCAGCTAATATGCAGATGCTAGTCTCGTTGCCGCATTTAGAACTCGAAGATGAAGATGGCTTTGTGACCAACATTGTGCTGCCGTTCAAGAAGCGACGCATTTATAATATACGAGCCAGCAATGCTGCTTTCATATTGATGCGCTTCTATTTAGTCGTTTCGCGATGTTACGAATCGACCGGCATGTGCATGACTACGTACAACGAACGCTTCAAGATGTGGATTGTTGAGAATCTACAGTATCATTTATTCGATGATGTTTTCTATCCGGGTCTTGGCGGTATACTGCGTATCTATGAGAATTTACGACGTTCAAAGAATGCGGCTGGCAAAAAGGTAAAAAGGGTTGAAATAGCCGCAGCATCGCAAGTTGGTACGAAAGAAAGTGACGGGAAGCCAGAGAGTAGTAGCCGTGTAAAACAGTTTAAAGTGATGGCATTTAATGCAACAAAACGCTTAAAAGCAGCACAACGAAAAAGGCAAAGGAAAGGATATTCATTGAGAATTACAATGCACGCTCGCGACTCAATCATTTTACAACAATGGCGGAGAGTATTGCATTTGTACCGTATCTGTGCGTTGTTATATTAACAATGCTTGTCATACTCTTTCTAATCACCACCTGCAGCCTTTATCGCACGCGTAAGGCGCCGTGTAAAAAACGAAAATACGATGATAGTAGTACGACAAGCGTCGAAACAATACCATTGACTACCAACGAAACGACGAATCGAGCAGATGGAGATGGTGGCAAGTGTTGTGGTAAAAAACTTATTAGAAGAAAGACGTCCAGTGGCAACAATCGTCATCCACATTCACATTTACGTGATAGACAATATCATAGACACAACGACGCGAGCCAGGATGAAGTTATTGTATTAACTTCCGACTCAAATTCAGTGCAACCGACGCAAGGACGTCGTCGAAAACTGCGTGGTTCTGATAGAGAGGAGCGACGTGCTAGACGTCGCGGTGGTAATGATATACTACAGACCAAATATTGGGATAATGTGATACCAAAGCCATGCGATTGTGATATTGAGGGAATGGCACATTTTCTAGAAAATACGTAATGGAACTTTTATTTATTTTTTTACTAAGATTTAAACGCATAGAAGAATACCCAAAAAAATTTATTTTTTTAAATTTATTGAGGCATCTTCTAGAAACTCATATTTTTTAACTTTTAAGCAGAAAGGATATATTTTGAAAATATTTTAAAATTTGAACCAATATTTTAAAACGCCTAAAGTCAGAAAATTTCAATTTTATAGAATATGCAAAAGATACAAGATAAAATTATTATTTTACTGCTAGCGCATTTATGCTAGGTTTTTAATGCAAAACTATTTTTTATGATTTTTTATTTTCTAATTGTAAAAGTTTTCCCATTTTTCTTAAGGTTTTTTATTTACATTTTGCAACAGTTGGCTCAATTTTAATTAAATAAATTAAAAATAGATAATAGAAATAAATAAATATAAATGTAAGAGAATACAAAAGGAAAACTTTAATAATAAAAGAAAAGTGAATTGTAAGAAATTAAATTAAAAAAAAAATAATAATAAATAAACAAAAACAAAATATAAATAAACAAAAACAATAATATAAAAGTGATATAATAAATAATAATTTCCAAAGATAAAGATTTTCATTTATTTAAAATATTTTTATTGACGCCTCAATTTTTTTAAGCGTTAAAGCGATACAATATATAATTAACAAAAAGATAAAAATAAAATAAAAATTAAAATAAATAAATTTATAACATTTTGTAAAAATTTATAAAGTTAGTAATAGACTAAATTGAGTTGTAGTTTAAAGCTTGTAAGAAAATAATTTTTATAAAGTCTTTAAAATAAAATTTTAAATTAATTAAAAACAAACAACGAAATTCACTTGAGCAAATAAGTATAATAATAAAAAATTTAATTAAATTTCGGCAGAGATTCAGGAACAATAGTTTTTTTTTGTTTTTATTTATTTTTGCCATTTTACACGCATATATATATTTTTTTTAACTGTTTATTAAAAATGTATCTGTAGCGTAATAAATGTATCTGTGCTCAATAAAAAAAATGTATCTGTGTGCAAGCTAAAATTGTAATATGAACAAAGAAAACTTCCAGAAGTTTTGTGTAATAAAACGAATTTTAATATTTTTTTTTTAGTATTTTTCTTTTTTATATGTAAATATAAAATAAATGTTATAAACTAAATGATTAATTTATATTAATATCATAGTTATTGCACTAATATATTTTTTTAGTTGTTTTAATGTATTTTATAGTTGTATATATGTATGTAGTATATAAGTATATAATGTACATTGTTGTATTTTTTAATTATTTATTTAAAATTACAATTTCTTATCGAAAGCTACCCGCAGCCCTGATACTAAATTTTGTTTTTGTGCAACAAAATTACAAATTTTTATATTTTTTCTAGAGTTGCACACTTTTCTTTTTTTTTTTTTTTTTGTTTTGTTTGCCCAAAAGTGTTAATATATTTAATTAAATCTATTAATTAATTTTAGCATTATAATTTATTTATAATTTTTTTTTTTTTAAGAAATATGTGATGTTTGCAGCGAATTTATAGAAAAAAAGTTATTCAGGAATGTTTTATCTCTCAATTAATTTTGTTTTTTTTTTTTTTTTTTTTTTTTTTTGAGCAAATAAAAAACCGCTGCGTGCTAACTTTAGTTCGTTCTACACGTTTCTTTTATTTATTTGTGTAGATTTTTATTTTTGCTGTTGTTTTTGTTGTTGTTGTTTTTTTAAAAATCAAAGCAGCAGCATTATACTCCATAGCCTCTAACAGATCCGCTCTGTACTAAGAAAAAAAAAAAGCAGAAAGACATCACCAAAGAAAAAAATGCACAGCACAAAAAACGCTTCATAGACAATCCAAACAATTACAACAACAACAAGAGCAACAGTGGTGTAAAACGTTTAAATCTCATTACAACTACATCAAGGATTATTAGCTCTGTTGTTGCTGCTGCTGCTGCCGCCGCCGCTGTTGTCATGCGCCATCCCCATTGCCGTACACATCAATTACGTCGATCGCTGGCACGTGTAGTAGCATGTCGTGATTTTTCTTTTTCACGTAATTCCTTAATGGCGCCCACTGTACCGAACATAACTTTGGCTGTTAGTTGTGTATGATTTGAGGATTTACCAACAGCTCCATTGGAGGAGAGTGTTGCATTGGAATCACGATCCAAACCTGCATTTGCATTAGCATAGGCGCTTGTATAGGCGACATAATTATTATTTAAATCGCGTCCACAGCTGCATTGATGCGACATCTTGGAAAGTTTCTGTTATTTTTTTTTATTTACAGCTGCTGACGTTGCGTATACAGAATTTCCTGGTATATACGATTTTTTTTTTGCTTTTGCTTTTGAGTGGGCGTATACTTAATTTATTTGTTATTTTCAAATGGAACTTTTATTTAGAATTTATTTTATTATATTTATTAAATATATTTGTATATGATATATTTTTATTTGTATATATATAAAACCAATTCTTCTTTATGTCTCTTTCGCTTTTGAATTGCTCTTCCGTCGTTTCGAACCGTTTTAGTGAAATTTTTACGTAAAACTGATCGCGGCAACGTTTTGTGTTTTTGCTTAGAAGAAGACAACAACAAAAACAACAGCAAGAAGATGAAAAAAACAGTTGTACATATATAAAAAAGTACTCGTTTGTTGTTGCTTTTTTTTTTTTCTTTGAGTAACAACAGCAGAAGAAAATAAAAGCTAAGTGCGACGTCGTTGTAGTTGTTGTTGCGAGTGTATATTTGTGCTTTTTTCACTCTTTCTTTATTTTAGTTTGTATTTGTATGTGTGTGTATGTGTTTGAGAGAGTGCGCAATAAAGTTTTTTTTGAGCAAAAGTTAAAACTTTCGTTGTTTATATTTTTTTTTCGTTTTCTTCTATTACTTTTTATGTTTGTTCTATATCACGCAACTTTATTTTTCTTTTTATGTTATTTTAATTTACATATCTCAAGAATGCAAGCGTATAAACGAAGAACCGTACCGAACTAATGCAATGTCTATTTGAGTCCAAGTCAGACGCTAACACTTTCACAGACTCACTAGAACTAATTTTAAAAAAAATTGTGTTGTTTTTGTGCACCACTACGATTTGCTGCCTGCCGAACATCGTCGTCGCTGATCGATGATCGACGAAGAAGAAACCGAGACGTAGCATCGCATAGCTTTAACTGAGAGCTTATTGTAGCAAAACTAAATGTGTATGAGAGAGAGAGAAAGAGCGTGAATAAATGTGTGTATTTTGTTTGTTTGTTGCCTGTAAGTGGGCAAATAACGAGGGTGATCTTAAAAAATAAGTTATCTGAAGAGTATTCAATTTTGTTTTTAAACAAAACGCCAACGTTCAACAAGTAATAACCGAATATGTTCCTAGTTCCTATTGCGAACGATAACTAGCGTATATACAGATTACTGATAAATAAGAAGGATTGCGCAAAAACTCCTATATACGTTGTATCTGTTTTCGAAGAGACAGTAATTTTACTAACATGGTGATATATGTTAGTATACCTAAGCAGTGAGCTATAGCTGTTTCTTTCTCATAACTTAAAAACTTTTAGTGTTATTCTCGCACATGTATGTATGCGGCAAGTATGCAGCTCTTTGAAGTTAAATTGTTGTTGTTACTTCGATTTATTTGACGTCGACTGCAAACGATCGTCGCTGCTGCGGCCCACTTTGCTGCCTCGACGACTGCAGCAGTGAAATGAGAAATTTACTTTTTATTATTTTTTTTTGTATATACATATATATACATTATTTTTTTAATGTTGTGTGCTACGAGTGACGAGAAAGATTGAGCTTTTGAAAGCTTTTCTTTTATGATTTCGGCAATTGCAAGCCAAGAAAAAGATACACGAAAAAATTGCAAGCATGCCAAGCACAAAGAAGTTGACGTCGGCGTAGGCGTCGGCGTTGTCGACGCTGTTCAACAGGTGAGAATCGACAGCGACTTGCAATTTGACACGTTTCGCCCCTCTTAACTGCAACGTTGCTTTGATTATGGCATTCGTCAGGTTTCATTCACCTTTTCGCAGTTTGCCGAAACGAAATTATACATTTGGCAGACAGAAACAGCAACAATAACAACAACAATAAAAATAAAAACAGCAACAGGTGTAATTTAACTAGCGGACCGCGGAGCGGGCGTTTGAATAGTCGAATTCGAACGTTTCATTTACATAACTTAAGCGTTGCGATCTGAAAAAAAAAAAAAAACAAAATATAAAATGTATCTTTAGCTATTCAGTCATTGATTTTACTATAAATATTCATGCATACAAACAAATATAAAAAATGCTCGCTTTTTGCATTTCTGGAGGCCGAACTTTGAGTCATTCACTTGCTCAGTCATAAGCAAGCAATTTATTGCAATGCGTAATCCTATTGAAAAGTCTCCAAATCATCTCTTAATTCGCTTTCGATCGTTCGATCTTTGTTGCACATACATACATATATATTGTAGTGCATATGTAATCCATAAGTGTGTGTGTATGTATTTGTTTGAGTATGCATTTTCCTTGTTGTTGTATTCTCTTTTCAATAGTTTTGCTAATCTTTTGCTCGTGCATGAATTCATAAACGAGGCGTGTTCTAAAAGTAATGACTTTTGTAGTTTGCATACATTGTATATGTTACATACATACACACATAAATACATACATGCATACATATTGTATATAATACATATGATCCTTCATCTTTTGCCGTTCTGAGTACTAACTCGGAGTGTCTAGGGGGTTTTTAGCTGGTCTGATAGTTCAAAAATTGGAGATTCTGACTTATCCAAAGTTCTCAAAGCACACGCTTTAATTTTTTTTTTTTGAGAGAAGGCCCTACATGGTATGTCAATCCTATTTCAATATTAACTTAATATGAACTATATGACCATATACGATTCTATGGTTGAAATACAATTCTCAGTACTTTCAAGTTCACCTTTTGCCAAAGTTTTTTTTTTTAGCGATTTCCGGTTAGAAATAGTTTTTTATTGCAATTTATGACTAGGTTCTTTGTATTTTTCATTTAGACCCAATGTTTACAAATAAAATTGTTTATCTAAACAGATGAACAGATAGATATGTAAATAGAAATAAATAGGTATATGTATTGGTAAGATATATACGTATCTTAGAGATACATTTTACATCGATTTCGCTTAGATCTGCACTAAGCTCGCATTTTGTATTTATTTTTTTATTTGTTGCAAAAACATTTATTTTTTTCTATTTGTAGAGAGAGGCTTAGGAGCAATTGCACTAGGCACGATTACATCATGGGACAGCAAGCGCTCTGACATATTTTGTTAGTCACTTGTACACTTGATGCGATGTCGTTTAACTATTCGATTTATTGTACTCTACAGGAAATGCGGGACTAGTGGAGTAGTTCTATTTTATTCTCATTTTTGGAGTAGGTGCAAAAGTTATCAATACTTGTAATAGTAAAAACCTTTAAAGTATTTTAATTAAATAACGCTTTTTAGGATGATGGGTTTCTTTTCTATAGTTTTCTATAGGACCCTCTGGATTATCCCATCTTTTTTTGTAACTCTCTCGTCTCAATTTCTTTACTTGGAATATGGTACACCCATATAGATTCATCAATCTGTTCGAAGTTTTTTTTTGTAAAGAGTATTAAAACTTCGATAAAATATCGAAACAAAAAATATTTTTGTATTGTCTTAATCAAGCTTCAAAATTAATAAGAATTGCTTTACGGAAATACCAAATTTTTTACTAAGATTTTCAATTGAATTTACATTGGGAGAACATATTTGGCTTTGAAGCGAATGTTGACTGCGTTGTTGCAAATCCACGTAGCAAACGACACCGACGACGTCATGCATTCGCTTTCGATCAAGTGGCGAGACGAGGCGACAAATAATACATATCACTTTCGTCTGTCTATATGCTTGGCTCCACTCGACCCCATTCGGGCTTAACATTAACTCTACTACCAGTTTTTTTTTGTTCTTTGCACATTCTTTTCTTTATTCTCTCACTCACTCTCTGTCTCTCTCTGTATATATTCTCTCACTAGCTTACTTTAAAAGTAAGAATTCAAGCATGGAGTTGACCCATATTTCGTGACGCAGTCATCGCTATTATATGTTCTTATGTTTGTGTGTGTATCTGTGTGAGTGAGAGTGGCTGAAGTTCGAAAGCGTGTAGCTTTAGTTCGTATGACTGTCTGTCTGTCTGTTTGTCTCTCTGTCTTTAAGTCACGTGAAGTGGGTGGCAGAATCTTGTTAAACTTCTTTATATTTATTTACTGCTTCGTTGAGGTGGCGCGAGAAGAATGTGAGTGTAAACGAGAAAGAGAGTAAATAACTGGTTAAGTGAGTAAGCCGCCCGGCATTTAGTTAAAGAAAGCGTAGACCTACATTTTGATTCTAATGCTCTCTGGTTATGTGTTGTATATGTATGTGAATTTGTGGTTGTCTGTGTGTGTGTGTGTCTGCGTGAGAGAGTGTATGTCGTTAAAAAGTGTGTCATAAAGCGGGGAGAGGCGTATTAATCTGGCAAAAGAATGAAAGTTTTGACGTTCTTATTGCCGCTTCCCCGAATGGTCGCGGCAGCTGCGCAGTCGTCTTTAAAAATTTCTGCTGCTGCGCACATTTCTGACGATGTTTACGAATTTACGATGTGGCATTAAGATCTTTCAAAATAAATTTTTAAATTATGTTTTTAAGTTTCTGCTTAGACATGGGGTTTTTTTTTGTTGTAGCGTTTTAAAATTATTTTTGAGGAGTTTTTGAGTGTAGCTACAAGATTTAATAATTTGGTCGTTAACAGTTCTAATAAAGGAAAAACATGTATTTTTTTTTTAATAACTTCCAACGAATTTATACATATCATTGCAGAATATAGAATAGTAACCCAAAAAAAACTCTTCATCCTTCTTTCTAAGAAGAACAGATACATAACTAAATTATCTTTAGATCCTAAACTTTGTTTAAATTTGACATCCCTAGGTCTTCAAAATGTCGTTTATTCCATTGATGATCTTGTTATTCGACCCAAATCTGATACCGCCTAGCTATTGCTTCATATTTGGAAACAGGAAATAGTCTTAATCTGCAGAATATGATCAATATTCCCAAAAAACTGTGGACTTAGTTGGCCTACAAGTACATCTTGGATTGCTATGTCTGTTCATCGGCCTTTGGCGTGTTCTGTCCAAATTATGTCCATGCTTATCAAAGAATAAATTCGCTATTCTTGAGGTCGAACGTCGCTAAATACTGCTCTCTTCCGCTTATCGGTGTCATTGTCATCTAAATTTACGACGTTTACTGCTTTCAATGGCTGCCAAGCACAAACTAAATTATGCAATTGTTCAACACTTTAGTAGTAGTCTATTAACAAATGGAGGTTGGCAGTGTTCCATTTTAAGTTACTACGCGAATTTATTGAACTTAAGTCAGGTATTTCCGGTCATTACTTCAGAATCGTTACAAGATTTGACAAGTCGAGAACAATATTTTTGTATCATTGTAAATCGGTCGAAGTTTAGATTTATCTTATTTTTGTTATAATTTATGCATATTTTTATTCATCTATTCACATGCAAATATATAAATTCATAAATGCATCTGGATCAAAATCGCTTTGCTCGAACAAAGATTTTTCTCAGGCGGCAAATCAATTAAAATCCAAAGAAGCACAGAAAAAATATGTAAATAAAAAAAAATTGAGGAAAAAATGAAGAAAAAAAAAAAAACCATCAAACTTGTTGTGGGAAAAATCGCCGAAAACCTGCAAACTTAAATCGTGATTTTCGTTTTTGTTTATGATTTTTTGTTATTGTTGTTGCTGTTGTTGTATTTTTTCAATAATCTTCTCCTCTGTTGCTGCAGCTTCCATGCTTTGAGCGTATTTTTAAAATTTTCTTTAGTGTATTTTTGGGTTTTTCTTAAGTTATTTGCGTGCATTTGACGGCTTCGTTTGTTTGCCGCAGAGGAATATAAAGCGGAGTAAAGAGTCAGTTTGGAGTATCGAGCAAGGTGTGCTGCTGTGTTGGAGTAGGTGTGGGCTAAACTGGTTGCAATGATTCGCTATTTGCAGCTTGGTTAGCTTTACTGCACCATGCACCATGCGATGATGATGATTTATAGCTGAACTTGTCTTCTGGAACACTAAATTGAAATAACTTGAAATATTCGTTGTTTTTTGTTGTTGTTGTTGTTGTCGTTGACGTCGTGTTTGAGATAGCGAATATTCGATATCCTCCAATGCTGACAACCAAAAAAAAAAAAAAAAAAAAAGAAAAAAAAGCGACAGCTGTGCTATAAAGCGAATTTTCAAAGAGTCAGAACGACAGACAGACAGACAGACACAGCAACTTTGTATTAGTTCTCCATGGAATTGTGAACTGTTATTGTGATTGTTTTTATTTATTTGTGGTTAAAAATCACACTATACAATAAATTATGCATGCTAGTACACATATTATAATCTTGTTTTCGGTTTGCTAATAACTTTAGAAAAAATTGTATAAAAACATTTCGCCACCCGTCCGCCCATGTGACCCTGTCTCAGTGATAGAGCTTATTAGCCCACTGGGAAATTTATGAACCTGTTCCGGTGTGTGACGCTGCGCTTTGAGTTGTTCTTGTACTACATATTTTGTTTTTTATAAATTAACACGCTGTCACTGTATGGTAGCGCGCGTTGTTTTATGACACCGGGAACATGCAAGCGAGCGAGCGAGCGTAACATGCGAATAGACGCCATTTTGTTTTGGTTTTTTTTATTCATTCATTATTTGCTTTCGCTAAAAGCGTCACGTTTAAATTTTTTTTCACTATTTTGTTAATCCAAAAAAAAAAAAAAAAAAAAAAACACACTGTTCTACGTCATTAAAGCGCGATTGCTGTGGCGCCCAATCAAAATTTATTAAATACAAATTTATGACGACGCACGCAAGTGGTAACAAAAACAAAATAATGATTTAAAAAACATTAGTGACGGCAAAAGATAGACTCTTAATCTGTCCCTTATGAACTATTGATCGATCAAAAAAAAATTATTACTTTAAAACTTTATAGCTACAATAAATCACACAAAACTAAGCAGACAGACGGACGGATAGATTGATTCATTGTATCATGCTCTCCTCAAGAAAATATACTCACACTTTTAATAGGGTCTAAAATGGTTCCTTTAATGCGTTAAATAAATGTCTGAATAATGTTGTTGGAAACCGTGATATATGAGGTCCTGTGCCCAAAATATTGAATATTTCGGGCTGCGAAACTAGATTGTATGGAAAATTATTTTGTAACTTAAGCCAGAAAAAAAGAAGCTTATAAGCGAAACGTGGATCAATCCATTGAAGGGATGCGTTAGTGAGAAGCGTCATTGGGGAGAACTTGGAAGACAATCACACTTTTAGGTGATTACGTCTAATTCCAAAAGCAAACTGAAACTTTTTGAAATTCAAGATGGCAGAACCAAATATCGGATAAATAAAAAAAAATCTATCGGATTTGATAAAATAATTTTTTTATTGTGCTGTCCCAGAGGTTTGATTCTTTTATAGTATTATATGATTTGTGTGTTAAGAATTCGAAAAAGTGCACAATACCCCAAAATTTTGGATTTTTGCAAAAAAACGTCATTGTTTCTTATTCTAGGAAGTCAAAATTTAGTATAATTTATGCCTATGACATTCCCAATGAAATATCCAAATTTAACCCATGGTTCAAGTTTTTGTTTCAAAATCGAATACAATAAGGTTTATTACAAAGATAGAATTTAACTTAAGGTACATAAAGATTGGTTACAGAGTATCTTGCAGTTGAGCATACTCGACTTCAGCGTTCTTTCTTGTTTTTACTGAAATATATTTCGCTTCCAGTAACAGATTCCTATGATGTCATTTGTTTCTTTTTGTGGTATTTTGCTTTGTTTCACAAATTGTATTGCAATTGTTGTTGTTGTTGTTGCTGTTGCTTTTTTTATTATTATTTTAATTAGTTTTTATTGCACGCTATTGAAAATATTTTAGCAATTACATATTTAATATATGTGGTGTAGTAGCATTGCAAAGCAAAGCGATTTGGATTTGGAAAATCATGTCGATTAAAGTAATTTCCCGCTGTGTACAATTGGTCATTGGACGGCAGCGTAAACGTATACGTAATGTCGAAATGGCACAAATTGCGTATACGGCATAATAAGAATAGCAGAACGGGCAATCATTCGCAATTAGTTGCCTAATTGAAGAGTTTAGTGAACGCGCAAGACACAACACGATAGACACAGCAGGATATAAAATGTTCCACTAACAACTTAATGTGCGCTTTTTCTTTTTGTAAGAAGAACAATGATATTTTTTTTCATAAAGGAAGCAAGAAATATTTGTATAAAAGTTGACAATATGAAGAAATTTTAGCTAAGTATGACATTGGTATGAAATATATAAATGCGTAACATAGATCAGCAGCTCCTTAGACGTAATGAGCTGCCAGAGTGTTAAGAAATAAATGTTTGACACTTTATAAAGGGTTGCACATAAGCAGAGCGAGGCTTGACATGTGCTCAGAAAGGATAACATATTCGATTCTCCTACGGCGGACAAGCGTTCCACATACATTATATGCAGTAATGAATGTTTCTATAAGAGGGGACTAATAAACGTTCGTTTGTGTGTTTCGGCCATTGGAGACATTCTATCTATCTTTTGAGGTTTGGAAGAGATAATAGTTTTTTTTTTTTTTCGAAGTAGTCCACGAATGCCATGACAATCGAAGAGCACCGACGCCATAACCTTTCCGACCTATCGAAGCTCCCTCGACCGCTTCGGAGCACTCGTGCCGGCTTCAATCCATTGCCTAAAATATGTTCCGTGCTGTCAGTACTAATCTTTGTGGCATCTGCTAGCTCGCGCACTTTCACTTTCAGATCAGTCAACACCATTTCATATATTTTTTCACATCGTCCTCTGTAACCGCATTGGTTTCTATACGTAACAGTGGGCGTGGCATATGAGAAGATTCTAATATTTCATTTTTAGTACATTTGAGCGAACATTTGTTTACCGCCTCGTATTGGAGAAATGTTACAAATGTGTCGGTATGTAAATGGAATGCCTGCGTGGCGTACTTTGAAATGTTATTCTTGTTCGCCTTGTAAAATAAAGAAAACGAATTGGAAATGTAAGAAAAAACTATGCAAGAAGGTCGTCGTCGTTAGCAAAACCGTGACGTAAACAGAACACACATACCTACGCATGTGAACGACCACGCCCTCGTTTATAGATACATGACAAATCGTAAGAATCGTCTAAGAATTTGTCTAATGTTCTTTTAGTGTTAAAAATAAATAGTTCGAGATTTAACTATTTTGATGTGTGTCGAATGTGTGTGCGGTGGTGGGCGTTTTGAGATGCAAAATGGCATTAATTAGAGAATTGCGCATACGCGCACTGTTCTGTATTTGAGATACGTAATAAAAAAAAAAAAAAAAAAAAAATAGAATCCTTGTGCATTTGACCTTCTTTGCTACTCTCAGGTATCTTTCAAGTTTAGCATAATTATTACACTTCAATTTCCGTAAACGAATACAATAAAAACAACAACTACAATAATCAGCGTCAACAACTTCCTGCCGGATTTAATTTATCACAAGTTTTAGACAAAATAAGTTTACGCCGCATTTTCTTTTCGGCCAACCCATTCCCACACTCTTCCTTTCGTTTGCTTGTGACTTCAAATTACATGCAACAGGCAACATTTTCATTGAAAAGAAAAATATTCACCACATTACCACTTGTAGCTTAACATGCACGAGTATCCTTAACATTTTTTTTGTGTAAGTGTATTCGTGTGCGTTTGTGATTCATCGCATGGTGAATTTCTTGCGCAGTGCATGTTGAATTTTACTTTCAGTGTTTCTTCTTTGTTTGTTTGTTAGTTTGTTCTGGTAGCTTCCTGTGTTGTTGTTGTATGTTTTTTTTTTGTTGTTGTTTTTTTTTTTTTTGGTTTGTCGCTGATAAGAATAAAAGTATTCAGTTTGGCTTCTATTTTCACTCGCTCGTCCATATAAGAACACCATTCACGCTGGCATCGAATTCAAAAGTTAACCGACATTTGACCTGTGCTAACGTGTCGCGGAACTAAAAACGTTATTTGACTTTTTTAAGTGAAGTTTTAGCAAATTAAAAATATTAGACGAGAATTTAAATTGAAAAAAAAAACAAATTTCATAAAAGAGTAAAAGAAATTTTTACTGCAAAAAATTTTGACGCTTTTGAATTTTGTGCTTGCATTTCAAAAGTTTTTCAAAAGCGTTTCAAATGTGAGTATAAAAGTCCTGTTTGAATATAAATTTATTTTTTTTTGTACAAAATGCCGTCGGGTTTTGGAATTTAAGAGCTTTCCAGCTCTGTATAGCAATATAAAAAAATATTTATATATATTTTTATTCATTGTTCTTCCTGAGTGAAACATTTAGTATTTCAACATTTCCAAAATATGTCTAGATTTATTAATTAATATATTTAATTATTTTTCTAAACTTTCCATATCATATAGAGTTGGAAACAAAGTTCTCGCAGTTTTTGTAAAGTTTTTTATTTCGCATTCTATTTAAAAAACATTTTTTTTTTTTGAAAAGTTTCAATTGTTTTTTTAACGCTTTTAAAGCGTTAACCTGTTAACCTGTAATATAAAATGTTATACAGGGATGTCACACTAAATCCATTTGGGTTGGTTTCAAATCTCTCTAAAATTTAATAAAGTGATGAATATAATTCACAAATAGTTTGAACTTAATTTATATAAATATATAACAAAAATACGGTGTATATTTTATTTTACTTTTTAAAAAATGTTTGAACTAATTGTGAATCATATTCATTATTTTATTGAATTTAAGAAGAGATTTGGAACCAATCGAAAGAGATTTTGTGTGCCACCCCTAATAAAGTAGTTAAAAAAAAACATCGACATGATTTTTTTTTGTTAATCAAAATACGTTTTCAATCTACGTTTTTGCGTTGTAATCGCGGAGCAAAACATATTATCCATATGTATCTAGGCCATATCTTGAGTTAGAATACGTTAAAATTAAAAATGATCAAATCTGCAACAATGGCTTCTAATATAGATCAGCTCTTGTGATCATCTAGAACTAAAATTTCATTATCCTAAGAATTTCCAAAAGATTACCGAATGATACATTACAATGTTTCAGTGATGATTTTATGCTATTTTTATCGCCGAGTAAGTTTTAAAAGGTTTAGGGACACGATATAGTCGCAGGGGCTAACTGTACAGACTTTGGTTGGTATACAATGTATATATGTAAAATGTGAATGACCAATATGTTCATCCCAAAAATATATTGGCATGAGCCACAACAATTTTACAGGCCTTTTTGTATTACAAAAATCTTTCGTAAATTTACCGACGGGTACGGTTATGTTGCATGATGCAAATAAGTCTTTAAAAAAATTTAGAAGATGTGGGCGATGAATGACTTTCCAAGCGTAAAATATTAAGTAAAACTTAATTTCTTAAGCAACATCAGCCTTAACCGTGTTAATCTAAATAAGTCCATCTATCTGCGTTTGGCAGTTAATCCATCCGTCGGTTCGTCTCTTCATTTATCTGTTCTATTGTCTATCTTACTATAGGTCATAAGAAAAAGCTTACATTAGTAAAAGATAAATACAGCAAACCAAAATTCAGCAAAATAATAAAAACGAATAAGAGGCAAATGTAGAAAAACAACTAATAATCCTGTTCTAATTAGATTGACCTAAAATATCACTTCTCTAGATGGGTTTGGGGAGAAGCCTGGATCTGGTGTATTCCCAGGGGATTTTTCATGTTGAGCAAGAATATAGTCTCGCAAACCTCCTATAACGTCAGTATTTCGTGCAATTTTGCTCACAACTGCTGTTCATTTCGCTATTATCACAATTCGAGGGCTGATCCTTGCTCTTTAAAATTAGAGCCCTAGCTAGTTTGGTCACCGAGCATGGGAGTTTATTTGTATAGGGTTCTACGTTTCTAGGGTCTAGTGTCCTCCATTATTTGTAACAAAGAAATATTAAAATATTAAATATATTCATTAAATATAAATATTAAAAAACAAACTTCATATCCATGCATTTCTGATTAAAATTCAACAAATGATTTCTAAATTTCAAAAATTTTCCCTGTTTCGATTAACGATTTAATCTGTTCTATAAATATCAATAATTTTGAGTTGAACCTCAGTAAACATCGTTTTGAAACGATTAATTTTACGTTTTACTATAATGGGTACAGGTTTGAGTTTTGGCTACGCTCATGATTGGAACTGATAAATTTGATGTTAAGCATAATAAAATATTTTAATTTTTTAATTTTTATTCTTATTCTACTAATAATAGTGATAATTTTATCATTGCAAACCACTGACAGCTCTGAATATGAATCTCGCTGTTTTTTTTTTTTTTTTTTTTTTTGACGTTTAATAAAATTTATTAACATAAATAATTGAAACGAAAAGCCCATTCGATAAACAAACAGAAAACCAAAATAAAATTATAGATAAAACAATTAAATCAAATTTGCCCAAAGCATGTATCGAGAATATTTGGAGCATTAAAATGAATAAACAAAGCCAAAACATAATTTTTTTGATTGATAAATAGCTGCCGGGCAACTAGTTAAGAGCTTGTCTATTGATTCAAAATGATTATTATTGTTTAGGAAAATTGAATAAAAACAAATAAAAATCCTCGAAAAACATTTGCAATGATTACGATTGACATTTGACAATTGAGAAAGCTTCGCTCAAAGAGATTCTTTATTTTTTTTTTGCTTTCTACATTCAACTTACCTAAGTAGTTATCATATAAGTAACAACGCTGCTAATGCGTTTTAGCATTACGTTAACGTTAGCTGCACATAATTGCACAATGTTGTTGTGTAAAAGATGCGACTTGTAGCTCACAAATTAAGCTCAATGGAAAATTTACGCTTCATTGCATTACTTTGCAGCTTTACAGCTTACAGTGTACAGCTTACGGCAGCAGCAAGGATCAAGCATCAAGGATAATGTAGCGCATAAATTGAATTCAATGATGACATTTTATATATTCGTAGCTTCTTTGGGATATCAATTCAATTTGCATTTGTAAACTCTAATCCCGAAACAAAAAAGAAAAAATCGTTTATTGTGGCTAATTAACGGCTTCAACGCTTCAATTTGGGTTTTGAAAAGCATCAAACAATTTCCGTTGCTAAAAGTTTTCATGAAAACTTAATTTTACTTGAAAACTCATTTTCTTGCGGCGGATATGAGAAATAAGAATTTAACCGCAAACAATTTGTGCTGCGGGCAAACTACTAAATAAACCGCTTCACACAACTCACTGGCATTGTCTGAACTTTTTTGTTGTTTGTTGAAAGGCGTAAATTCATAAGCAGATAACATGCCGCCGTGTAGCACATTGTTAAATTCTCATTTGTGCGGCGGCGTTTTTCTTTTTCTTTATTTTCATTTTTCATTTTTTAAACATTTTTATTAATGTGTGACAAAGTTTTATTGCTGCAAATAAGTTTTCATTTGCCAAGGTGAATGCGTATTTTTTTTTTTTTTATTAATGTTGATGAGATACTTTGCTGCAAATTCTTATCATGCTCCTCTATAAAACTATCCCATTGTGTAGACACATAATCGAATCGAAATGGCAATGCTTAACCCATTCGCTTATGATTTTCCGCCTATTATCGTTCAGCGTTTGTCATATTTATTGTCCTTTTCAGTCATGCGTTGGGGCTATCTCTTTGTCCGTCTGTCTGACTGTCTGTCTGTCTGTCCGTGTGGAAAATCGCAGCTGCTGCCATCGCTCGGTCGACAAGTCACAAATACAAAAAGCGCTATCGTTGCTTGTAAATCAAAATCATTGCCCAACGTTGTTGTTCTCCTTTATACATGAGACAGCCATGAACTGCCTCAGCGCGTGGGAATGTCTACATTGCGTATCGCATTCAAACTGAACCTGTTGCATAAATTGTTTTTTTTTTCAGTTTATAACAATATATTTCGTTTTTGTTTAGTTGCTGACCTGTTGCATTTGCTAAAATTTATTTTCATGCAGTTGCAAGATTTATGACATTTCGTTGGTTTTGTGGCTCTCGCTCGCATTTTAAAGCTTCACACACATACCAGGCGTATACGCAATTTTTTGTTATTTTTTTTATTTAATATTTTAAATTTATTAAAGGATTTCAAGTTATTTTTGGTACAAAATATTTACTTTGTGTTTGCACATAATTTGTTTTCATTAAAATTTATTTGAAAAGAAAATACTTTGTAAACTTTGGAATTAATTTTGTCGGCATCAGAACGGAACATGTTTTTATACCCTGTACCCAGAGGGTAAAAGGGTATATTAAGATTGTGAAAATGTATGATACAGGTAGATGGAGGCAAGATAGACCCTAGTAAAGTGTTTATATTATTGATCAGCATTGAAAGCAGCGTTGATATAGCTATGTCTGTCCATCCTCTGTCTGTCCATCCATCTGTCTCGTCCGTCTGTCTGTCCTGCTGTCTGCCTTGTGAGAGAGATTATCTCGGAGACTATAAGAGATAGGACTACCATATTGCGTAAATTATGGTAGTCCTATCTCCTATGTAACTTAGACTCTCCTACGCCGTTAAGTGTGCATTTGCAAACGGTTTTTCTCTGGTCCCATTTTAAGGGGTATTAAAATTTTGGGTTTTTGCGTAAAAACTTATTTGTTTCATATTCTAGGAACTTTAAATTTAGTATAAATTATGCCTAATGAAATATCCCAATATGGGTAGGACCAAAAAAAAAAAGGAAAAAATACGGTAAAGCCCCCTACAAATTTGCACCAATTTTTGGAGTTTTTGTATGAAAATCCAATCCAAGGTGCATCAAGATTATGTACAGGGTATCTTGCAGTCGATATTTCTTGTTATTTATCAAATTTACGCATTTTCCTTGACAACACTATGCGAATACAATAGTGCACAGCTATTACGGGTGCCAGGACAGTCTAACTTATTAGCCAGAAAAGGTGCTGCAACACCGATGATTGGTGTTTTAGACTTTAAACCAGACGTACATACATTTCCAGGTATAATCGTGCAAGAATTCTTGGGAGACACAAGTATCATTTTGCTAAAATTATTGAACAACAAAAAAGACTTGTAGCAGAGGAGCATCTAAGGCGTAGTCTATCTAATCCAATTGCAATCCATTCAAAAATTGCTATCGGAAAGTTTTTTATCATCGAAATTTAATCAAAACAAGGAAAAACGTTAACTTCGGTGGAACCGAAGCTGAAATACCCGTTACATGGGCGTGTCGTCTTTGTTTTGACCCTGGATGACCAAAAAATGTTTTTACCCAATTGGGAGCGAGTACATTCATAAATAATTACTATTTTTAAAAAAATCGAAAAATCGATAAGTTTGTATGGGGGCTATACCTTAAAATGGGCGTGGCACTCTCATTTTCGAGCTTAACCTAGTCGTTGCCAAGAAAACTTAAGTTTAAAATTTCAGCCCAATATCTTTATATCTTCATCGAATAAATCGCTTAGCAACAAACAGACGCACAGACGGACGGGCGGAAAGACAGACGGACATGGCTAGATCGATTCGTCTCATCGAGCTGATCAAGAATATATATACTTTATGGGGTCTCCGGTGCCTCCTTCAATGCGTTACAAACTTTTGGACAAACTAAATATACCCGTTTACACTATGCGTAACGGATATAAAAATGTTATCGAAAGTGAATCGAAATCGAAACTCAGCACATACCTCGTATAAGATGAACGTTAAAATTCGCTAAAATCCGAGCGTTCACATTGCAAAAGAACATTCGATCATTGCTTATCTTTTCTGGTTTTAACGCTGCATTTAAGACATTTCCTGAAGAAGAATAAATTTAATATGTTAATGTCCAGTGTGATATACATTGCATGTTTGAATAATTGTCCTTTTCTTTTTAATTTTTTGTAATAATTCAGTATTTAATTTACATAAGAATTTTAATAATAATATTTATACTCAATGCAATAAATTGCAAGCAACTCTTTTGCACGCGTTACAACTTCAAGCATAATTTTTTTTTATTAACACTCAGCAAAGCATTTTAATTTCAATTTACCTCAACAAGGCATTTTTCCATTAAAATTAAGTAGTTATAATAATAATAATAATCAAAGAAGCAAGCGAGCGAGAATATTGTAAAATATTACAATAAAATGAATGAATTTTTTATGTAAAGGTCGCAGCATCTTTATTAAAAGAACAGTCTACGTGTCCGGCATGCTTTAAAGACTAAAACAGCTTTCTCATGTTTCTTTGCTTATGACGATTATTTGACGGAAGCTGCGTGGATAATCACTCAGAGTGAATGCAACTGCAAGAATAAGATACTTTTTTTTTTTTTTTTTGTTGTATCTGGGAACTGTGGCAGCACTCCTCGTACTTGTATTGAAAAAGTAAATGGAAGATGTTCAACATGGCTATTTCATTTTATTCAATGTCGCTTTTTGCTATTTACACTTTAAATAATGTTGCTTCATGACTGGAACGAATAGCAAAAGTCGGTGGACATATTGCATTATTATTTTTCTATTTTTTATTATTGCCGCTACTGTTTGCCATTAATTTTATATTGTACACATTTTATAGTTTTCTGTATATTTGTATTTTTATTATTATTACTATTTACACACTCTCTAATGTACTCTTGTACGCTCGTAAATATTTCGTATTACAATTTTCAATTGTCTTGAAAAATATTTAAATATTTTTATAAATTTTTAGCTACAGCAAATTTATTCAACCAAAATTATTTAAAATATTTTTGTACAGAGTTAAGCAGGAAAGGATTATGATTAACAATCTCAGCAAAAATTTTCGCTTTAGTAAGTCGCAACTATGAAAATGTAATAAAAAAAAACAGATTTTGACATTGTCATTTACCCCAAAAATGCCACGCCCACGCTATGCAGCACCTGTTGATGATGTTTAAATATGATGATAATGACGTAAAGTTGAGTTGGCGTTACGCTTGCAACATTTGACAATATTAAGCAGCTTTACTTAACTTTAAGTTAAAATAAAAAAATAAAAAAAATATGCGCTGACAGCGCTCTAAATTCCTGAGCGTAGCGCTTATATACATCCTTACGCCAGTTCTTATACTTCACAGCGTTCTGGCATTTCGACGCTATTACAAATTTGTTACTGTTGACAGTTTTTGTTGTTTCTGTATTCGCGAATTCCTTTTGTTGCTTTATTGAAAAAGTAGTATTTGAAAGCGTGTGACAGGCTACAGTTGTCAACGTTGAGGAGACTAGAAGTAGAGAAAGATGCTTTAATATGCCAACGGGTTTTTTTGTTTTTCTTACTTTTTTTTCTAACAGTTAGTCACGCCACAAAGTATGCAACATGTTTTTATGATGACAGCAGTTAGAACTGAACTTAGGGAGACGTAAGCGAGATTGTGTTTCAAGACGCCAAATATAGAGACTCTTAAATTTAAAAAAAAAAAAAAAATTCTGAGTCAATTTGTTATTCAGTTCTTAGATAGATGAAAATGAGATAGATGAAGTTTTAACAAACTCTGCAACTAAACCATTTTTAAATATTTTTTTTTTTTTGCTTTAAAATTGGAAGCTAGTAAAAATGAGTATACAAATTTTTTGTCCATTGCTAGTCAATAGTTGATGAAAAACATCAAATGACATTCTGTCTTTATTTCCAGCGCTACGAACATTACTAACGCACCGCATAGAACTCAAACGCTTGTTGCCATGTATAAAGGACACGCTACGCTGTTGTGGCTGCTTGCGCTTGCACTTGGTCTAAGTTTTGTCTGTGCCACGCCCGCATATGGCGAAGCAAGTAGCAATTCAAATGTTGCCGCCGGCGTTGCTGCAGCAAATGAAGTTGGCAGCACAGATGGCGAAAGCAGCGGTAACAGCAACTATGACAAACGCGTAGAACGTTACGCTTTTGGTTTGGGTCGTCGCGCCTATATGTACACCAATGGCGGTGCAGGCATGAAACGTTTGCCAGTCTATAATTTCGGTTTGGGCAAACGTGCACGTCCATACTCCTTCGGTTTGGGTAAGCGCGCCGATTATGAAGATGTTGAACCACAATATGATGCAGCTGCAGCCGCCGCAGCCGCTAGCAATAGCGAATATGAGCGGTACAATGGCGGTTATCCCTTGGCACCGGCCGCTTACATGGGTGGTAAGTAGAAATAGCATTAGCAATAATTAAACATTGATTTTCAACTTTAATGCTTGCAGATGAAAAACGTAATCGACCATACAGCTTCGGTTTGGGCAAACGTGAACCTGATGAAGTGGAGCGTCGTTTTCCTAATAGATACGGCTTTGGCTTGGGTCGGCGTTAAATGTGAACAAAAAAAAATTTAGTACTTTCTAAGCAATTGTTATGTTTGAACGCCTTGTAGTATGCTATATTTAATTCACAGCATAACTTTTTTGCATCTTACTCACATTCATTCCAGCCGAATGTGAACGCTTGAATGTGATTTTTTGTAGTCTACTTTAAGGCGTGCTGTAACACATTTGCTACATTTGTATACAATTAACTAAACTAAACTACATAGATATGTATAAAAATATATACATACATATATATTGTTATATATATACATAACTATATACATACATAAACATATAAGTATTACTATTTACATAAATATAATTATATATGTAATAATTTCCAATTTGTATCTAAATAAGATTTTATGTATGTAAAATATTGAGTCATATTTTGTCAAAATGAGTGCCACCCTGCAGATTTTTCAGATTCTACAATATTATTTATTTTCATTTTAATTTGCATTTTTAATTTTAGTTTTTTTTAAGTATTTTAAAGCAAAATCGAACTAAAATCGAATCAAAATCCCAAAAAAAAAATAAAAAAGAAAATCTAAAAGAAAATCGATGGTATGTGTGCAATTAGAGCCAAAAGAAGATTTTAAAAGAAACACAATTATAGCATCTAAATAAAAAACTTCAATTATATATGTATATGTATAAAAAAAAAAAAGAAAGAAAGAAAGAATATATAAATATTTTAAATGTTTATGTATAAATTGGGTAATTATTTATTATGTAAAAAGTGAATTCAACGTCTGATTCAATTGGATTTTAAACAGAACAAAACGCATTTGTTGTAATTTAACTAACAAAAAAAAAAACAAAAAAAAAAAAAAAAAAAAAAAAAAGAACAGCGAAGCTTTGATGAAATGAAATTATTTAAATAAATGTTGAAATAAAGTGATTATTATTTTAAGCATTTTGTTTTTTTTTTATTGAACATTTTTACTGAATCTCGCAAACGCATAAAAAAATTTGACAAGTGGCTCTGGCCTATTAGGAATACTATCTTAGTATGCCATATTTTTAATTTTACGGTAGATGAACAACACTCCGGCACAGTCTCTCGCTTTATGGCATCGTAAATGTTCGACAAACATCGCTATATAAGCTCATCACAGCATTGACCATATACGGAGATGTGATGGTCTCATTGCTTATTTTATTCTTAAAATTATGACAGCGTTTTGAACAAGCCATGCTGCGCAGTCGTCAGTGCCAAGTGCTAAGCGTTTTGCAAAGA
This sequence comes from Leucophenga varia, assembly GCA_018903435.1. Classification (NCBI taxonomy): domain Eukaryota; kingdom Metazoa; phylum Arthropoda; class Insecta; order Diptera; family Drosophilidae; genus Leucophenga; species Leucophenga varia. The sequence continues at coordinate 2,843,508 of JAEIFJ010001414.1, forward strand.
TCCTCGTCGAATTACGTTTAAGCTCTTAGGACGGATAGACTGAGGGACAGACGGACATTTCACATAATCACTGCGACCATCTGTTATTATTAGTGCGATAGATGGCGCTTTACCAAAATAATGCTCATGTGTTCGCCAAAACCAAAGTATTGTCAAAAATCATATTTGCCGCAAGATGACACCCCATTCGTTTTAACTAGCGCCATCTAGCGTGTGAAGCAACGTATTTGTTTCTAAAGCCCTGCGTTAATATGCGTGTTTTTCAACTTTTAAGCTTGAAATACTGAAATTAAAATACTTTCCTTGTAAAAATCTTTATCTTGTGCGGGGTCAATATGCTGTAATAGCCTGATCCTAATCAAATATAAAAATATAATATAATAATATATATATATAAATCTCTTTCACTTGACTGACTGATTGATTTCAGGCGATCATTCTACAGGCAAACGGCTAAAGATAGAAAGCTGAAATTTTTACTGTATTATTAAGTAGAGGAGCACTATGGTTGGATTTAGGAAAATTTTGACAGGATTCCTAGTAGAGGCTTAATGGAGGTTTGAAACCCGAAATTCATATCTTTGGGCGTGTTTGAAAGATGGCTTAGAAATATTTAAGGCGTGTTCATTTCTGATATTTGGTCCTGGGACCCATTGGTAGACACAAAATAGATTTTTTGACCATTTTTTTTTTAGATATGTATTTGGTGAGCGCTAAGACGGGGCTTTGGAAAATTTTGACAGGTGCCTAATGGGGTCCTTGAAAAAAATATCATCATATCTTTGGATTGAATGAACATAGCGACTTGGATTTTTTGACCAATGTATATTTAGTCGGCAAATATAAGCAAGAAAGAAAATTTACGCGAGTAAAGCCGCGGGTACATGCTAGTATAACATAATTGTAAACATTTTTTTTGGATATGCAACAAATTCCTCAAAAACTGTTTGTATAAAAAAAATGTCAGCAGCGTTACAATAAAAAAAACGTAGGCAACTAAAATTTAATCGTGTGAATTTATCTTAATTTTTAAAAATAAATTCAAACAGGAACTTTTCTACTAAAATAGATCAGACATATGTACTCTTTTAAGTAACTTTTATAAATATCTAACGCGCAATTTAAGATAAGCAATGAGGTCTGCTGCCCATCAAATTAAGCGTTAAGTAAAGTATCCAAATAGATACTTTTGGACTTTGGTTAAAAATTAAGCAGATAAAATACCAAAACAAAAACAAAAAAATGTTTGACGCACAAAAAATGTATGCCGAAATGTATGCTGTAGGATATTACGTATACGCACTGATTTTTGTTTTAAAATGTAAAAACAATTTACAGAAAAACCTTAAAAAAATAATCTATTTTGTTGCAAAAAAGTCTGAGTTAAATAAGATTTAAAATGATATATGAAAGGCACATGCCACCAAAGCTCTTTTACTAAACACTTTTTATAAGGCGAGATAATTTACGGTGAAGTGTTTTTATCAGTTCAAGTTGCAGCGCTTTTGTAAATAATTAAATAAATTTATTAAATAAATAAATTAATTCATGTCTTTTGTGTAGTTTTTTTTTTTTTTTTTTTTGCCACAAATTTTTGTGTGGTCAATTGGAGGTGCGTTACAAGCGAATACAGCTGTCACCTGCGACGACACATTTTGGACTTTGTTAGGCAAAGTGTAAATGGGATGCTAAACAGCAAACTAAATATGTGATGTATCCATATCATTTTTTCGGTCAATATTTTCGCTTTTTATCTTAATCTATTAAATTAATTGTACGAGTAAACAATGATCATATGGAAAAAGTACTTGACATCCACAAATCGATGGGATGGGAATTTTACCAAATTATTTCGATTTTATACATTTCAATTTTATGCAATTATGTAAATACTTAGTATATTTGTTTTTTTTATTCTATGCTATTTAATAACGTCAAAGTCAAAGTCTAAGTCTTCCGCTTATCTAACTCGAATAGCACAAGGCGCCCTTACATCTTCGCAATTCTTTTTGTAAACATGCGCGAATTTGTCGTTGACATCTTTTAGTTATTTAGACTCAGAAGTAGTGTCTATTATTATACAAATATGTACATCTTTAGGCGCTGTACCCGTCGCAAGGCGTTAAGTGTTTCATTGTTGTTGATTTTTTTTTTTTTTGTCGCAGCGCATTTTTATTTTCTCTTTACTTTTTTAATTTTTCTTATTTGTCAGAATATCTTTTTGGATCTTGAGATTATTTATCATATTTTATAATTTATCTTTTTGCGATCAGTTTTCATTTAAATGCGAAACGAGACACTTGTGCTACGCGGACAATAATAATTTTTATTTTAAATCCTTTTCGCGCGTCCTTTGAGATACAAAAAAAAAAAAAAAAAAGATAAACATTTTAGTTTGGAACTCGTATTCAATTGTCTTGTGATGCATTAAACTCCATTAATGCAATATGTCGAACGGAAAGAAATTATCATTTGATGGTAGGTTGATGTGAATGATAAAGCTATGATTAGATAATCAATTAAATTCGGAAATACATAGGTTCAACATTTAAAGACTATTTTAGCGTTAACTATTTTACAAACTAACCTCGAATATATATTTCAAGGTCAAATCACAAATTTGTGATAGGTTTTTATGCAGAAACTAGGGAAAAGTGGTAAATTAGTAAAAAATGTTTTTTTTTCAACTCGCAGAGTAGGTAAAATATTCTAGTAGGAAAACTTTCTTTGTTGACTTGGTCACTAATGACTGATTGGTGACATGCCATTGGTTGTGTTACTCTTGGCAAGTTTATAGTACACAATTATGCTGTTCACGAGGTTTACCATGAGTGCATTAAAGGATGAGTGCAAACAATTGCAACAACAACTAACACAGAATAAAAAATACTTTCTTAATTGTTTTTGCAAACGTTTGCATTTATTCTTTTATGCACTCATGCTAGACCTCGTGAACATAACAAACATTTTATGAAATTATTTCGTAAAGCAGAAAAGACGAATGCATTTGTTTGCTACTAATTTTAAAGCTAACGCAAAACTTTTTCAAACGAACCAAACCAAAATACGAGTAGGCAAATGTCTTCGTATTTTCTTCGTTTGAAGTGATCGAATGAATGCGAGTAAAACATTAAAATGAACGAACAAGAAAGAACGAACAATGAAATGAATGGAAGTGCTTGTTTTTGGTTAGCAGAATTAAACAAAAAAGCCAAACCCGAAGCTGCCTGCTGAAATTATTGTCGCATTCTGTATTTTTTTAAATAAATCCATAAAGGATTTAAATGAAAGCTCAAGTGCAGAAGGTGTGTGTACAACAATTTAAAATAATATTTTTTTGTATTGAAAAAAAAAAAAGAAAACATATTTAGTTCTTTGTACAACTTTTTAACATTTAGAATATACATTGTGTGGTCCTTTGGTGCAAATATGTTCGTGTTTGTCACTTTATGTGTTGCAGCTACTTTCGTGCTCAAATGTAACGAAACAGCGAATTCTGCTTACAAAACATTGAAACAAAACCGAATGCAACCGAACGCGACCAAATGGTACACGATCGTTTCAAGTACTTTTTTCGTTTAATTTTGCAAGCATTCGTTTGTTTCTGTATTTGAAATTTAAGCAAGAGTTCGGCACTTACAAATACGAACTTGACACTTACATTTTTTTTATTTGGTCAAACGAAGCAAATAAAGCAATTCTCCAAATGACTCGTTTGGCGTTTCAAATGCATTTAAAACGCCAAATGCATTTGTGTAAGGCTCTAATACAGATATTTCCGAAGCATACAATTTTTATTTTTTAAAAACTTTTAATTTATATTTTTAACTACAAAACTATTAAAATATAAAACATAAATTTTTGCATGCAAAATTATGCAATGTTTATGACAGAAAAGCGTTAGAAAACACACCCATGACAAACACACACATTTTTTTAAACATGTCATTCAAGAAGTCTTGCAAGACATCTGAATCAAGATAACTGTGACATTTGTATGAAAATTTAGTCGGTATGTCGTCGAGGAAAGAGACTAGTCATCAACGCAGCATTGATGCCGCATTGATGACTTTAGATATGAGAATTTATTGGAATTTTGTTGGTCAAAAACTATATTAAAATATTGTCAAACTGAGTTCTAAAAAATCTGCAAATAAATTCGTTAATTTTTTGTTCCGTCCCTGTATAAAGACAAATTAGAAAGTGCATATTTTCTGAGATGAAAAAGAATTGATAGAAAAAAGTACTTACATGCCTTTATCTTGCGCCAACATTTTATTGTGTACTCTCAAACGCGACAAATAGATGTGTTCTCGTTTGACCCTTGCATTGCTGTTCTTAGATCTGAAGAGCACATTGGTACTGTTCAGAATGGGAAAACATCCAAGCGATAGAATTTCTATATTGTGCCGTAAATGGTTTAAGATTTCAAAACTGTCGCTGAACATGGATTCACCAAAAGTTAAATCATTGAATAAGCACATATTCCAAAAAAAATAACCATAAATAATTATTTATGATTATACTCACATAAGTTAAAATACAGAAAAAAAGTAAATAGCCAAACCGAATTATTTTGGAAATGACCTTCCTCAAAAAATAACTTTTTATATTTACTTTACAATTGTTTGCTAATTTAAGTTGTCACATAAACATAATAAAACATATTCAACATAAATAAATAAATAAATAAATGAATGAATAGTTTAACTGTTTGAAATGGCATGTTGTTATAATATCAAAAATAACAACAAAAATAGCAAAAAAAAAAAAAAATTTAAAAAAATCACCAAAACTTAGTAGTCGAACCAAGTTTCGGTGATTTTTTTTAAATTTAATTTTTTTTGTTGTTATTTTGTTGTTGTTGTAGTCGAACTTAATTTGAATTAAATCACATATTTATCTGTTTGAAAGTGTTTTGTGTATAATTTATGTGAATTGCTTGACAAATGATTTCAAAATTTTCCATAGATTAATTTTAAACAAATTGTCGTTTTTTATGCGGTCAAAAGATATTTGAATGATTAAACATTTTACAACATTTTGCATTTCTTCTACATTCTTATCACATACTTACCTATCCCAATAAATTTAAAATATATTGTTACATTTTTTTGTGAACCACAAAAAAGGCATATCTTAATAATCGATAACTAAGTATGTTTTGTATTAGATCAACCATAAAAGTGGTATATATTATTTTGGTCTCTAATACAGCTACGTAGACTTTTTTCATCTAAGATAAATATCTCAGAAAAGTAATGGTAGATCGGATTGTTTTGCTTTGAGAATTTCTGTCTAACGGAAAATAGTATTCAATGTAATGGTTCAAAATTATTAAACGATTACTGAATCTTATGTCGTAATCCGATCACCGCTTAGATCAATAAGTTTGTATGGAGAGTCCGTCAGTTTTACAGTTATTGACAAACTTATATATGTTTATTTGTAGGTCTATGTTAAAGCTTTGATTTCATCTGTACACTAATGTCTGTCAAATATTGTATAATAAATATTTAATAAGTATTATATTGAAGTAGATAATTATCAAATATATGCCTGTAATAACCGGAAGGTGACGGCAGTCATTTATTCAATTAAAATATTTATTATTGCTATATTTAGCTTAAAAAAATTTAGCTGCTAGTTCCGGTATTGCCCGAGTTCGGTTCGTGCATATTATATAAACAGCTACCAAACTTCTAATTTATTATCGTGCATGCAGAAATATTTGTAAGGGAAAATAATATCGAATATTTGTTTTAGCTAAAAAATAAATATCGCTTTTGAAGAAGTCTTTCATAGATACTAATTCATATTATATTGTACGTAGATTCATTTATTTATTTAGAAATTTTATTTATTTTAAATAAATTTCTGCAATATTTATAGTTGTCAAACAACCATAAATTACTCACAATTTTAGATTTTAACACTTAATCATCCCACCTCATCTCGAAACATATTTTCGTATTTTTAATTTATTTTGAACAAGATTTTTTTTTTATTATAATAACGCTAATTAGTGTAGCAAATATGTCTAAGCCAGGTACTGGGTAGAAGTCAATAAATGAAACCGTAATAAAATTTTTTAATTGAGTATGAAATGGTGACACCCTGTATCTGCTACTGGTTGTGAGTTTTAAAACTGTTTACAGACAATTAAAAATGCTTATTGTACTATTTGAGTCTCATAGCGAGTATACGCTATAGTGTAGCTTCAAAATATAAAACTAAAAATCATTAGAAAGCTTCAAGCCGAAACGTTAACAACAAATTTTGCATACTCAAATTTTTTGAATCGAAAACGTAAATCAGTTCGCAATGCGTTGGCCAAGCAAAAGCACGTTCCGTTTGCAAAATAGTTCAAAACGAACGAAAGCGCTTGGAGCGAACGCTTCGGGCGTGCAAAATAACGGTTTTGAATCGAACGAAACACAGCCGCGAATTGACATTGAGACTATATATGATCGTACGAATATATAAATAATTATATCTAAATATATCAAAAAACAAAAATATTTATTTGTAAATTAATTCTTGTATTTTTTATTTCATTCTTAAAAATTCTCCGAAAATAGCAAATTGCGATGAGCGTTATACGACAAAGAATGGCGATGATTTCAAGCATATTGTCGATATGGATGTGGATGATATACAGCAAAAGTATAGCAAACCAAAGAAAGAACATTGGCTATTGCGTCGCATCTACTTCTTAACCTGGATACGTTTATACGATCGTGAGCAGGCCTTGGCTGATCTTATTGCTGGCATAACACTCGGTCTGACTATCATACCACAAAGTATTGCTTATGCCTCATTGGCAACACTTTCACCGGAATATGGACTCTATTCGGCATTTGCTGGTTCCATTATATATGTTTTCTTTGGTACCATACCACAGGTATCGATAGGACCGACTAGTCTTATGGCCTTACTTACATTGCAGTATTGTGGCGGCAAACCAGTACAAATAGCCATTGTCTTAGCATTTCTCGCGGGACTTGTCGAGTTGCTGATGGGCGTATTCCAATTGGGTTTCATTGTCAGTTTTATACCTGCACCGGTAACAAAAAGCTTTTACGACCGGCACTGCTATTATCGTAGTGCTTGTGCAGATTAAAAATCTATTGGGCATACGTGTTGAGGGTGTACCATCGTTTATGCAATTTTTCCGTAGTATAAACGTCGGCGATGCCGTAATAGGCATATCTTGTATTACGGTGCTTTTACTATTACGCGTAAGTTGCTTTATATTTCACATATCATGTCAGCGTATCACTTACATTTTTGTTTTTTTCTGCAGCTTCTTTCGCAGGTCAAATTCAAGCAGGATACACCCACAACGCGTCGCATTAAGAAATTACTTTGGTATATCAGCATTTCACGTAATGCACTCGTTGTCTTCATCTCTGCCTCATTTGTTTACGTTTGGATGTCAAAGCAAACCGCTGAAGAGAAGTTGCCGTTTGCACTTTCATCGAAAGTATCATCGGCTTTGCCCAGTGTAAGGTTGCCACCGTTTGTATTCGAAGCACGAAATCAGACTTATGTATTTACCGATATACTTCATGAACTTGGCAGTGGCATTGTTGTTGTACCGATTGTCGCCGTTTTGGCAAATGTGGCCATTGCTAAAGCTTTTGGTGCGTTAAATTAAAATTTTACATAAATATATTTTATCATTAATTTCAAATAAATATTTCAGTCAAGGATGGCAATCTTGATGCTTCACAAGAGATGCTGACACTGGGCATTTGTAATCTTGTCGGTTCTTTCTTTAGTGCTATGCCCACTTGTGGCGCCTTTACACGTTCCGCTGTAAGTCAAGCGAGTGGTGTACGCACTCCAATGGCAGGCATTTATACCGGACTTATTGTGCTATCCGCATTGAGCATATTGACGCCATATTTCCAATATATACCGAAGTCTGCACTTTCCGCGGTGCTCATTGCAGCGGTGATATTTATGGTAATTTATAAATTAATAATAATAATTAATAAAAAATTAATGAAACCGTTAAAAATATTTCACAGATTGAGTTTAAAGTTGTCGGAGAGCTTTGGCGTTCCAACAAAAGGACTTCTTCAGCTGGATGGGATGCTTCATTATTTGTCTGTTTGCCGGTGTTGAAATGGGTCTTCTATTTGGCATTGTGGTTAGCATGATATGCATTCTGTTGCGTTTGGGTAATCCCAAACTTGATGTGAATCTAAAGAAAGTAAGTTTTTTTTAAATTATCATTATGATGTGTAGCACCTTACGCATCTATTCTCAAATTTGTTTTTGGTTTGGGTTTAATTCATCCATTCATCCTGATACATAAAATTCAAGTTTACGGTTCAAAAATAATGTTTATGCTCCCACCCCCTAGGAGCATAAAAATTTTGTTCTAAATTTATGTTCATGTATTTTTGGACCACCTAAGGTTTACATAGCTTAACTAGCCGGATTATATTTAAAATTGAACTAGAGATTAACTAAGATTTTTCTTCAAATGGGTTCGATGGATAAATTCAATAAAAATTTTCGTTTTTTTACAGTATGAAGACAACTACTACATTCATATTGTACCGAATTCCGATGTCTACTACACTGGCGTCGATACCATACGCAACGAACTGCGCGCTGCCTGTGCACTCTATAGACACGATTTTCCTGTTCTACTCGAATGTAGCCGCTTCATGCAATTCGATGCAACATTTATTGAAATGCTCAACGCTGTTGCCAAGGAATTGCATGGCTACAATGTAAAACTTATATTGCATCGGCTTAATCCGAAATGGCGTGAAATGTTGCCCGTGACCGAGAATTTACGTTTTAGCAGCGCTGAAGAATTCTTTAATACCGCCGAAATGGAAGTTATGCAAAAACAGTGATTATCATTTTACGATAAACATTTCATTCAAGTTCCTGCTTCTTTGAGGCATTTTATTTTATAACTTAATCCGTTGGTTGTTTGTTCAGCGTGACTCACGTCATTATCCGCGATTTACGTCGGATGTCACCAATTGTACGTACGTAAACATAGCTAACTGGTTTGGTTGATTGTTTTATTGTCTATTTACAATACTTAAATATGTCTAATTACTTAAAAAGAAACAAAAAAAAATAACAAAAAACAAATAAATAAAAGAAACGCTAATTGCTTCTGTTCCGTCGGTTATCACGATTTTGTTTGTTGTTGATGACATTGTGAGGTACTTAATTATAATTTTATAATTTTTTTCGTTTTTACGTTTTTATTTTATTTTCATTTTATGTTATTTAATTTGATTGCGTTATTTAATCGAATTAAGCTAAGTAAAAAACATTGTTTTTTATCTATTCTCTGTAATTATTTTTACTTGGTACGTTTATTTGTGTTTAATCTGTGTGTAAATAGATAAGTTTTTTACGATAAAAAAAGTATAAAATAAAATTAAAATACAATAATAATAAATTGTAAACGTGTCTGGTTTTTTATTTATCTAGCAAAGATTTGCGACTTTTCTCGTTGTAAGTTCAGTGTCGTGGCTTTCTTTTATTTACAGGTAATTCACTGTAAGTCTGGAGATTATTTTCAACGATCATAAATAAAAACAAGAAAAAACGTTAACCTTTGTAGCACCGAAGCTCAAATACCCGTCACACGAGACTATAATTAGTTTATGTGCGATCATCAGTGACGCAGATTATATGCCGCAAAAAAGGGTGGGTGGGAACAACTCAAGTTGGGGTTCAAAAAAGACGCAAATATGTAAAATTTTGAGCTAAAAATGCATATAAAACAATCGTTTTCTTGAAAAACGTGAGTTTGTAAGGTGAGTTTTAAGAGGGTTTGTAAAGTGAGTTTGTAAGGTGAGTTTGTACGGGGTCTATAAGTTAAAGTGGTCAGATGCTTGTCATATCGGCAGCATATTCGTAGGATGACATTTGAAGTGATTTTACCCAGATTGGAGTGAATATATTCATACAAAAACTGAAAAATGGGTGCTAGATTTGTATAGGAACTATATCTAAAAATGGGAGTGGCGCCTTGGTTCTGACATTGTGGCACCAACCTGCCATTTCCCATCGCCTATATTTCCAGTGGAACTATAATGGGAACATGTATATTCAGTTTGTGGAAAATTTGTAACGCCATAAAGGAGGAATCAATGACCCTATAAAGAACATACATATATTATTGATCACCTCGTTGAGACGCATCGATTTAGTCATTACCGTCTGTCTGTCTGTCCGTCTTTCTGTTTATTGGTTTTTGTTGTTTAAATATATTGGTCTATTATTTTAAACTTAAGCTTTTCTAGGTCCTGTGTGCTTTCTAAGTTAAAATCAATGTGCCACGCCCACTTTTAGGTACAGCCCCCATACAAACATACAACATATTATCCAGTTCTTATACGAAAAAGTTCCTTTATAAAGCTAATAGCTTTAAATATGATTCAAAAGCTTCTTGTACCAAGCCAAATCTGCAGTCTAAAATTGGTTGTGGGGAATCGCAAATTCAAAAATTTTAAGAACGTTTTTAATTTCTTTAGGATTTTAAGAATTAATTTAATTAAAATGCTGAGCACGAAGATTTATCCACGACAAATGATCTTTGACAGGTATATAAGCTTTGGTCCATCCGAAATTAAAATTTTTTTTTGTTTGTATTGTTCTTGATTCAACTTCGAATAATTTTGAATCGAAATTGAACTGAAAATGTACTTTCCTGTCAAGGGATTTTGGGAACAGGTATTTTAAAATCTTGGAATTTTTGAAAACTAATATTTTTTTGGACATTTTAAAAAGAAATATTGAAACATTTTTTTTTTTTTGTATTCTTTTAATATTTTGTTTATTTTTATTATTTTTTTTCGCTCATTTTCATTTCTTTTATTTCAATAAATAAATTATAAGTTATAGAAAAAGTATAATAATACCGTATAACAATTTAGTTTTTTTTTTTTTATTTGGGTTTTATTGCAGTGTTTATTATTTAATATATTGCGCTTTTTTATTCTTATTTGTTCTTTGTCTTTATTATTAATATTATTATTAATAATATTATTATTTTAATTTTTATTATATTTTTTTTTTTTTTGAAAGGTATATAACAAGTCATGCATTAGTTATCTGAGGTTGTAGATTTGCAAATATTTTGCACGTTTGTGTATCTGTATCTGTGTATGTGTGTGTATGTAACTGTATCTGTGTATTTGTATTTGTATTGTATAAAGGTGAAATATATTTAAAGTTCGAAATACTAAATCACTGGCAAAAAGTTTCTTTGATGAAATAATACTTTCGATTGTAAAGTAAACTGTTTACGTGGGAAGTTTTCCATTATAATTATTAATTATTATTATTGTATTATTTTTTTTAATTTATTAATTTTTTTTTTTATAATTTTGCTTAAATTTTTTGTTTGCGATATTTTAATTATTTTTTTTTTTTTGCTTTTAGTTTAATTTTTTGCTGCGATGAGTTTGCGTTTATGTTTGAGTTATGCTTTTCCTAGAGAAGTCGCCATTTCTTTATTTATTTATAATGCTTTTTTTTCTCTATATTGAATATTTTTTTTTTAACTCATTTAAATATTTTTATGTAATTTTTTTGTATGATTTACGCATGATTTTTTAGGAATAATCTGCAATAACTTTTTGTTGATTTAGTTTAATTTTTTTTTTTTTTATGTGTTTTATTTGTTTGTTTGTTTATGTATTTTTATGTATATAAATTTTATATGCTTCACAAGAAAATCTTTTACTAAAATTTAAATAAGAAATTTGTAAGAAAGTCGTGGTTTTAAAAAGTGGTTTGAAATGTAGAAAATCTGTGAAAAACTTTGAAGAGCTTTTGGTATTTTGATCACTACTAGAGATGGGCGTCGGGACGATAACTTTTATGTACGACTTTGAAAGTTTTTATAAATCAAAGAAATATTTGTGTTTTTATAAATAAAAGTAAGCGACACCACCGGGAATCCCGTCCCGACGCCCATCTCTAGTCACTACGCATAAACTGTAAATATCTAAACTCGGAGAAAACCAATAAAAAAATCGTTTTAAGATCATGATTGAATTTGAGAATCTGCATTCATTTCAGCTGATCTAATATTTATTTATAAAAATGTTTAATTATTTATGTAAAGCATATATCAAATTTGGTTGCACCAAAGTTCACAAAGCTTTTTTTGTTTATTTGTTCTTTTTTTTTTTTTTTAACCATATAACTACTATTTTGGATTTATATCTTATATATTTTTGTTTTCCCATTTTTATTTTATATGTTTTTTTTAAAAGCAAGAGGTACGCGATGTATTTATGCATTTGGTTTCATTTTGTCATTTTAATAATTTAAGATTGTTAACGTTTTAGTTAATTAATTTTTAAAGTCAGAATGAGATAATTTACGAAAGCAATAAAGAGAATTTAGTTATTTATTTATTTTTTTTTTTTTTTTTTTAGATTGTTAGGAAACTTTTGTATTTTTTTTTTTTTTTTTTAAAGCAATATTTTCTTTTTTTAATTTATTTTTTTCTTTGGCTTATGAAGATTTGAAAAATGCAATGAGCGAATTTTAGAAAAAAAAATAAAATTATGAGAAGAAAATTTAAGAAAAAGATAGAAGTTAGAAGTAGTACGTAGTAAGTTTTTTTAGATTAAGAATTTTTGAAATATAGTAAAAAACAAATTAATGTTTTGGAGAAATCAGAATTAAATTTTTTTAATTAACATTTACTGAATATTTTTGCTTGATAATTGTTTTTATTTTTTTTTTTTTTTTTATATGTAAATGATTTTGTATATATGTATGTATTATATCATATATATTTATATTGTATGCTCTTTGTATAAATGTTTATTTGTTTTTGTAGGTAAACTATGTGTGTTTTTATTTTTTATAAGTTTTTGGTCTATTCACTTTGGTTTTTGTTTACCTTTAAGGGGTATCACTGTTATTTTGCATGATAGTGTGTCATTTTATTAAGTGTTTCGATATTTTTTTACTTTTTTTCATTATATCTAAAGTATTAAACTGCAATTTGTCTTTGTGATATATTCAGTTACATATTAAATACATTTTTACGATATTTCTGATATTTGCATATATTTTATTTTTTTTTTTTTTTGAGCGACTATTTTACAAAAGCGTTGAGTTGAAAAAATTGATGAGAATTATAGAAAAATGCTTTATTTATGATTATTCATTCCGCCTGAGTAGCATGGTTGGCGCTCACAAACATCGCAAAGATATTTTGTTTTAGAAAACGACAGTTTCCGTCGTATATGCATCGTAAGCATTGTGCTGTTCACGAGGTCTAGCATTAGTGCAAAAAAGAATAAGTGCAAACGATTGCAACAATAACTAGCAGAGACATTTTTTTTCTGTGTTATTTATTGTTGCATCGTTTATGCACTCATGCTAGACCTCGTGAACAGTACAAATATTAAATATATTACGAAACTAGATTCACAGTTAAAAAGAAGGTGTCTAAAAATGTATTAAATAGCATATTCTGAAATTGAAAAACGTTGCTAATCTGCTATTGGCTATATAAAACTTTCTTGGAGGCACCCCTTTAATACTTTTCGAAAGACTACTTGAATTCCAAACGAAAAAAAAAAAAAGGCGGGATATCAATTTTTTGAGTATCGTGACATATTGATACATTTTGAAATGTCCCAAACGCAATCGATTTTTTGATTATCGATATTTTGCGATACATTTGTTTTTATTGTTCCACTAAAAACAGATTTCGTCAATCCATATAAATATATCTACACCAAAAGTACTAAAAATTGATTTTAAAAAAAAAAAAGGGAACTTTATATATAAAAAAATTTTAAGACTTAAAAATTTTGAAATTTATCGAAAGCAATTAGAAACTTTTGTAAAATATTGCGCTCACGTTTTTCTGTATTTCTACCAAATTTTTGTATTATTTTTTAGTTTTCTTTTTTTTTGCATTTTGAAATAAACTAAATATTTGGAGCATTGAACTCTGTTCTCTTGAAAATATTTTGCATGAACTTGTAAATTCTAAATCCAAAGTTTAATAGTACCCATTTTTGTTTTTGTTTTGTCGATTTTTGTGGTAAGTTTTTATTTTATTTTATTATATTGTATTTAGTTTCATTTTTTTTTTTTTTTTTTTTTTTTTTTTTTTTTGATTTATAAATTTAATTTAAATATTTATAATGTATATTTTCTTTATTTTTAATATATTTTTTAAATATAATATATGTTTTTTCTTTTCTTTTAGTGTTTTATTTATTCTTTTTTATGTTTCATTTTTTTTTTTTTTAATTTCTTTATGTATTTTATTTTTAAATTTATTTATAAACTGGTCAGCAACAGTAGCAAATTTAACAATGTGCGTTAACAAATAATTGTAAATATAATATAATTTTTATTTTTTTATTTTTTTTTTCTTTAATTTATTTATTTGTAATGTATTTATATATATATATATGTGTGTGTATGTGTATATATGTGTATTGTATGTATATATATAATAAATACGCGAAGAATTTCAATGACATTTTTGAATTTGTCTTTAATGCTTTTTATTTTTTTGTTTTGTTTTTATTTTAATTAATATATTTGTATAATTTATTTTTTATTTTATTGCATTTCATATTTTATTAATTTATTGTATTATTTAATAATATATATTTATATCTTTATTTGTGTTGAATTTATTAAATTATTTTGTTTTAATGTGTTTTGTTTTTGTGTTTGTGTCTGTGTTTGTATTTTTTTTTTTATATTTTACAACAATTTATTTGTTTTATTTGTGTGTATTGTGTTCTGTGTTTTTATTTTTAATTTTTTTATTATTTCTTTTTCTATTTGTTCAACGTTTTTTTTTTTTTTTTATAATAATTTTGTTTTTTTTTATATCCGTAATATTTCTATCAATTTAATTAATAAAAAATATTATTAGTACTATTAGTTTCGTCTTAAATTTCTTTTGTTTTCACTTATATTTTTTTTTCTTTTTGGTTTTAATTTAATTATAATCATAATATAATATATAGTATTTATTTTATGTATTGTATTTGTAATAATAATAATAATAATAATTATAATCTCTAAGAATAATATAACAGGACTCTATAAACAGACCGGGGTTATTTACCAAAACCGAACCCGAATTTTCCAAATAGATCTTTTCCTTTTGATAATACATCACCGCCGGGCGCTGCTGCTGCAATACCTTTAAGACCGCCAAGCAGTCCAGCGCCCGGCCCTTGAGGCGGTGGTTGCGCTTGAGGTGGCACTTTTGTTGTTGTTGTTGCATACCTGGTTGCATACCTTGTTGCATACCAGGTTGACCAGGCTGCATACCAGGTTGCATGCCAGGCTGTTGCTGTTGCATGCCTTGTTGCATGCCTGGTTGCTGTTGTTGCTGTGGTTGCATACCTGGTTGTTGCTGTTGCTGTTGTTGTTGTTGTTGTTGCTGTGCACCACTACCAAATAGTCCCCCGAAACCGGTTGCCTGTTGTTGCTGCGTTGGCTGCACACCACCAGGTGGTTGCATTGGATCTGTTTTCGGTGGTTGTTTTGAACCAAATAGACCACCAGTGGCAGCCGAAGTAGCACCTGACAATAAGCTAGTAGCTCCGGAGAAAAGTCCGCCTGTTTGGTGATTGCGTCGTTACTGGCACTTGTTGTTGCTGTTGTTGTCCCATTTGACCCATTTGTCCGCCCATTTGTCCCATCTGTCCGCCCATTTGACCCATTTGTTGCCCCATTTGCGTTTGTTGGCCCATCATTCCCGGCTGTTGTTGTTGTCCCATGCCTAATTGCTGCTGCTGTTGTTGTTGTTGTTGTTGCTGACCCATTGGTAACTGTTGCTGACCATACGGTTGTTGTTGTTGCTGTTGTAGTAGTTGTTGTTGTGTTTGCATTCCAACATTACCACCGCGACCGATCATCCCCTGGTATTCATAAAACGTATAAAAGGGAACACACAAAAAAAAAAATAAAATATTATTAGATCGTCATCAAAGAACTTGTTAACATTTTAGGGGACTTTTTATGCTACAATGTAATTTGGAAAAAAAAAAAAACCAAAAACGAATTGGATTATTCGAACTTATTTTTTTTTTTTTTTTTTTTCATTTAAATTTATGTTTGGCGTTGGTTGTTGATTTGGATTTTATTTTAATGTTTCATGAACTTTGTTTTATTAAATAAGTTATTATCGATATTTCTATTATCAAACAAACTATAAATTAGAGTTAGTAAATGTTTTATTTTTTTTTGCTTTATATTGCTAGCAAACCCAAAACTTGTGGAGGTTAGTTTAGTTGATAACGAAATTCTACTATGTTGAACTACTATTTTCAATTTCAAGCTTAAAATTAGTTTGTCATGATAATTTTTCGTATTGAGAGATTTAACGGTCAAAACTTTTAGTTATAGGCATTTTAAGAAATACAAAAAAATATTAGCAGATTTTAGAATACGACTCAAACTTATGTTTCACCACTGGATTCGGTTCAAGAACCGGTTTTCATGAATCTTGGACTGGGTTTTTAGTTTAAATCTTTGTTGTTTGGATAAGGTTCTTTCAGAGTAGGAAAATCAGTACCCAGGTTTGAACCCTGGGTTATTACATATGGGGTCTGGTGAAAGACACATGTGGTCAGGATGGGTTGGTTTCGCAGGGGAAACCGGAATACATTTTAAACTAAAGCACACACTAACCATGGATGAGTAAAGTCAGGTCTTTGAAGACATTCGCAAGATTGGAATCTGGAATTGGTATCTAGTTGCATTGGACCATACCAGCTGGGTTAATACCCTCAGATAGTGATGCCCAGGCTTTTAATAAGTTGTAATGGCGATAAATATATGCTTTCTGTTCTGTTCTTTTAGCTTATACGAACATATTTGCGGACCGATTGTTCACTTAAAATCAAATAAATCGATGTGGCAGTCATATTTTAATCAGATTTCTTTTTTTGTCTTATTTTCTTATCTTTATAGTTCACATGCTTTGTATGTAAATTTTTAAATATAAATTTAGTAAAAGTTTTGAGCGTAAATAATTCATAATTATTTAATTTCTCAATACGAATCGAAATTTAATTGTGACATTTGCTGTTTTGAATTTTAATATTTGTTACATTCTTAAAAACAAACAAAAAATATGTAGAACTAGCAACGTTTTCAAAAATTTTTTTTTTAACGCTTTTTTGCTTCTAAAAATCTAAACTATTACAAAAAAAAAAAATATACACGACTTCACTTTTCAATTTGTTTGTTTGCAAAATTCAAAAATTTTTTTAAAAATTTTGTAAAAATATTTTTTAAATACCTAAAACAAAAATTTTATTAGGCATTAAAAAAGCATTTAAATATAAAAAAAATTAAAATAATAAATTGGTTTTTGGAATAAAAATTTTGAAAAGAGTAAAACTATTTTTTTTAATATCGAAAAAAATAAATAAACTTGGTAAAAGCTCTTATTTCTGTACACTAAGTATTTATATATAGAAATATATATGTTATATATGTTTGTATGTAAATGTATTTATATATTGTTTATGTATTAAAATAGTTAAAATGTTTGTTTTATTGTGATTATGTTATGTATTAACAAAAAGAAATTCTTATTTAAACGAAACTTCGCTTTGTTTCCGAGTATGATTTGGTCATGATTTTATTTTATTATTATTTTTTTTTATATGCGACTGTTTTTTTTTTTTTTTCATTTTAACTCAAAAATTAAATAAAGCTTCTTGAAAAATAAAGAAAAAGAAAGCAATTTTATGAGAATTAAAAAATACAAAGCAAAAATTATATTGACGAAATGACTAAATAAAAAATAATAATAAAAAATTAATATTAATTATAATACTAAAACTAAATTATACAAAAATGTATTTACGTACATACAGTGAATCACATAGAAATTTATACACATTACATCCAATATTCATATAACAATCACATTAGTAGAAAAATTATATAGCATAGATATGTATAGTAGATAGATAGTTAGATATAGTTAGATATATAGATAGATATATATATATTTATAATGTATGTATATCAATCGAAACAGTACTCTTTTTTCATACTTTAATAAGCACTTTCATCAATTATGTATTTACAAATATATTATTGTATAAAGACTGAAATCGTACGGTTTGGACAAGTTTGTATCTTTAACTTTTTGTTTTAGTTTGAATTTAACACAGAAAATTAAAATATTTTTATTTTCTGTGATTAGTGTAAAAAAATCTTCGAGAAAATTAATTGAAATTAAGAAAAGAAAATTGAGAAAAATTTTGCTCTGCTGCTTAGTGTGGCATGTAATGTCTTTTTTTTTCTATTTGAATAGTTTTAATTATTTTTTTTTTTTTTTTGTTAATAGACAAGTAAAGATTTAGAAGGAAAATAAACTGATACGAGTACTTAAAATGATTGTCGAATATATTTAAAATTTTATTTATAAATAAAAAAAATAAAAAAAATAAATATATAATAAAATAATAATTAAGTTTTTAGCGATTTAATTGCAATTAACTATTTTAGTTAATAAAGCGAACAGTAGAACAGACGTCGATGCAGAACACCCTAGAGGGTAGAGACATAAAGATGGCTGAGGGGAAAACCCATATGTCCCCACAGAATAGCATTTTTTTTTTTAAATATGATATTCATCGTGTATGAGTGTTTTTTACGTATAACTGTAGTAATTGGCATTTAAACGTATTGGAAAGTTAAAAATCTGATCCATTAAAAAGAAGTCGGTAGTGCCACACATATAACCTTGCGCAATTTTTGTTTAGATTCTATTCACATGTTGCAAATTTTCGATTTGAATGAATACCAGTCTGATTCATTTGAACTTTAAATTATTTATAAGCTATTTCGATTATACTCATGGAATTTTTACTAACTATGAACGCATTAAATCGCTTAAAATAAAAATCATTAAAAAAATATATAAATAAAAATATAAAAATAAATAAATACATAAAAATAATTAATAATAAAAACAATTTGCTGTGAGTGGTGAATTTGGTGAATTGTGAATTTAAGTAAGTTTCAGTTTTTATCTATTGTAGACTTTTATTGTAAAATTGTATATAAAAGTGACTGAGACGACTGTAAAAATACAAAATTTATACAATTAAGTATCTAGACTGCATATTGCTACCATATAATGAAATAAATGCATTTTTATACACTTTATACAACACATGAATGCGAATTGTTGTAGTTAGTTTTGGAATTTTTTTTTTTTATTTAATTATTTTTTTTTTTTTTTTTATTTATTTATTTTTTTTTTTTTTTGTTTGTAAAACTAACGACGACAAAAAGTGCTGCAATATTTGATTTTCATTTTAAAACATTTAAATACAATTTACAAATTCTGTTTTATTTATACAATATTTTTTTTATGTAATTCATTCATTAGTTTATGGTAACTACAAGAGAGATATTTATATATCTAAAAACATGTTGCTAGCTATACATAAAATATTTGTTGTTTTTTCGCTTTTTTTTATATTTTTTTATTTTTATAATAGTAGCTGTATTGATAAATATAAATATTTATTGATTGGATTGAATTGGATGTTCTATATGTATTGTAATGTAAGCGTTAAAAATTTTATAGATGAAATTGGACAGAAAAATGAAATACTTTAAGATATTTGCACTGAAGGACACAGTATGAAGATGATATTTTATTTTTAATTTTTATTTGAAATTTATGAATTATTGAAAAAAAAATATAGCAAACGCTGGACTTAGTAAATGTATTTTTTTAAAATAGATGCCTTGAGATGAATTTGAAGTAGTCACAAAAGTACGTTACTGTTCGAGTCATGAGTAAATTGTGAGTGATTTTTTTTTACAGTATTTTATTTTGGAAAACTAAAAACAAATGAGAGTGACAGAGATAGCAGTAGTATAGTTAGTCATAGTAGAGTATTAATTAAAGGGTAAAGTGAAGAATTGTTTATAATATTTTTGTTGTTATTTTATTTTTTTTTTATTTTTTTTTTTTTTTTTTTTTTTTTAATAAAAAAAAAAAAAAAAAAATTTTTTTTTTTTTTTTTAAAAAAAGAAATAATAATTATTAATTGTTGGTGACGGGGGGGGGGGGGGTGTCTAACAGTGTAGGGGAAGCAGGGCGAGCATCTATAGCAACAAATATAACATAAAGACTTCACATTTACCACAGCAGACCATTACAAAAAATTATTTTGAAAAAGATAGAAAATAGTAGAAAAGTTTTCGAAAAAGACAAAAAAAAAAAAAAAAACAAAATAAAAATAAAAATAAAATAAAAAAAATTAAAAAGAAAAAATTTGAAATATATCCAATAAAAAAATTAATTAAAAACAATATTTATAAATTTTAAGAAATGATTTTAGTAGATTTTTCGATCACATAAATTTAGAAATTTAAAGACTTTTGCTAATCTATCTATAATTTAAGCTGAATTCGAAAATTAAATTAAAAAATTTAAAAGCGGAACAATTTTCGAGAAACATATTTGAGAAAATTTTATTTTTTTTTTTTTTTATAGTAGTTTTATTCTGTATTGTTTTCCCTGATTAAAATGCTCTAACATTTGTGGTTTAGGGGAAGACCAGGGCTATTCCAAAAGTTTTGAGTTCCGGATGACAACGATTCTAATTCAAAAGATCCTAAATTCTTTTAGAAAATTTACTTGTATAAAATTTTTTAGAAAATTGCTAAGTCGACTGAGTATCGGTACCAGTTTTTTTTTTTTTTTTTGGTTCGTAAAAATTTCTCCTTAAAAATTGCCTATTTAGGTAAGCAAAAATGAATTGAAATTGAAAACCAACTGTTTCATTTTCCGGAATAAATTCGAAAATTTTTCAAAATTAAAAGTATTTGTAAATTTTATATAGCGAAAATTTGGCGATTGTGCAGACAGAAGGACATATCTAGAATGACTGGAAATTTTGTCATGTTTCCTTCTGCCTGTTATTATATGTGCCATGGAAACTATTAGAATCTCGAAAACTGTTCTACTTTGAAAATAATTTACGAGTATTTCAATTTTGGAGAATGTGACGGTTCAGAGAAGCTATATTTTATTGTTCAATATTTTTTTGTTTTTATATATTGTAAATTCTTATTGTTGTAAATATTTCAAAATCGTATTCGTACAGTGGTGTTGTTTTTGTTGTTGTTCATACGTTAAGTAACGATTTTAAAGACTTCAGATTTTCTATATAATTCACTGAAAATTTTGTTTATGTCTGTTTTTTTTTTTTTTGTATAATTAATTAAAATTGAATTTCTTTTTTTTTTTTAAATTCACTCTTTAAATTAAATGTTAATAAAATTCTTTTTTTTTATATAAAATAAAATTTTTTAATGCGCACAAAAAAACGAAATTGAATAAAAAAAAAAAAATAAAAGTTGTGTTTATATTGTCACTTTTGTTGTTGTTGTTGTTGCCTTATAAATCACTGCACTCAAAAGTAGTTTTATTATTATTCCTTTTTTTTTTTGTATTTTACCTTTGACCTTTGTTTGCACCTTTGACTTTATATCTTTGCATACACGAAATATATGTATATCTTATATATTGTATGTATAGCTTTAAATTTATATACTCAACTTTTGTTGTTTTTCTTTATATGAAAAAAAAGCTTTTAGTATTAATATTTATAGATAGATGTGGACATATGATATATGTATATAAATTGCTCTTTAAAATTTTATTTTAAAGGGACACAGAGACTTATTTATTCGTACAGAAAATGTGAATGAGAGACATTAAGAATTTGAGCATAAATATGTTGCACTGAAAAATATATTTTACAATAAGCAATTCTTTTTACAAATTATTATAATTTTTAATTATTTATTTATTTTATCATATATAAAAATCAATTGGGTGTCCCTTTTTTTGTTGACATTGTTGTTGTTATTGTTGTTTCTGTTTAAACAAAAAAGAAAAAGGAAAACATCTAAAAATGAATTCGAAAAAAATGATAAATTAAATAAATAAATAAACCTACGAAAAAAATAGAGAGATAGAAAGAGGTTAAATCACTCAAAATCGTATAAATATTGAATTAACAACAAGCATTTCTATATTTTAATTAACTCTGAAAATATATATCATGTATAAACTCATGATTCATGGTATAAACTGTTTTGAAATATATTATTTATGTTTAAAAAAAAAAAGAAAAAAAAATTTGAAAGTTTTCTTGAAAATTGGACACAATTGAAAATATAGAAAGAAGTTATAGACAGTTCATGCTTTCATAATACAAAAACACTTTTAAAAGTTTTTAAAATTTTTCATTTTGTTTATCATTTTTATCACAATTTCGATCACATTTTTCAAAATGGATGTGTTCATTTTCTCTGTAGTTCTCAGTCAGCTTACACAACACAACACATTGTTCTTAATTTCATATTTTTTATAATAATTATAGTAATATTTTCGTTTTTAAAAGAGTTTGATTAACTAAAGTCATTGTTTCTAGGGTGACATCTAATATCTAAGACGACAAAGTCATTCCGCAAGCATGTGCAAATTTGTTGCTTTGTTAAAAATAAAAATAAAATAAAAATATAATTAAATTAAAAATTATTTTATATATATAAAAAAAAAAAAATTATAAATAAATAAAATAAAAAAACGTGAAACTTAAAATTTACTTTGCATGCAAATATTCGGCTTATTATCTTAGAGGAAAAATTTTGTATAATTGACACAAGACAAGAGACGAAAACTTACGAAATTTAGTACACAGTAAAAAAAAAAAATTTAAACATTTAGAGTTTTGAAATTTTATAGTTTTAAAAATTTTTAAAATGAATTTTGATGTTATGATGTTTACATTATTCAAATTAAATCATATGTACACTAACAGCCATGTTCTCAGAGACCCTCTTAAGCAAGATGTTAAGGAAATTCGATATTAACTATGTGAAAATTGTTGAATATTAAATTCGATTGAATCTTGCGGAAAAGAAATTAATTAAATTAAATGTAATCAAAAAAAATTAAAAAAAAAAAAAACACATTTTTGTTAAAAATTTTAACATTTTAACCTAGTTCGTTTTATTCTAAACAGTAATTCCCAAGTTTATAGCCATCATAAACAGACTTCACATATAAAAAACAAAAATATTTTATTCCAAAGGTGATTAGATATAGTGAAACCCCTATAGTTTTCATGACAAAAAACAGTCACCAGGAGCGGAGCCAAATACCGCGCTGTCTTTTATTTTTTTTCATCGGAAACCAACTTTCTTTTCATTTAAAACATTTATATCGGTCTTGATTCCGTATATTTAATCGCAAAAAAAATACGATTTTCAAATCGAAAATTTTGGTGCTCCGGCAAACTTAAATGCAAAATTTCTCTGATTCCAAAACGGATTATTTCTTACAATATTCCGTTAGCGTGCGCGTTAATTTGTTGCTATCGATACCAACGCGAACGCTAACGATAGTGGAAACAGAACATAAGAAAAATGAATTATTTTATGCTGCGATTTTATTGCTTTAGAGTTTATATTCTAAAAAAATTATATTTAGTACTTTTGTCTATATTAACTAAACTAAAAGTTATATCGAGGCAACAACATTTTTCGATTTGGTCAGACCGATAACCTATAAGTTTATAACCGATAATCGATTTTTCCATATACATAAAAAACACATTGAGAATGAAAAAATAAAAACAAAATTAAATGTTAAATGAAATGTAAAAGTGAATAGGAAAATGATTAAATGGTGATTTAAATAATTGCATAACAATTTAAACAGATACAACAACAAGAACAACAACTATTTCGCTATTTATATTTAAAATTACAATTTCTTCTTTTTTTTTTTTTTTGTTTTCTTTCTTTTTATATATAGATATATATAAGTTTCGATTGAAATAAAAATCAAATTGAAAAACGGTGCTGAAATCATGAAATTCTTAATATAAAAAAAAATTGGTTTTGTTATTTGAGATAAAAAATATGGAAAAAATTTTACAAAAGTTTTTATAAAATAAAAACGAAAATTTAATAAAATTTAAAAAAAAAAATCAACTGCAGTAAACTAAATATAAATATATAAATATTGCTTTAGCTGTTTATGTCTTTTGTTTGGAAAATTAGTTCCATTGTATTTCAATTGAAAAAAGAAAAATAAATATTTTTAATTTATTCTTGTCATTTTATATTTGCATATTTTCCAAATTGGAAAACTGTTGACCTAATCACTGATAAAAAAATTTTTTGCTCAATAATTATTTTGTTAAGTGTAGAAAACTTAAAACAAAAAAATATATTTTAGAAACTACGCGCTGTAATTGTTTTTAATTATTAATTATTATTATTATATATTTTTTTTAGATTGAATTATCAATCCCTTCATTTTTATTATTTTTTTAAAGAAATAAATATTTTAAATAAATATTTTAAATTAAATAAAATATAAAAATAAAACAAGAGAGCTCTTCACAATAAAAAAAAAATAAAAAAAAAAAATAAATAAAAATATTTTAATATTAAAAAAAAAAATAAAATCTACACAAATTTCACTTACTTTTGCCTTGAGGTCCACGTTGCCCGGCCACGCCAGGCATCATGTTATCTCTTGGCGGTGGTGGTGGGCCTCGTGCACCGGGTCCTTGGCCTCTGCCCCGCTGACTTAAGCCGCCGCGAGCAGCCGGACCACCCGGCACCATCTGATTGTTGTACTGATCGGGTGCATCGGCAAGGAAATTTGATGGCACCAAACCGCGCACCCCGTCCAATTCACCCATATAGAAACCATCTTCGTCCATATCACCGTAGACGAGTATAATTTCGCCCGTTTTGAAACTCAATTCCACCTGCAGTTAGTTGGAAAGAAAAAAAAGAAAAAAATACGATAGAGCATTGCGTTCCAACCAGTTTGTTTTTTTTTTACCAAATTTGTAAAATTTTATGTATTCAGCAAAAAGTGAAATACTCTTTTCTTTTTTTCTACAAATATGAATCGCGCCCAGCATTCTAGCAATACGTGCACAGTTTGTTTTGTAAGCACTTACATTGCTTGGTGCCTTTGGCTGCGTTTCATTGGTTTGCGATCCCAAGCCAAGATCCGACATAAATTCGCTCATGATACCCCCCAAATAAACCCGAGCTTTGTGTTTGACGTTTACGCTTTATAACACAAAAATTACTTTTAGTTTTTTTTTTTTTAATTAAAAATAAAAATAAAACCAAAGAACTACACAAGAAAATAAATAAAAATAAATAAAATAACATTCCGAGCTATCAGTGAAACATAAAAGAAATATTTCAAAATTTGACTTGATGAATAAAATACAGGGTGCTCATAGTAATATGCAGGAAATCATTCTTTATGAACTTTATTTGAAATATATGCACAGCTCGGAATGATAATAAATATTGTCAGATGTGTAATTTATTGTACATATAAACTTATTAGATACTTACTTCGGCATCAACATTCGGACTCAATTCTTGGGGATCATAGTCGTAGAGCGCAATCATACGTTTCACTGGCATATTTGCGTAAATATCACCCCAACGATCACGGCTGACATTGCGCATACTCTGCTGTGGAACCGTTTGACCGGGCATAATTTGTGCCGTGCCACCGGCCTGTGTAGTGCCAGGCATTGGGCCCATTTGACCCATTTGCCCAGTACCATCATCAACTTCGGTGACCATATTGTGCGGCACATAGCCACGTCGTCCTCGCAATTCACCCCAGTAAAAACCATCGGCATCCTTATCACCATAAACCTAAATCAGAGCGCGTACGTATTGAAAGAGACAAAATGATACGTATACGTATATATGAATGAATTAGTTAGGGGATTATGTTCAGAATATTTTAATTCTAATTGTAATCACGAAGTGCATTTTTAATTAAACTTAAATTAATTTATTGTTGCAAAGAAAATTAAGTAAGTAAGTAAGTAAGTAAGTTATGTGTAAAGTTATTTAGATATTTAAATTCTAAATCAAAGATATTTTTTAAGTAATAAGTAGAGAACAACTACTACTTATGGTAGATAGATAGATAGTTAGATTGATAGATAGATTGATATTGATATTGTATAGTATTGTAGTTATATATATAAGTATATAAGGTAGATATTGTAGTTTTTCTTAGTTCGTTTTAAACTTATTTATAGAAAAGGGAAAGACATTTAGATAGATTGATAGATAGATTGATTGATCTGATTTGATTGATTGATTAATTAACTGACAGAGATACTGTGTGTAAATGATCAAATATTTTAACTAAGTGAATGACGCGCGTTAAGAAAGACATGCTCAAATGCAATATCGATGCAGTTTATAGTATACAAATTGGCAGCAAGCCCAGCCAATTAGAACGTTCAATTCGTTTCCGAATTCGTTAACGATTTATTCCGAGTTATTGCGTCAAGTACATCCTTCGCATTTCGGATAAATTTACCGAAATAAAAATATTCCAACGCCGTATAGAATCGGCTTCAGTGTTTGAAAACGTTTAAAGTAGAGAGTATAGTCTCACCTAATCCATGTGACCTGTTTGGCATGCGTTACATTTGGCGTATTTTGTACATTGCTCCAAATTGGAACTCTAAATTCTTACCTTAATAGTATCACCCTCTTGGAATGGCAGTTCTTCGTCGCATCCATCTGGATTGGGACTCATTGTGCTTGGATCGTAGTCGAACATCGCAACAAAGTAGCGTGGTTTCTTCTGTGCGGCCATTTGTTGTTGTTGGGTCTGACCTGGCTGTTGTTGTTGTTGCCCGGGCATCATTTGACCCTGTTGCATTTGTTGTTGTTGTTGTTGCTGTTGTTGTTGTTGGCTTAAAGGACCGCGTGGTCCTATAGCACCTGGCATTTGTCCCATCATTTGCGCTTGACCCATTTGGCTCGGCATTTGACCTGGCATTTGACCTGGCATTTGACCTTGCATCTGACCTTGCATTTGACCTTGCATCTGACCTTGCATTTGATTTTGCATTTGACCCTGCATTTGCCCTTGCATTGGACCTTGCATTTGACCTTGCATCTGACCTTGACCTGGCAGCTGACCCTGCATTTGACCTTGCAGCTGTCCCGGCATTTGACCTTGCATTTGGCCTTGCATTTGTCCAGCCATACCTGGCGGAGCAGGCCCCCTAAATCGTGGACCCAATCATTTGTCCCTGTGGCCCGTATTGCTGCTGTTGTTGTTGTTGCGGTCCCTGCGGCCCTCGACCCGGCACCATTCCACGCTGTGTTGCACCCGGCTGATAGCCCTTCATATTCATCAGTTTAGATTCAGAGTTTTTGGGAATCGGCGTTTGGAATCGTTGTGTGTTTTGCGCATGAATTCGAATTTCGAAAAGTCAATTTGAAATTTTGTTAATGCAATTTTTCTTTTTTGGTTTTGGTTTAATTTTTTTTTTTTTTTTTAAACAATATTCTATTTAGCATAGTTCAACATCTTCTTTAACATCGTCTTAAGCTTGGCATAAGTTGGCTCATTTTTTAATGTTTTTTTTTTTTTTTTACACTAAATCTTTTTTGTTAGTAAACTAAAGATACATTTATGTCTGTTTTAAATAAGGCAAAATATGTTTTAAATAATGTAATCATCTAAGGTAAGGTTTTAGTATAAAATCAAAAACTTAAGGTAGTTTATGTAAAGGAGTTATCAACGAAAGCGCAAAGCTATTGTATAAAAAAAACATGAGTCACAGTTTGAGTTTTAGAAACGAAATTAATAGAAATGATATTGTCGCGCTAGAGAGTTATTTATTGTTTAGTTGTGAGATTAGTTTTAGTTTAAGGTTTAGTTTATATTCTGTTGTTCTATCATGTACAGCATATTTATACAGCGTGGATATTGGCAAGTGGGTTTGTTATACGATATTATTTTGTACACCTCAACTACTTAAAATTATATATGTAAACTTAATAGAACAAGGAAAAAAAAAAACAATAAAAGCAGGTCAACAATTTTACACATTCTCTAGGCGTGTAGCATTTAGCATTTTAATGATTTATATAATGTTGTAAACTAGAACTGAAATATGTATATATTAAGTTTCAGTCTATTTCTATTTGAAGTGAGATATGAAAAAAGGCAGTATATTTAATACTCGAGTCGAAACTATTCAAAACAGCCGCCGAAAGTCTCTTAAGAATAGATGTCATTGTATTTGACACTGTGTTGTATTTTGTTTTTTTCGACCATTTTAACCAACCTGACTAAATTTTAAAAAAATTTGAGAACATTTTTATGGGTGCTACTACCAGAATATTTGTTGAGATCTTACTCGTAACAAAGAAAATTTGTATGACGCCAGTTCAAAACTGATTATAGGTGATCTTTTTAAGGCTCTGGATAATCTAAGTTTCTTAATCTTTTTTAGTGTGCAAGATTATCCAGATTAATACGGAAGACAGCAGAATGGACGGACAGACGGACTCTTTTTTCTTTCTTTTACGGTGGCCGAAAATGTATGAAAAAATTTTTTCCAAGTTTTTATGGGCTCACCCTCTAGGATTGTTCTGTATTGAATAATATTTAATGGTGCCGCAAAATCCCTAAAGATTCCATGTATTATACATGGGATAGTAGCATTTTTTCTTAGATTAAATGTAGAAACCTGGAAGATGATGTTTTTCTTCATATACGGCCATAAAATAACATCCAATCATTTATTTTCTAATATTTTTTTTTTTTTTTTTTTTAAAAAATATTAGAATACATTTATATATGGGTACTGGTATAGAGAAATATGTATTTTGATTTAATCTTCCTTTTTTGGAACCGAAAAGAAGACCGAGTAGAAATCGATTAAAAATTTTAAACAACAAAACTGATTATTCAAAATAAAATTTATCATTATTTTTGGGAAAAATTATGGCTACTCTTTTAAAACTATCACATTTTTACCAATTCCACTTCCGGAAAAGTTGATCGAAAAAAAAAATTAATTTTATATCTATTTGTCCTTCTAGCTAAACAAATAAGAATAATTTTATATATTTCGAAATCAATTTTTATCTAAAAGAAACTCTACTTGATTTTTCATCATTTTTATTTTCGATCAAATTTTTGAATGTGAAATTTAGTAAAAGGCTGTAAATTGAAGCTCGTTTTTTATATTATAACTTACAAATAGCTCTTAAAAAATACAAAAAAAAAAAAAATAATAAATAAATATGGCTTTCTAATTAAGCGATTGTGTGTTTTAAACACTTTAGAGTACTACGATACGAGTATATTCCAAAACTATTAAGCTAAGCCATCAAGAAATAAAATTTATTTTATCAATATGCTTTAAGAAATGCATTAAACATTTAATTTTTTAATCAATGCAAAAATATTAGATTTACGTTCGATTATGGTATTAGTAGTATAAATAGTTAGGTATATCAAAAATATATATACGATATATTCCGATGTAATAATATACATTATAATAATATATAAGAGTGTGTATTGTATATACGCTAAGGTGTACTTGAATGTATTTAGAGTAGAGTAGAGTAGTGTGGAGAGTATAACTTACATTCTGATTCACTTGACTCTGTGTGGGTTTCGAGAAAAGACCACCGAGCAGCCCACCTAACAAACCGGAACTTCCGTCGGGCTGCGATTTGATTTGAGATTGATTGATTTTTGTTGTATTACAAACTTATGACAATGAATATGCACTTTTGGTTTTATTATTAATATTATTAATGTTAATATTGATATATATATATTTTTTTTTTAGTTTTTAATTGGTTTTAAAAGTTGTAAAATTTCTTTATTTTTTTTTTTTTAACAAAACTGCAAATCTTAATAATTTATCAACGTTAAAGAAAAAATGTTCATTACTAATTCAAAGAAAAACGTTTTTTTTTTTTTTTTTGGGCAAATCGGTTTTTTGCATGCGAAATTTTAATAAACTACTTCAAATATTTTATTAAACTATAAAAAAATATGCAAACGCGGGCATTTAAAAAAATTTAACTTTACATACATACATATTACTTCGTTTTCTTAATTTGTTTTTAAGGACTTTCGACTCAGGATTCATTCAAATTTAATAATTGCTCTTTTTTTTTTTTTTTTTTAAATTTTGTGTAAAACTTTTGTGCGATTCTTTTCGAATAACAAACTATTTCTTTAATTAACTTTTTCAGTGTATACATGTGTACTTAAAATGTGTTATAAATCTAAGCAATGTTTATGATATAGAAAAATAGAACTTATTTCAGTACAAACAGCAAAAACGCAAAAGCAGATTTAAAAAAAAATATTAAAAATCAATAAAATTAATTTTCAAGGCAGGTTTTCAATATGAACAAATTAACTAAAACTGAATCAAATTGCTGGAAACGCTATCTTAAATGATTTTCCGAAGCTGCGACACCAACTGGACCAGCGGAGCAATTTTTAAAAATGTCGGAACTAAAATTGGCATGCAGAACGGAATATTAGTCTAATCCCAACATTCCCTTACTAATAAAAATTATACTCATCTGAACCAGATTAAGATATTTTCTTTTCGAAAACACTTAAAAATTTGGAGTAAAATAGTATGGGGACTGGAAGAACTATACACATTAGTGACCGCCAAAGAGTTATATAGAATCTAATTATAAACTTTTTCCCTTCTTGGACAGCGTTTGAAAAGTCTATATGTCATATATTATTTAAAGAAATAATATTGAGTTCACACCAATTTCATATAGAAAATATGCTTATTTCGTTATTTTGTTGGTTCGATTACGAATGTTCTTGATATGGGAACAATTGTTTTTGATGTAGCAACGATTGGTCTTAATACAAGAACGATTGTTCTTGATACAGGAACGATTGCTCTAAATAAAAGAACTCATTCATTGAAAGAACTATTCTTACTATATATAATATTCGATACTTCGACCTTTTTCTAGAAATGTTATTGATACATTTTGGCAGAAGTCAAGAAAGATTGTTCTAGAAACCGATGACTAACTGAGTATGTCTAGGTTTAAAAAACTAAAGTTCCTAGTTTCAAATTGACATGTAAACATGTTGAAAATATATTTTTGCTTAAGAATAAAAAAAAATAGTTTTATGAAAGGGAGGCAGGCAAACTGAGTAAAATGTATTCGTAATAATTAAAATAAATTAAGAAATTTTCATTTTATATGTTTAAACTTTAAAATTAACTCGTATATAAGTTTATCATGTACATATGTATGTATGTATAGAATGTTTGATAGTATTTTATGTACACGGTTTTTTTTTACAGTGTAATTTGTACATGTTTACAAAAAAAAAAAAAAAATAGAGAGTTTTTATGATACAGAATAAGTTTTTATATGAAGAGAATTTAGAATTTTCAAAACCAATAAAACGAATAAATTGAAATGTTAACCAGAGTTCGCCTAATTATTTACAGTGTACTGCTGCGAAACTGTAACGGTTAAACGCGGTCAGAGAACGACTGCAAGCACACTCACCTGTTGACCCGGCTGACCAGGTTGACCCGGTTGTTGCTGCTGCTGCATGCCTTGTTGCTGTTGCATGCCTTGTTGCTGCATTTGATTTGGATCATATTGACTTGGGTCTTGACCCATCATATGCTGCTGTTGTTGTCCTGGCATACCTTGCATGCCCATTTGTTGTTGCATGCCGGGCATGCCATGCGGTCCCTGTGGAAGCTGTGGACCCATGCCCATTTGAATTGGTCCCCTTCTGGCAACAGCATTGCGAACGGTATCTACAATTTAAAAGAATAATTTTGAATATTTTGAAATTCAAAATATATAAAATGAAATAATTATGGGGTTACTTGGTATTAAGATGGGTGCGCTGTCGGCCGATTGCGAGTCACGTGATTTAGTGCGTATGGTCACCGCGCGCGGATTGAAGACGCCCAGCTTGCCAATGTCGATTAGTGCGTGATCTCCCGTTGGCGAATTAATGTCCGTCACTTTTTTACCATCGGCGTACACAGCATAGCCAGTTACAGGCCCCGTCGATGTGGGCCTATTAACCGGCTGCCATGTCACCAAAATGGTACCATCTTGAGGGCCAGCCTCAAGTTGGATATCCTGCGAAAAGTAATTTGACATATAAGTTACTTAAATCATGATAAAAAAAATGTGTGATGGAAAACTTACTTGTGGCGGATCTGGCAAACCCTTCGTCAACGTACGGAAATCCGCATATGCACCGGGCGCCTCCTCCTGCCCGGGCCGGCCCAGTGTCGTCGGCAGATGCTGGCCCACCGCACGCAAATGTTTGGCGCGCACAGTTACGCGATACTGGGTGCTCGGCGCCAGGCCGGTGATCGTGTGACGATAAACGCCCGGCTTCACAGTGCGCACCTCCACATTATTCACACAGACAACATGCTGATGATTCGAATTTGCCGGCAGCCATGATATGACCGCCGATGAACACGTTATATGTGAAGCACGCACAGCTGACGGGCCCAAATGCGCGGTATCACGCCCGATGATCATAGTACAAGCGGCGTCTCGTGATGTCTGTCGATTTTGGGTGACACTACGAACGCTGATGCGATGTGGCTAAAATATTAATTTATTTTTAAATACAAGATTTCAATATACATATAAGAAACTTGATTTAATTACCCTATTCGAGTCGACGCCTTCGATAAGCGCACGTGTACGTTCATTAGCCTTTACCGTTACTTTGAGCACACCATCCACATAGACGTGATAGCTCTCGATTAGATTATAGCCAACAGGTTCTGGTGGTGACCATCCAATTAAAACGCTCTTATTCAATTGACGCTCCAGCGTCAGATGCTTCGGCGCTGGAACTATAAATCAATTTTATTGAATTAGAAACATCTTCCAAATAATTTTGTCTAATATAATCGCATGAATGATTTTTAATGGATTTGCTACAGGTCTAGCAATATAGATTTTGTATTTTTATTGCATAAAACTAAATTATTATACATATTTTATGCTCACATTGCATCCACAACAACGATTTTATTCAAAATTAACAGAAACAAATTAACAAAAAACATTGAAATATTAACACACAAACTGACAATTTTTTTTGGAGGGTTTTCAAATACATTCATCCCAACACTCACCATTATCGCTAATGTCATCCTGATCGTGTTCCAGATCAGTATGTGTCTCACTCAAGCGTGCCAGATCCTCGTGTGTATGTGTGAGCAATGGATTGTGTGGCGGCAACGATGGCAACGAGGTAGTATCGCATTGCATGGAACCATCCTCGGCATCACGCAATGTTGATAGCACCGCCTGATGGAATTCAAGGAGATCATCGCCTAGGAACAAGCGCAAAATAGGAGCAATATTTTTTTTTTTTTTTTTTGGGTTCAAGCTTATTGTTAGAATCTTTGCACTTACCCACTAAACGCTGTACAAAGGAAGCAGGCACAAGTCCACGACGCCCGTCTAATAATTCTGCATCCAAATAGCCACCTTGAGGTTCACCGCTTGTCCAGACTAGCAGATAATCACCGGCGCAAAGCGAAAGTTCTCCCTCAGCCTCTCTGTAATTTATTAAATCATATAAGCAAAGTCCATTTGTAGGGTATTGTAACCGAAACTAAATGTCTACTTACTCTGGTGGATCGTACGGAAAACGAGCAATGAATACACAGCAACGTCCTTTACCCGGTATATCCAACATGTCTACTTGTGGCTCAGTTGCACCATTCATAGCATGCCCTCGTGCTGA
This sequence comes from Leucophenga varia, assembly GCA_018903435.1. Classification (NCBI taxonomy): domain Eukaryota; kingdom Metazoa; phylum Arthropoda; class Insecta; order Diptera; family Drosophilidae; genus Leucophenga; species Leucophenga varia. The sequence goes on from JAEIFJ010001414.1 coordinate 2,877,190, forward strand.
TAAATTTAAATGTGAAGGTCATTAGGGTTTCTATATTTAGTATTGAAAACTACGTACTGTCCAAATCCAAAGCACCAAGTGCCAGTCCGCTGCGATTATGCAGCATTGAGGCGGTCATGCTGTCGGTAAACTCATCCAGACCCCAAGTACTTGGTGGTATAGGTGAGCACGGGGAACTACGATTACCATATCGTGATAAAGGTATCTCAATCTCATCAAGCATCTTTAGTTTTTGTAGCATTACGCAGAGCGGCCGATGTAAACGGATACGAAGCACTCGAACTGACATCAATGTAAGGCGGTGGATATGAATTGGGTAGACCACCACTTCCCAGAGATCCCAGACCATAAAGTGAAGTAGCGCCAGTGACACCGCCCAGACCGCTCGTGCCAAGTAGTGCGCTCGTGTCGAGTACATTGCCAATGGTGGGATTGTGATGTGTCAGCGATGCACCCAGCGGTGGCACTCCACCGGTGCCGGTAAGACCAAGCGCCGAATAGCTACTCGAGCCAGTCGGTATATTATGCGAGTTCAGTGACAGGAGGGGCATGGTTGTGCTCTGTAAATTGTACAGTTGTATTGTTCCGCGCTTTGATATTCAATTCAATTCGTAATTTTACAAATTTTTGGATTTTTTTTTTTTTTAATTTGTTTTCGAATTTAAAAATTTTGAATTCATTTTTTTTTTTTTTGTTTGTTTTTTGTTTTAAATTTACAAATGCAGCGTTAAAATAATTTGTTGTTGTTGTTGTTTGGTTTTTGTAGTTGTTATTGTTTTATAGAGTGTATACAATTCGTTCACATACACACACGCACACACAAAAAATAATTAGATATAGTACAATTATATTATAGATACATTGAGTTAGTTTATAGATACACATCAAGAATTAGTTTCATTCAAATTCAAATTAGAATTAGATTTGTTTTTATATTTTTTGGTTTTTTTTTTTTTTTTTTTTTTGATTTTTCGTCATTTTAAATACGTTTGTCGGGTCAATAAAAAAAGAGTTTATTAGAGATTATTAGAGTGAGACGAGACAAACAGTTTGACAGAGCGAGAGAAATAGATAAATATATGTAGTGTATTTTATATAATGTATTTTATTGTAGAAAGTAAGTACAAAAGACAAAGACGGCACATAAAAATGGAAAGAGAAATCATAGGATCACTTTTTGTTAGTTTCGTCAACATTTAGAATTGAAAAAATTTTTTGAAAATTTTTTTTATTATTATGAAACGCATTTCTTTAAGATGATATATATGAAACAAGCATGACAAAAAAATTCGGTGTCAAGAATTAGTTAAGATGAAGCAGATGCTTTTGCTGAATTAGCATAGATGAGAAACGTCATGGAAAAAAAAAAAAAAAACAAACTTTAAACCATTTTTCTAGCATGCTAATTCGTAAACACTTTGGAAATTCAATTAACTAAACATTTAGGTATTTATTAATTTTACTTAACATTTTAACTACAACTGGAGTTGAAAAACATTTAGTTTTTTAAAAAAGATGAAAAGAAACACAAAGCGTTTAAAGTTTTATTCAAAAGAACATTCACTTTAACTAATGAAAAAAGATGCATTTTAAAATTCTTGTTTACACATTTCTAAAGTAGCGCTATAGAATAACATCCCAAAATAACATTAACCTTCAATTTTATGCAATAGTATCAAAAATTCTGATTTTCGGGTTGACACCGAAACCACTTCCATTAGAGTTTTGAGTTTTACATTTCAAATAGAATTGTAGCATTTCTTTTTCAGTTTGACGGGTCCCTAATTTGAATTTTTTAAATTAAAAATAATTAAAATAATTTGCTACACTAGGGAATCAATGAAAACACTTGAAGTATCGATGGAATGGTGTAAATTTTTCAGTATACACACCAAAACATTTACACCAAAACTCTGAGATTTCAGTATCATTGTATTGTATAGATTGTATGGATTAGCGAAAAAGGCACTCCGGTCCCGGACTAATCTAGCTCTTATACTCATCAAATCTTTTATACAGCTTCAACAGAAACAAGAAAAAAGTTAACTTCGGTTGGACCGAAGTTTATATACCTGTTACACAACATTTGACGTGGATAGACCTTCGTGTGCAGCATTTGTATTAAATTTTATTTCAAAATATTAAACAAATTAAATATATATTTTTAAAAATTTAGGAATTCGCGGTCCAAATTAGACCAATTTTAAACTGAAGATTTGGCTTAATATACGAAGCATTTGTACCATATTTGAAGCCATTTGCTTTACAAATAAATTTTTTTTTTTAAGAACTTGACAAAATGTTATTCTTTTCTATGGGAGCCATATCTAAAAGTGGGCGTGGCACATTGATTTTAACATAGAAACTACACAGGACCTAGAAAAGCTTAAGTTTAAAATTTCAGCCCAATATCTTTAAAACTGAGCGAATAAACCGCGCAGCAACACACAGACAGACGGACAGACGGACGGACGGACAGACGGACAGACAGACGGACATGGCTAAATCGATTCGTCTCGTCGAGGTGATCAAGAATATATATACTTTATAGGGTCTACGATGCCTCCTTTAATGCGTTACAAACTTTCCGACAAACTGAATATACCTGTTTACACTAGTGTAACAGGTATAAAAATACTTATTTATAGTAGACATTTCTTAGATTGGTCCTATGAAAATCCACCACAGTTATAGTAAACACATGATTTTTGTTCACCGATTGATCTCTGCCAGTTAAAGTTATATGTTGGGTATGTATGGGACTTTCACAAAATAAAATGTGTATATGAACTTTGATAGTCTTTTGCTCTTTCAGTTGCAGTTGTCAGCTCTAACAGTAATTAGAATTGCTGAAACTTTGTGTAGAATACGCATTGAAAGTGACAAGCCTGTAGTTTCTGAAATGGTCGCATATTGCATTACCAGCTTGAACTATTTAGCTGTACATGAAACAACTTAGAGCAATACTTTCCAGCGTCACCTAATCTTTATAGAATTTAGATATGTATATGACAAATAACCGTAAAGTTCGAGCCAAGCGACTCGGTTTCTCATTAAGCGAGAATTTGGCTCTTTTTTTTTTTTGCTAAAAGATTAGCTGAAGATTCTAACCTTTGGTTTTCTGGATAACTAACCAAAAAAAACATCTTTAGTGATGAAGCATATTTTTTGTTGAACGTTTCCCAGTTTCTCCTAAAAACTCAAAGTAAATTTGTTTTGAAAATAAAAACTGCAACTTGTTCAGGTGGTTCCATTCATTTCTCGAAACCATATTGAGCAGACAGCGACTGGCAATGCAGATCAGTGTAGGGCCATATTGGCTTAATTTAATGATTTGAATTATATTTTTCTTTAATTTATGAGTGCTTGCAATCGGACAGACGGACAGAAATCAAACAGTGTGTTGACAATGCTCTCAAATTTCTTTTCCTTTAGATAAAACATTTTCTAAATAATTCAATCAAATTTTTTGAATTGTTTTTCTTTTATTTTACATTGAAGCTTTTTAAAATTCACATGCAAACAATTTTAATAATACTACCATACAAAAATTTAACGATTAAAAAAAAAAATAAACAATTTAATATAAAAAAAAAAAAATCAATCGCAAACTACAAAAGCATTCACAAAAGCAACAACAAACAAATTCATATTGGATATTCATGATTTATGCTAATTAAAATTTCAGAGCAAGTCGTATTGATTATGATTTTATAAACGAAAACTTATAACTATTTCTATTTAAAATAAAAATAGAAAATTGTTTTAATTGGAAAATGGGTGCCTCTATTGAAAATCAGTTAGCTATAAAACCCCAAACCTCTACCAAAAAATTTCAACGAAAAAAAAAAAATTAAATAAAATGAAACAGGGAAAAACTTTTAATTCGGTAGAACCGAAGCATAAATACTCGCCAATATGCTAAAGAAGTTCGAAGTATTAGTTAGCGAGAAAAGATTACGTTTGAAATTTCAACTTTATATCTTCAAAATTGATGAATCGCACAGCAAAAAACAGACAGACATGGCTATTTATGCAGATCGACTTGATTCATTTAGCTAACTTTCTGGGGTCTACAATGTTCTACTTCTCAACAGAGGTCGCAACAGATCTAAACCATCCAATCCAATATTAATATTAATTATGGAGTATATATCATGAATATCCTCAATTTAAAACTTTATGTAAAACATATTTTTTTTAGTTTATTTTTGTATTAAATAGAATTCACACAAATTTCGTGTTTTGGAAAATGTGCTCAGAGAAAAAAATTAAATCAAAACAAAACGAAACGAAATAAAAAATTCTATATTTAAACAACAAATTCAAAAATTAAATGTGAGTGTAATTATTTTTAATAATGAAACTACATCACCATCTCAGAATCGCATGTGAACTCACAGCACAGTGAACAAATTTTTACTTTTAAAATTTTTGAAAAGGGTTTCGGATTTTTTTTTTTTTTTTTGTGTTTGATAAGCAAAGCGATGACTAAGCGATTGATTTGAGATTTGAATTGATTTTTTTTTAAATTTTATTGAATTGGGCAAAGCGAATGATATTTTAGCATTGGAACCAATCAGATACAGATACATTACATAAGCATGGATATAATTTGAATTTTTTCAAAGCTTTTGGCTTTTGATATTCTAATCGATTTTAAGTTTTTTTTTTTTTTTTTTGTGAGTTTAATTTTTAAAATGTGGTCGGTTCATTATTAAAAATAGTTTACCTGACTTAATGCTGATGGCAAAGACTTCATCGTATGAATATTTACCGGCAATGGTGGAATGCCAGTGATTCCACTCGTTCCGCTGAGCAATTTTTCAACCGACGATTGGCCGGTGCCGGAGCTGCTGCTGCCGAATGCTGAAGCCGCTGCAGCAGCATTTAACGATTGGATGGCATGGCTACTTAAACTCGACGATATGCCACTCATTGAGTTGGGCACTAGTGCCGATATGGATGTAAGACCGGGTGGACCAATCGTAGAGCTGCCATTGGGTAGCGTGGATGTTAGCGATTGCGGTAGGCTTGAGTAGCCAGAGGATAGTGCTGAGGCGCCACTGGTGCCGCCTAGGACTGAATTAAAAAAAAAGAAATTGTTAATATTTAGACAATTTCAAGAAGAAGTAGAAGAAATACTTACCAGCACGTTTATAACGATTCAGCTCTTCCTCAAGTTCTGTGAAATTTAATTTTTCGAATAAAACTAGTCAAAATAATAATAATAATAATGATATTTGTAATTACCACTCTTTGATATGGTTTTAAATTCGCTATTTCCGGTATTTATCATTGAACTAGTTGGTACTGTTGACATGCCAGACGATGATGTTCTTGGTTGTTCTAATTCGGCGAGTACACGATTATCCTAAAAATAATATGGATGATTTTTTTTAAATTATTTACTTTTTTTTTTTTTGTAGAACCTAGTTTACTTACAAACGAATTTCAAATTTAAAATAATTACCAAGTAGCTACAAACATATACTATATATGTAGATTAGTTTTGGCTTTCAATCGAAAGAGTTTAAAAATCGAAATAATTACATATCATAAGAATCCTCTTTGAGGCTTTTAAAATTTCCAAATCTCACGTAAAACCCCAAAAAAACTATTCATAAACAACGAGAAATGATGTCGCAGGAATGCACATTTGCCGAATTACTTGAAAATTCGCAAACTTTGGTTAAGCGACTCGAAGATTTAGATGCTCACTGTACGGAACTTTTGTCCGATGCTGAAAAAACTGACAACTCAATGCAGCGCTTACTGGAGTATCGTCAAGAAGAGGTCTACAAGGCAATTTGCGCACGTGAACCAAACACAGACAATCTAGACATATTAACGGAGAATGCTGAACTTAAGGTAACCCTGGAAGAGTACGAGCAGGGCGTGCATACAATTATGGAAAAGTACAAGGATCACTGCAACAGTGACATTATTACGCACGGCTATAAATTGCGTGAAAAATATTTAAATGGTTTAAATTTCGCTGTTGGCAATCTGGACGAACGCATCAATAAAATGATTGAGGTCATGCAGATTGCCGTGGATGTTGAAGATGAATGTGAGAATCGTAATCGTTCGCTTATCTGTTCGCTTGCTGCGGAGAATGAGAAATTACGTCGTCAGTTACAGATCACTTGCGACATCAATGAAACTGCACGGAATGCGGAAATTAAGGAGTCACAAGATAAGCAAAACAATGCCGAGGAAGATATTACGAATTCTCCATCAAATTCAGCAACAGAAATGAAGTCAATTGATAAAAAAACCAAAGCAACAATTGATCAAACTGTTTCGAATAAAAATTTACGGAAAACCATATCAAAACAGGGCAGTAAGGCGCCTCCAGTCAAGAAGGCTCCAAAGAAAAATGTTACACCACGTTCGCAGACCGCTTTGAAGAAATTGTAAATGGAAAATAGTTTATTGGGTTGTTGGCGATGATGAGATATAAAATGGAAATTTTTCTTTACCATCTCATTGCATATTTTGTTTAAAATTTCCGTTTCGTCAATAAAACTGTTCTACTTTTAAAATTTAACTTCTCTTTTCACGTTTTTACAAAAAGACAACATATTTTTTTTATTTTCGATATAAGACTGATTTCCAATGTATTTTTTGTGCGCTGAACTCGATTCTGGGGTCTCAAAAAAAAAAGTTCTATACATATGAAATTTACAAGCCTGAATCGTGATGTACCGAAAACCAGACTCAAACAAATAGTTCTTTACTTACCTGTTCGATTTTCGCCATTATGATATCAATCTCCGTGCCTTGGTCCTGGTGACTGATTGTCGGTGCCCATGTTACGGTGGAACTGCTGCATGATATCGGCGGGCCAATGGAGGCGCTAGGGGCGGATGTAGGCAAACCCGTTACTGCAGATGTGCTGTGTGCTGAACGTGCTGCTTTTGCCTTAAGCGTAGCAGTTAATTCAATTTGTAATTCCTCGCAGCGAACATTTTCGAGTGCAACCTTAAATTATATTAACAAAAAAAAAAAAAAAAAAAAAACCAATAAACCAAATATTTATTAGCGAAATATTAGCAACAATATAAAATTGAACAAACCTTCTTCTCCAATTCTCGTGCGCGTGACTGTAAATTCTCGACCGCTTCAGAATCAGGTCGTGCATTACTGCTTAAGTTACGTATTTGTGCCAAAGTTTCCTGCAAGCAAGCAAATACAAAAAAAATTGCTTGTATAAATTGTATGCAAATTTAATAAGTATTATCAGCCAAGTAAGTGGAATTATCCAACAAATGGACAGACAGATAGACAGACGGACAGCAGACGTACGGACGGACGGATGGACGGACGGAGAGACGAAGCGAAGCGTATGAATGGAATAAATGTGAGTATGCATAAAAGGATAACGACATCGACATCGAAAAAGGCATCGAACACTGCTGTCAAGGATTGTGTTGATGTTGATGATGATGCTTGGCTCTGGCAATGTCGAAGGCGTCACATCGCGTACATCCATTCAATTTTTTGTTGTTTTTTTTTTATTTCTTTTCTATTATTCTTTTCTTTTGCTGTCCATTGTACTCACTTGATGTGCACGTTCGAATTCCGTGCGCCGCATTTCCGCATCGCGCAACTGTAAACTGAGCGAGTCAAGCATTCCGTTAGGCGCCACTGCGCTCGCAATCGCCGCCGAAGCGGACGATTGGTGATGATGATGATGGTGTTGCATCGAATCGTATGGCATCTTGTGCTGTAAATGAGAACGGAATCCGTTTTTAGCGAAGAAATAAATTATAATTTATTTTTTTTTCTTATTTTTGTATTATATTTTTTTTTTTTTTGTGTTATGTGAAGTAAAAATGCAACGAGGCGTATAAACTGCGCCGAATATTTTGCATTGTAAATTGATGTGCCAAAAAATCAAGGAGATAAACAAAGTACGAGAACAAGAAACTTGCTTTATTTGCACATATGGTATATCCTACACATGTGTGTGTGTACTTATAACTAACAATAAGATATCTCAGGCAAGCATAGAAGTATTGGAACACCATGTTTTCAGTTTTCAATTAATTAAAAATATTCTATGAAAAAGCATAGATACACAATTTATAAAATTACTCTTTTTATATTTTAGCTCTCGTTTATTTGAAAACTTGTTTTTTATATTCTTAGTACTTACAAGATAGAATGAGCTACATCATTTGTATGTGGCTCATTCTAACTTTATCGGATACAATTAAAAATGTTTGGAAAATTAAATATGGAGATTTCCAATAGACGCAATATCAATAAGGACTCAGTCATTAGATATCATTTTGAAGAAAATAATTAATTAAATATATAAATAAACCGGATGAAGTGCCCGCCCTTGCTCGGATGATGCGGAAAAAATGAATATCCCAAGACATCACAGATTTGTATGGGGCCTATAAGCTATGGAGAACCCACCTCAATCATCGGCCCTCCTAATAGCTATTAAAAGTTGTTTTAAACTTAATGCTGAGGACTGAGAAAAGCTTTAGATTTAAATTTAATCTTAATATCTTTACAGATGAAACGTGTAACTACTGTCAGACAGACAGACAGGGCAGACATGACTAGAGCTGTTCAAGAATATATATACTTTATAGGGTCTACGCTGTGTTTTCTTTCATGCGTTACAAACTTTTAGAAATTCCGCAATATCTTAAAGGCTGATTCAAATCTTCACCAAACACAGCTATATAAAGGGTGTCCCAGTGTTAACCAGTTTTGCGTAAAGTCTGCAACTCTGAAAATAACATTTTGACAGCTGAAAGTTTAGGTCAAATAGAAATGAAAACGATAGAACAAGATAGAATACGATAGAACACGATATAATTTTGTTAGGGTTGCCAGCACTTTAATGCAAATCTTGCGTTAATTCTGTGACTTACTTTAATTCTGGGACACCCTTTTACTTAAAAAATATATATAAATAAATATATTCGGAATAAAAACGTGCTCAAAATTACAGAAATTCATTTAAAACCATTTTTCACATTTGTTACCAACTTTCGCACAGAGTTTTGAATATTTAAAGACCAAACTTGAGCTCTGATTTAGCTTAGCATATTTCTAAAGTGCAATAAAAATGTGTTTCTATTATTTTTATAAAATTTTTTTTTGATTCCATATTTTTATATTTTTTTTTTTTTTAAATTTTAGCCACAGAAATGGGTCAAAAGTTTTTCGACAGCGTCACGCAGTCTTTTGAACTCAGACGCTTAAAAATTACTTTAAACAAAAAAAAAAAAAGAGAACGCATGAATGCTTGGCAACGGGTTGCCTGACCCTTTTCATGTAAGCGTTTGTACATTTTTATATACTAAATGTCTCCACGTAATTGCTTTCTGTATACTTACAAGTCGCTTTTTTGCGAATGAATAGTGTGTGTGTGTGTGTGTTAGTGTGTGCACTCGTTTTGTCTGTTGAGCTTGCGTTTCAACTTTGAACTTTAGGTTAATTGCCACAGTGACCGTGTTAAAGCATTACCAAACGCACGTTTATCCTATTGCCTTGTTTTGATTAGTAAATTCTATAAAACCATTTTATTGTATACAATTACATATTTACAAATACAAGTATACAGTTGCACCTGCCATTTAGAAGTAGAACTACTAACTAAGCGGCACAGGGTACAAGGAACGTATAGATTTTTCATTGGACAAACTGTATCTATTTTGTTGTTAGAGTTAGCATGTACGTTCAACGTTTGTAGTTTGGTTTTCGTGACAAACAAATTACACAGTTTTTAGTTGTTGCTTTTAGCCAACGTCCTCGGAAATGTCCTTACAAAGTTGTTACTATATTTTAAGCACTTTCGTTTATAGAAATTAGTTCAAATTTATTTTGTAATTGTTATCATTTAAATATTAGACTCGATTGCAAATATTTAGGACGATGCAAGATCAAATTATTGTTCAATTATACAAGGTTATGTTAAGCGCACTTGCTCGCTCAACGTGTTGCGTACCATCGTATATCGTATATCATTGTTATGAAAAAAAAACAAAAACACAAATTTTCTATTGCATTCACAATTCGAAAATGGAGTATCTCTTTCGCACTCAGTTCGCATGGTACCATCGCTTCGCTTGACACCACCTTTATAATTCCACCACGGATCAAATTTACTTGAAATTAAAAAAAAAAAAATTGTACAGACTACTTGTGATATCAGAGAAAGAAAGGAAGATAGTGATGACACATTTTCTCAAATGATAATATTTAGTATTCACACACAAGGCTGCGTAACAATCTTTGAAATATTACATGAAAATCTTGCATCGTGTGACTTGGCCTTAACAAAATAATTATGTATATGCGACATTTGGGAAAACTAGTTTTTATAAATACAAATGCTGAGTATCGCCAATGATTCAAAACCAAAAATCCTGGAAGGAACAATTTAAGGGTTTCTTTTAATAGATAAAATTTGTTAAGCCTGAGTCGTGTACTGAAGAAAAATGATCGAAATACAAAAGAGTTATTCAAGTGGTAAGTGCCAGATAATATATTTTTAACTTGTCCGTCTGTCCTTTGTCTGTCTGAGAATTAAGCTAACACCACAGATTTGACTCGGGATCGGACCACATTATTATATTGTCCCCATATAATCTCACTTCTCCTTTTCTGTTTTATTCGAGGAAACTTATTTAATTTCAATTAAAAAAAAAACGTACAACTTTAAAACTCTTTACTCCAAGCCCTTCAAAATTTTTTCGGCACGAATAATGATAATAATAATCACACTCACCACACACATTTTAATAAAAAAAAACACAAAAAAATCAAAAGATTGCAATACAAAGACGGCATTACTCATACGCCCCGTACCACATAAATTCAATCGAAGCGCGCCAACAAGTCTAGACAACTTCAAAGGAATGACTAAATAAATAAAACACAAAAAACAGAAGAAAAAAATATAGAAATAAAATCAAAATGAAATGAAATGAAATAGCAAACCGAATAAGCAAAAAGCCTTTAAACGTTAAAGCATTTTCAATTAAATTCAATTTCAATCCAAATTAAATATTATACGAACAAGGGAAATCCGATATAAACCGAAATGAACAAACAACCACTTGTTGGACATGGCATGTTGTATGCTAAGCTAAAGTGCAAAAAAAGATACACTCATACATACAGTACATACATACATGCATATAGTCAATCTATGAATAGTCATGTTGTACGATAAGAAGAGCATTGGAGACAGCAAGGAAGTAGCAGGCTTTATTGCTTGAAATGCGGATTAATGAACACAAAATTAAATTTACATTTAATACAAACAGAATAAAAAAATGGAATAAACAAAGAAAAGTAAAAAAAAAAAATATGACAAAGAAAAATGTAAAAAAAAAAGCAAAAATCAAAACTGTATTTATGAACTGACTGGCATCCAACAAGGATATACAGAAGGATAAACGGACGAACGTATAAATGCATGAAAGAAAGAGTGGAGTGGAGTCAGTCAGTCAGTCGTTTTTTTTTTTTTTTGTTAATAAAAATAACAATTACTGTGTTGCCTGTCAAACGAGGACACTATGCAGCATCCTGCAACGTTTTGGGCGTGGGTTCATACTTCTGTGACATTTAAATATCGGCGACGCCCGTACTTTGTGCTCAGCATAAACATTTGCTACCTTCGCATTCAAGCCATGTAAGCATAACCATTTAAATTATTGTTGCTGGTGTTAGGATAAAGTTAATAGGGCGTAGATGTATCATCCCATACGAAAAAATGTAAGCCATTTTTGTTTGTTGTTTTACAAAATATCAAAGGACCAAATATGACTTTATAATATAGAGAGTGGGAGAAAAGAAATACAGAATGTAAAAACGCACTTTTCTCACAAAACAAAAAAAAAACGCCAACATTTGGCTCAAAATAAACATACATATATATGAAAATTTTAAAGCGAAAAGGATTTTCATTTTTTAAACTTAGTTTCATGGTTTCAATGTAAAACATATACACTATTACAAACAGTCCTCCATTTATAGCCATCTCCTTGTAATTAGTCACCGACTCATACTAATTCATTTGGGACTCATTAAACACTGATGCAAAGAGGAATATTTATAACAAAATTTCGTAGTTTCAAAACTGCAGAGTATCGATGACAACCAGATGGTTCTTAAGAAACCATTGATTTGGAACAAATTTTTCATAAACTCTCTAAGTTTGTATAGGGACAAGATAATATAGTAGATTGATATGATCATGCAGATCATAAAAAAAAAGAAAAGACGTGGTCTTCCTTAGAAAAATATTGAAAATTTGTTTGATATAAAAAGACCAAAATTTAGGATATAATTTGATTGGTGCCATTTCTAATAAATCAGTGATCCAAACTCAAAATCTGCCGAGACATCGGTTTATCAGAACGCCAAGCACTTGGAAATATTATTAAGTGTATGCTCGAAAGAGATAGCCTTTATCAGCTGAATTCAAAGTTCGGTTATCAAATTAAATTGACAATATGAACAGCATACTTTTAGGCGTAACTTTGCTATTAAGGTGAACAGCTCTCTTTTCTTAATTGTATTGATCAAATTATTGTGTTCCTCTAATAAGTGTGAAAAGAAAGAAGCTCGAGCCTTTGGTCTTGACAACATTTTTTTGATTAAGCCTTCTGAATTGTCAATAAAAATGATAGTAAATGTTGGGTTTTAGTTTTATATTTCCAAAATATAGACGACAACACTCATGTTGCTTATCGCAATTAATATTAAAATTATTAAATTAATAAAACTAAAAATATTTTTCATTTAAATCTTACAAACTTTTCGTGAGTTGAACTTTTTCTATTTGATTCACAAAAAATACAAATACATGCACGCACACTATTCACATAATTACACGATTTTACACATAAACTAAAATAGCGAATTCAAAAGCTTTTGTCCTTACAGTCCTTTACGCTATGACAACGACTGCGATGCTGTCTATTTTTACTGTTACTGCCGTTGACCGTTCAATGTTTGTTTCTATTTTAAGCTTATTGCATGCAATTTATTACAGATTATTGCACAAAACAAAAAGAACAACAACAACAACAAGTGTTCTTTTAAATATGTTTCTAGTGGCAAGGATATTTCTTCAATACAAAAAACACGCAATACTTTTGAACTTCGAAAGGAAAAAAAAATTAAATCAAAAGTAAACCGACAAATGGCCGCGAACCGTTATGTGTGCAGCTTACTCGCGTAGTAAAGTAATTTACGAAAATGATAGACAACGACAACGATAAAAGATAGCAGGCAGCGCAGCAAAGAGAGAAGAGAAAAAAAAACTGAAAGCAATAGCAGCACAGCAGTGAATACTTTAACCACTAGTTGCTGTTCAATGTAAGTAATATAACAGCAACAGCAACAACAACAACAACAATTAAACAGTTTTCTCTTCTTCTTCTTGTTGGTCGGTCATGTTGTTGAGTTTATTACTGTTACATCGATACTCAATGCAAATGTAATACATACACACATACATACATACATACCTACAATAATGTTAGTAACATTTGTTCATATATGTGTTTACATACATACAAACAAATACACATACAAGTACATACTTTTAGTAGCTGTCAAATGAAATTTAACAAAGCGCATGCGAGTAACTTAAAAGAGATAAAAATTTTATTGAGTAAATTTCCCTTGAGTGCATTTTTTTTTTTTTTTTTGTAATTACAGACACATGCGCGCTGTTAGCTAAATAAGAAACTGTTAAATTAACAGTGCTCACTGACTGTGCAGTAAAATACAGCGAGAAAGCGAGAGAGCGATTGTTCAAATTAACAGCACATATGAGTGCCATGGGGTAGGCAACAAAAAAATTTACAAAAATAGTTCAATTGAATCAATTAAAACAAAAATAAGTATGCTGCTTGCTGTAAGGAATTTAGAATGATGTATTCTTTTTCTATGTTTTGAAATATAAAAATTAAAGGAGAAATGTGTAAAAAAATACAATTGTACATATATAAAATGTGTGATTAAGAGCCATAACGTTGCCATGCGCTTATACATATGTACATTTGTTCGATATTAGATATATTCCAGAGAAACATTTTGATATTTATTGTTGCTTAAATTAGGCATAGATAAGCGCACCATAATTCGTGTGTCAATGTGTATGAAAGACGGACTGCCTTGATCTAAGGTCGCAATCTTTACTTAGTGGGATCAAAAACAGTGTGTTGCATTATGAGTGGTTAAGCCCGAATGAAACCATCATCTAAGCGATAAACGGCTGGGATATTAAACAATTGTTGTACTGCTCGAAGTCGTCTTCCACCATTTTTGATTCACCAAACATTACACATGACTTCTTAAGGAAACCAAAACATTTTTTAGTTAAAAACTTTCAATTAAAAATCATATAAATTGGGATGGAATACTTTAAAGTTGTGCTGAAGTTTTCTTGTTTTAATTATGCATAGTAAAAACTATTTTGATTTAAGTAGGCGGCAGAAATGTTAGATAAGTAGCTACATCTCTATATCTATACATAAATTCAAAGTATATTTAGGTACATAAGACATTATAGTTTTAAAGAATGGTCATGATGATGCTGCTTAAGTTAATGGTGACGTTGCAACTGCATGTAGAACAACAGCAACTAAATGTACTATATATGACAAACTATGAACTTTTCTTTCTTATTTACACTTGTAAAATACATTTGAACAATGTAGATATACAATGCATACATACATAAAGGGTTTCCCAATACGAACGATAGGATTTGAAATTGAAATAAGCACATGAATTTTGGCCAAGAATAGTGCGTAATAGTTTTTTTTATGGGAAATTTTAAGCCATTTATGATTTAAACAAAATATCGTTCAGGTAAACACCACGACTTTTCTTGCACTGGTTTACACAATCAGTCCAATTTTTTATGACCCAGTTCAACATTTCCGCTGGAATAGCAGCAATAGTGGCTCGAATGTTGGCCTCAAGCTCATCAAAGATAATTGTCCAATGGTGTTAAGTAACACCATCTTGGTGGCCACTTGTTAGGGCCATGATTAAATGGCCAAACTTCCTGAACACAAAAATCAACATATATTACTTTTCTGAAATCCAAGATGGCCGCTAACAGCTGTCAAAATCGTTCCTATTGGGTTACACTGTATATACACATATGTTACATATGTAAATTGGTACACATGTTCAACTTAAAGGATGAAAGTTAATATAATGAAAGCAAGTTTCGCTGACTTTATGTCCGACTTATTATCTATTTAATATTTAACAGGGTGATATACTTAATGCAAACATGCATATCCGGGATATACAGGGTGCTCCGTAGATTGGTCAATCATATATGGAACCCTAACATCTCACCAAATATCGATTTTTATAATTTGCATGGAGAATATTTAAAAAAAAAATTATTTGAGCACAAATGTTTGGCCAATCCTTAGGTTTTTCCGGAACTTTTCCAATTTTAATACATTTATTCAGAATATCAAAAATTTAAGAACAACAATTAAGCACCCTGTATATACAAAATAATAATTTCTGTAATAATCTAGAAGCATTTTTGACTTCTTGGCTATATTTAGAATTTTTAAGTTGTTGTCTACTTCGTTGTTTTTCTTCTTCTTTACTTTACTTTATTTTTTTTTTTTTTTTTTAGTTGATGACGATGTTGTAGTGCTTCTTCTTGTTGTTGTTGTTGTTTATTGTAGTAGTGATGCACGAGCAGCACTTGGCACCATTAATTTTAACATTTCTCAGCGCAGCTCATCGTTTTGATTGCATACATTTTCATCTGTAGTCACTCACTCACGAGTATATGAAACCACCCACTCATTTAAATATATTTACATATGTATACACACATAGACTACTTCAAACTCGTAAATGTAGCTATTCCAACGCATTAATATTTATTTGCATTTGCGTTGGTTTTGTTTTCAAAATAAACCATTTATTGCGTTTGAAAAGACTTTTTCTTTTTTTACTGAAATATTAAAGCATTTAGATAAAAGTTAAACTGAGAAAAGTTTAAGTTTAGAAGCGTATACAGACGTAAATAAAGACGGACAGACGGACTTGGCTAGATCGACTCCTGTCGCCGATCTTTTAGAGAATAGTTATACTTTATAGGGTCTACGATTACTCCTTCAATGCGATACAAACTTTCTTTATACTGGACATTTGGTTTATTATGAGAAATATTTTTTACCAAATGAGTAAATAGTTTTATAAATAAAATAAAGTATGCGGTTTCCCCTTAGCCACCTCTAAACACAAATGTCAAAGCTCTCAAAACTTATCGATACGCTTACTTTCGTACATTGATTTTGAACGTAATGTATATTCTAAGAATCCACTAAACCCGGCTTTGGCCATGTCCAGAAACATTTTGGCATAATATTCGAACAAATACTTTAATACTTGTATTGCCGATCAAGACACAGGACAACACTAAGGCAAAAGCTGAGCTGATATTTGTGTATACATTGACTTGTCCGTCCGTCCGTAATACGGCTAATAAATACTCTAATATTGAACATAATTTTTGGGCAGCCATAAAATCATATACCCGATGTGATCCATCATTCGCAGCCTTTTATTGCTCCGTTGTTTCTTATTTTAAAAAATAAATGATCAATAATAAGCACTCTATTAATCATATTGCAAAATGTTTCAGAACTTAAAAAGTTTTAAGTTTCAAGAAATTTACTTAATCTTTATGCATTTTATTGCTTTATGCAACCATTTTGTTTTTTTTTTTTTTTTTTTGTAATATAAAAGACTAAACTAACTAAATACATATTTATTTATGTATTGCTTCTATTTGCATGCATATAAGGCGTCAGCGTGTTGGCTCGTTTAATTTTGAATGAATTCCTAAAGTGCAGATTAACTTCAAGTACACAGTCTGTCTCATTCTAACGCATAGTTTGTATTGTATATTATATTCTAAGTATTACCTACTTTCATGCTGTCTTTAACACTCACTTTTTTTTTTTTTTTTTGTTTTTTTTTATTAGCCACTCTGCGCTTCGAATACTCAGTATCTTGTATCTTATACTAGTGTGTGTGTGTGTGTGTTTGTTTGTTTATGTGTATCTGTATCTTTATCTTTGTGTATATATGTGTGAATGAGTGTTAGTCTGTATGTGTGTATGTAGAATGTACATACTTATTTGTTTTTGTTTGTTTGTTAGATGGTTAGTTTGTTGGTGTGCGCCAAAAAGTAGGTTGCGCTTTTTGCTTTACACTCTATTAACCTAATTTTTATCATTCGTTGCGGTTATCAACTAAATTAAATGGAAAATTTATACACAGATAGACAGACAGACACACATACTGAAAATATATTTAACAAAACTCTGAAATATTTTCCAAATCAACACAAAGCAGAGTGTTACAATATGATATCAAATTTATCTGCTTTTCTTTTTTTCCGTACAACATTTCGTATGCTTAACTTTTCGCAAATTTTTTTTTGTTTTTCATCTTCTTCATTATCTTCTTTTCCATCGTAGCAGCAGCAGCAGCAGCACTTCACAAGTTTTAATTGGTTTCATTTTGCCAGGTTTATTTTGGCAGAAATTTACAAATAATTCAAACGACGAAAACTTTTTGCGGTGCAAAGTTTGGAGACGATTTGTTGCAACTTTTACTCTTCTTCTTCTTCGCTTCTCAGTTGCAGTTCAAACTAATTAAAATGCAAGAACCAAGAAAGTAGAGTAGAGATACATTGCGGCCGTATAATGTTAACTATGAAATACCCTCTAGGTACCTACATAGTACATGCAATATAAAAGTCATTTACAATTTATTCTTTATAATTTTAGCAATAGTAGATAGCTGGAAGAGTGTTTTCTACTTATGTAAATTTTTGAAGTTTCGTATATATTCTAGTTTTCCAAAGGTTATGCTTTTTTCGAAGAATTTCATATATATTCTTTGCAATATGCGGTACATACATCGGTAGAGAGAATTTGATTAGTATTTAAAAAGTTTCTAATAAAAATAGGTTATTTTTCATCTTTTGACTTGTCACTATTCTCAATCAGCCATATGTTCTGGTTGTCATTTAAAAATTTAAGCTTTGTGCAAATGCAGTTGCCTTCGATCCTAAGAAGTATGCTGAATCCCAAGACAAGACTTGTAAAAAAAACACAACAGCAACAAATTAAAAAGAAGAATAAAAACTAACTAAAGCCTAAAAAAAAACAAGGAAAAACGTTAACTTCCAGTGAAACCGAAGCTTAAATACCCGTCACACGTATTTTTAAACAGTTTATGTGTTATCATCAGTGGCTTAGATAGAACTTCGAGATGAGATGGGAAGGGTTCAATGGTCTGCTGCAACTCAAACTTAGACATAATTGTGGTATCAGACTTTTTAGTTAAAAATAAAGATATTCCAAAAAAATCGAAAATAATCGATAAGTTTGTGTGGGGCCTATGTCAAAATATGGTCGTGGCACCTTGGTTTTGATATTGAATGATATTAGAAGTGTTTTCATCCAATTTGGAGTCAATACAATCTTAAATAATAACAATTTTCATACAAAAATTTCAAAATGGGCGCTCATTTTGTATGGAGGCTATACCTAAAAATAAGCGTGGCACTTTCACTTTCGAACTTGACCCGGTCGTTCCCAAAAAAAGCTTAAGTTTCTAAATATAAGCTAAATGTCTCCAGTAGTCTCCGAGTTAAATAAACAGATGAACAGACGGACATGGCTAGATCGACTCGTGTCATCGAGCTGATCAAGAATATATATACGGCGACGTCTCCTTTAGTGCGATACAAACTTTCCGACAAAGTCAATATACATCTTTAAAAATGTTGAAGCCCACAACTAATTTATGATTATCCGTGCCGTAGGCAGGTAGTCTAAAATAAGACAGTTTTTATTCAATGTGTTTTAGTTTCTAATTTCAGTTTAATATCTTCAAAATTGAGCAGACGGACAGTTTTCAGTAGCTTTTAAAATGGAGTAAAAACAAAAAAATTGTGCCTACTTTTGGGCGCAAATTATAAATATGGCACTCTTACTAAATAATTACTTTGTAACGGGTGATTTTTTTGAGGTTAGGATTTTCATGCATTAGTATTTGACAGATCACGCGGGATTCAGACAAGGTGTCAAAGAGAAAGATGCTCAGTATACTTTGACATTTCATCATGAATAGACTTACTAACGAGCAACGCTTGCAAATCATTGAATTTTATTACCAAAATCAGTGTTCGGTTCGAAATGCGAAAATCCGCTTTTTATCGACAAATTTTGTTCAGCGATGAGGCTCATTTCTGGTTGAATGGCTTCGTAAATAAGCAAAATTGCCGCATTTGGAGTGAAGAGCAACCAGAAGCCGTTCAAGAACTGCCCATGCATCCCGAAAAATGCAATGTTTGGTGTGGTTTGTACGCTGGTGGAATCATTGGACCGTATTTTTCAAAGATGCTGTTGGACGCAACGTTACGGTGAATGGCGATCGCTATCGTTCGATGCTAACAAACTTTTTGTTGCCAAAAATGGAAGAACTGAACTTGGTTGACATGTGGTTTCAACAAGATGGCGCTACATGCCACACAGCTCGCGATTCTATGGCCATTTTGAGGGAAAACTTCGGAGAACAATTCATCTCAAGAAATGGACCGGTAAGTTGGCCACCAAGATCATGCGATTTGACGTCTTTAGACTATTTTTGTGGGGCTACGTCAAGTCTAAAGTCTACAGAAATAAGCCAGCAACTATTCCAGCTTTGGAAGACAACATTTCCGAAGAAATTCGGGCTATTCCGGCCGAAATGCTCGAAAAAGTTGCCCAAATTGGACTTTCGAATGGACCACCTAAGACGCAGCCGCGGTCAACATTTAAATGAAATTATCTTTAAAAAGTTAATGTCATGGACCAATCTAACGTTTCAAATAAAGAACCGATGAGATTTTGCAAATTTTATGCGTTTTTTTTTTTTTAAAAAGTTCTCAAGCTCTTAAAAAATCACCCGTTACTTAAATTAAAAAAATAATAATAATAATTTAATTTATTTTTAAACAAAACTAAATATTTTTTCTCATATCTTTCTTTAAATTATAAAAATCTAAACGATATAAGCCACGAGTTCATTATACTTTTAATGGCTTGACCTCAATAGTTGGGCGAAATTATCTTGGCTATTTATAACAATTTTTTTTCCATTTTGTAAAAAAAAATAATAAAAATAAAATAAACACAAAACAGAATGATAGTTGCAGCATTTGCACAACACACAGCGGATAAATACATACATACATACATACACACATAAGTATGTGTATATGTGTGTTTGTATTTTATGTATATTTACTACAAATAGATAAATATATTTATTTTATTACAATAATTGATATTTTTTTGTTGTATTTACTCATTCACAACTGCTTGAAATAATTTAAATGTATTTTTTATTTTGTATATTTACATTTATTCGAAATGAAATGAAGCGGAAATGAACTTCTAAGCCACAAAATGGCACAGCATGAGTTAGTCGAATTGATGAAAAAGGGTGTCAGTGAATGAGTGAAGAGTGCAAGGAACAAAGCAAGCAACAAAAACAAAAACTTACTGCAATATACAAAAACAAAAAAACCAAAAAAATATTTGACACACAAACACAGAAATAAAAGTAACTAAAATGAAAGACAACAAAAAAAAGGAAAAAGAAATGAATAAACGAAATAGTAAAACAAGCGTTAGATAAAAGACGAAGGCTGTAAAGCATAAATGGAAAAATAATATTGATAACAGAGCAAAATAGAATAGAGTAGAAAAAACATTTTGGCCAACTTCGACAACATTGAAATATTTGATTCGGAGTTAAGAGGGGGGAAAAACACACCTGCTACAGTTAAATACATATGTAGGTATCTTCATGCTCTTCCGCCTGCCCGCTCTTCTCTCTTCTTAATATTTACTGCTCCTGATTTGACTTATGCTTGCGCCCTCTTCTCGCAACAATGCTGTTGCGTGCTATGTAACTGTTTTTTCTTTACTTTTTTTTTTTTTTTTTGGATTTTTGCTCAGAGTCTGTTTTTCTGATAATGTTTGTTGGTACGTATGTGTGTGTGAGTCTGTGTGTGCTCTCATGACTGTATGTGTGTGTGTGTGTGTGTGTAGGTTGTGGCAAGTGTCAAAACCGCCCCAAAGCATAAAGTGGCACTTTTCATTTACGAATGCTGCTGCTGCTTCTTATTTTTCTTCTTAATATCTCTTTTTTTTTTTTTTTTTTTTTTTGTTTTTGCTTTTTGCTGCAGGCTCTGCTTTGTCTCTTTCTTCTTATTTCTTGTTCATATTCTGCATAAAAATATGAAAGACAACATTCATGTGTATTGGTTAAAACAGTTGGTTTCAAATTTATGTGGAACAAATTAAATGTTATATCTGTTCAGATCTGGTTATTCGATGTAAACCAATTTTATATTTTATTTCTTAAATGAGCAGATTGAAACTTGACTTTTACGTCGAAGTTCTGTTTAGTGAATCTGCTGTAAGACTTAGATAAGGTTTTGCACCTTATAGACCAATACTCTTTATGACTAAACGATTATGAGAAGAAACAATTTTTGAGAAATTTTGTTGCACAGTAATATAATTAACATTTGTTGATACTCCTTGGCCTTGCACAGCCAATGGTTTGAGGCATTTCTAAGCCTTTTTAATGCTTTTTTTTAAAAAACAGATGACAAAACCACAAAGATGAGCCCAAAATCATTTAGAATAAAATAGTCGCCTGAATCTTACCATGTAAAAATGATGGCATAAAATACTTGTAGGATGATCAATTCCGAATGGAATAACAACTATATCTACCATATTACATTTGAAACATGTATTAGTTGAAAAAAACATAATGGACAGACGGACATCAGTATAATAATGAAAGCTCTAACACAAGATATCGAGATAATGGGTCACAAAGCCATTGAAAACAATTAAATTATTTTTAACGAAAATTTTTGGTTTGCTACTAGTTTTTTTTCCCGGAAACTAATTTAACGCCCCATTTAGGTTTAAATATTAAAATGTTTTACGAAAAAATCTTGGATAACATAGGTCGACACTTGGCACTTTTGAGCTTGACCTGGTCGTTCCTGAGAAAAGCTTAAGATTCAAATTTCAGCTAAATATCTCCAGTAGTCTCCCAGTAAATTGCATTGAACAAAACAGATAAGACAGACGGACATGGATAGATTGTTTACACTATGTGTAAGAAATTGATCTATAACTATTCTTAAACTCTTTATTCATAATCAGATAGAGTGACCTTTTACATTTTTGAGATCCCGGATAAAAAATATATTAAAAACAATACTAACAAAAATTTGTGCTACATCAAAATTCATGATAAATTCTATATTTTCTCGACCTTGCTTTTGTAATGAAAGGTTCAGCTGATCGCGAACGTACTCATTGCTTCTGACACACGATTAATAGGCAGCGCATCTAGTAAAAATCACATTTTAAACAGAAGGAAATATCTCAAATAAAGATCGCCAAAGTCATAAGTATTGCGAAGTCTGGATAATTTCTAAATTTTTAAATATTGTATTGTTCATTTAATTGTAAGACACACTGTAGTGCAATTATTTTTAATACAAAAATTTCTTATATTTTTAATCATTCAACTTACTGTTTTGTCGTTTCGCTATTTCTCGCTTTATTGTTGTTTGTTTTTTTCCTTTATTTTTTTGTTGTTTTTACTTTGCGATCTTTGCTGATTGCAATCATAAAATTACGCAAAGATTTGATTGTAAATCATTTCATTTCATTGCAAATGCAATTCACTTTGATGAAATTCATACGTAAGCAAATTTAATGGATGCGCTGCGCTGTTGTTTTTGTTGATTTTATTATTTG
Source organism: Leucophenga varia (assembly GCA_018903435.1). Classification (NCBI taxonomy): domain Eukaryota; kingdom Metazoa; phylum Arthropoda; class Insecta; order Diptera; family Drosophilidae; genus Leucophenga; species Leucophenga varia. The sequence continues at coordinate 2,900,082 of JAEIFJ010001414.1, forward strand.
TAGGTGGCAGGCAGGCAGGCAAGGCGTAATAGCGTAGCGTGTAGTTCGTTTCGTTCCTTGCATTCAGTTGCGTGAGTGCGCGTCCGTTTCGTATGCGTATGCGTGTGTATTGTATCTGTGTGATAATGCGTATGCGTATTTTATTTTATATATGCATGTGTATATGTGTGTGTGTAATTCTACGTTGGCGTGTGTAATTTTACGTTTTTTTTTTTTTTTTTTTTTTTGTTTGTTTGTCGTGTCGATATGCTTTGAAGAAGAAGTTTAAACTTTCTCTCTCTTTGACTCCTCTCCTTCTTTTACATTAATGCTGGCATTCACTTAACTATTTTTCGTTTCACTGCTCTCTTTTTTTTTTTTTTTTTTTTTGCACTTTTACTTTCTTTCTTCCTTTTTTTTTTTTTTTTTTTGCTAATTTTAACTAATTTCTATTTATAGATTTCTATTTTCCCGTACCGAACCATTCCGTTATATTCATACGGTTTCACATATTTTCGTTTTGTTTTTCGTGCATTTTCGCTGCTGTAGATTTTCTTATGAATTTTCCGCTTTTTAAATCAAAATTTATTTAAATTTAACAAAAAAAAAACAAATTTTTATGCTTTTCTTTACAATTTGCTGATATTTTTTTCACGTCGTTTTTTTTTCTTTCTTTCTTTCTTTTTATATTTTATTATTTATTGCATTTTATTAGATAATTATTAAAGAAATGCCTATTGCATTTATCACATTTTGCATTTATTTTTTTCAACAATTTTATTTTTATTTCACATAATTTTTATGAAAAAATTTTACCAGCGATTTTCTTTCTTTTTAGCTTGTGCTACTTCTACTATACAAAACATTTTTCCTTACTTAGTATAGAGTGAAAAAATTTTGTTCCACTTCTTGTCGACGACGACGACGACGATTGCTGCTGCTGCTGCTGCTACTGCTCTCCTTTTGCTCCTTTCAATACACTACACTACTCCTCGCTGGCTCTCATCCGTCAGGCTCTGTATGAGCTGATATGGACACAACAATAGGACAAAGGGAAACGTAACGAAACGAACGAAGAAGACTTCGCACCGAGTTATACCGAACGAAGTTTGCTAGCTTTTTTTTTTTTTCTTTTTTTCTTTTTGGCTTATTTTTTCATCGCACAATTTTTCCTTTCTTTTTTTTTTTTTTTTAGTTGAATTTTTAGTTCATTTGTTAAAAATTTTTCAATAGATTTTTTGCATAGATTTTTCACGTTTTATAGTTGAATTCATATAAATGCACATAATTTACACTAAATAATTATTTTTACAATTTGTTTTAACTAATTTTTTTGTACAGGAAATTACTTTAATAATAAAATAGAAAAAAATTTTATAGTTGGTGCAGTGCGAAAAGCCCGAAAATGGGTCATCTTCGCTCGTGCTGCTCGCTCGGTTTGTACTGATTTTTCTATCTAAAAAGCCAACGGCTGCGTGCGTGAGTGGCACAGTTGCGTGTGCGTTTATATGTGTGAGTGTGTATGTGTGTTTGTATATGGAATTTGTGTGTTTGTGTTTAGTTTAAAATCGATTTTTCTCATTTTAACTGTCAAATGTCAACCGTAACGGAATCTGGGTAATTTGCTCATTTTTTTGTCATTTATTCTCTCAAAAAATTTCGCTCAAATTTAGCGACTTGTTGTTGCATTAAGACAGCGGCGGCAACATAACATAACAGTAAAATATTAACATTAACAGTTTTGCAGACTGTTAACTGTGTTGGCAGCATTACCAGCTGCAATTAAACTGAATTATGGTGAAATTTTGAGAAATGGTGAAATAAAATTTTGTAAAAACACATTTTAACGTATTAATTGTTTTATATATTTAATAATCAACAACGTTTGACACGGTAGTCATTGCTATATATTAAAAATGTTTTAAATATTTGCATGTTTTAGCTGAAAGCAACAAATATCAGCACTTTTTTTTTTATTAAAATAGTGTTAAATAACTGATCACATTGTAACACCCTTTAGTAGTGTGTGTGCAAATACAAATTTGTTATTTTAACTCAACTAACCAACTTTTAATTAAAATTAATGATTATGTATGTCCTATAATACCATTTGAGCATTGCTCGTGTCTTGATATGTCAAATCGAGTTCATCAAATTCTTGTAATCTTCGATGTTTGCGCCGCTGCATCTGAAGTTTTACATAAGCTGCCTTAGTGCGTTTAATTGGCTTGAGTACTTTCAGAAAATATAGAAATAATGTCGCCAATATAGCAAACAATAGTACCAAGAATATAGCAATTGCCAGATGTTCTGTCTTTGGCTGAGTTCTTATGTAAACGATTGTCTTATTGGCAGCAATGCAATATTCCGTTGTGTTTGCATGGCCTTCCAGTGTTATATTTCGCATCCAAATGGAATTCAATTTATATCCGGGCCAACAAATGCAATGCTGATTTTCATTTAAATTAATGCAAGCTGAGTATTCTGGGCAAGTTTGTTGTGTTTCGTTGCCGCAGTTGATCACTGAAATAAATAAAGAGCGAAATGAGTAAGAAAGGTGTTACATTTTGCATTTAAAACTACGCACAATTTTGACTGACAACAAAATTACAATAACAACAACTGAGCACAATAAAAACAAATAATTTATATGCATCGCACATTTTGTTTATATTTTATTCATAAAATTCTTTTGTACGAGAGAGAGAGAGACAGCGTATTGAGATATGTAAATATCTAGAAACGCGGAACAGTAAGCTGTTTCCCGTTCAAATGTTAACGCTCGACTGAGCATCGTTGTAGCTTATTTAAGAATATTTTCGTATCTATTTAAAACAGGTTTTATTTTTGCTAACTTTTTTTATCGCTCCCAATTGTTTTTATCCGATTATCTTATCTTATGAAATGAATGGGGTTATCCACAGCTGTGCTTATCAGCTGTGTTGAGCGCTTTTAATTATACAATAGCTATTTTTTGTTTTTGTTATTATTATTTTTTTTAATTAGAAGAGACTGACCGTGGCTATTTGAGAAAATTTTAGTTTTTTGTTAATTTTTTGAAATTTAAATTCTACAAGCAATTTATAAAGATTTTCAAAATTCGCGTTTGATTTTTTTGTACATTTATATTTTGAGTAAAACTCGGGTTTAAGTGAGTGTTTTAATGGTTAACATGGTTAAGTTTAAAACTCTATATTTGAAACCTTTACTATAGAATTCATTTATATATCTATTATCATTAAAATCAGTCTTCAATTTAATAGGTTTCTATTACCAAGAGCCTTCTATTACCAAAAAGCCTTTTCACTTAATGGGATAATATATAACATTTGTTCAGTCCATTCTAACAATTAGTGAAAAAATTTTTAAAATCGAATGAGTAGTTTCAAAGTTTACCTTCTACAAATATTTCCCCTTTATAATATTAGTATAGAAAGTATATAGATCATATTTAAATATAACGCCTTATTTAATATTTCAATCGATTAACGATAATTTCACAACCGATAACTAAATTGTGTTAAGGGACAAATCGACTGCTTAGAGCGTCTGCGGAAGCATGAGTCAGACCGTCTAATGGTGTGTCTGTGCAAACCGTCTGCACAGAAGCTCTATGCTGTGTATGGTTGAGTTAGCAAATTTTAAAAAGTCAGCTTCGCAAGGGAGCTCCAATTCGTTTTTTATTTAAGTTACCATTTTGTTTTATAACATTCTTTAGAACAAATCGTTTTATTTTTACTTTTCTGCACTTCTTTTCTTCTTTTTTAAGCAACGCAAAGTAAAATAGCAGCGACTCCGTTGCTTTCTGAACCGATTGCATAGTAATCGTCGAACGAACGTATATGCAGATGGTCTGAGCAGTGTAATTGGTCCTTTCTGTTGTTCATGTTATCGATTACATCAATCGACTACTCGCGCAAGTAACCAAGTAAAACACTCGTAAACACTTTGCATTCAAGACATAACAACAACAAAACGGTTTAAACATTTGCCGCGTGCGGTCGTGGTGCGCTTTGACGTTCTTGTTCCTTTACATTTTATTTTTAAATCAAACAAATTGAAAAAAAAAAATTATTCAAAATGTATACAAAATAGTTGAAAGTGAAAAAAAGGAAAATACAAGACTTATTAAATGTAATAATCCAAGCAACGGCGAAGCCAAACAAAAAAACAACACACATCGACGAAAGCAGAAAACAAAAAGAAAACAGCAAACATAAACAAAAAAACAAAAGACAATCTAAACAAAAACAAAATTTTCGATGTGTGTTTGTGTGTTAAATTCTAAATTAACAAATTTTAATCAATGAAAAATATTGCTGTGTATAAATAGTGAATTGAATTCTTTATTCCAAATTGCAAGTGTCTGAAATTTTTCTGCTCGGCGAAGATTTGTGAAGCGCAAGTGCAGCACAACTTGGATTGCTTGCTCAAGAAATCCGGTTTAGCACAGTAAAAATATTAGCAAGTAGCATTCAACGTGGCAGTAAATCGTTTTAAAGGAAATAAAAAAAAAAAAAAGAATTAAGCACGACAGCATAAATATTTTTAAAAGGTAAGTAAGCATTTGCTTTGTACATTTTGACATTTTACTGGAAAAATGAAAAAAAAAAAAAATAGACTAAATAGAACAGCAAACACGTCAGTACACTTTAGACTATTTAATAAAATAACATACATAAGATATTAAGTGCAATATCTTGTCTAAGTTAATTTTCACTCCTTGTTTGCTTTGAGTTGTTCTAAAAAAGTTTAATCTATTTTAAACTCTTAACTTCTTCCAATTTAGAAACAAAATTAAATAATCGTTAAAATTTTTTTTATCTTAAATCATTAAAAAATTGAGATCCTGATTGTACACCTAATAGTGCCTTGGCAAGAATTATATATGAACAACAACAATGATTGACAAACTAAACATAATTTTTTTCAAAAAAAAATTCCTTTTTAAAAAAAATTACCCTTTTTGTATTAAACAAATTTTACGTTTGAAATGCTTGTCAAATGCGTATTTTAAATCGTTGATCGGCACAGCTTTTATAATTTCGGTAATTTTAAAGGCCATCTATGCGTACTCTACGCTTCAAAATTTAGATTCTTCAGATACTTACCTACCCCAAGTTTTAATGTTTTTGTGTACGAAAACTTTCTTTGCTTAGCTGGATTACACCTTTGATGATCTCAATAAAGTTTTCCACTCAGACGATTATTATATATGGTCTTAGTGTGATTCGGTGCCAAATTTTAGAAATTTTTTGCCATAAAAATTATTTTAAGTTAAAGAATAATTTCAATGATTTTTTTATTAAACTAAATATAAATTCTGCGTTTATTTTACATCGAACCAATTACGTGTTAGAGTACTTAATATTAAATTTGTAGGAAAACCTACGGTAAAAATTTTCAGTGAATCTAGAGAATGATAATGGAAAAAAAAGTCACTTTCGAAGTCACTAAGTCACATAAACGCAACTTTTATGTTTATTACTTCAATTATATGACAAATAATGTGATAAAATATTTTAAAAGATAAAATAATATTCTAAATATGGTACATTCTTTGTTTATTTTTAATAAATAAGACATTTATTTCAAAACCACAGTTAACCGCAATTCTTTTTACTAAAAAACTACAAACTTCCAGACTTAGTATTATTTTTTTAATTTTGTTTTTGTTTCTAAATTTATCTTTTCTAATTAGAAACGATTAATTCAAAATACATATCTCACAAAAAAATATCTTGCTTCGCGCTGACCTTCAAACTAAGTATGTACATGCATATAAACATACTCGTATGTATATAAGAAAGTGTAATAAAAGATTATATCGTACTCTAAAATAATATGCACTACCACGCTTCCACCCTAAAAAACATTTCCCATCATGAGTTAGTCATATTACAACAACAAAATATTCACATAAATCGGTCTTTAGTAACGTGACTGAGAACTCTATTATATTAAATACAAAATACATAAATTGGAATAAATGTTGGATTTATATACATGAAAATAGTTTAATTTGTAGAATAAAGAGACAAACTCGTTATTAAATGACTGCACCCACCCAGTTGCATCTGATACACATCTAAAACTAGTATACACGGATATTGTATCTGAGAATGAATTTAAACACCACCACCAAAAATGAGAGACAGCTGTTTGTGCACTTCGGCCTCGGGTTTTGTGTCACACTCCCGCACCTTATGTATATGCGTACATATGTATGTATTTATGTATGTATAATAATATCCACATGCTGAGTTTGCGTTGTCTGTCAAAATCTTTTTTTTTTTTTTTTTTTTTGGCTCTTTAGATGAATTATTTTTTTTCACAAGCTAAACAATTTATAATAAACTTCAGTCAACAACAGGTCTAACTTCTTCCGTTTCTCATGCAGCCGCAGCCGTTTTTAATTGAGATCGGAACAATCGTTTCAGATTGCGAACGTCATATATTGTATACTATATTTCTTTGAATGTTGATGATGTTTAAGAATAACGACGACGATGTCAACGTTTTAGTGCACACACACACACACACATGTAAAGAATTGTCTGCGGTTCTTCAATATTTTTCGCGGTACTTTATGCTCTGTCAACATGATATTCTCTATACTTGATACTTATTATAAATTCGAAACATGTTTTCGTGCATTTATATCTTCTACGTATTTAGTTATTTATTTATTTTAGTTTTATGTTCAAACCGGCCGGCCGTTTGCCTAGCATTTTTAAAGAACATTTTATCTGCGCATGCGTGTTTGTTCGTGCTCTTCAGTAGATTTCCTTTTTTTTTTTTTTTTATTAAAAAGCCAATTAACGCTTTATTTATCTGTCAGTCTCAAACATCCGCTTTGTTCTCCTAACACCCTTTACTCGAAAGGATCGTCGGTTATGCACACGCCATGCCATGGCTATGAATTTCGTTTCGTTTTTTTCCTTTTGTGACATTAAAGTTTATTGTTTGCAACGACGACACACGCCACAACTGACAACGTACGTTGTGCCCTTATGGTATATATTGCAAATATATGTGTACATTTACGTATATACCTAAATATATTTGTACATCTACGCCCTTTTTGGATTTTACTACTGCAATGTATATAATATACAAAAAAAAAAAAAAAAAAATAAAATAAATAAAGCAGCCAAAGACAGCTGTTGTGCAATTTTTATATTTCTTTGAAATTTACACTTAAAAAACTTTTCTAATGGGTTTTATGGAATCTATTTTTGTACTCTTTGCTTAATTGATGCTTTTGCCAACTTTGAAGATAAGTTTGTTTCGAAATAAAGATAAAGATGCTTTTGGGTCATTCGGGTCCAAAGATGCATCATTGCGAACAATTCTGTTTTTTTTTTTTCAACAGTCCTAGCCAAATGTCGGTGTTTTTTTAATTATAGCTAAGATCGGTAATCCGACTCTTGTCTGATCGCAATTTTTCATCAAACTTAACCCTGTTGAACACAAGTTGTCTGTGGAGCGATGGTGAAATATTAGCAGAGCTAATACTGATCTAAAGTGTTGTGTCTTACGAAAAATGTTAGGAAATAACGATTTTCCTTCTGTTTTAATTTTTCTACAGAATTTTCCAGGCTAACCCTCAGGATAAGCCTGGCGTTAGTGTAGCCCATTTTTTTTTTAAGTAATCAAATCTCTCGCGGGTAATTTTCTTTATCTTTGTTTCTCTATAAACACATCATTAACTATTATTGCTCTTTAAAGTTAAACTTAAAAAAAAACATTATTTGTTTGGAGAGTATTTATTTAAGAGCCTCTTACGATGGAGTACTGATGTAGAGTATAAAAAGTCGTTGTTTCAAAAACTTTCATATTATATGTATATGTTTTCTCTGCTTCAAATATAATCATTTATCTTCAGATTGTATGTCTATAAGCAAAATGAATATATTATCCGATTTACATACAACGAACTATAATCTGAGAAACAATGGCAAAGTGAAAGTAATAATTTAATTGCCGCCTTTTATACATGAATCTTTTATTAAGCAATTAACTCTGCTAAAATTAGCATATTTCGTAAAATTGCATTAAGTTAACATTTATCTATAACAATAGATAAATGTTTATATTGTTTTTGGCTTTCTTTTACAATATTTAATTTTCAATAGCGATGAATGACATTTGATGAAAGCATTTCCGGTTAATATAAATGATTGTTGTCAATTTATTATAATTGAAATACATTGAATAATTTAATTTCTTTGATTAGTTGATTAATAACAACCATCTTAATCCAAACGTTATTCATTAGATAATCTTTGTTTTTCAAGAAGACTTAACGTGGATTAATAATATTTTTTCTTATTATGTGATATACGTATTGCATCATATTTAATTTTTTAATACTTCTTTTTTCTGCAATAGATGAGTTATTATCTTACTTGATATCATTTAATGCGATTTTGTTTTTAGTTTAAGTGGAAAAGACGATTACAGTTGGTTTAGAATTGGTTATGGTTCAGAGACAAACATTTCTTCATCAACAGATTTAATTTTTTTGGGCATTATAATTAAATTTTTCTTCTTTTCATTAAATTAAAATATTCAAAATTCAAGAAACACATAAACACTTTGTAAAATGAAGATTACAAAGAATTTTTTAAAAAATCACATAAAATGTATTAAAGCTAAAAATTGCATTGAGCATAATTAAAAATATTTCTGTTTAATATAGAAACAAAAAAAATGTTCACACAGTAATATTTTTTAAAGTATTTCGTTGAGAGAGATATGCTGAAAAATGAATAATGCACAGAATGGATACAATAATAATAATAATAAAAACAACAACAGCAACAATAATAGCAGCAACAATTGCAAGTGCTCCCCAAAAAAAAAAAAACAAATACAGCTAAATCCAAAGAAATAAACAACATATGGAAATCTCTCGTTCGGAACCATTAATTATGCCACTCGACACACAAAAAGTCAGCAACTCTGCCTCAGTTTTTCTGAACATTCGGTTTATCTGTCTGTCTGTCTGCCTGTCTGTTTGTGTATCTGTCACTCAGTCAGTCATTTAGCCAGTTAGTCACAAAAACTTCGAAACAATTTTCTGTTTGTATCTGCAAAAAGCAAACAAAAAAAAAATATCAGCAACATCAGCTTGGATTTTTGTAGGTACAAAATGTGTTGCTTGTTTGGAAATACACAGTAAATAAAATTATTTTAATAATTTTTTATTTAAATTTTATTTTCTTAATTGCTCGCATTTATTTTGTCGAAAAAAAATGCAGGCTGTCTAGATTTGTGGTTGGACTGCCTGAAAATTGGCTTGTAGCCGACTTTACCCGTGGTGTCTCAGGATGACTTTATTCTATGGACTGGTGGGCGAATCTGAACTATTTATTAATCTAAGACATTTGTGGAAAAGATACATTTTTTTCATAGAACTTATTTCAAGGTTTATAATTTTTATATGCCTAACTCAAAGATTTTGGCAAAATTAAAAATTCACCAGCTGATAGACTATTGATGGGAATAGTACGAGTTAGCTCGACCCGAAATGAAAAATATTTTAAAAAAAAACCCAGCCCATCCTGACACGACACGAAATTTTTAAAAACTGTATTAAAAGTTATATTTTAATAGATACCTATATTTTAACCGTTCAGTAAACTCCACATTTGCATAGTAGGTCATTGCCTTGTCAATTGTTCTGAAGGGTTCTGGGTTCAAATCCCGGTGGATCCATCACTGCATCGATTCATTTAGTTATCAGAACATTAAGTCGAATAAATGAAATTCTTCATCACTCCAATTTAGTTTAAAATTTTTTTCTCTGTTAAAAACTTTGCCAACTTTTGGCATCGTTGATTGCATTTGCATTTTAATTGCAGCAACTAAATTATGCGCCAAGTCAGCAGTAATAGAGGCTTATCAAAGTCGACAACTGGAGCAGTTGAAGTAAAAAAAGGTAGAAGTAAATTGCACTCCTCCAACAAGAGGTGTATGTACCACATCCGCTGACGTTAAAAAAAAATACAAAGGAAAATGGAGTTAAAAAAAAAAAATTAAAAAAAAAAAAACAATTTTTCGGCATAATTGAAGTAGATGATTTACTCAACAGATTGTTCTGACTTTTTTTCTTTTGGTTCAACACAATAGCGGAAGATTAGTTTATTTTATTTTATTTTTTTTTTTTTTTTTTGTTAAATGGTGGAATTGTAGCTTTTCACTTGACAGCGCACATTGCGTAAACTTTAGACTTCAATTGAGGTAACGAACTGAAGCGCAAAGATTTCTTTAAACGCTGTCGAAAGAGGAATAATTGCAAAGCAACTAACTCACAGATATAAACTTTTATTTATGATAAAAAAGAAAAGTTTCAGAAACATTTTAGAGCCAAAACAATTACCGAAACTTTTAAATCAGATTTTGTATCAAGCATTAAAAAATCAGAGGAAAGAAATTAAATAAACGAAAGCAAAGAATAGTCAAAAGGCTTAAACCAAAAGCGCGTTAAACTTGTTTTTATCGTTGCTTGTTGGTAAGATACTTTTTTTATTTTTTTATTTTGTAAATATATACATTTTATTTATATAGTTTTTTTTTTTCTGTTTTTGGTTTGCGCAAGCGCAACATTTTCTGCTTTACGGTACAGTGAACTTTCCCCTCATTGTCGTTTTGCCTGATATTTATGTGTGTTGTAGGAATAAAAACAAAAGCGAATCAAATTTTATGTTAAATTAAAAATCTCTTTTTCACGAAAATCATGTTGAGCCATAAATTTTACAGCTGCTGCTTTGGTTTTTGCGGTTTTTAGCTACAGTCCGTTGGTATTTCAATTTTTTTTAGAATAATTTTCAATTGAAATATCGCAATTTTGAAACTTGTTTTTCGTTTCGTACACGATTCATGATTCATCATGGTTGCGCCAATTTAGCCACTGAAATGAAGCTGAAGGCTAAAATGAAATTGCATTGCATTTTAGGCAGTACGAAATATGTCGTTATTAAATCAAAATAAAACAATAACTACTCTATTAAACTATTCTAGTAGTTGAAATTCAATCAAGTTTTAATTTTGAATAGCTCAAAACCTTAAAAAATTATGAATTGTATGGGATTTGAACCTTGGCTACAACAATATTAGTCCACTGTAAAATCCTCATTCCTAAAAAAAAATTCAGCGTACTATCGTATTCGCTGGGGACAGTTTTGTGCACATTTAACTTATTATGACCTTATTAGTGTTTTTTAAGTTTCCCGAAATTTATCTCGAACCAGGAAAGCTTATAAATATATTTTTTAAATAATAAAACTTTGATTTTTTTTGCACTGTACGTCTTTTGTAGTAATTGAGATTAATCTGCGTATTCATTCTCTGATAAAAAAAAAAAAAAAGATTTTTTTAATAACTTTTAAAATATAGAAATTCTTATATGCCTATCTTAAAATATTTAAACCAACTACTTCGCTAAAAGGCATATTACCACTGATTGTCAAAAATTTGATGTACAATTTTGATAACTGTAAATGGAACAGATTTGATTTTAGTTTCTTTTATCAAAAAAAGTTCTACATTTCATAGCCCACTCACTATTTAAACAATTCAACGATCGATGTTAAGGTTTCTTTTGTACGTTCGTGTGTGTTGGGTACAAAAATTACAACAATCCAATTACGCTTCGAATAACTTGTAAAGGTAAACAGAAAATATAAATAAAGATAAATATGTTGAGTAAAGATTTTTTTTTTTTAAGGTTTCGATTTATTTGTTGATTTGCTTTTGTTTGCACACCACATGACGTGACGCGTTCGTTCGTTTTTGACCAGCAAATATTCAAAGCAAGAGCAGCAGATGCATTGTGGCAAACACGTTGAACTGGTTATCACAATCCGTACTGTGTATGCTGTATGCACTTTGCAATGATAGCTACAGATACACTTTTGTGAAAGATACACGGCCATGGTCACTGTCAATGCACCGCTAACGGCATATCATGTGCGTTCCCTTTCTGGCACATTAAATAAGAAAAAAAAAAAAATAATAAAATAAACAAACAACATTTTCAGCTTCAGGTTCAAGTTTTTTATATATGTACATACTACGTATATTTCTCGTTTATACAATTGAGCTCGTCTTGACTTAACGCATTGAACTTGATATTGAGCTGCTTTTGCGTTCAAACAGTAGCTCCTTCGTTCTTGCTTCTTCTTCTTCTTCTTCTTCTGACATTCTCTTGCAATTCTTCTTCTTCGTTTTTGGCGTTGGTGCAGAGACCTGTGTGGTAGGTTCGTTGTGACCATAAAAGTCGTAAGTGCTACCAAGAACTTGTATTTTATTGTTCACTAAACAACACTTTGTCTTAGCTTAAAACAAAGAAATAGCCACGCGTTTAGCAAGAGCAGTTTTCTTTTTTTTTTTTTTTTTTTTTTTGCTATCCATAAACGAGTTTCAATTCTGAGAATGTTCATTTCTTTTAAAATAGTCGAAATCGTTTGACAGTTTACTAGTTGCCGTTTTTATATTTTTTTTTTTTTTATTCTTTTCGCAATCCCGAGCAATATTGTTGAGGTTTTGGGGCACAATATATAAGTTTATTTATTATATTAATAAGTTGTCTTTTTGCTGTTATTATTTCTTTTTAAACTTGGGTGTCTAACAAGCCGCTTTCTTGTATGTTTCTTTGGTAAGTTCTGCCATAACGGTTTTAAATTGCTGGAAATACGAAACAAAAATTTAACAAAAAAATTTTTAATTTTGATATGAACAAAGTTTTTATACACTTCACTGACATGTTTATTCTGAAACATAAAAAGAACTAAAAATAATTTTTACCCCAAAATGTGCAAAGTTGTGCATAAAATGTTATTACTTTCTTAATTTTAGTTTCTTGCCATAGTATGCACTACTAAAATTATTTGCAACAAAGTACGATTTTCAAATTTTATCATTTAATTTTTAAAATCACTTTATACGTTATGATTAACGAACTTTTCAACAAACTATAAAGGCAGGTAAAAAACTATCGCTAAGTACCTGCCCACTTAACTCAATTGTTAGGCAACAAACCCACCAGTCTAGTGTCATATTATTATTATTGTATCTGTTTATATACATATACAACAAGTTGTCGTAGTTGTACTTAAGCTTTTTCACAATTGTTTACGTTTTTATACGAACGTTGGCATTATTACGAAATTGTAAATTACATTTACTACGTAACGTTCTCAATTATATAGAATTAAATATAAATGGGTCAAACCAAAAAAATGTATATATTTAAATACATAGTAAAATCATTTCATGAAGTCTCTAATTGTTAAAACATTTCGTGAAGTCTCTAATTTGAAAAATCTTTCATCAAAATAAATAAATTTTTCAACAAATTGTTATTTAATGATTTTTTGTCTTTTCTACTCTTGCGTTGGCGACGTTCTTAATGAATTATGGTGGCATTACATATATTGAAATATTATTGAAAAAGAATTAATATAATGGTTTTTATTTGATTCTTTAACATTAATAAAAATAGATTGACAAAATGATTTTCACTATATTTTATAGAGAGTAAAAATAATAATTAAAAAATATTAATTTATATATTATTTGTCTCTGATTTTTTAAAAAGCCCTCGTTTAATAACAAAGAAAATAATACAAAGTAGGTATGTGAATATTAATTATAGAAAAAGTCAACGGCACCGTAGACCAGCGACCGACTGACTACCGGAAAATGTGCAACCAACTGCTGCACACTCTGGTGCACCACACCACATTTACGAGTATTGCTTCGGTTGACTGAATTGTTGTTGGTTGGCAACAAACAAACGGAAAATATAAACAACAACGTCATTTCCCGTTTGTAGCCAACTTGTTAACATTATTCCTGCTAGTCTATAGTTCCATTGTTCGACGTCATCACTGCATTTCATATTTTTTTTTTTTTTTATATGTATATCTTTTCACTATTTTATTCTAAGTGTGAGTACATATTACAATGTTTACTTCCGCAGTAGTTTGTTTTTGTTTAGAAAACAAATGATTTTGAAAAATTTTAAAAATTTTTTGTTTATTAAGGAACTTAAAAAATAACTTTTCAAGGATTATTTATAATAAATAATTTAATGTATTTATGATCATAAGATACTATACAAATTAAGTGTTTCGTTTATTTGACTGTAATTTAATTTTTTTTTTTAATGATCGAAAGAAACAAAATTCTTAATTTATTTTTTAAATTAAATTATTTAAAAAAAAAATTACTTTCCAATATTCTTGTCAGGTGTGGGGTTCGAACCCACGCTCCCTCTCGAGAACCAGAGCTTAAATCTGGCGCCTTAGACCGCTCGGCCAACCTGACTTATGCCACGTAGCTAACCAAAGCAATACAAGAATACATACAATATGAAAACAAACACACACATGCACACATACACAGAGAGAGAGAGAGAGCGAAAAGAGCAGTAGAATTAAATTGCTGCTTTGTGGTGTTTATATTCTTAGAATTTGTACACATATACACATGCAAACACAATTATCACACTTTAATCGTGCGTTACATTGAGAGAGAACGTCTCTCACTAAACAACAATATTGCACTCTTTTAAGAACATACGAGTATATACAAATGAAATTGTTGTTGCTTTTTAGATTTTTGGCGGATTTTGTATTTAAATTGCATTTTAGTAAAGCTTAGTAAAGAAATTTTTTTTATAATTTTATTTTTGCTAATGAAAAGTTTTATTAGAACTGCACATATCGTTTATGTATGTATTAACATATAACATATGTGCATATCCATATATATAATTCATTTATATATATGTGCTCAGTATCTGCAAAATCGAAATATGACATTGTAGCTAAATTCAAGCAGTTTTTGAATTTTTCAGCAATTAATTCTTTTAAAAAACAATTTTTAATTGAAAAATTTTAATCAACAATGTAACTGTCTGTTCTCTATTTCGAGATGATATCATGTTTTAAACGATCTTGTCGAGATAAAGCTTAAATTTTTTGCATTTGAATGAACTGCCGATCATAAAAGTAAGAATCTTAAAACTATTTTTAAAAAAAACTACGTAAAAATTTTGTTTGGTTGTTTAACGGCTCTTCGTAGTTTCTACATAAACTCAAACTTGCAAAGTACGGCTTAAAAAAATGTTTTATTCGAAAAGCTGGTTCTAATATGGAGAAAACTTTGGTACCAGAAGATAGCTTTTTATCTTATTATTTGTTTAATTATATTCTACTGTATTTATATATATTATAGTATAATTATGGGTTAGAATTTATATTTATAACACCTTCAAAAGTAGAGCACTAAGTCATCTCAATTAATTAATGCAAACATCTATTAACCATTTAAATGGTTAACTCTCGCTTTGTCAATTGTTTTATTCTAGATACATAAAAGTTTAAACAAAAAAATTGTTTTTTTTATATCGTAATTGAATCTGAATTAAATTGACTGCCGCACTTCAATTTGCCAATTTAAACTAACGCCTGTTAGCAGTAATAATAATATCGCGGAAAATGATTCCGGAAGTTGTTATACGAATTGACGCAGCACTCAACGATGGCTTTGTAAACCAGTAAGTTGAACTCTTTGAGTTTAACTCTCATTCCGATGCGCTTTAACCAATACATGACATCGCGACACCCCGTTCATTTTTCTTCTTGATGCACTTGGTAAAGTGCACTTCAGTGCATAATAGAGAGCAAGAGCGAGAAAGAAGATTTGATGCGGAGTTTTACAGCACTCGACTTTATTTGTGTGCAAAGTGAATTGGAGCAGAAAACGCAGGGCACTGGGACTGAATAAAAAAGAAAAAATAAATAAAAGATGCGAGTTTACGAGAGAGCTTTATGAAAACGTTTTGTTGCTTAGCAAAACGTGAAAAAAATATTCCATGGAGATCGTATTATATCTACGATATTTAAAGCTTTGTTAAATTCTGCAAATCTAAACACAACCACCCTCATTACACCTTCTAACAACCCCAGCTGTCTTTTCGAAAGAGCTAGAATAATCGTCCATTTCCTGAAGAAAATCATTCTTCACTTATTGAATTAACATTTTTATAATTCAGTTATCAAGTTTGATTTAAAAATTTTATTTACTATAGTTTTCTTAATTTTTTTGTTGTTCAATTTAGTCTTTCCAGTAAAGCAATAAAATCTTTTTTCAGATTACTGCATTTTTTCTTATTTGGTTTTTAAATTTATAATTAAGTACTTATGTCCTGAAAGTTGAATAAAACCCAATTATTATTTTTTATTTTCAACTTATGAGTACCTTTCAAACTGACGACCATCTAAAATGCAAATTACTGCAATATAACTCTGGATGAAATAGAGAGGGCAAGGTGATACTAAAAAAAAATGAATAAAACAGAGCGACAAAGACACCCAATTTTCTAGTCGACATCTATGATTGTATTAGTATTCTCACGGCCATATTGAACGCAGCATCCACAGAGAGACTAGACTGCGCATTACCTTAATTGTCAGCTGAGTTCGGCTTAGGCAACGATGAGAGAATAAAGCTTTTCGGTTTTTTGATGGGGCGTCGTTATATCGTAAAATAAAAGTTCATCAAACGAATAACGTAAATGACTGCCACCCCTCTTTTTACGAAGTACGAAATGAGAGCAAAAGATACACGTATAAAAGTCCTTACTAAACTGCAGCCAACGAGCAAAATCTCGAATTGTTTGCTCAGTGCATAGCGTGACGTCGAGCGTGCAACAACTTGCCGCATAATTAACCGAGTTCTGAGTTACATATTTGGAAAAAAAAAAAAAAAAAAAAAAAAAGATACGTTTGCGGGGCGTCGGGTAGAATTGTGTTTTGTTTGTGAACTTAAATTCGGTTACTGGGGTAAAAAATCGCAGCGAAAGCGAGAGGAAGATGCTACACGTCGAACTTTTTTTCATGACGCAGTTATCGTGAAAGAAGGACATCATTTTATCTCCTTCAATTGCTGTTGCTGTGGCACATTTTTAGTTATTTTCTATTGTTTCCACTTATTATAAACAGATTGTTGGTTGTTAATATTGCCTTTGTAAATCTTATGGTGGAAAAAAATTATAATAAAACTTCCGCGTGCCGCTTAATGTAGGTCAAAAACGGGGTGCATCTTTTATGATTTTGATGCAATTGTGCGTGAGGTAAATAAAGAAAAAAGTAAAAACTTTCCATATTGCAAAATAAAAAAAAAAAAAAAATTGTTTAATAAATTGTGCAATCATTTTACTTATTAAGCTCGTTTTTTTTTTTTTTGTTGTTTTCGTTTCCTACTCATGCAATTTTTCAGTTCAGCTGCGTGCAAACTGAATGCGCAATTTTTAAGTAAAATTTTCCGCAAGGAAATTGAGAAATGAAAATGTGCTTATTAGATAAAAAAAAACTTAGGTGAAATGTAATGCAGACCAACCTCATTTTTAAGCGGAAGTGAAAAGTGTTTAATCGATAATAATATACAAAAAAAAAAAAAAAAAAAAAATAGTGTTTATAAAAAAAAAAAAATAAGACCGAAAGCAATTACAAATCAAATGTCAATGCGATACGACCTATTGGCATATTTGTCAAATGAAAATCAATTAGAAATTTGCAAATTCAAAGATTTTACGCTCAACCCTTATTTCACAGTATATATAATCAGCAAATCGCTCATTCAACTCAGACGTAGATAGGTTTCAATTAGTCGCTGTGGAAAGTACAATAAGAAAAATTCGCCTTCATTTCTCTTTGTCCATTTTGTCCATTTTTTGTACGATTAGATGCGACGACATTGCACTTTTATTTAATTAATGTACAATTGTCTCGTTCGTCTCTTAAAATTAAATTAATTTATAAACAAATTCAATATGGATTTCTATACAAATCAACAAAAACGCAATGAAAACGATGGTGAGTGCTAAAAACCGTTTAACAATGGCAATTAATTTATTTTTTTTTTTTTGTTTATTATCAGAGTCTTTGTTTATTTCTGACAAAATAATTTTAAGAATTTTTATATGGAATGATAAGATATCTTTTATAATTCGTTGTTTAGATTATCTATGTAATTTAATACGGTTAGACTTTTTTTTTATCTGACTTTAATTGTCTTTTTGTTCTAAATTTAATTAAATTTTAACGTTAAGTACAAGTCAGGTTGGCCGAGCGGTCTAAGGCGCCAGATTTAAGCTCTGGTTCTCGAGAGGGAGCGTGGGTTCGAACCCCACACCTGACAAGCGTCAAATGCGTAAATGAACTTTTTTTTTCAAATAATTTTATAGTTTTTTATATAATCATTTGGTTTTCTGAAAACTTATTCAAAGACAAAATAAAAATCATTAACGATTGTTAAAGTCTTGAAACCAAATGTATCTCTTTTTTTAAATTCAATCAAATAATGAATATAATTCACAATTAGTTCAAACATTTTTTAAAAAATAAATAAAATATACATCGTATTTTTGTTATTTTTATAAACGCTGTTTAAAATAATTTTGAATTATATACATATATACCATTTCTTTGTATTTTAGAAGAGATTTAAAACAAATCAAAAGATATTTTGTGTGACACCGCTGTATGAAACTATTTGTTTTAAATATTTTAAGAACATTTGTTATGTCGACCTGTTTACACAGTGTAAATTTGATTGAGATTGGATCACTCTACAGTCACTTTCAATAAGCTAGATCGATACAAGAAAATGGGAGAAATAGGAAAGGTTGAAATAAATTTAATCACTACAGTGCGCCGAATGACTGATAACAATTTTAATTGATAATTTTAATCTTGAGTTCTACGTTTACAGACAAGCTTATAATTTATTTTAATAAATTTTGAAACTATACTTTTACTTATATGCTTCTATACATCTGAAATGTAAAAATGTATTGAAAGTCATCTTCCATCACATTTTAGCGCAAATTTTTTTGCACTTGAACTTCAAGCCGGCATTAAGATACAAATCTAAATGTTGAAAATTCTCCAAGCGCAAAAGCAATTCATTGGCTTTCTTTAAGTTGCTCCATATTACAACTCATTTAACAAATTCAACTAATTTCTTGCGTGCGAAAACGTCGTAAAATATTAAGAAATTAGTTCGCGAACAATAGACAAGATACTTTGTAAATGGCAAAAAGTTTAACCTTATCTACAACTGGGAACCAAAAAAAAAAAAAAAAACTGAATTTACTGCGGTATCAAAAACTCGTTTAATGTGCCAGCAAATTAGTAACAATTTTTCAGACAATTTAACATAATCTTGATTGTTGGAGGAGGCATGCATAGTACATATGTATCGTTGTACTCTCGTCGTCATCAAAAACATCAACAAGAACTCGAAAGTCATTACTACGCGTTGTATGCATTCAAGAGATTGAAGAGCTTCTTTTGCATGAGGAGTTTCTTGCAAATTTCTATGCTGTGATGCATTTTGAATGATGATGTATTACAACGCAATAATAATAATAATTTGCAAGGACTTATTGAAAAGTTTCCTTTTTAGCTTTAGCTACACTTAAATTACAAAAATTTTTTTTATAAAAGTTAAAATTGAACCTTGTGCAACGTTGCATGTGGCATGCTTGCTTGCTTGCTTGCTATAATCAAAATTGAGGCACATTCATTTGCAATTCGTTTTAGATGTAGTTGCAGGCAACCAAGTGCGAAAATATATGTAAAAAAAAAAAAAAATGTTGCAGTACGACAATGTTGCACGTAATGATGTTGGTGAGTTTGTATAGTGCAACAAAAGTCATTTTTATTAAGTTGCATTTCCACATTCTTGAAGATTACGTTGCATGGAAATGCCAACGGCAAGTGTTGTCTTTGTCGTTGTTTTTTTTCTGTGTTTTGCGCTGGTGGACTAAACATATTCACACAGATACTTATGTATCTAAATAGTATATGCGTATGTAACTTGCTGCAGTAAGATATGCAACCAAGTGTACCGGCATAGAAAAGAATGAGCAAAACATACAATAAGTACACAAAGCAGAAGAAGAAGAATAAGTACAACATAAAGCATTTTGATGACAGAGGAAGTGCTTCAAGACGACATTGACAATGCTAGGCATACATACGAGAAGTATCGCAAAGGGAAACGAGGTGCATTATGCTACAGAATGGAACATATTCATAAAGCAAAACTCATCAAAAGTGTGAAGAATGGACGAGAAAAGTCATGTTCAAGATTTTCAGTACAAGTGCAGTCAGAAAACAAAAAAAAAAAAAATAAAAGAAAAATTTTTACAAGTAATAGAAATTTTTATTTTTTTTTTTTTAGCTTTTTGTCTTTTTGTTTTGCCTAAGAAAATTTGAAATAGTTGCCAGATTTGTAAAATACCCTGCACAGTTCAAAATGTATCAATTTTTTATATCAATTATGTGCTTCATTTCTAACAGTTATTCCAATATACTTTTATCTAGTTTTTAATGTATCTGGAATGGTTATCTTTCTATAATTTTCTTCTTTTAATCCATTCATAATATCTCAACTTGCTCATTCATGTTGCTGTATCTTTAACGCGAGATAAATTATGAAGACACACAGATAAAGATTTCTGGTTTATTTAAATCTTTTGATTAATTTTAAAAATATTTGTTATGCCTCCCTTAGTATTTCACAAAAGTTTACCATACTTTATAATGACGCATATGTTTTAAGCTTATGAAATCTGATGCCTGTGTAAGCGACCCTACCACCAGTATCTGCTGCTGATTTTTCAATTCATACTTTATTCTTTGAATACAAAATCACATACTGGCAATATTCACCCTATAAACGATGTTCTCGACGCTGACTAACAGGCTTATTTAAGTACGCTTGAGTTATTTTTTGGCCACGGGTTACTACTCTGTCCAATCGAAACGAATATGTAACCCGAGCACATGCACTGACACTTTTGACCAGGTGCACTCGGCTAAGCGGCGACCTCGAAAATTTGTATTTATGAAAACTATACACAACAGTTCATTTACCTCCCTTAGCCCCTATGTTACCTGACATTGTCAGATTTAAAAGTAATACTGAACGCGCCCCTTTTTTTTTGGCTTGTGCCAAAGCGCCGGATTCTTTGGTATTTTGTAAACGTTTAGCAACGTAAATTTAAAGAATAACACGAAAAATTAAGTGCTGTGCCAACCAACGTAAGCAATTAAAGTGATGTCTCATTGTTGTATCGCATTGTTTAGACTTAACATTTTATGTAAATCATTGTTTGCACGTGATCGCTTGACCGCCGGATATTGTTTTTTTTCTTCTTCTTCTTCTTTGTATCCATTAACTTAATTAACGGAAACTATAAGCAGCGACTTTTGTTTGTTTAGGTGTCTATGTAAATATTATTGTCAGTTGTTATTGATTTTTAATGTATTGTAGACTAGGTACCTTTTAAATAAGAACCTTTTTTCTGAGAGTACAAATGTAGACAGGAAGGCATAGAAAAACAATAGACAGATGAAACGTCTCATACAGCCTGTTCTGGATAGTTTTGTTACCTACTCTCTATTTTAAATTCTGTATTATTTTAAATTCTGTAACATTTTAACGAATGCATTATTTCTCTTGAACAATAAAGAGCCTAAAAAGAACATACACCTACACTGTTGTATCTCACAATCTCATTTAGAAAACAGTAACTTTTGAACATTTAATTTTTTGTTATAAAATCAATTTAAATTTTAGCATACAATTTATGCTTTCTATCTTTCTTTCTCATAAAGTGTATACTCGTACGGTGTATCATTAAATATTTTTTTTTTTTTTTTAAATTGGCGACAACTTTCGCACACCCACTCGACAAACAGTCTGAAATACTCTCGTGATTCTTAGTTTGCATTTATATTTGCCCACACATATTGAATACGGATTGAATTCACAACGCATATCCATTGGATACATGTACTTGTATGTATAGCATTTAACCCATTAGAATAAATGAATATCACCTTGAAGCTGGAAACAACAGAAACGTCATACTATAAATTTAATCACGGAAAGAATCGAGAGAGGGCGAGGGCGAGCGCGTGTAAATATATTTACTTGTGGTTTACGTATATACTCGTATGTGTATTGTATTATTTTTTTTTTTTATAACTAACAAAAATGTATACCCGGCATTGTGTGGTGATATTGCATTATCTATAATAATTATACCTAACACAAAGTTATTTTTAAAGAATGTACTAGAAACACCAGAATCTATACAAAACAAAAATTAAGATATTCTATTCCCAATATACATTATAGACTTTTTTTTTTTTTTACATATGGATGCTAATAGTAACATCAGATCCCATCGTAACACCTCTGCAAAATTATTGAAAAAGTGAAGACTGCTGTTCTTTCGAGAAGAAATGATCTATCTGGGCATTGTATCCAAACCCCCCTTTCGCTAAAGTTTCGTATGACTGTTTTTCTTTTAGTTTACCGCTCATTTACAGCTGATGAGCAAGTAAATCTTCGAGCGGTAAAGGTGATGAGATTACCTAATGTTTAAAATTTATATGTGAAAATAGTGAAGAAGGCATTAAAAGCAAAACACTTAAAACAAAAACGTCAGCACATTTTTTTTTTTATACCCGTTACACATAGTGTAAACGGGTATATTCAGTTTGTCCAAAAGTTTGTAACGCATTGAAGGAGGCATCGGAGACCCCATAAAGTATATATATTCTTGATCAGCTCGATGAAACGAATCGATCTAGCCATGTCCGTCTGTCTGTCCGTCTGTCCGTCCGTCCGTCTGTCCGTCTGTTTGTTGCTATGCGATTTATTCGATGAAGATATAAAGATATTGGGCTGAAATTCTAAACTTAAGCTTTTCTCTGCAACGGCTAGGTTGAGTTCGAAAATGAGAGTGCCACGCCCATTTTTAGGTATAGCCCCATACAAACTTATCGATTTTTTCGATTTTTCTTTAAAAATAGTAATTATTTATGAATGTACTCGCTCCCAATTGGGTAAAAACATTTTTTTTGTCATCCAAAGTCAAAACCAAGACACCACGCCCATGTAACGGGTATTTCAGCTTCGGTTCCACCGAAGTTAACGTTTTTCCTTGTTTTTTGTTTAAGTTCCCCGTTTTTGCCTTTTTTTAAAAAAAACGTTATCAACGAGACGAGACTTCTATACTAAGTTATGACTCATTGGCGGACAGAAGAACTAACAAAATTGTTAACAAAATAACAAATGAACTTCATAGAGCGTATCTCAACAATAAGCGATTGTCTAAAAGTAAATAGATAAATAAAGAGAGAAAGAGTGAGACAACGAAAAAAGAGTAAAATGCTTCGCTTTTTAACGTTTGACTGAGTACTACCAAAAAAAGTGTATAACGAAAGAACAATAGGCCAAGTTAATTGCTCGAAAAAGCGTTGTGCTGTGCGAGCAGAAGAAGAAAGTGTTGAATGAAGGGCGGTACGCGGCATAACCAAAATGCGACATCGTCATCAATGCCGGTTAATGAAGACGGCGTCGCGTTGTCAACCCAGAGAGCAGAGCGTGTGAGCAGAGCATGAATGCGACTCTAATACGCCGCTGCTGCTGCTGCCGCTGCTACTGCGATTCGAAGACGACTCCATTGGCATTCGCTTCACTTTATTTTGCTCAGTTGCGTCGCTAGCTTTAACGTGTGCGGAGTGAAGCACTGCATAGTTACTGGCGCTACCGCTACTGGGCTTCCGACATTACTGACATTCATACATACTATATAGTACTCGTATATATATAATATATATCAACGTGTAATTGTAGTTATTGCTTTTCGCGTGTTTGTTGTTGAATTCCAGGTATTTGTTTTTTTTTTTTTTATAAACAATATATTTAGCGCAACCCATAGATAAGATAATTAAGGTTTTTTTTTTTGTTTTTTTCGGACAAACTTTTTGTTATACTTTTGGTTTTTTTTATTTTTTCTAGAAATTAAAAAATTTTATAACATTAATATTTATTTTTTGCTTTTCTTTGCAGTTCGTAAAATGTTTGACGACACACAATTTGTGTGGGCGCGCGATCCTACGGAAGGCTATATACAGGGTCGTATCACTGAAATCGGTTCTAAAGAATTCGAAGTAACACCGCTCGATCGCAAATATCCAAAGCGCACCTGTCAATTGGATGATATATTTTCATCGTGCGATGGACCACAGGATCATGATGATAATTGTAAGTATTGGAAAAGTATTGTTCTTAGTTTGAATATAAATCAAATTATGTTGAAGAACAAAATTTGATTTTTTTTGCCGTATTATTCTGTTGTTTGATAGTATTAATCTTTTTTTTAATTCAAAATATTGATATGAATGACTTAGTTTTCAACCTCTTAACTTTCCAATGTTACAAAAATATTGAGCAATTTGAATTTGCTTCATGTATGGGAAACTCTGTCATTTTTTTAAGAATTAAAAAAGATTATACCGGTGACCAATTCAATATTCCCACTGCTCCCACCAAAAATTTTAAAAATAAAAAATTGTTTATTTAAATTCGTTGTGATCGCAACAGCACAAGTGATGCTGAGCTAAATAGGTTCACATGTCAGAGATCCTCCATAAAATCGAACAAGCGTTTTTTGACGTTTCGTAACCGGATTATACGAAACACCAAAAGGAACAGTGCAATCAGTGGACTTCTGTGGGTTAAACGTGCATCAAAGAAGACCAAAGTTGGTCTGTCGTTTAAGAAGCTCATAGTGAGATTTTTATTCGACCTGGAGACCTAAAAGAAAAGGATTTTACTGAGAAATGAAATGCATTTTTTTTTCAAAAAAGATCCATTATTCAAAAAGTTAATACCTTATCAAATTGCACTCGTAATCTTGGCACGAACAATTGCATCTATCTTAAATTTCAAATTTACGTTAAATTTAAACCTTAAAACCAAACAATATTTTATAAGTTTGTGAATTCATATCGAAAATACTAGATTGTTTACGTATTAGAAATGTATTTAATATAATTTTAACAACATAGATAAACTCTGTAAACATGGACAAGAATTATAAATGTATTTTTTTTTTTTTTTATCAAAATCACGTGCGCGCGTTTTTAATTTGTAGTAATTTTTATACGAGATTTACGTGAAAGAAAGTAAGAAGATTTCGAATTATGCTCTATATTTTTTAGAAAGTTTTACGAAAGTTCAGTATCCAAGTAATCGAGTCAATCGAATTAATATCTTAACAATAAAAATCGAAAAAGCTTTAGCATATTTCTTAAAAAATATTTATAATTTACACTTTCAGGTGAGCTTATGCTACTTAATGAGGCGACCTTTCTGGATAACCTAAAAACACGTTATTACAAGGATAAAATTTATGTGAGTATTCAATGATTATGACTTACTCTAAAGAAATAAATATAACATTTAAAATTTGTTTTTTTTTTAGACATATGTAGCCAACATACTGATTGCAGTAAATCCCTATCGTGAAATCAATGATCTCTATTCAACGGATACGATAAAAAAATATAATGGACGTTCACTTGGTGAACTACCGCCGCATGTCTTTGCCATAGGTGTGTAATTGATTATTTATTATTGACATACCATATGAATGAATACTAATGTTTTTTTGACTGAAATGTTTTACAGCTGATAAAGCTATACGTGATATGCGTGTCTACAAAAGTTCACAATCGATAATTGTTTCTGGCGAGTCAGGTGCTGGTAAAACAGAATCAACGAAATATTTGCTCAAATATCTATGCCATTCGCATGATAATGCTGGCCCAATTGAAGTGAAGATTTTAGATGGTAAGCATCTCTTTTATTTTTATTTTTGTTTTGTAATTTATTGAAAATATTTTATAGCTAATCCTGTGCTGGAAGCCTTCGGCAATGCAAAGACAACAAGAAACAATAATTCTTCACGTTTTGGTAAATTCATCGAAGTGCATTATGATGCCAAGTGCAATGTTGTCGGTGGTTACATATCACATTATTTGCTCGAGAAAAGTCGTATCTGCACGCAAAGCTCGGAGGAACGTAATTATCACGTCTTTTATATGCTTTTGGCCGGTGCACCGCAGCAGCTACGTGATAAATTGTCTCTAGGAAAACCGGATGATTATCGCGTAAGTTTTTTTTTTTATTATGATATAGTAAAAATAATATAATCAATCGCTATTCTCGTATTTCAGTATCTTTCTGGCTGTACTCAGTATTTCACCAATTCGAAGACTGAACAACTCATACCAGCATCGCAAAAATCGAAAGACCACCAAAAGAAAGGTCCACTGAAGGATCCCATTATTGATGATTATCAGCATTTCCAAAATTTGGATAAAGCGCTCGGACGTTTGGGTCTCTCAGATAGTGAAAAATTAGAGATTTATTCGTTAGTTGCTGCCGTATTGCATTTAGGTAATATTTCATTCGAGGAGATACCCGATGATGTGCGTGGTGGTTGTCAGGTTTCTGAAGCCTCGGAAGATTCATTAACCATAACCAGTCGCTTGTTGGGCGTGGATCAAACAGGTTTGCGTACTGCCTTGGTATCACGTGTCATGCAGAGCAAGGGTGGTGGTTTCAAGGGCACGGTTATAATGTAAGTTTAAAAAAAATTGCATATGCTGTCTTAATTTAAGTCGAATTTTAATGTTTATACTATTTCAGGGTTCCATTAAAAATTTACGAGGCAAGCAATGCACGTGATGCACTCGCCAAAGCCATCTACAGTCGTCTATTTGATCGCATTGTTGGCTTAATTAACCAGAGTATACCATTCCAAGTTTCAAACTTTTATATTGGTGTCTTGGATATTGCCGGTTTCGAGTATTTTACAGTGAACTCATTCGAACAGTTCTGCATCAATTATTGCAATGAGAAGTTGCAGAAATTCTTCAATGATAACATTTTGAAAAATGAACAGGAGTTGTATAAGCGCGAAGGTTTAAATGTGCCCGAAATTACATTTACCGATAATCAGGATATCATCGATCTGATTGAGTCCAAGTCGAATGGCATTTTTACATTGTTGGACGAGGAATCTAAACTGCCGAAACCATCACCATCTCATTTCACCAGTGAGGTACATAGTGCCTGGGCCAATCACTTCCGTTTGGGTTTGCCACGTTCATCACGCCTTAAGGCGCATCGTACACTACGCGATGAGGAAGGCTTTTTGGTGCGTCATTTTGCCGGTGCTGTTTGCTACAATACGGAAAAGTTTATCGAAAAGAATAACGACGCGCTGCATGCCTCACTCGAGGGTCTTGTGCAGGAGTGTGATAATCCCCTATTAAAGATGCTCTTCTCTTCGGGTAGCAATACAACGGTGCGTGGCAAGCTTAACTTCATTTCGGTTGGATCAAAATTCAAAACGCAACTGGGTGAACTTATGGAAAAATTGGAGCAGAATGGCACCAATTTTATACGTTGCATTAAGCCCAACAGCAAAATGGTCGATCGTCATTTTGAGGGAGGTTTAGCGTTGGCGCAATTGAAGTGTTCTGGTACAATTTCGGTGCTTGAGTTAATGGAACATGGTTACCCATCGCGTGTACTCTTTACGGATCTATACAATATGTATAAATCGGTACTACCACCGGAGCTGGCAGCACTGCCACCGCGCACTTTCTGTGAAGGTGTTTTCAAATCGTTCAGTCTTAGTTCAAAGGATTTTAAGTTTGGCGTTACAAAAGTCTTCTTCCGCCCTGGAAAATTTGTTGAATTCGATCGTATTATGAAATCTGATCCAGAAAATTTGAAAGCTATTGTTGCAGCTGTCAAAAAATGGTTGATACGCTCACGTTGGGTCAAATCGGCACTGGGAGCGTTATGCGCTATAAAATGTAAGTTTTGTTTTTTCTTTTCAAGATAATAATTATTTACATATTTTTGATGTATTATATTTTTATTTCAGTACGCAATCGCATTAAGTATCGAAATAAATGCGTTCTGGTTATTCAACGTATTGTGCGCGGTTTCTTGGCGCGCAAACAGCATAGGCCACGATTTTTGGGCATTGCTAAGATTAATAAAATACGTGCAAATGCATTGAAGACGATCGAAATCGCAAGTGGTCTCAAATTAGGACGCGAGGAAATTGTCAACGAAGTGAATGGCATCTATAAACAGGTCGACGAAGCGATTAACAAAATTAAGGTAGAAATGATTCAATTCTAATTCTATACTTGTGCTTAAATTGCTTACGATTTCTGCTTTATTTATTTTAGTTCAATCCGAAAATAACAACACGAGAAATTGATGCGCTCTACACTATGGTTATGGCCAACATGAATAAGCTGACTGTCGATCTGAATTCAAGACTTAAAGAGCAACAACAAGCTGAGGAACAGGAACGTTTGCGCAAAATTCAGCTAGCTTTGGAGGCAGAACGTCGTGCCAAGGAAGAGGAAGAGATGCGTATGCGTGAGGAACAAGAAAACAAACGACTGTAAAAGAAACTAAATTTAAAATGTACTTCTAGATTTTTAAAAATTTTCTTTTGTTTTTTATTACAGCAAATTGGAAATTGAAGCACGACGCAAAGCCGAAGAAATTGAACGTATGAAACAGGAGGAAGAGGATCGTAAAGCAGCACTGGCATTGCAAGCTCAACTAGAAAAGGAAGCTGTTGACGAGGCAAAATATCGGCGTCAATTGGAACAGGAACGACGCGATCACGAACTGGCTTTGCGTTTAGCCAGTGAGTCTAATGGACAAGTTGAAGATAGTCCGCCTGTGATACGCAAGTATGTTTGGGTTTAAAGGTTTTGGCATTATTATTTTTGTACAGAAAAATAGGTTTATTTAATTATTTGTCTGTTTTAGATATATTGGTAAATACAATATTATAAATATCAAATGAAGCTGGGTTTCACAGTATTTATTTTTTTAAAAACATTTTTATACTCTGTACCTAAAGGTCTGTCCGTCCGATGCTTCATTGTTTTTTTTCTGGCTTCAAGAAGTTGTTAGAATTCAAGATTTGTTTTACCCAAGTATTTTTTTTTAAAAATTTTTTTCATACAATATAAATATAACACTTGTTTATAATTCACAAACGGTTAATGAAGTTTGTAAATTTTTTCTCACGTCTGAAACTAAGTTTTTAGGATCTTAAAATTTAAATGTTATACAAATAATATTTTATATGAAGTGTATAGTCTTTAGTTAGGTACACTATCTTTATAGGATAATTTAAATGAATTTTGTTGTTATGTTAAAAAGTATTGTACAAAAAATGTAACGGGATTTTTCTTTAACTCGTAAATTCGAATTTAAGCGAGTCTCGTCATATAGATTTTATATTGTAAATTTATTTTCTAATTCACCTTTTCCTTATACTCTTTTACACGCGCTCGTTCACGCTCTATCTATAACACCCTGACTCTTCCTGTCTACACACAACACCTGAACACTACTTTCCTCGGTCCAGTGGTCAAAGTGACGTTTCGCCTATGGGTCCAAATAAACTGATCAGGTATACACAATTATTTGCACGCTTTATATTAACTAAGTATTTTATTTTATAATTTGTATATTTTGTAATTTATTTTTCTTTATATCTATTCTCTCTCTTAAACTCGACAATTTTTTAACGCTTTTTACTTGCTTTTAACAAATTGGTTCTACAAATATTTAAAAAAAAAAAATTAATATTAAATTTTATTGTGTATTCTTTTCTAAAAAAACAAAACATTACAAAACAAAAAGTTTTTCACAAGTTGTGTCAAACATTGCTTCTCGATATTTCAATAAGTGAGTTGGTGTTTGGTTATGCTTTTACGAAAAAAAAAAAAAAAACTAACACAAAAATTTCGCGCTCATAGTACATACTAACCGATTTATACTTTAGTAATTTGTCTTTCGACGTAGTTTGTTAATTGATTGATTTAAGATAACAAAAATTAAATTTTCTTTTCTGTAGTTTAGAAAATTATGCTCATAATAATAACATTGCGCAGCCATTTAACTCATTGCATTAATCCTTATAAACACACACGCACAACTTTGTATATCCTTACTAATTTCCATTTCACATATATGCACTACAGATCCGAGAATGTGCGCGCACAACAGCAGGCATTGGGCAAGCAGAAATATGATTTGTCCAAATGGAAATATTCGGAACTGCGTGATGCTATCAACACGTCCTGTGATATTGAATTGTTGGAGGTAAGCATGCAGGCTTGCTTAGCGTAGGTGCAATTGTTTAACTTAATAAAATAAATTGTATGCTTTTAGGCCTGTCGCCAGGAGTTCCATCGTCGTTTGAAGGTTTACCATGCATGGAAGGCAAAGAACCGCAAACGCACCACCATGGATGAGAATGAACGTGCACCACGTAGTGTCATGGAAGCAGGTATAAAAATGATTGACATTTATTTTGAATTTTTAAATGTAATAATTTTTTTATATTTTTTTAAAGCTTACAAAGCGCCACCAATTGTGCAACCCAAGCAGGAGATAGTTACTGCCCAACATCGTTACTTCCGTATACCATTCATGCGTGCCAATGCACCGGAAAATAGTAAGTTCAAAAAATTCTTTTCGTAGAGCAATTCACTTTTTGTAAACCAATGAGATACTTTAAACCGAGTATTGTCTCTGGACAAAATGAATTTATTACCATATTTCTTGTCAATAAAAATACTAAAACTATTATTATTTTTTTTTTTATAGCGAAACGTGGTCTTTGGTATGCACACTTTGATGGTCAATGGATAGCACGACAAATGGAATTACATGCCGATAAGCCACCAATACTACTTGTCGCGGGCACAGATGATATGCAGATGTGTGAGCTTAGTCTCGAAGAGACTGGTCTAACACGTAAACGTGGCGCTGAGATACTAGAGCATGAATTCAATCGCGAATGGGAACGCAACGGTGGCAAACCATATAAAAATCTTGGTACTAAATAAAGCGTTACACCGCTAAAATATGCTAAACGATTGCGGAGCAGCCAAATCAAATTATGCAGAAAATATTTTGTACAAGTTCTTCTATTATTTTAATTTTGATTTTACCAAAATTTACAAATAGGAATTAAATTAAAATTCGTTTTTGGTGGGAACTGTGCCTTCATTTTCTATTTCGATTCTATTTGAGTTTTAGGCTCTTACGTCGTCGTACATTTGCATTTTGCGCTGCATCAAAAAGTTGTTTGCAATTTTGTATTGTATTTTTTTTTTCTAAACAAAACCAATTAAATATTTAAGAGGAAAGAAAAATTGTATTTAGTATTTATGCAGAAATATATTTACAATATATTTTATTTAGTTATATGCTGCAGTATTTTAAAATAATAATGAGCAAAATGAATGCAGATCTTTCGTCTAAAAACAAAAGAGGATTCCAGCAAATACAAATACATACATAATAACTAAATATTTAAGAGCTAAGCAAATATTTTATACATTTTGAAATCATTTAGTAATTTATGTAATAAAAAAAAAAAAACAAAAATATATACAAAATGAAAACCAATTCGAAATTCATTTCAAATGGAATGGAATACTTATGGCGTAAATTTCAAATCCCTTGACGGCACCGTTGCCACCAGCATTATTTTTGAGGTTCTTAACTGTCTCTTTATTTTTTTTTACTCCGTATGCAACTGCATCTTCACCGGAACTGTTCGTTTTGGCTCAATGATGGCGCATGTGGTGAGCATACCCCGAGCTACCCCTGCCATCGTGTGGCATAGAACTTCCACCGAAACATACGTCCTCGCTCCTGGATTTTGGTATGCAACATAGTTGACCACTGGCTAATAGTGTTTCAATATAAGCGTTAAATCTGCAAATTAATCGGCACCAGATGAAGGCATCCTTTCGCTGTTTATTTCAAGGCCCTGAATATGGGCGTCCGCAAATTAAACATTTTGCACTTACGCAGCAGTATCCGCAGGCAATGTAGCAGTAAAAGGATATATACAAATTTAGCGTTACTGCTGGTTCAAGACATTACATTTATTGCAGTAAATTGAAAATATGCTGCGCTTGCTTTTTGGTTTTTTAACCTTTTAGTAAAGACACCAACCACCGCACGCAAAATAGGCCGTTACATATCGGTCTTTTATCGACAGTTTTCGACGGTTATCGTTCAGTGGTGCTGTTTCATGAGTTTTGGTGCCGGAAGTCATATTTTTGCGACATGCGTAGTCGATTATCGATAACTGCAATCGATATAACTAGCGGCATTATGCAATAGATGGCGCTACTCAGAAACAAGCGCAATAACGGAAATTTGAAAAGTCACAAAGTTTAAATTAATTTCAGTGACGAAATATTCAACGTTCATCAGGTTTCAATTTGAAAATTTTATTTCAAAATTTGAAATTCAAATACAAAATTACACAAATATATTTTGAGCAATACAATATTTTTTTTGTTTAATAATTACAAATGCACTTTTATACTTAAACTGATCTCAATTAAATGTTATAATCATTTGATTGAGTTCTTTTCAATTAAAAAGTGTATTTGAAAGTTAATTTCAAAGTATTTTGAATCTAATGAGCTGGTTGCTCCTGTGCTTCATAGTAATCAATTACCTCGTATCTTCCCGTAAAAACGACAAACCACGAATAAATGAAAATAGCTGAAATAAATTTTAAAATTTCGTGACAAATTTTATATTTTATGGTGTAGGGTGTAATAGGCTTTTTAGATATTAAATTGAAATAAAATTAGAATTAAATATTAATATATGAAATTAAAACTTACCAACATAGGTGAGCCCTATCAGTATTGTCGCTAACCAGAAGAGAGCAAGGTCATGGCTTACATGCTTTCCATAGATATACAATCCGAAAATCAGTGTTACCAATACAATTATTGGCATTGTAATAAGCCAACTGAGTAGCAGACATTCCATATACTTGAAAACAAAAATATGAATAAATTATCAAGAGATGATAGTTTTTTTTGGTGCTACTTGAAGCGCTCCGATCAATAGAACACCATTAACGACCACTTGCGCTATAAAGAAACCCATTGTAATTCCCCATAGTACCTGATCAGCTAACTCTGAAATGAATTGATAGTATATCAAGTAAAAATCAAATCGTTCGACATAAATTTTACTTGAGGTGTATGCATCGCTAATCAGACACCAGAGGAAAAACATTATTCCCAGAAATAAATACGAAATTCCAATTAGAAAACAGCCAACGTTAATACTGCACAAGCCGCAACAGTTTTTAATTCTTATCTTCATTTTTAATTTAAATTTTGAAAAAAAACAAAAATATTTTTAATGTAAATAAAATATTTTACTGTATTTTTGATTGTTTTTTTTTTTGACATTATTTTTTGAAAATATTTAAAAAAAATATATGTAAATTAAATTAATAACGTGCAGCAGCTTTTTTACTATTACTTTTCTCGATTCGCCTAAACGCGGAGTAAATAACAATCCAGCAGTAAATCAAAACACCTAAAAAAAGACAAAGAAAATTGTAAAAGAATTACGAAATATTATAAAAAAAATTAGGTGTATTTAAAATTTATTAACTTATTAAAATGATGTCAATTGGTGCAACTATATACCACGAGGTACTATTCCAGGTGTGTACAAATATTATATATTCCATTATAATAATTCCCAATATTTCGAGTATCGGCATAACGCTCATCCATAATATCAGGCACCAACTGACGTACTAACGATTATATAAAAATAATTATATAATCAATTATGTGAATTCTAAAAAAATACCCTTTTAAGGCCACGCATGAGCATTGCATTAACTGCAATTTGTAATAAATAAATAAGTACACAAGAGCTCCAACATAATTGTGTCACGATAGGTTCGCCAATTACTGAAATAGTAGCACAATTAGTCACTTCTAGAAATCAAAAATTTATTTATTTTTTTTTTTTTACCATAGGAATCAACTGCACAAATGAGTGTTACTAAGAAGAGAACCGTTCCGATTACCAAATAATGACATCCGATGACATATGCACCCATCATAAGATCACAAAAAAAGCAACAAGAAGTCAACATTTTTATTTTTAGTAACACACAAAAAGAGTACAAATAATTTTGACAGATTTTTGAATTAAAAAAAAAAAGAATAAATAAAATGGCTTTGAAAAAAAATGAAATATTGAAATATTGGATGGAGACACTCGGAAAAATTCCCTACTTCAATTAAAATACAAATATTTATTTATTCGTATCAGTCGCAAAGAGTTAGCGAAGCGATGGGCTATGCGATAGCACAGGGTTGTGTCTTAAGAGCTTTCACACGGAAAATTTTAAGCAGTGTTGTGTAGCGAAATACCACTCGGTGCTATCGCATGGCCTATCGCTTCGCTTTTAGCTTTTACACTGCCAGCAACCTAAGCAAAGTTAATTTAGAGAAACTCACAGTGGGATTTGGCTTGGTGTGATAATCAATTTCAGGAGCAGAAACGTGGCAACGCTGTATGTTGAAATAATTTTTAAATGTTCAATGCACAGGGTGCCCCATTTAGTGGTACCTAGCTCTTGAGTAAAATACAAAATATCAAATGAATTGGTTTGTCGCTATATTTGGACCTCTGTTTGGTCTTTTATGGAAGACGTCATCGGGCAAATGTCCAAACCTCAGCAAGCACGGAAAGATTTTCCCTTTTTCTGCATTTTTCATCACTGAAACTACGGTCAATTTCTCGATAACTTTTCCCTTTAATTATGCCCACATGAAAAAGTCTGAACGCATCAAGAAAATGTCAATTTTGAATGGTTTTACATCGGGAACCACACAAAATGGAGCACCCTCTTTCCTCTGGCCTCTTTCTCATATCCCTTTTTTATCCTTTTTAATTTTTCAAGATTTTTCCCCTGTGCCTGTGTTTTCTTTAGCAGGATCTGAGTCCAATGCTTTTTTATTGGTATTCGCCTTTTCGTCTGTATCTTTTTTTGTTTCTTTCGCTGTGCCTGAGTCCGTTGTTTCTTTATTGTTATTCGCTTGTTCGTCTTTATCGTTTTTCGATTCTGCAGGTGGCTCTGAGTCCAATGCTTGCTTAGTGCCTTTCGCTCTTTCGTCAATATCGTTTTTCGTTGAATAAACTACAATCCAACAATAAAAGAAAAATACTGAAATGAAAAAAAAATTATTATTTAATAAATAAACTTAAATATTTGCTAAACTTAAATATAATACTTACGTATATAAAGTACATCAGCGAGTAAAATTAAAAGCCATAGATTATGTGTCCAAAGCATTATAAATTCAACAAGAAATATCGATAAAAGTTCTATTACAGGCATTGCAACTAGCCAAATACAAAATGGCTGTGATATGGACTGCAATAAATTTAAATAAATATATTTTTAATTAATTTCTAGTCATAAACTATTGCCATATTTAAATAATAATTTACCAAAAGAACGGCACGTATAAGAAATATATTGACGACAACTTCACAAACATAAATTGGTACACAAAAGGCCCACAGAACAATTGGAAGTGATGCATCGCCTGCAACTGTTTTGAATATTGAGTTATTTCTTTTATTTTTATAATTATTGTTGTTTTTTTATATATGTCGTTTTTGCATTTACCACTCATTGTAACAACCCGAACGAAACTAATAAAGCTCATTGCAATGCCGAGTAAAAGATAAAATGTTCCAATTATCACAGAACCAACATAAATGTCACAGCAGCAACAGCAATTCTCTACCAGCAACTTTTTCATTACTTTCATTATTATTGTGGAATTTTTATTGCACGAAGAATTTTGGAAATATTTTTTATGAAAAATAATGCTTTGATAATTTGTTTTTAGTCTTTTTTTTTATAAACAATAAGCAAATTGTGGAAATTTTGTGAAGCGATTAGCAGCCCAGACCAGGTTGCAATTTTACAAGGTGATGTTAAGAACGCCTACTCTCTCAATATGTTTCGTACCAACGTCGGAAAATAAACCGAGGCAAATAAGCTAAAAAATATCTCAATTATCCTTCGCACTCGCAATACAAATAACAAAAAAAAAATCAAGCCTTCATCTCACTCATTTAGTCTCATACGCTTGCCTTGTAAGGTACCAATGTTTCGGTTGACATCATCTGGTATAATTGCACCATGACCAAGGCTAAAAGTAACATTTTTATATGCTTTTAGAAATTTAGTTGTTCTTCAAATGGGTAACTCTGACTATTGCTTCTTATTTGTATACTCGCTGATAATATTTTCGGTTGCTGAGCCATCAAATGTCAGATCTTCATTTCCAGGTGACTGTTCGTTCGTCAATCCGTTCATTTGAATCTTTTGAAGATATTGAACCGAAATTTCAGAGTAACCCAGGCGGTTTAAAATTTTGTGTTGGCAAAAAGAGTGATTTTTGAACCGCAGTGTCTTTGAACTGTGACTTGAAAATGGTAGTGTCTGCAAACAGTGATAAAATCGCAGTACGCAAAAAAAACAATCAGCGATTACTGAACATGTTCACTGCTTGCGAAGAGTGATACGGCTTTACTTTTTTGTGTAAAAAAATCTCTCATTTCACTTCGTTTTCTATTCATATTTTTGTTGCAATTGCGCTTTTATCACTTATTAGACTACGCTTTTAGTGAATTGCACGTTCTGGCGAATCAAGTGACTGGCAAATGTACCAAAGAATTTGTACAGATTCGTTTTTCAAGCAAATACGAACAATTCGCGAAGAGTGATAAAAGCAACAATCACTGTTAAATGAGCAGTTTCACTGTTCGCAAAAAGCTATTCACAAAATCGCCGTTAACCAAACATGTTCACTGAGAAAAACAAAACAATCGCAAGTCGCTACTTTCAGTCGCAGTGCGACATTGCGATTTTTAAATCACTGTGAAAAAATCACCGAAATCACTTATGAGACCACTGTTTGTTTGAAGTGATGGACAGGGCATCATCTAACATCAGCTACTTTCCTTTGGTTAAACGCTAAACTCCGAGCAGTATTGTCAGCAGCTAGATCGCTTAAAGTTGGCTAATGTCCTGAAGCGGCCTGGATTGTGCAAGAGGAAGGAAATTTTCTTCCATCAGCACAACTTTTCTCTCGCTGAGCATATTGCTAGAAATTCCAACACATTATATATGTTTTTTTTTTTTAAACAATTATTTCCCTTAACTATAATAAATTTTCTTGTTGAAATGTAAGAAGAAGCTAAGAGTTATGCAAAAATATGTATTTTAAAACCGCAAACATAAATTATTTATGCTATAATCTTGAATGCAACGAAACACACACATCTTTTGCTACTTTTCTTATTCAATTCAGTTGCAAACAGAAGCCAATCTAAAATATAACCAAACTATAAGATTCAGTTGCACTAAGCTATTTTCTTGCTTCACTTGTTTGCTGTTTTTTTTTTTTTTTTTTTTTTTTTATATAGAATAATGAGGTCACTTCCTTGAAGAAGACAAACTTATTTTATTGGCTCAGTAATTACACATAGAAATGCACAATATGAATATGAAAAGTGCTTTAAGAAAGTAATTTCAGTGATAAGATCATTTCATTTTGCATTTCAGTGCAGCAGCAACATCTTTCATTTTTTTTTTTTTTTCGTTCTTTGCGGCTTAACGCTTTCGGCAACATGCTCTGTGTACGGCCAGGCAGGCTAACTGAGCGTATGATTAATATCGTACGTATATGAAAATCTTAAGAAATCCTAACAACTGGTTTCAAAAAGAAGAAGAAACTTTGCGATAGCAATCAGTGCACTTTACTGTATAATTTCCTTGAAAACTTAAAAGAGAAAAAAAAAAAGCGAAAGCAAACAATCATCAAGCAGAGAAAGTAAATGCAAAAAAATTGTTTCGTTTTTCACTTTTATTTTGTACTTTTTCTTCAACTGCTTCTTTAGGTTTTTCACACAGTGACACGCTTTGATCGTAAATTGAGATAAGACACAACTAAAAAAAAAAAACAAAAAAAGCTTGTGAAATCAATTTTCGAAACAGGATAAACAGCATTCTAAGCATTCAGAGAGTATATCCCTAAGGTTGTTGTACGTAAAACAAAGATACAGGAAATTACAATTTTGTCTCAAGGTGCCTTAAAGTATGCAACACATTAGTCGAGTATTTACGCAAATAAAAGACAAGAAAGTCATTAATATTAATTAGAAATGCAAGTGAAATATGCAAAAATATATGTTTTCAAATCTAATTATCATAAAATCAGCAGAATGCGAGTATAACCAAAACTTTGCATTGAATATTAAGTTAAATTTGTGACTGCTTTGAGGAATACAAGTATGTGTATGTGTGTGTGTATATGTATCTAGATGCCAGCATTCCAATGCCAATTCAAATTGGCACTTTGGACGTAAGTAGTAGAAGCAGTAAAGTAAAACTTTTAACTAAGCTACCCCAAAAAAAAAAAAAAAAAAAAAAAAAACTGACGCAACTCTAAAATGCTTACTTGCATTGCACTGATGAGGGTAATTAAAAAGTTTTCCTTATAGCCAAAAAAAAAAAAAAAAACCCAGCCAAAAGTGCAACAACTTTGTTATGGTTTTAAATGCAAGCAAAGAATAAATAAATAAATAATTCGTATTAACTTTATACTTATTTACTCACGCACTTCAAATTCTCTGCACAAAAGCACGCTTTAAGGCGTGGGTTTTTTTTATATTGAATATTTGTCAAGAAATTTTGATAGCATTTAAAGTAATTAAATTGCAATAAAAATAAACAAAACTGTATTATATACTTTAAGTAGTTTAAGTAGACATCTTTGACAAA
Source organism: Leucophenga varia (assembly GCA_018903435.1). Lineage (NCBI taxonomy): Eukaryota > Metazoa > Arthropoda > Insecta > Diptera > Drosophilidae > Leucophenga > Leucophenga varia. The sequence goes on from JAEIFJ010001414.1 coordinate 2,938,720, forward strand.
TTACCAGTAAAGCTGTCTTTTTAGTTCCATGAGTTCTCATACGAGTTTGCTTTGTGTTCAATTTATGTGCATGACAATCCACTCCACCATCTCGGCCAAAAGCTTGGAAATGAAATGGCCAGCTCTTCGGCCTAAAAGTCATGGAAGTGAAATGGCAGCTCTTGGCAAGTCCTCATTAAAGTTAAGCCTCAAAATTAAGTAGCAAAGAGTGACCAACCACTTCCACGATATTGCAATATTGATTGCCTGACAACTTTTCGTTCTCTCTTACCTTCGAAAAATTTTGTAAGGTTTGGAATCAATGAATAATATTTGTCGTTGATCGTTTTACCTTTTTTGGATTATCCATTAGAATGAAACAGCGTGCATCCAAAATAAAACAAGAAAGAACGCTGAAGTCGCATATGTTCGATTGCAAGACACCCTGTACTCAATCATTATGTATTTTAAATTAAGTCCTATCTTAGAACTATACCTTTTTGTATAGGATTTTCATACAAAAACTTATGGGAGACTATATCTTAAATTTTGATGTTCCTTCCCATATTGGGATATTTCATTGGGACTATTACAGGCATAGTTTATACCAATTTAATACTTCCTACTATAAGAAACAATGATGATTTTATGCAAAAACCCAAAATTTTGGGGGAATTATAGAGGGGTCCCCTTATAATGGGACTGGAGAAAAACTGTTTGCAAGTGCACACTTGTATTCCACACACAGCTATTCCATTAATTTTACTGATGATTTCTGCCGTGACGTCCTATTTTCATTGGCCTGAAAGTTTTCACTCTTTTTATGCAATTTCGTGTCCGTCTGTCTGCCTAGCAAGGTAAATCCTTTGCTCAGTTTTAGAGATATTAAGCTGCAACTGAATCAGAACTTAAGTTTTCTCGGTCCTAGGTAGTTTAAGTGCTAAAATTAAAATGCCACGCCCACTCTAAGGTGTAGCGCCCATACAAACTTACCGTTAATTAAAGGTATTATTACGAGTTTATTCACTTCAAGTTGGGGAAAAACACACCAAAAACCACCCAAAAACCCCCCACCGATATAATATGGACCGGGCCATTTTAACATACAGCCTTATACAAAGAATTTTTTTTTTAAATATGTATCTTTAGCTTATTATTTGGAATTGTGTCTATATTTAACTTGTATCTGACCATTGATACACACCCATTCCATCTCGAAGTTCTATCTAAACTATTTAACGATTTGTGTGACGGGTATTTATGCTTCGTTTTCGTACAAATTTAATGGTTGGCTGGGCGGCAAAGAAGTTTTCCTAAGATTCGAATTAAAGTTTACAGGAAGTGGTTCGATGATAGTGTGATTTGTTTGTGCCAAGTCTAAAGTAATAATACTTTTTTACACAAACATTTTTAGTTTAAAAATTTAATTTAAAACACAAATTCAAAAATTTAATAATACAAAAAATTGAATAAATAAAGTATAAGTACACTTGCAGGTTTATACAACTTTGAACAAAACAGCGTAAATACAATAATTTTATTATTATTTTTTAAACAGAAAATATCACTTGAAACTTGAAAAAAAAAATTTCATAAAATTGCATAATAAAAATGACCAATTTATCACTCCTCATCAATATGCATCATCGTTAAAACAACCCTCGATTAACTCTTTTAAAATTTCATTGCATACAAATGAACGCACAAAAGCATCTAATTAACAAATTAAAGCAAAAACGAAACAAAAACCCGAAAAAATAAACAACTGAGTGAAAAAAAAAAAAAAAAAAACAAAAACAAAATAAATAAAATTGTACGCCACTTTGAATGCACTTTTTAGGCGTAAACTGCAGAAAAGTGCAACTCTTGCAAAAAGTGCGCTCGCTGGAAGAAACAAACAAATACACGCACACACATACACGCAAGAATATTCAAACAAACTCGTAACCACAATTGCAGACAAACAAACGCAATGCAAGCGACGCAATATGGCGGATGAGATGAGTATCAGTTCGGTGCGGTTCGGTTCGGGTAGGTTCGTTTCGGCTCTGCTCAGTAACGCCTTTTTGCTGCTGAAGCAGCTGCCGCCAATGGATGCGCTGCCTGCATCATTTACTGTTGTCATTCCGGCTTCACTGACCCAAACCGAATTGCATTGAAAAAAAAAAAAAATATATGAAAAATAAAAGATGGAGGATGACAATGACAAAAATTGCTTTTTACTATGGGAAAAAACGAATTGAAAACAACAACAACAATTATGCATGGGGAGAGGGACAGATAGAGAAGAGAGAAGAAGGAAGGAGAAAGCGCAAGCATGCAAATGCAGCGTGCAGTTAACGGAAGAACATAAAAGGCATAAAACTCAAACTGATGCTGCAACAAAAAGAGCACAAGTGAGTTAGGCAAAAGGAGTGAGAAGAAAATGCAGAAAGGTGCACCAACTACAACAACAAAAACAACAACAACCAAAGAAGCGAAACGAACACAAAATAAAAAAACAAAAACAAAAACAACAACAAATTGGAAAAATGTGCAAAAAAAAAAAAAAAAAACAGAGAAAAGAAGTATGACGCAAACCAACGGAAATGTGAATGCACCGTAAAGTGAAGTGAAAATGCACTTGAATTTTCCTATGTTTTCATTTTTTTGTATTTTTCTTTTTCTCATTTCTATACCCTACGAATATAAAAAAACAAAGAAATATATTAAATTTATAGAAAACATTTGCGAAATAAGACATGACCTGCCTTGAGAAACCTAAATCACTGGGTTTGGGCCAGACCATGATTAAAATTTCATTAATTTCAACAGTTCAACTCAGGTCTGAAGGGTAGGTTCAGGGGTGACTTCTTTTAAGCCGCCTTGTATGTTGGCTGTTGTCGAGCAAGTTTATAGGACTCTGTGGATGACGGAGTTCCAGCAGTTTGCTCGGGAATCGCTGCAGAGTTTCGATGTTAGTCTCAGCTGCCGATTTCTAGAGTTGAATGCCATAGGTCCAAATGGCTTAAGCAGCGCTTTGTAGAGCAGCACTTTGTTGCGAGTGCTGCTCAGATCTCCTGCCGAATAGCCAGTCAAGGTGAGCCAGCCAGTTTAGACGCTTGTCAAGAGTAAGGCCCAGGTACCACGCCTTGTCCACCACACGGAGGAGTGGAACATGAAGGCTGGCTGGGGGCACTTCTGTGACTTCTCCGTATTCATTGAGATGTTCCATCACTGCTGCGCCGATTAAGGCATTTCATAATTTAACTTTCCACAATTTTCAGAAGTTTCATTACACAGCAAAAAACGTTGTAGCGTATTAAATGTTCGTTTCAACTTACAAAAACTTTTCATGTCTAGATTTTTTTGGCCGCTTATTTTGTATGCATTTGTTTGCATGCGCCAAAAAAAAAGAAAACAAAACCAAAAAAGAAAAGAGCACAGAATTAAAAAAAATCGAACAAAAATTAAGAACGAAAAGTAAAAATTAAAATGCACGAAGGACGATGCAGCAGTAGCAGCAGCATCAAAAAGGATAAAAAGAAATTGGTAAAAAAAACAACAAAAAAAGGACGACATCCAAAAACATTTCAAACATAATAATTTGCATCTGCAGCAGCCACAAAAGCATTTACGATGACGTTTTTGTTTTTTTTTTTTTGTTTTTAAAGTTGTGGGTTGGTTGGCGTTTGGGTTGGATACGGCTTAGTAGACATCAGCGACAGCGCTCGCACCTGTCTGTCGTAGGACTCCTGAGGGCGTATTGCTACTCATCCAACTTTAAGCTTTTGCCTGAACAATGAATGTGCAATGCGATAGCAGTTGGAGTCATATGGCATATAGCAGCGGCAGCGGCAAACTCTCGACTGCCAATGTTTGACAACAAGTCATCGGCGGCGGCGTTCCTTCTTGTCGACATTCTAATAGAGATTTTTGTTGTTTCTTCTGTTCAGTTTCTGTTCTTGATGATGTGCTGCCAGCGATTCTTGTAGAAAATTTCATTTTCTTTTGAATTTTTTTCCTTTTCACCTGTGAGGGTTGTGCATATCAAGTTTTCTTTTTTTTTTTTTTGTGCTAACGCGTGACTTTGTGAGTTCGTCTTAATTTTTTGCCAAAAAAAAAAGAACAAATAAAATTTTTTATTTTGTGTTGAAAATATTTTTTTCTGTTGAAAAATTAAAAGAATTTGCCTACGTAGTCATATTTATGTAATAGCGTGTCTGCCTTCATGGATCGAGACAAAAGTTTACTAAGTCTACGAAAATGAAAAAAAAAAAACAAAAAAAGATCGTTAACTTCGGTAGTACCGAAGCTAAAATACCCGCCTTACGAAATTTTAATAAGTTCATGCATGATCATCAGTAATGTAGATTATATTCCTCAATGGGGGCTATACCTAATAATGGGCGTGGCACCATGGTTCTGACATACAGACAGCCTAAGAACACAAAAAACCCTTAAGTTTAAAATTTCAGGTCAATACCTTTACAACTTTCCGAGTAAAACGCATTGCAACAGACGAACGGGCATAAAGACGGACAGACATGAGCTAAAGTTACTTAATATCTCGATTTCGGTCACAGAAAGGTCCCGTAAATTTCAACCAATTCGTATAAAGGACGGCAATATTCCAGGCTCTGGACCATTTTCGAGCAATGAGTATTGCCATTGAAGTCGTTGCTTGCTTACTTTTAGAAAAAGATTAAAAGAAGACAGTAATTATTATCTTTTCTGATAGGCTAGTGGCTTGCGAAGTTGGTACTAGCCTCTAAGACCTTCTTAGACCATGCAACGACTGGTTGGTAATTGTAAAGTCACCATTTGAATGGTTCAGTGCCGAATTTAAGGGTTTGGAGTTGAACATTCGTTGCTTTTATCATCGACTATAGACCAGATAATACTTCTAACTCTCCAGATTCCTATGGTATCATAATCTTCCATAAACGCAAGTTGTTAGATAACTTTTCGTTAAGACCTTAACGTACCTTGTCAATGTTTTATTTGTAAAGTCGCTCCCACTAGCGTTATGTGAAGTCATGCAGCATTTGGGGCTTTTAATGGGAACACCTCATGTGAGCTTTTATGAGGCTTGCATTTAGAGTGCACTGACTTGCCGCATGACTCCTTTTTTGGTTTTCTTTATTTTCTTCATTTATTTATTTTTATTTTTTTGTATAATTTTTTTGTAATTTTGCGCTGTTACCTTTGCATAGTGGTCTGGTCGAGAAGATAAAAAGCCACACTGTCGCCTGTCAATGCGTTGACTGTCAAAGCAAACAGTGTGTGTGCCTCAACGTTACCACTTCAGAAAAATTTGTCGCTTTTATTTTATTTTTAGTGTTTTTAAATGTACCTCAAATTTTCTCTTGTTGTTGTTATTTTGGCGTAGTATCTTCATTTAAAAACTTCTGCCATTTTTATTTATGTATCTTTGCATCTTTACGTTGTAACGTTAATCATAAAGAGGCGAGCATAGCACGTGAGACAGCTACGCTAGATGCTTGCCTCTAGCAATTCTTTTTAGTACTTTGAGTCTTGTCTTTTTGAAGTCATTTGGGAATTTTACCAGTTACATACATACACACACACACATATACATGCAATAGATACATATCTGCGTACACTTGACTGCAGCGACTTTTTTTTTTTTTTGTGTAAACGAAATGATTCACGAAAATAAAAAAGATTTTTTGACTTAAAACAAAAAACGTAAACGCTTTACGCCCAACAGTTCTCAAATTGTATTCTCAAAGAATAAAACAAGAGAGAGAAAAGCTTAAGATACTACCTACCAGATAGTTAGTCTTGGTCTTGGTTGTAAATTTTCCTTCCAACCAAATTGAAGTAGAAAATGCATAATTAATATGGCGTACATTCTTGCACTTTTTAAACGCTGCATGAAACGAAATGAAACGTTTGCAAGGATAATAGGACGCAAGTAAAACTCATTTCGTCCAGTGTCATTAAGGCAGCATTAAGTTACGCGAAAATTAACGAAATTCATTCTAGCGTAAGCATTTTAATTGGCAGATGTTGAATAAATTGCAACCGTTGAGAAAAAAGAAAAAATACGAAAGAGTATTTTACTATTTTTTTTTTTTTTTTTGGTAAAGTAAATCCAAGAAAAAGGGTAAAGAATACCAAAAATTCATATTTAATTACAAAAAAAAAAAACAAATGATTTTAATTTTTAATCTGTCAATAGTTAATTTGATGTCCCAAGAAATCTGTTTAATAATTTTATGGTTAAAGATCAACAATTGGTACTTTTATGTCTCGCTACTACATAAAAAAGGTTCTAGTTACGTTGAAAGTTTTTTTGTTAGACAGCATCTTAGAATTAAAGAATGAATTGAAAATGCAGATGTAAAAAATGTTTTATAAACCAGGGCTGGCAAAAAAAGAATCACTTTCGGTGATCACTTACAGTGATTTAAAAATCGCAATGTAGCACTGTTATCAGCGATTTTGAGTATAGCTCCTCGTGAACAGTGAACCTGTTCAGCAATCGGTAATTGTTTTTTCGCGTACTCCGATTTTATCACTGTTTGCAGTCACTGTTATTCTCAACTCGCAGTCGTTAAAAATCACTCGTTTTACCAACACTATTATACTGCGAATAGACTGAATGAATTGCATCGTGGCAGGCATACTTTGTTCTGCATAGAGATGTGTTGATACCAGACGGCATCGGTATCGATATTTGTATTCACGATATTTATTCAGTATCGATGCTAAAGGAAATATTATTATCAATGACGTTATTTTGAAAAATAGTATTAAGTAGAATAAGCGAAAATGTTTCTATTGCACTAATAAATATTCAGAAAAATATATTTTACGAATTGCAAAAGCGTTAGCACAGGGCTGCATCTTAAGAGCTTTCACACAGAAAATTTTAAGCAGTGTTGTGTAGCGAAATACAAATCTGTACTATCGCATGGCCAATCGTTTCGCGTTAAGCTTATACTCTGTCAGCAGCCTAACAGAGATGAGCATGGATGTTACTGTTACACAATTATCGTAAATATATCATCGAAGTATTTCGAATATGAACTTGTATCAACGATTCCCAGTGACGCACTTAAACAACCAAAAAGGCGTAAAGCGTTGTTGTTATCAAATCGACCATTCGAAATGGTTTAAACTATTGTACAGTCATAAAAATATAGTGCATTTTTTTTTTTAATTACCTTTGAACTAATTGTGAATTATATTCATTATTTCAATGAATGGCAAAAGAAACTTGAAACCAACCGAAAGAGATTTGATGTGACACCTTTGGTAATTTCGTTTCATTGTTATTCTTTTAATACCATTTTAAACAAAGTAAAGATATATAAATCTAATAATATAATAATAATAATAATCTAATACATAATATACTATAAGCATGTACTATATATAAACATACATAATTTTTTTTTTTATTTACTCATGAAATTTTGCAATATTATTTTCAATGCATGGTCTTTGATTTAACTCTAATTTTTAAGTTCGGCAAAGTAGGAGAAAACAGCAATCCATGCCCAAATAAATAATGCTGAAAGTTAAAATAAATTTTATTAAAATGAATATTGGTAATTTCCTATGAGGTAGAATATGTTCATATATAATAGTTCGAGCTATAAATTGAAGTTGTATGTTTATGTATTTAAGATATTATTTTTCTTCTTACCATAGTAAACAGCACACACTATAAAAAATATTTCAAGTCTAAATTTGTAGTCCGAGTCAATGTCTTCAAAATATGTGACAATATGAAAAACTAATACCAATATCTCCAAAATTATGGAGCAGATGAGCCACGTAAGAATACACTCAATTTGTTGCTAGAATTAAAAATTAAAAAATTGATTATAAAAAATACGAAGAATATTTTACAAAAAACAAAATTTACTTTTTTGACACCGACAATGAGAACTATATGGGCTATAATCAAGAGGAAATACAATAGTGCATGAATAATATCCAGGGTACGGGGCACTGTAAAATAACAGATTCATCAAAAAAAAAAAAAAAAAAAAAAAAAAAATTTATTTCTTACCAGAGTTCTCGGTATAAAGAGAAGCAAAGCACATACAAATTGTTAAAATCAAGTACAGAATTGCAATTACCAATGATGCCGTTTCTAGGCTACAGCAGCAGCATTTCTTCAAAGGTTGGCAAACCATTTTACCGATATATTTAAAAAAAAATAGAAAATATAAAATTTGAGTCTAAATGAAATGTTTGAATTTTAGTCTAAATGAAATGTTTGAACTGATTAATATAGCATATCTAAGGTGATCTGAAAATTCATGAAATTTAACATTTTAGTTGAAAAAAAAAAAATATACATAAAACTCTCGTGTCACTGTGTTTATAAGCAAACTTCTCTAAAAGGCTTGACGGATTCTTATAAAATTTTATGTGTATATTCATTAGGTCTGAGAAAAGAACGTAAAATATTTGTCATACTCCTCAGTGGGGTGGTGAGCGTGGTTCCCGTAGAATCGATTATAAATTCATAGAATATTTTCGTAACAACTCAAACGATTTCAATAAAATTTTGTAAATGGAATGTGTGTAGTTTAAGAAAAGTGGGGGGTGGCGGGGCGTGGCTGTCATAGAATCGATAAACAAATTTATTATATTCATCATATTTTTGATGGGCGTGGCTCCGTAAAAGTTATCCAAATAGACTTTACTTTAACATACACTGTACGCAGTATAAAATTGTACTGAATAAACTGGGTACGTTGTGCACAAGCTGATCTAGAACATTATTAAGAAATGAAGTCAGTGAGTGAACGGCATACAAATCAAATACACAGATGGACTAGGTCATCAATGACTGGTTGGTGACACGACGACTTGTATGGGGCTTTCGTCGGTATGTCATTGAAGAACAAGACTAGTCACCAACACAGCATTGATGCCGCGTTGATTACTTTCTCGCTGGGTATATAACATAATGCCTTGCAAATATTTATAGCAAAAAAACGACTCATTTATACTACGATAATGCAATGATGAAAAGCATTTAATAAGTATTTAAATAAACCAAAAATATTAAATTGCCATAAAATAAATACATTCTATGCCCAAAAAGAAAATCGAGTTTTGTGAACGCAACGCATAGTTCGGAACGTGCTCTTAATTAAAGATAAGAATTAACTGCTGATTAGTAGTTTTTCTTACACTTGACACTCGGACGAGTATCTTGCAAACTGGCATCACTAAAAGTTCCATGACACGTACACCACAAATACAGAGTAGCGTAGCAGTGTGTAGAGCAAGTTAGTGCACTTCATTGTCCGAAAGGACTCGTGGCATTTCATGCAAGAATACGTTTTCCTTTTTGAACTTCGAAGTAAAATAAAGTTTTTTTTTTTTTTTTTTTTTTGCATTTTGTTTCTGATTTAAGTTGCTGATTGCTCGTTTTGCTACCTTCTTAAAACGTCGTCTCGTGATCATGTACAACTTTAGTTACTAAATGATTTATGCCAAGCTAATTTATTGCACACACACACACACACACACAGTACTTTCATAGCATTTGCTTTGCACGCTTTACCCCCTTCAACTCAGATAAATGATAGGCTTAAATATTTAATTGATGTGCGTATGTGACTTCATATACACAATAGATACGTACAATTTTATGTGCCTACGTGTTAATCACAGCAATTAATGAATGAATGAGTGTATAAATGTAGAAATGAATAATTAAATGGCAGATACATATAACTGAATAAGTGCATCGATACGATTATACTTTTTTACTATAAATGCATACTTTGGCATTTTGCCCAAAAAAAAAAAAGTGCACAGTTCAAAATTAAATGCTGCATTTTTCCAGTCATTAACCGCAAAAAGTCTTCACGCCCGCACTGCCAGCTTTGTTATGTTTGAATGTTTGTATGCCGCAAAGTATGCAGTAAAACAATGAAAAGAGCTGTGAAAGAAAGCCTCATAAAAATAAAAATAAATAAAACTATAAAAATTCACGCATATTGATGCAGCACTTTGAAATATGTTGACAATGGCGCCAAGCCCACACTTTACCCAGAAAAAAAAAAAACTGAAATATCACCCACTCCATATATCCACATGGGCAACCCTCGCACATTTTAATTTTCCAACTTGACTTTTTTCGCCTTTTTTTTTTTTTTTTTGGTTTATTTCATTTAAGTTTTTTTTTTCTCTCCTTATGGCATTTCGTTTGTTACTTACGAGTATTTTATTCTTTGTTGGTAATAGTTTTTTCTTCTTTAGTCACAGTTTTTTTTTTTCCTTTTTTTTTTTTTGGCAATGCTTGTCCTTGCATTGCATTTGTCTCGTAGATTATCCTTGTTCGTTTGAACGTTTGCATTGTTTTGTTTGTGTTCTTGTGCTGTGCTGTTCTTTCTTTTCTTTTTTTATATATATTTTTTTTTTTTTTAGTTCAGTTCAGATACATTTGCCGCTTGTTGTTTGGGGTTAGCTTAGAATTTCATGACTCTGTGGCTGCTTCAAATCAAAACAATTTGCAGCATTTTTCTCCCCAGATTTCTGTTGGTGTTTCTTGTCCTTCATAGCATCGTATTTTCGCTTTATGCGCTCATAATCGCTTTGCGGCATACGATGAAAATAGTTGACAATATTTTATTGCTTTTATTGTTGGTTTTTCTTCATTTTTGTGTATTTGTACACTGCATGTGTAGCTAAATGAGGGTATTGCTGTTTTGTAGCAGCACTTGAGCTAAAAAAATACTTTCTGAAGGAGACACACAAATAATTTGAATCAAAAAATTTGAATTAAATTTTTATGTAAATAATCTTTGTGATATAATCTTTGAGTTTTGATCAAACGTTAAATTAATTTTGCTTCATTCTTAATGTTAAAAGAAAGTTTTATTGAAAAAATTCGATTCAAACATTTATTTTAGCTTCGTTAATTAAATTCAAATTATTTGAGGGTCTGAACATATCTTAAAGAAAGTATAAAACAAATACAGGGATTTGTTACCAATTAAACAAAAATCACTTAGCTTGGAGAAAATGTTGGAAAGGTTGTTCACTCAGTTTCAGATTGGTACTAGTTGTTTGACGTAAGATCCTTCCATTCGAATTGTGTGACTTGACATATTGGTCTGGGACTATTGGATCTTTCTGAAGTACATGCTGTAGGCTTATGATGTATCCTTGTGATAATGGACGATGTCCTCCGTGATTTGTAGAGGCATTTGGTAGTCGATCTTTTTTTTATTGTTTTTAATAAGATTGTGAGAGACTTTCATTACCTAAAACCAATTGATTGAATATGTTGAAACATTATTCTTGCATATATAGGGGAAAATCGCTTGGTTTTTACTATTTAAAGGGACCCGGTGTATTAAAGAAAGTCTTTGATTTTGCAAAAAAAAATGTTTTCCTAGGACCGGATTTTTCTCAGCTAACTATTTTACAATAGCTCGTTTTTCTTATTGCATTACTAATTAATTTTGAAGTTAAAATGCCATAAATTCAGATTCATATCCATAGTTCACACTGAGCTTGAAGAGGTTACAGGTTTGATGAATATGTCGACAAAATTCAGATTTAATGTATATACAAATTTCCAGGTTTCAATTTATTTGCTAAAAAAAAAGGGTAAAATAACTGGAAAGTCTTATAGCATGGGTTGAAGTTCTGATCGATTAAAACAAAACTGCATATTTGGAATTTTCGGAACACTTCAAAAAAATGGCAAATAATTGTTGTTTTTTTAAAAGAAATTTTGTCAAAATGAAAAAAAAACTGGTAAATTGAAATGTATAAAAACTTTGGCGTTATCAAAGTTAACAATAAGCTTTACTTACATTTTTTTTTTACGAATTGCGGAAATGTTTAATATTTGTTATTCAAGTCAAATGTTTCCGGTGCTTGTGCGGAATGCAGACAAAGAAAACCAAAAAACAAAAATCTGCTTAGGTATAAAATATTTTTATGTTTTCTTATTCTTTTGACATTCTTGGCAACTTTAGTTAGTCTATTAAGCAAGCTATTTGTCTTGTAAGTTTTATTAGCAAAAAAAAAAAAAAAAAATAAATAAATAAATGCGTATCATAGAATAAAAACAAAACACTTTAAATTGTTCTGATTTAACCTTTAACTAAAATGACCCTTAAGTAACTAACTTTCTGCATGTACATATGTATTTGGTCAAAGTAAATTCAATGTTAAATTCACTTTGTATCTTCAAATGAAACATACCGCATAATCTCTTCATTAACTTTACATTAGAGAAACTGTTCGGGCTCGTTCAATTCAAAGACAAAGCCGCAAGTAAAAGCAGAACCAAAAGCAGAAGCAGAAGCTTCGCTTCTAAATAAATGGATATGAAGAACTGATTCAATAAACTGCCGCAAAATGTGCCCACGCAAAGCCAAAGACACAAAACAATTATGACAATTTCTGAAGCGTAACCGAAGCATTTAATGCAATAATGCAACAGCATCAAGAGCAGCAACAGCAGCAGCAGGAGTTGCACATTTGCCATTTGCAAAGTCATTAACACTCAACACGTTTGCCATTGACTGGGCATGAGGCATGAGGGAGGCACAAGCATATGAATGCGCGCGGTTGGTGTGAGTGAAGTGGAATGAAGTGAAATGGAATGGAATGGAATAAAGTAAGAGTGAGAGCAACGCAACTGTAGGCGACAAGTGTGACAATGATGTCGGCGACTAGACGACGACACAACAACGACGACAATAGTTTCTTTGTCAGGCACTAATTGCAAACCTCAAAATACCGAATTCGCTCCAATTCAGGTGTATGTCATTCGGTCGGTCGGTCGTTCGTTTGTTCGTTCGTTGAGCTTGTTACGTTACGCCTGAATGCGACAAACGCCAGCAATGCTGGAGCCTAAATTGTTGCCTAACCTAGCCTTCACTTCTTCTTCTTCATCTTTTTGTGCATTTGCCGCAAAACACTTTGCCGGCAATTGTCAGTGCTGTGAAATTTTGCAAACTAAACTCACTTAGTAACTGACAATGGCAACAACATGCAGCAACGTAACGCAACGTAACGTAACACAACGTAACGCAACAATACAGCAGCAAACTGATTACAACTACTAAAAACGATGCTATTTCATTTCTACTGTTTCAAACGCTTTGCATTTAGTTGCCAGAGCAACGTTGTCATTTGTGGTCTACGATATGAGTAACGACAATGACAGCAACAAGGCTTAATCGTGCATACATTTAAGCTTAAAGGACATTAGCGTTTTCCAACACAAAAATAACAAGTGTGCACAAGGTGTAATTAAAAAGTTCTTAAACTCGAACGGTTTAATACAATATTTGTTGCATTTGAATATTGTGTTGCAGATAACTGAAAATATTTTCAAGTTTTTATAATATAAAAAATATGTTTATATATTGTATTAAGATGGTGAAAATCTTTTTTTACGGTAGTTCATGTGTACAGTCAAAGATGTAATAACGATCGGTTAACTATAGCCTATAAGCCCTGTTAAAATCGATATATATTGTTTGTGTTTTATAAGAAAAATAAATTATTTTTGAGACTATTTAGTTCGCACATTCTGTAAAATAAGTACCCGGAAATGAAAAAAATAAATTTGTTTTAATTTAATCATCGGAAACTATTGTGTCGCCTTTAAAATAGGCTCCATTTGAGCTGATACAGTCTTCCATGGCCCGTTCATAAGCCGCCGGAGTTATGGCCTTCAGCACTTTCGGCGAATATTGTTAGATAGCATCGATCGACTCAAAACACCTTCCCGGAGGCAATTTTGTTTTAGGACGAAAGTAGGTGCAATTTGGCCAGGGGCTTGATGGTATTTATTTCTTTGTACTCCTGTAAAATCACGGCTCGAAGAGATGGCGCGTGTTGTCGTCGTGCAAAATCCACGAAATTCTTCCACAATTTCGGCCGTTTTCTGCAAATAAATAATATTTTTTATTAACCGTTTGACCATCCAGGAGGAACTCAAAGTGAATCACACCATGGTAATCAAAAATAAACGGGTTCCGGTTACTTATTTTACTTTGAACAAGAACTAGATTATATAGTCCCCATGCAAAGTCACATCAAATTTCCCAGCGTTTGTCACAGACATTTCGTGCAACGTGTTTCAAATTGTTCTACCGAAAGTAATGTTTTTCCTTGCTATTTATAAATTTTACCAATGACTTATCTCTATATTTTTTATCAGTGTATCTTTAAAAAATTTTTCACTTTGCTGTCAAGAAAAAAAAAAAACCTAATAATAAAAGGGATAGTGGTGAGTTTTGGAGCACGCTTTGATTGGGGATCAAAACTACTACGAAATTCAGCTCTAAAGCACATTAAAATACACCTCAACATGGAAGGATCAATGACCATTTTTGCACGTTATTGGTGTTTTCAAAAATCGGGGGGTGGTCTGAAGCACGGAGTATAACCGTCGGGTAATACACGAGCACATTTTAAATGAGATACGAAACAAATGTGGTATGGAACGATTGCTGTTACATAACTGAGATATTAAGTCATAAAATGTTTTTACCACTGCTAAGTGATATCAATGAGTGTGCTTCGGAACTCCCCATGCTTCAAAACTTCCCACTTCCACATTAAAAAAAAAAATATATATCTTTACATAATTCATATCAAACCTTGTTTTTATACAAAAGTCAAATGCATTTCCGGTCGAGACGTATGCATTATTTGCTGATTTATTATTGAGAACACGCGACTTTCGATTTTTTTATATTTTTTTTTATTTACTTTGCACAAACGACAACAACAACGACTGTGACAACGACGAACGGAAATCAATTAGAATAAAATATAAACTAAAAGGAAAGAAATAAAAAAAAAACGAAAAAAAGAAACCAAGAAGAATGTCCTTTGAGAATATGCAATATCAGCAAAATTTACAGTTGCAGAATCAGCAACAACATCCGCTGCTGGCAGCCATTTCCGGAAATAATTATGCGTAAGTAAAGCGGAAATTTATGCGATTCATTAGACAAGTTGACAATAAAAAAGCGTGAGAGATGTGTGTAGAAGTGCAATGACTACAAACCAGCAACAGCAACCAGCAACAAAAACAAAAACAACAACAGCATTAGCAACCAACTACAAATTAAAAGAGCTTTGCCTTGGCCTAAGCGCTACTTAGCCCAGTTTTTGTTGCAAATTTTAATGTTTAAAGCAAAAAAGAAAAAAAAATTTATTATGGCTTTGTATCGTAGTACAAGTTGTATCTTTGTTCAGTTCAAATGTATCTTTCGCTTTACATGTTTGTATGTTTGTACTATTTCAATTTGTTGTTTTTTGTTGTTGTTGTTGTTGTTGCTTTTCATGTGCATTAAGTCAGCATTTCATGCTGTGCACTTTGTGGTTCTTTGTAGTTATGGCCAAGAACAGCCGCAGATGCAGATGCCATTGCAGCAACAACAACGTGCGCACCATCTTCTCAAGAGCAACAGCAACAACAACCCATACTATCGTCAAAATCCTTACTTACTACAGCCATCCTTTGGTCGTCCTTTGGTTGCCGCGGGCACAAATCTCAACGGCGCCTATTCGAGTGGAGGAGGAGGTGGTGGATTTAGCAGTAGCAGTGGTCATTCTGGTTCCGGGTAAATTATGTCATGCAACATGTATTAACTTACACGCACACACACACACACAGATAGATTAACAGTCATATACACAGCAACAAATTTTCATTAAATTAAATTAATTAAAGTGAACAATTCACATAATGGATTTTACATTAAAGCGCTTGGATCAATCTTTATTTAAAACATTTAAAATGTTTCCGAGATGATAGCAAAATAGCTAAAAGTTTTAAAAATTTAATAAAATAAAGCTTATTTTTCTGTGTGTACACAAAGTGCGTCTAGTATTTTTGGTTCTAATGCGTTTTCATCATGTTTTAGCATGGATCAACCCGTTGAGTATGAGTATCATCAGCCACCACATTCGTCCTCATCAGGTAGCGGCTATGCAGCGCCACCGCCGCCACCACCTCCACCACAACCAACTGCGTCGTCGAGCAAGAAGTTGGGTTTCAACAGCAACGATGGAAAATCGTCTACTATGACGGCACTTACTTTGCTTGCGTTCTTCTTCTTTGTAAATTTGTTGCAGAACTGCATTAAGGATCACATGGATGCAATGAATCCAACTGTTATGGTGCTTACCGCGAATGGTGCACGCAATCGCAATCACAAATTAGCTGAAATGAACTCACGCGAACAGACCTCTTCGACAGCAGCGGCAGCAACTGCTGCTGTTGAACTAGTGCCCGCAGCAGCATCTGTAGTACCAGTTGCTGCTATAGCACAAGCAGCAACGCCAACAGTAATATTGCAATCCTCACCATATGATAGCGTTAGCATCAGTGCACAACAGCAAAAGCCACCATATCAACATCAGCAACAACAACATCATCATCAACATTCAAGCGTAAGCAACTATAATGGAGCAACGGCAACGAATGAAAATAATAATAATTACTACCCACACACAAATCAGCAGCAGCAGCAACATTATTCCAATAGCAATAATAATAATAATAATAATAATTATGCACATGCAACAACTTTCTCGAACACAAATCGCTTTCCTTCCACAGATTTTTATTCACCAGCCTCCTCCTCTTCTGCTGGTTTTACATCAGATATATATCCTAATCACACATTAGCTTCCTCGGACACATACGCTGGCGCATATGAACAGCAACACATTCCCAGTTACCAGCAACATCATCATCAACATCATCATCCCAATCAACAGCAACATTCTCACTATACGTCCGATGGTTATCCTTGGTCTTATAGTGGCGGCAACAGTGGTTACTCAACATCCTACAAACGTTACTCATCCGCTCCGTGGTCTTCAGCTTCGTTGGGCACTCATTCGGGCATAAACACTTACTACGGTAGCAGCGACTATGACGACAATGATGACGGCGTCATTGCGAATCGGCCAGGTTTACGACGACGACGTCGTCCTTTAATGCTGCTGATGATGCTGATGATGCTTTTGTTGCTGATGATGATGATGATGACCGCGACGACCGCTTTGGCGATACTTTCTATACACGCATTAATTGAATACTTGCTCACTTGATGCGTGTACGTTGGCGCTTATTATGTCTTTTTATTTTTTTATTTTTTTCAAGTTTACCTATTTAACTTAAATGTAATGAATACCTTTAGTTAGGTAAAGGTCTAATGATTTGCAGATGTTTCTATGTTTAAGGACAATAAATTATATATTTGTATATCCATCTATCTATCTGCCTTTAATTAGTATTTCAACAATAATGAAATCAATATACTGGGTGAAGTATTCCGGAAATCTTTAGTAACATAAATTTGACAACTTACTTTGTGGTGAATTACATTTGATTTCATCATAACAGGAGAGAAGAGTACGAGAAATTTTGAGAAAGAGATAGTAAAAAAAAAAAACATTTAATTGTCTATATTTTTGCTTCAATTGCATTTATGCCTTAAAAACTTATATCAAAATCAAGGAGCAGAAAAATTCAACAATTTAAGTTGAAATTATATAAATTCACCATAACATGCATACACAACAAAATTTGTTACCAAATTAGAAAGAGACAGTGGCTGAATACGTCACCTGGTGTAATTGCATCATGACTACATCGACTCTCTCCCTTCAAGGCTGTTGATTATGGCTCCGTTTGTGGGAAATTTTCAATTTGCTAGCAAACAATGTCTGTTGTGTGCCTGATCCTTTTGTAAATATTTTTTATTTCCTGATTTTGGGCTTAAGTTAAATGATTTCTTGTTGGTCAACTATGGTGAAAAAAAAAATATAAATAAATAAAATATTCGAGTGAAAAATAAAACGAAATATGAATATTATGATAATAGTTTCATACTTTAAGCATTTTTCGCATTTTAAACGAAACAATGACAACAGCTGCAATATAACGAGGGCAATTTAAAAAGTCTGCAGAAAATCAAAACTAAATGATAACAATTTTTTATGAAAATAAAAAAATTTATAAAATAAAATAATTTAAATTAAATTAAATTTAAAAATATTTTTTACTGATAGCACTATTCAACAGTCTTTGAGATATTATATTAACAGAACGATTTGTATAATATATACTTAAAATATTTATTGACTTTAATCCGAAACTTTTTACATTGCTCTCGAATAACAAAGTTGCTGCTTTAAGGGCGATAGATGATAATTGTGAGAAATGCAACAGCCGCAAATGCAACTAAAGCAAACTGAGAATGTGACAGCTAAGATGTGAAATGAATTAAATATATATTTACATTGTTGTGCTAAACTGCATACTGAGGTGCAACGAAACGAAACGAAACGGGGAGAAAGGCGGGGGAAAAAACTATTTACAAAAAAAAAAGTTAAGAAGAGAGTTGCAGCAAAGTAATGTGTGATAATTCTATAGCATCCTTAAAAATAATTATGCGAAATGTTTATCCTGTTGAGTGCAGTTCAGTTGTGCAGCAAAAAAAAAACAAAAAACAACAAAAATATAAAGAAAAAAGAAAACCCCTGAAAGAAAAACTAGTTAACATCTCTGCTCAGCTCAGCTCAGCTCAGTTGTTGCTATTCCACTGAAAGTAAACGAAGGATGCTATATGAAGAAACTACCAGTTGCAAGTTGCGTCATTAAGGTAATCTCCGAACGATGCGTGGTTGCATTAATGGAAAACTTTTTTCAGTTTTCAGCTTTTTTCCCTACTTTATTTGCAACATTGAATTGAAGATCTCTGGCGAATGAATGAATGAATAAATGTATATTGTGCGTTAATATCAAAGTAAGGAATAAGTAAAATTGTGCAAGAGTTTTTCCTTATTTTTTTTATTTTTTAATTAAAATTTAGCGCTTAAACTGCAATTATAGAATCATATACGATATATAAAACTGCATACATACACATTATTCACATTGTACAGAACAGAAAAGTGAGATAGAAAGCTTATTCCGCACAATGCTATCAATTTCCAACAAGTTTGATTAAACGTCATTTACAGCTGAAGTTCTGTTCTTTTGGGTTTCCGCTGCCGCTGCCACAGTTGCTGCTGCTGTTGTTGCTGCTGTTGCTGCTGTTGTGTCATTGATGTAATGTGAAAATGCAAACGCATATGCAATTAAGTGCATATATGCAGATACATACATAAATGCATATGCACATATACAAATACACATATGCCACACATATTCAAGGAGCGTTGAAAGCGTTCATTCGCTCGCTCGCTCATTCGCTCAACTTGAAGCTCAATAAAAAATGTTTTCGGCATTATTCACGCGACTCGCAACGCAATGCATTTTGTTGGCAGTTGGCAGGCACAATTTGCGCTTTCTGCCACTCAAAGGCATAATATAATTTAAAATTCTCTCTCTTACTCACACATATGTAGATTCACTCAAACACTCGTCACATTGCAGGCTATTGATATCCTTGCCTTGCCTTGCCTTGCCACTGCCCAGTCCGCGTTACTATCGTTTCTGCTTTTATGTTGCTGCGTTGGCCTTTCGTTGTCCTTTTGACGACTTTAATACGATTGAATACTCTGGATACTATCGTATATAAAGTTAATATGCGTTTTCCTTTTGTTGCATTTTTATTAAAATAAATTTATGACTTTAAGTGCTCGCATAGCAGCTAGTACGAGATTTATGAAGTAACTAAATATTTTATCTAAAAGATTTCTTAAGGCTGAAGTGTAGAACTGTAGCGGAGTTTTGAGCGTTGTAGTGAAAATTCAATTTTTAATAAATTAATTAACATTTGACTTGTTGAGTCTGTGATTATTTAAAATCTAGGAGGAGCCTGTATACCAAGTTTGAAGCTGCAGATTAACAGACAACCATGGATTCGGTTGGGACCAACCTGTACTGTAAAGGATGGACCATATGGTCCATATTCTCAAAAACACTCACTGTCCATCTTTGAAACGTTGGAGTGACAGATTAGTATCATACACAAGCAACTCCTACATTCAAATCAGCCGTTATGAAACCGTAGTTTCGAAGATTTTGCTAAAATTCAAATTTTCGGACAAAAGTATCAAAGGGGTCTATTAAATCTATCTATTAAAAAGACTATAATTCGCGATGATCACAGGAACGATCAATGGAAAGGCAGGTTTAACTTGCTTTCGTGATTTCGCTGCAGGCTAATCTCTGCACTCCTGCTAACTTTACTAGTTTTCGCAAAAAGAGTGATTTTAAAGTCGCAGTGTGATTTGCGACTGCGACTTTAAAATCGCAGTGACCGCGTTTTCAATGAACTGCACGCTGGCAAATGGACCAACGAATTTTTACAGGTTGGGAGTTCAAGTGAACATGAAAGAGTGATAAAAGTACCAATCACTGATAAATGAACAGTTTCACACCTTGCGAAGAGCGATACACAAAATCGCCGATAACTGAAAATTGTCACTGAGGAACAAAAAAATCGCAAATCACTACTTTGAGTAGCAGTGCGACATTGCGATTTTTAAATCACTGTGAAAAGATCACCGAAAGTGATTTTTTTGCCAACACTATTTTTACCACTTGTCGCCGGAACCAAAGATTTGGCATATAAAACGCCTGGCTTGAGGCGTTATGATACCATTTGGTCGTGGTTACCACATTTTCTTTGAATAAAACCCTTTGATACGCTCATGCGCCGTAATACACTTACATTTTGCATACGATTTAATATTGAAAAGTTGCAGCTAAAGACCACGTCTAACGACCGCAAATGCTAAAATATTGTTTTCTATACTTTTGCATGCATATTGAAATTGTTTCTTGTTGCTCAAAGGCTTGCATACTTTAAAGGCAGGCATCTTTGTGTACGTGTAGCAAGGAAAATCCAATGTCAAATTCTTTTAAAGCATTTATATTGAAATACAAGCTAAGCTAAAGCGTTCAGAGTGAAAAGACCAAAACAGACGAATTAAGTATCTCAAGGAAGATTTTATTCTTTTTCTTTTCACTTTGTTACAAATACAAAAGTGGCAACAATTACGTAAGTAATTTATTTCCGCACAACTGAATTAGAAATCTCTCTGTTTCTGTTTCTGTTATATTCGTAGTCAAACCTCTTCTTACTCCTTTTCTTTTTCGTTTTCATTGTACAAACTGTTTGTATGCTGCTTAAGATTTTTGCTGCGTATTTCTAAGATATGCAGCGAAAATTAATAGTCCAACATTTTTTATAACACTTTTGTGTCATGCCTTAAAACAGCAACAAGGACTTCTTTCTGTATATCTGCGCCATTTTGTTTATTTGCGACTTTGTATTTTTTTTTCTTCTGTCTTTAATTTTTTTTTATTGCGTGTTTGTTTCGAAAGAGATATTTTTTGCTGCTTCTCCTTGCTGTAGAAGGTAAAAATAGCTGTGAAAAAGTGCGAAATACTTTCGTGATATAATCGGATTAGTCTTTTGGTAGATTGTCTCAAGCAGAGCTTTAGCATTTATGCGCATCGTATTGGATTGGAAGGTTTTAGACTTTTATCTTTAGTCATGATTTTGTTCTTCTTTTGATTGTCTAAGCACTGTCTGAGTTTTCAAAAGAACTAACGACAGCTGATAATTAATGAGCGTAAATTCAACTGATAAAATAATGACGTGACAAGGGGTTTATTAAAGCGTTGCACATACTATTTTTGGCTTAAGTGCAAAATAATTGAAGTCTGCTAATTTTTGTAATTTAACGAAAAGAAGTAGTTAATATCTACATTTTCCAATTAGAAATTTCTTTATATAATTTTTGTTTACAAGGATATAGGCGTTATTTAAATAAAATAGTAAAAATGTTTCTATGTCCGCTATGGAACATTTAATCCATCCAAGCGATGAGTTCCAAACCGGTTTTGTTTGAAAGGCAACAATGCAAGTAAATTAAAATTTCCACTAAAACAATGCATTTGGCACATTCGGTTCATCGACATAGTCGATTTTCTTCAGAAAAAAGTTTTTTGTATGTTTTGTGTTATAATAGCCCCAATCTCGTTGCAATCAAAGAACTAAAACATAAAAACAGGTTTTTGCAGCGCGCCCCAAACTTATTTTGGGCGGCTCGTAAAAATGGTATTTTTTAGTATATTTTTTTTTAGCCCTAACATATTTTGGTTGCGCTGCAATCAAAAAGATAAAAAAAATAGTCCAAAATTCTATCGAAAACGGAAAAGAGTCGAAATGCCCGTACAACGTAGTAGCACACGCCTGGTATCCGCTAGTAGCTTATAAAGGCGATATACTGGGAAAAAAGTTTAGACTACAGCGCAACTCTAAGATGTCTTTGAGCACCACTCTGGCACTGCCTCGATTTTATACATAATTTTGATCAGATATTTCTTGGAAAACTTATTAATTTAAATGAAATTGTTCCGTTTGGGATAGTCAGGGACAAGTCAGCGCTGTTGGATACTCATCAGCTGTCCTAAGTTTCGAGCTATTTAATATTTGGAACGTAGCGGCCACACTTCAGCATCATTTGCTCTGGGTCAGTGCTGATCTGGCTAGTTACCAGTGTGCATATATTCTCCATTTTCTTGGTGCTCCCATGTTTTTTGAAGTCTGCCTATTGGGTGCTGCGAAATGTATTGGTTCAAATATTGATCTAAAACTTAACATTTAAGCTTTTCTAGGTCCACGGAACTTTTTACATGCTGAAATCAATGTTCGATTCAATCCGTTTTACACCGCAAAAACCAAATATTTGAAATTTATAAATAAAAAATAAATGAAATATTTTCATGTTTGTTAGCATTGTGCAACAATTTCAGCTTATCTTAGCATTTGTTTGAATATAAATTACAATTTTGCTTAATAGAAACTTTTATTCATATGCAATGTGCATGTTTTCGCACATTGAGTTCTTTTTTTTCCTATTTTGTTGCCCACAGAACTTTCTCCAAGTAAAGTGAATCTACGAAAGAAGTAAACGAGGACAATCAGAAAACTTTACGCTCGCTCAGGCAGTCTAAATGTGCAACGGAAAATGGCAGCAAAGTGAAACGAAAACGTTTTCCGCTCCAATTGCTGCGCAAACGGGCGCACAGCAACGAGACTTTGGCCAAATAAATAGTCTAAAATAAGTAGGAAACTTAGTGTAAAAATTTACAGGGAAGGTGAATCAGATGCATATATTTCTATTTTGAAAACCGCTAAGAAAAAAATAAAAAACAAAAAGTTTTCAAAATATAACCAAAGAAATGAATTTTAGGCAAAACCAGCAATTGCAGATGCAACAGCAACAAAAAAAAGGTCCTAAAACTTTCCCATAGGTACAAAAAAAAAAAAAAAAAAAATAATAAATAAAAAATAAATAAATAAAAATAATAAACGCCGTGGAAGTCGGCAACAACCAATGAAGGCAAGTTTTGCTGCTGCTGTAGCAATGCACATGAAACTGAAAATATTCTCGTAACATAGTTTTTGCGGTTAAGTTGAATTCACACATGTCCTTAAATGCTGCCGCCATTTTGCAAGAAATGCAGTTGTGTATGCATGAATGTTTAAGTCCGTCCGCCCGTCCGTTCTTCCGTCTGTGTCTGAATATGCAGCCGCATCCTTTTGGCCGTGTGAACTATTAAATTTAGCTCACGCTTTTTCATGTGTGCTGCATTCGTTTTTATTTTTTTATTTTTTATTTATTTATATCTTTCTTTGTTTTTTCGCTTTTTGGATAAGTGCGAATTTGCTCGGTATTTAAAGGCATTGCTTAATGCCATTTTATATTGCTCATACGCCCCAGTTACCCCAGCATTTGGCTGTCATTGTAAATCATGCACTGGGTCAGCAATGAATGTGAAAGTTTTTCTTCTTGCATATTTTTCTTTACAATTATTGGAAAAATGTGTTAAGAATTAAATTCTGACTGTACAATATAAAAAAGGGCCTCAGATACGACTTGTCTTGTTGATCTGATTAAGAATATTTTTAGACTTTATGATTATCGATGTTTGCTTTACTTTTAATAGCAAGGTTAACTTTTGGCGTGCCTCTTAAGGAAAAAATATTAAGTAAGCGCTTAAAATTCGTTCAATCTATATTGAAAATATTTCTATGTCCGCTATGGACTTTGATACCATCCAACCGATGAGTCCCAAACTGATTTCATTTAAAAGGCAATAATGCAAGGTTAATTCAAGACCATTAAATATGCATTAGATACATTCGGTTCATTCATGTTGTTAATTTTCAACTTTTGCCATAACATTTTGTTTGCTCTTTTTGTATTTTATTATACTAGCAATAACATATTTTGTGCTAGCTGCAATAAAAAAGTTATTTTTAGTGCTTTTTTGTATGTTTTTATACTACATATTTTGGTCAAAAAAGTACAAATATGCCACCGAAAATTAATTAAAAAAAAAAAAAACATTTACGAAACGAAAAAGAGCCAAAACGCCCGTACAACGTATTTTATAAAGAAAATAAAAAACAATATTAACTTAATATTTTACATACAACTAAATTTAGATTTGACAGAAAAAACAGTTAATAAATAATTTGAAATTACGATTTAGAGTTTCTCATTATGAAATTCCACCATATTTGAAAAAACAACAAGCCAACCCAAAATGAAACAACCTGAAATGAAACAAATTATTAAATAAACCTTAAAAAAAAAATAAATAAAAAAAAAACAATAAAATAGCACCAAAGTAACTCATTTTTCGATTTTAGTTAATTCTTACGATTTCAAATAGATCGTGTTCCGATAATCGGAAAATAAATAGTTACTATGACTAAAATTTGTAAATATTTACTTTAGGCATTGTCAATAGTAACAATAATCTTTTTTTTTTTAATACAACTATGAATCAAGGACATTAAAGATTTAAGAAAATATACAATTTGGGCGATTTTAATTCGGTAAAAGTTTGCTGTTATCGGAACACCAAACATTGCAAAATGCTTGTTATAACCATTCCAAGGTGCATTAAATAATTTGCATACTTACCAATAACAATTAAATCATAGAAGACAAACAAACATGTTACAGCAAAATATGCTTCACGTGTAATTTCGAAAAAATCGTTTGCAATGTACATAAGATAAACATGGAAAAGAACAAGCCCGACAATCAATAATATTGGCATAGTTATAAGCCAACCTAAAAGGCACCAAACAGCATGCTTAAAAAAAAGTTATACAATAAGAAAATGGTTTTAGTATCTTAATTTTTAAAAAATTTAATTACCATACAAGCGCCCACAATAAGCAAAGCATTGCAAACTATAGCGATTGTTTGCACCAAAAAAACAAATAATAATAATCCCAGGATATGGTAGTTCACCTGTAAAAATAAAATAGATTATATATAATAAATTTTTGAATATTGTATAAATTTTTTATAAAGGATTTCTTTCTTATGTATACACAGTATGTTCAAATTCAAAGGGGACTTTTTGTTTAAATCATGGACACAAGCCATTGTTGAACGCCATCTATTGAGTAACTTTTTAACCTGTCAACCAATTTACATGAAATTGGCTGCGTTTAAAAGGTGAGACCTGTACCTTTTACTAATTTTTACGTTCAATAGATGGCATTACGTGTTCCATGATTTAAACAAAAAGTCCCCTTTGAAATTGAACATAGTGTGTAGTATTGTTTACCTTCAGCATGAAATGCCATATATACCAGAGATGTAAAAAAATTGGTACTTCGTGAACCAACATGCAAATTCCAATTATCATTGTTCCGATAGTGAGACTGCAGCAGCAACATTTTTTAAACGGTTGACAAGTCATTTTCACAGAGAATTTTATAACAAAACATTGAAAAAAACAAAAACAATTTTAATGTATATTGATACTTTTTTGACATAAATGTCAAATTATTTGAAAAAAAAATGAGAAAAAACAGTAAGAACCGAAGCACAAATAACCATCATGGATCTTCGAGTAGATTGTGAAGATCTTAAGGGCATGTTAGACTAAGCAATAAAACTGTAGCAACTGACACCATCTGCAATTAAACCAGGTGGTGTATTCTTACTCTCTGTCTGTTTATATTGTCAACTCACCTAAAAGAATGCTGTGAGCGTAAAAGACTCATGCAAACTGACAAATTAAACAGACGAAAGAGAGAGGAAAAATGGAAAGAGGCAGAATATGAATACACCACCACATGCTATATATACAAGGTTAAGTTAAACGCTCTTGCTCTCTCAACGTGTTGCGTACCAACGGTTGTCTATCTTCTCTATTTCATTTACATTAAAATTAAGCTATCTCTTTCGCACTCAGTTCGCATGGTACCATTGCTTAGCTTGAAACCACCACTATATCTGGTGTAATTGCATCTTGAGTCAGATTGATAAGTAATGAACTTAGATGTCTTCTTAAAGGCATTACAAACTTTACGACAAATAAAAAACAAAGAAGGCTTAGAAATTTTTTGACATCATAAAATCAAACTTCAATATTTAGTCTTCAATTTTCATTCGTACACGTAACATCGATCATAAATAAAAAAAAAAAAAACTTAAAAAAACTATACAATTTTTTCAAAATTAAAATTTTCTTTGAAACAACGAAAGAAAAATTTTAATAATTTTAAGCCATGTCCAGTGACGATTTATATTTGAACAGTACAAAGGCACTGGCACTGGATATACTATGTTTCTTTGATGGTAACTATCTAAAAAATATAGAATAAAATTGACGAGATTCTTGTTTTTTGATTTTATTATTATAACGCAGCGTTTACCGATGAGGAGCAGCTTACAGAAACAAAAAGCACGTCTCCAGAAACTCGAAGACGAAGGCAAAACGGATGATTGGAGTTCCAATTATTTTGCACATTTTTATGAAGAACTTTTAAAGGAGAAGAAAGTGCAACCGGATTTTATATCAGAGCATATATTTGGTAATTAAAAATAAACGAAAAAATAATTTTTTATTAGAAATTTTAAACGCGTTTATTAAGGTTCACTGACAGAAAAGCAAATTACCGATATATGGCGTCCTACCGCAAAGGATGAAGTCTTTCAGTTGCATGCCAAAATGCATGAAAGCTATATAAAAGCATCGCTTGGAACGCAAAAATCCGTTATTGGTGAGAAACGCATTGCGAATGAATGTAGCTCGAATGGTACCAGCTCGACTAAGTCCGCGACGAACGACTCAGAAGGTTCTTTAAATGAAAATTCTTCAAATGAAGCTGCTGCAGCGACGCAGACTGCTTCTATGCAGCTGAAACATGATGCCACTGCAACATGCAATAAGACGCAGCATCAAAATATTATGCCAAGTGAGTTAATAAATCTCAATTTAAAAGCAACTCGTTTACGAATTAATGCAGCCAAGAGCGATTTAATACTAAAACTTAAAATATCCCAATCAATGCCAATAGTATCGAACTTGACCCAAACGACGCCACAGTCACATGCACATCAGGAAAATATTAAACATACAACGCAGCCAGGCGCTGATGCAAGATCGAAAAGTTTAATAAATTTAAAGACAACTGATTGCGACAATTTTGGTTATATCGATGATACCAAGGGGGATATGCACAATTTGAACATGGAATTCATGTTGCAAATCGAGGAGATGTGTCCAACAGATATGTGAAGCCTGTGCTAACTGAACTCTACAAAGGCGCAAAATATATACGCGGTGGACTTTATTTGGCAACAGAGGAACCAGTCTACTACGGAACAAAATCGGGATTTATAAATACAACCACCACCACTACCACCGCCGCCGCCGCCGCCCGTGTATGCACAATACAAGCGTGAAGCTGCTTATCTGCATACACCGCAGCTATTTTTTGATGTTCCCATGTATTATAATCAATTTAATTCGAATGCATTAACTTATTTGGGCGCACCGCACCACAATATGGCATTGGGTGCTGCTTATCAACAAAGTTCCACTGGATTTGCTTATACCGCCGAGCTTTCGCAGCTAAATGTTAATAAAAATCGTAATACTGCGGCATCGGCATACTTGGAAATATCGCAACCACGCTCCAATATGGCAATGCACTATGCCGCCGCACCACATCAGCATGCTTCAGCAAGCTTTACAGTGCATCCTCTTGCATATCTGCCGAATCGCGTTCCACCAGGATTTGAGCATTATGCTGCACAGCCTTGCGCTGGCGGTGATAACGCGCAAAATGATTTGCAGCTTGAGTTTGAGGTAACAAATGAGAAGAACAAAAATAATATTTAAAAAAAAAAAAATTAATTTACAAAAATATTTTTTTTTTTTCGAGTTGAATTATAAAAATGTGCTTAATTATTATTAATATTTTTTTTAAATATTGATATTCGATTGTTTTTCGTTATTTTGTTAAAAAAAAAGAATTAATAAAATGAAACAAAGAACATTGCACGTAATAAGTGTTTTGAACTTGAATTTCGCTTCCAGATGGCTTAAAAGAGAATGCACAATAAAAAAAGTTCCTCTCTTTAAAAATAAGTTGTTACACAAGACAAAAAAAAACCTTATATTTTGATTACTTTCCCTTAAAATAAATAAAATTTGCATGGAATTTGGTATTAACCGCGTTTCTCCTGTTATCGCCTAATATTGCGATTTGAGGTTTAAGTAAATTCGTAAGATTTCATATTCGAGCTTCGACGTACGTAACGGATATGTTTCATTCTCAACACGATGCTTTATTGTTGAAATATGGTAAAGACGAATATCGGCTACAAACTTACAATTTATCGGTCTGACTAAATTGCAAATTGTTATTGCTTTGATTTGGGATAGAGAAAGCGACAAAATTTGCGATTTGAAAAGTCGGAAATATGTCTGCGGATCTTATTACAGGAGCATAACCGATATTAAATATTCAAAATAAGAGGATAGAATACTCTTTTGTTCCTTTAAAATGTTACTTCTTTGAGACAAAATTTGGAATCAAAAAGGGAGCCAACAAAATATTACAAAAATATTTTCGTATAGCGATAATGTTACGGCTGCTCTGTTCAAGTCGCCAACTTTTCAGTGGGTTTAGCGGTGAACAATTTTTTTTTATTTTATCTAAACTTCAACACAAATTTTACAAAAAAAAATATATAAAATATTATAAAGAAATGCATGAAGAAAAAAATGTTAATAAAAATTCAGCAATATGTTACATTGCGATTTTTTCCCAGAGCTTTTGATCTATTACAATTAATCTGTGAATCGGCAATGCGTTCCCAGGCCATATTATATTGGCGTGCAGTGCGTGCATTGGCCAATTTTGCAAAGGGACCCAAAGTACGATAGCCATAGTTCATGAGGCGCACAAAACCCTTACCCGATAGATCCAATAAGACAGTCTTTACTTGTGCTTCAAGATCACCAGTTGCAAATGATCTACAAAGACAATAACGTTTTTGATAAATGAATAATTTAGTGCAATCAACTTACTCTTTTCGTAGCATCTCGACAATGTTTGCTTCGGTTAGGCCATTTGCATATTTTGGATGATCCTGGAACAAGCGTATCACATCAAGTACATAAATCGATAGATTAATATGATAATCGTTACAGCGAATGCGTAAAGTAGTTGGTTCACAGTCACATATATGCTCCATAATGGAAATGTAATGTGAAGTCGAAAGAATTTATTTTTGTGAGTATATAAATCGATTATTTTATTTGAAGAAAAGCTTTTACGCTTGTAAAGTTTCAGATTTTGAAACAGTTTTATACGTTGTATCTTGACTTACTTAGATGACATATGTAGAAGTATGTAGTTATCTGAAATTAATGTTTAAATATTTAAATTGCTTCTCTTATTTTAAACCAAAAATAATGAAGTTTCTGTCACTGGCGAGTATGTATTTCCTAATAATTATGGAGTTTTAGCAAGGTAAGTGTGGCATATTTTCAAGTACAAAAGCAGAATATTTTTTGGCTCAGAGAAAATTACTGTTTAAGTCATCATTTGAGGCGCATTGTCGCCATTGGGTCCTGCGGTTCAGTATAATTGAAAAGTGTGCTGGCATATTGCTGCTCACGGCATAAATTTGTGTTTAGAATAAATATGTGAATTGTGCTTTTACGCTTTATACGATATATTCGATAGCCAAGCTGCCATATGCAAACAAATTTTAATAAAATTCCACAGTTGCTTGTTGACCATGTTTGTTGTTATTGTAAATGTCAACTGGGAAAATTGAAAAAAAAAAAAAAAAACAAGGAAAAACGTTAACTTCGGTGGAACCGAAGCTCAAATACCCGCCACACGAAACTGATTAATCATTTTCTTGAAAAATAAAAAAAAAAATGAAAGGTGAGTTTGTATGGCGTCTATATGTTATATGTTATGGTCCCGAACCTTGTCATATCGGTAGAATATTCATAGGATAACAGTATAAGTGATTCTATCCAGATTGGAGTGAATACATTTATAAAGAAGAATTATTTTCATACAAAATCTAATAAATGGGCGCTATGTTTGTATGGGGGCACCTTTCTTGTGATATTGGATGCCATTAGAAGAGGTTTTACCCAATTTGTAGTAAAAACATGCATAAATAATATCTATATTATTACAAAAAATCGAGAAAAAAAATGATAAGTTTGTATGGGGGCTATATCTAAAAATGGGCGTGGCACCTTGGTTCTGACATACAAACTGCCTAGGAGCACACAAAGATTAAGTTTCAAATTTCAGGTCAATATCCTTAAAACTTTCCGAGAACAACGCAATGCAACAAACAGACAGACAGACGATCAGACGGACACACACACTGACATGGCTAAATTTATTCGTTTCGTCGAGCTGATCAATAATATATATACTTTATGGGGTCTCCGATGCCTCCTTTAATGCGTTACAAACTTTTCGGCAAACTGATAATACCCTTCACACTATGTGTGGCGGGTATAAAAAAAAATGAAACAAAAATGATGTAAAAGTATAATCGCTGTACACGAATATCAGATACACTCCGATAAAGTTAGTAAGAAAAATTTTAGACAAGTGAATAAATTGGCTATTTCTACTAAAATAGTCTATATTCAGTATTTTTTAGAGTTTATTTTTTTCGATTTTATTTAAAAATGTAATAGACACTTTTGGTAGGAAATTCAATAATCTTTATTTGAATTAGTAACTTTGTTATCAGATAAGTATATGCTGAGATAATTACACTTAAGTGAACTCATTTTCTTATAACTAAAAAATTTGAATATATCGAAAAATGGCCTACTTTTTTTAATACTTCATATCCTGAAGCAATGATTTTATGTATTGTACGAAAGTTTACATAAATTAAATGAAAATTTCGTATTTGCTTCGTAAAATGTTGTTAAATTTCACACCGAATTCTTTCGTTGACCTAACGTATGTGCTTTTGAAAGGTTTCTAATGATGCTGTTTTTACGAAACTTTACTACATTGCACGAAAATTTAATTTACAATATTTTTTCGTTGCAAGTTTGGTAGATTCTGTTTTGAGAGTAGGCAACCATTCAACACTTTAAACGGTTTTTCAAAATGTCAAATGCATTAAACAATTTAATATCCTTTAGACGGGTGTGTAAGGTATAATATAATACATAATTGTATAAAAGCAACAGGGAAGCATACAAATTTCTGCGGCTTCTAAAATTGAAATTGTTTTACACATGCTTAATCAGATTTATTTATTTTAAATATTTGTTGCGGTTACATGCCTGCGAGCGACAAATAATTTACCATTCGAATCTTTTTTATTTATTTTTAATATTTATTAAATATTTAATAATAATTTTATTATTTTTAAATTTTTCTTTAAAATTTTATTTAATTTAATTCAGTTAATTTCAAAAAGAAAGCAGTCAATCATTCTAATTAGGCGCTAAATTAACAATTAACATGTCTAGGTGACAATTACAGCGGTTATTAATGTATTCATAAACTGTGCACAAATCGAATCAAATCTAATGACGTATACGCCGTGTATAATGTCCGATTAGTATGAAGAAGAATAAAGTATAATGAAAGCATTTTACAAATTAATCAAATTAGCGCAATTGAGTGTAAGTGTAGGTGTCAATGTCTGCTGTCCTATGTACGATGCCTGATGAGATAGATTTAATATTGTAGTTTATAATAATGTTGTTGTTGACGTCGGCAAAATCCTTGTAAAATGACAAAAACCGCAACGCAAACAATAAAAGCAACAGCGTATGCAAGAGGCAGAGACAAACAGATAGACAGACAGATGAACAGACAGACGGACAGTGAGATAGATAGATGAACACGAGTGTGAACAGCATTAATAACAAATTGTCATAATTACAAGCAAAATACATAATTGTGACAATTTGGCATTTGATTAATGATTGTCTGCGGCTTTTACGGGTGACAAAGCAAGAAGCGACAGAAAGACAATAGAATAGTATAGACGAACGGACAGATAGACAGATGGACAGACAGACGGACATTTAGATTGACAAGCGTATAGGCGGATTGACAAATATAAACACTAAATTTGCTTATAAATTTAATGAAAACAAAAAAAAAACGATAAATGTTTTTTTTTTTAACCAAAATAAACATAAACTAAACTAACCTCGGCGCTGCAATAGAATATTACGTTGTATTGTAGAGCATTTGCAAATTTCGAAAGCTAAACAAACAACACAAGAAATTAAGGCCATAATATATTTCATTTAGCTCTTTCGCTGTTATTGAGTATTTATTTATTTAACTTTTTTTTTTTTTTGCAAAATTAATTTTAATCTATTAAATTTTCTTTGCTTTTCCATATTCATTAATTTGAACTTTTATAGAAATACATTCTGTAAAATAAGTAACCGGAAACTGTTTTTTTATTATCGTAGTGTGGTGCACTCTAAATTCCTCCCAAATGGTCGAAAAGATTAATAAATAATTTTATTTATTCGTTTTGAGGCGCCTACGCGAAAGCACCCCTTGGAACTTACACGACACTAACGCGCCAACTCTTCGAGCTGTAATTTTACAGGACTACAAAGCCAAAACTCAATAAATACCAACGAGCAAACTCCGTATTCGCCAGAATATGCTCCCTGTGACTTTTTCCTGTTCCCAAAATAGAACTTGTCTCTTTGGGGGAACGCTTTTTGAGTCGATCAATGCCATGAAACAAAACTCGCCGAAGGAGCTGAAGGCCATACCTCTGAGCGGGCCATGGAAGATTAGATTAACCACGAAAATCGTTGTGACGACTCAAAAGCAGCCTATTTTAAAGGCGACACAATAAAGTCCAATGAATAGATTGAAAAAAAGTGTTTTTATTCTTATAATTTCCGGGTACTTACTTAATAGAATGTATACTCTGCTTGAAAGTATTGGGATTTATAAAAAAATTTGATTAAAATCCGAGATTATCTCATCGGAGATCCCTAAACCTCTTTACAAATTCTACAAGTACCCGATCTCGGATACTAGAAACCCTAGAATTTTGTACAAAATTTGTAGACAAATAATATCTATCTCTCCTAAATTTTTATATACGTTTCAAGTGGAACGATAACCCTTCCCTAAGAAAAAAAACTTTACCAAACTGAACTTAAAATCTAGAAAAAAAAAACTTATATGTTCTTTAAAAAATATAGTTCATACAATACCAATTCCTTTGAAGCCTGTAACTTGTCATCTATTTTAAATTATTAGTTATACATCGTTTCCAGTCAACAAATTTTGAGGACTTGTTTTGACCGCTTTAGAGCGTTCTTGAAAGACGGATCTTGAAAGATGGATTTGAAAGTCGGATCTAGAAAGATGGATCTTGAAAGACTGATCTGGAAAGGCGGATCTTGAAAGACGGATCATGAAAAACATCCGTAATTTGCATCAACTAGCATTGGTGCAAAACCCTTTGTGCTGCTTAGGCCAAGCATAGGCTTTAAAGCAATATTGCTTTCTATAGCTTAAGTTAGGTTAATCAACCAATAAAGCATTGAAAGGTATAAAGGTACTTTTGAGGCAGCCTGTACGAAACGATCAAAATTTCAACGTTAAAATGAGTTGCTCAGCTTGATTTGTTGCAGGTTTTATGAATCGATTTGATCTCCATGGCAGCACAGACACTTCATGATGATCAAAAAAAAAAAAAAAAAATTAAAAACAAAATATAAAAAAATATACAAAAGCAGCAAATGATCCACGACATTTTCCGAAGAAACAACGCGACTTTCCACATTCAGTCGCTAAAAGTTTGCGTTGCCGGTTAAACGTGTCCGGTCGCTCTTTCCATCTTTTCTATTTTTCTGTTTTCTTTTTTCATTTCAAATCTTTTCTAAATAAAACATACGCAGTGTATTTATCTCAACTAACAACGTAAAAATACAAAAAAAAAAAAAATAAAACAAAATACAAGAAAATGAAGCAACTTACAAATTTGTAAAAAAAAAAAAAAAAAAAACATAAAACTTGTGTCAACAAAAAAGTGAAAAGTGTGAAAAACATTTTTAATTGCATTTAGAGAAAAATAAAATACGTATTTAAATTTTTGTGAAAATAGTTAGAAAAATATTTTTGAAATATAAACAGTATTAATAAATGAAATACAATTAAGACTTAAGAAAAAGAATTTACATTGCAATTAATAAATATAAATTTACAGGACGAACCATTTTTATAAAAAGTTCGGAATCTAAGCCCAAAAGTGGTAAGTTTTCATATTGTTTCAGTCATTCATCTTCGTATTAACTAAAATGCACCTTTCTTGGTTTGAAATCTTAGGAAATCTCCACATTCAATAGTTGCATAATTTTGAAGTTCCATTTAAAGTGGCTTTTGAGATGTTTCCGTACAACTTGCATACATTACCGGCTACTTCTGCTACTTCTTTACCTTACTTTCGAAGAGTGATCCAATAAATCTTTGTGGCTATTTTTGTTGTAAATCAATTAAATAGATACAGTAACAGTTCAATATGCATATGTAGTTTTTAGTGACTCTCCGTTTACTGCAGCTAGCTTTCTTCCTTGGTACACAATAAGGTTTTTTTATGCAAATAATTTGGTCCAAGATTTTTAATTAATTGAATTTGAAATTTCATATTGCCGATAAATTTCTTGACACTTGCAACAGATTAAACTTTTTTTATTTGAATGTCACACATTTTAATAGTTTATGAACGATTTACTAATTTTATAATTTATAACATTGCTCATCTTATCACAATGTTGCGTCTTAACAAATCTTTTATGATATGAAAAATATTTTTATTGTTTTTATTTCCATTTCTCAGCATGAAACGGAAAATAGAGATTTGTTTAAGAACATAAAAAACAGATTACATTTTTTTTCTGTAGTAGAAAGTTTACAATAAAATAAAACATCATAGAACTGTGCGATAGTGATATGATATTAGTCTAAACATAAATAATTCGAGGAAAATAATGAACCCACACAAAAGAGTATCAGACTGCCAGACTGTTAGACAGACAGACAGACAGATAAATCCGTAATCCTATGGAATATATAAATCGGAGGCATCAGTCAATGTCAGTTGGCCTAATGCCAACAGTGAGACAACAAAGTACACGGAGAGAGAGAGAGAAAGGAGAGAGGTAGAAACAGCGTTGTAAAGCATCATAAACATAAAGTTCAGAAAAGTTTATGCGACTTGAGAAATGCGTTACATAAAAAAAATAAATATAAAATTTAGTAGCGCTAAAGATTTAATACTAATCATGCGGAATATAAAATAAAATTTTGTTAACTACTTTTAATTTGCTGTGCTTTTACTGCCGATGAGAGTCAGATAATCAGGATAACTCAATTAGTTTCAATAGTTTCGGAATTTCCGAAGTTGAAATTTGGTTGTCCGACCGAAGCTAACTTCGAACATTACTCGAAAAAATATTGGAAGGTTCGGGCAATTATTTAAGTTTTATTTGTTATTTTTTTTTTTGAAATAGTAAATAGAGGTATGTCATGAAAAAAGAAGTGTATAAACACCGTGTTTACCACTACACATTGTCAACAGATAAAAAAGATTTGAACCTTATGGGTTGAATCCACACATACAAGCATTTATACTAGTACTCGAGTATCCGATCCATTTAAACGTGTATCCAACTCGATTTTAATCGAAGTCGACTTACTTGAATCGATCTGTACCGAAATTAAACGACTCGAATCAAGTTCATCATTTGCATAGCAGTTCTTTTGAGTTACTCGAGATGGTTCATTTTGAGTATCCAAACAACCGTTTTCGGATAATTGTGCAGGGCTCCAATTCAAGTTTTTTAATTCTTATAAATAAAACTTTTCATGATATTTATTTTCATGTTACCATCGTTTAAGGTCGATACACATAGTCCATAGTTTTCCAAATTTGTTAACCCTTTCTAATTCCTACAAAGTATTATTTTTTTGAAGTTAACGAAAAAAGAAGCTTGTCTTAAATCGACCAATTCGCTCGTTGATCCAATTGCTTTGGTTTGGAAACAGGAAAAAGTCGCAGAACGCAAAGTCTGGAGACAAAGCTGTCTAGGATAACAGTTCGTGCCCCAATACATATATGGATTTATGTTATGGCACTTCAACACGTGAGCAACCGTATGTACAATCTCTTCTTCCTACCCAAGTGCAATAGTTTTTACTTCAAATCAAAACTCTTAAATCTGACTTAACATCCATGGTTTCTTTGGTGCATTGGCCGGCAGTAGTCTTACCTTGGACTGTTCTTTGGGGTCTTATAGGTGTTCCTGGTCGTGTACCCACAATAAATTTTATTTTGTCTTTATGGTTAAAATTCAAACAAACTTATTTATGTGTAGTGTATACGCATACAGTGACTACCACAACTCATTTGCTGTCATTTCAATAACATGCGCGGGCAGATAACGAGTGCTCAAGAGTACCCGAAATTTTCCCTTTAAACATTGAACAGTTCAAGTGATCATGCCGCGCACATCAAGTGCCAACTTTGCTAGAAAAACACAGAGAAAATTCAAAGAAAAAAAGAAAAGCAAGACAAGACAAGAAAATGGAAAACATATGCGACGACAAAAGTGTCTTTAGCAACTACAACAAATAGACGGAACGTAGCACGCTTCCAAAATATTTGTTTTCATTTTTTTCTAAAATAATTTTTTTTTTGGTATTTTAAAAAATGCTCTCAAGAAACAAATTGAAATTTTTTTTTTTTTTTTTTTTTTTAATGGCAGCATCAAAATTTTTTTTTTTTTTTTGAAAATATTATTTTTATGACTGCGTCTTCAAGTGATCCTAAAGCGAAATTTATTTATTGTTTTATTTCGTTAATCATTTATAAATTTGAGCTTTTCAAGTTTGCACATAAATCTATACTTGTGCAACAATTGGCAGAACGGAGCAGATACAAATATTTATATTTTTGTGTATATATATTTTTATATAGATACAGATACATTTATTGAAGGTTGAACTTGAATGAAATGAATATGAGTTCTTTTTTTTTTCTATAATATAAATTGAATTTATTTTGCGTGAAATTTTTAAAATATATTCAAAATGCAAATACTACGAATTTTGTTTTTTTTGTTTTGTTTTTTTGCGAACTCATTTCCGTTGATATTTGTGAATTTTGAAACGTTTTCGAAAATAATTTCCAACAGCTGTCAGTCAGTCCGTCATTCATACGAATCGTGGTACACGCGTTGCAACAAGTCCAAAGAACGAAGCAACACACACAAAGATACAAATGCAGCGTTCCGTTCTACACAGTTTGACGCAAATAAAGATATTTGTTGTTTCCATTTAACCATTTTATTTAATTTTGTTTAACTTAAAAATAAAAATGCCAAATTGCTGTGAATCGATGTGAAATTGCGCCGCTTCAGATTCGTAAATATGTACGCCGCCATTAACCCGTAAGTCAACACACAAACACATCACGCGAAAATCTGCTTCCAGATTATTTTATTTTATTTCATAGTGCATCTTCTTTGCGTTTGTATCGCAGCGTAATGCGCAAATTTTCGCATCATTTATGGTGACGTGACGTCAGTTTATGTGTTGCCTTTATTTTTTGTTTTATATTTGTATCTGTTTTTAGTTTTGTATTTGTATCTTTTGGAAGCAAAAAAAAAAAAAAAACCCCCGTTCTTTTATTGGTTCCTATAATTGGAGATATATGCTAGACTATATACAAATTTATGTTTGCGCCTGAACTTGAATTGTTTGATGTTAATTTGCCTTAAGCAAGCGTATGGATTTCTTCGTCCATTTTTTATTTATATTTTTGTAGCGCCAACTTTTTCTTGGAACTCCTTTATTTATTTTTTGCACTTTGTATTTTACGTGTGATTATAGTCTTGTTTAGATATTTTTAGTTTTGCCAAATTGAATTTGAAGCGATGCACAAGGTAAGAAGCACACTGTACAAATTTAAATAGTTAAAATATTTTAAAGTATATTTAGATAGGCTAGCACTTTTCTGAGGCTAAATTTAAATTTAAAGTTTCTTTTGTAGTATCTTTTGGGGCAGCTCGAAAAGTTATAATATGCTCAGCGCTTCTATACCTTTGAGAAGTGTTTACTTATGGTTCCAAAATATTTTATTAGTTTCGGGAAAGTGGGCAGTTTTGGAGAACGCTTTGCTTTGGGGTGAAAATTAAAACAAATACCAGTTTAGATTTTCTGGAATGAAGTCTCTAAAGCATAAAAAAATTCACCACACGATGTTAGCTCAAAAAAAAAAAAAAAAATAATTTTTGGTGTTTTCAAAAATTAGAGGCAAATTTCTATAAAGGGTTATATACATATTACAGTGATCCCACCATAGCCATGTATCCTTTCTTAACATTAGAAGCCTTTTTACCTGATAAGAACAATTCGCTTCATAAATAACCCATTTTTTTCTATGAAAATTCAAAACTTGGCGATAGATTTGTATGGTGTCTATATGCTATAGGGGACCCACCTTAATCATGGGTCCATTTTGGAACATAAGTCTCTGTTCGAAGTGTTTTTACCATCTTTTGAACCATATCCTTCTTAAATAAATTAAATTTTTCTTATAAAAACTCAAAAATTGGTTGTAGACTTGTATGGGGGTTATATGCTTTAGTGGTTCCACCTCAACCAACGGTCCTTCTTTAAACATGGGTTGCTATTAGAAGTGTTTTAACCATATTTGATACAAATCGCTTCACAAATGAACCATTTTTGGTATAGAAAAAAAAACTGAAGAATTTGTATGCTGGCTATGACTAAAAATGAGCCTGAAACTTTGGTTTAAACACTTTTGGTGACTTGGGATTGAGAAAAGCTTAAGTTTTAAATTTCATTTCTATATCTTTTAAAACTAAGCATGGAATTTAACTACAGACAGACGGACATGGCTAGAACGGCTCGTCTAGTTAATCTGATCATGAATATAATATATACTGTTTGGGGTCTATGGTGTTTCTTTTAACTGAGACTTTAGGTCTAAAAATGTTGCCAGTAAGTAAAAGCTATTGAAGCCACTGCTAAGTGATGTCAATGAACATGCTTCGCAACTCCCCATGCTTCGCAACTCCCCATGCTTCAAAACTCACCACTTTCCTATTTGGTTTACTTGGTCCATAAACAAACATATGACAATGGTTGAATTCGTTTTATTATCTATGAAATTTCAACCTCAGTATTCCCTACCATAACTAACTAACTAGCATTGACATTGTATATTTCTAGGCTTGAGATGGCAGCATTCTTTGAGGTCTCTATTCTAGAATTAAATCTTGCCATTTATATCATTTATCTATATTATACGAAAACGCTTTGATTATTTGAACTACTTCGGCATATTTTAGAAAAAAAAATTATAAAACTAGAAAAGTAAATAAAATTAAATTATTCATAAATAATATCAGCGATGTACACAACATTACCAGCTTCCAGTCTGTCTGTCTGTTGTCATCTGTGACTGTCTGTTTGTTGTTGTTTCTTTAAATAGTTTTAATTAAAAAAATATTTCCAGCGTCGTCAATTAATTCAACACATGTACACTCATCTTACGCTGAGTGTAGTCATATTTGTCCAGAGATGTCATCATCATCAGTGCTAGTGCTGAGACTTTGCAGTTTGGAGACGTTGTCACAGTAAAACAGTCGCAGTTCAAAAGCCCTCGGAGTCGTGACGCAGCTATAGATTATGCTGCTAAGTGTTTGTGGTATGTAATAAGCTAATTATAGAATAATTAGAAATATAGAATATATACAAAAAAAAAAATATACAATAATAATAAATAAATAAAAAAATTCTTACATATAAATATTTCAACAGGTTGAAATTATTTGCAATAAAAAACCCAAAAAAATTCGTGAAAATCGAAAAAAAGAAAACAAAACAACGAAAAATCAAAATAAACGCGCATTTGTTTATAGGAAAAACAAAAAAAGAATATAACAAAATCAAAAAAAAAAACGAGAAGGCAGAGAAGGTATCTATCTATCTATCAGCTGCAAAACTATCGATCGCACAAGGCGTATAGTGCAAATGGAGAGAGACAATAAATAAATAAATAAATAAAAAAATACTTAGAAAAAAGATAATGTTTAATTTGCTGCGACGTCGTTCAAAGCGTAAAAACAAAGAAAATCAAAACGCAATAGCGAACAGCGATGAAGATGCTGAACCCGGAGTGGCCGGAGCGGCCATTGCCAGGAACTATGCAGCAGCACAGAGAGCAAATGCAGCTGTTGAGCAGCAAAAGAGACAACTGTCAAATACGAAGCAAGAGCGTTATCGACAATTCAGCGAATGCGAGAGCGAACGGGAGCAACGTGGAGCAGCATATCCCTATCGGAGAGCCGTGATCGAAGAGTTGGATGATTTTGGCGTTGATTTTGAAGAGACAGCGACAACTGACAGCAATGCGAAGATCTATTTTGAACAGCAGACAAGTCGAGAAGGACGTTGCGAAGAGCATCATGATGATGATGATGACGATGATGAAGATGATGATGAAAAAGTAAAATTAGCAAAAACAGCTGCCAACTTGTGGCAAAATATAGCAACAGAAACGAAGGAGACGCATGAGGAGTTCATTACTCGCCGTACAGCAGCAGCAGCCGCAGCAACTAATTCAGCAAATTTAAATGAGTCTCAGATACGTTACGTTTGCGATGACTATAATATAAATAAAATTAATGCGAATAGATGCGACGCTGTTGCTGTGGCTGCGGCTGCGGTGTTTGCTGAGCAGACAACATTTAGTATTGCTCAGAGCATAGCAAACACTGGCCGCAATCGACAAAACGACGACAACGACACAGATGAAACATTTGGCACAAACTTAAAATTAATTGGCAAAATTAAATTACAACAAAAAAAAGACAACGAGAACGCAAACGATCAAGACGAACGACAAGCAACGATCGAGCAACAGTTCAATAGCAACCAAGATCGATTGAAAATTGCAACAGCAACAGCAGCAGCGATAGCAGCAAAGATCGATAGTGTTGCTGAAAGTCAAGTGGAAGATGCAAAACAGCAAAAGCAACAAATTGCCAATACACGACGACAATTTGCCAACAACACAACACAGCGAACTACTACTACAGCAGACGACGACAATCACTCAATTGCAGCGGATACGGTAATTAATGCAGTCAAATATCGAAATACAAATGTGCAAAAAAATCGCGATAGCAAACGACAATCACGTTTATCGTTAACAAATTTCGGTTTAAATTTAACGAGTAACGCGAAAACGGAAGCGAACATTGTAAGCGGAAACGGAAACGTAGTAAACGATCAACAGCAACCACAACAACGCAAATCAAAAACATCTTTATTTTTCGGCAGCAGCAGTAGTAGTGGTAATAAAGCAACGAAATTAACGGTTAATAATAACAACAACAACAACAACAACGAAACACGTACAAAATTAAGACCACTGCAGAAGAGTCGCGAATTTCTCAGTGATATATTTATGGCGCGCGGACGTAATCACAATCGTAATCGTAATAATCACAATCCTCAGACTCAAACGCATCAAAGATCAACAACAACAACAACAGCACCAAACCCAGTCCCATTCCCTTAAAGCCACAACACAGGTGTCCATGGGCAATGACAATAAAAACGACGACAACAACGACGACGTAATCAACAACATGGAAATGGATAATAAGCAACTTGCGCACCTTGAAATGAACTCCGACCCCGCGTTGTCTGTTGCCTCTACAAATAGTTATCAAATGACTGCGTCTAATAATAGCATTGCGAAGAATTTAGATACACTCAACACGCAGCGCGTCAATGGCAACAGCAGCAGCAACCAAGAGGCAAATGAGCAACACAACAACGCGACGAGCGAAAGTGAGCAAACGCGAGTAAATGTTTTTTCAAGTAATTCAGCAGAGAGCATAAAAAATGAAGAGATTGAAGTAGCGGGAGCTGTCGCTGGCAACAGTAGCAGCAGCAGCGCCAGCAATGATGATCAGCAGCAGGCGGCAGGCCTAAACCAAAACGATTTTATTCATGCGGTAAACATCGATTGTAACGGAACAAATGAGCGGCAATTGAACGTGTCAAAAGAAACGCGTGAAGATAATTCAGAAGACGACTCGGAAGATACAGACGCGGAAATCGAAAAAAGAAATTGCAACATTGCAGCTAATGCTGCGTATAAAAGCGAAGACGGCGTTAATACTGCGGAATGTGTAGGTGAATTGTTGCAGCTAAATATCAACAACAACAACAGCAACAACAACAGCGGAGCAACGGAAATTGCTAGTGTTAATTATTGTGACGCGTGTGATATAACGTCAATGGGCCAATCGCAATCGGCAAATGGCAAATCCGATTCGGGTACAGCGTCTAATTCGCGCGCCAGTACACCGCGCGAGTTTCGCGAATCGAATGTAGGTGATGCTAGCACACCGGTGCGACCACCTCGGGTTCATAAGAGCGGTAGCGGTGGCAGTACCGGTGGATTGCCAACAATTACTGTAGTCGATTATAGTGATAGTGGTAGTCGTACATCATCCTTAGAAGAGGAAGAGGACGAAGAAGTGGAGGCGCAGTTAGAGCATAATAAAACAGAACAAGAAATTTATTATGATTTTGAACAGGAACAACAACAAAATCAACAACAACAACAAAATAAACAAAATGGCGTACAAATAACACCAATC
Source organism: Leucophenga varia (assembly GCA_018903435.1). Taxonomy (NCBI): domain Eukaryota; kingdom Metazoa; phylum Arthropoda; class Insecta; order Diptera; family Drosophilidae; genus Leucophenga; species Leucophenga varia. The sequence goes on from JAEIFJ010001414.1 coordinate 2,981,726, forward strand.
GAAATCGATATAGATGTAGTCGAGGCATTAGATGATGAAGATAATGATGAAGTTTTTGATATACCCACAACAGTTTATCAACAAGCAGCAGCACACCGCGTTGGACACGTTTAAGTCATGTTAAATTGGAAAATGTACCAGAGCAAGAAGAAGAGGAGGGAAGAGGAAGAAGAGGAAGAGGAAGAAGAAGATGAGATGATCCTGATAGTGAAAATGAGCAGCAACAAAAAGAAGAAGAACTTGAAAAACAACGACAACGTCGCACTACATCCACCTCAACACCCGAGCGACATGCACGCAGTCCTCTGAAAAGCACCAATACAAGCGATTCAAATTTAAGTACAAGTTATCCGGATTCTGGCATTGGTATGGATTCGATATATAATAGCAACATAAGCAACAACAACAACACAACACATACAGCAGCGACAAACATTGGCATTGGCAATGAATTCATGCGTCACGCTACTACGCCGCATACATTACGTTTGCCCTTTGTACGTGATGGCGATTCAACGGATTGTGATGAAACGCTAATGCAGTGCGATGAACTTGATATTGAACCGCACGAGCGTTTGGTCTGTATTGAGAGCATTAGCCTACCCGATGTCGTTGTTGAGTCAACGACCGATCGTTCGAATGCCTCTTCCTGTTCTTCAATACATGCAAATGCCGGAATGCATTCAGGTACAAATGGAACAGCAACAACAAAAACATCATCAGCTACAGAACAGATACTAAATATTAATGGTGCAACAGGTAATAGCGTCGGTAATGTGCATTTTATACCAATACATATCGAGGGTGGTGCAATGCGTAGTCGCAGCAGCAGTCCAAAGCAAACGCAACAACGTAGTTTCGATGACAGTTGCATTGGTAGCAAGGTCGAAATAATCGAAGATGCTAGCATACTATCAACAACGCCGACAAAATCGACGAAAGCATACAGCAGCTATGAAACGGATTTATTAAAGTAACGTATACGCCATGTATTCAGCTATAACAAAAAAATCTAACACACAAATGCGTAGAGTATATATTTGTAATTATATTTGATGTACTAACTTATTTTAGACGCTCTTCGGACTATGAAGTTCCTTTTTGTGGCAGTTTATTTTATTCTTGTGGAATTTTACTAATATAAAAAGTGAAATTCTATGAAATTTGCTAAACTACCGCAAGAAATTTTATAGTCTGAATGGCAGTTCTAATCTGGCGTTTTATATGCTTCACAACAATACTTTTAAAATATATTAACTTTGTTGCAGAGAAAGACATTACAGACCCTAAACAAAATTATCAGCCATGCTCTTGTAATCGCAAAAATTTTGAGATTTACGATTTAGTAAATTCGTACGATTTCAAATACTACATGTTCCGGCAATCGCAAAAGTTATGTTTCATTTCCAAAACGTTTCTTTGCATTGTATATATGATAAAAACTGCTATCGGTTACAAAATATAAAGTTATCGGTCTTATAAAAACGCTTTAAATTTAGGCATGAGTTAAAAAATATTGATTTAGAATTCGAAATCAGAATCAATGTTATTAAAAATTACAAAAATAAAATCTATAAACATTACAGAAGGAAATTAAAATATTTTTAAATAATCGAAAGTATCTTTTTTGAGTAATATTTTGCATTTAATTTTCATTTCCTTACTCAAACGCTGCCGATTTGAATCTGGATATATCTTGCGATTTGCAATTCTCAAAGCAACAAAATTAGCGGTTTAAAAAGTAAATCTCCAAATGTTTGCGATTGTGGCTTACGGGAGCATATTTTAATTTAGCTAAGCACTGTTCCGCTTGTCCGTCTGTCTGTAGGACATGGATTAAAATTCTTTTTCTTCTTACTTTTTTTTTTTTTTGGATTTGCTTAGCATAGTTCGACATTTAAAAAAAATCGCATATGAGTAATTGTGTCAAGTTTACTCAGAAGAAATGCTTAAGACAAATGTTTTGCTAATTTATCAGTCTACAAAATAAGTTTTCCGACAACAATTTGTATCCGAACAAAAGAAACTATCAATCAATTAAATATATTTTAGAAAAATTCATTTAATCTTTTCTATTTCTTGGTTCAAATTTCTTTTTGTTAAATTCCAAAAGAGTATTCAATCAAAATCACAAATTCAAACGAAAAATCATTTGTTTCTTTTTTTTTTTTAAATACAAAAATAATCATCAACATTTGCAAATATTCGTAAATCAGCTGAAAATAAACTCAGTGTTCGTCATTTTTTTTTTGGCGCTTCGACAAGAAATATTAATGAATAAATAAAATGTTGTACACGTAGAATAAAAATCAAAAAAAAAAAAAAAAGATAAAGAAAAAGAAAAGCAAGTACTAAAAGTGATTCCCACGCTTGTTTTAAAAGACAGACACGATATCTTTTATTTTTAATTTTAATGCAAAATAAGATACGCAACAACAAAAGAAAAAATACGCAAAGGTTTTGAATTTATTTAATAAATTTTTGTTGCAGTTTTAATGCTTTTTGTAGTAGAAAATAGATCAATTTAATATTTAAAATATTTATATTTTAACAAAATTTATAAAAAGATTAAATTACTTCATTATTAAGTAACAATATGCAACACTTCTATACTTTTTTTACGGAATTCTTATACTAAATTTTGATTTTTTTTCTTAATTAAAAAAAATTCCAAAATACAAGAGGAGAACTAAGATAAAATCGATGCTGAAATACACCTTCAAATCATTTGACTTAGATAGTTCTTCGTGAGGTGGTTAGCGTGGGTCCAAGACTCAACCCAAGCAGACTTTGTATGAGGGCAATGTTGTTTCGAGTTCCGATTAGTGAAAAATTTGTTCAGATGATAGAAGTTGTTTACTAAAGGTGCGGTTGGTCTCTATCGAGTCTTATAATGGGCGTTTCGGCCTACATAGGGCTCCAAATTTCATTTCATTTTTTTTTTGTAAGAACTTGATGAACCCGGCACAATCTATTTTGAAATGGATTAAAAAGTATTTTTATATTTACAGAAATATTTTCTTTTAACTTTGAATTAATTGTTGGAAGAGTTATAGGATAAAAAGATAAGGCTTCTTCCGGTTTCAAGATCCCATTAGGCCCCAGATCAATATTGTAGATAAAAAAAATTTTATCTGTGTCCCCTTCAAGTTCCTGCCCAAAGTTTTCGAAAACCTCTAGAACTATCTTTTAATTGCGCCCAGTCTCAAGTCTTTAATTCTACTCATATGGCTTTTTCTGTTTCAAGTTCCCCATTGGGCGTCAGGTCAAAATTTACAAAAATATGCGTCTTACACGAAAAATTTTATAAAATTGATCTTAAATTAAAAAAAAAATATTCTAAAAAGCAGGTATGAAACCACTCTGTCTCAGGTTCAATATCTAAAAATCCAGAAACAAGTCAAAAGTATTTTTTTTTTTTTTTTTTTCGTTTGTATTAAAATTGAGATAAGATTTTAAAAGATTTTGTAAAAAAAAAACGTTGTCGTATGGGTGGGAGTGGTCAAACAAAAAAGTGTTTATTATTCCTTCCAGGGTCCCAGTTACACTCTATGAAAATTTCAGGGCGTGGTAAAAAATAACCGTTTATTTCTTCCAGAGTCTTAGTTACACTCTGGGAAATTCGCACATTTTAACAGAATTGAATTTCAGCAAACTTCAAGAACTTTTTTTAAGTGGCTTTTTTTGCTAAGAATGCCTCATATACATTTGCATTTATCCAAAGCAAAAAACAAGAGAAAAAAAATATTCAAAATTGCAAATTGAGAAATCTGTGCTACTTTTCCGGTTTATTTTTATTTTCTTTCATAAATTTCAAACACATGCATGCATGCTTTATATTATAACAATTTTTTGCGAAATATACATACTAAATGCATATGTATATGTATTTTTCTTTTAATTTTTAAATCAATTGAGAAACCTAAAATGTGCTAATTATTTTTTTTTTGGAATTTTTCAATATGTTACTCGTGGCCTTAATTCATTTTTTTCAATTGATTTTCCAAAATTTTTTGCAAAAATCTTCTTTAAGATGAAAAGCAGATGCCTTTGCTTACTTAAGTAAAATTTAATGCATTTAACATTGAAATGCCGAAATAAGTTTATAATAATAAAACAGTTTAGATACTTTCAACACACACACACACAAACACTGACGAACGAACGAACGGACATATAACTTAGGTGCAAACGTAATAATTTATCTACTTCGCGCTTAATTGAAATTTATTGCTAACAAAATGCTGCGCACCTTCGATTTGAAGTGGAAATTAGCCAAAAAATCTTTGTAAAAAAAAAACGAAAATAAAGAAAAATTAATATAAACAAAATTTTGTCTGCGCTTAAAACAAAATGAAGAAAATTTACAATATATAAATTTAAAGTATCTAAGAAACACATTTTTGAAATGTTTGCGATACTAGATACAAGCGCGTTTATCTTGTAGATACAAACATATAACAAAAATTCCTGTTCATGTATCTCAGAGTTTGTTTATACACACACTTTTTTTTTTTTTTGTATTTATATTTATCTACCTATGCGCTACATATGTATGCGTTTACGATATAATATATAAAACAAAACAAAAAAAAGTATCTAGTATATAGCTACGTACGTACCGAACGTGCCTTTTGCCTAAAAATAGCTGCGTGTAATAAAAACGAATTTCTTTAAATGAAATATTTTAATTTTATTTAATTATTTAAAAAGTAAATTTCTTTACTTAAGAAGCGCAAATATTGAATAAATATTTTTAATTAAAATAACATTAAATAAAATGCACTTCAGATATTCCAAAAATTATATTTATTACAATGAGATACTTTTTCAGCAACTAGCTTAGAGCTTAAACGTAAACAGTTTATGATTCATATTGTTTTTCTTTTTGCGGTTTTTGAGTTTTTCTATTTATTTTAGCAAATATAAATATGTATCTATGTCAAACGCTTGACTAATTGTTGCCAAAGATACGAGTATGTATTGTATCTAAATATATTCTCATGTTGGATTAGAATTTTGCCACTGACAGTTTGGGTTGGCAATATTTTTGTATTGTCTTAACTTAATTCCTTACAGCTTTGATAAATCATGACGATTGATAATTATTTTGATTTTAAAGATTTTATAAAACAGTGAGACGTGTTGTCGTCAGAGGCTTATTGTGTTTGCATATAGAATTTTTTTTTTTTTTGTGAAATATGTTTTTATATTCTTGAACTAATTTTTATGCTAAAATTATTTTGTTAAAATTTTTATTATTATTTTTATTTCTTATCTTTTAGACAAGAACTCAATGCACAGAAATCACAGCATGCCATACAGCTCGAAGATGCACAGAAAAATGTGCAGAATTTACAGCTCAAAGTCGGCGATATGCAAACAAAAATTGAAAAGCTCGAACAGGAATTATCGCTTAAAACCTGGAATGTTGAGCGTAAGTTTTTTCGGAAAGTATCTTAACTAGAATGCAGCATTTTAATAATATCTGATTTAATATTAAACAGGACTTCAAGGAGAACTAACTGCTGCGCATAAGGATGATGAATTCGTGCGTAAAAAACTGAAATTACTTGAAGAAGAGAAAACAAATCTGCGTCATAAATACAATGAGAATGAAGATGAATTTCGGCGTAAATATGGTAAGTGAAGAGAGTTTTTTTTTTGGTAGTTAGTTGGCGTTTTCATTAATCAACTACAGATGTGCTTGATTTAAGAACATTGTGCTTGTTTTAAGAACATTGAGCTTGTTTTGAGAACATTGTGCTTGATTTGAGAACATTGTGCTTGATTTTAGAAAAACTCAGTTTGTTATGCTTGTTTTTTTTTTCTCTCTCTCTCTCTCTCTCTCTCTCTGTACATTTTTCTTGTACATCAATTAGCTGGCTTTATTCTCATTTTCGATTTTTTCCTCTTTCTTTCAGATGATCTTGAAATTCAATACAATGAACTTGCTGCCAAATACAAAGAGACACAAACACTCGCCAGTAATTTACAAACACAGCTTGCTGCTGCACAAGTTGAGGCTGAAAATTGGCGTCTGGAAGTCGATAAAATACGCGCTGAACTGGAAGAACAGCTACGTTTACTTAAAAATGCACTCGATAATTCCGAAGCAGAACGTAAAATCTGTGAGGATAAATGGCAAACAGAATTTGAAATGTTACGCACACATAATATCGAACGTGAGGAAGCCCTAATGACGGACTGTGAATGGCAATTGCGACAAATGCAAAAACAATGCAAAGAACGCTATGACAAAGCCGAACATGGACGTCGCCAAGCGCAGGAAAAAACGGAAGAGCTCGAAGAGGAATTGACGCAACGTCGACAGGAAGTGGAAAATTTGCGTGTATATCAGGCACAAGTGAATTCATTGCGTGGTATTGTAGCCGAACAGGAGAATTCGATACAAACGCTTATGGAGCAAATTGAAAGATTACGCGCTGAACTCGAAACGGCCAATGAGAATCTTGAGACACAGATTGAGGCTGTGAGCAAAATAAAATATCAGTGTGATAAGTGAGTACGAAAATAAGGAGAATGTTTGTTTTTTATTCATTTGTTTCATATTGCAGCGCCATCTACGATAAAGAACGCCAGATGATCTATCGCATCGATGAGGTGCGCAATGAAGCTGCCGCCTTCTGGGAAGATAAACTTTAGTAAGTATTTCAATGACTGTCTGCCTGACTTCAAAAAAAATTCAAACTATAAAAACTAACAATTACAGCACAGAGATGACAAGACTGAAAAATGAACTGGAATCCGTTTATGTAGACGATCGGCGAGAAGAGCTTGATAAGCTGCAAACGGAGCATATCGAAGAATTGCGCGCACTGACTACACGCTACACAGCCAATGAGGATGAATTACGTGCTGAGGTACATAACCAATTCTTAAAGAATATTATTAAAGATTAAATAATTATATTGTTTATTTTCTAGTTGGAAGAATTGCAAGAACGTTTGGATAGAAAAAGCGAAGAATTTATAGAGCTACGTGAGAAATCGGATAGCACGCTGCTACAGACACGCATGCATTTGGATCGTGCCGATCGTGAATATCAAAATGCCATGTGTCGTGAAGAGGAACGACGCGAACAGTTGGAAGGTTAGATCAAATAAATAAATTTTTTTTTAAATATTAAAAACTAAAGAAAATTTTGATTTACAGAAAAATTGAAAAAAGAATTTCAAGACGAAAAACAAGAAATGGAAGAGAAATTCCGTGAACGTTTGGGTCAAGTTAAGGATGAGTTTGCCAAAGAGTTGCAATTGTCTACACAGGATATGGTGGAAAAGCATCAAAAGATGCTTGGTAATGATTTAAAAAGCTCTTACATTTTCTTTGGCTAATATAATTTTTTTATTGTTTTTTTTTTGTAGAGCAACAAAAAGCCAAATTGTTAGCTGAGAAAGAGGAAGCATTGCAGGATCTAAACGATCGGCATCGAAAAAAATTAGCTGCAGCCGAAGAAAAAATTAAGTAAGTGTACACGCACACATACACATACTAAAACACAAAAATTTCTTATTAAATTACTAATGCACATATGAAACGCCTTGTAGTATGCAACAAATTTTGTAACGTTTATACAATTTAATTGGTTTGCTTTCTAAACAAAATTTTGCCATGATTATTCATTGAAAAATCAAAAAAAAAAAAACAAAAAAAAATCGTATTTCATCAATTTGAAAATTTTGCATGTTTAAACATTTTCTCCGCATGCCATGAACGAGCGCCTTGATTTGATTTTTGGAACAATTTGAAATACATACAAATTATTTTGACTTGTCTTGTCTCTCGACAGCATTACGTATCAGACAGTAGCGCATCGTAGCGATGACATTGCTCTACTCTCATCAACAACACAACTCGTCCCAGCCAACGCCTATGCGCTGTGTGTGCTTGCGAAGCGGGCGTGTCCCATCATACCATCATTTTATGTTCTATATTTGACCATGTCACCATTGATTACGCTTGCATGCTTAGTTTTGAATATTATTGCTGTGCTTTATTACAAATATCATCATTTGTTGCGAAAATAATGTCAAATTGTTTTGCCTCCTTTTTTTTTTTTTTATTATTTTAAGCATTTATATACCCTGTACCCAAACTGTAAAAGGGTTTATTAAGTTTGTGCGAACGCATGTAACAGACCCTTTTCTTGATCAGCATTGGATGGGGGAGTCGAAGTAGCTATGTCCGTCTGTCCATCCATTAGTCGGTCTGTCCATCTGTCCGTCAGTCCGTCCGTCTGTCATACTGCCTGATGTATAAAAACGATTATCAAGGAGACTATAAGCGATAGAGGCGCCGTGCCTTTTTAAGTTTGGGGTACCACTGATACAAATCTACTCCAAAATTTTGGGTTTTTGCATAAAAATGTCATTGTTTCTTTTTTTAGTAAAACCTAAATTTAGTAAAAACTATTCCTATGATAGTTCCAATGATATATCCCAACAAAGTAGGACCAACAAAATTTTAGGTATAGCTCCCATATAAATATACCCACATTTTTTAAGTTTTTGTATGAAAATCCAATAAAATGAGGTATAGTAGTAAGATAGAACTTAAGTTACGGTACATTAAAGATTGGGTACAGGGTATCTTGTAGTCGAGCATACTCGACTTCAGCGGTCTTTCATGGTTTTTTATTTTTTATTTGCACAGTGAATTTGCATGAAATTTTAAAAATTGAAAACCAATTTCCTTTTTTCCAATTAAAAAAAAAAAAATGAGAATACTAATTAAAAAACTATTACCACACTGTAACAATCTCTCTCTAATGCCACTTAACCTCAGAGACGTTGAACTTCGACACCAGCGCGATCTAAAAGATCTGAAAGCCGCCTACGATGCCGAGAAGGCAGCACTAGATAAACGAGATATCAGCAATGCCAACGAAATCGAAATGCTGCATAGAAAGTGTCGCTGCCTTACGAACTTGTAAGTCCATAAAAAAAAAAAAAAACTAGTTATAAGTAAATCCATTTTCTATCTCACTTCTAAGCTTTTTTTAAATTGGCATTTGTCGTTGTCTGATAAAAATGAATAAATTCTAGCCTATGTCTCGGCATGAGTGTTGTGCGCATGCACGTTGCCTTATGCATTTAGCAAATTCTAAAAGCTTTCCATTTAATTTCCAAACAAATTTTTTTCTAGATTTGAAGAGATGCGCATGCGCTACGAACGCCGCGATCCACGTCAAGAGGATCTACGTGAAATTACCGAACTTCGTGGTCGCTGTGAATCGCAGGAACGTGATCTTTACATACTTACAGATCGTTTGCGTGAAATGCAAATACAAATGACCGAATTGCAACAAAATGATGCAAATATGAATCGCAAACAAACTGTAAAGAAGCCTCCACCTAAAACGATACCCACCAGTTGTGATGTCATTTACGAGGAGAACGAAGAACGTGAAACAACGCCACCGACAAATAACACAAATAGTAATATTTGCCATAAGGAAGTGATGATGGAGAACAATGATAATGATGATGCTGACGATGATGATGATGATGCCGAGCAAAGTGATACTGAATCAAATCATAAAATTGAAATTAATGGCAAAAAAAATATTGATACTATCAATGAGGATGATACACATATGATCACAGCAATGTAATTTCTCTGAATGTTCTCTCTCAACTCGCTAAATACTCGCACTTCCTAACAGACAGATGCACACACACACACATACACACTCAAATACACAATCACTCCTTTCCTAGTCAAATATTTACCATTGAATATGTTAAACCCAACAGCTACAAATATTTAAGAAACATTAACCCGACTCTTTTTATTTTTATTATTTTTTATTTTAAAATCTAAAAATGCTATTTAAACTAGTTCTAAAAAAAAATTAAAAAAAAAAAAAAAAATTAACACAAGAAAATGTTATAAAAATTGTAAAACAATTGGTTTATAAAACCGAAAAACGAATAAATGTAAATATTTTGGATATATAAATTGTTTTTGTTTTTTTTTCTAATAGCAGAAATATATTTTGTATGGCCTCCAACCAAATGATTAAAGGGTATACATATCTAGTTTGCATAGAAGAATGCATATACACCGTTCAGTACCAGATCTTGAAGGCTATAACAGATAGCACCAAAAAACCAGATTCTCTACATTTGTCGAAATTAATTTTAATGAAAAAAAATAAGTCCAATTTTAAAACAAATTCTATGTCCGCTATGGACTTTGAAACCATCCAACATATGAGTCCCAAACTGGTTTCATTTGATTGGTAAAAATGCAAGTATAAATATAGAACACTAAAACAAGCATTAGGCACATTCGGTTCATTCATGAAGTCAAATTTTCCTATACAAATGTTTTTTTTACTTTTTCGTATGATTTTATACTAGCCCTCACATATTATGGTCTCGCTGCAATAAATAAATAGGTATTTTTTAGTGCTTTTTTAGGTTTTCATTCTCAAAAGCACAAAAAATGTCACAGAAAACCGTAAAAGAGCCGAAAGTGCAGCCGAAAAGCCCGGTCATCCGAATAGCACACGCCGGGTATCCGCAAGTAATTTATCTTTTTTTTAAAGTAAAAAGGGGGCGTTGATTCCTTATTTTTTTCCTCGTACATATTTTCGATGAGATTTTAGTCAATTTTAAAAAAAAATTATCAAAATTATAAATCTTTTCGTGATGTATTTTTAAAATACTTGTTTTTTAAAATTAAAATGGTTTGGCAACCTTTAAAAAAATGTTGCTGTTGGAATCTTTACGTGGGTTCATTGTTAGTGGCAATTTTATATTTGATTTTTGGCATAAGTTTTTGTGTTGTATTAAACACAAAGAAATTTTATTCCGACTATGAAGGTAAATAGTCTAAATTATTGCATTTTAATGTATCGCATACGATTAATTTGACCAAATATATATTTCCCACAGTCGCCGATGACTTGAATATGGCTTGTATTGTCTTAATTATTATACTAATTTTAATCGGTGTAATACTAGTTGTCGGCGTTGTACAGGTAAAATTGGCCCTTAATTATTATATACAATAAAATAATTATATATATCGTTTTCAATTAAATGAATCTTTACAATTAATATTCTAGGAAATTATTGGGGGGCCTCATTGTGTGGCTTATTTTTGCGCCGATTTTGGAGATTGCAATATTCACTGTGAACTTATTAAATATATTCGAGGGAGACAATGAAAATGTATTTGAAGCTATACTGGCTTTTATATGTGTGTTTTTTGGGAATTTTTTTTTTAGTGGAATACGTAAATACCGTGAATATATAAAATGACCACATTTTTAAATCGAAACCTCGATTATACTGCATGTTGATACACAGATTTTTTGACCATACTGAACTGACGTTTTAGAACCCAAAGAAACTTACCCTCCTTCTTCTTCCTTTTTTAAAATTTTGTGTGACGTGTATTTGAGCTTTGGTTCCATCGAAGTAATTTAATTTATTTATTATTTAATAAAAAATAAGTGTTTACTTAATTTCAGTATTTTTTATTTGGGCATGGCTTTGTATTTTCTCCTTCATGGCCGAACTTACCAATTAGATTAAAATCGATGTGCTCACGCGAATTCAAGGTGAAATCTTTATAAACATTAAAATTTGACAAGTAATAAAATTTCTCTTTTTTTTTTTTTTTTTAATTTTACACTGCGATTAGTTCAAATAATTTCTAACAAATTAATTATTACATTTCAGCATTTTTATTGAATTTGGACAACGCAAGCTGATTTTTCCCTATTTTCAACAATGACGGTAAAATGTTCTAACCGAAAAATAGATCTGGACAAAATTCTTAAATGCAAATTAAATATTTCAGTGAATAAACAAAAATTTGAAAAAAAAAACAAACGTTTCACCTATTAAAATTTTTTTTAAAAAGTATTTTAAGATACAAAAATACTCATTTCTTTGGAACAACAATGTGTGGCTTCAGATCCAATTCGGAAATACTTTATTAATCGCTCTCTTACCATTATTTCTCTTTGTCTTTCCTAACTATTGGCTATGAAACCAAGGCAGAAGGCAACTCCGGAAATAGTGAAATTTTTGAGACTGCTTCAAAGATTGGAAAATAGGGAGCATTTTAGAAAAGTTGTAAAGCATTTATTTTAAATATGATAAAATGCTTCGTACGAGGTGATGTTAAGCGCTCTTTCTCTCTCAATATATTTTGTACCAACGTCAGTCTTATTTAAGGACAAAAAAAGAAAGCAAAACGAAACCAATAAAATAAATATATAGCTTACTCATTTACACTCGCAAAACTAAATAAAAAACTGAGCATAATTCTAACTCATTCACTCTCAAGCGTTTGCATTGGAAGGTACCAATCTTTTGCTTGCACCAGGTTACAGCACATCATGTTCACAGTTAAACATACGAATGATGAAGTGTAACTGTAGCATAAAACTTCTAATGGTGTTTGTTATTAATATTTTGCATAAAGTTGTTTTTTGTATTTCTTGAAATTAAAAAAAAATAAATACATAGTTGAATAAATATTTTTTTTTCGATCTGATTTAAAAAGAAAATGAGCAAATCAAGAACAAACGACGAGGATGGGACTCGAACCCACGCGTGCTATGCACATTGGATTAGCAGTCCAACGCCTTAACCACTCGGCCACCTCGTCCTTGTAAGCTTATCTTAGAAATTAATTAATTCAAACGGTTGAGCCTTTACTGCATTATCGACATTAACAGTTAAGCAGTTTCAAGAGATCAAAAGTCTGTTTTGACAATATTTTTTTCATTAGTAAAGTTAAAATTATTACTCTAAATAAATATATTTCTCTTCAGAACTTCTTGAGACTGCTAAGTTTGTTCAAAAAATAAAATTTTTTCAAATGCTTTATCTGTCATTTAATAGCTCAAAGACTTTTTGTATTGTATTTTTCATATATAGTATAGTATCATAGAAGTATGATAATTTAATCAAATTCGGTTTTTTTTATTATTTTGTAGAAATGATTTGTCAACCTTTAAAAAAATGTTGCTGCTGTAGTTTGGCTTTTGGATCAGTTATAATCGGAATTGTATATTTGGTGTTGACAACACTAAATGTTTTGGTCAATTTATTGATCTTAGCGTACATCGGTATTTTTTTATTATTAATATTTATGAATATTTTATTTTAGTAAAAATATTAATATTTTAAAGATGCTGGCTTACAAGTTGTGGATTATGTTTTTATGTTTCTCGCTGCTATAAAAATCATTGTCAACATAGTTCTCATTATTGGTGCACTGCAGGTAAGGTTCGCTCTTAATCGAATACAAATTTTTTTTTTAATTTTACCATATAACATATTTCTAGGAAAATACTGTGTGTCTTCTTGTGTGGCTGATTTTAGCGCCGATTTCACAACTATGTTCGGCTATTTACGGTAATTTTGAGTTCGCACGTAGTGATCCAGGAACTGTACTACTTTCTATCGTTTTGGTGATCACCATTGTAGACTGTGGTAAGTTGAAAATCTTTTAAAATTTTAACGAATTCCGAAAATCAAGGATTCACCTAAAATTTCCTATTTTTTTTTCGACTTTAATTTAATTTAAGCACTTTTTATATGGTCATGGCTTGCAATATTTTCCTACAAAGCGGAAATTCTTAATGAGGAATAAAACGATGTGTTATCCTGTGGATGTATTTTTGCAAATTGCATATATGTAAATTATAAAGTTATAAAATTTAGTGGCATGAATTAAACATTTAGCAAAAATATCAATAAAATTTGTGGAAAACTAAACTTTATGCCCATTTATTTAGTAGAATCCATTTATTGCGGTCATCGCGATGACTTGAAAAACATAAATAAGTGAATACGAGTAACATCAATTTGGCACATATGGAAGGCATATAGAAGAGTAGGTTTTACCCAATGACTCCTTAGCAGTACTCTGTTTAAGACACAACTTATAGAAGCATGCCTGATATTTGATATGAAGCGGCAACCGATAAATATACAGCGCGACCATATCCAGCCAGCAAATTGAGTTCTGGGTCTAAGCCATTTCGTCCTTAGCTTTTAAGACTTCTCAAATCTGATGTTCTATACATGTTCCGATCAAAATCACTAGCGTATATTTCGTTAAATATATTTTTATAGTTTTACACAAATTTTCTAAATTCCTTATTTATCTTAACTACCTGCCCCGTAATATAAGCTGCACAAATCATACATTGAGGGCAGAAAATTGTATGTCAAAAGCGGAGATGAGAGATCATCAATCAGGGACATAAGAACAGGAGTCTCGAAGGGAAGTGTTCTGGGCCCGTTTCTATATAGTGACATGCCAACGATTCTAGGCAGCTAACTGGAATAAGAGGAGGTTCCCCCGGTCAAACTGGGCAGTTCACCTATCAAACCGTGACGCTGCCAAGTACCTAGGTCTATACAAATGGGGATACACACAATGAGTTCGGAGTCTCTTGGGTCCTTCAGGAGTTCCGCAGATTTGCCAAAGCCTACCTTGAGAGACTGGATAAGCACACCAACCATGCCATAAACCTATTGGACAACAGCGGTGTCACCTGCCGCCTTCGTAGAGGCCACCCGCTGGATCTACCTCATTGAATAAGTTGAACTCCTCCCCAACCCACCCTAATTTCCACAACCACAACGCTAAATTAGTTGTTAATTTGAATATTTAAATTAATTTTAAAGTCAATATTACTTATTAACTATTTTTTGATTGTCCAAAAGGACAGATTGCAAATATAAAAAAAAGTTTAAAAAATAATAAAAAAATGTTAATCAGAATTTAGATGATTTGGAAGGCTAGAGGACGAAACATTAAGTCCCAAAACTCGAATAGCTTTCACAATAATTGTAAAATACAAAAAGCTTTTTTATTTAAAAACAAAGCTGCGTGAAGAGCTTTTACAGCATAAAGCAACATGTTGCTATAAGTATGCAACATATTGCAATAAGAACGCAGCATATTGCAGCAAGCATGCAACATGTTCCATTACACCCGCAACATGTTTCACAAGGCATGCATATGTTTCTTCGTTCACTTCTTCGTTTAGTCTGATTTGACGTTTAAGCGAGGACGGTCATGTTATTGCGCGTTTCGGTAAAAATAAAAATTAAAATTTCGACACAAATCGCATCGCAGCATTATCAGTGAAAACGTTTAAAACAAAAAAAATGCAATTATGTAGAAATAGTAATAAAAAGGAGCATACAAAAAGTTAAAGGAAATAAACATATTCATATTTGTGCAAGTGTTTTTTATTTTTGTTGCTTTTTTGTCGGTAATCACCACTTTCTGTGTTTTAAATTTATGGAAAAATAAATAAAATAAATAAAACGTTGTTGCTGTGTATTTGTATTTTGCCGGTCGCTGATTTTCTTCTACAATTGCAGACTTCCGCAAAGGTCAAAAGCTTAAAGGTCAAAAAAGAATTTCAATAAAAATTATTTTGCATTAAAAGAAGAAATAAAATTTTTTTTAATAACAAAAAATAAAAAAAAACATAAGTAAAAAATGCAATTAGCATGAAAATGCAAGAAAAATTAAAAAGTGAAAAAAAAAGTAAAACCAATCCAAGGGATTATTAAGAAAAACAAAAATTATAATTTGTGTGTGTTTGAGTGTGTTTTGTGTTTGCAAAAACAACAACTACAACATTTTTCTTGCAATAACCGTAATGTTTTATTACAACAACAACAACAACATACAAGATCATAACAATAAATTGTAACAGCAGTTTTACACAGCCAAAAAAAAAAAAAAAAAAACAAAAACAAAAACAATTGAAAAAAAAACAAATAGTTCTCTCTCGTTTTAACGCATTGTCTATTGCACCGGCTTCACCTTCACCTTCACCTTCTATTTTATTTTGTTTCTTGTTGTTGTTTTGTGTTGATTTTCTGCGCTTATTGCTTTTACTTGATTGTACTTCATTACCCGCGAAATTGTTTTTTTTCACTTGGAGCATTTTCTTCGACACGGGACTGCAGGAGGCCTGCGCTTCAAGAATAATAACAATAACAACAACAACAACAAACAGGAGAAGCACAGCATCATCATCTTTTAAAAAGAAACAACTTCATAATTATCAAAATCTAGAAAAGCAAGCAGCTACGCCCGACGACGTCTTTTGACTTTGACTTCTTTCTTTCTGTTTTTTCGGGGGCGAGGCTGTGTTGTGCTACTATTAAAATGTAAGTCTTTATTTTTTTTTATGTATGTATCTTTCTTTATACTCCGTTTCTTCGTATGTGTTTTTTGGCGTTTGTGTGTAGGGATTTTCTTATTAAAAACCGTGCTTCGAAAAATTAATTGCGCAAACAATTAATAATGCGAAAAATTAGTGTTTTTTTTTTTTTTTTTTAAATTAAAATTAGGTAAATTCTGAGTAAATAAATGGGTAGCTGACGTTGATTTTATGCTATAAATATTTTTTTTAATTCATTGTAAACTTAAGCGTGTTTCTTGGTAAAAAAAATAATAATAGATATCTTAAAAAAATAATTTCGCCTTAAAAATATTTAACTAGGTGCAACATTTAATTTTTCTTGGTTTATTGGTACTCTTTGATAATAGTTCTTTGAATTTATTAAAATATTGAATCGGAACCTGATTACGTTGACAAGATTTACGCTAGTTTAGGTTTAGGACTCCAGCTAAAAAATTTTTTTCATAAAAGCGGTAAAACAAGTCAAATTTTGAATGTATTTTAATGGTTTTTAAGATAAACCCCTTATATATAAGTCTGATTTTACCCTTTTGCAGGAGAGCATTTTCTAAATTTAAAATAATTTGAAATTGTTTGCAAAATTGAGATTCAGCAAAAATTAATTTGTCTATAACTTCCTGAAAAATCGTCAAAAATATCAATCAATTTTGCATGGATGTACTTTTCAATACGGAGATCAGCGTAGTATTCTTATCTCAATTTAAGCACTTTTTCCTTTTCACCAAAGATATTAAGCGCCATTCAGAAAGAAACAGTAAAAATGTTTTCTATTAATTAAAAAAAAACCGTTCTCTGACTCATTTTTTAAAAATTGTTCCCAAACCGATGATTTTTAAAATTTTAATTTGTATGTCTTACGCCAAATGCAAACACTATTTTTCAATTAAATCAATAATCGTTTGGAATACAATTTAGTTTAAAATTACAAATTTCAAGATCACTTCTTAAATAACAAAAAAAAAAAAAAATATACAATAATTTTTAGTCGCACTTTAATATTAGCGCCTTCCAAAACATAAAAAAAATAAGATAAAATAAAATAAAAATAAAAAATTACTTTCACATGCTGCCGGCTTCAGATTTTTCTTGCTTGATAGAAAAATGTACGCTTGCAACGTTTCGATTTTATTTTCCGTAGCAGGAAAAACACATTCAAGGATATGTCAGAGCCAAGCCATATAAATCCGTTTTATTGATTGCAGCAACGCTGCGAAGCGATGGCAAGCGGAAAATCTTTCAAAGAAGAACAAGACGACGAAGAAGAAGAAGAGTTAGAATAATCAGCCCACACCAATACAGTTGGTAATTTTTGTTGTTGTTTTTTTTTCTGCCCTTGTTTTTTTTTTTTTTTGTTGTTTTATTATTATTTTACATGTTCTGTTTTGATTTTCGTTTTCTTATTGTGGTTGTATTTGTTTTTTTTTATTTACCAGGGATGCTTTTTTTTTGTGTTATATCACAGCTGCTGATTTTTTTCGTTAGACTCCCTTTTTTATTTTTCCTTTTTTTTTTTTTTTTAAGCCTTATCAGTTGCGCTGATTGTAAATGGAAAACGGATTTCAAATCACATCATTGTCGGTTTTACTTAATTGCAAATACTTTATTTTTATTTTATTTTTTTTTTCTACTGTTTTCTATGCTTGTAGGGGATTTGACTTTCTTCAATTGTTGACTTTGTTATTTCCGCATTCGTGCTTCTTCCGTTCAATTTCAATTCAATCGGCTTAGCTTATTTGCTGTTGTTCTTTGTTTTTTCTTGTTGTTGTTGTAGTTCTACGCGCTTTTCACGCCGCGCGACAAAACTTACATATGTGTCTATCTGTCCGTCTGTCTGTCAGTTGTTTTGTGTCTAGCTGGGCTTTAGGTTGACTGTGTTGTCTTCAAGCAAACCATTTAAGGCTAAATCCAAGTGCTCGTGAGCTATGACAAAAATGTGAAATTTACTGCAGTCAGCTTTGCTTTAGCTTTTAGCTTTAGTTTACTTGGCTGCTTACCTACAATGTTTGTAACTTCTTTCTTGCTACATCTTAGACCTTGGTCTTCACTCTATATAGTTGCTGTTGTTTTTGTATTTATTGTTGTTGTGCTGTGTTATTCTTTTTTGCGCAATGTTGCACCAAGTGGTGTGGCAAAGGGATAAAAGTGAAGAAATTGTAGGAAAAAACAGCGCGAAAAAATGTTGCATTGTGCTGCACCATTTAAGGTATTCGACGAGCGCACGTTGTTCGGTAATGGATCCTCGCAGTTGCACCTTTGATAACCTGTGCGGTATTTTTCGCTTGTTTTTTTTTTTTTTTTTTTCAATGACAAAAGCAACATTTGTGCTGTACAACTGCATTGTTCATGAGTTACACTAAAGGAAATCTGTTTTATAGTTTTTAAATGTAGTGAGAAAAAATAAATAAAAAAATAAATAAAAAAATATAGCACATATTAGCAGATCTATTCAAAAATGTCCTTAAAAAATTCTAAATGTATATTTTGAGTGTCTTCAGAATACATGAATCAAGTGCCTAAACACTGATCTTCCGCAAAACCAAACGAATTAAGAAATTAAAACTAAAAGTTAAATTTTCTAAACAAATGGAAAAAAAGAATGAGTATATAAAACTTTAATAATCAGCGATTAGGGTTAAGCTAGAATCAAGTTAAAGCAAATTTTCAAGTTGACTTTAGACAAGTTAGTGCATCTGAGAAGCTGCATTGTGCCACTGAGCTGTGCTGTGGCACAACGACTTCGTAATCCATTTAAATAGCGAAAAATCAAACGTTAAAAAAAAAAAACGGAAATAAATAAAATGTGCTGGAAAATTGTTGCAAAGTGCAATAATAAAACAGAAAAAGAAAAAAATAATGCACAATGAGCACAAGAGAATAAATGAAATAAAAAATAGTATTGAAAAAAAAATTAATAAAAGTGGACAAGAGCTGCAAGCAATGACCTGCTACATTGCAACAAATGCACAGAAGTTGAGTTTCAATGTGGCACATGCAGCAGCTCTTAAGCTAAGCGCCCAACTGGGTGCTATTTGAGCAGCAGAAAAAAAGCATTCAAAGCAAACGTTCTTGCAGTTACACAAAAGATAGAAAAAAAAAAAAAAAAAAGAAACCGGTCGACTTGGTAGTGCTGCAACCATGATAATGATAATAACGATGTTGCTGATGATGATGATGATGAAAGCCAAATGTAGAGACAGCGCCAACAACGACTTTGACTTTGCACTTGGCTGCTGTATTGCATTTGTTGCTGTGTGCTGCTGCTGCGACGGTTACGGTTAAGGTTGCTACCGAGGGGCAATTGGGCCAAAAGCATAAAAATCAGTCAAGAGTCCAAACAGTAAGCCAAGCGCTGCTGCAAGCTGGGAGTTGTTTCAAAAGAAGGCAGTGAAAAAGAAACATTAAACGACAAATAAACAAACAGAATGAAAAGAAATACATAAATAAATGGAAACGCAAACGAAAATGCTGAAAAAGTAAGTTCAACAAAAATCGATTTTTAGGCAGTGAAGTGCATTCAAGCGGCGACGCGTAATCCTTCATGCAGCTAGCGGCGGCTACGTCGGCGTATATACATAGTAAACTGAACAAGTGCGGGAGATGCTGCAACTTTTGTTACTTTAGTTAATGGACAAACGTGCAGCGGCGGTTTTTCTTGATGTATGAACTTGCCGCATTGCAATTGCTTTGGCGCAAAACAAAATTGTCAGCCGCGTTGTTGCCATTGCTTGAGGAGCTACATTTTCATAGCTAACAAAACTTAATGTTGCGGCTGGCAAAGTTAGATTTGGATTTACTTATGCTGTTGCCATAGTAATTGCAATTGTAGCTCATATCAAATTGTATAAGAGTTTTCAATTGAAGTCTGGAACTGGTAATCGCTTAGAATAAAATCTTTTTGTGGTTTGATTTAAAACAATTTTGCAAAAATATATTGTATGTGCAGAAAAATCGTTGTAGCTGCATTTTATTATATTAGCTGTAATACTTTAGACAAAGAAATTACGCTGAAGCAAAATTATTGTGTTTTTTGAAAGCGTTTAAAAATAGTCACTTACCTATTTTTATAAAAATTATTAAATAAAAAAAATACTAATTAAAAAGTATCGATACCACATCGATACTTTCATACATAAAAGTATCGATATCAACGCAATACTAGATTAAAAGTATCGATATCAGCGCATTACTTTATTAAAAGTATCGATATTAGCGCGATACTAGATTGAAAGTATCGATATCAGTGCATTACTAGATTAAAAGTATCGATATAGGCACGATACTAGATTAAAAGTATCGATATCAGTGCATTACTAGACTAAAAGTATCGATGACATAACGATACTTCTTTTTTTATTCCGTATCAAAATCTTTTATATTTATGGCTAAAGAAAAAATTTCTATTTAACTGAATTAATATTTGATTTGTTCTTCTAAAATTGTTTGTTAATTTGTATTTAAAAAAAATTTTAACAACTTCTAAATCATTCCTTGCATTATAAACTGCTCAGCTAAGCTGCTAAGCAAATTGCATTTGAGGATTAAATCGTTGCACTCTGCTCGACAGGATTTCCTTCGACTCTGATTGTAACCAACAGCTTCAATCTGTACAATATCGTCGTATGCTTGCCGTTGCCGCTTATTCGTACAATACTTTGCCAGGTTGTTACAATTTAGCAAGAGATGCAATGCTGCGGCTTATACAGTTTGTGGCAGTTGCCGGTCTGCGTATCTGGCTATCTAAACTGGGCGACTGTGCTTGCTGAGTAGCTTGCTGCCTGGTTTAGCTGCGCCTGGTTGACTTATTTAATTTCAGCTATAAATAAATATGATAATGCAATAATTTCTCTCTGTGTGCTCTCGTTTAACTTTTTGCTTTGCTTTCATTCTGTACCAACTACAACTCGGGCAGGGCACTCGACATGCTGCACATCAAGTATAACTCGACTCTTGGTTTTCTAGGTTTCAAATTAACTATATTGTGGCTTAAATGGATTTCATTGACTTTTGCCATAGAAATTTATTAATTTTATGCACGGCTTGCAGCGTCAGTCTTCTCGTCGTTGTTGTTGTTGCAGCTACATACATACTTGCAACATTTATATATATTTTGTTGATTCGTTCATTCTTACGTTTGGTATTTTGTTCTGAATTTAATAATGTTTATTAGAGTGCAATCTATGCTGCTTCTGGCAATGTAAGTATTTACTACTATTAGTATTACTACGACCACTAGAACCTAGAACTGTGTAAGCCTAAGCTAGATTTATTTAGTCATCGCTGTCTGTCTGTCTGAGTGTGTATTTTATTTATTTTTTTTTCGTTCTACAATTGAAGTACGCAATGATTGCTTGCAGGCTTTTTTATTTGTTGATTTTTATGCAGTTTCAAATGTTTGCGAGAGGCAAAGGTTTAAATTTAAATGCATAATAATTGCCATTGGCAAACATTTTATTTTATTTATTGTTTTTTTTTTTATTTATTTTATTTTTTACTTTTTTTTTATTTTTTAAAATTGCAATGCATACTTTGAGGCGTTTATACTTTATATGTGCGAAAATTTGATTAGTTTTGTAATAAAAAAAAAAAATAAAAATATCGCAGTAATTGAAATTTAACTAATTTTGCAAATTATCTTTGAAAAAAATATTGATTAAATATAAATGCGAAAAAAAATTATAAGTGAAATACAGACATGTTCCCGTAATTCGTACGATTTCAAATTATTTGTGCACTGCAATCGCAAAAGTTATTTTTCATTTACAAAAACTGCTATCGGTTACAATCTTGAATGTTATCGGTCTAAACAAATCGTCAATCTTACTTACTCAAACGCACTTACTCAAACGCTGTCGGTTTGAAATCGAAAATGTTTTACGATTTCTGATTACCAAAGTAAAGCACCAAAGTTTACGATTTGAAAAGTAAATCTCAAAATTTTTGCGGTTACATTTTAAAAAGAACAAATTGTGTGAGACTCGAACCTGGGCTAGCACTGGGCTAGACGACTATCTGACTAATTGGAATTGAAACGAATGGAAATTTTAAAAGCATTTAATTACTATTGTCATTTGCCTGAATTTTTTATTCTTATCCAAGATAGTTCTCAATATTTCCAAAATTTTCGGTTTTTTACTTCACAATTCAGACTAAATTGTGTTCCCGAAACGGTTGTATGACTTTGAATAAAATCCGAGGCTAATTTCTTGGAAATAAAACAATATTGTTCAAATTTTTGATAAATTAAAAATGGTGATCCAACAAAAAAATTGTTTCTATGGTTAAGATTCGACGTGTTTCTGAGCAGTTTAAATACGTAAAAAAATTGGTGTACAAAAACTTGTGGCACAAAAAAAAAAAAACGAAAGAAGCAAAAAGAGTAGAAAAACAGAAGAAAAAAGAAGTAGTAGAAGAAAGAAAATACTTATTACCGTTAAACAACTCACAGCTGATTGTTATAACGCTATTTTGCGCTGCACTTGCTGCATGCAGTCAATGCCGCTGCTGCTGCTGCTGTAGTAATTTTCCTTCTTGTGACGTTTATAGCATCCTTAACGTTTATATTGCTTGATGCTTTTTGTGTGTTCCTTTTTTTTCTCAGCAATTTTCTTTTTCTTTCTTTTTTTTTATTTATTTTTATTTTGCTCCCTGTGTGTATGTACTCTTTTTTTATTTTCTTTTATACTTTACATTTTGTTGACTGATTGACAAAGGAAGTGAGTAGGCTGTAAACTGGCAATTGTATCTATGTGTGTATGTGTGTATGTATTTATGTACTTAAATGTGAGTGTATATGTGTGTTTAAATACAAATGAAGTTTTTCCTACAACAACAACAATACTAAGCTAAATGCACCTCATCAACGTCAGCAGCAGCAGCAGTAAATCGTAGATAAAGAGAGAGAGAGAGAGAGAGAGAGAGTAGGATGGCATTTACTTTACTAAGTTTTGCTTAATTATTGTTCCGTTTCGTCTGTTGCAATCGTTTTTTTTTTCTCTCATTTTTTTTTATATTTATTTTAATTAGGGTTTTATAGATTTTTTCATGAAGCTTGTAATGTTCAAGATCATATGGTGTTTTTTTTTTTTGAAATCAGCTGTTTGCTTGAAGCTATAACATATGTTCGATCAGCTGTTTGGTGCGTATAAGAGATCGCATTCTACGGAAGTGAATTTTATGGTGTATCTTAAATTAATTATTTATTTCTTTTTATATCAATTCGCTTTTTGTTAACATCCCAATTAATGGAGTTTCTCTTACGATTATTTAAATTAATAAAAAACGCATGTCTTGAAGTGTATCATTTTTTCGGCTATACATATTAAAATTGAAATTATTTTACGTTTTGTTCCTTAGCTACTTTGCCGATTTTAAGGCATTTTCCGACGTTTTGCATTTGTGCAATGCTTGTGACTTTTGTTATATACATTTTTTTGTTGTGTTTTTTATTTTTGCATGTTTTGTTTTTGTTTTTTTTTTTTGCAATGTTTTTGTTGTTGCCGCATTTTATTATTTTTTGTTTTGTTGATATATTTTTTTTTGTTTTTGTTCATGTCTCGTTTGCTGCAAGTTGCAAGTTGCACTTTTGTGTTTAAGCGCACAGTGCACCCTTCAACGCAATTCGAGCTGAACTGAATCGTAGTCACAATCGAAATCGTCCTGCGTAGCTAAAGGTATTGCGCAACAACAACAACAACAAAAAATGCTATGCTGTTTCATGCCACAAAAATACTCTTGTGAGCCTTGTCGCCACGCATCGCCTCACTTCGGTCGGTTAGCCTTGTTGTGTTCATTCATTCTTTGGACGTCGGCTGCTGCCTGCCACATTTTTTTTTCGTTTCGTTTTTTGTTTTTTTTTTTTTTTGTTACTTTAGCTGGAAAAAATACCGAAAAAAATTTCAGGAAAAAAAAAAATACGAAGAGTCTGGGATAACAACTGGGATTGGTATAAGAGGGACATTGTGCATTTCAACACATTTTAGATACACATACAATATTTTTGTTCTTTTTTTTATGTTTTGTTTTTGGTTTTATTCGTTTTTGTTTTCAATTTCTGTTTTTTGTTTCGACATTTCGCCTTTTGTGTATTTGACTTAAATTGCATTTTATTTGCAATGTTTGGCTGACTCTTGCTGACTGACTGGCTGGCTGGTTGGCTGGTTGGCTGGTTGGCTTTACTGTTGCTGCTTTCATGCTTAGCTGAGTATTTGCCAGGCCAAAAGGAACAACCGCAACGTCAAAAGCCGAAGAAAATATTTTTACTCAACGGAATGGATGACAGAGCGCGCTTTTAAGAAGTACTCCAAGTCGTCTTCGGTGTCGTATATAGAGCGATTTGACAAGCAGACTTTTCGAACTTGTCGCTCTTACATCGATAT
The DNA here is from genome assembly GCA_018903435.1 of Leucophenga varia. Taxonomy (NCBI): domain Eukaryota; kingdom Metazoa; phylum Arthropoda; class Insecta; order Diptera; family Drosophilidae; genus Leucophenga; species Leucophenga varia. Next base: position 3,006,329 of record JAEIFJ010001414.1, read on the forward strand.
CCTTAGACAATGTGGCTGGCAAGTTGCGTTCTGTCTTTAGCTTTGAGTTCTTTTTTTTTTTTTTTTTTTTTTTTATAAGCATTCGATTTGTAGCCCTAAAGCCTAGTAAAGTAACATGTGGTGGCAATATTTTGTAATGAATACATTGCACTACGCTAACGAGCAATCAAAAAAAAAAAAAAAAAAGAAGTAATATCTATAGTTGAGCTGCATCACTATAATATACACTGCATAATGATTTAAAAAAAATTTAGTTGCTCACAAGGTCTTGCAACTGTGCAAAATTGTAAAAGTGCAAAAAAAAAAAATGTGTTACCAGCAATAATTTACATTAAAAAAGTTTGCAACACATTAAATGGCGCAGTCTCTTAAACTAAAAAAAAAAATTTACATCGATGCATCTGATAAAAGCTCTCGAAAATTAGGCAAGTGGCAGCCCCAATGTTTGTATAATTTTGTGTAAACGATGCCAGCATTGAGAATAAATAGTTGTTCATTTTAATGATTAGGGGAAGGCTATCTTTAATTTCAAAAAGCTGATTGTGCAGAATTCCACAACTTTATTTTGCACAAGTGTGCTCACAATGGCATTTGTGTAACGTTGCATTATTGCAATTTTAACACATAAATTATTTTCTTTTTTTAACTATATTTATGCAAATTAATTATATATAACTAAACATACCTAATCATGTTTTTTTTGCTATAAAAATGTATAAATTAGCATCTTCAATAAAATAATCAAATACACAACAGTTGGATAACCCTTTATTAAATGCTATTGTAATATCATTCTTAACAAGAAGAGTTATTTAAGATGTCAGCGCGCTGCTATACTCCGGAAAAAGGCAAAAGAGATTTCCATGTGCTGTCACGTTGTTGTCTGCTGCTTCTGCTTCTGTTGAGGATGCTTTAGTATAATTATGCGCTAATTAAATGCTACATAATTTTGACTGTTGCAGACAGCTTAAAAATGCATAACATATGTTGCATAAAACTTGCCTCGTCTTTGAATCTTTTCAATATTTTGAACCCTTTTCTTTTTTCTTATTTATTCATATAACTTTGTTGTGTCTTTGCGCGTTGTTTCTGTTCTGTGCTAGCTGGCTGCGCCTGTGGCTATATATTTTACAATACAAAAACAATTTTCGAAGTCAAAGCCATAACCATAACATGTTGTTATTAATTATAGTTCACAATTCAAGCAAAGAACCGCAGAAGCAGAAGCAAAGCCAAAGTTGCCTGCTGCTGGTAAACGGAAAAATTGGAAAGATAAACGTAGTCGAAGAAGTTGTTGCAGTTGAAGCTGCGCTTAATTTGACGCACAAACGTCAACTTGAGTCATGAATGGTCACGACGCTGCATTTGAGGTCGTCCTTATGACTAGGTTTTGCTTGGTTAGCTGCCAGCCTGTGTATCTGTCTGTCTGTCCTAAGATAAACTAGCGTCAGTTGTGTTGCCTAACATTCAAGCTGTCCTTTGCTTTGCCTTGCTTTATCTACCTTTTTATGCACAAAAATAACTCAATAAGTAATCCTTTTAGCTGCTGTTACTGCTTATGCTCTATTTGGATACACATGTTGTGTACAACTCTTTGTTTTTACTGCACATAAAATGACTATAATAAAATATAATCAACATAATTGTATGTGCATTAATATGCGTCTAATAAAAATAGCAGTCTTTCAATTTTATGTGGCAGGCGGGCAGTTAAGCGTACAGACAGAAAGACAGACAGACATATAGACAAGAGTGTTACATGTAATGCGGTCAATATGCATAGATACTTGCATAGATACATATAGTATAAAATGTTCAGCTTCACTGGTTTCTCAAGCGTTGTTTGACCAAACAACTGCATGTCGAACGCTTTAGTTTAGTTTATTGTTGTTGTTCTTGTTGTTGCATGTTTGTTAAATTAATTATTATTTTCATTTTGAATTTCTATTTTTATAATTTTGCCTCTAATTAAAAGTTTTCACACGCCGCGCCCACACAAAATACAGATACATAGATACATATTGTAGATACTTTTCAATTTTTCAATTCTCTTCATTGCCTTCTATGTGTATGATGATGATGATGAAGCAGCACCTCCCCCAGGGGTGGGTGGTGGTATTATTATTTTTTTTTTTTTTTCACTCCACTTGACATTTGTAGCTCAATTAGCGCGAGTAGCGAGCAGCATTTGAATGAGTTTTATGCTTTTGAATACACTTCAAATATATATTTTAGCTCTAATATTTTGGTTAGAAAATTTGTAATAGGGGTGGGGAAAAGAGAACAAAACCATCCACCCCCAAACATTTTTATTGGTTGTCTGCGTATCGTATCTCCCTCCTTTATCCCTTTTTTTAAATTTTAAATATATTTAAAACAAAAAATATAAAAATCTCGATTTGGTTTTATATTATAAATTTTTATAAAATTTTTTGTTTTTTTTTTTTTTTTTTTATACTTTTAAAAATAAAAGAATAAATTATAAAAATTTAAAAAAATTTTATAAAAAAAAAAAAAAAAAAAAAAAATAAAAATTTTATAATTTATTTTTTTTTAAAAATATTTATAATTTGTAACAATTTCTTTATTTTTTTCCCTCCCCCCCCCCCCCCCCCCTTTCGTCTTTTCTTCCTTTCTCCCTTTGTCTTCCTTTTTCCCTTTTGAAAACAAAAATTTCGAGATCATAAAAAGTAAAGCTTTTAAAATTAAAAATTAAAACTCCCCTCCCCCCAAACATTTAAAAAACAAAAAAATTCTCTCTCACCCTAATTTAAGTAACCCCCCCCCAAAAAAAAAAAAACCAAAAATTTTTTTTTTTAAAAAAAAAAATTATTTTTTTTTTAAATTAAAAATAAAAAAAAAATAAATATATTAAAAATAAAAAAAAAAAAAAAAAAAAAAAAAATTTTAAAAAAAAAAAAAAAAAAAAAAACCCAAAAAAAAATACCCCAAAAAAATTTTTTTTTTAAAAAAAAAAAAATCATTTTTTTTATAAAAAAAATTTATTAAAAAAAAATAATATTTTATAAAAAAAAAAAAAAAAAAAAAAAAAAAAATAAAACCAAAAAAAAAAATATTAAAAAACAAAAAAAAAAAAAAACCCCATTTTTTAATTTTTTTTTTAAAAAAAAAAAAAAAAAAAATAATTTAATTAAAAAAAAAAAAAATAAAAAAAAAAAAAAAATAGGTTAAGGGAAATTTTTTTTTAAACAAACCAACAAAACAAAACTTTTCATTTTTTTTTTTTTAAAAAAATTAAAAAAATAAATAAAAATTAAAAAAATAAAAAAAAAAAAAAATAAAAAAATAATTATTTTTTTTTTTTTTTTTTTTTTTTTTTTTTTTTTTTTTTTTTTATATTTTTTAAATATTGTTCAAATAAAAAGCTGATTTAAATTTAAAATGTTTTAATATTTTTTTTTTTTTATTTAAATTAAATTTTTTTCCACAATTTGTTACATTGCTTTGATTTATTAATTAATAATTGCTGAAATTGCATTAAAAAAGCGAATATATTATATAGTGAAGAGCATATTAGTTATCAGTTGTCAGCGAACAATAAATTAATTATTTTCATTTTGCATTTATTAAAAAATTATTATGAAAAATAAAGTGTATATTTTTTTCATTTTTTTTTTTTTTTTTTAATAATAATAATTTATTTGAAATTTAAACGCAATATTATGCAAACTGTTAATTTTTTTTTTTTTATTTTTTTTTTTTTTTTTTCAGCTTGCTGGAATGTGTAAAACTATTTTCACAGCACTATTGTGTTGCATAATATAAATAATTTATATAATAAACTTAAATAAAAATGATATTAAAAAATGAAAAAAAAAAAATATAAAAACGTAAATGCCAATTTAATTTTGTCACTTTGAAGTGTTTCGCTATAAATAAAAATAAAATTTAATAAAAATAATATTAATAAAATATAAAAAATAAGAATAAATTTTATTTTAATCGAAACATTTATATTTTGTGTAAAGACCAAACCCATTAAAGGACCGAATTTAATATAAAACATTATGAAGCAAAGTAAAGCTACTTTAAAGACTGAAACATGTAGAATCATCCTGGATCGCATCACTGGAAGATGCGACCAGGTTGATGCCTTGTCAGCTTTTAACTTTCGTCAAACACGCTAAAATACTGCGGGAATACTAAACGACTTCCGAAAAGGCATTACAAAGGTCGAAATTGGTGTATGTGTGATTCCCCACCTTAATTATTTAATCTATCCTAACTTTGTGTGGCTTACTTCGTGTTAGTGTTAGCAAAAACTGTGATTTTTGAGTCGCAGTGACTGCAGACAGATAGCGAAAAAAAAAAACAAACAGCGATTACTGAACAGTTTCACTGTTCGCCAAGTGTGATACACAAAATCACCGCTTTCAGTAAATTGAACGCTTTGACGAATCAAGTGACTGGCAAATGTACCCACGGTTCAGTGTTCAAGCGAATATGAACGATTCGCGAAGAGTGATTAAAGCGCCAATCAAATTTAAATGAATAGTTTCACTCTTCGCGATAACCTGAACATGTTCACTGACAAACAAGAAAATTGCAAATCACTACTTTCAGTAGCAGCGCGACATTTCGATTTTTAAATAACTTTGAAAATATCACTTTCGTTGATTTTTTCACAGTTTGTGTGACGACGATCAGTTTCGGCTTAATGCTTTGCTTTGTTTTTCTGATGCTTCCGGGGCAATATGTAATACTTTGCTCATCACTGATATATACACTCTGATTTGATTTATTTCATTGATTACTATTCAGCTTTTCCGGCGCTTTCGCAACTTTTTTTCACTGTGATACTCTATTTTATATGCCGAATATGAAATGTTCTAAAGTAAGAACTTTTTTTTCTAAGATTGCATCCAGTCATTAGGTACTTTCCAGATTTACATATTTATTTTGCTGCATATCATTTCCGATTATCTTTTATGGCATCGCTGTCTTCAAATACTTTACAACTGTCATAAGTATTTTTTTTTTATAATAATAATTTATGCATTTTCGACAACTTCAGTCTCATGATAACCACCAATTCGATTGCTCTTTATGACATATTTTTTTATATAATATATGGTATGGTATATGCGAAATGCAAACAAATGAATGTCGCCAACTGAGTTTAAATACATTTATAGATATGAATCATATAAATATACTTTACATGAATATCGAACTACATGTTTGTCTGTCAGTCTGTCTGTCTGTCTTTCGTTCATATCCCAAATGCCAAATGTCAATAACTTTAGCTCATTATTGACATTATTATCAGTTGGTATTATTATTATTATTATTATTATTGTCATTGCGCCATTGAATATCATTGCAAGCGAGACATCCTTACAAATAAATTTTGTTTATAGTATTTACATAAAAATCGTTAAACAATTTTTAATTGCATCATAAAAATTGATTTCGTTATTTCGTTCTGTGCAACTGCCTGCCAGACTATTTTGCAATTGAATGTGCATTGCACGCGCGGATGTGGCAACTTTAGCTACTTCAATACACAGGCTCTGAGTAATTGCATTGACCTCGCAGTACACAGTTTATTTGTCTGTCTGTTTGTCTGTCTGACAATTCGTTATTCGTTCGTTCGTTCTTTTGCATCGTAAATTATTTTATTTATTTGTACAAAAAAAAGATACAACATAAAAAAAAAAAAAAAGATAGAAGAAGACCTCTTATCACTTTTCTATTGTAAATATTTTCGCTGCGTTTATTAGTTTTTCACTTTGCTGCCAATCGTTGTTGCTGTTACAGTTGTCATTATTATTATTATTTACACAATTGACCCTTTTACAGCATTTACCAAATGTCTGTCTGTCTGCCTGTCAGTATTTTGAGTATCAATAACTGATTGTATCCATATAGATACTTTTGTATCTTTTTGTATATTTACATAGCACAATTTGTATATTGTATCTTTTTACACGTTTTCTCATTCTCCCTTTTGCTATCTTCTGTTTTTAATAGTCATAAATATACTATTTGTATTTTATTTACAGTTTAGCTGCTGCTGCTGCTGCTGCAGCTTATAAGATACTTTATGTTTTACATTCACATATGCATTTATTGGTCATTGGCGTAAATTGATTAGTGCTGCATAAGTGGCATACACATATGCAGCATCAATGAAACTTGCAGCAAATAGCGCCAACCTAAGCAAGTTTTGAATTTTTGTTAATTAATTTTTATAGTTTTTCTTTGTTAGTTTCTTTTGCCCCCCTTTTTCTTATTATTCTTATTTTTTTTTTGAAAGGGATTAGCATAGCCAATGAAAGGTTTATGTTTTATGAAGCATTATATTGTTTTTTTTTTTTTTTTTTTAGTATTTGATGAAAAAATATAACGTAAATGTTTTACATACAATTTGAGTGGCTTTAAACTTTAATGGCTTTTATAAACAAATAAAAAATGCTACAAATTCATTAATCGCATCATTAAAACATTAAAAAAAATATTAGAAAAACTATCATTGGTATAAAAACTTGGATTTAGTTGCATTTGGAATTAATTGGAAAATTTTATACCTTTTTAATATATTTTTTATATATCTGTTAAGTCAGTTTGTAGTAAACATTTATAGCTAATGACTGCATAAAAATTTCATTCAGAAAAATCAAAAACTAAACGTTTAAGTTTTTGTATTTGTTTATTTATCAAAAAAAAAAAGTAAAAATGTTTCTATGTCCGCTATGTACTTGGAAACCATACCACCGATGAGCTCCAAACCGGTTTCATTTAAAAGGCAGCAATGCAACCATAGTTATAGACCAATAAAACAAAGTATTAGGCACATGCTGTCCATTTATGAAGTCGATTTTTCGACTTTTAGCATACAACATTTTTTTTTAAGGTTTTTTTGTATGGGTTTATACTAGCTCCCCAAAAACATTTTCATTCAAATTTATGAGCATAAACTATCAATGGACACAATTGCTCAACACTTTTACAGTAGATAGTCTTTCAACAAATGGTGGCCAAAATAGTGCTCTCGTATACAGGACTTAGAATTTCTTAGATTGTCTTACTTCTTTTATGATTCTGTATTTTATTTGCTCTCTTTTAAAAATATAGCTCTGGAACATCTTTTGAGAATTGTCTCGATTAGGCTTCTACAAATTTTGGGCATTAGAGGCGTTAACCGCTGCCATTCGAATAACCTGCTAAACAAATAAATAAATTAATGAATTTAAGGCTAATTGATTCTATTAATTCTTAAATGTACATAAGCCTCCAAGTCCAAACAAATGAAATATGATGCATTAATTGATTTAAACTATTTGCACTTATTTTAGTGTTAAAACATAATTAATTCATTTATTTCCGGAAAATTATCTTCAAATAAATTTTCTGAAGCTTTAAACTTGCTATTAAATTTATTTTCTGATGTAATATTTTGTATATAATTTTTTTTCTTATATTATTATTATTATTATTGTTGTTGTTGTTGTATATAAATCAACATTATTGAAAGCTTTAAGAATTGATTTATATTTAAGTATTTTGCATACATATATATTTTATAATGCAAGTCCTTTGCAATTCATGTATGTATTTGCTTTTATTAGTATTAGTGCACATGTTTCTATTTTGAAAATTCCATTGTAGTAACCTCATTTTACACACACACACACACTCACGCTCGTACACTTGTCTCATTTGAATAATGCAAATAAATTCTAAGATAGAATATATTCGAAGAATAGGAGAAGTTGAATACACAGTTTGTACTTTTTTTTTTTTTTTTTTTTTTTGCTTAAGTTTCTAGAGCAGCATGTCAGCAGCTGCTGCATCTTTTTTATGCTATTTTATATTGTAATGGAGCGACAAATTGTAGGTAGAGTATCTTGTTTTGAGATATTCATTCTATATTCTTTTTGTACTCAATAGTCTTGACAAATGATCGATTGTTGGCATTAAATGGAATTGGGTTAAATCAACACCAAAGCCAGAGCGTTGTGACTTTGATTTTTATTGCAGTACAACATTTTTGTGTGTGCTACATGTAAATTTGACTAGAGAAGTGTCGATTAAAAAATGAAAAAAAAAAAAAAAAGAAGATACATTTTTTATTTTATTTTATTAATTTTAATAAGTTTTACGCTGTCGTTGTCGTCGACAGCAAAGTCAACAAATAAAAAAAAAAATACGCGCATTATGCGAATGATGACTGCCAAAGCAAAGCAACGCAGCGCAGCGGGTGTGTGTAAAGGATATTTACTTAATACTCATGAAAATGGTTGCTCCGAGCTGTCAGCGGGTGGCAGTAATGGTGTCAGTGAGAACGTAGAACGTAGAACGTAGCTGCTAAATATGTTTGCTCAATTAAAGCGAATAGATTGAGCCCAGAGAGCCCAACGTTGTTGTCGTCGTTTGTGTAGATACAAATAATATTGTTTTTCTACTGTTTCTTTTTTTTTTTTTGACGCTTTATTTGCCTACTCGTTTACTTTATAGCAGCAGCCTGTTTTTTTTTTTTTTTTTTTTATTCCTACTTTATAGTGCGCAACAATTTGCTACTTAAAGCTGTCAAGCGTTTGCTTATTTTATGAATGAAGTCATCATAATTTTTTAGTAACAGCAAGGGTCGTATTCTCTACTTCTGACTTTAATATTAAATGTTTTTTTTTTTTTTTTTTAAGCAGAAGTGTGATATTTTTCTGTAAACTTTATATTTTCTTTTTTTACATTTTTTGCTCATTTTGAAGTAGTTTAAGTTCAAATTGTTGTCGCACTTTTTGCGGTCAGTAAATGAATTAAGTAGCTGTCAAAGAAGCGGTCTATTAAATAAATAGAGAGAGAGAGAGAGGGAAATTTTAAATGATGTCAATGAGCAGCACTTGAAATCTTTTTTGGAAAGTAGCTACATCGAAGAAGTTGAATGTATTTTAAAGTGTTGCGCTATGTAGGCATGATGAATGTTTTTCTTTTTTTTTTTTTTTTCTTTTAAAAAGTTATTAAGTTTTTTGAGTGCGCTCATTTTAAACCTTAAATTTAGATCTGCAAAATACTTATTTACTAAATAAATTCGGTCTCTTTGGGAATATTTTGGGCGCAGTTATGTATAAATTTAGTATCTGCATTATTCTGCGCCAACTCTCATAAAGTGTCTTAAACAATACTAATATTATAAAGAGGACAAGTTTGTTTGTTTGTTTGAAATGAATAGGCTCCGAAACTACTGGACCGATTTAAAAAATTTTTTCACCCGTTGGCAAGCTACACTATTCCCTAGTGACCTGGGGCTTAATGGAGTGCCTTGAGAACCGGAAAAACCATATCTTTGAACATGAATAGAGCCCGTTTCAAGACGACTATTAATCCAAAGGGCTTTCCGATTTGAAGGAAATGGTCAAAAAACATTTTTGGCGTTCAAGGTGTTCAAGGGATTTCAAATTTAATTATTTCAGAGACCCATATTGGGCCCACATATAGATTTTTTGACCAATTTTTTTTTTTTTTTGTAATGACCTGGGGCCTATTGGGAACCTTTATTAAAAAGTCATATCTTTCCGGATTGCATAGACCCGTAGAGACTTGGAACTGGGAGCATTTGTCCATGTTTAGGGAATTTATTGAACAATTTATGATTTAGCCACCAAATAGAAGCAAAAAAAAGAAACGCGAGCAAAGCCTTTTAGCGTTGTTACATGCACCTTAGTTTATACTCAAAGAAGATAGAATAAGAAACAAAGACGTTTTTGTGTAAAAACCCAAAATTTTGGAATAGTTCTATATAGGGGCAACCCCTTATTGTTTGTAAGTGACCACTTAAGCTTCAAATATGTAGACCCTAACTCTTATAGTCTCCGAGTTAATCATTTCACACGGCGGACGGACAGACGTACAATGCTTGATCGATTCCTTAGTCATTATAGTATATCCATTAGGTATAGCCTCCATACAAATCTAACGTTCATTTTCATATATGATTACACTACTTCTTTTGTCAACCCATGTTTCGGTTTGGGTTTGCTGCTTGTATGAACTCCAACATAGTTTCAAAGCATAGATTGTATTGAACCAACGATTTTCACCAAACTCCCAGACTTTTCGGCTGCTCTTGCAGCTCTTTTCCGTTTTCGCTTGCTTTTTTTTGTTTGCAGCGAGACCAAAATTTGTTGGGTCTATAATAAAAACATACAAAAAAGTAAAACATTTTTTGAATGGAAAAAGTCAAAAATTCACTTCATAAATGCACCGAGTAGGCCTAATGCATTGTTTTAGTAGTCTATAATTTTACTTGCATTAATATCTTCAAAATTAAACCGGTTTGGAACTCATCGGCTGCATGGTTTTCAAGTTCATATTTTATATACTTATATGACGGTTTTACCAAAGTTGAAGATTTCCCTTGCCGTAATTTCGAATTTAATGTTTACTTCATTTCCTCAATTTAAGACTTTCAATAGATCTCAATAAATATTTAAGCCAAATAATATTTATGTAATTAAATTTTTTTAAAATATTTTCTTATTTGATTTTGTGTATATGTATGGTTCCGTTTTACTTACTTAACGCTCGATTGAGCATTCAAAAGTACTTAAGCCGAAATTAAACCACTTAAAAGTTTAAATTTACACAACAGTTTTGTTTATTTCGAAACATTACATATTTACAAGTATTTTTATACTCGCATATAAAAGCCTATATATATATATACTATGTATATATATATATATGTATAGTATCTCTTACAATAAAAACAAATAACATGCAGACAAACTTTGTAACAGCTTCTCAAGTACTAAATAATCTCAAAAAGCTGACAACGAGCACACAACTCGACTCGACTCGACTCAAAGTCGATTCGAACTTAAACAAATGCGCTCAAGTGTTTCGTGTGAAATGCAAAAAGTTACAAGTCACAATATCGAGTCAGATACAATTTTATTTGATTTAAAGATATAAAGAAAGAGTAGCAAAGAAGAAGAAGAAGAAGAAGATAGCAAAGATAAAATGAAACAGAAATATACATGCAACACTTGAATGGACAATATAACTCTTGGCGTGGGGTTTAAAAATCAAGTGCGATACTTTTGAGGTTGCTAAAATAAACGCCAACAAGCAGCAGCAGCAACAGCAGCAGCAGCAACAGCAACAGAAGCAGGCAGTAAAAAAAAAAATAAAAAAAAAAAAAATAGATTGAAAAACTTTAAATATTTTTTTTTTTTTTTTTTTGCTTTAGAACACAATGACACTCGTAGCAGCCTTTGCTGCTGCTGCTGTTGCTGTTGCTGCTGCTGCTGTTGATGTAAGCCGAGATTGAAGTTTGTTTTGGGAAATTTATTTACACTAAAAAGATGACGTACAAGAGTAGAAAAATACGTAGCAGCAGCAGCAGAAGACGCTGAGTTACTTGCTCATTGTTAGTTGTAGTACACAGATTGAAAAAAGGTTTGTCGTTTTTCGACTGAGTTTGAGTTTTAAGTCTCAGACTGCCACTGCCGCTGCTGCTGCTAAACCTAAAATAAACAAAACGCTGTTGTCAGTGAGCATCAGGCGTTATTGCAACATCATGCTGCTGCTGAATTTGCTGCCGCTACTGCTGTTCGAGATACCCCATTGTCGAATAATGTCGAAACCCGACCAAACTTTGGTTTAATCATGTCAGGAAAATGACACAACAAGCTTAAATTAAACTTTTCAAACGGCATCAAGCGACGTGCTAGATACTTTTGCCTTGCTTTGTAACTCATACTCATACTTTGTGTCCTTTCTGCAATATTAGTAGTAGCAACAATATTACAAGAGAGCAACAACACACCCATTCCATAAGTGTGAGTGAGTGAGTGAGTGCAACATTCTGACGTGCTGCCGTGCATTGTAAAATATTAAATGCTGGCAACTGCTGCAATTGCTGTTGAGAATTCTTGTGTACTACTTTGCGTTTTCTCATTAAATAAAGCTCAATGCAGCTTAGGAAATTTTTTTTTTTTTTTGCTATTCTAGAAAATAAGTTTTTATTGCAAAATTATTATATAAAATTTTATTCATAAAAAAAAAAGTTTTAGAGAAATTAATGTAAAACTATTTAAATATTTATTTTATCTGGGTATACATTTTTAAACACAAAATAAAAACTTTGCACTAACAACAATAATTGTGCTGTTCACGAGGTCTAGCATTAGTGCAAAAGAATAAGTGCAAACGTTTGCAACACTTATTCTTTTATGCACTTATGCTAGACCTCGTGAACAGCACAATTATAAATGGCAAATTTTTGAACTCTTTTGCTCGATACTTGTTTAAATAAACGCATCGGTGCATCGGTGCAATGTTGCAAAACAAAGACGAATATTTAGCAAATTGTTAGCCCTATTTTCGGAACTTGATTGTTCATACATATCTGCACAACGTTATTTTTCTAAAGTGTGCCCACATTGTCGTTTATGCAATGTTGCAATCTTGCACTCTTGCTTATATCTGCACACCATTATTTTGCTAAAGTGTGCTCATAATGTCGTTTATGCAGTGTTGCAATATTGCACTCTTGCAAGACTTTGAGAACGCTAATAATTTTTTTCATATAAAAAAGAAAAATAGAAATACTGCAACAATTCCCAAACCGTTGTAATGGTTGTGTATCAGAAAAATACCTTTCCACTCATTTACGCTTTTGACTAATTTATGAAATAACAAACTTATGCAATATCATAAAGACGATTTCTTCGATTAATTGAAATCATTTTCATTTTACTTACTTTTTTTGTCAACTAAATTTTTGAGAAACATTTACTGCATTGCAGCCTGTTTCCTCTACCCAGCTCTAAGCTGAAGTTCTTGTTCTATAGTAGGGCAATTTTGCGCTAGAATATATTTGTATCGCTCTCTAAATTTGTTTGCCAAGTGCTTCTTTTTTGGTGGCACTGTTCACTTGAAAGTTGCAAGTTTTTCTCTAATTTTTTGTTGTTGTTGTTCGTTGTTGTTGCTGTTTTTGTCGCTTGATGTTCATTTAATGCAACGGCATGCTGCTGCTGTTGTTGCTATTTGTTGTTGTTGTTTTAGTTTTGCTTGTCAGCGTCTTTGCACTTACAACTTTCAACAATGTTTCAACACTTAAGCGACACCACCACACCAAGTCAGTAAGCAAGCAAGCAAGCAATAAGCACGCTCAGCGTTAAGTGCTGTGGTTTCATGCCGCAGCCGCTGCCAATAAGAATAATGTTGCTGATGCTGCTTCTGCTGCTTCTGCTGTTGCTGTTCATTTTTTCTTTCTTGTGCAAAAATTTAAACAACTTGAAGACAAACTTGAACAAAAGTTTGTTTTTTTTTTTTTCTTGCTCGTTTTTGTGAAAATTAATTACAAAATCGTGAGGTCAATCGTTGTTTTGCTGCTGCTGTTGTTGCTGCAGCGCTTGCCAATCTTTTTCTGTTGCTGCTGCTTCTTCTTCGGCTTTTAATGCTGCTGTTGCTTCTAGCCCAAAAGACTGCGTGGGTGGTGAAGATTTTCAGTTTGTTTGCTTATAATTTGGTAATTTTCTTAGTGCTGCAACATACAAAAAGAGATACTCTAGCTGAAGAGAAAGCAACTTTTTTTTTTTTTCTGTTTACTGATTTGCATAATTTTCTATTAAGGCTTGTAAACTTCAATTAAAAAGGTTATGACATCGATTTAAACATTTTGGCATATTGGTCAGAAAAGGGTTAAAATATTTACATGCGTAATACGAATTCCTAGAACACGTGGCGTATTAGTTATTTTGTAAAATTATACTATTTTGGTATTTCAGTTAGCTACAGTTTTGATCCTTTTAACACTAAAATAAATCCTTAAACGTTGCTTGTTGCCATGAAAAATTCTAGAACAGTAAAACTATTTTTTGTGGTATTTCGTTTGCATTCTTAAATGTTTTCGTTGTGAAGTTAAAAATATGTGTCTTTTGGGCGGAGTGAGTGAGTAAAGCTATTTGGCATTTATGTATTTAATATGTATATGCCAAGCACATGTGGCGTCATAAGTTGGCTTTAATTAAATAACACATCAAAAACAATAACAATAACAACGACAACAACAAAAATGTTAAATAAAATACACACAACAATAAAGGTAGAAGCCTACTGCATGCATACGGCTACTTGCCTTATACATTTTTACGGCAAACAAACACGTCGCTTAAGTAATCATGCAAACATTCAAAATTGAAAAAGAAAATTTAAGGCTAAAGCTTTTTCGAAATACATACAACAAGAATTATGTTACCAAGGCAGTTTTGTAGCTGTTTGTATGCGAAAATATTTTCGTTTTAAGGCTGCGAATGAAAAATATATAAAAATTCTCAAATGAAAAAGCAACAGAAATGATATGCTTACACGTATACACTGAGAGAAAAGGCATGAAAGTTTTTTATATCAAATACAAAATATTTTAAATATTGTATAAAAAGTAGTGTGAACCATGAACCACGCACTGGGAAGGCATGGTTCTTGGTATAACAAAGAGTTTTTCTTGAACTAGATTGCGACTTGTTTAAAAAAATGCTAAAAATAAGATATTAGGATTAATAATTCTTTTTTTTTTTTTGATCAACCACAATCGTTCTTTGTTTAAAGAAAAAATGTTCTTTGTAACATGAACAATCGTTCGTTGTATCAAGAACTATCGTTCTTTTATCTCGTATAATACGTCGTTTTATATTAAACATAATCATTTTTTTGTATCGGAACCAAAATCGCTCTTTATATTAAGAACAATCGTTCATGTATCAAAAACAATCGATCTCAGTATCGTTCTTGTAACAAGCAATTCTTCTTCGAATATACAATGTCTATTTAAATTATTTTTCAACTTAATAAAGGTTCTTGAAATCAAAACTTTTTGAATTTATATTTTTATATTAAAAAAACCCGTGATGAACCTTTTTTTGACAATATGCTTTTTTGGTTCTTTCTCTCAACTAGATACAAATATATTTTTAAATATATTTAAAACTAGCGGAAACTCGGCTTATGCTACAACATTAAACATTCTCATTCGATTTGCCGTATTTTGTGCAACTGCAGTTCTTTTCGATGGCATTTTTGTACTTTTTTTTTTGCAGAGCAGCCAAATTATATTAGGGCTGTTACGAAAACATACTAAAAAATACCATTTTTTTATTGCATCGAGACCTCAATACGTTAGGGCTATTCTAAAGCAACATAAAAAAAAACCAAAAAAAGTTTTGAATGCAATAAATCGAAAATCGACTTCATGAATGAATCGAAAGTGCCTAATTTTAGTGGTCTAAAAGTATACTTGAATTTTTAACTTTCAAACGATACCGGTTTGGTACACATCGGATGTATGGTTTTAAAGTTCATAGCGGACATAGAAACATTTTTAATATTTTTTTAAAATTATTTAATTATTATTAAATTGCTTTGTATCGGTAAAATACTAGAAACTCACTGGAACAAACTAAAGAGTCATTCCAAAAAGGCTCCTAAAGCAGCTATAATGTGCATTTTTATTTTTTAAACTTAATGATTTTGAACTTCATTTCCTGATTTGTGAGTTTAATTTAAAATGTCGCATAAAACTATTTCGTTACTTTCATTTTTTTATTATTGTAAAACCCTGTATTTATGCCGTTATAAACCTTTGAATGTATTTGTTTTTTTTTTTTTTAAATAGCACGCATGATGCTCGGTCGAATTGTGTGCTATAAGCGTACACACTGTAAACAAAACCTCTGCCTAACACACTCGCCCCATCAACACACACACACACATACATATATATTTACACTTATAGTATATATTAAGGTTTATACTTGTGTGCAAGTATTGCTATTGCTAATCCTAAAACGCATGTTCAAACCACACGCAGCTACATAGATGTAATCCAAAGGATACAAATACATAAAGCAGCAGCGACGGCAGCAAAAGGCCAGACACGTACTACGCTTTTATAAAACGCATTTTAATGCCAAATGAGAAATGGCAATTTGTAAATTCAGCAATTTTTTTTTTTTTTTTTTTTTTGTACCTGTAACTCTCCTCCATATCAGACTACTTCGATTTAGTTTGTCAAGCGTTATCGCTCTGTGTTGTATCTTTTCATGTGTATTTCTATCTGACTGCTTTTACAATGAAAATTTATTATTTACGCATTTCAATACACGCACACACATTTATTCATTCTGTCATTTACTCATTCATTTAGTAATACGTTCATTCATTCATTCATTCATTACTTTTAAAATTAGAATTCCTTGTGGCCTTTAAAGTATGACTTTTCGAATTTGAGATTCTATTAATGTGCGCACATTTTTCATTCACTTTGTTGCTACTCAGATACAGTAGCACAGTAGCGCTACTAAATTCTGTTTGTCAAATGCAATGTGTGTGGCCGTCCGTAGTAGTTTTAGTTGGCTGGGAAAATGAAAGTTGGCCTTAGCCTTTAGCATACTAATTTCTCAGATGTCAGTTGTAGTTGGCTCGTTCTGACAATGTCTTCGCTTTAATAATGTCTTTCTTTTGAAATATTTCTTCTTTTTTTTTTTCTTGCTTGCTCATTCCTACGCGATATTCATGCTTTCATTGGTTTTCTATTATGCTGCGCAATCTTTTGTTATCGTGAGTTGACCTTGTGTACATCTCGAATTGACTTGGCTCAAAAAGCGTCATCTTGCTCTACTTTTTGCTTTTTTTTTTTTTTGTACAACGGCTTTGTTAAAACTTGTGAAAATCACTTACTGCGCTTTGCCATTGAATGTTTCAATTTGACATTAAGGCTAAAAAGTATCTACAATGAAGAAATTTCTTAAATAAAGTATCTGCGTTGAAGTTTAGTATCTTTGAAAATATTTAATGAAACAATTTTCTTTTATTAATGCATAAAAAGCTTTAACGCTCACTTTTTGTTGATTGTTAAACGTTTAAGGCGTTTATCTATTACTTTGGTCCTTTAAAAAAAACACAATAAATGCTTAAGATCGTAGAATTGGTTTGGTAATTGGCTAAGCATGCTAAAAAAGAAAGAGCAAGACGGGGATATAGATTTTTATCTTTTTTTTTGATTGATTTTTTTTAAATGTATCTTTTAATATTGTATAACGCTAAAGTCGTTTGATTTTCTATCTTTTAGCTCGTCCGATTACCCAATTAAAATGTATCTTTTGTTAAAATTGTTTGCACTCGTTGGCACACCTAACGTTTAGTTTCATTTTCAATTTCCGCTTTCAGCACAAAATTAACTACAGTTACAAATGTATCTAAGCTGTTCAACTTTTATCTGAATTTTATATAACATTTTTTCTTCTCTTTTAACATTTTCTTTGTAACTGTAATTTGGTTCTCATTCATAATTAAATAAGGCTATTCTTCTTAATGTTCAAAATGTATCTATGCAACTTTTTGAATAACTCAAAAGAGATACATGATTTTTTAAAGTTAAGTTGAACTTCACAGCTATAATAATTTACGCCCAGCTGCTGCTGCTGGTGCTGCTGTCGTCTAATGAGCGGCTTCCTGTACGCTGTACGCTTCCGACTTTAATTAGTTACAGGCACGTGATTTGCTTGTTATATACCTAGTAAAGTCTGCCTTTGGTATTTGCTTGCTTTAAGCAAAGATCTTAACTTTCAATCAAAATCTACAAATCTCACACACGATTAGCACAATAATTCCAAGCACAATCTTATATAAGTGGCTGACTATGAGAGACACGCCCTGTTTTAGTGTAGTGCTGTAGTAGATACAATATATAGAGTTACAGATACATATGTATCTGTAAATGTATGCAATGAATGCCATTTAAACACATACATATGCTGCTTGTAAACTTAAGTAAACATAAAGTGCAGCTGGTGTATCTTTAGTTGTTGTTGTTGTTGTTGTTGTATTGCTATTTGCAACTTTGTAGTTATCTAACTAAATGTATCTTAGCTATACGAATAGCCAACTGTAGTTTGAAATACACATGTGTTCTATATATATAGTTGTATATAAGTTAGCTAACATATGTTTAGTGAAAAGTATGTGGAATCTTCTTATAAGTTTCATTAGCTCACTCGCAAACAAAGACATTGGTGTCTGCTGGCGTAAATGCTTATTGCAAGCAAACCTAGCAAAACATAATAAGCTCAACAAAACAAATACTAAAACAATAACTATAACTGCCGCATTTTATCTTAAGAGCAGCAAGAAATGCTGTTGCCTTTAAGAATTTAAGTAAAACTTGCTGCTGCGGCTGCATGTGGCATATGAGCCAAGTTTATTCTATACATTCTACATATTTGACTTTGGTTTGGTAATTTGATGCGCGCTTTTAGTTAATTGTGGCAGCAGGACATCAGTTGTTGTTGTTGTTGTTGTCTTGTCTGCTTTTACTTGCAGTCGTCTTAGCAGTTGTTGTAGCGTTTGCATAATCACAGATATAAAAGTGTATAGTACAATACTATGTTGCATATAGATACATTTTGTAGCTAAAAATACATTTTATATAACTAGTGCAGCTGTTGCTTGACAGTGACTGCATGTATGTATTGCTGTATAAAAAGACAAACATTCTTGCTTTAATTAGTATCCTTGTTTGTCCTGTTTTTGTTGTTCAATTAATACTGCTTCTTCTCTCTATACAATATGTACTCGTATACTTCTACTTGCATATATTGTATTTCTGTTGTACTTGTCACACATTTAAGGTATCTCTGTGGCATTTCACAGTTTCATTGAAAATGTTTGCAGTTGTTCAAATATTTTAGTTAATTAATTTTCTACATGTTACGTTATGGTTTTGTATAGACATAAACACAGATATTGTATTGTATATAAAATTGATATTTATACTAAAGATATTAGAATATTAATTAATAAGTAATTTATATACATATTATATATATTTTTCTTGAAGCAGCATATACAAGTTAAACGTAATTTTGCTACTGTCTTTGGAATGATTATAGCATTTGTGCACCATAATTAAACATTTTTGTTGTGTTAGCTATGCATGCTGTAAGTTATATAAGAAATATAAGCTCAAAACTTGAAATTTAAATACTCCAAAACGCTCCTGAGATATCTTTTACTAAGTTGTATTGGCTTTTCGGCACTTTTCCGCTTTGTATCTGCTGTTTTCCGAGCAATTTTATTGCAGTGGAATCAAAATGTGTTGGGGCTTTTACAAAAAAGCGCTAAAAAATACCATAATATGTTGTGTCTAGTATAGAAACATACAAAAAGCAAACAAATGTTGTATTAGAAAAGTTAAAAATAGACTTAATGAATAATACGAATATAGCTAATATTTTTTTAGTAGTCTCTCTACTCTACTTGCAATGTTGCCTTTCAAATGACACCATTTTAGGACTCATCGGTTGCATGGTTTCCAAGTACATAGCGGACATAGAAACGTTTTTACTATTTTTTATACAAAAATGAGATATGTCCGTGAAATCTAAATACCCAAACCAAGTAAAAACACCCTGCTTCTCACTAAAGGCGTTACACTTTGTTT
The DNA here is from genome assembly GCA_018903435.1 of Leucophenga varia. NCBI lineage: Eukaryota > Metazoa > Arthropoda > Insecta > Diptera > Drosophilidae > Leucophenga > Leucophenga varia. The sequence goes on from JAEIFJ010001414.1 coordinate 3,025,794, forward strand.
TTCACTTAAAAAAGTAGTTGTTGCATTCATTCCATTTGTTTTTCATTGTCCGATCTCTTCTCATGTGTATATTTTCACTATAAAATTAATTTGCTTTTAATATTGAAAGGTTTATATCTGTAAAAAATTGATTTAATATGCTTGATTTTTCGTTTATACAATTTTAATATTTTCCAATTGAATGAGCAATTATTTCATTTATATGCATTAAAGTATTTTAATTTTCTTTTTTTCCATTTTGTTAAAAAAGTAAAGAAATATTAACTCTCGATAATTACATGCGCACATATGCGCACATTTTCATTAGCCATTTGGCTGGCTTGCTGTGTGGGAAATTAATTCAAGCGAAAAATTTGGTTGCTTATTTTTCTTTTTTTTTTTTTTTATTACAGAAAAAATAACAGAAATCTAAATGAAACTTGTATACCCTGTTTTTTTTTTTTTTAGTTTAATTCATGCTCCAAAATAATAAACCATTTCATTGCATTTCATGCCGCTTAGATTTATTTATTTTTTTTAGCAGCTAATATCAAAAAAAAAAAACTTCAAAGATAGTTTTTTAAAATATTTTAATAAGCAAATAAATATTTAAAATATGATTAATAGTTTCAGTTGCTGTCTGAGCAAAATAATTATTTGTCTTTATAATCTAGTTTATTCATTAACAACTTTGTTGTAAGTTTTTTTGCATACTCCGCGACGTAGGCTTAAATGAAATATAAACTTCCATTTATCTTGTCAGTCTGTCCGTAGGTAATATAGTAGATTAACTATTTATACATATAGTTGCCAGCTAGAATAGACTTAATGAAAACGATTGCTGCCGCAGTTGTAAATACATATTTATTTCCTTTGCTTTTGGCTTGCAATGCCCCACGGAAAATAAAAAATTTTTAATAAATATGCACAGGTGCATAAAAAGGCTAAAAAGAAAAACGCATTAAACGAACGTTGGCAGTTTTTTCTTTTTAGTACGTCGTAAATGAAGAAAAAAAAAAAGAAAAGAAAAATCACTATTTTTTTCCACTAAACTCTGTCATTTTTTTGCAATTTTTATTTTTGTATCTTTTTTTTGTATCTTTTTTTTGTATCTTTTTTTTGTATCTTTTTTGTATCTTTTTTTTGTATCTTTTTTTGTATCTTTTTTGTTTTTTTTGTATCTTTTTTGTATCTTTTTTTTTTTGTTGTTGTTGTAGTTTATGAACTGTGTATTAATTGCAACTCTTTCAGCTCATTTGCAATTTTAGCGTTTATTAAAATTTTTTATGCGTTTTCTTGCAACATTGCAACACTTTCTATGTGCAACAAAATACAAAACATATAACACGTGAGTATTTCACTAACTGTCCCTCGTCCATTTTCAAAACAACAACATTTTGTACGTTTGTGTCATGTGGCATGTGTATGTATGAATGCTTAATTTTATTTCAATCTTTTATCGCTCTTTAGTTTTGTTGCAAGTTGCTATTTTATTTTTCATTTTGTCGTCGTCGCTCGAGGTTTTCAATTACCATTTTTATTTGCACAGCAGTAAAGGCACAAAGCGCAACTTACTCTTTCGAACAAGAACTAATTGAAAAGTTTCGTTATTTTTAAGAAAAAAAAAAAAATTTAAATATTTTTAAAAAGGAATTTAAATTTGAATTTGTTAATATTTTTAAATAGTCTGAAAAATGCTATTATTATTTTTTTTTTTTTATTCTATTTGAAACTATTAAATCATTTCTTGTAAAATCAAGCGTGCTGCTTCAAGCATTTATGGCAGACGACGACGACATACGACGACGAGGACAACGATGGATACAATGACGTTTGGACATGGTCCAGCGCCATTAGTCATCTTGGTTAAACGCTTTTTGTTGTTGGCTTATTGCTGTGTTGCTATTCGAGTAGTTTTTTGTATAAATTTTACTCGTTTTCAGGGAGTGAGTGGTATGTGTGTGTATATTTGAATGTTTTTTTTTTATTGAGAAACGCCACTGATTAGCGTTTTGCATGCGAAATGCATAAATCATTTCACTTCGGCGGCTGCTGCCAGAATTGCTGCCGTTTCGAATAGCTCTTTTCCTCGACCTCGTCCTCATCGTCGTCATCGTCAACGTTTTGTTGTTGGGATCTCTCTTGTTGTCGTCGTACTGAACGCTGTTGACATTTTTATTGCCTGAGAAAATAGAAATTTTCTGCGGTTGCATAAACAAGCATATAGTGTAGAAAATCAAGTAACAAACCAAAAGCAACAACAAAAACAACAATCAAATAACAAGTGAGATATACTATATACATACATAGCAACAACAACAACAACAACATCGGAGAGGCTGCCTGCCACCATTGCTGTTGCATAAATTTAGTTTTTATCGCAGCTAAATGGCTATAATACGTTGGTGTATTGCTCGTTTATTATCTGATTCGGCGTAGCGCGTTGCGCGTTGTATATTTTTTATATTTATTTTATTGCAAAATAAAAATTTGCTTTATAAAAAATAAATTGTCAATAAATAAAATTGGAAGACAGCAGCAATAAGTAGCAGCAGCAGCTACGAAAAGATTTGTGGTCACTTTGAACTCAGCCAAAAGGGCAAACGACGACGACGAAACGGCTTGAGTGGGCGTACAAAGCTAATAGAAAACTCATTTCAAAATCAAAGAAGAAAATTGTTGTAAAAAGCCATGCCGTGCTGCAGCAAGTCATAATAAATCTGCACGTTTTTTTTTTTTTTGAACAGAAATGCAGTTAATCTCCACTTAGAAGCGGAGCAGCGCCAATTAAAGTCGTCGGTTGTCTGTCATAAAAACTGACAAGTTAAAGCTAAACAAAAAAAAAAAAGAAATGTATCTGCATAGTAAACGTAGCTGCAACAACTAAAAGGGGCAACATGAATGAATCATGTTGCTGCTTCTGCTTCTGTTGCTGCTGCTTCGGCTGCTGTTGCTGCTGCTGCTAATGTTGACGATGAGAATGATGTTTTATAATATTATTAGCAAATGCAGTAAAAGAAAACAGAACGCGTATAAAATACTTTGCACTAATTGAGGCCAAAGTTGGTAAACAGCGAGAAAAATAATTAATTGCGAGAGTGGGTTGAAAGATGAATGAAAAAATTAAATAAAAATTCTATGTAAAGTTCCGCTGCAGTACTTTAAAGTTGGCTTTTGACTCGACAGCTGTTTAGTCTAGCCATAGGACAGCCGTTGACTAACACTAGATCAAAAATTAAACGACCCATATGGATCAATCCGAGAAATCCAAAAATGGGATCATATAAAAAATTCAATTTGTTGTTCATTAGTGTCTGCTATAAAAAATCTGCTGAACACTAGAGCAGACACAACCAGTGTTAGGAATTAGCGTCTGATCTTTTTTATGATTTGCTTGAGTCAAACGTAATTGTCTACAGCAGATGAGTCAGTAGGTTGACTCTGCAACAGATCCGACTCATTCAGTCATAAATTTCGAAAAAAGGGACTTGACACTTCGATGACTTTCCAACACTGATTTTCGTAAAAGTCAGTCTGGCCAATTTATTTTTGCCAGTAGCTTAGAATCTACTTAGTGCTCAGATTTAACATAATCTGTAATGAATTGAATAACATTTTAGCGTCGTGAGAATTTCAATTATGAGAAAATCTGCTGAAAAGTTATAAAATTTAACCATAAAAAGGCACATGATATGCTATAAACTTATTAGTTAATATGTTACTTTCAGAAATATGTCTATTTTAAATGATTGAAAAGCATAAAACATATAGCTTTGCTATTTAAATCAATAAACTGAGGACATAGTAGGCGTAAGCTTATTTTTATAAATATTAAAATATTTTACAGTCGAACCTAAAAATACAAAATGTGTAGTAAAATGAATTCACTTTGCCATGCTTAAAGAGTAAAAGAAAAAAAATATAAAATATTTACTACAGTCAGTGTTGTAGGTGTTTACTGCTTGTTGCAATTTTACTGCAACCCATTAATACTTTCCGCAAAGTCGCAGAAGCTGAAAGCGTTGAACTGTAAATAAGAAAATTCTTGCAAGGAGATACAGACAGATAGACGGACAGACGGACAGTAGACAGAAAACGAATAGTCGGCCAAATGGATAGATGGACAGACGGACAGACAGACGGACATGCAGAGATACTTAATGTTGTATGCAGTTATTGCAAATAATATTCTCATGAATGTTACTTCCCACAAATGATGATGAAGACGACTACGACAACAACGACAACGACGAAAGACCGCCAGAGCAACTTGCTGCTAATGATGTTGCATGCTTCACTGTACTTCACTGTATAGTAGAGCACCTTGCTTGTGCACTCTTGGCCGCTATGTATGTATCTATTTTTCCAGCAGCCAAGCTGCTATCTGTGTTGTCATTAAGATACAACAACAACAACAACGACAGAACGCTGCAGATTTCCTAACTGCATTTGCGTTTCACTTGAGCTTTGCTTTGCTTTACTTCATCTTCAAGTTTTGTGTGTGTGTGCCATAAACTTGCGCGTTTCTGATCTGTGCTGATAGCTTAGATAGCTACTTTTTTCAACAGCTTCTCTATACAATATACAATTACATACTCGCATATACGATTTATAGATGCAAGCAGCTGAAGTGCAGTAGAGGGCGCGCGCTATACCATATCTATCATTATCATCAGCAGCAACATCTCTCGTAAAAGAAGACAATCTGACGGCAACTGCTGCTGCTGCTTTGCTGCTATTGCAGTTACTAACTCACTTGGATTGAAAAAAAGAAAGACAAGAACGCCGTCATCATCATTATCATCATTCACATCATTTTAAAGAACAACGATGACGACGACGATGACGACGATGAAGACGACGAAGACATCCTCGTCCAGTCCTAATCACTGAATGCATCAGCTTGATGATGTTGCTGCTGTATGTTGCTTTGAACAGAAGTTGCTGATTGCAGTTGATGCTGCTATTGCTGCTGCTGCTGCTGGCCGCTACTTCACATCAGTGTCAGCGTATAGCTCTTACGTTTATACAGCAACAAACTGACACTGACTTTAGACTGCCACACGCTGCTTTTGTTGCACTTTTTTTATTTTTTTTTTATTTTTTGCATTTAAGTTTCTTGCAGCTTCACGCTTCGAGTGCAATTGTCAGTTGCGCATTTGAGTAGATCATGAATTTTCTAGTATACATTTCGTAAATGCGGTAACATTGGTTTATCTAAACGTTTGTGAGAGAGAGATTTTGAAGATACTTTTTTTGAATATGTCCTTTAAATATTGTATCTATGAGATACATTTTTGTTGTGGCATTTTTAGGTTTTTTCCATTTAAATTAGCTTTCGCCACAAAACAGGCAGCTTAAAGGCCTAAAGACGTCTCATAACATAGATGGTGAAGCGCATTACAGCTTTAGTTCTATTAAAGTTATCTATATCTCTTGTCTTACTGCTACTTTTTTGTTCATGCATCAAATTTTTTTTTTTTCAGTTATTGCGCATCTAATGCGTTTTTTTGTACTTTTTCTTCTGCAGAACACTCAAATGTCTTTGTCGCTTATGAATTCTTCTTCAAATAATTTGCTAGAAAATTTCAATTTCAAAAGTAATTTGCATTTTAATTTGCTTTGAAGTTGCATTTTTTTTTTCTTTTGTACCTTAAGGAAAAAGAAAAAGATACATTTGCATGCAACAACAGGTGTCAGCAATTAAACATTTATCTACAATTTAAGAATCTATTGCAATAATAATTGAAATAAAACTCATCCTTATTTATATTTTTATTCTCTTTCTTTCTTTTAGGTAAGTGAAAATACTTTGTCGAAATTATTCTTGGATATTGCTAAACTTTAAACTATGAAAAGGTAATTTAACGCTTGATTTTCACTCTGTTGCAATTCATTTACAAAAAGCAAATGAATTGCAATTAACTTTGGAAAAAAAAATGTGAAACTTTATCTAACCCAAACTTAAATTCAATGCTTTATAGTGTAAACTTTGTAGTTACTTTTTTCTATTTTATAAATATTGTAGTTTGCCTAGAAACTTTATTAACTAACTTAAGGCAATTGGCGCTCTAGATGTTGTCTTCATCGTCGCCATCGTCGTCGACGTTGAATAAGTTGTTTTTCAACTAATTTTCCATTGCATTTTCCTTACCCGTTTTGAGCAAATTAAGCGAAATTTACACTTTACCGTTACAGATTCTAAATAGAAAATTATAGGTTCGCGTGATCGAAGTTGGCAGCACAGCTCAACACGGCTGCACGGAAAAATGAAATGAAATTGCATAAAAATTATATGAGTTGAGGCGAATAATAACAATAAATTATGTTGCAACAACAACAAAAACAACAAAGAACAATAAGAAAAGCATTGTGGAGGACAGTAGTAGTAGGCAAACTTAAATTGGCGCAACGCAATCAATCAAAATTAAGTCAAGTGCAAAACAGATTATAACTATGTTCTCTTCTGCTGCGTCCGTCCGTCTGAAATATAATATTTAAAAGCGAAAAAAATAGAAGAAGAAGAAATGAGAGCAAAATTTAAATCATTTTGTTTGTAGCAGAGGCAGCCTTGAATGTAGATAATCTAAGGATTTCCTGTTGCAATGAAAAAAATATGAATATTTTTTATAATTGCGTTAAAGAAATGAATCAAAAAAAAAAAAAATATAGCAAAATGTTAAGAAAGATAATTGCGAGTGTAGTGCGAAAAGTTTTAAATTTTGTAAAAAAAGAAAGTATCCACGTGATATGAATAGAGTAGATATCTTATGACACTGTTGATGGTACTGCCATTTTCGCTATCCCTCGTAACATTTTACCATGCATCCCTTATTATGAATATGAATAGCTTAGTTAGAGCATTTTTTTTTTTCGTCGAATTTTGTGACATACTTTTTTATATTTTAGTCAGAATTAAAATATGCAGATTGAATTGAATTGAATTGTGCAGCAAAAGGATAAAAATATTATTCAACTTGATAAAATCAATAAAATTAATTTGTTCTTCACATTTTTATACCTGTTACACATAGTGTAAACGGGTATATTCAGTTTGTCCAAAAGTTTGTAACGCATTGAAGGCAGACCCCACAAAGTATATATATTCTTGATCAGCCCGATGAGACGAATCGATCTGGCCATGTCCGTCTGTCTGTCTGTCCGTCTTCCATCTGTTTGTTGCTATGCGATTTAATCGATGAAGATATAAAGATATTGGGCTGAAATTTTAAACATAAGTTTTTCTCGGCAACGACTAGGTTAAGTTCGAAAATGAGAGTGCCACGCCCATTTTTGGGTATAGCCCCCATACAAACTTATCGATTTTTTTCGATTTTTATATTTTAGTAATTATTTGTTTAAAAATAGTAATTATTTATGAATATACTCGCTCCCAATTGGGTAAAAACATTTCTTTTTTCATCCAGGGTCAAAACCAAGACGCCACGCCCATTTTAAGGTATAGCCCCCATACAAATTTACCGCCCACTTTCATTTTTTGAAAAATTATTTTCGAATGAATTTAATTAAAATTTAGGGCAAAAGATCAGAGAATTTTTAGTCGATGTGGAAGCTTGTTTTAAGTTTGTTAAATTTGTTCAGAAGTTAAGCTTTCGAAATAAATATTTTATGTCCTTTTGGCTAAATTTAATATTGAGGGCAAATTGAGATATGGGAGTCTTTTCTGGAAGCTGCACTACGTTTAATACAAACTATCTTTTTTGGTGTAATTTCTAAAACCAGCGCACACTGGTCCCAAAATCCCAATCCCAAAGTCACAGCTTGTATAGCAACCGAAAAAAATTTTAGATTAACATGGCCACGCCAACTCTAACCGCTTATGTAACCCGATTGGCTTATACAGTTCAGTAACCATCAAAATTTAGTGGATCAAGCCTCACGCCTATATAATTCAGATTCTGTACAGTTTAATTAAATTTTCACCTACCTCTCAAATAAAATTTATTAACAAAATTATCTGCCTCAAGTTGGGTATCAATATCGTGCATGCGAACATCTTTCATTTTTATAAAAATCCTGAGAACAGCGGCATCAAATCCCTTGAGGCGAATGCAGTTCAGTTTTTATTTTATTACGAACCGCATTTATTTTGAACACTCAATCTGCAAGAGCTTCTGTGATAATTTTTTGAAATGGGGCAAAAAGATGCAAAAATATATAATAACGCCGTATTCTACACACTGTCTGGAACAATGTTGCCTTAAAAGTTAGGACAATCCATAACAATCCGGTAAACTTTTTCTTCAAAAATTGATTAAAGTTGTCTAAACTGCCTCAGGAAACCTTTAAATAAATTCAGTTAGTCTATCTATTTAGTCTATATGGTTTTGAGCGGTTTCTTTAAACATTATCTCTTCTTTAAATCCATATTTCTATATATTTTTACAATAAAAATTCAAACAAAACTATTAAAACTCATCAAATTCGCTTTTAAAATGGATAAATGTGCAAACAAGTGTAAAATGGTTTAAAAAAAAAAAAAAAAAAACAATAAATAAATAAATAAATATCCGCTAACTCTATTTTGTCAAATTTAAAGCAACTGGTTTTAGTTTTGAATACAAAAAAAAAATCTAATAAAGACAAACAACAGCAAAAAACAGAAACACCCACGCCAAAAGAACCAACAAAAAAATCACAATTTTTTTGCTTATGCGTTTTGCAAAAAAAAAAAAAAAAAGTTGAATAAACTTTAGTTTGCTTTTGGGGCATAAAAAAAAGCGCAGCACAGCAACAAAAAATGCCAAATGGCATCAAAAAAAAAAAAAAAAAAAAAAACCTATAATAAGCGAGCCGAATAGAAGTGAAGAGAACCTGAGATGAGTTGGCCTGTTCCAGCATTGCATTCAGTGGAAAACTGGTTCAACTCTGCACAATGTCTGCCTGATGGCCTAAACATAGACAAAAAAACCATGGCTCGGAAGAGTTAGAAGCATGTGGCGTTTGGGTTAGTCGCACAGCTGTGTGCAAGTCGAGAAAAAAAAAAAAAATAGCAGCATGAATAGAAATTGTTCTCTACCAGAAAAAAAAAAAATAAAGGCAACAGCGCCACCATCAGCGTCAACCGTTTTCTAGGAGGCCGTTGACTGAAGTTTTTGCAGCACTCCACCTACTCCATTTGTGAATTAGTTTCGCGCAATTTTTCTATTTTTTTTTATTTTTTTTGTTTAATTTTTTTTTTTTTTGGTTTTTTATTTATTTATTTTTTTTTTTTTGTTTTTTTATTTGTTGTAAAAATACTTTCATTAAACATTTAAACAACTTGTTTGCCGCTTGTGCACGCTCAAATAGTTTTTGTATCCTTACGCCGCCTGCCTACCAGTTTCATTTCTGCTTCATTTGTCCGAGTTTGTGTTCGTTTGACCTCATTTCGCGTTGTAACATGACTTTAAGTGCATTCACGACTTTTTGTTTAATAGTTTTTTTTTTTTTTTTTTTTTTTTGGATAGACTTTGGTTTTTTAGTTTTAGGCAGTATTTTAGTGTTATTTGGATTATATGGTACGTTTTTTTTTGTTGTACGAGAGAGAAGGATCATGTGTTAAATAACTTAAAATGACAAGCGAAAAAGAATTTACTTGATCTAAGATAAAATTGGAAAAATTCCTTAATAAGGTTTATCTTTAGGAATAGAATTTTAGTCTTGATCAAAGATAAATTTTAAACAAGAAAAAAATCTTGTCATGAGTTGTTGTGTAGGAAGAGTATTAAATCTTTAGATAAAAGATTTTTTTTAAATAAACCCAATCAAATTAAAACCTGTTGCCGCTATTAACACTTTATCATTTTTTTCTGTAAATATTCCCAAATTATTTTGTTTTATTTTTTGCAACGAAAAAATTTTATTGAGCGCAACAAATTTTATCGAAAAGTTTACCAAAGTTAAATATTTTGTTAATATCGCCTAAACAAACAAAAAAGGCGCTATAGCAGGAGCAAAGGTTGATGTTTTTTTTTTTTTTGAATAAGGATAACATAAACTAAAATTCATAAAGCTAAAAGTGTGCTGTCGACAGAGCAGAGTGTAAATATTTTTCTTTTGAAAACTCTGATTTGTTCGCTTTGTGTGTTTGATTAAAAGATACAAAAAGCAGTTGGAATAATAATAATAATAATAATACAACAAATATAAAGACAAATAATAAATACAGCAAACAATAACAAAAACAACAAAAACAACAATTTAGGCTAACACTTATTACAATAAAAATATACTAAATACTTCAACCCCCAAAATGACATTTTGAGAAGATATTTTTCATTGGAACTAAAGTTGCTTTTCTTCATTTAAAATGCGTGCATAGGTTTTTCTTTTCTTTAATACCCTACATTAGTGCATATATATGTGTATCGGAAAATATAGTAATATTTTGTAACGTAGAAGATTTGAATAAAATAAAGAAAGAAAGAGCAAAAGATACATTTTTATACCTTGTGCGAATGGAGTAAATGGAGAAAAGGGTACATTTAGTTTGTGCAAATGTATGTGACAAGTCGAAGGAGGCATGGTATACCTTATAAAGTATATATTCTTGATCATCATTGGAAGGGGAGTCGAACTAGTTATGTCCGTCTGTCCGTCTCGTTCGTCCGTCTGTCTGCGTATGAGTGAGATTATTTCGGCGACTATAAGAGCTAGGATCACCATATTTGAAACTTAGGCTCTCCTGAGTTGTCAAGTGGTCACTTACAAACCGAACAAATTTTAGATAAAGCCACCATAAAAAATACCCCCCCATGAAAATACAATACAATAAAATATGGATTATGATAAAACTTTACTTAAGGTTGGATACAGGGTGTCTTGCAGTCGAGCATACTCGGCTTCAGCGTTCTTTCTTGTGTATTTTTTTTAATAATTTGACGTTTTGTTCTTCTGGTTTTCATCATTTCAACACATAAAGTGTATTAAAACTTTGGTTTCATCAATACTCTGCATTGCAAGAACATGTCACATTTTCTTATTAGTTTCTTCTTCTTTTTTTTTTTTTTATTTATGTTGATTTATCATGATTTCATTTCGATGCGCTGCGTGCTAAGCTGCATTGCAAGTAGTACATTTACAACGAAAATATAACACCCCGTTTTGATACTACACCCTTCTTCTGCTTACGATACTCTTTACCTACTTGCCTGCCTGCCTGCCTAACAATCTAACAATTCTACTTGCCTGCTGCCTCCCTGCACAAAAGAAAATCTGCATTACATTTTACCTTGCACATTTCCTCACTTTGTCACGGATTTACGAAAAACAAAAAAAAAAAAAAAAAAAAAAAATCACAAAAACAAAAAAGTTCATTTATTTTCTGTTTAACAGTATTTAGGGATTTCAAAGGCATTGTTGCTCTATTTCAGCTTCCTTTCTACTTTTCATTTGATTTTGGCTTTGTTTCTATTGCTGCTGCTGCTGTACTTGGTTGGGTGGCATTTCACTACTTAGGGTGGCATTTCACTCTCTCTCTCTCTCTTTCTTTCTTTCATTCTCTTACTCACTGTCAGCGTTGTGCTAATGAATGTCCGAAAAAAAAACAAATCCCAAAATGTCAACCCTAACCTCAATCCAATTCAATACAGTTCAAGGCAACCCTATCTTGTTAATGCTGTGTACAACTATAAAGCTATTTTATATTGCCTATTGAGGGTTAATAATGTTTTTCTTCTATTTGGATTCCTTTATTTTTGGGTTTTACTTTGCTTTCAGCGCTGATTTTGTGCGTTAATTCCATTCAAGTGTTCTCCTAAATCCTTATGTAAAAGTCCTTCGAACAGTGGCTGTAATAATATTTATACTCGTTTTTCTTGTTGTTGTATTGCTGATTTGTTTTCTGTTGAGATACTTAAATTGATTGCTAAAGGATTAGAGAAGCTAGCAGCTTGAAGCTAAAACATAGCATGACTTTTATGGACAAAATGAGCAACAGACTTGAGTGAAAGCGATACTTAGAATATATATATTTTTGTTAATGAGAGAATGATTAACTATTTTTATGATCTAAGAAGCTTATAGAAACGCAAAATATGTATGGTGTCTTCAGAAAATATATACAGAACACTTTTCTGATTATGACAAAATTTCCATGGCTTAACTTAAATAATAGAAATATCTCTTTTTTTTTTTTTTAACTCTTTTCAATCATTTTTGCTTGTGGGTTTCGTTTTCAGTTTGTGCTGTAAATGCGCGCAACATTTAAAAATTTTGTTATGCATATTTTTCAGGCAATTTACTTTTAAAGCGAAACGCCAACACACCCAAAAAAAAAAAGAGAAAATTTTGTTAACGTTAGCCAGACAAATCACAAACAACGTACAAAAGTGCATATATGTAGGAGAAAAAAAACGTATAGAGATGAGATTGTTTTTTTTTTTTTTATGTTGTAGACAAGCTGAGCCAAAAAGTCGACTTACCAATAAATCCGTAACGAATCCTTTGCTAACAACAACAACAAAAATCAAAAGAAAAGCGGCTAACACACAAAATACATACATACATGCATGCAGAGCACTCTCGCTCTGAATAAAGGGATATACGCTTCAGTGCATTTTTGATCGACGTATCCGAGCGTAGCATATTGATGGCAAGTTTTCGCATTTTACGGATATTGCACAATTCAAAGCCAAATCAGACACACACACACACATTTATAATATAAAAAAAGAGTACCTATAAGCAAAGCACAAGCCAAGGACATAAAAAGTATCTAGATACATTTTTTATTTTTTATTTTTTTGCAAACATTAATTCTTTTCAACTTTAAATGTTGTCGTTGATGCTTGACTTTTAATGCGCAACATATTAAAAAAATGATTAATTACATAAAGCGCGAGAAAAAAGGCGCATTACGCTTTGATTGAAGGGCGTTTGTCAGTTTGTCGAAGTTTTTTTTTTTTTTTTTATTCCAAAACGCCTTTAATTGGATTTATTTGGCAGAGATTACGGTCGCAGTGCATTAATAAAGATTAATTGTTTTTTAAAAGCAAATTTACGCGAGACATAGACACAAAAGAAAGAATTGACAGTTTAAAGTTGACTTTTTTTTTTTTCGTGTGGGGTGCACACCACACACACATACACACAGGATACAAATTCTAAGCTCCAATTGTGTCACGTCATGCGTGCCAATGGAGGAAATGCGTGAAATAACATTCAAGCGGCTTCTGTCTGTCTGTCTGTCTGGGTCTGTCTTTGTTGGCCAATATACATACAAGTGACATGCACTTTATCTATGTCAGTGCGCGCGCGATTAGATGCATGAACATAGTAGAGAGTCCTTGCTGCACACATATGCACAGTAGGTAGTTTGAAAGAGAAGGCATATTCGCGTTTAAAGCGACATGCCACAGATACGTGTGCATCCTTTACATTCTTTTTTTTTTTTTTCTGTTTTTTTTTTTGTTACGTTCCGGCAATAGCGACGTGCACTCAATTGGAAGATTAAATGCGTTTTTTTGCACGTTTTAATTTCATGTTTTGTTGCGTTCTGAAATGCTGAATGTGCGAAATAGTCAAATGCAATAAATGTGAAAACGAAACGAATGAAAGAAAGAAAGAGAAGGTACAAAAAAAAAAAAAAATCCTAGCTGCGACACCTACACTCAAATACACAGCACTGCACAGCACACACAATGGGTACAAATGTTGTAGTATATGCATTATTGTCCTTTAATTCCGACTGTCCTTGTTCGCATTTTCAGACTTGGTTACGTTTCGTCACCATTCTTTTCTTGTTTTTTTTTTTTTTTTCATTTCTTTTCAAATTGCTTTACAGCGCAGTCCTTTTAAATTCTTATTATATATTTTTTTTTTTTTTTTTTTTTGTGTGAATTTGCAAAAAAAAAAAAAACGCCGCACATATTTCAATTGCGTCGGCAGGTAATAGCTTTATGTATGTGATATACATATATACAATGTAATAGTCACTTTCATAAAAATATAAACAATGTTTTTAATGAAAAAAAATGTGCAAGATAATGCATTTGTGCAAAAATGCAAAATTGCACAAATGGTATTGTGAACATGTTTGCAATGTTGCACAATTGCTATAACTGTTGAATTTCAACAAAATATACTCTTTTTTTTTTCTTAGAATTTACAAATTCTTGCTAATGTGCAACATTGCAAACATGTTCACAATGCAGTTTGTGCAATTTTGCATTTTTGCATTATTAACCTTTTTTTAAAAAAATACAAAATTAAGTTTAAAAAAAGTGTTGCAGGACATATCTATATGCACATGACTGTTGCCATTGTATCTAACGATTCATTGCGTTCTTCATCCTTTCCTGTTTCTTTAGTTTGGGTGTCCTTTGTTCTATACACACACACACACACATTTAATACGCAAACTCTTGATATATGTTTTTGGTGTCGACGTTGAGAATGAGTTAACTGTGTCACAGGCATCGTAAATTTTATACAAAACTCCTAGTCTAACTTATAGATACACTGAGGTGGTATGAGTTTGTGTGTGTGTGTGTTGTTATGCATATAGCACATTTGCACAAGCCGGCGCAGCTGTTGGCAGCTCAACAGGACATGTAAAATTGCCAACACAATTCACGCATATAATCGCACTATGATGAAGTCTTCGCGGTCGACGACTTATACATACTTTAGATACATACCACACATACACTTACACATACACATATGTAGGCGCTTTATTTTTGTATATAATTTATGACTATGCTGCAAATTGAGTGAATGAATGAATGACTGAGTGAGTGACTGACTGTGTAAATGTTTTATTTTTCATGAATTATTTTTAGCAAATATACAAACCCAGCTGTGCACGGCGTAAACAGGTAAATTACTCAAATTAGCTAGTTTCAATTGCAAAGAATTTAAAAAAAAAGAAAAGTAAAAAGAAAATTAGGATCAAAGTAGACAAATTATTCTAAACCTCTGAGAAATGTTATTGAGACTTACAGCTGTTCTTCTTAATGCGGATACACACTGTGTGTCCTTTGAGACGTTCTTTTTTCTCACTACTTTTCCTTATCTGTTCAATTCAGAGTACATAATTTCTGTTAAAATTCTTTATTTAGTACCTAATTGCGCATAACTTAAATGTCCGTCCGTCCGTCTGTCTGTCTTTAAGAGCCTCTTGCGCACTTTCCCTTTTTTTGAATTTTTTTTAATATTTCATTTCAACAAAAACTCAATTCATGTCATGTTTTTGTTGTTCTGTTCTGTTCTGTTTCGTTTTTTTTTTTTTTAATTGTTAAGGATCATCTTTCAACGTTGTATTTGATTTGCGGCTGTATTTTTTTGTTCTTTTTTTTTTCTAAGTTGTCCATTGCGACACATTTCAATAAGAGTGAAATGCGCTACTTTGCTGGCTGCTCAGATATTTAGTTTGAAATGTAGGTACTCATTCGAGCTGGTATTTATTTCACTAAGGGCATAGAAACGCTCAAGCAAGAGCCAAGTAGACAATTTGACATGACATGAATTTATCTGAGATCGTGCGTCACTTTTTTTTTTTTACTTTTTGGAATGTGCGTTTAAATCAACTGAAGTGAAATAATGTTCATAATGATGATGATGATGACGAAGCCCAGAAAAAATATAAAAAATTTTAAAAACTGTTTGCAGCAGTTGGTCGGTCTAGCCTAATGGAGATAGAGTGCCTGCGATAGTGAGATTACGTTCAGCTGGGATTTAATTGCAATCAAGTTGATGTGTAATTGATTTTTAGTGCTTTGATTGAGGACAAGACTTTTTATAAATTATATAATGCAGTTGTAATGAACTCTAAGTTGAAGTCAGAACATCTTGGTTAAACAAGTTAAACAAAACAAAACTTGAAGCTGATGGACTGGACTCTGTTAGGCTTGAGTAGATCTATAATAATATCACTGCTTTAGTTTTATTTTAGATTTTATTTAAAACATTTCTAAAGTCAATGAACCTAAATGATTCATTATGGTTTTTTCTTTTGACTGAATTTTAAGATTTCCTTGCTCTTTCCAAAATCAAAGAAAAGAAAATTTTTTAAGCTAAAGAACAACTTGATTGAAAGCACTTTCAGAAAAGATACAAAAAAAATCGTTCTCAAGTTAAGAACCATTTTTATTGAGATGTAACGGACAATTGGATATAAAAGATATTTCTTTAAGATAAAAAAAAATTGGTTCTTGATACAAAGTACGATTGTTTTTTGTAAAAAGAAGATTACTCTTGTTAAAAAGAACGAATCTTTTGATGAAAAGAACGATAATTCTTAATACAAAGAGCAATTGCTCTTGATAAGATGAACGATTGTTCTTGATACAAAAGAACGTTTGTTCATGACAAAAGAACGATAAAAAGAACAATTGTTCTTGATAAAAACAACGATTGTTCATGATAAAAAGAACGATGGTTCTTGATACAAAGACCAATTGCTCTTGATATAAAGAACCATCTTGTAATAATTTAATTTTTCTGAATTTTCGAACGCATTCCATATGAACTAATATGAACATCGGAACTAAAAAAAGAAACCGTCACATTTAAAAAAAAAGAATTGATACTTGCTATTTTATTGAAGGTTTATATTAAATTAATGCACAAAATAAAATATTTCGTTATATTTTAGTTTCAAAAATATAAAAACAAAAAATTGCCATTTAAGCATTCAAGCGCAACTTTAATAATAACAAATTAAAATTTCCAGACAATAAAAATTACATGTACAGGCAATTTAATAATTTGTTATGGAAATGCATAAAATTTTATTGGTGATTGTTTTTTTTTTTTTTTTTTTTTTTTTTTTTTTTTTTTGTTTTCAACGCCAGCTGAGCGATTGATTGTAACAAGGACTATGCGAGGACTTTGCACAAAAGTTTATTGACTCTGAGCGTTAAAACCTTTTTGAACGGTTTGCTTTTTTTTTTTTTTTTTTTTAATATTTTATTTTTAGTACTTTTTAATGCTGGCAATTTTTCTCGCATTTTAACATTTTGACTGTGCACTGCATGTGACAGCGTAATGTCATCAGATGCAACAATTACTTAACTGCAGCTATAATTTTGATGCAGACACGAGAAGGATACATATGCATGGCACAAAGCAAGAGAGTGGCATGAGCAATTTGCATGAATATGTATGGACGTACGTAAGCGCACCACGCCCACTTAAACGGCAATACAAAAATGCTTATAGCTATATTATTTTTATTTTGTATTTTTTTTTTTATATACATATACCCTACACATATGCATGAAATTATGTTTTGTGAGTTTGTTGTTTGGTTTGGCATATGTCTTTTAAGGCTGTACAAAAGTATCTAAATGTAAATGTATCTATCAGTTTCAAAATTGGGGCATCGTTGTAGCAAATTTTTTCTGATGTTAATAGGTCTCGGAAATTTTAAGAAGTGGTGTTGACAAAAAAAGAGTGATTAGCGACTTGAAAATTGCAGTGACTGCAAACAGTGATAAAATCGCAGTTCGCGAAAAACTATCAGCGATTACTGAACAGGTTCATTGTTCACGAAGAACGATACACAAAATCGCCGATAACTAAACATGTTTACTGTGGAACCGGAAAATCGCAAATGACTACTTTCAGTCACAGTGAAAAAATCACAGTGAAAAAATCACAGTGAAAAAATCACTGTGAAAAATCACTGTGAAAAAATTACTGTGAAAAAATTACTGTGAAAAAATCACTGTGAAAAATCACTGTTTAAAATCACTGTGAAAAAACACTGTAAAAATATCACCGAAAGTGTTTTTTTTTTTTTTTTTTTCAAAAAGAAGTAAAGTTCATAAACTGCTCAATAGTCAAACTCTTGTGAAGTGCAACAGTTCGCATGTGAATCGAAATTCTTTTAAAAAATGCAAATTATGAAGCGCATTTTGTTTTAATTTTATTAAAGTTTCTTAATATTTTGTTTTTTTTAATGGTGCATATTGCAAGTGCAACATTTTGTTGCATGTTGATATATTTTATTGTTGCTGCTGTTGTTGTTCTCGTGTGATAAAATAATTGTATTATTGCCTTTTGTTGTTGTTGTTGCTGTGTTGTTGTTGCCTTTGGTGTTTGTTAAGTGAATGAATGAACAAACGAATGAATGCAGTAAAAAAAAGTCAATAAAAAAAATACTGAATGAAAATATTTGTGGTCCATTACCTTGTGGCATATTAAATATATTTTATGCCACAATGCTATACTTGATGCACTTTTTTTTTGTTTTGTTTTTATTGTTGTTGTTATTGTTACTATAACTGGTATGTGTGTGCGTTGCCTGCCTGCCAGTTTGGTCAGGTCACATTGTACAAAAGGCATTATCCCTGTTGTTGCTATTGCTTTTTTTGTAGTTGTTGTTGTTGTTTTTGATATATCCTGAATGCCATAGCTGCTGCAAGTCAGTTGCATTATCAATTCGCACGCATCACTTGATCAATATGCAACATCATCATGACAATGTGGTGTCAAAAGATATGTAGATACTTTTTCTGTTGTTGTCGTCGTTGTTATAAAATATTTAAATACTTTATTGAAAAAGGAAATTGTTTACATATAAAATTGAAAATAATTTTAATTTAATGCCACAAAACCAATACATCAAAATATTTATTGTATTTAAACATTCATTTAATCAATGAACCGTTCACTCATTCACTCAGTCATTCATTCATTCATTCATTTATTTATTCGTTGATTCATTAAAAAAAAAAAAAAAAACCTAACAAGCTGCTATAAATTTTGATTTAGTAATTTATTTGAAATTCATTGTTTGTTTTTTTTTTTTTTTTTGTACTTTTAATGACTTAAAAAGTAAAAAAAAATTGAATTGAAAGAGCGGCAAAATTTTATTGATTCATTTAATAAATTTTTTTTGTCAATTTGTCAGTTTTTGTAGTCATCCATTTACCCCAAAAATCATGCCGCTCTTTAGCTTTTATTATATGAAAATTTTATGGCATGTCTTGATTGCCCGAGACAATAGTAATTAACCCATAGATTGAGAAATTCACAGCATCGTAAAAATAACAAAGTATTTCTTTTTTCTTTTTTTTTTTTTTTTTGCTTCAAATGCTTTTGAATTAATTGTGCCACAAATTGTTGCATGCTTTTGTGTTAGTTAAGTTCACTGTTCATCCGTCTCTCTGTCTGTCTGTCCGTCTATCTATCTGTCAATGTTGCTTAAATTAAAATCAATGCCTCAATTTTTTATGGTTCATTGATTTTCAATTCGTAATTCGCATTGTGCGCTGTCAGTAGTTTTTTTTTATTTTTTTTTTTATTATAAATTCAACTTTGATTAGATCGTTGAGGCAGCAAATATTTTTATACGTAAATAAATTCAAGTAGTGGTGTGAAAAATTGCCGAAAAGATTGCAATTAAATGCGCAAATGAATTGTGTAATTCGCTCTGTTGCGAGTGTGCGAGTGTGCCATGCTGCCAACTTATCCATTTTTGGTTAGTTTCAATTTAGTGCAATTCAATTGGCAGGTGGCATGCAATAAGTTTTTCTATCGCGCTTGAATGCACATTTTTCACATACAAAGAGCAGCATTGGCGATTAGATTTTTTTTTTTTTTTTGACACTTGGCCGCATTTTCTCTTTTTGCGTTAAACGCGATTTACTAGTTTTTGTTTTTTTTTTTTTTCCAAAAATGGGCGCGCGTTCTTGTTGCACGTGTCTTGTGGCTTAGCTTTACGCAGCATGTTGTAACTAAATGTTTCACACGCTGTTAAAAATCTTTTTTAGTTGTAAGTAATGGTTACTTAATGGCCTTAATGCATAGCATTTAACAGGGTAAAATCGGTGGTAGCCTTTAATGCAGTCAAGGAGTTTGGAATAATTTTTTAGATCTTACAATTTAAGAACGCCATTTTGAATTTTTTTTTTTCTCTCAAACCATAATCAGCGATCTGAGCGATGTTTTTTTGAGTGAGTCCGATGATTTTTGAAATGGAAATGTTCAATGGAACCATTTATATTGGCAAAATTAACATAGTTTTGGCGTCCCTTTTTTCTCCCGAGCAACAAAAATAGCAATCTTTAAGAGAAGCCAATAATCTCGAACCTACTATATGGCGTAGAGACATGAACCATGTATTTGAAAGAAAGAGTGTTAGAGTGGGCAAGGATTTTCGTATTCCCCCGTAAGACTCTGTCAATAATAATGAAACCAAACAACGATAAAGTTAAAAAATTTGGAAAACAAAAAACAGTAACTTACGTTTGCCTTGAAAATTTACGCATATAGCATCGGAAATATAATAATGTTATATATATTTTTTCAAGGGTTTAAGTTTTTCCTTTCCAAAGCTGGTTTAAAATTAAAAATCGACTCGAAGTTGACTGAGTTATTGTCACATATGTGTAAGTGCAAAATGAGACAAAATATTTTTTTTCCTTTTTTTTGGAAGTGTTCCTCAAATTCCAAATATGCAGTTTTTTTAAGTTCGAACAGATCTATAACAACTACTAAAAAAAATACTTTCTAGCTATTTATATCTTTCGTAAGACTCTCGGTTAAATTTTTTTTTTTTTTTTTTTTTTTTTTAAAATTAAAAAAATTAAAAAAATAAAAAAAAAAAAAAAAAAAATTTTTTTTTTTATTTTTTTTTTTTTTTTTAAAAAAGATTGTGATTCAACGTCATCAACATTGATGCCGACATGGGCTGCTGTTGCTATTTTGCAGCTTATGTCAAACATTTGTCATATTTCTGTCAAATAACAGTTTTAATATCGACGCCTTGTCGTCGTCGTCCTTGTCGTCCTTTTAGGGCACTTGTCGACGCCATTGATTTTGGGATACACTCGCAATGTGTGCATTCGAGCATTTTATTTTGCGATGAAATTGTATATTAATATTTGTTTTTCCTATTGGATGAATAATGATGCACGGAAATTGGAAATGTGTGTACTATATGTGTGTGTGTATCTAAGTTGTTGTTTGAGATTATTTTCTTTTTTCTTTTTTCGTTTGACTTAATTAAATTCACTGCGACTTTGATTGAATTCGGTAATAAGTCTAAATTTATTTATTTGAATGTACCAAAGAAATGTAATGAATCTTTAAAAGAAAAAAAGTAAACTAATGAAACTGATTTCAATCGATTACAAACGCTAAATGCCCTCATGCTGCAATGTATCTTAACTAATTATAAGGGCAGTTCGCACATTATTCAAAACCAAAAGAGTCAAAGAGGCTATTTTAAATCAAGTGAAAATGAAAATGCGCGCTGGGAATTTTTTTTTCGAAATAAATTTTTATTCAAATTTGATTATGATTTATTTGCAGCGAGCGTTTAATAAATTTTCAATTTAAAAAAAAAAAAAAAAAATCACAACGCAACGAAACTGTGACATTTCAAATAATAAATGTTGGCATTGTGAAATGTTAAAAGACAAACAAGCGGCAAAAAGTTAACAAAAAAAAATGATTTTTTTTTTATTTAAAACAAGCTAAATAATAAAATGAAACCCACCTGAACACCACCCGCTGCTAGCATGAAAAATAAACACAATTCGAACTAAGTGAACTGAACCGGAGAAGCAAGTTGAAATCTGTAAACAAAAAAAAAAAAATGCAATATTAAAAAAAAAAAAAAAAATATTTTTTAAAAAACGCTTACAAAAATATCTACTCAAGAAAAAAAAATCAGAGCTCAGTTTGCAACAGCACAGCAGGATATAAAATACTTTCATTGCAGTAAAATTCATTTGAATAAAAATTTCGGTCTTAAATAAATTTTACAAACTTAGAATTATTAACTGCATTCATTTGATTTGATATGACTTGCCTTGGCTTGGTTTGGCTTGGCTTTAGTTGGTATCTAAGGTTTTTTTTAACTGAATAACAATTTTGATGCATTCAAATGCAAATTGCAAAATCCAATTGACAACTAGCAGCGCCTTAACACAACACAACTATTCAGTTGTATCTCAACTCTATACGCATTTGCAAATGAGGCAGGCGTATATTGCTGCTGCTCCTGCTCCTGCTACTCGCTCGCTCGCTCGCTTGAAGCGTACTTGAATCGGTTTAACCCAATTCATTTATAGATTCATTTGAGCATGCATAGAAATTCATCAATCATGCATTTCTATATAAGCAATATCATCATCAGGCAAAACATATCTCATCTTCGTCGCGCAGCAAGAGTCAACGTAAACGTAAGTCTCAGCATCGATTGCAACTTTGATTCTATTCAACTCAACCGCATTAAATCATCATCATCATCAACATCATCATCATCATCGCCAACAACGTTGTTCCTTGCAGAATCCTCCACATCATTAACAATATCAAAATGTTAGTTAAC
This sequence comes from Leucophenga varia, assembly GCA_018903435.1. Classification (NCBI taxonomy): domain Eukaryota; kingdom Metazoa; phylum Arthropoda; class Insecta; order Diptera; family Drosophilidae; genus Leucophenga; species Leucophenga varia. The sequence continues at coordinate 3,048,064 of JAEIFJ010001414.1, forward strand.
ATTCAGTTGGGCTTTGTTCGTTTAGTAAGAGCTACGAGTGTGTTTCGAAAAGTTTTAATTTTGTGTTATAGTTTAGGTGAATAAAATATAAAGAAATTTGTTTCTGGCAACGCTGTACTCAGATAGTCGTGGTGAATTTGTTTTAAAGTGTTAGCATATTATTCAATCTTCATTCCTCGAAACATGTAATTTTGTGGAAACTTTGTATTTAGAAAAAGTCTAATAATTTCGTCATATATTATTGAATTTTACCCTTAAAACATTCGTTTTACTCGTAAATGTGCGTTATATTAAATACTGTGTAACCAAACATCTATAAAGTTGAAAAATTTGGGGGAAAAAAAATAGAAAATTACGTTTGCTTTGAAAATTTTACATATATAGCATCGGAATATCGTAGAATTATATATTATATTCGAAAGGTTTAAGTTTTTTCTTTCCAAAGCGGGTTTAAAATTAAAAATCGACCCGAAGTGTACTGAGTTATTGTCACATAAGTAAAAACTTAAAACGAAAAAAAAAAAAAAAAAAAACATAAAAAATCAAAAATCAAAAAAAAAAAAAAGAGTTTTTAACCATTTGTCCAGATTTTCGAAGTGTTCCGCAGAATTCCAAGTATGCCGTTTTGTTTGGCTCGACCAGACCTACAACACCTACTATAAGATTTTTTCAGCTAAGTGATCTCTTGTTTTTTTAGCAATAAAATTTAAACCCGAAATCAAGAACCAAGCTTAGGTTTTTTTGATATTTTCATGAAATCTATGATCGCTTGAAGCTCAGTTTGTTTGCTCATATCGTCTTTATCACTCTGAGATAAATTGTTTAAATATTAATGAAAGGCAAAATATTGAGACCAAAGACTTCTCAGACAACCTGCATTACATATTTTTTTATTGCGAATGAATGCATATCATGCTAATGATGCTTGAAACTACTTCACCACGTGACTTTAAAATTGAATTTCCTATTGCGAAATTGCAAATTTGTGTGAACTGCAACAATAGACAGAGTGAGAGTGAGGAAAAGATGCTGCTTAAACCCCTACTCAGAATAGGTTCAACAAAGTTCAATTCATAGAGTTCAACATTAGAGTTTATTATTAAATTTAAGTGGGTCGATTGGCCAATACAAAAAAAATGCATAAAAGTATTTTTTTTTATAAATAATGCAGCGGAATTATAAACTCTCTGAAGGCTTATAATATATAAAACTATCAATTTAAATGTATGCCAAAGCTGCAGTTGATTAGTTGAATTGTAAAAATATTGTATCTTGCAGATACTTTTTTTTTGTTTTAAAGTTGATGTTTTTCATTTCTGCTTCTTTAGTTTTTGTGCAATTAATTGAAGTACATTTCAATAAACTAATTCGCGCTTAATGAAAACAAATCGATGCCAAATATAAAAGAAGATTACAAAGCGGCAGCCAAGATGCAGCAGCAGCAGCTGAATCTGTATTTTATATAAGTTATGGCGCAGCAAATATCAAGAGATAATTGGCATACACACTTCTTCTTCTTCTTCTTCTTCTGCTATAGCTGTCTGCAATTCAGTTCAGTTCAGTTGAAATACTCTGACACACAAAGCTACACAAAAATGACATCGTAAAATGCAAGATTTACTTTTATTAAATACCATGGCCTGGCATGGAAAGAGAAGTGTAGTATGCCAGCATGTTATGGGCACATCTTGATTAACGTAAACGAGCCAAAATGTGGCAAGTAGTTTTTTGGGAAATATGTAGCAGTAGAAGTTCACAGCTGGAGAAATAGCTGTTTGCAATGTAGCAGTATGTAGAACGCAGGGCACCCTGGTCAAGTCAGAAAAACCACAAACAAAAAAAAATATATTTAAAATGACATTTTCGGAAAAAAAAAAAAATGAACTCTCGCATTTAGTGTTTGCCGATTATCATCATCACCATCATCATCATCATCATTATGAGCGTCATTGTGTGTAATTAATTTATTGAGTTTGCAGAGCAACTATTCGATTTTTTGGCCAATGCTGCTGCTGCTTTTGTTGCTGTTGTTGTTGTTGCGTTGAGCATTCGAACGCGGTCAGTTCGAATAAGAGCGTCATTCATTGTCACTGCTTGAGGTTGTAAAATTTTAATGTGCACTTCATTATCTCGACTTGAAAATCTAATTACGCTTACAAGAACTTCTGCGTCGTCGTCGTTGTCGTTGTCGCTGCATGTCTGCATGTGCGTGCGTTGTGCGTGTTTTGTGTGCGTTTAGGGATCAGTGTTATTCATTGAATTCACATTGAAGGTCTATTTCAGTAGCTAGAGGCAGGTGGCAAACTAGACAACATTAGCTACTTTATATAGTCAGCTCCTTAGGTTATATTACGAGTTTGTGCAACTAGCGCTATCTCAAAAAAAGTATCTATCTGTTCGCTGTTTCTTATGTTGCACATCGCACCGCGCTGATAAGCTGCACAAAAAAAGGAAAAAAAGGCCGACACTATACTTGGCAGTTGTGTTCTATTTCGGCATAGATACAAACAGCAAAAAAAAAAACCGTGTATAGTGCAACAACTTCATTGGCCTTCTTATCACAAGGTTCCATCATTATCATTATCATCATTGCCATAGCCATTATCATCAGTGTCGTCGTTATTGCCGCCGTTGTTCATGTTGTTCTTGCTGCCAGCATTGCCACTGTCTCTTGGCTGCTTCAGTGTTGTACAATAATTAAAAGTTTAGTAAGTCGTTTTTCCTTTTTTTGCCAACATTTTTTTTATTCCATCTTTCTTCTTTTTTCTTCATTTTTTTTTATTGTTTTATGAGCTGCACAACAAGTTAATTAGTCATTTGGCATTATCATTCCCAGAGATATGAGTTGTCTTAAAGTGAAATAATTTATACGTTTATATGACAATTTTTATGATGAATTTGTTGTAGTGGCTGGCTTGTAAGTTGTTGAACGTCGTTGTATGTGCAATTTATTATGAAATCAATAAAAAATGAAAAAGGAAAAATAATATTTATCTCATGCATCATAAATTAGCGCTTACATGGAACATATTAGGAAGCATTGCTGTGATTGATTTAGAAAGATACAAAAAGTTCAGTGCACTTCATTAATAATTATTATAAATATTTTATTTATTTTATTTATTTTTTAGCTTTGATTATAATTTTCGCTAATTAAACTTACAAAAGATAGCATTAAGCCAAGTAAACATAATTTTAATTATATTTATTTATTCATAAATTGTTTTTTTTTTTTTTTTTTTTTTTGTTATTGCCTGTTTTTGAAAGTGTGAATTGTTGCATAAATTATACAATTTTTTTTGCTTAATGACCTTAATCGTTTATTTTTTATGTATTTAAATTGATTTTTTTTTTTTTACACGATCAGTAACAATAATAATGCAACAGAGGAATAAAAGGTACAACTAATTAAATAAATAACTATGCAATTAATTAGTTGTAAAGTGAGAAAAAAAGACTATTGTTCGCATTCAGATTTATACAGGGTGTGTTGCGCAAAAATGAGTTATATACGCAATGTATTCTTAAAAAATTAAAAAAATTGTTAATGAGAACGTAAATATCGATTAATATAGCGAATAGAGACCTTTCATTTTTGTGCTGGAAGAACTCCTATTTTTATTAAGTATGAATAATTCTTAGTACTTTTGTATCAAGAACTATTGTTCATTGCATCAAGAATAGTCGTTTCTTTTTGCCAAGAGCAAACGTTCTTTGTATCTTATATCTTTCTTTCGGCCAAGTTCAATCGCTTCTTGTGTCACGAACAATCGCTCTTTGTATCAAGAACAATCGTTCTTTTTGCCAAGAACATTCTTTCTTTGTATCAAGGACAATCTATCTTTGTATCAAAAACAATCGTTCTTTTTATCAAGAACAATCGTTTTTTTATATCAAGAACAAGCGTTCTTTTATATCAAGAACAATTGTTCTTTGTATCAAAAACAATCGGTTTTTTATGTTAAGAACAAATGTTCTTTGTATTAAGAACAATCGTTCTTTGTATCAAGAATAAAGTTCTTTTTCTAAGAACAATCTTTCCTTGTATCTAAAACAATCATTCTTTCTGTCAAGAACAATCGCTCTTTGTGCCATGAAGAACAGTTCATTGATTCCAAGAACAATAGTTCTTTGCATCAAGAACAATCGCTCTATTGTATCAAGAACAATCGTTCTTTGTGTCAAGAACAATAGTTGTTTGTAGTTCGTTTTTTTTTATAAAAAATTACAAATTTTTAAATGTGCTCAGAACTATTCTTGAAATTTGAAATGAACATTGTATTTGATTTCAGAAAACAAGTATCTTATTTTAGTATCAATCAACCTGTATTTATATGACGCTTTTGGTATTATATATTAAAAGCAAAGTAAATCATTTGCAAGTTATTACACCCTGTTTTTCTTTTTTTTTTTTTTTTAAATTTATAAGGTGCATTGCAAAGTTAGCTTTTTAAATATTGTCGGAAGTGGAAATGATTGCAAAGTCCATGATTGGAAAGCGTACATTCCAATTGTTGTTGTAAGCATTGCAATTGGGTAGCGAATGATGGCAGACGCTGATTTGACACTCTTGAGCGTGTTTGTTCACAACGCCTTTTACAAAAAAAAAAAAACAAAAGCGAAGCGTGAGTAAATTTTTGTTGTTTTTGTTTTTGAATGTAGCTAAAAAACGAGGTGCAACAACAACAATAAAATATCTGCACAACAGCGCTTAAACACCTTTTAAATGTATGTTGTTGCTCTTATTGCTATTGCTGTCGTTGTTGTTGTTGCTGTTGCAAGTTGTTGTGTATGAATGTCGAATGTGCGAAATCAACAAGCGATCATGCATGCACGTTTCGAACAATTAAAATAAAAATCTTGAAAAGCAAATAATTTTAATTAAATGCCAATACCAATGCTTGAGCGCGCGCGAAACCAATTCCAATTGGATACGCTTAACATTATTTTATGTGTTGTTGTTGTTGCCATTGTTGTTGTTGTTGTTTTACGTTGCTGTTTTACGTTACGTTACCAATCTGTGTTTTATTTTTGCACTACGGATGTGCGAATGCAAAATGTTGCTGTTCTTGTTTTTATTTTTGTTGTTGTTGTTGTTGTAGACTCATAAAAATTGCACAGATTGCATGCAACAGATAAAATGCGACAAAAACAACAAACAAGCACAACAATTACAATGCGGCAAGCAACAGCGACCGCTGCATGTGTATGTACTATATCTCTCTTGCTCGCTCTTTCTAACTAAAATGTGTGCTTGTCCATGCGTCCGTCCGTCTCCGTCCGTCTGTTATGTGCTGCCAATGCCAACAAAATCAACAATTGGCTATAAAAATTTATATAGCATTTTATTCCTTTCGTTTTAGTTGTATTTTTATATGTTTTTTTATTTTTTTTACCTTTATGCTTGACACCGTTTAAGCGTTTTGTTTTTTTTTTTTTTTATATTCTTCAAATATGTTTAATAAACAAATTAAAGTCTTCAATTTATAATTTGTACACACCCACAAAAAAAAAATTTTATATGAACACATCTGTTGTTGTTTTCTGATGCAGTTGAAGACGCTGTTGCAGCGTGATCTGTTGTTGAAGAATGAATAAATGAGTGAATGAGTGAAGGCAACAACTGCAAAGCAAACAATTTGTAGTCAGATACATTTTTATTATTTTCTCATAGATACATTTATACTAGAAGTATATTAATTTAGCAAAGGAAGCTGTCATATAATATAATTCTTTTCTATCGAAGAGACAGTAAGAATCAATATGCTCCATTTTAATGGACAGCGCAACTGCAAATAATTAAAAAATTTCATACAGGGCTGGTTCCGAATCTCTTCTAAAACTCAATAAAATAATTAATATAATTCACAATTAGTTTAAAATTTATTTAAAAAATAATTAAAGTATTTTATAAATATAGTATAAACTTATTGTGAATTATATAAAACTTCTCATTGAATTTTAAAAGATATTTAAAACCAACTAAAATAAATTTTGTATAACACCCCTGATAGTAATTTAGACTTGTAAAAATTGTTACAGATACTTTTTGAATTCAGAAACAAAAGAAGCGTATAAAATATTGGCTGCTTTTAAAGTGATTTTGTTTTCGTTTATTTTTGTTATTGTTTTTTTTTTTTTTTTTTTTTTGTTCCACTGTGATTGTGGAGACAAATGATTATAACGATGATGTTGCGGCAATTATGTTCAAGTCTTTTCCTGCCTCTTATTTATTTTGTATTTTTTTTTTTTTTTTTTTTTTTGTTAAACGCGTCTGTGGATATTTTTCTTAAAATTTTTTTTTTTATTTGTTAGCTTATACAGCGTCATCGTTTTGTCTGTAACGTTTTTTGTTCCAATCAATTGCTGCGTTGGCGTTTAGTCAGAAAGTTTAAATCTTTGAGATACCACAGAGCAATTCGGCCGCAGATATCAAGCAGCGTGAAGCAACTTTGACCCAATTGAGGGAGTCGGTGTCGGTGTTGAGCATTGCTGTCACAGACAGTCGTCGGTGTTAGTTTGTGTCTGGTCTATATTATCGACCTTATATACCTACTATAAATATAATTGAAGAAAAATTGAGTTTGAGTGAAAGGAATTGTGTGTGTGTCTTGGCGTGGCGTGGCTGAGATTATCTTAAAATTTTTTTTTTTTTTTTGTTATTTTTCGGATTGAATTCTTCAAGTTGAAAGGTTGTAGAGCAAAGCGACAATTTTAATGCAAAAGTTATGCGTAGGCGAAACAGATAAAAAAGATTTAAAGTTATAAGCTAAACATTTCCTTTTTAAATTTGTTTTTTTTTGTTTATTTTTTTTTAAAAGAATTTTATAATTATAATATTGCTGTGGCTATATGTCACTGTTTCTTAAAGATCATTGCGTAAATTCTTTTATTAAAAGTTTCTAAAAAGTTGAGTTTCTAAGATTTTTAATTTTTTCTTTTACTATGTCCGCTATGGACTTTGAGATCATTGAAGCAATTTGTTCCAAACCGGTTTCATTTGCAAGGTAAAAAATGCAAGGTTGATTTATGACCACTAAGACAATGAATTTGACACATTCTTTTAGTCGATTTTCAACGTTTTCGATACGCCGGTATTTTTTAGTACTTTTTGTATATTTTTATACTAGACACAACATATTTTAAACTCGCGGCAATCAAAAAAATAATAATTAATAAAATAGTTCAGCTTAAAATAAACATTTGTCACTCATAGTCCATTCCATATTTCCATTAACCCTTTTTCTTCACAACTTGAAAGTAACAAAATTTTAATTTACTAATTCCAATCCAAATCGAAATGCATTAAACCAAAATTAAACATTATAAAGATAAAATCCATTGACTAATTGCTAACCATTAAGCGATTAAAGTACGAAATGTGCGTGTGCTGCACTACAAACGTAGATACATTTTAGATTCATTGATTTATTGATTGAAATGAAACAGATGCCGCTGTCAAATATATTGTATAAATATTCAGTAGGCATAAAGAACAAAAGAAAAAAAAAAAAAAGAGCAGAAATAGGTACTAATCACTACGAATGCGCATAGAAAGTTCATTATTATTTCTATTATCACCGAGCACTATCAATTAAATTTCTTTGTTTTGGGCTTAAATCGATTAACATATGAATTAGACAACGACTACGACGATGACGATGACGATAGCGTTGAAAAGGCTGTCAATGACACACCCTGACGCGATATTTGCCCCCACGCAATGCGACAGACAGACACACACACACAAAATACTAAAACCGGCAGTTTGCTCCAATCCATTCAAGCTGCCAGGATAGACGCCTCACGCATTTACAATCAATCATTTCAATCAATTCAGACAAAAGACGGCAATTGTTATGGTCGCATAGTACGAGTCATGAGTAAATGCATAGAATGATTGCTGCATATGCGTTCATTCATTCATTCATTTAATCAGTCTCTCATTCATTCATTGAAACAATGCCGCCACCGCCACAGCTTTTAGTTTGCGTTTAACGCCTCATGGCTTCAGTGACAACAAAGCATTGAAAATGAAAAGCAAACTGCTGCTGCTGCTTGTCAGTGACTATGTATCTTAACAGTGTGACTACCCACACAATGTGTGAAATAGATTTTCTACTAGAACGGGTGTGATATGTGATCTATCTTTTTGTGTGTGTGTTTGTGCGTTTTTGCGTGCAGGCATTATGCGCTTAGAGCATACACACACACACACACACAACCTTAGACTCCTTTTTGGTTTGTATCCTCGGAAATCGGCTCATGTACGACGCCTCTTGTTTGTTAACCGCATAAATGCGTAGACAACATGCAATGCATTTGATAGATACATAAATAGATAGTTGAATAGATAGATAGATTGATATTTAGATACATAGATTGCTTGATAATAGTGAGAATTTCTGGCAGTAGCAGCAAAACAGACAAAGACGAAAAACAACTGTAACCGCATTAAATGAGTTTAATTAATTTTGTAGCATTTGATTTGGGTATTTCAGTGAGTGAGTGAGTGAATGAATGTGTAAGACAAAATGATTGAGTACATTAAACAATGCAATAGTTAGACAAAAATGTATATTTTCATGAAATGAATTGCTTAAATTTGTATACCCGGCTTGCTTACATATGAAAATCGCGATGGGATAAAGTTGATTTGTAACTTAGTCAATGTTTATATGTAATATCGTGCTTTGTACCAAGAACAAGCATTCTTTTTGTGAGACAAATTTTTTTTTTTCAAGAAAAATAGTTATTTGTATCAAGAACAATAGTTATTTGCATTAAGAGCATTGGTTCTTTGTATCAAGAGCATTGGTTCTTTGTATCAAGAGCAATGGTTCTTTGTATCTAGTACTATGGTTTTTGTATCAAGAACAATGGTTCTTTGTAAATCAATGGTTCTTGGATTTAAGAGCAATGGTTCTTGGCATTAAGAGTAATGGTTCTCTATATCAAGAGCAATGGTTCTTTGTATCAAGAGCAATGGTTCTTTGTATCAAGTACTATGGTTCTTTGTATCAAGAGCAATGATTCTTTGTATCAAGAGCAATGGTTCTTAAAATTAAGAGCAATGGTTCTTTGTATTAGGAGCATAAGTTCTTGGTATTAAGAGTAAACGAACTTTACAGTATGAAGAGCCGTTCCTTATATTAAGAACAGTCGCTCTATATAACAAGTAGCAGCGATCTCTGTATCAAGAACGTCCTGAGCAATGTCTTTGATCTTGTTTTCTTCTTTATAAGTGTAGGCGTCAAGCAGTACAACGTTCTCATCGCTGCATTTAATATTCGTATGAGTATTCGCATTCTCAGTTTGAATTTCAGACCAGCACTAGTGTCAATTAGAATTTTAAAAATTCTTCCCTTTTAATGCTACACAACAATGTATGCAGCCAAAGTATTGAACCTTCTATTGAATTGATTTGCGACCAAACAGTTTCATTAGAAAAACATGCGGGTTTATGTTGCAGTGATTGTGTATAATTAAATTAAAATTTATGCAATTTTTAAAGTACATTTTTCAACCAAAAAAAAAAAAAAAAACTTATTAAAATACATTTCTTTCTTCTTGTTTTTCTTGCAGTTGCCAATGAATGCTGTTAATGTGAACATCGTCGCACTCGAGCAATAAAAATGTCTGTCGCAGCAGCAGCAGCAGCAGTACTCGGCGTACTATGAAAAAGTGTTTATTAAGTAAAGCGTCGTGTGGCATAAAGATACAAAAATGCGTCAAAATACAGTTTAAATGTCGTCGTCATCAACGTCACCGTGGTGTGCTGTGCAGTATATGTGAAAAATGCAAAAATGCGTTATAAATTTTTATGAGTGTACGTTTTAACGAGCAAAATTACGCCGCGAGTGTTATTAGCAAAAAAAAGAAAATAAGCAAAGACTACAAAATTTAAATCAATTTTTTTTTTCTTGCATTTCAAATATTCTTTTTGTTTTTTAAAAAATTTTTTTTTTTTTTTGGAATTTAACTTCAAAAGGCGCTAAAAAGAAAAAGCTTTTCCAGCTGGGTTTTCTGTTGTTGTTGTTGCTGATGTTAACGTTTAGCTTTATTACATTTTGTTCGCGCAGGAAATTGCATGTTTAACGCCGGCGCTAAAGACCGGCAGCAGCAAAGTGAAATTGTAGAAGGCAGCAGCAGGAGCGCACGTGACGCTATAATCAGCCATTCGTGTGTGTTCAGTGTACTTTACTAATAGACGCTATTTAGCAGCAGCAGTAATTGCTCTGCAGCAAATGCTGCGCGCGCGCATATACACACACGCACGCACAAATGAAACTTAAAATAAAAAAAATACAAAAAAAATCAACAACAAAAAAATAGAAAATTTCAAAAGAAAATAACGAGTGAAAAACTGTTTGAAAACGAGAGAAAAGTTGCTCTGTATGCGTGCCATTCATTTGGAATAAGAACAACAACAACAACAGCAACAATAAGACACTAACTAGCAAATTAAAAAAAAAAAGAAAAAACTCATACCAATTCCTTCACTTACCACCACAATCATGGCTGTCAGTAACATTGTCTGCGAATGGCTACGCGCCCTCGGTCTTGCACAATATGCCGAGAGTTTTCTTGACAATGGCTATGACGATTTGGAGATTTGCAAACAGGTCGGTGATCCTGATTTGGATGCAATTGGCGTTGAGAATCCCGTACATCGACATAAGCTATTAAAAAAGCGTGCGACAATTACGCGAGAAGGGCGCTGCATCCGTTTATTTTATGCTTAACGATCCGAATTCATTATCAGGCAGCATGGAGATACTCTGCGAGACGCCGCCCAACGAATTGGAGCTGGTGCTGCGTGAACAGCTGGAGTCCGATGGTGTGCGTCTGACAGCGCATCCATATTCAACACCGGTAAGTACAATAGTAGTATAGTACTCGTAGTTAAAATATCATAGTTATTCTCCCATTGTATCGTATCGTTATGTATTTTATTGTATGTATTTTTTTTTTTTTTTTAGTAGAAATATTTCAAGCATTGCATTTGACATGTGTTCTGCGAGTTTAATGAGGCAATTTCTGATTGTACAACAATTTTCTATATTTAATTGCAGCATTTAGTGTGCAGTCTACATCATTAAGTTTTATATAAAATTATGGAGCTAGCCTCTTTATTTGATTTGAGAAGATTATTGAGTTTTCCAGATTGAATAACAACTTCATTGCTCCCCGATTCATTTTACTGCTTGTAGACCTTAAAGTGCTTCTTAATTTTTTTTAAGGTTTTTTTAATATTCTAAGCCTTGATACTTCCAGACGCTTGGTCATAAGATCGAAATTGCCATCCTCTAGTATGCTTAGTTTTCCAGATTGCCTATTACAGTCCTTTTCACATAGAATCTCCGCCTCTATTTATCGTTTCTCAGACTTGGACTTAGGCATTAGAAGGGAATCATTGGCAACAGATGTCTTTTCAGTTCTTCATGACTCAGATGCCCAAATGGCATTCCAAATCATTATAAGGTTCGACTACATCTTATAACAACTCACATTCTCGTAGAATTTAGCGTTTATTAGGACCAAGATTGCCTTCGAATTTCAGTCAAAACTTAGCGCTTCATTGGATCATTCTATTCCAGTTTGTCCATATTGTTAGGTGAGGTGCTCAAATTTTTGCCACACTTTATCCATGCAAAACTCTTAGATTTTAATGGTCCTTCATTTCGTTGTTCAGTTTAAAGTTCTACTATAGACATTGGATTACACAATTAAGTTGCCTTTTAGTAAAAAACAAAACGTTTAATAATAAAAAAAAAAAGAAAAGTACTTAAGAAAAGATTTTCTTTATAAAAGCACTCAGTTTTCCAATTAAGATTTTTAATTGAAAGCACGTTAAGTGTAATTAAAGCCAAATCTACCTGCACCACTCATGTCACAAATGACGCTTTCCATTTTCATTTTATGTGTTCCCACATATATACTATACAGACTCGATTTTCGTCTGAAGATTTGAATAGTTTTAAAACTTTCAATTAAACTTCCGCATTTGTGTGTGCAATAGAGTCAAGTCAAGCTGTCCAAAACGACGACATGAATCGCCCACACCAAACTGCATACTAGCATACTACAAGTATGTATATCAGTCAAAGCAAAGCAAAGTAAAGTAGAGGACGGACGCAACGCAATGAGTGTCAACCGAAATTCCAAATTCCAAGCTATTCAATGTCACTTTAGCGCTTTGAATTAAAAATCTAAAGGATACATACAGCTGTTGTAAGAGCACTAACGAAGGTAATACATACATGGCAGGAGTAGGAGCAGGAGCAGGAAAGAGAGAGAGCTGAAGAACTGAAATATACACAGAATTTACTTTGACAACACCCAAAAGACGCAAAAAACCGAAAACGACACTACACCACGCTGCTCTGTTTAATGTTCCTGCTACACCATTCAAAATGTCAGCCCAGGTGCTTGACAGCAGCGGCGTATGAAGGTGAACACTCTCGCTCTTTTGAATGGCTCTGGTGCTGCGACCGTGTGTCTCGAGTGTCACGTTGGCTGGCTGGCATTGTTTTAGTTTCCAAACCATGTAAAAAAAGAAGCTCTTTAACATATTTCATATGAGTCGTCTTTGTTTTATTTTTTGGACAAAAATTTGCTTCAATTCTTTTTTTTTTTTGATTCTATAATTCTTGGGTTCATTCGTTTTGGCATGCAGTTTGTTACATGTAAAAAAGGGAGATTGGAAGAAATTGGAGTCATAAAGTAACTCTTGATTAGCTTTATGTCGATTTTATGAGATGTTATTCATTTAATCTTTGCTTGGAACTAGAGATTGGCGTAGGGACGGGATTCCCTTGGGTCCCGCTGGGTCCTCGGGGCGACACCCGTTTCTACTTGGAGGTATTCTAGGATTAATAATTTTTAAACTGTCTAAATTTTTACTTTTAACGCAGTCTTTATGCTAACTGTCCGCCTGTCCGTACTTTTTAGATTTTTGAAGAGTCTTAAGACTTCGGTTTCGCTTAAGCTACAATTTTCTCTTAAATTTTATTTTTTTTTTTGCATAATTGCAGTCTGCTGCTTCATCTCGAGTATGCAATTAAAAAATTGCGGAAAATTTGTTGTTTTTTTAAATAATTTTTTTTTTTTGTAACTTCAAAAAATTAATTTCAAAAAATGATGAAGAATGATAATAAACGAAGAAGAAATTCCCATGCATCAGAGTTGTTTAATCCGCCGCAGGCGATTTACTGCCATCAAAAGCGTTTAGCGCAAAACTTTAAGGTTTGATTTATTATGCAAAAATATTATGACTCAAAGAACATAATAAAGCAAAAGTCAAACGGCAGCAACAAACTCAAAGATTTAAAGACAGACAGACAGACGGACGGACAGACAGACGGACAGACAGCTACCTACAGGATGCGCCGCCAAATGGCAGAAAAGGAGGACAGAAGGCAAATCAAAAGCATCAGAAATTTGTATGTCAGTCAATCTGGTCGCGGAGTTGTTGTACTGTTGTGATTTATACGTTGGCCTGAGAAGTTGCTCGTGTCGACCGGCTGGATTGTGAATGAATGTGGGAGACGCAAGTTTTCCTTCCAGACTTCAGATACAAATTCAAAGCTGTATCGAGTTTGTGTGTAGAAAGTCTTGATGCGTTCTGTTGCGAGCGCACAAATCACGTCATTGAGTTGTTTTCATCATCAACATCGTCGTTGAAATCATCGTCAGCCACAGCAGTACCAGCAGCAACAGCAGGCTTAGTGTCTTCAAGAGATTCAAAGCTTCAAAGGCTTACAAACTGGAAACGCCGTAGCATTCATGCTTATCATTGGACAATTTGCTTGTGCCAATTTTTATTGCATACACAGAGAAGATTTGCTTATATTGTTGCGATTATTGCTTAATTTTTAGTCATAGTAAAAACTTATTCTATATTTATTTTAAGTAGTTATTTTTGTGAGCGACAGACACTGAACGATCTATGTAGAACCGCAGTAAGTAATACAATCATTAATATTGAAAAGTGAATCTATTCTGCCTCATTCGTTGCCTAATCAATAAAAAACTATTTTGATCCATTGACCCTATCCAGTAACAGCTGTGTAATGATGTGTTGAGGCAAACGACTGCGATTTAAAATCGCTGTGACTACAAACAGTGATTAGATCGTAGTTCACGAAAAAGCAAACAGCGATTACTGAACAGTTTCACTGTTCTCGAAGAGCCATCGACTGCCACTATCAATAGTGATCGCAAGTCACTACTTTTAGTCGCATTGCGACATTGCGATTATTAAATCACTGTGAAAAAATCACAGAAAGTGTTCTTTTGCCAACACTGCTGTCAGCTAACAGCATTGTCAGTTAACAGCATTGTTAGTTAACAGCATTGTCAACTAACAGTATTGTTCGCCAACAGCATTGTCCGCTAACAGCATTGTCAGCTAACAGCATTGTCCGCTAACAGCATTGTCAGCTAACAGCATTGTCCGCTAACAGCATTGTCCGCTAACAGCATTGTCGCTAACAGCATTGTCCGCTAACAGCATTGTCCGCTAACAGCATTGTCAGTTAACAGCATTGTCCGCTTACAGCATTGTCAGTTAACAGCATTGTCCGCTAACAGCATTGTCAAGCAGCATTGTCCGCTAACAGCATTGTCAACTAACAGCATTGTCAGTTACTAACAGCATTGTCAAAGCTAACAGCATTGTCCGCTAACAGCATTGTCAGCTAACAGCATTATTCTTTTTATAATTTCGTACAGGTTTCCAATCCAATTTCAAATCCCGGTCTAAATAGTCTTTCAAACCCGTTTTAGATTCGAAACAGCGATGTTCAGCCAGTTTCCCATGTTGAAGCAATGTCGAACTCTTTGCTTGTTGTGGCTAAAGTTGTTATCTTTGTAGCATCTAGCCAAAGAATCGCATATTCAGTCGAAAATCCAGAGTTCTAGATATTGCCTACAATATTTTACTGTGTACATAAAGCTGCGTACTACGGCATAGCTCATCCATACCAGAGACCACATCGCTCATCTTTCAACTATAGCTTAACTCGGCTTGGATTTGTATTCATTCTTTCATTCATTCATACATTTCTTTGTTTCTTTCAATATTGTACAATTTTTCTTACAAGCTTGTGGACTTCTGTATTAGTCTGCATACGATGTGCATAAAGTCGACCGATCAACCGACCGACCGACGATGTATTTACTTAGCTAACAACTGCAGATTGAGAATGAGGATGTGCATACGATGTACGCTGAACGAGCGTATAGAGTTCATATCTCTAACTTTCTGTTTGTCTGTCTGTCCGTCCGTCTGTCTGTCCAGTTCAATGCAGCGTTCGTTCTTTCTTTCTATCTATCTGCTGTCTTTTTTTTTATTCGTATATATTTTTTTTTGTCTGAATGACGACTGTGGACGATTGTGGAGGCTGGCTGGCGCATGTTTATACGCCAGCAAAAACTTATTTATTACTCATTCAGCTGCAAAATTGTTCCTTAATTGCCCATATCAGCTGAGAAATGAAATTTATTACCTGGCGTGTGTAGCATGACTGCTGCCACGAATAATGCAATGAGATGAGATGAGATGACTACAAACTGCTGTGAGGATTGGATAGAGATTGCAACGCTGCTGCTGCTGCTGCTGCTTGTGCTGCTGCAGCTATCTTCTTTCACTAGTTTTCGACTACAGAACTACATGAAGGATGTGAATGACGACGACCACGACAAGAACAACGACGACGACGACGACGATTGCGATGACTGCTAAACTTTGGCATGGACATCATTAGCTTTGCTCATCACAGCATTTTGTGTTTGTATGTTTACTTAAATATTGTGTGTAGATGATGTTAAGTGGAGGCTGACTGCTGACGCTGATGCTGAGGCTTGAGGCCGTTTAATGAAGACTCTGTGAGAGTGAAATCTGCTGTGTGTCTGCTTTACTTCCTTTTGAAATTTTTTGATTTTTCAATGCCAATTTACTTGCAGCAACAACATAAACCAATTCACCACGTTGCAACTTTACCACAATACAGCACGATTGTTCTTGTTGTTGTTGCTGTTGTTTGTTTCTATTTATGCTGCTGCTGCAATGGCATCATCAGCAGCAACAGCATCACTTCGTCTTCAATAGCCAGCGAAATGCTATGTAATGCGCCACACTTGCGCCGAAGTCTTTGCTCTTTTGCTCTTTTTTTTTTTTTTTTTTTCCTTGTCTCAAAATGCGCCATTTTAGCCTTGACCAGGTCAAATGTTTGTTCTTGTTCGTTCTCTTTCATCTGCAATATAAGTTTTCGTTGCTTCGTTGAATCTTGGAATTTTATTAAGGGCTAAGGTTGCGTTGGGACCTTATTTGATACGCTTTTGATATTGATTTGTCTTTTGATCTTCTGCTTGAATTGTGGCCTGATTTCATTTTATGAACTTGCTCCATTTTTTACATTCGGTCTGGTTGAACTCGAGTTGAGCATTGATTAAATTGCCAATTCAATAAATATTTATACAAATTTTTTTCTTTTTTTTTTTTGCAACAGAATTGATTTTAAATTTGTAATTGCAATGAAATTGAGAAATAACAGAATGTATCTGAAATATTTCATGGCATACATAAGCAACTTCATTTGAAATTGACTAAAAGTTGTGCGTTTTTTATTCCTTGTTCCTTTTTTTTTTTTTTTGTTTGATTAAATAAACTCTGCTTCAATTCGTTTGTATTTAATTAATTTAATTGGTATTTAATTACGCTTGCTATTTAATTAAACACATTTAAAAAAAGTGAAGAACTCAAGCACGATAAACTCAAGCAAAAAAAAAAACGAAAGGACAATTGCTAAACTTCGTCGTAGTCGTCGTAGTCGTCGTCATGTAAACCCTAAAAAAGCTAATGACGCCGAAAGTGCTTGGGGCAGAGGTTCAGGTCAAGAGCACAGCAAATTAAACTTGCTAACTCTGATGACGACGACGACGACGTTAGGGATGGATGGATGGATTGGATTGCATGGATAACTGAAATGGAATGGAATGACGAACGATATCAAAGTGGCGCTCGCTCACGGAATACAAACAATTTGAGTGGTTTGCTGCTGCTGCAATGCAATGAAAATTAAAAGGTTGAAGTTTGACTAATACAAAAAAAAAAAAATTAAATTTTTTTTGCCATTTGGCGGCAAGTTACTTTGGTGCTGTACATATTTATTTAAAAGCGTTTTTCGTGTTATTTAAACCAATGAAATGTTTCGAATGGCAAACCATAATTAACGTTTTAAATATGTATTAAAGTGACTTACTGAATTTTTCTTAAGAACAGAGCAATGTCGGGTATTTTGGTAAGTTTATATGTTTATATGTGTATGTCTTATGTAGTTGCCTAAACTATTAGAACAAAGCTTAGCTGTATCGAGGAAAATATAAAGCGTTTGCATAGTTTATACAACATTTCAAAATTCACAAATTTGTTGAAAGGTGGCAACACTAAAATATATTATACTAGCGTATACTCGGCGTGTGCAACAACGTTGTACGTGCGTTTCGGCGGCTTTTTCGTTTTCGCAGCGCCACCAAAATATATTAAGACTAACGTAAAAACATACTAAAAAATACCAGATTCATTGCATCGCGCTCAAAATATTTTGGCGTGCAATCAGCTGTTTTTTTTTGTTTTTCGCTTGCAACGAGTCCACAAAATTTGGAGGCTAGTTTAATAAAGACATATAAAAAAGCTAAACCTTTTTGTATATCAAATTAGAAAATGAACTTCTTAATGTACCTAATACATTTTTTATTGGATTTTTAATTTCATTGCTTGTTAGCCTTTCAAATGAAACCGGTACAGGACTCATTGGTTGAATGGTATCAAAGTACATAGCGGACATAGAAACATTTTTACTATTTTTTATAGATTATGCAAAGTGGCAGCACATGACAGCAAAAGGAAAAAGTAGCTTTTTATTACAAAATTTAATGAAAAATAAAGTGTGAAAATATATAAAGTAGTTCGCTAATTAAATTTACCAGCTAAATGGGTTAAGTAAATATGACATCTGCTTTTACCACTTGTCGCTCCCATAGCGTAATCCGCTTGCTCTCTCAATTAAATTAGTTAAGAGTTGTCGCCGCTTAAATGTCCAATTAAATAAAATTTTTATTGCCTGCGGCTTGTGATAACTTTCACTGACGCGTATAACACGCTTCAAATGCCGCCAGCTGAGTTGGCAACAAAGTAGGCGTGAGAATTCTTGTAATGTTGTAATAATCTATAGAGGCGCACAGTTAATAGAGCTCAACCAAACACACACACACACACATTCAAATTAACAATAAAGTGTATAGCTTGTTATATAAGTAGCAATAGAATAGCGCGCATTGCAACTCGCAGTATTTGCTGCACTATAAGCACAACAATACTCGCTCTAGATACAATGCGAAATAAAGCAGCAGCAGCAGCAGTAGTGGCAGCAGCAGTAACTACTTTCCGGCCTGTCAACTGAAGCTGTCAGTATCAAGGAGGCCAAGCCAACTACAATAATAATAAAAGAAGCAAGCAACAGTAGCAACAGGAACAGCAACAGTAATAGCAGCAGCAGCAGCAGCACAACAACAACAACAACAACCAATTAAAAACAAACTTGGGTGAAAATAGTTGACGACATTAATTGACATTTAGCAGAAACGCATTTCAACAGCGTCGTCGTCGTCGTCGTCCAGTTCAAAAGTAGCTTGGAGTCATGGACATTTGCTGACACTTGCGCCAACGACTTAAATAGTTGACTCTTTTATACTCTGTTATGTAGGCAGTCAAACAGACAGACAGACAGACGACAACAGGCATAAAGCGCCATATAGTATATTGCTGCTGCTCCTCTTGCCTTTCACTTGTCAGTTTATATATTGCTAACCATGTCGACATTCGAATGTCATTTGAGTTTGTTGCATGAAAGTCCAGAGTACAGCAGCAATGAATGTCAAAATTTTAGACAACACGGAAAATGTTGCACACACAAATCTAATGTTCCATTCAGCTAGCCTACCAGCCAGTAAGCCGCCTCATTCTCTTATTTCGAAACGCTTATGATTATGACCATTTCGATAAAGACCATTTCTGTTAGTTGTCATATGCCATCATTAGCGTAGCGAAAAATGTGTAATTGCTGCTACTCTTGCTGTAGTCCCCCCATTATTATAGTACTATATAGTGTAGAGTAGGGAAAATATGACGTACATTTAATGACAAGACAAACAAAATTTGACAGCACAGCAAACTATTGAAGTTGCAAACGAGTGACAGATACAACAACCTATGCTGCTATGCCACATAATCATGAGAAAATGTTGCTGCTGCTTCTGCTGATATTGTTGCTGTTGATGAGCTTGCAAAAAAAAAAAAAAAAAAGAAGTAAAGTCGCAAAAGAAAGTTTAAAAGCTGCTTAGATCTTGCGATTTATAGCATCTAAAAGTGTTTTATTCCACTGAGAAAACATAATTCTCAGCCAAGTTCGCAAAAAGAATGCAATCTTTCAATTGGCATCAGCTTTGGGAGGACATCATCGGTCGTCGAGTATAGAACGACATACACAACCAATAACAATTTCGCTCATAAATAAGAAACTATTCAACAAATTGAAAGCTGTAACGTTTGCAACTTAAAAGATAACACAAAACTAGAAACAACAAAAACAACAACAAGAATAATAAAATTAAAAAAAAAAAAATAAAACTGAAAAACAATTTTAATGTTGATGTTGAACAAATCTTTTGTAACCTACATGTAAGACAAAAATTATTATAATCTTAAGTCCAAAGCAAGCAAAAGTTTCCTACTTAATGAGAAAGTTAGGTTAGACTGGCCGACGCGAATTCACGCGACGTCACCTAGGCCAGATAGGCCCAGTGTGATACCATATGATCCCTCTTTTATTTTCTCCTACTCGAACCAGCTCGATTTCCTTATGAACGCGGCTACTGCACCTATCTTGACAGATGCAATCTCCGCCAGACTATCGAGAAACGGCCTACCAAGTACGGTAAACCTTATTCTCCCAAGAGCTGTGTGGTGGCAGAGAAAATGTTCTCCTCTTCCTCGTTTTTACAGTTCCTGCAGAAGTCATTTGATGCTACCCCTAGTTGGACGGCATGTCTTCCCACCAGGCAGTGTCCCGTGAGAGCTCCAACCATCATGGACAGTGTCTGTCTGTTATGGCGCATGAGTTGGGCTGTTCGTTTAGTGTTATACTCTGGCCACGTAAGTTTCGAGATATTACATTTGGGATTTGTGGTCCACCTAGTCTCTGCCAGTCTGATTATTTCCTCTTTCACTCGCAGCTTCAGAGGGAAATGGGAATTGCTGTCGAACTCCTCCTTGGTGGAATAACGGAGTTTGTACCTTCTTTGGCCAATCTATCTGCTTCGCAATTACCAAATACAATGTATCTTGGTGACCCAGAACCCATGTGAGGCAAATATTCCATTGCTCAGTCATCTCGTTGAGAGATGTGCAGCACTAGGAAGATTGTTTTAGATGTGTTATTGTAAGACTCAAGTGCTTTTAGGGCTGCCTGACTATCCGAAAAGATGTGTATTTGATGTTGGTTTAATGGAATTCGGATGGATTCGGCGCGGAGTGCAAGACTTGTTAAGAGAAGACAAATTCTCCGACAAACCAAAAGAAGAGTTTTTAAGTACTCACAATGGATTGCAACCGTGCAACAAAATAGGGAGACTAAGCCAAAGTTTCAAAAAGCTGATTGTGAATGTTTTCCCACGATGGCATTTGTGTAATGCTGCATTTTTGCACTATTGCAAAACCTTATTACCCTGAAGAGACGATCTTAGTTTCACACTCAATCATCGAAATGTGTAGCGTATTTCTGTATTAAAAACTTCGAAATTATAAGCCTGATGGAACCCGAGAGTAGTTACATATAGGGAAAAGCTATATTGATCTCAGATACATTTTTTTCATTAAGAGAGATTACCTTTGAATTAGTCTTAAATCGAGCATTTTCTAAACTAATAAAACTCGCTAACTAAAAGTTATTGAAGGGCATAAAATAGAATACAAAAAATAGAAAGAGAAAAAAACCAATCTCAAAAAGAATAAAAAATGAACAAAAGACAACTGCTTGGAAAAAATGTATAATTGGTTACACAAAGTTTATTTGTGCCGCCGCCGACGACGACGACAACTAGGACTGAAGGATGGACAGACGGACGGACGGACGAACGACGTTCAACCGACGTCATCCGATTTTGCTGCTGCTGCTGCTGCGGCTGCTGCCAAGATTTATAAGCGGCTGTCAACGGGGAAGTTACTTTTGCCATTTTTTGATTTATAAGCGAAATGTTGCAGTATTTATGAATCGGTTTGTAGAGCAAGAAAGCAAGAAATCCAAAAGACGACGACGACGACGACGACGTCTCTACAATGATGATGACAATGTTGAGAGGCGGTTGAGAGACGTTTGGGGCAGCAATGGGCAATAAAGCGCAGGACAATAACGATGACGACAACAACAAAGACGACGATGAGGACAACAAAGCTAAAGTATTGTAGTTGCAGACAAACTTTGCAATGCAATCGAACGACCGACCAAAAGCGAGTGAGCGAGCGAGTAGCACGAAGAAATAAGCAGAAGTAGAAGTAATTGCGGCATGTGAAATATGAGATAAACCATGAAAGGAAACCAGTCAACGATCGTACTGAACGACCGACTAAGCGACGAAAGGAGTTGTGTGCAGTTTGAAGCTGCGCATTTGTTGTTGCTGCTGCTGTGTTAGTTGCATTGCGTGTCATCACAGCGACAAGAGAAGACGACGACGGCGGCAACTGATATCAGCAACAGTCAGGCGAGTCAGCCGTGCAACAAACAGTAAAGCAAAATAAACTAAAGTAAACTAAAATAAACAAGGCATTAGTTTGCGATATCAAGCGGCAGCAACAACAACAGCAACAGTAGTAGTCGTAGTACTTCTCGTAGTAGCCGCACTCACAGCAAAATAACTTCGCACAAGTCGGAATGTCAACTCACTAAACTTGGGCATTATATTAAATTAATCGTCAATTATCAACGCGCGACAATCGCGCTGCAGTAAAATATTTGTAGTAAAACTCCTATGGGAGAACGCGCCAAGAAACTTGCAACTTGCTGCTTAACTGCTGCGATTTTTGTGCGCGGACGTTCGACTTTGACTTTGACTTCGAATTCGACTTCTCGTTGTCATCATCATAGCCGTCGTCGTCGTCGTCTTTTCTTATTGTCAGTTGACAGCAGCACTTGATTTTAGAGTATAGTAAAAGAATAATAATAAGTAGTAGTAGTATTGGTAGTAGTAGCAGTAGAAGAAGAAGTGAGGAGCTTTGAGGTAGGCGGTAGGCATTGAAGCCGCTAACTTAAGATTGGCAACAGCAACAAAAGCTACGCGCTACGCTGACATTTCGTGTATCTTAAACTTAGTTAGGCGCATATAAATCGTTTCGGACAGCACATTTCGAGCGCAGTTAAGCCAAGATCAGCCAGTTTTGAAGTCACACTCTACATAGAAGAAACAGAAGAGAAATCAGAACCCGAGTCTCAGTAGTTAGTGTTCGAAGGTTTATTATACTTTAAAACTTTAGGCAGATCATTGAACTTGTCAACGGTTTGCGGATTGTGATGAGCAAGGAATTCATAAATTGTTAAACGTTTTGCACAGCCAGCCAGCAGAAAATTGAAAATAATTGTTGCAGTTCTGCTGTTTGTTTGCACAATAACACAATGAAACTCCATAATCTATAGCGGAGATTAAAGGATTTCTTTTGAATTGGAAACAAATAAAAAAATATATATAGTAAATTTATGTTGTCCTTGATTTAAACAGACGATTTTTTGTATTAAAATATGTACTACATTAATCATATTAATGAGACATTTGATAAGTTGAAAAGTTTTAGATTGCGGTAATGTTTCGAAATAACAATAAATGTGCAGACAGACATACAAGTTTGTTTGGTCAGAACAAATGATATCTTAAACGTTGAAATTTTTTGAGAAGAAAGAAATTATGTTTGAATTTGTTAGTAGTTAACCCAGGGTTATATGCAGCATTTTTATATTTTGACCTTGCACACCTATTTTTGAAAGCTTGAACTTACCAGCAAACTATTGATATGAACAACTGAAATCCGTCGAACCAAGTGCATTAAAATAAAAAAAAGTATCAGAAAATGTTCAAGTTAACATATTGTATAAGGTGCTCACAAGGTCTTGCAATTGTGCAACTTTGCAAAAATGTAAGTGAAATCTTGCATTACTTTTTTTTGCAATGGTGTAATCGTAGAGTTGTAAAGTATACACGGAGACTTTATCAATTTGTATACCCTTTACTCTATCAGCATTAATAGAAGAATCGATCTAGCTATGTCTGCCCATCTGTCTGTCTGTCGTACGAAAAAAAGGGTATCTTGCATTTTAGCATACTCGACTTTAGCGTACATTCTTGTTTGTTGTAAACCTTATTGCTCACAGTAATGTTTGTGCACTGTTGCCATTTTGCATCATTACAAAGCCTTGTGAACAGGCTTGTGAATCTTTTCACTATTTTAAGCATTTTTTTAGCCTAAATTTTTTTCGTTTAATAAAGATTTTTAGGGCATGAAAGCCAATGCTTTGGCTGTAGGCTAAATTATGTTCTTAATTTGAACGAAAACTGCACTTGTGCATTCTTTAGGAAACAATATCGACTTTCAATTTTGCATTGTTGCAGCATGCATTAATTTTTTTGAATGCTACAACCTATATTTATCTTTTGCACACACACAGAACACACACACTCCTGATTGCGAAACACACACACATCTAATTAGAGCATTTTATGCAAATCCAACCAAATCAAACATGCTCAGCACGAATGTACATAAACATGAGTAGTGTCTGAATTTTGTTTACTGTAATTAACAAGTAACTAGAACGATTTAAGTTGCCAAAAGAGTCGAGCATTAACATTAAATGAAGAAGCACAAAAAAAAAAAAAAAAAAAGGAAATGAAAATTCTTGGCAGATTTGCCAAATAGTATAATGCAACTCTGATGCAACATATGCAACTGCTGTCCTCATTTCAAGAGGCTGCACTCAACTTTTGAGTTGTGTAAACATTTGACGAAAAATAGTGCAAAATGCCTGAAGTTGTTGCAGGAAAGCAGCGACTAAACAAACAAATGAGATACACACACACACATATAAACAACAAGGATACCAAGTCACTGACTCAGTGATTGACAAAAAAAAAAAAAACTAAATAAAATGTCATCATCATTTTGAAAAACATGTAGGGTACACTCACTTTCATACTTTCATTGTTTTAATATATTTAAATTTTTTTTTGTTTTTTAGTTTTTTTTTGAACCAAGCCGAAGGCATAAACAAAATGTTGCAGCTTTTTTGCCTCCCATATTTTTTTTTTTTTCTCACCTAAGTACGACTTTTTCTATCTAAATTTATTTTTTTAAAAGAAAAATTTATTTACTTTCCAAATGTTTCATATAGACCAAGTGGAGTGAAGTGTGGAGTGCTACGCTATGCTATACCACTTCATAAGTCTGTCTAAGAGTCATCTTCATAACGAATGTACGCCTGTCAACATTTCAACTTGGCGTCATTTATAAAGCACAAAAAAAAAAGTGCTCGACAGTCCAAAAGATACTCGACTCGTACATGAGTGAAAAAAAAAGATTTACAAAAATCATATTTTCAAAGGTGGCTTTTCAGGGTTTTTTTTTTTTTTTTTTTTTTGGCAATCAAGTCGAGGAATTAGTATCCGTTTTTGCATTTTACATGCATACCGTTTCATGCCTGTCGGCTGAGAAGGCATTTATCTATCGCAGCTCTTTCTAGCTCTGTTGATGTTGCATGCAACATTTTTGTTTTTTTTTTTTTCTGTACGTCTGCCTGCTACATGTGTGGCAAAGCATATAAGTAAGTGGGAGTGTGTGTATGTTGATATGGTTGGTGTTTTAGAGTAGGCGTTATTGGTCGCCATTGTTGGCGCTTTTGTCTGCTTTGTCATTTGTGTATTTCCTGTGTTTGCCATATTAGAAAGAGAGAGGAGAGAGCGAGAGTTACGAGTATTTCTACTTGACTCTAGTTTGTTGTGGTCTGATATGATTCATTTTGTAATTTAAGATGCTTTTTCTGCAGGATTTACGTTTGAGAAATTGACATGTTTGTTGTAGAGTAGAGTCGAGTAGTAGAGTAGGTATGGGCATGAATGGCAGTCTGACATGAAAATATGACAATATAATTGAGTGAATGATGTGTCTGTCTGTTGCATATTAAGATGAACTGTAATATTTTACTTGTACGAGTATGTACTCAGTGTACTCAGTGTATGTAGCGATAGAAGAGTAAACACATAAATAAACATTTGTGCTGCTACAGCACAAATTCATTAGCTACTTAAGTCAAAGCTAATAAATAATTTAAAATATCTTTGTCTGCAAAACACCTACACAATTGCTTTTCAATGGCAGCAACTGAGCACTGAGTTAAACGCAAAAATGTTACAAGTACACAAATCATTGCCGAGCATGGCCACAACTGCCACAAAAACCAATTTAGACTACTTACTTGACTTTTATGTTGCACGTTTGCACCTAGACAAGCAGCTAGAGAAGTAGTTAGATATATGCTCGAGTACCAAGCTGCAGCCACAGCAGCAGCAAGTACCAAGCACCAAGTTAAGAGTTTGTTGCTGCTCCTTTGGTTGTTGTTGTTGTTGCTGTTGTTGTTGCACAAAATTTAGTTGTTAAAGTCACAATTCAACAATATTTCTGCGCATAAATTGTCTGTGGTGGTTGGTTGTTGCGTTAGTATTGCTTCTTAATATTGTTGTTATTTTTGTTGTTCTTTTTTTTTTTTTTTTTTTTTGTACTGCAGTTGGCATTGCCATTGAATGCGCCTCACGATGTTAAAATATCAGCAACAGCAGCAGCAACAACCAGCCACAGTGTCAGCAACAGCAACAATAATGGTCAAGTATAAACGAGGTTGTTTTAAAGAATTTTGTAATTGAGTAACTAGAAAAATTATTAATATTTTAAAGAGTGATGAACTTTCTTTATTAATTTAACAGAAGATTTCTTGAGGAAGTTGCTGAAATATTCGCTCAAATAGAATAAAAAGTAGAACCTTGATGCTATGTAGAGCCTTTAAAAATTTGGTGTTTACTCTGATTTATTTTTAGCAAATTCTCATTGCCCGAATTCCACTTGAAAAAGAACTAAATGTACGAGGATGCAGGAGACATAGCAGATCTCATAAAATAGTATAAATTCTGGAAAAGCATTGAAAGTTGTGTCGGTATTGTAACTATGTCCGTCTGTCTGCTGTATAAAATTGATAAGCTTAGAATTTAGATTCTTCTCAATCCACCGCTTAGTTAGCTTAGGTTTTTTTTTTAAGATGGGCCCTTCATACAAATCTTCGACAGTCACGCTACTAAAGAATTTCTAATAATTTTATAATTCTCAAACAGTTTAAACTTTTATTAATTTAGGAGTTTCTGTGTGATCGGTAGTCTGGGTCTAACTTGTGTTGAAAAGCCACAACTGGTTCGTGTGTTACATCCACTTAATTTATAATGCAGAAACTATATTGTTATGCATAAACTGTTTGCGAATTATATGTTTATAAGAATTTATTTGCAAAGTAAGTTACTAAATTTGAGTGAGTCGGAGCCTGACTGTCATCAATCCAGGATCATAAAATTTGGTTTAGATGGAATGATTTTTAAAATATGGTTCCCTGTTTACTCAAAATTTTTCAAGCCACACTCTCGCAGAAACGGACCGAATTAAAGTCAGAGTAACTAAATTCCGAATTGTTATTCTATACTAAATCGCGTAATTTTTGTTCTTTTCTTGTTGCTATTGCATTTGTCGTGGCATTGGTTGCTGCTGTTGTTGTTGTTGTTATTGTCATTCTTGTTGTTGTTTTGCTGTTGTTGCTGTAGAGCTTTTACCATATCAGTTTGGCTGTTGTTGAATGTTGCTTGCTTGGTTGGGGCATTGTGGCAAAGTTGGTAATAAATTTTGAGTGTGCGACATTTTCGGCATTTTGAGTATTTACGGCAAACAATTTTCAGTTTAGTTTATTTGTTGTTGTTGTTGTTGTTACAGCAACAGAAAGTATTGCAACAAAACTGAATTACCATTGCACTGCACAGCACACACACACACACTCACTCACTCCCACTTTTTGTTGCAAATGAAGCTGCATGCATATGTAAAGTGAATTATGTTACTTTTTCTATTAGAATGTTTATTTTTTTTCATTGCAGAATTTTCACTAAAATATTGTATAGATCGGCTCAAATGTAGAGAAATTTTATTTTTTATTTATTTATTACATTTATGCACGCAGCAGCAGTAGCAAATGTTGCAACATGCTGTATGGCGCAATTGGCTGGAATGTAAATACTCGTAGCGATGCTTCGACTTAATTATTTGTCTGTGATTGCCATTGCTATTGCGATTCCGATTCACATACACACTTGCATAGATAAGTAGTTCACGAATGTACAAACAAACAAACATCATTATTGTCATTGTCTACACATACACTTGACTTCATTACGATTATTGTGCATGTGCAGTTTCAATTTTGTACACATTACATGTGTGCACAGTGTTGTCTCAAAATGCTAAATTAGCGTTACAATTCATGATTAATGGTCAAGCTTACGTATAGATACTACGGAGAGGCTATGTGAAAGGAGTGAGCATAGCAAAAACACGCAATCCTACAGACGAAGAAGAAGATGCACAGCGTCCCACAGCTGGACGGACAATTGTTTCTCAACGTCAAGAGCCATGTCTCTCATGGCAAACGTTATTCGAGTCTAATGAATTGCAACAAGCAGCATTATATTCTCATGTAACTAAGGAATATCTAAGCCAAATCGAATGGCATCAATTCTACATTATATTTTCATTAGCCTTTGGTGTGTGTGTGTGTGTGTGTGTTGTATACTTCCTGCTAGACATCGTGTGCTTAATTAATTTCACATCCATACACAATATAGTATAATACTATAGACGCAGTAAAATACTTTAGCTTAACATTGACTCAACATATATATAACGAGTATGGTTTGATAGGTAATTGGCTTTGGTGGAGAAAATTTCAAAAATCTTAAAAAAAAAAAATTGTATTGGTGACCCCGAATTTGTTTAGAGATGAGGATGGTCCATGCAAGAACGTATTATTTCAATAAAAAAAAGTACAGGGCCGCATAAACACGCACGACTTTTACTTTTTCAAAAACAAAACCCTATGAAGACGAAAAAATCTATGAGCCATGACGAAAGCCCAGCTTATTCTCCATCGTCAGTCTTTATTAAAATAGTTTTCATGTGCTTTTGTTCTGATTATCGTTTAGATTTTGATAAACCGTTCCATAAATCGTAAAATATATGTGTGTATGGGTGACCCCGACTATGAATTCCAAAACGATTATGTTTAAAGTGAGAAAAGATGTATATAAAACAGTCCAATTGCCTGATTATTCTGATTATCGTTTAGATTTTGATAAACCGTTCTATAAATCGTAAAATATATGTGTATTGGTGACCCCGACTATGGTTCCAAAACGATTGTGTTTAAAGTGAGAGAAGATATATATAAAACAGCCCAATTGCCTGATTATTCTGATTATCGTTTAGATTTTGATAAACCGTTCCATAAATCGTAAAATATATGTGTGTATGGGTGACCCCGACTATGAATTCCAAAACGATTATATTTAAAGTGAGAGAAGATATATATAAAACAGCCCAATTTCCTGATTGTTCTGATTATCGTTTAGATTTTGATAAACCATTACATAAATCGTAAAATATATGTGTGTATTGGTGACCCCGACTATAAATTCCAAAGCGATTATATTCAATTATATTCAGTCTAATTGTCAATTTTTCTATAATTTCATATCATTTCCAACATTTTAGAGAACTCAAAAGTTTAATTTTTTAACTAATCGTTTACTTATCACTTCACCCTCGCATGCAAACACATATAGAAAAGCGTCGGCACAGCTGTTTATGTATCTCGATGTCGCGCGTTGTGTCCTGAGGCTTAAATTGCCGGCGACTTAATACTTCTTCAAAATATATCTCAGTGTGTACACCATGCGCTTACCGACGGCACTTTAGCAAGCATATCAGTTTTCATAATTGGTCGTTTCATGTTGTATATTGTATAGTGTAGGACCTTAGGCTGAACCTCTCTTAAGGTTCGTTTGTGTTGTCTGTCTGTCTGATTGTTGTCGTTTATTGTTTTCTGCGCAAACATTTCATGTCATCCATTCATTCATGAACGCTTATATGTAAGTAGTATTTCCTACTCAAAACATAAAGAAATAAACTTTATAAATGTGTATAAACAACAGCATTCGTGCTTTTTTAAATTCTGATTCAAATTCTTTTGGTCACCAACGTATTTGCTTCGAAATATGTCGAAATTAAGCTCTTAAAGCTGTCATCATGAAATGTCGACAATTCGGCTGTCGTCTTTTCAATTTTTGTATTTTATTTTTTTTTTTGTTTTTCGCTGAACTTGACCCTACAGGTTTTATTTTGGTTGGACATGTGATACTTCTATCAGAAGACTGCTTGTGAATTTCTTGGTAGAGCCAGAAGGTAAATGAGATATTTTTCTTCGTACGAGTATGCCTGATTTAAAACTATATAGAAATGCAAAAAAAAAAAAAAAAATAAATAAAAGTGAAAAATAAATAAAATGCGAAATAAGTATAGCTTATGTCAGTCATCGTCGTCATCGTCGTCTTCATCGTTGAAGTTGTTAGTTGATAATGGTGCTTCTCTGAGTACCGAAAATGTGTTTATTTTTTGGCTTATAATGACAGCAGCAATTTCTTATTCAAGCCGCATCAACAAAAGGTTGAGATACGAAAAAAAAAAACTTAAGACGGCGTAGCGACAGTTGTACAATATTTTTGAAATTTTGTTAAATTAAGATGCGCAACTTAATTTAGTGTGGCATGTATTGCAAGAATTAGTTTAGATGAGTTTTTTTTTTTTTTTTTAAATTAATTTTGAGATATCTATTAAAATGTTAAGCAAATTTAAACTATCAATTTAAGCGATAAAGAAATTGCTTAAAGCAGATAACTGCTTGACAGTAATTTCCCAGAAAATATTTTTTAAGTTTTTACTAAACTTATTCAGATTTTCTTAAATCCTTCAATTAATTTAAAATATTTTAAGTTGTTAAAAATTTACTAAAGTTACTTTTAAAATCTTTTTACTAAACCCATTTTTTTCTTCTTTTCAGGTAAGTCATCACAGCATAACGATGCATTTTTTTTTGGGTAACTATTTAAACCATAATTTTTTCGAATTTAATGCTGCTAGTTCTACGAAGTTCTACTGCTAGTTTACGAAACTTTTTCGTTTTAAATAATTTTTTAATTAACTCCAAAAAATTTAATATGTTTTAAACATTTCGCCCTTTCGCTTCAACGTTTTGCCAAACCAATGCCATTTTTTTTAAAATTTTCAAGCTCCCTCTTTTTTTTTATATTTTTAGATTAAATACTCAAAGAAAAGTGCTGGTGTATGTGCCACATATGCACATGTTCTTTGCATAATTAAAATGTCGTTTTTTTTTTGCGTTCTTTAATTTCTATTTATGCTTGGGGAAAAAATAAATATATCTGACATTATTTGCAGCAGACACTCAACCTAATTTGACTGGA
The DNA here is from genome assembly GCA_018903435.1 of Leucophenga varia. Classification (NCBI taxonomy): domain Eukaryota; kingdom Metazoa; phylum Arthropoda; class Insecta; order Diptera; family Drosophilidae; genus Leucophenga; species Leucophenga varia. The sequence continues at coordinate 3,078,790 of JAEIFJ010001414.1, forward strand.
AAAAGTCTTGAAAAAAATTTTTTAAAAAAAAAATGGAAAATAAATGTTGCGAAAAAAAATAAGTAAAATGAAAAAGTAACAGTTGAGTTTACATCACACTTGTATACGCTTTCATCAGTTAATATAAAAAAAAATACACTCGAAGTTTTGTATTTAATCTACAAGTACACTACTGAAGCAGTAGGAACGCTCGAGTTCACAAAGCTCGACTTCGAGATTTTGGATAGGTTTGTTTGGGAACTACTCTTAAAATAGTAAATCAAGGTTTAAAGTTTTGTTGGATGTTTCTAAGTCTTGCGGATAAGTATATACCGACTCAGTACCCTTACCTTCTTCTTACTATTTCATACATTTGCCCAAAACTTAATATACGCTTCTACTCCTTCATTAAAGGTTATAAAAAAGTCAAGAAAGGTTAAAATTGTTTATATGGGAACATAGTTCTTTACTTTACATTTTTTTTTTTTTACATAAAATTATACATTATCATGTATGAAGAATGAGAGTAGTTTCGTAAGTAATGGTTTTACGTAAATTTTAAATATGGCTTGTAAATTATATTTTTTGATCCTAATTTTCAAGCTATGAAATCCATTTCTAGTAAAAAGTCGCCATCATAAAATGAAACCACTAATCGAACTAGAATCAAAAAAAAATATATCGAATATTTCCGAAAAAAAACTCAACAGATTTCAATAAAAGTTTGTAGATGTGTATTTTTAAGTCAAACTTGAAGTATAGCATTTAAATTGTTTTAGTCAAAATGGGCGATGGGCGTTGTCCCAATAGATTCGATCATTAATTCATCAAATATTTCCGAAAGAAGTTAATCGATTTTAATAAAAGTTTGTAGTTATGTATTTTTTGGTAAAATCTAAAATGATAGGATATAAGTTTTTTTTTGAAAAATAGGCGGTGGGCATGGCCTCCTTAGAATACATACAGGAATTGAACGCATTTTGACAAATATTTGAGAGAAATGAAATTCGGTATACATGTTACTACTTCGAGAGAAGTATAATCCATTAAAAAAAGTGGGCAGTAGGCGTGGCACCATATAAACGAAACGGAACAAATCGTCATATTTTTGCACATAATTGAACTAGACAAATGATCCGAGCAAGGTCTGGCAGATCGGCTAGTTGCATATAAATAAACATTATCATGATCCAAGTACACCATGAATAAATATGATCTATCTTCTATTCGAAGAACCTTTTAATAGCGAATTTATATTATATGCTCGTAGTTATATTTTGATCTTTTTTTTTTGTGTTTTTTACAACACCAATTTTTTTTTCCGTAAGAATTACAAAAGTTGTTGGCATTCAAAAGGTATATGTATGCAACGATAAGAACAATTATTTATGAACATTTACTCGTACATAATTTGCTCATAAATATAAATAATTTTTTTTTTGTTGTTTTTACTGCCAAATAAATATATATATTTTTGTATGCCATTTCCGTCTTTTATTTTGTTGAGAGACTTACATCGTCGGTAAAAATGAACGAAATATGTGCAAAATATGTTGCTGCAACATATTTAGTTGTATATTTTGGTTAGTAGCTATTTTTTTTGCTTATTGTATGTTAATTTGAAATGCTGCCCAGCTTAATTAACTGCTTATGAGTGCCATGCCATGACTGAAAGACTGAATGGTAGTATGTGAGGCGTTTCTGCGAACAGCAAAACAGCGGGTGCAGTTTGTAAAGTAGGCGAAACAGGATGCTCATTTAAATATTTAATGAAGTGGTTGCTTGGTTGGAGTATACTGATTTTTTTTTTTTTTTTTTTATCATTATAATATGGTACGATTGCACTCTTAGCTTTTGACTTAAATGGCAGTAAAGAGCGCACGCTTTCTTGCATATAAAAGCAAAAAAAGAAGAAAAATATATAAGTAACCAGGCTAATAACACACATATGCACCCAACTACAGATACATTGTATCTGAGTGAACATGCATGTAGGAGTTCATAAATAAACTTTTTTATGTTTACAAGAAAAAAAAAAAATATGGGGCAAGAGTTGCGCTAGTTAAATTTCGTCCTCTACTCTGCTCTACACATTTCTTTATATATTTTTTATCATGTCTGTTGCATAATGAGGCAACTGGAGTAGTAAGTTTTTAGGCTATTTTAAGGTTTCTGACATATGTAATTGACCTATTTTTTTTTTTTTTTTTTTTATAGATTCACTTAAACTAAAAACGAAAGGGGAAAGTATTTTTGTTTTTTTTACAAACAAGACCGAACCCAGGTCATTTATTAGAAAAGAAAAAATGAGAAGAAAATATGTCATAAATTTCTAGACGAGTCCATCAAAAGGCAACATTTCAACCATATTCTTTGGTGAATGCAAAAAGGATGCCGTAACTAGGAACGCACTTCATTAAATGCTTTACATTGCCGACGACACAAAGCAACCAAATAGATTAGAGTTGAGCAGTCTTTGTGTTGCTGGGCACGTCTTTAATTAGAAAATAATTGCCAGAGCAACCACAGCCGTTTGCCGGCAGACAGACAGACGGACAGACAGACGGATAGACTATATAGATGACAATCAAACACACACACCTATCTATCTAACTATGTATATGAGCGGAGCGTATATATTGTATCTTTCAAGCACATCAGTCGTTTGCTGCTGCTGCTGCATGTGTTGCCTTTTTGATGGACATACTTGTCGTATTGGAATTTTTCTACGGCTTAGTTATAGTTGGCTTGGCTTGCCTTGGCTTGGACTATTCTACACTTCACTTTGCAACACTGACACATGCCAAAACAATAACAGCAATACTACGTACGTACGTACATGTCTAGCGACACCAAAACCAATGAGAATGAGAATGAAAATGACGACAAAAGAAACAACAACAACAACAACGACCACGACGACGAAATGCCTGTCATCTCATATGTAGTATCTTGTATCTTGTAGTTAATGTCGTTGTCGCCATCTATACTGAACCTACCTTGCCCTTGGCATCTTATTATTATTTTTTTGCATAGTTTTTTTTTGCGAGAGTTGTTTGATAAATTTTTATAGTTTGAATACTGAGTAAATGCGTCTATGCCGCTAGTAACTAGTCAAACTGTACTCGCAGTTAAGAACGTTGAATGAATTTCTGTTATTGCTACAAATGTTAGGTCTTTTACTACTTTATGTTGCTTTGTTTTTTTTTTGCCTTAGTTCTTTACATCAGAAGAGGCATTACATGCAATATTCGATGTGTGATGTGATTCAAACCAAAACCAAAAGCAAACCAATCCAATTCAATCCGATATGATACGATCCCATTTTCAATGGTTGCACACTTCATCTATCTCTGAACGCTTACACTGCTTCATTTCACTTGCTCTGCCGCAGCTGCAAAAAGCTTGTTGTTGTGCATTTGTAACACCTTTCAGATTTTTGCAGATTTTTATATTGAGACGAGTTGACTTGATATGCAATTTTTTTTTTCGATTTGGCCCTCAACAGAGCCTCTGAGAGTTGAAAACGCGCCTACATAAAACAAAATGCCAGAACAGAACGCATAGCAATATATTAACTCAACTTGTTGTCCTTTTTGCTGAGAATTCTTTTATATTATTATTGGTACTGCTGCTGCTGTTGCTGCTTGTTGTTGTTGTTGTTGTTGTTGTTTTTGCTGTTGTCAGCATGTGACATATGTGCATCAACGCCCAATGTTTGCTTTAGCTGTCAGCACTCACGTCGACATTGCATGCTGGCAAATGATTTGTGTGCATTTTCGTTTTTAGTATCTCAGTGATTCGTTCGTTTTCCTTTTTTTCTTTTCGTAATTTTTTTTTTTTTTTTTTTTAACGATTTAATTTTCTCATATGCTGCAACTGCAACACTTGCCCACGCGTTGCCACATTATTCGTCGTCCTTAAGCGAGCGGTGCTGTGTCTGTGCTGGCTATGAATTTTAAATGAATGAATGAGCGAATGAATATGATGATGAAACGCCTTGTAAACGATAAGGCGGCGCTGCATATAAACGTCAAGAATAACTAAAGTAGCCAACATTAGCCATTTGGTCAATTCCCAGCAATTTAATTATATATACGAACTATATAGTATATAGATATTGTGGCGTTAATGAGTGTGCAAGCGCTTGTGCTGCGCGCGTTGCAATTAGGCGAATAATTTAGAGTCAAAAGATAATTAACGCGCTTAAAATAATGCGCAGCAGAATGTTAGTAAAATGGGTGTAGTGGAGCGGAGTTAGTCTTAAGACATACATTTTTGTCTGAAGAATATTTAAAACGATACAACGAGATTTAAATATTTAAAAAATAATAAAGTTAAAATTATATAGCAATGCTCCGCTGTCCTTGCGCCCACCCATCTTGGTGTCTTTAAAAATTTGACGTAGTGCACTTGTGACTTAGACTCTTGAGACCTCTTGAGAGATACTATATATTATATAATGGTTTGCTTTGATCCTCTATAGATATCCTTTACGAGACTAACTATTTGATTCCGTTCTCGCCCATCTCAGTGAGCAATTTTTTTTTTTTGTGCCGAACTCCCCTCCCGGTTTTTTTTTCAAAATTTTCTGGTGTATTCAATGGGTCCCATCTTTTTATTTAAATATATTACCTAAACCAATATCCCATTTCGCCCGTTAATTTTGATGTTCTATCTCAATTTCACGCATCCCTTAGTTTTTCTAAACTGTGCCGCCGGTCTTATAGTTCCCAGTGTCCTATGCCCATCTCTTTTAGTGTCCATGCAGACCTTAACAAGTTTCAAAGTTTCAATTTGAATTTTTACTTGTTGAAGTCCTGGAAACTCGAAATAAAAACGAATCGAGTAACTCAAGTCTATTACAACTTTACTCGACTCGTTTAAATTCGGTACGAGTTGACTCGATTATGTCAACTTCAATTTAAATCGAGTCGGATACTCGATAAGGTTGCTCGGATACTCAATTGAGCTACATTTGTAGCATGTATTAAAATTATAGTAGAATGTCATTATAATATTATAGTTTTGACATGTTAGTCTAAAGGTTAAAGCATAGGTTTGTGAACTGGGATTGACGAAGTTCAAGTCCCAAAGAACTGTTTTTTTTTGTTATTTCTATAAATCATGCTCGAAAGATCAAATAATCGAACGAAATGGTTAACCTCGGTCGGATAACCGAAATTACGAATACTCGATTTAGAGATTACTCGTTTATTCGAGGAAAATATGAAATCAAATCGTTCGCTTATGTTATTTGACTCATCCGCACGAGTAATTCAAGAATCGATTATATCTGTTTGTCGAATTAAACGATGTAAAGAAGCTGCTTATTTGGTCCAAAAATTATCTTTTGAAAATAGAAAAGGGACAGTAATTGATTATCAAAATTTTTTTTGAGGATGACTGACTTGAAACTTTTTCTCCGTATAAACTAGTTAATATGCACATATTGCAGAACATAGCAAGCTAATCTATGCTACATCTACATACAATATGGCAACACCAATGAGCTGTTTACGATATTGCCAGCTCTATATAAAATTATGGCATTGCTTTAAACTATTTTTGGCTATGTGGCGCGTGTCAACAAAAATAGCAATGAAACTAGCAACTCATAAATATTTATTCGAAATGCATAAATGTGTCTTTAAAATGAATTGTTAAAGTCTAAACAGCTCAACATAACATTTAAAACGAACTCATCCAGCTTTGTTCAGCTTCGTTCAGCTTCATTAACATTTTAAGTAGATTTACTTCACTTAAAGCAGCAATTTAAAAATTTTATTTCAATTTCAAGTAATTTGAAAAGCGCGCCCACGATTCGAGTTGACTCCGCGTCGTACTGCAGAGCAGCTATAATTATGTCATTTAGATGCAACAAGCACAAAAATGTTATACGTGAAGTAAAATAAGCAACCAAATAATAAGTATAACGAAAAAAAAAAAATATAAAAAAAACTATAATTTATAATTAAAAAACATTGTACACAATAAAGTCAGAGCGCGAAAGCAAAGCAATAGCGTTGCTAATGTTGTATAAAAAAATATATATTTTTTTTTTTGCAGTAAAAGAAATGAATGTTGTGTATGCTGTATATGCACATGAGTATCATAAAGGAACGCAAGACACACACACATACACAATATACATATACACGTTGCCATAAATACTTTTAGTAGTTTAATATAACATGAACTAACCCAAAGCATAATAAAACAGGAAGAAGAACTGACTGAAATGCAGTCCAGAACGACGGCAAAGACTGTTAATTAAATGAACGACGAGGACGACGAGTATGACGAACGAAAAGACAGACGGACAGAAGGAATGAATGCGATCTCTAAGTAAAAGGAACGATATACAATTGTATGAAACATACATGACTGAATGAATGAGTGAGTGAGTGAGTGTAGTGAGTGAGTGAGTGAGTGAGTGATGTGTATGTGAATGAGTGGGTGTGCAACTAAATTGCAAAATGAGATTCTTTTTGGTCTGACACCATGCCGCGAAGTAACGACGAACAAACCCAAAAGTAACTTCATAGTTGTAAGCAAAAAAAAAAAGAAAAAGCAAAATAAAAGGACAAAAAAAAAAAAAATGCTAAACAAAATGAAGCGATTTGCAAAAAATAGCGGCGGCTGAAGTAGCAGCAAAAGTCGAGTTCATTGCGCAAAAATTACGCGACACGAGGACAATACTGCGCATTTTACCAAAGCAGATAGTCGTCCTACCATAGAAATACCTCTTCTTCCATTCAAAGTCTGTCTCAGCAACTGAGAGCCAGTTAGATGCAAAAACGCTGATTGCATTGCGCTGAGTTTGAGGGTGTTCAAAATAGTGCATTTCATCCTTAGAAAAAGTTAACTAACTTGGTTAGCTTCTAATTAGAAACAAGGCGTAAATTGCAGCAGCAGCAGCATACTCATTCACTCGCTTGACACGAGTCTCATTAGTTTATTGCCAAAAAAAAAAAAAAAAAAAAAAAAACGAAAGGAAAAATGTAGGGAAAGTAACTAAGCACGCTACTACCAAGTTGCATGAACTCGCCGCGCCATCAGAATTCCAAAGAACTGCAACACTAAAGTTCAACGCGTACAATAGTTGTTGTGCCTGCCTTACAGAAGAGTGTCAGCTTGAACGTTACTCTACGTCAATATTCACATCGCGTTGTTATTTGCTTAGTTTAGCAAATCACAATCAGCAGAAAAGCAGCAGCAGCATCATCGTCGTCATCGTCGTCATTTCCGCTTTTAGTTTTGGTAACAATTTTGAAAGCGAGTAGGTTAATTGCTGCTTCAACGCTTCAACATCTTCAATTCTTCTTCTTCATCTTCACTTCTTCTGATGCACACATTGAGTGCATTCAAATGCAATTTTATCGCACTCGGTATATGCTTTTTCAATTAGAAATACTTGAGACTATTTTAATTGTGCTGCATGCATATACATAAATTTAGGATACTTTGGCGTTATTTTTGCAACATGTGTACTAAAAAAAAACAAGAAAGGAAACGCTGCAAGGAAACAGGGGTAAATTTGGTCCTATTTTTTGGTCCTACTCATGTTTGGATATTTTATTGGGACCATCATAGGCATAATTTATTTTAAACTTAGAGGTCCTAGAATCATAAACAAAGAAGTTTTTATGTAAAGACTCAAAATTTTTGGTGTAGATTTATATGGGGTTACTTTTTAAAATGGGGCTAGAGAAAACCCATTTGTAAGTGACCATATGGCTCCCCACTATGTTGTTTGCTATGAAGATGACACCGACATAGTCGGCAAAAAATCTACGTACAGTCAGCTGGGCTATTGAAGAGATTAAAGAGAATACCCGCTCAATGGGAATACCGTTGAACGAAAGTAAGACGAAGTACTTGGTATTTACTCGAATGCCATCGACATGCCCTAGAGAATCTTTGAGTATATGTAATTTCAGCTTAGAGGTTGTAGAAAACTTTGTCTACTTGGAATCAGAGACAAACAAGAACAATATCTTCAGCTTAGAAATCAGAAGAAAAATCTTGAACGTGCTATTGGTCAAACCGATCAAAATCAACTAGACACTGATTTTTATTATCCCAGTCCTGATGGCGCAGAAAAATGGGTAGAGTCAAAGGCAGACATATCAGCTTTGAGAACGTTTGGGAGAACAGTTATTCGTAAAATCTTTAAACCTGTCGGAGTGGACAACCAGGTACCTGAATTAGCATAAATCACGAGCTGTACCTGTTATATTTTGACATCGATACAGTAGCATTGGACCATAATAGTTGGGTTAATTCCTAAGTAATGCTCAGAGTTATAATAAGTGAATGGCTTAGAAGACAGCTTATGTTTTAAATATGTTGGTGGTTTATCTCTTATAGTCGCCGAGATGATCTCTCTCATACGACAGACAGACGGATGGACTATCAGAATACATAAACTTTGTAGGGTCTTTTCTGCCTGTTACAATATTAATATACCCATTTACCCTTCGGATACAGGATATAAGTGCAACGTTTTGAAGTTGTTACTAGAATTTTTGAGAATATTTTTAGTTTTTTTTTAAATCGACTTTATGAATTTATAATCACACTACTCGTATATAAAATGTTATTTTGAGCTCAAAGCAAATACTTCATTCCAAATAAATAAGCGGCAGCCAATTCCAGAGATAATCCCTTTTTTAAAACATTCTACCAAAGTTTACATTTTTGTATGCGATTTATTTTTTTCATTTTAAAAATATCAAAAATAAAAACTTTTTCACTTTTTATATTTCAAATTTTCCAATAATTTATTCATAAAATAATTTTTTTAATTTATGGACTTAATAGGCATTTTTTTCGATATTTATTTATTTGCCTAATGCTCTAACAATTTCATCAACTGATTGATTGAAAAATAAATATATATACGCAACGTCAGACCACTTCAAAGTTATTTAAGTCTTTATAAAGAGAGAGAGGGAGAAAAAAAGTTGAGTTTGTCTATTATGGTAATACGAGGAAAATCACAAAAGTTTTGAATAGAATTAGAAATGTAGAAAGAGAAATTTGCTGAATTTGAATGTGAATGTACAAGTCGGAAGATAAACCAAAAAAAAGTACAATAAAAAGTAGAGAATATGTTTGGATCGAACAAAAAAATTTGAGTAGAAATCCTGAGAATCACATTAGGCAGTATTCAAGCTGAGAGACTGAGTGAAGCTTTGGTTCTTTTATTTGATTGTCTACTAATTTAAACTAAACTGAATTGGTTAAAAGCTACCATTGTGGCCTAAAAACTTATGCAATTAGCCTCGTTAAAAATATAAAAATACAAAAAAAACGAAATGCAAGAATTAAATAAAAAATCATTTTGCAAATAATAAACGCTCAAAATTTTTGGACAATTGAAAGTGTATTGAAGCGTAAAGTGTGCGCATATTATATGCGCAAATATGTACATTTTATTTTATTTTTATTTTTGCTTTATTTTTATACAAAAGCAAACCACACAATAGCAAAATTTTATCGTTATGAATGGTAAAAATTGCAGGAATAAAAAAAATATTTTAAACAAAGTTTGAAAAGTCAAAAAAAAAAAAAAAAAGAAACAGTCAAAAAATTTTAAGTATCGAAAATTGGCGAAATTTGTAGGCTGCCTGCTGCCTCGCAACGCATTATGCTTGTTAAAAAAATAAAAGTAAAAATTATAATAAAATCAAAAAAGATTTTATCGATTTACAGTCAATGGCCTAAACAAATAACAAAATGAAAGCCAATGAAGCGCAGCAATTGAAATGTTGTGGATGACGATGACGATGATGATGATGACGCTGCCAAAAGCGATGAAAAACGTTTGCCAAAATGAAACAAAATGGCGGCAGTTTCATTAGTGGCAACGTTTTGTGGCGCACATAGATAGATGCATGCATGGACTTTCCGTATACAATATTATTATTATTATTAAAATGCTTTAATTTTAATAAAAATTTTGTATTTTATGAAAAGAATGGTTTTTTTTCCAACGAAGTTTTAAGTTTTTTATGTTATTTTTTTTTAGACACCTTCAAAAATTTTTTGTTACTCTGTTTTGCATTAAAGTATTTTATTTATTTGTTTTTCCAATTATTTTGCATAAATTATTTAATTTATATAATAAAAAAATATTAATAAAAAAAACAAACTAATTAACACAGCCTGCAGTTTTAACGCACAAAAAAAAATTACTAACAAATTTAATTAGGTATGCATGGCCACAAATTTTCATTAAAATTGCTTTAATTATTTGCAAAAATTTAATTTTTTTTATCTATCAATTTGTGTGTGTACAAATGTTTTTAAGCTGATTAACGCATAAATTGCGTCAGGTTAACTTCTTTTTTATGGCATTGTTTTATGCAAAACTATTATGCTGCACGTTTGTAAACTAATTGTTTTTTCTACCCGTCACACAAAGTGTGAAAGGGTATATTCAGTTTGTCAAGAAGTTTGTAACGCATTAAAGGAGCCATCGTAGACCCTATAAAAATATATATATTCTTGATCAGCTCGATGAGAAGAGTCGATCTAGCCATGTTCGTCTCTGTCTGTCCGCCCTTCTGTTACGAGGTGATTCATTCGCTCAGTTTTAAAGATATTGAGCTGAAACCCGAAACTTAAGCTTTTCTCTGTCCTAGGTAGTTTGAATGTTAAATTCAGACTGCCACGCCCACTCTGAGACATAGTCCCCATACAAATTTACCGCCCATTTTCGAATTTTTGAATGAAAATAGTTATTATTTATACATGTATTCACTTCAAATTGGGTAAAAACTCTTCTTATGTCATCCAAAATCGAAACCAAGTTGCCACGCCCATTTTTCGGTATAGGCTCCATATGAACTTACCACCCAATATTCGAATTTTTGTATGAAAATTTGGTAAAATCCACTCAATGATCCGCCAAAGTGAACATTGTAAAATAATATATGTTAAAATAAAGCCTCCATATCAATTGTGAAATTTAATCTGAGCACCTGGTGAACATATAAACTGTTAAAAGTGTCGTGTAACGAAGTATTTTGCAGCTTCTGTTCCACTGGAGTTAACATTTATCCTTGTTTTACGCAGTTTCGTTTGCTATTTATAATTTGAATTTCATATGACCAACCTAACTACTCCAAATTATGTATTCTCATAAAATATGCCATATATAGGAGTAACCACACAATTTTTTTGTTGGTTTTAATTCTTTCAAAAAATTCAATGAAATAGTTTAAACTTCTTTTTTAAAAGTAACAATAATAATGTTTAAACTAATTGTGAATTATACTTATTATTTTATTGAATTTTAAAAGAGATTTACAACCAACAAAAAGAGATTTTGTGTGACCAATCGCTGATATAGAATCGAGACTCGTTTGAGACACCACGCTAGAGATCGAGGAATATCCTTAACGATAAGCAATTATCGATATTTTTTTTAATGTAAATGTAGAGTTTTCCATAATTCCTTTGTATCTTTTTTTTATTCATTGAACAAAAAATAAATAATAATAAAATATGTTGTACGGTTTTAAATGATATTTGTAAAGTATCGATATATTTTGTTATATCGATACATACGTAAAATTACAGCGAATTTTGAAGTTTAGCATACTTTTTATTTAATATTGGCGCATTTTTTTGTACACAAAGGAAAAAAAAAACCCAAACAAAAGAAAAATCAAAATTATATAAAATACATATTTAATAAATTATCGAATAAAACAAAAGCAAAACAAAAAAAAAAAAAAAAACCAAAAATGAAATGAAAAAGAATAAAATCGATGCATAACATAATCACACAAAGCCTTTTGTAATTACTTTCATTATGCACGGATTAATCAGAGAGCGCTCTAAGCTTAATACTTGTTTATACGCCTATTTTTATGCTATGCAATTTATCGAATTGTTCACTTTGTTTTACATTCGTTGTCATTAAATGAATATTAATTGTTAATTGAAATGCTTAAGGACATATTTTGTGTCCTTTGTAATTTTGACGACGTTTTCTTTCTTTGCGACAAATTAAATGCGCGTGATTACGAATAACAAATTACAAAAATACTTACAATCGACATCAAATTGCTCAATGGCAGATATGCGTATAAGCAAAGCAAAAAAAAAAATACGTCATTGAATAATGTTAATAAAGCAAAGAAAATAATAATAACAAAAAAAAGAAGAAAAAAAAGAGAAAAAACAAAGCAAATATTTCTGTCTGTCCGTCTGTCTGTCCGTTTTTACGCGTGCGTACACACACACACATCCTTTTGCGCGGAAATATAATAATTAATTTTATTGATTTGGCTTATTGTGCGCTTTGCTTCTTATTGAACGCCAAAGTTTCGTGCATGCCACATTGTGTACTATCATCATTATTATCTACAACTGACCGGCACTCCTTCCAATGTCGGAATGACGCAGCAGCAACAGCGGCAGTAAGCAAGGAAAAGTGTTGCCAATAAGAATAATGTGTTGCGTATTGAAATTAAAACGTAAGTGTTAAAACCTGCTGCAAAGAATGCAAACAAAAAAAGCAAAAAAAATAAAATCGTGATCTAAAAGCGCCAAGAAAGAGAGAGGAAAGGAGAAGTAGTGTGCGATTCTTATAGCAGAGCAAGCGTGCGTGCGCTTCAACAGCAAAACGCAGCCGTAGCCAGGCGCTTAAGATAAGATAAATGATGAATAAAGGATTTTGAAAGCGAGCGGTAGTTGGTCGCGCGAACGAATATGCTTAAACGAAATAAAATGAATCGAAAGCGGTAACGATTTATCAAATTGCTTAATTTATGCAGTCAAGTGTTGCATTAATTTTATTTTTATTATTGCCTTCCTTATTTTTTTTCTTTTGCGTTAAGAAATTGATGTTGCTTTATCGAAGTGATTTAAAAAATAAAATATACCTTTTATTTGTTTTAATCGTAAAGATACAGCAGCGATAAAGACTACAACTTAATTTAATGAACTTCAACTGACATGAAATTGCAGCATAAGCTGATAACTTTAAATTTAGAATGTGATGAGACACTTTTATTAGATAACTTTAAGTGTTAAGGCATTGCTTATTTAAATACTTTGGAATTTTATGAGGCGAAATGAAGAATTTTTTGGAATTTAATGCTTTATTGATTGCGAAAAATTACAGATGAATTATGCCTATAAATTTTTACTTAAGCTTTCACAGCTTTCTGTAAGAAACTATTTTTACGTGGTCGCAATCATGATGCAATTTAGCTGTTGACGTATTCGGCTACTGTCTCTTTCTAATTTGATATCAAATTTTGTTGAGTATGCATTTTATGGTGAATTTTATATCATTTCACCTTATAAATGTAATGTTTATTATGCTTACTATCTCTTTCTCAAAATTTATCGTACTCTTCTCTCTTGTTAAGGTGAAACTATATTAAGCCTTTCGACCCGAATTTTTTTGTCCTGTGGCTCAAAAACATTTTTGTACTTTGCATTATGTTAAGTTCTCACTTTTGAGTAGACACATAAAAACCACCGTTATTATTAAGAATCAGCAAACCAAAACAAAAGAGACGCTAACCGTAGTCCTTTAAATATTTAAAATTGCTCTCAGACAAAGTTGGGGTCAAAGGGGTTAAATTCACCACAAGTTAAGTTATCAAATTTATCTAAGCAAAGATTGCCGGAGTACTTCACCTAGTATAATTGCAACATTAAACGCACTCCTGGAATTTATCGATATTTTATGTTTCCGTATGATGCCTAGGAATGGAAACTATTTAAAATAAAGCGATACTTTTTCGATACTCTAAAAGTATCGACAATAGTAAATAGTTTTAAGGCATTTTTCTAAGTAAATAGCAAACATTTGGATTGATTATTTTGTTTCTCCTCATAGAGTTGTATTATCGATTTTTTTAGAGATTAAAGAATTTCGATATATTTTGTAAAGTGTGGAATTTTTTTTTTGCAAAACAACTCGAACAGTGATGCCAATAAAAAAATTTTTTTATTTACATGCTTTCACGTTTAAGATAATCCAGCATATTATGAGAAAATTTTCTTGTATGTAACTGCTTATGCCACAGAGTGAAAGCTTTCCAAAAAGGTCTACGTAGCCATTTATTTGTATTTATATGACACAGCACACTCAAGTGAGCCGAAACAAATAAACTTGTAGCAAAATTTTTTATTGTTTGTTAGACTCATAAAGTTGCATGCTTTAGGCTGCTGTTGGATTTACTACTAATAAGATACAAAGCGTATACTATTAAATACACACACACAACACACTTTAGCTACTATTACGAGCATGTATCTAGAATCAGTTGTAACGTTTTACAGCAGTAAAATGCTCCCACGCAATTAATTCGTTAATATTAATTGGCAAACATTTTCCTATTTCCAACATTTTTATGAGCGCCAAGGTGATTTTCAAAGCATCAAAGCAGCGGCAACAAAATTGATAGCGTCATTTTTATGTTTGTTTTGTTAATTAAAACACAAACACGTGCAAATCGCATAAAAAGTTAAAAGGAAAAAATTTACCAAATCGAAAAAAAAAAGAAAATTAAATCAAATAAATTTTATTTTTATTCATATTAGTTTTTATGCACTTTATGTAATGAAATTAAGATGAGCACACATTCAAAAGGAAATCAGCACATCAAACAGCAAAAGATTATTCTTTTTTTTTATATTTAATTTAAATTTAATGCTTTTAGTGCACAATTTCATTATGTGTGCCTTTGTGCAGAAGTAAAAAAAAAAAAAAAAACTATAAAAATTTTTGAAAAAAAGCTGCCAAAAACGCAACAAACAAACAAAGCAGTCAAGCGTCAAAAATAATCAAAAAAACATATGAAAAAATATTTTTATAAGAAAAAAAAAAAAAGGAAAGCCCATGTGAATCTAATAAGAATATGTATTTTTAATGCCAACTAGCGCGAAAATTTTATACGCTACAAAGCAATTTGTGCAATGTGATGCATTTTGCTTACAAAGCATACACACATGCGATACAGTGTGTCTTAAAATTAAATGCATCATTGCAAAATATATATATTTCGAGCGGTTATATTGATAAATCGAAGCATAAAAATCATAGAAAATCTTAAATTCGACACTAAAAATTAAGCTTTTGTGTGTGAAAGTGAAATTGAGAACATGGCTGTATGATTATTTTTTTTTGGTGAAATCATTGCAAAATTTTCGATTTCGAGCGATTATATTAATTAATTACAGAATAAAACAATAAATATCATAGAAAGTCTTGAATTCGGCACTTAAAACTAAATTTTTGTGAAAGAGAACTTGAGAACATGGCTGTATGATTATTTTTTGTGAACTGTTTTACATAAAAGTTAACTCTTATTTTATAAAACGCACTGTAGAACTGCCGGAATGTTGAGCTTTTACGCCTGGGAATATGTTTTCATTTTTGTTTGTTGCGAGCAATATTTTTGTTTCCTTCATTTTGTTATTTTGTTAGCTCTTTGCATATTTGGTAACATAACAGAAATTTTGCGCTTGTTTTTTATGCAACATAAAATTTTAGCATGGCCAGAAGGAGAAGAATGTGGGAGATGGGGAGTGAATGGAGCATTATAGTCAAATGCAAAGGTCTCGGTTATGTTTGTCGGTGGCGGCGGCGGCATATAAAAAAGAGTTCAATGCCAAAAATATGTAAAAATACATTTTTTGTGCGGTTTCACTTTAGCCAGCGCAATGCGACGCCGACAAAAAATTTTTCTGTATATTTTTTTTTTTTAAATTTTTTTTTTTTATAGAACAAACAGCGTGTATCAGGCAATGTGGCTACAAAATCAAGTATACGCCATATAGGCTACGGAAAAAAAATACGAAATTGTGTGTGTGTGTGTGTGTGGTTATGTGTACAGCATCATTTATATATGAAGATATACGTTCTAGTATTGTACACTCGCTCGCCCGCCCGCCCGCATTATATTGAAAATTTCATAACCGTGCGAACGAGCGAGCAAATAAATAAACGAAAATATTTTATTTACCAAAGTAAATAAAGAAGAAGAAGAAGAGTGGAAAATAAAAACTCAAATTATTTTAAAGCTTATTCGAAATTTCGTCGTTTTCGATTTCGCTGTCATTTTATTAATTTTCTTGTCGGCTTTGAAACGCGCGCTTTAAGCTGAGCTGAGCTGAGCGGAGCGTTGTGCGCGTGGTGGTTTAACCAAAATCGAACACGTTTTTTTTTTTTTTTTTTTGATGATTGCTGTTGTTGATGCTGTTGCTGTAGCTGCTGCATACAACCAAATGCTGCAGCTTCATGGTGGTCTGTACTGTGCTGAATTGCAATTGAAAACGCGTCACGATTTGCGGTTTGTCTCACTACTACAGAGCAACAAGAACAACAACAACAACAAATACAGCCTTGACGATACAGCTCTGACTGGCTGGCTAGCTGGTTTCATGTACAACGAAAAATACTACGCAAAAATCTTGATATAATTATTCATATGGCAAAATATCCCACAGACGGACAGACAGACAGACGGACAAACTCAGTTTTGTGTGTGTTGTACAGGTTGCACGTTACATACGTGAAGGTGTGCCGCCAACAGGCATACAGGCGGCTTTGGTTTTTGGCTTTAATGCACTCGAAACAAAAAAAAAAAAAAAAATATTGGGTAGAATAGAAAGTTTTTGCATATTAATTATGCAGCTGCAAATTCTTGCTACACGAAATTGCAAAAAAAAAAAAAAAAAAGATAAATAATAAAAAAAATAAATAAAAATTAATTTTATTGAGACTATCTAATAAACCCACGAAAAGAAAAAAACAGCTACGCAAAAAAAAATAAAATAAAAGCGCAACAGCTGCCGTTGAAATTATTACCAGAGCAGCCAGAGCGCATCCTCGTCATTCGCGGCAACGTGACTGACTGACAGTTGACTTTTTTTTTTTTTTTTTGATATTTTTTCCTGCGTCGTCGGCCTTTTTTTCTTTTTCTTTTTTTTTTATATTTTTTGCGCATTTTTACAGACATTTTTTAATGCGAAATTCATTTGTCATGCTTATAATTGTCTCTCTCGCAGAATACAAGTGAAACCGCAGCGAAACTTGTTGGCCAAATTGCAGACAAAAAAAAATAAAAAATAAGGATAAAACAAAAAAAGAAAAGAAAAAAAAAGCATCAATCCCTGCTGAAATAAAATTTAATGAAGGCGTTGCAAGGGCGCGATTTGACTTGTACGTGAAGTAGACAAGCAATTTCAAACCCAAGAGCTGCAGGGAACTTATTGTAATGGTTTGGTAGCTGTTGTAGCCTTAGCCTTAGTAGAACAACAAGAAGAAGAAGAGGAAAGAAGAGGACGAAACTGAAACTGCAGCATTGTGGAGCATTGATGTCGCGCTGTGTGGCCATAAATAACTGTTTTACCTCACGGCACACTGCCACCGATCCAAACCGATTCGATGAATACTGAATGCGCTGCTCCGCTGCTGCTGCAACAATTATACGCGCAGATCATTTCGTTGTTTTTATTGCAAATTTGTTTACTCTTAAAAAAAAAAAAAACAACAACAAAACTCATAGTTTAAGTGTGGCTATTATTAGTTTGGCTTAAACTTTGAGATTCTTTCAAAAAGAAGTCTGACAAATCACCTAGCAAGAACCGTCAGCTATACTTGAGTAGTTAGATAGGTATGCCATGGAAGCGAACAATAAATTTAGCCGTACAGGATGCAGTTTTGATATCACATTTCTTGGTTTTGAGTTTTTGACTTTGATTAGATTTGAAAAGTTCAAAATCAAGGGAAGAAAGTAACGAAGACAGGACCCTTAGCCAACCGAATTCTTATTGAGTAGCGCTAGGACAAACTGAGATTCTATAGCTGAGTCAGCACTTGGTAATACCCAGAATCGATATGCATGTTATTTCATTTTCCAAATCGTCTGAGTATAACCAAGGCTCCAAGCCACATTGTATCTCTACCAGGGCTGCAAACCACTAAAAAAATTTCCAATGGTTCGGTTCAGCGGTTCGCAATGCCTTTGAACCAGTGGTTCAGTGCACGAACCTGCTTTTTGTTGGTGTCGAACCGCGGTTCAGTTCGCGCTCCATATAGATCCGAACGAGATATTCAGATGGACTGTTTTTTCTATAATTTTCTCACGGCAAAGTTCGAGCAAAGACTTTAAAACTATTTTTAAGTTCGCATGGATGAATCTACGAGTGTAATGAGGCAAATTTCTAAACACAGAACGGAGCACTTTAACATTTTTTGATCACAACTATGTGTATTGATTTCGACATTTTCAAGTCTACGAGGACTTGTATCAATATTTTCAATATTTCCGCACAATCAAAACCAAAACCAACAAAAAAAAAAATTTTATTTCCGCATAAACAAAGCCACCTCCACCAAAAAATTTTTTATTTTTAAATTATAAAGTTATTTTTAAAAGTAAGTCCGAACCGGTTCGAACCGGATCACTTTTGCCGCTTATACAGTTTGGTTATGATTAAAAACTTTTTTTTTAGAAAAGCTGGTTCGGTTAACAGTTCGGAGCATAACACTCAAAAATGCTGTGGTTTTAAAACGGGTTGGCAGCTCTGTTCTTTACACAGAAGAAGTAGAGCACCATTAACTATTGCCGTAAAAGAAAGTAAAGTTTTAAGCGTTTTACTGAAGTCGAAAGTTTCAGAAAAGAAAACTGTTTAAAGTTCCGAACTATATCGAATCTTTTCAAAAAGTTCTGCCATAGGAACCTATCTGAAAAAACGGAATAAAATATTTTGAAAATAAAATAAAAAAATTGAATTTAAGATACATTTTAAAGTGTAGCGTGCATAAAATCATCTAAAAACGATATTAATGTTTTTTTTTCTTGGCTTGCTAAACTTATTTTTAAAAAACATTTACTGAGCAGCAGAAGCAGCAGCAGCTTTTTTCTTCGTCTTTGTTTAGCATTTTCGCATTTCCGTAGAGCTTAAAAAAGCATCTTGGGCAAAACGTTTCTTAATGATGAAAGATGCGCGCTCATTTGCTTTTATGACACACGCTAATGATGCTTATTCGTGCGCAATGGCACTCGAGAGTCCGTCTGTCCGTCTGTCTGTCTGTCCTTTCGTGTATATAGTAGATACTTTATTATTGTCGTTTTTGATCGTTATGACCGTAGGCTTTTGAATATTAAGTATACGCCGCGTGCAGTCAAGTGTAAGCGAAATTGCGAATTGGAATTACATCTTTTTTTTTTTTGTTTTATTTTTTTTTTTTTTTGTTACTTAAAACGCTTCAAGCGGCGCATTCATTTGCAGTGAAACGAAGCCTGGGAATATTCATTTGTTGTACATAATTTCGAAATCAATCGCAATGCAATAAAAATGAAATCAAGCAAGGGTAGCAAAAAAAAAACGTAAAAAAAAAATGTGTATAAAAATAAAAATTCAATATACTTACTCCGAAGATCGTTCGCTCAATTGTAGCCGCCCATAGTCTTTCTTGTTGTTGCAAAACAAACTGAAACCGCGGCGACTGAAATCGATCATGATTGAAATGTAGACGGATGAGTATGAGATGGCAAACCGCGCATGGAGCATGTGTTTTCAACTGCAGCAACAATATTTTGACAGGTCGAATGAACGACAGACAGATATAAAGACAGCAAATCGGCTGAAAGACTAAAAGAAAGACACGCTCCTACGAGTACAAACATTAAATAAAATAAAATAAATGAAATAAAAATAAAATAAAGAACACAAAGATCGAATCATTGTCTCAAATGATGATGGCAGCGCTGGTGGAGTAGGCGAAACAAAAATCTTCAATAATGCAGCCGGCACTTGAGTTGAAAAGCTTTAGAAGCTGAAAGACATATAGATCCAGTCTGTAAGCCAGGCAACATGTTCCTGGAATGCGCACAATTGATCGCTCGCTCGCTCGCCACAGAGTCATCATCACCGACAACATTTTCTGTTGCTGCCGCTGCTATTGCTGCTGTTGCTGCTTTTGCCATCAACGTTGTTGTCGACTGCACTTATATTTATTTTTCATTTAAGACATTGTCAAAGTCATTTTAACTTGAAGCAGAGCAGCAAAAGCTGCAAGTCGTTGCCGGTATATGAAGGAACAAACCAAGTGCGAACCGCAGCAAAAAGATATCAGACAGACAGACAGACGGACTGACTGCGGGCTTGGCAGGCCACAAAAATAAAACCAACATCAGCTTTTAATTAAGCAACCAACGAACAACGTGAGGCAGCAGCAATGCAACAACTTGTTGGCTGATTGCTCTTGTTGTTTTTATTATTGCTGCTGCTGTTGCTGTTGTTGTTGTTGTTCTTATAGCAACGAGTTACTTGCAAGTTTTTTTTTTACTTTAAAATAATTTATCTGCAACGTTTAATCGCGTTGCTGCATATCACTGACTGTATCTGTAACGCTGTGTGGTGTAGTGTAGTGTTGGTGTGGTACTGAAGAGTCAACAAGATTTTATTTAAAAGTTCAAAAAAATTAAGAAAATTGAATTTCAAGTACGACCTAAACTGCTGAAAAGTAAAATTAAAATCTGTAATAATCTCTTCGAGATTTGCTATGCAGCTTAAACAGACAGACGGACAATATGGAATGAACTTGTCACTCAGCGTAAACGCTCCGAAAACTGCAAATGCTAAACTTTTATATCGCAACTTGTACTAAAAAAAAAAAAGTGTTGTATAGATGGCGTTGATTTTGTTGTTGCTGTTATTGTGTTTTGTATCTTTGTATCTGTATCTGCTGTAACTGCTGCGGTAGCAAGTTGTGTTTTTATTATATATTTTTTTTTTTTTTGCTTAAAAATTTTTCTGCTGAATCGATGCAATCGCGAACTCACTCGCGCTCGTTTGTTTGTTTAAGGTTTCTTTTAGTGGTTGCCGCCGCTATCGCCGCACCACACTTGAGATGATGACTGAGTTGAGTTCTTCTTGTATCTGTATGTGTGTTGCTATGTATTTGAGTATGTTTGCGTGGCAATTTTATTGCAATAATTGCAACTTGATGACTTAATTGCGGATGCAACTTGTTTTCCAAGCACAACCGCCATCGCCATCGCCGCCACCGCTACCGCTTTACCGCCATTACTACTGCTCCTCTGTTCTGTTCTGTTCTGTTCTACGCTACGCTCTACTCTTCTCAGTCTGTCTGTCTGTCTGTTGAGCAGTGTCTTTGCAACATGTTGCAAATTGAATATTTTTCCACCTGGCGTTTCGTAATCACTTTTATTACAATATTTTTCTCTACTCGACAACATAGCAGAGCAGAGTAGAGCAGGATGCTTATACTTTCATTTCAATTCATTATAGATATAGATTTGCCTGCCTGCTTGCTTTCCTGCCTGGCCTATCCACTCTTTCAAGGATTTTTATGTCTGTCGCTGCGCGTTTATTATTAGGCAGGCAGGCGCCCCAATGGTGTACATAAATTTCTTAATTTAACTGCAAAAATTGCGGTGTTAGATATTTGCTTTTTTGTTTTCCTTTTTTTTTTATTTATTTTTAATGTTCATAATGCTTGACATTTATGCAATGACTATCACTTCGATAGGTTTTTATATTTTTGCGTTGTATTTATATTTCTTTTGACAACTTGCTCAATCGTGTTGTTGTTGTTTGTATACTCTAAGCTCTTTGATGCTGAGCTGAGCCTCCACCTGACGGCGTCATGATTTATAGCCACAGTTTAAACGTGCTGGGATTTGTACAAGCGGAATCGAATCTATTAATGTGCTGCATGAATATAAATACGAGTATGAGTATGAGTATGAACGCTGTATGTAGTTTTAATGCCACGTTTAATTAAAAGTCGTTTTTTCCTTTAACATTTTTTTTATGTGTTTCTCTCCATTCATTTTTTTTTTTTTAATAATAATTGCGGCTTTTAATTGTAAACATTTAGCTAATGGTGATTGCTTATTATGATATGTAAATTGCAAGTTTTGCGTTGGGAAAAAAAATATTGTAAATATTTATTATGCCGCTTTGCTAGCGACATGTTGTGTTAAACGTTTTTTTATACATGCTTAAATTAGCGATAAAATCTTTATTAATTTTGTTATTTATAAAAGAAAAATTATGGTATTTCTTAACAATTACAACATAGTTCATTGAGATTTTAAGATATTTTCTGTGAAAATTATTAGTTACGGCTTAAAAACTTCGACAATACAATTGAAATTTGTGTATCTAATTAATGAAGATTATACATAGAAGACCATAGAAATCTTTTAATTGAATAGAGCTATCGAAATCCATAGAAAGAAGATAGTAATGCTGTCAGTTCCTAATTTTGGTTAAACAACAGATTCATTTCGGAGATTATTTTTACTTTTCAGATTACGATAATTTTAGCAGCATACTAGAAAGAGCGCTGCAGTAGAGTAGGCTTAAAGAGTGATTTTTGAGTCGCAGTGTCTTTAACGACTGCGACTTGAAAATCACAGTGATTGCAAACAGTGATAAAACCACAGTTCGCGGAAAAAATCATTCAACTATTACTAATAAGGTTCACTGTTCGCAAAGAGCGAAACACCAAATTGTCGACAACTGAACAAATTTACTGAGGAATAAGAAAATCGCAAATCACTACTTTTAGTCGCAGTGTGACATGACGATTTTCCAGTCACTGTGAAAAAATCACCAAAAGTGATTTTATTGCCAACTCGACGAGATGTTCTGTAGTCGGTCTACTGAATTGTTGTGAGATAATTTTATTTTGTCGAATTCTGAAACAAGTTTCATCAATTTTTTTTAAATTTGCGTTGTTTTCTGCATTTTCAACTTCTTCTTCTTCGTTCGATAAGTTTGATAAGACCAATCGTCTGTCTGTCCGTCCGTTTATTTGTTTGGTTTCTGGCTTTATACGCTTTACTTTTAGCGCAGAAATTTCAAAATAGGCTTTTCTCGTAAGATCAAACGACACAGATCTACTTATGCCAATGTTAATCTATAACAATCTTAGTAAAATAATTTCCAGTAAAACTTCGGATGAAATATGTATATTCTAAAAATACAAAGCAGCGCATTCTTTTAACCGTTATAGCATCCAGTCACGCAGAACTCAAGAACTAACTTCTTAGCATGCAAACCAAAAATTTTCGATGGACAAATTTATTACCTTAGTGCCCTAAAAGACCAAAAGATGCGCTCTTCGATTGTGTTTCACCAAGCTTGAGGGTTTTAAAAATCTCGACACATCTAATTTAGAGCACAAACTGATCATTTTTAGATCTCAAAGAAATATTTATTTATGTTACTCAATACATCAACATTGTAAAACAGTCTTATAATAAATTTCGTAAAAGAATTCGTCTCAAATTTCTCCTGGTATTTGCTTTGAAATCAAACGAAAATATTTTCATTTACGATTATAATTCTTTTTATATATTTAATTCTTTAAATTTATATCTTCTTTTTTATTTCTTTACAGGTAAGCCAAAAAAACTGTTGAAATTCTATACTCGAAAATACTCAAAATTTATGCGTAAGCACGTAAGTCATTAGTTCTAAGAAACGCGGTCAAAAACGTCAATGTTTTCGTCTGCTAGGTTCATCAATTGTATCAAACGTCAATCTTGAAAATTCAATGCAAAACAAAATGAAATTTATAACCTTTCAAAAACTCATTTAGATCCAATCAGGACACACAATAAAATGAAATAAAAAAAAAAAAAAAATGAATAAAATCTACCGCAGGCTATCGACTATCGACGACGACTACAAATGAATGTGAATGTGAAGAGTTTGAACTGCTGCTGCAGTTACACACTACTGTACTGCCGCTGCTATAGATCGTTTCGTTTAGTTTGCCCTTTTCAAGACGGACCACGGGTCTCCTTTCAAAACCAATATCATTTATATGCCGCTGTTGGAGCTTCTTATCAAGGTGTGATGATCGCATTGCGTGCGTTTTTTTTGTTGTTTTTTTTGTTTCACTAAAGGAACCGAATGAATGCCAGACTGATGTGCGGCGCCTGACGTGCATATAAAAATCAATAAAAAATAAATAAATACAAATGCCAACATTCGAAAAATTATTTAATATTTGTATGCGAACGCCCCGTATAAAGTGTGAGGTTGTTGTCACTGCAGTGAGTTGCTGCTGCTAACTTGTTGAAAAAAAAAATAAATAAATATTTTCATTTTGGAATAAATATTATGAAGCGAAAAGAAATTAGCTATATTATGAACTGTGGTAGGAGTTGACAGCAGTTATACAAACAGAAAAAAAATAAATAAACTACAAAACAAAACAAAAAAAAAGTATCAATTTACCAAAACAATTTAAATTCAAATCCAAAAGAAAAAAACGAAAAAGTATCTTTGAAACGTTTAACGACAAAATGCGTATTTATTTAACATAAAACGCTATTTAAGCTGTCAATTATAAAGTAGAGACGCAACAGCGGTGCTGAAAGTAAGCGTAAAAAACAATCTGAGTCAAGCCAAGTTAAGCTAAAGCTAAGCCAGACCAGAGCAGATCGAAAAGACCAACTTAAATAAATACCACATAAATAATGGGTGCGCATGTCTCAAGCAGCGGGTGGCGTCCCATCTAGTACAATTTACCTGACCAATGCTCTGTCTGCTTCGTACAGCCTACACACACACACACACATACACAGAAAAATACAGCACACATTACATTTATAACATTGCCCCACGCATACGAACGTTGTCTTTTTTAGAAATTTCAGAAAACGAAGATGAAAATTGGCCATGTTCAATTTGAATCAAACTACTTTGCATTGATTGCTTTGGCTCTTGGTCTTGACTTGGCACGGATCGCATCGCATCGCATCGCAACGTAGTGGATCAGATCGGTTTGAAACGAAGCGAAACGTCGTCGTCGGTTTGGGTCGTTACGAATCATTTCGTTTGTTGTTTTTGTTGTTGTTGTTTGTTATTTTTCGCTTGACGTTAGCGCTCTTAACTCTTTATAAATCACCAAAGAGTTTGTAGTTTAGAGCAGAGCAAAGAGTATGAAGACCAAACCAAACAAAAAGTGTAAGACGTATTATGAGGCGGCGGCGGCGCGCATGCGCATGCGCAGCATCACGAATGAAAGATCGATCGATTGGCCGCAGTTGGTCGCCAATCAGACAAAATACAACAACAACAACAACAACAAAAGTCATTGTACATTGCTGAATCAGCATAACAGCGCAGTGAGAAGTTACGTTCAGGAAAAAAAAAATCTTATTACTTTTTACATACAAGTCCAAAAAAAAAAAAAAAAAGATTTTGAACCTCATCGTGCGTTGAGCAGCGTGACTGAGTTTGTTTTTTGTTTTTTTTTTTTTTTTTTTGGGGATTTTTTGTTATGAATACGCTGCAATAATATTTGGGATGTGTTTATAAAGTATTGGATTAAAGTTTCAGAGAAGCTGCTTATTGCTAAGTCACAGAATTAAATCTAAAAAGGAAGAAAACTGAAAAAAAGAAGGGTATTAGAGTTTCGTTTATACCAATTGTTTTCTTTTAAGTTTCCTGGTTATTTTGTTTTAGCTGAAGTTATTTTTTTTCATACGGTTTTGGAAATTTATGCGCTGTTCAAACGGCGCGCGTAATAAATTTGTTTGCTCTCCAACGCTTTTAACTGAACCAAATGTTTATTTGTCCGTCCGTCTTGTTCATTGAAATTATTGCAGCGACAAAAAAAAAAAAACAACAACGACGACGTTGCAATACCTTTGTTTCTTATACTCGGAAATCTTTAGCCAACAATAAACAACAACAACAACAAATATAAAGAAGAGAAACCCAATTGAAAAGACAACCTTTATGTGTCTGTCATGCTCAAAACTTTGTTTTGCATTCAACTTCGACTTTGTTTATTTAAACGTTTGTGTTCTCGTTCATTTGTTTGACTGTTGCTGTTGCCGCTGCTTGTTTGGTATGCAATGGTTTGGTATGCTTCAGCAAAACTTCACGCCTGCGCGCATGCTGCTCCCGGCTTAATTGATGAGCTGACTCTGTGCGTCTGTCTGTCCGTCCATTTGGTTTATCCAACGCGTTCAGATGCGCTTGCGCAGGCGCAACAATCTTCACACTTTGCTGTGTGCTATTCAAAAAAAAAAAAAAAAGACTTACTTTGCAACTTGAATAAGTTTCTTCGTTCAAGTGTTGTGATGCCTCCTCGACTCTGTGTCATTCTTAGCTCAACCACTCAGTCAGTCACTCACTTCATCATTCGATATCTGGCTGAATGGTTGACTGAGTTTTGTTGACTTGATTGCATATTTAGTTTGATTTTTATTTGCATACCGTGTCGTTTTGTGTTCAGTGCAATTCAATTGTCCGCGCACGGATGCCTTCGTTTTTTTCATCATCATCATCATCATTGTCGTCGTCAGCAGTTTCGAGCGGGTGTCTTCTCTTAGCCTTTGGAACAAAGCGTAAGTTTGGTTCGTTCTTTCTTTTATCTTTTTTGTTTTCTCAAGTTTGTCGCCTTAATAGGCGCATTTAGTTTGCATTTTTATGGAGTTGTTTCGACTTGACTTGAATGTGCCATAAATTATACTTAATTTTATTTGGTTACGTCTTTTGAGGACATTTATCACTCAATTTGAATAGATTTTCCAAAAGAGTGCAAATGTTCTTGTTAAGCAGCGCAACGTCAGATTAGACAATGCCAGTGTAAAGCAGCAACTAATGAAGTTATGCAAATGCTATGAATTCTGGAAAAGTATCTGTTTTCTTTTTTTTTTTTTTTAGAAAATTTTATTTTCAACAAATCGTGCACAGTCGTGTTTTTCATTAGTTTTAGGTAAAAAAAAATTTAAGCATAAATTTAAATGTTTTTTTAAACTAAATTTTTAAAAATAAACACAAATTTATGAAGATCTTTTAAATATAAACAAGACGTCAATTGTCAATTTCCTTTAAGCAGAGTCTTAGAAATTCATTTAAGACTCACAATTTAAAGGTTTGGGTCTCAGACTTTATTGTTAAACAGTTTCTGGTATTATTTTGTTTTCTTATTACTTAAATTTCGGTTTTTTTTTTTTTGAGAAACATGCTCCACAGTATAGGTTAATC
This sequence comes from Leucophenga varia, assembly GCA_018903435.1. Taxonomy (NCBI): domain Eukaryota; kingdom Metazoa; phylum Arthropoda; class Insecta; order Diptera; family Drosophilidae; genus Leucophenga; species Leucophenga varia. The sequence continues at coordinate 3,105,802 of JAEIFJ010001414.1, forward strand.
TCTCTTGTGTGATTCAGGTGTAAAATGTGTTTATCAGCCATGCTCCCGAAATCGCAATCGAAAAAAATTTTGCGATTTACTTTTCAAATCACAGATTTTGGTGTTCCGGCAATCGCAAAATATTTCCGCATTTCAAATCGGAATGGACTATTCGAGTCGATTATTTAAAAATATTTTTATTTTAGTTTGATGTTCAAAGAGTATATCTTTGTACTTTTTAATATTATTGATTCTAAACTCGAATTTTAAATCAATATTTCCTATTCATACCTTAATTTAAAGACCAGAAAATTTAGTCAAAGCAACCAACAATCTTACGATTTGGTTAGACCGATAACCTTTTAATTTGTCACCGATACCAGTTTTTGTCAAAGAAACGTTTTGGGAATGAAACATAACTTTGCGATTTTTGGAGCACGAAGAATTTGAAATCATAAAATTGTACTAAATCGTAAATTGCAAAATTTTTACGATTACTAAGGAGACACTGAGCTCGTATCTTGAGCAAATTTGTTGTCTGCAGCTCTTAAAGGCACTGTTGTACATTTATCATTTATCTGATTTCCTGGCCTTCGCAACATAGCCTGGGGACTCGGAAATTTAGAAATTTTAAAAATAACATTCCATACTGCAAATAGTAATTCATGTAAGGTTTACATAGCCTACGGAAAACCGTTAAAGTATTGCGTAATTTCCTAGCGGGAAAGTCATTAATGAAACGTTGATGACTAGTCTCTTTTCTCGAAGACATACCGACGACAGCCCCTATACAAGTCGTTAATGACATTTTCGTACAAACGTCGCAGTTGTCTTGGATGGCATGTCATGCAAGATTTTTTTGTATGAAAATTAGTGCATGACTTCTTGGTGACAGGTCTTGCAGGACTTCTTAGATGACATCTATGCAAAGCAAGCAGCCAAACTAATATTTTTCCCTAACTGTGACCATCTTGCTTTATGAAATTATTGCATAAACATATTGTGTATTATAAACAACCAAATGGTAGCACAATCGATGACATGTCACCAATAAGTCATTAGTGACCAAGTCATCAAAGAAAAAATTTTCGCGCTGGAATTGTATGTAAGACGTATTAAGCTACCAAACTTTTCCTATGCATAGAAAATTTCAAATTTTATATTTTTTTATTTTCAATCTACAGAATCCATATATAGAAAGCTTACAAACTATCTTCAATTGTAGCTACTTCATTCTCATAGTTTCTATCAGTTTAAAAAATTGTTGAACATTATTTTATATAATATTCAGAAACGCTTGATTTCATTTCATTAATTACAACTTAAAAAATAAAAGTTTCGAAATTGTTTCACTTTTTATGCAACTTCTTTTTTTACTTCTTGCAACTCAATCCTCAAACATTTTATTTACATTTCAAATGATTTGTGAACAAACTGCACAAACGAAACAAAAATAAATGCATTAAAATTTCCATACAACTCCAACTCAAAAAAAAGTCAACCAACAATTTAAAATGTTGTTAGCAATCGCACCATTAAACAATAAATAGTCAAATGCTATGCTGCAATACTGATGCCAATTGATATACTTGTACATACTCGTACGATACATATCACAGATACATTTTGTAGATGAAACAAGTGTTGCCTATAGTGATAAATACAAACCAATTGCCACATGCTACATAAAAGAGTACAATGCAATTACAGCAAACATAACACTTTCCAAAAAAAAAAATGTGAAAAAAAGTATCTGATCACCGTAAACGAGATAAAAGCGACAAAAAAACATTTGTAATTTTATTTCATTATGCGCAAAATGTTGCAAACTGCAGTCGAATGTGGCGATTGCTGTAGCTGAAAGTGAACAAAAATAAACCAAAAATCAATGAAATGTTTTATTGTTCTTCTTCGATGTGCTTGCAAAGTCTCGTTTAGATGATTTTTATGGAATTTGCATTGGCAGTAGTACAATCTCTCTTTTTGGCTCTAATGATTTTGGCCAGACAAAAATTACTTTCATTTTGAAAAAAAAAAAACGTTTCATGAAAATATTTAAGAATGTGAAACTAGCTGGAAAACATTGCTGTGCACTTCAAAAATGCTTTTAAAATTTCATAAAAAAAAAACATTTTAATTCTTTAAAAATTTTTTAAAGAAATTGTTTATTTTTTTGGTTTGTACAATTTGTATCTTTTTTTGTTAACGCGTTAAAATAGATTTTTCGCATGGCAAATTGCATTGTGCTGGCGCCATTTTTTTTTTTTGAAACTGATTGCCATACTGACTGTCTATACGCTTGCAACTAAACTCTTTCATTCATCCTTTTTTTCGTTTGTTGTTTTTGTTGTACACTAACATTGCTGAAAATCGAATTTCCCGTGCGGACTGATTCGATTTGGCGTTGCAATTTCACGCTGTTATTACAAAGTGGCTCTGTTGTAGTTGTCCATACGACTAGCAACGACTGGCAGCTGGCAGCTGGCAGCAACAATGCCAACTATGCCAAGTGCAATGAGCAAAATAATAACAACAACAACAAAATGCATGCCACAAACTAGACGCCTACAAAATGTAGCAATTTCAGGGCGCAATTTTATCAGTAAAAAAGTATCTATTGCATGTTTCAACAACTGCTGCTGCTGCTGTTTTTGCTGCCAACGGCGTCAGTGGCGCTTTAACGTAGCAGTCAATATTGTTATTGTTGTTGCATGTCAGCAAAAAAGAAAAAAAAAAATCTCATTTAGTGACGAATTAAGCGCCAAAACAGGCCCAGACACAGACACAAATACAGATATGGTCAGACACTTAGCTAGACTAACTGGCAGACAAAAAAGATAGTTAGATATATAGATACATACAAAGATAGATACAAAACGACAGACGGACAGACAGACCGGATGAATGGCGTGCTCATGGCGTCAAGTGCAACAAGACCGCCAGTCAATGCCACCTACAACACATTACGTGCCGGCTGCATACAAAATCATCCTTTTTTTTTTTTTTTTGCCACAGTAGTCGCAAATGAGTAAGTGTAGCTCTGGTATAGCCTGTTGTATCTGACATTGCCATCGATTGGCGGTCGCTGTGCCGGCTGCACTCAGTCGCGTTTCATTTCATTTCATCGGTGGTGTCGATTGGACTTTGGCGCTTTCGCGAATGCTCTTATGTGTCCAAAGCATGTTGTTGTTGTTGGCATGATGATGGCATGATGGCATGATGATGATGGTGATGATGATGTGGCACGTCTGCATGTCATTTATGGGTGTTTATGGCTTTAAACGCCATTTTGTTTTGCAATTCATGCAAGCGTATTGCATACTATCTGTCTGCACATCTGTCCGTCTGTCCATCTATTTTACAAATCGCAACAAGGGCAAGTGCAACATTAGAAAATGATTTATTTATGCAATTTTCGAACTGAATGCAAGTTATCGTTTCGTATCGTATCGTATACTATTCTGTTGGCTGTCGTTGGCTTAGATACAAGTTAGATAAATGTTACTTCATGTGATTGGATTTGCTTGCCATTTTTGGTTTTGAAAGATAACGCAATAAAAATGAAGTATACGAGTAAGCGACGACTTATTGACTTGTAGTACATTACTAAATGGACTAAAATATAACAGTAATCTTTTTCTTTGAACATGAAGTACCTGGGTGTGAATTGTATAAAACAGATGTGGGCAAACTTTAAAAGTGATTATTATTTGGGGTGTAGCTTTGTACTTGTTTGAAATTAAATTTAAATAAAAGAGAAACGCTTCGTATAATTTATTGAGAAGCGCTGTAATAGAACTGCTATTGGACTCAGAATTTCTTTAATGCTCATAAGACACTTGGAGAGCCTCTTACAGATTTGTGATAAATAACAATTAAGTTGCTATTTGCTCTAAACACTGTGAATGGCACGCAGTGATTAAATCACTCATTCAATTAAACACTGTGAATAAGCAAATGAATCGCTGTTTGAAGAAGATATTAAAAGCGGCGTTCCAATATTAAAATGAATGCCTACTAATAGCTTCTATATAAAATTTACTAAACAGCGCATAAAATTGTCATTCATAAATCACTGTGATTTTGAAATCACAGTCACTGTGATCACAGTAATTGAATGAGCGCCGTTATATCTAAAACTGTATTTGTATTCGTTTTACCTGTTTAAAAAAGAAAATTAATGTCTGTCAAATTTAGCGAAGCAAAAATTAAAATTCCTTTCCAAAATATTTCATTCAAAAATTGAAAAATTAAAACAATTGAATGCTGCCAGCAAATTGACAGCACATCATCATTTAATAATGATTCGATTCAAGATAATTTCAATCTACATTAGCTGTTCCTCCCCTGCTGCTTCCGCAGCATATCAATTTTATGTACAATTCGAGTGCTTGATGATGCTAAAAAATTCAAATTAAAAATGCTTTTCGTTGTCATCTTCTTGGCATGCAAAATAGTTTCAATTTAAGCGGAATGTTCGGTATTATTATTATGCAACACAAAAGAAGCAAAAAAAAAAAGAAGCATTATCAACATTTTCCGTGCGATAAATGATGCGACAAATGGCTAACAAATGCGCTGGACAAAATAATAAAAAAAAAAAAAAAAAAAAATAGATTAAACTGTGAAATTGAGCGATGACAGCGAAAATATATTTCTGTATCGAATGAAGACATTTTTGCGCTATGAAAATTGCAGCTAATTATGCAATATTGGGCAAATTGAAAATGAGAGAGCTCCGTGATATTGATTTATTCGATAATATTCTGGGTATATATGTGTAATAATAGTTAACACACGCTTTATGTATTATATTACAAATACATATATGCATACATATTAATAAGGCGTGTCATGCACGCACGCACGCACGCAACAAACAACCCTCGCTACCGTTCAATATAATCATTCGGACAATCGTATATCCTGCTCTGCTGCCTGCCTGCCTACTTGCCTGCTTGCCTTACAGCCTTGAGTCAGGTAATCCAAAGCGGAACAGCTGCATTGCATAACTACTGAAATCATTGTAGTCATTTTTCAATTATGTCATTAGTGTGAATTTACAAACTTACAGAAAAGAGAGAACTACTACTACGAATACGAGTACAACATTATAAATGAAGAAAGGCAAATTCGAAATCGTAGTTATTTATTACATTATTTATGTGTTTATTTTAGGTTTGTATCTGTGTAACTCAGTCACTAAGTGGCCAGAGTGTTGTAGTGTTACGCTGCATAAAAATTTTATAACTATGAAAAAACATGAAAATTCAATTATCGCAATCGACGCTCAACGTTAAATAAAAAAATGTCCTTTATTTGCTAGAAAACTCATAACTCTCTCTCTCACTCTCTCTGACGGTAATTACTGTTTTGTCAAAAAAATATCATAAAGTCAATTTTGGCATAGTTTAATGTTGTGTAATGGAATAAGCTTCAACACATTTCGGTCAATGCTTTTGAATTTGAAAAAAAAGAACGACCTTGTCATTTGATATATTTTTAGAATTATATCATATTATTTCTACAAGTTACTTAATAACAGTTGTTGTGCTTAATAACAGTTATTGTGCAAGATTTTTATATATTTATTATTTATATATTTATCAATACTATTTCTAAACTCGTCTCGATAGTATTCGTATATCTTCTCATACATAAGTCTTTGAGTTATCGTCTTTGCATATAAATTTTCTGAGTTTATTAGACTCTTTTCCAAATCATTTTTATTTTATTTTTATATTCTGTCTGCTCAATCTGCTGTCTTCAGTGTGAATACTATACAAATTGCAACTAGAATTTTTCAGGAACCAGATAAAAACGTAGTGATTGTTCCAGAAGATGAGGGTAAGGGAGCGTAATATACATTAAAAGCACTATATTGAAGATCCACGAAAGATGTCACTTAAACTTTATGTTTGTTACACTGCCATCCAATAGGCCGTGGGTATTCGGAGCACGTCGTGAATATTTCGATTGTCAATACATAATATGGAATCTTTAAATAATTTAAATGTTGGCATAAGTTTTGGCAAAAAGAGTGATTTTAGTGTCGCAGTGTTATTGGCGACTGCGACTTGAAATTGCAGTGACTGCAAACAGTGATTAAATCGCAGTTTGCGAAAAAACAAGCAGCGATTACTACTCAGGCTCACTGTTCGCGAAGAGTGATACACAAAATTGCCGCTAACTGAACTGTTTCGCTACAACAACACAACAAACCAATTTTTTTTTTTTTTGATTCATTGAAAAACGAAACACTGCTTTTTTTGTAAGAAATTAAATTACAATTGTGTTCTTGGTTGCTTCCTTTGTTTTTAGTGAATTTACATTTTTACGAATCATGTGACTGGAAAATGTACCAACGAATTTGTACAGACTCGGTGTTTAAGCGACGAATGATAAAAGCACCAATCACTGATAAATGAACAGCTTCACTGTTCGCGAAGAACGATACATGTTCCTGAGGAAAAAGAAAATCGCAAATCACTACTTTCAGTCGCAGAGCGACATTTCAATTTTAAATCACTGTGAAAAAATCACCAAAAGTCTTAAATGTAAAGTGACGATACACAATAAATTTATAAAAACAACAGCAACATCAGCACAAAGTGGCTAAGTGCTGCCAGTGAATATGCTCTGTCTAGAATCATCTTTAAATTTTTACTAGATTTTTTTTTTTGAATTCGAATCATAGCGTTGCCAGCTTGACCGAATGCCATTTTCCTTTTCAGCGGACCAAAATGCCAACCTTTGCGAAAAGCGTGTTTAAAAATTTATTTTCCTTTACAAAAATGCAGTATATCTTTTCGTTTAAAGTTATCCAAAAGTCGAGCAACCAACTGATGACACTTTACAGTAAAGATAAAAAGTTTGATTAAATAATGAAATATAACCGCCGCGACTTGTCATGAAGTGGATTAATGTTTCGATCAAAGCTACCTGACGATGACCCAAACATGGTACTGCTCAAACTCTAGTCACTCTGTCACTATTTGTTGCGAATTTCAAAGGATACGTGGGGACTCGAAATACATCTAGATTAATAATTATTAATTCATAAACTTTTGTATAAATATGCGCGCGTTCTGTTGGATTATTTGCTGCGGCAGTTTAAAACACATTTTTTTTTTTGAGCTGTGTAATTTTTTTTTTTTTTTTTATAATTTGGTTTTTTATTTACGCTGTTTTATTATTCTTTATTTTACATATTTAATAAATTTATAAAAACAACATGATGTTGCATCAGCACAAAGTGGCAAAGTGCTGCCATTTGCATTTTTAATAAAGCAGCAACGCGCCGCGTAAAAATAATTATCAACTGAATTGCTGATGAAGAGAAGACAGAACAGACCAAACCAGACCAGACCAGACCGACCGACAGGACATATTCGTACTTTTCAGTTGTTTATATACATATCTCTCTGTATATGTGTGTGTGTGTGTGTTTGCATATATGTATGAGTGAGCGAGTGTAAATTGCAAAGTGTGCATTCGATTGACACTGCTGCCTGATGTTGCTGCTGCATGCGTAAAATATTTAATTGAATTTCTTAAATTGATTACACCAGCCGAGAATTTGACAAGCGAAAATAAATAACAAAATTTAAATATTTAAAAAAAATATACAAAAATTTCACTTTCAAAATAGCAAAAAAGAATTTAAATATAAAATGTGACAGCAAGAAAATCCAATAGGAAAATGTTATGCCAACAAGCAGCAAACTTTTTAATTGCGCGCCTGCAGCTAAACTAAACTAAACCTAAAAAAATAAAAATCAAAATCAAAAAAAAAGGACTAAGTGAAAGAAAAACAGGAAAACTCTTTAATAAAGAAAGCAAAAACTTTCAAAAAATGCTGTAGCTGAAATACAACTTAGATTTGTCAAAAAAAAAATAAAAATAAAATAAAATAAAAGTAAAACCGCATAAATGCATTTTCCGCACACAACGTTGGCAGCATTAAATTAACGAGGTAGGTTTGAGTGATAATAGAATAAAAATAAAATTTATGCTTTATATTTTTTTTTTATTTTATTACTTAACAAACAACTCTCGTTGCTATATAAAAATTCACTTCAATCATAAAGCGTGTCGTGAGAGAAGAAGCAGTAAACGGAAACTTCGTTCGTCCAACAATTTATAAGTGCGGCAAAATCTACTACTAGCTTCCTTTTGGCACACTTCACCACAATAGAAAAAGGAGTCGTCCTTCCGCACACGTTTCCGCACTATACAATCACTCTCACTCGTTACGAGTTAACCTCAACTACAGGCAACTCAGTAGCAGAGTAGTTGCCTTGGATAAAAAAACTTCTAACTGTAGTTAAAATATTTAAACAGAAAGCGTAGAGAATAGAGGCGAAAAAAAAAAAAAAAACAGGAGGTACAGGAGGTACAGGAGTGCACAGGAGTTGTGCTGAGAATAGATGAAATGCTGCCGCAGGCATAAAAATAATAAGTTTAAGGAAGCGTTTGTTAACCACATAACCAAGTACGCGCCGCAATGAATGAATGAGCGAATGAATGAATGTGTACAGCATACGTAACGTAACTGCCTGAGTGACTGAATGACTGAATGAATAAATGACAAAGCATGCGGTCAGGTCTTAAGCCAACATTTTACCCCATTTCAAATTGCAACAATGCTGAAGAACAAATCACGCCGTGAAATTCGTTGCTTCCTGTTTGCATAAGCAAAATCCGCTGTTTCCTTATTTATTGTAGTTAAAAAAATAAATACACCCAAAAAAAAAAAAAAAAGAAATAATAAAATACTAAACTTTACATTCGCATTGTTCTCGAATGTTGCTACGAAAATTTCGAAAGTTTTTCCAAGCGCGCAAAATTTTACCGCAGGCTATTGACAAAAAATAAAAAAAAATAAATAAAAAAAAGAAAAGCAAAAATACCTTTTTGCATTCTATAAATACAAACTCGGATGGATAGCGGGGTTAGGTGACATGAATAAAATTCAAGTCGAAAAAGTGAAATTATTCAAAAGTTGCAACAAATTGTGTGTTGCAACAAAACTTATTCCATTTACTTTTCTTCAATATTTTCGCATCTCATCCTTTGGGCTTGCTTCTTAATTATTGTGTCTTCTTGTACTCTCAATTTATTTTTCGTTCGTTTGCGAAACTTACTTTCGAAAAAGTCTTCTTCACTGCTGCACAGTATGTTGCCGCATACAATATACATAAATATTTTTGTGTCTTGTGTTGCCAATTGTCAGAGATTGAGTTCTGCTTACAAGAACAATTTTCTCACACTTTGCATAAAAAAATTAAAAAAAAAAAAACAACTACAGAGTAATTATAAAATGCAAAATTTACTTTGAATGTCCAAAGTCAACATTAAAAATTATTTCTATTAAAAACAACGAAGACAATTATATGGTGTATATATGTACTAGGGATGGTCTATAATTACAAGTGAAATCAGTATTTATATTAAGTACAAAAGTTTTTTTATGTATCAAGAACTATCGTTCTATATATCAAGAACAATAGTTTTTTATTTTTGAGAACCATCGTTCCATATATAAAGAACAATCGTTCTTTGTATCAAGAACAATTGTAGTTCTTATCAAGAACAATCGTTCTTTGTATCAAGAACAATTGTAGTTCGTATCAAGAACAATTTTTTTTTATCAAGAACAAAATTATTCTTTGTATCAAGAAATATTGTTCTTTGTATCAAAAACTATCGTCCAAGAACAATCGATTTTGGTATCGGGGACAATAGTTCTTCGAATCAAGAACTATCATTCTCTAGTATCAAGAAAAATTTTACTTTGTATCAAGAACAATTGTTTTTTGTATCAATAACAATTGTTCTTTGTATCAAGAACAATTGTACCATCGTACCAAGAGCAATTATTCTTTGTATCAAGAACTATCGTTCTTTGTAATAAGAACAATCGTTCTTTGTGTCACGAACAAAAGTTCTTTGTGTCACGAACAATCGCTCCTTGTGTCATGAACAAAGTTCTTCGTGACAAGAACAATTTTTCTTTGTATCAAGAACCATTCTTCTTTGTATCTCGAATAACTGTTCTTTGTATTAAGAACATAAGATCTTTTTACTAATAACAATCGTTCTTTGAATCATGAACAAACGATTTTGGTATCAAGAACATTTGTTTTTTGTATAAAGTAAAATGGTACAATGGGAATGTATCAAGAACAAAAGTTCTTTGTATCAAGAAAAATCGTTAATTTGTGTCAAGAACAATAGTTCTTCGTTAACATTTTTTGTTTTTTTTTTGTATGAAGTACAATTGTTTTATCAAGAACAATTCTTCTTTGTACCACGAACAACAGTTCTTTGTATTAAGAGAATTAGTCCTTTTTACTTAGAACTATCGATCTCTGTATGAAGAACCAACTGTTTTTGTATCAAGAACAAATCTTCTTTATAATTGATTTTAGAAGAACCCTCGATAGTGCACTCTCATATTTTGATTTTAATATCTAAATATGACAAAATATCCGATGGCCACAAACTGCATTCCGCTTCAACATCTTTCATAACAGTTGCTCACAGCAAAAATAGCAGATTTATCTACAATGCTCAAATTGTGTTGGTGCAAACAGTTTCATTTAATGGAACAATTTATTTTCAAAGAAATTTTAAATAAAAAATATACAAATCAGCTGTCTGAACGAACAATTTTGTTTGCTATTAAATTTATTGTCGCTTTAGTTTGAAAAATGTAAAACAGCCAAAAACTCAATAAACAAATCAATATTAAAACATTAATTTTGCATCCCTACAAAAAAAAAAAAAAAAACAAAAAAAGAAAAGACTACACGCAGTTTCTTGGAAAAATAAATCGCGGCATCAGCCTAAGGGGATGCCAGGCCTTACTGCTTGCTGCTTGCCTGCTTGCCATCTTCTTCACTATTTATAAATTGCGCTAAAAATATGAACTTGTCTTCAATCGAACAGAAAGAACTGCGTAGGTAAGTTTAATTTATAGACAATATATGCGCAAGTATCTTTGTTATCTTGTTTTTTTTTTTTTTGTAGTGAATCCATCAACGTTGAACAGCAAAAAAAAAAAAAAAAACAATGTTGATGTGATGGTGACTTTGAAATCAACAACGCAATCTTAATGAAGGCAATAATTCAAACTAAATGCAAAATTCCCTCTACAACAGCTGAAAGAGCTACTCTGACAGACAGGACAGACAGACAGACAGATAGTCAGTTAGACAGTCAGTCAGTCAGAGTCAGCGTTGCTTTGAATAATGACAACATAAAGCCTGGAAGGCAGGCCTGTGCTATAGACTATTTAAACGGAACACCATCTTATATAAACGATACGATCCTATGAATATTGCTTACTTTACTATTTAGTTATAATATGATGTAGTACACCTTGAGTTGTTCTACTTCTTTGTGTGTGGCACACAGCAGTTTGCGCCTGTCGCAACAGATTTGCTGAATGAGCTATTCTGCTAAATTATTGCATTTAAAATTGTTTCGAAATAAAAAAAAAAAAAAAAAAAGGAAAAAATTAAAATTGAATAAAATTCATAGGAACGCGTTAAATTCCCTTGACAATCTTTCAGCAAGTTGTGCACATTCTTACAGATTAATTAGCTTGTATTTTAAGTGGAAATTTTTCAAACAACAGCAACAACAGCAAAGACAACGGTTGCACTTTGCCCTCTTTATAAAATTATCTTTAGGTGTTTTCGAAAACATTTCAGACGTTAACCTCTCCGTGCTCCTTTGTCGCTGTATTAAGTGGCAACATTTGTCAATGTTTTCGTCTTTTTGTTTTTTTCGCTTTTTTGGGTTCGATACACCCAATCTAAATGCTGCAGACGACGATGAATATGTTTGCAAAGGCAATGGCAACGGTAACGGCATAAAAGTGTATCTAATGGCAGCACATTTACCTAAATAATGAGGCCCGAGCGTATTTGTCGATGCGTTCGATTTGATTAAAAATATGTTTCATTAGTTCCAATGAAAGATTATTTGCACCCGAAATATTGCTGCTGACGTTGTAAGTGAGTGAGTGAGTGATTAAGCGTGGAACAGATGAGACAGCAAAGAATTGTAGTATTAATTTTATTTTACTTTAATAAAAATTTAAGAAAATATATTGCAACATTAGGATAGTTTCTGATTTGAAATGTCAGATACTTTAATCCCAAAATCCCAAATAATTTAAATTGAAAATACTCGTAGAATTTCATATAAAATATAGAATCCTTAAGAAGAAATTATTCATTAATTTGTATTGCTCTTTATAAAGCAATCGCTACTGTGAGTGCTAATAAAGATACGAAATACTAAATTGTATTCATAAATGTAATTGTGATCCATTTAACTTTCCAAGTGTGCAATCATTTACTAAGGGTATTCACAGATCGATGATAGTTGTCAAATTGTGCAACAATAAAGTAAAACTTTTTGTTGCTTCTTTACCTACAAAGCAAAAGTATCAAAATAACATAATTAAGTAGCACATGAACAGAAAGTATGATAGCAGCGCTGCCATTTTGTTGATTAGCAGCCCTGGTTCTTAGTGTTTAATAGTATCCGCTGATTTTCCTTTTCTTAGTTATATGTGAAAAAGCTAAGTAAAGTACAAATTTTTAAATTAAATGCAAAAAAAAAAAAATAAACGGAATCGTTTTTTTTTTTTTTTTTTCAACCACAATGGACAACTTGTAAAATTATTTAGAGTATTCAGATTGGCCTTGCAACTCTAGTAACGGAGTAAAATGCAAAACAAATGTTGCACAACCAACAACAATTTTCTTACACAAATATTAATCTACTTTGCACTACCCATGGCCCTGACTAAAAAAATTTCATTCCATTGCTCTAATGCTAGGGCTGCAAAATAATATAACTTGGTTGGCAACGCGTCAGTAAAAAGGTTTTGTTTGAAAGTGAGAGGAAAAACAGTAGAATCAATAAAGTTTACATAGCCTCAATAAATTCTATTTTGCAAATAGTTTGTTTTATTTTATAATTTAATTATGTTTTTTTTAAAAAAAACACAGAGTTGCACAAATTTATTTACACTAGGGGTGTTCACTTTGACTTCGAGTGCAAAATTAATTTTTATTTTTATGCAAAACCTTAATTACGTTTTTGTTTTTATTATTATTTTTTTCTGTATTTTTTCAACACTATTTTCGGTATTTTTTATTACTCTTTTCAAACCTAACAACACTCTTAAATGCGCAGCTGATAAATATAGCAACTATGACAATTGGGGGTGTTCACAGTTAAATTTTCATTAAGTAGCACATCTATCATTGAACTGTGAATACCCTAACTATTATAAAATGCTTGAATCAAAAAAATAAAATAATTTAGCTGTCAGTAAGTTTGTCAGTAAGTTTGTCATTGTATTATGTCAATAATCGCTGAATTTTCTATTATATCTGCACAAAGTGTGCTAAATTGAAAATTGCTTTTTCCGTTGCATCAAATTTGGCTCGTTCACCAAGTGTCACCTGTGCACAGAGTAGAAGTCGAGTAGTTCTTTGCTGCTACTACTACTACTACTAAGGTTCATGCGACTTTAATATGACAATGTTACAAAAATGACACAAAGACAAGACGGACAGACAGACATAGTCAACTAGTCAGAAGCAGCAGCAGCACAGTAACATGCAATTTGTATGAACAATTTCAATAAAATTGTCAATATTTCATATAGTATGCTACATTGTATGTAGTACGTACGTAAACGATGTAGATTATATTCTAGTAAAAGAATTGAGTGCTGAGTGAATTGGTTGAATTGAATTGGGCGTGCCAAACAACTTACATATGCTTGCTTTAGTTATATAGTTTGAACTTCATGAAAATTGCAATTTTTTTTTTTTTTGCTAAGGGACACAAAAAAAAAAAAAGAAAATTTACTATGCACATTGCTTACACAAAAAATTCTAGAATATTGCAAAATCGACATTTGAACGCTGTCATCATTGAAGTCGTTTTGTGACCGGATTGTGGTTGCAAAAGTCAATTACTGCGTTACTACTTACAGCGCCATACATTCTCTCGATTCGCTTGTTCAGTTACTCAATCAATAAAACGTTCATTCGTTCGTTTGCTATTCAAGCCGTTAGTAATCGATCTGTCTATCCTGCGAATCCTTTCCGATTTACATTTTATTTTGCTGCAGGTTAACAAATATTTTTCACGCACAATTTTCTTTGCACGACGAAATTAAATACAAATATTTGCTATTTTCCTACACATGACGACTGTGAATACAGTTGGCAATAATTTGTTTTTTTTTTTTACTTCAATTTTATTAGTGATTTTGTAAAAGTAATGCAGTGTTTAGACGTTCTACGAAGATATTTGAATGATGTTATCAGATAAAATATTTTATATTAAATGTTTATTTAAATGGTTTGATAAGATAGATATTTTTTTTTTAAACTTCAAACCATTGCATATGTAAAATCTTGATTCATTGATTTTGTATAAACCCGTATAAACACTGCTTAAGCAGTTTTGATTGAATTTGTGTATTCCTTCAGGCGTTACACTAGCGAATGTTTGCGAAAATATTGACTGAAAAATAATTAGCAATATGTGTGTTCAATTGCTTAGTTTCATCATCAATGTGAATACGATTTGCTGTGTGTGAATGCATTACACAGCTTTAGACGTTATCTGTTAATATTTATTTAATGAAATTGCTAGGATTTATTTGTATTGAATGAAATCAGTTCAGCTACAGTTACAGATAGATTATAATCTATAATCAGATAATTATCTGTGAAGTACAACACTTACATTCGTGTTTAAAAGCTTGAAATGTATGCTTTAGTTTTAGTCATTTAGAATTATATGAATAATTAAATTAAATTGAAAAAAGATGTTTCTATGTTGCACTAATATATCTGCGAGGCATGAGATAATCATTTATAACTTGCTTTTAAAAATAAAAATAAAAAGATGCTTTTAATAGATTCTTAACTTGAACGTTATTTAAAAAAAAAAATTAACTTTTTGAGGGACTCGAACCTGGGTTACGTTGACACCAGACTTCTGTCAAATTCTTAGGCTGACGTCAGAGTAAGAAATCTTAGGATATTCCAATGAGTTCGGTATCATTTTTATGCAAAATGTTCATGGTTCTTGCAGACAATTTTTGTAATGTTTTAAAATTCGATACCTGGGGACTCTTTGTTATAAATTTTTTCAAAAAAAAAATTTTCAATTCAAGCCAAACCACTGTCTATGAGAGACATCCAATAAAATTGCAAAAAAAAAAGAACTAAAATTTAAAGTAACAAAATCCATAATTCATTCCAAATCCCAAGAGTATAATAATCGAAACATAAAAGCAGAGAAAACGAAATTGCACCAAAACGTCAACCGTAAAAATCTAATAAAATTATTAGTTCAAGAAAACCAAAAAAACATTGAAACGAAACAAATTTGAGCCCAAAAAAAAAAAACATCCAAATAAGGCACAAATGACGCCCCTCGGATGCATGTAAATTATTGCCTTATGAAATTTTAGCACTTTAGGCTTGCAATGCATTTGATTATTACTAATAAACGCAAAATTAACTTAATCTAATTAGCTGTCACGCATTATGTACGTCATACATTGCTGCTGCCTGAATGCAAACTCACAAATAACAGCAACAGAGTGGCTAGATACTTTTTCAACAGCAACCAAAAAAAAAAAAAAAAAAAATCTAAGCACGTTCAGGCTTGCGTAACTAAAAGCATTCAAGACCCAAGAAAAAAAAAGTGAAATAAGGGAAAATTGCAAAAAAAAAATTGGGGAAAAATTAAAAGCAATGTTGAAATAATTCATCTGTTCGGTTTTTACCTACAATTTGGCTTTGCAGCACATCCCTCCTACTCAACAGATACAACCCTGTGGCTGCTGCAACCCTCGCATGCATGCAACAACCGCAGCAGTCAGCCAGTCAGTCACTCGATGCTGCTACAAAATACAATTTTCTAGGCTTCAACAAACTCTATATCCGTCCGTCCGTCTGTCTGTCTGTCTGCTGCCCTTGGGAATATGTTGCCAAAGTCTGTTGAATTATTTAGCTCTTTTGAATCATACGATTCGATCTCGTTGCTTTCTTTATACAGAGTATTGGCATCTTTTTTTTTCTTTTTACTGCTTTCTAGTATTTATTTTTTTGGTATACCCTACAACTTATGCTGCTTGCTAAATAAAAAAAAATGTTTTCCTTATTATTTTTTTTCCAATTGGGATTTTATTTCTTCGTATGCATGCTTGCTGACATTTTATTTGCCAAATTGCTTGTAATACGAAACTTTTTTTTTTGCCTTACTTCATGCCTCAAAACAAATATCGGTAATTTTTAGTTTAGCAATGAATCAGCTTTCGCAGTGCTACCCCAAAAACTCAGACATAAAGATACTTTGACACTGTTCCCGCATAAAGTGTGCTAAATCGAAAATCTGAAACACGCGTCACACGTCGCATATATTTGTATAAAAAAAAAAATAAAATAAAGAAAAAGTATTATCCCAGCTAATACTGAATGACTCACAGATTTTATATCTTGATTTGCTGCAGCAAGTGTATCTTTGCGCTTAAATCAGCTTCGGCTAAACCCTTACTAACCCTGATAAATTTAAAAAATGTTTTACAAAATACTTTCCGGAAGCTTGCAACAAAAGAAAAAAATCTAACAAATCTAATTATATTTTTTGTAGATACAAAATAATATTTTTGGTTACTGCCAGTATTCGTCTCTATTTTGGCTTTATAGTTCATTATGCATTCATTTGGGGTTTCCCCGAAGAAAATTTTGTATATATATTTTTAAATGTTGCGGTTTTAGATATTTTGAAAAAAAAATCTAAAATTTAAATTATCTACTCTGCGGTTTGGTTGCAAAATATGTATCTATGAGTTTGCCTTGTGTATGTGTGTGTGTGTTAATAAATTAGATTTATTTTTCTCAAATTACAAAGCGAAAATGTTGCGTTTGTTTAAGTTAGCAAATCGAATTTTGTAGATTAGATGCTTTTCAATAACCGCTTTTTTTTTTTACGCCGCTGGGAATTGCTTATAATTTGATTACATAACAACTGCATGAATAGATACAAATATAATGTAGCTGTATGCTTTATCTTAATAAATTTTATATAAAATGTATCTTTTTGCATACTTTTTTGTAAAGTGTTAGCGAAAGAGTTTTAGTTAAAATTTAGGTTAAGCGTTTTTCTTTATTTCAAAGAAATTCCTTTTGTAACATTTATCTTCCAGAAAAAGTATTTATTTTTATTTAAAAAAAATTTACTGCATTGACAACGCTGCTGCAATGCTTCTAACAATTTAGATCAAGTGCTTACTTACTTTCTGTTTTTTTATTTTATGGGTTTTTATGCCTAGAAGTAGGCAACACAATCAATCTTACTTGCATGATGGTTTATACTGAAGTGTGAAGTATGCGTCACTGCTGCTATTTCTTTTCAATAGAAATGGAGCGAATGTTCGTTCAACTCACAAAACAAAAAGCAATATGAAAGTTTTTGAAAAGTGTGCAACTTTTAATAAAAAGAAACATTTTATAAAATTTGTTATAGTATTAAATAGATTACATGTATGTGTTTGCTCGTATACCTACTGATCAAAGAGAACCAGGAATTTATAACAAAATATCTTCGTCGGAAATGTGCTAAGAGTAGCCTATGCGGAACTAATTATGCCTAAATTTTTAGCGACTGTACTGTCCATTTTGAGGCTTTGAGAATATTTTTTTTACCGAAATGCCAAATCACCAGCAATTCTTGTGACATGCCTTGAGAAAAATTTATTTACCGAATTCCCAAATCACCAGCGTTTCTTGTGACATGCCTTGATAAAATTTTATTTACCGAATTGCCAAATCTCCAGCGATTCTTGTGACATGCCTTGATAAAATTTTATTTACCGAAATGCTAAATCACCAGCGATTCTAGTGACATGCTTTGAGAAAATTTTATATACCGAATGGCCAAATCACTAACAATTCTTGTGACATGCCTCTATACATGCCACAAGCTAGTAACTTTGAAGAAATGTTTTTAATTAAGTCTTTTTTTTGTTCGATTAAAGTTCAGCTCAAGCAATTGCATAACATAAAATTTAATTGTTGGCTTTTGTTAGCCATTTTACTTCCACTCCGGAAAAGTGTATCTACGCGATATATTGAGCACATCAACGCAATTGCAATAAAAATCTTGTATGTATTTTAATTGTCGAAAATATCTACACATATGCTATGTACAAATTAGCCAGAAACAAGCGAAGCGAGCACATGATTATAGATACAATGCAGTAGGATTTCAAATGCCCGCCCATATGCCTATTTGTTGGATGCTTTTGCTGATAATGTTAATGATGCCTCATAAGCGAGAGCAAGCGACCCTTAATGCTCGACTCACCTCGCCTAGTGTACTAATCCCGTTGACAATTTTGTTGCATTGCATTGCATTGCGTTGCGTTGCGTTGCGAATGATTGCAAGTGGCATATTCGTTGACAATGGTACAACAATTTACTAGAAATTGAGATACTATTTGGCTGTTAGCATACACATACATATAGTATACTATATGTATTGTATATATTGGCGCTTTGTGACATTATATCAATTACTCAACACCAGTGACATTGACACCGTCCGATTGAACAAATTGTGCGTTCGACATACGAATGCAGTTTAATAACCACCTCCTCCCTTTGTCTCGATACAATTCTGCTGTATTGTCCAGTCTATTTGTCAGTCATCTACCCTCGCCAGAAAACACACTCCATACTCTGTCTGCTGTCTGCATTTGTGGCAACGAAATTGAACATTGTGAAATTGATGAAATAATTTTCACACTGACATTTTGGTTTCTGATTGTGGCATCATCGAGTTGCTGCTGCACATATGCGCATAAAATGAACTACATAAACTCATAAAAACAACAACGACGGCGACTTCGACGTCGACGCTCTAGATATGACTTTATCTATGTACATATGTATTTAACTAAAATTTCTATGATGTCCATACCCATTCATATACGCGGCACGGTACCGTACCGTTGAGGGTTAAGTGGGCGTTGTTGCATTGTGCCACCCCAAAATAATAGATTGAATGCATCTGTTGTATTTGTTGATTTGATTTTAGAAATGCACATTGTGTATATCTATTGTTTGCAATGTGTATTTATTTAAATGTATCTACAGTTTACAATATAATCCGACCGACCGATCGAACTCTGTTGTTGCATATTTTTAGGCGCTGACGCTTTGAATGCATAATTTCGCCATTAGTCGTATTTTTTGAGAAGAATTTGAGTTTCAAATATTTAAACTAAAGTTGGGTATAACCCGTGTTAGCCCTACACGACGCAGAAATATTTTTAAAAAATGCCATCCAGCACGACTGGAACTATTGAAATGCGCAGCATGGCGCTATATGATGTGCCCCCATACAAAGTTATGCCTAAATTTAGAATTTTGTTAAAATGAAGCTAGAAATAGAATAATGCAATACAGAATGGAATGGTTTATAAAGTTTGATTACAGGATATCTTGCAGTTGAGTATTCTTCCTTGTTAAATGCTAACTAATTTGTATCTTTATATAAAAATATTTGTAAAAATGTTTCTATGTCCGCTATGGACTTTAAAACCATCCACACTATCGGTCCCAAACCGGTTTTATTTGAAAGGCAACAATCTTAGTAACATTATACAGCATCAAAACGATGCATTACGGTTCATTCATGAAGTCGATTTTCGACTTTTTCCATACAAACTTTTTTTTTACTAGCTCCAATATTTTGTGTTATCGCTGTAATCAAGAAAAATTTATACAGGTATTTTTTAGTGCTTTTTTTGTATGTTTTTATACAAACCCCAACATATTTTAGTGACGCTGCAATCAAAAAAGTACAAAAATGCCACCGAAAAGCGGTGGGAAATAAAGGAAAAGAGATAAAAGAGCAAAATAAAAAAATCTCGTTTATGCTGCTGCTTGCATATTATTTTACATTTTATTATTGTTTTTATTTTATTTTTGTTTATGTTTACAATATTATTATATATTATATATATTTTTTTTATTATAATAAAAGTGTACCTATTATTATTTATATTTTTATTATTATTTATAATATATTATTAGTACAGTTACTATTACTTAGCTTATATTAAAATAAATTTTTTTGTTTGCTATTTTTTTCTTTTTGTTCAATCTACAAAAGTAGAAGAAAAAAATTATAAAAAATAATTTATTTTTTATAATTTCTTTTTAGGTAATTTTTTACATAGTTTTTTACTTTTTTTTTTTTATATTGGGGTTTTTTTTTTCATTCATTTTTTACTTATAAAAACTAAAATATACATTTATTAAAAGTCTATAAATTAATTATAGAAATAGGCAGTAGTGATGAAAAAACGATCATATTTTTTTTTTTTCCGTACAATGTCAACAAAAAATATTGGACTGACGCACTTTCTTCTTTTAGGTATTTACATATATGACACATAGGACCACACACATACATATAATTCAAAGATGTTTTCAAATCTTATCGAATTCAATTTCTTTTTTGCCCATTTTTAGTGTTTGTTTTTAAGTTTTTTTTTTTTTTAAAGACTTTTAGAATTATGTTTTCATTTTTTTTTTTGTTGTTGTTCTTCCCTTTATGCTTATGCTTGAACGAAATTCAATTGTGAACTTAATGAAATGTTCAAAAGCCGGTTTAAATTTCCAGGCCCGACTAAACTGGTGATTCCATTTCTGTGCATACTTTCACTCTTATTTGAAAGTGTTTGTATCATTTTTTTTTTTATCGTTTTCATAAAGAGTTTACCCAGATGAATTTGCGCGAGTACTTCTTTTTTTTTTTCATTTATGTGCCTGGCTTTAGAACAACAATTGTCTCTAAAGGTTCTGCTACAGATTCAACTGGTTGTGTAGTTTTTATTTGTTGCTATTTCTAGCGTCCCATCGTAGGCCTTAATAGTGCCATCTACCAGTTCTATATCAGTTTTTTGTTCGCTGCTCTTATCATCGCTCGCTGCAGTATCTCCTTCGCTTTCATGATTTTCATCGTAATTAAGCAGTTTCATCACAGACAACTCAGTCAACGTTGTCGTCGTTTGCGACAAGTCTTGTGCTTTATGCCTTACATTTTTCTTAATAGATCACCGCTTGAACTTGTTTGTTCTAAGGTATTTATCAAACAGTCTGATTCGCCTTCAGATTCGATGGGCGTTATGACGGACGGACCCACATAACCTTCAAAAATCGAATGTAAACTATGCGTTTGATCTAAACGACGCCAGGACGTTGCTATTATTGCTTTAATGCGTCCAAATGTATCCGAATCGTAGACAGAACGTGCTGTATTTGTCTGATCGAAAGGTTCCTCAATGCACAGCTCGTTCCATTGATGCACATCATTTTTTGTTGCTTTTGCAGTGCGACATACTTCGATGGGTAATACACCGCCCACACGTATTGATATTGCGTACTTTTCATACTCGAGAGAAAGTAAAATAACGCAAAAACTCTACCAACAATTCGCCAATAGATTGCATATTCTTGGATGCGTACGGTTCCATTGTTTCGTTCATATCAACATAGCCGAAATCGCTGGGACGTAAGAATGTAAATTTATCCGGATACATTTTATGTAGGCATGGCAATACTGGCGGATGTGCGCCATTTTGTAGAAAATGTATGACCATCAAGACAAGTGAATAGCTCGAAATGGTCATATTCTTGGCATTGTTAATATTGTGATGCTGCGCCCATTGTTTTAACGACCAACACCAGCGGACGTAAGCGCCAATCTAGCTGTGAATAGCAGAAGAGCAGATGTGTATTGCGTATGCCAACTGAATTGTTAAAAGTTTATATCGACTTCGACTTTTTGATTGCAATCGGTGAAGCGTAGTATGGGCACACGTGCCTCAATCAAATTAAAACCATCAAATTCAGTCGTATGCATCAAGCAATCACGCATTAGCTGCAAATGATAAACAGCCTCCATGCGCGGATCAATGCTTGAATTGGTGCATGCCAACATGCACATATCAATGTCGGAGCTATTGGAGCCAAAATTTGATATAGTGGAGCCCACTAAATACAAACCGTAACGTGGATATTTTGACTGAAAAAATAAAAAAAAAAAAAAAGAGTGTAAAGAAGAAAGGGAAGCTAAAGAGTTAAAAAGCTTTTATGCTTTTATGAGATGCAATATTTAGACATATAATATGCACTTACCGTGGTTACCATATAAATGTAACGCCACAGTCGCATCTTCAATTTGTAGACCTTCTCGGTTTGTTGCGCCTCCATAAACTTATTCCAGACACATTGTGTTAGTTGATCCCATTTTGTATTATTAAAAGATTGTGCGGCTTACGTTTTGTCTCAACCAGATGAGCACGCGCCAGAAAACGATCGGCAGGCGTATAACCGTAGAACTCTTGCAGAAATGTGTCATATTCGATGGATTGCATGGGACAACATTCGATGCTATGTTTCAACAAATCATTATGACTGCTCAGACGCGGTGAGTGGTACGAAGAACCATGCGACAAATTGTCCTCGCATGCATCGCCACAATCTTCACGCTCCGAAGAGGATAGCGAAGATGGCGTTGTTGCTTCTGAGCTAAAGTGTGGTGCAGCAGCATTTGTGTTAACTGTTTGCTCCAAGTTGCTGTTTGCTTTGTTGTGTTTGACGTAACCATTTTGTTGTGCACGTAAAGTTGCTTCATGCTTACGTAGCAGCGCCATATCACCGTAAGGCACCAGATTCGGCCCCAATAAATCCGGCAGTTCTGTACCGGTTGCGCGTGCAATACAACTAAAAGTTATAGCGCGTACCAGTGATGCTATAGACTCCTTCGACAGCGAGGAATCTGAACTGGAGCTACTTGAAACACGATCACGACTAGGATAAGAATTTGGCTCATCGGATTCATCATTTGAATTTGCCGGCGTAAATCGTATATCCAATTCCATATTATCGGCATTTAAAATGTACGTTTCAATGTTGTTGTTGCTATTGTTGCTCTGGTTCAATTTTCCAGCATTCGAAGATGCAGTTGCTGCTGCTGCTGCAGCGTTGACGTAGATATCCTGTTGCTCTAATAATGATTCCTGCATATTGGCAGCCACATAAGAACCCATTGGTTCCGTATAATTCATATAGTTGCGATAGCTTGCATATTCGTTCTGACGTGAGTGATAGTAACGCGAATGTTGATTCGGATTCTTGCGATTATCTAGCGTTGCAGCGTTCTGCTCCTGATTACTTGACTGCGGCGGCATTCTTGCTGCATAAGCGCTGCCCGCGCCACGTTGTTCCAAATATTTTGGCATTTTACTCGAAAAGTTTGTACGCGAATTGGCTGTAGCGGACATTGTCTGCGACGCTTGTGATTGCTGCTGTTCGGCCAGATCGATATTGTAGCGCATCCTATTGCGATATGAACGATTCGCATATGGACGCATATTGTTGGGAGCATTTGAGCTGCTAGATGCATTCGACTGATACTGTTGACGCAGTAAAGCATCCGATTTTGCTGCCTTATTTGTCTCATCGGAGGAATGCTTTTGCTGCTTGCTGCCAGTTGACGATGAGGATTGTGAACTGGAAGATCCATTTGAAGCTTTAGCCTTGTTTGACTTTTTGTGACGTCGACTGTACGAATTGTTGTGGCGTTTGCCTTTGCCGGCAGCGCCACCATTAAATTCATTATTTTCTTTTTATTATTATTGAAATTTTGCGAATTGCTCGGACTGACATTCGTGCAGGCGGCGGCAGCAAGTGTCGGTGCATTCGTTGCATAGCGTTGCTGCCGATCGAATGTTTTATAACGACCACCGCCGTTGTTGTAATAGGATCTTGACTCTAGGAATTGACTGCTTACACCCATGGCACCACCAGTGGCACCCATTAGAGTGTTTGGACCGGTGCGTCCAGAACCAATACGTTCACGATTTGGATTACGTGCCGCATAACGCCAAGCGTTATTCTGCTGCTGTGACATTTGCTGTTGCTGTTGCTTTTGATTTTGAGATTCCGGCTGATGTCCTTGTGCGTTCATATACGTTGCATTTACTTCATTCTGCTGCTGCTGCTGTGTTGCTGACCAGTCAAAACAGTGGCTATGCCTCCTGACGTCAACGACGACGCCGTCGCAGATGCAGCAGGTGCGGGCATGGCGCTCTGCTGCTGCTGCATCTGCGAGGGTGTGGTCTGCGCCTGCTGCTTTGTTGACTGCGTCGCCTGTTGCTGCTGCTGCTGCTGCTGCGTTTGTTGCTGATGATAATGTCCCCGCGATTGATAGTTGGGATAGAAATTCGGATACATATAACGCTGTGAGCCGTACTGTGCATCATAACCGAGCGGCACTAAGCTAGGAATGCCAAAGGGTGTACCAAATGAAGCGTTATATGGATAATTTCGATCGTATTGCCACATTGCGTTATCATTGTGCCAGAGACGTCGCTGTGAACCGCTTGGCATGTATGAGTGAAGTAAATACGAATTTGCAGGCAAATTACCGTAACGCGTCGATGTGGTGCCTGGACCGCCAGACATGGCAGCCGTGCCTGCAGCACCAGCTACACCGGTTAATCCTGTATAAATGGGTGGCATTGTCTGCGGCAAGGTACGTAATGAACGCGGTGTAATCGAAGTGGGCGTTGGTATATTCATTGTAACGCCTGCCATATTGCGTCCAATGGTGTACAGCGAGTCTATTGAATATTTATAGCCGCCGGGAGGACGTGGGTAAGACGTATTATTCCAGCGCTTTGACTCACTTGGAGGTCTTGAAGAGCTACTATCACTATCAAAAAGTGATGGTATATGTGGACTATTATATTCGGAGCTCGTATCGGTGTGAATACGATCTGAATTTTCAGCACTTTTGGCATTCGAATTCTTAAAGTTCAAAGCTTGTGTTTGAGTTTGATTATCGATCTGGCAGTCGTTGTTGTTGTTGTTGTTGTCGTCCTCGCTGTGTTGTTGTTGTTGTTGTGTGGTGTTGTTCGATTGACTTTCTTCTTGTTCCTTGTCTTTCGCTTTACTTGTTACACTCACATTATTCGATGATGGTCTACATGAAGAAGTTTTTGTTTCTGCATCACAATCATTCGGCGTTTTGGTGTTTGTTGAAAGCTTCTTTGGTGATGCCGTTGTGTTTATTGTTTTAGTGGCAACTGTTGCTGCCACTGGTAGAGTCTCAGCTGTTCGATTTATTGTTATTGCCGTAGTTTTTGTTGTTGTTGTCGTCGTTGTACTGCTTTCAGCCGCTTTAAATTGAAATTTTTGTTATTTTCGTTTTCTTTGATTTAGAAAAAAAAACGGAAGAAAAAAAAAGGAAAAGAAGATTTCTGCATACCTGTATCAACTCCAACTTTTACTTCCCGAATCGTTGACGTCGTCACAGCAGCTGTTGTTATTGTTGTCGTTGTTGTTGTTGTTGTTGCCTTTTCACCGTAACTGTTACTTCCTTCGGCGGTAACTGTCGTGGTGTCCTTCGTTACTGCTAATGCTGCTGCTGCTGCTGCTGCTACTGCTACTGTTGTTGTGGCTTGCGTTGTTGTCGACGTTGCTGCAGCAAAAGCAGTTGACATTGCTCTCTGCAGCGTACTTTAGTAACGACATCAAAATGGACAAATACAAAATTTTCCTAAGAAAATTTTATAAATATTCACAATTTCAGTACGGGGCAAAAAAATAACTTGGACTGACGTAAATCTATAAAGATTTCAAAAAAAGCATAGCTTGCTTTCGTCTTTTCCTTAAGTTTTATTCAAGAAAAAAAATGTGACTATTTCTTTCTCGTTAATTAGTGAAATTATTGCTGTAGATTTTTAGGCGCAGATTAATTGTTTTCTAATCGAAACGCTCGTTTTTTTTTCTTTGTGAACACTTGCACCGTAAAACGAAAAAAGAAAATAGAATCAAAATGTAAAAATAAAATGTTTTTTTTTTTTTTTTTTTTATTTTATATTTTTTTATATTTATATTTATTATTTTTTTATTTTTTTTAACAGTGCACAGCTGTTTTTTTTTCTATCTGAAACAAATGTCGCTGCCTACTTGTTTAAGTGTTGGTAAACGAAATTAAAAAAAAGGTTATTTATGGCCAGATTGCAAATGAAAGTGTTGCCGGTTTTGCTATGGCAATGACTAAAATGAAAAAGGTTTAGTACTAAACTTTTTAGACTTTTTAAAATAAAATAAAAAAATTTAAAGCCAATTAAAAGTTTTTTTGTATTTAATTCTTTTAATTTAGTTCTTTCAAAATTATCAAGCATATTTTTTGTTTGTAATGAAATAAAATTAATGATGACTCTGCTTCCAATTAATGCATTTCTCAATGTCTTCATTAAAAATTCCAAAATTTAGTCACTAATCTGCAAGCAATTTACACCCTTTTTTTCTTGCATTTTCATTTAGGCCTTGACTGGCAACACATCTGCCATGAAAAAATTTTTGTGTGCGTATTGCACATGGAATTGTCTGTCAAGTAAACGAGGAGACTGCTGTTGCTGCTGCTGCTGTTTGGGGGAGTGTATGAAACTTTAGTTAAATTATGCCCGAGCAGCGACGTTTTCTTCATCTACGTTGCCTTTGTGCGCAAATAATTATTCATTGTCATTGTACAATATAATTGCAAATGTTCAGAGGATGAGGAGGAGAGAGCATTCGGACGCTAAATAGAATTATAAACAGAAGCGGCAGCGACAACAGCGGCGGTTTCACAAGTCATTCGCATCTTATGCTGTGATCTGCTTTGCTTTGCTGTATCCAAACTCAACAATTTATGCGCCTTGGAGTATTTGTTTGCTTTGCTGTTTTGACAACTCTTGTGACATTTCCTTCAACTTTATTATTATTATTATTTACGCTGCAAGCTAGTTTAGTTGGCTGACAACGAAAATCAAACAGAATGGCACAGAGCAATGCGCTTCCTTGTTATTTGCTTCGTAATTAAATTTAAGTAGAGTATTTGTATTTTGTTTATAAGTTTGTATGATATTCTTGATTATAATGCTAAAGAGTTAACATGAAATTCATTCAAGCGTTTTGTTTTGAATTTCATTGTGTAGCGTATTTAAACTTCAAATATGCCGTACACTCGTTTTTTGTTTTTTTTTTTTTTTCAAGTTTTTCTTTTTTTTTTTATTTAGTGATTCCCAGCGTAGACTCTGCAAAAGCAATTGTCGTCCAGTAGGAAAACTCTTATATTTTTTTTATTTTATTTAAATTCTTTTTTATTGTGTTACTCTTTGCGCTTTACTGTCTTTTTCTTTTTCTTTTTTTCAATGTACTCAGTTTTATTGCATTAAATCAAAAAAAAAAATTGATCAAATGCATCCGTTTAAAAAAAAGGAACTAACAAAAAGATACACTCAAACGCATTAATTATTGAATAGGAGAAATACTTGTTAATAATTTTTCTTTGTTTTACATTGTATCATGGCTAAGGATTGCAACTTATGGCTTATGGAACAAAATATAACGCTGCTCCGTATCCAGTCTTAAGTTGTATCTGGGCGTGGCTCCTTTAGAATCGATCACTAAATTCATCGAATATTTCCGAAACAATTCAACCGATTTCAATTTAATTTATTTTAGAAGGCAATTTTTTGGTTAAATTTAAGAGAAGAATATATATGGTTTTGAAAAAAAGGGCGGTGGGCGTGGACCCATTAGAATCGATACATATATTCATAGTATTTTCAAAAATATTTAAACTCAAGAAATGAAATTCGGCCGGAAAGAATATGATGAGTGAGGGGCGGGGTGGGTGGGTTTGAAGCCCCGGGAAAAAAACCATCGTACATGTTAATACGAACGGGATAAGTATAAACCATTACATAGATGGTCGGAGGGCGTGTTCAATAATTTACAAATAAACTGTGTATTAAAGAGCGGAAAAGTATGATTGATCGGATAAATAGACGGTGGGAAAACTTTGTTGGTGTCACAAAGGACGTATATTTCGACTAGTAGTAAAAATGAGAGCATAGAATTCTATTGAATGGATTTTTTTTTTTTCTTTTTTATTTTCATGGAAGTGGGCGATCAAATGATTGGACTTTATACTTTTACTTAAAATTTTAAATTTTTCATGAACAAGCATTCTCTAATCAAGAACAACCGTGTCTTGAATTGGGTTAAGTTTGTATGGAAATATATGTTTTTGTATATCAATATAAACCAAATTTTCATATCTTATATGATTTTCAGTCTTTAAATTTTAGTAGCAGATACCCGGCGTGTGCTACTACGTTGTACGGGCTGTTCTTTCAGCTCATTTCAACTGTCTTTTGATGGCATTTTTACTATTTAACGTACTAAAAAATACCACTCTTTTATCTTACCCCAAATTATATTGGGGAAAGCTGCAATCAAGTGTTTTTTGTTTTGGTTTATGTTAAAAAGCAAAGCATTTTTGTATGGGAAATGTAGAAAATCGACTTTAGTGGAATTTCAATTTACTTTCATTATTTACTTTCTAAATGTAACCGGTTTGGGGCTCATTGGTTGGACGGCTTCAACGTAAAATGCGGACATAGAAACATGTTTTACTATTTATATATATATATATATATAGATTTATATATATAGATTAGGTATATCTTTGATGTTATTTTTATCTTTGCTTACGTTTTTACGTCTTTAAAGAATGTTGACTCTATAATGTAGTTCATTTAAAAATTACATTAAATTAAAGGCTTAAATAAATTTAGTCGTTAGTTTGCTAATGAAATTGTCGTCATAACGTGTTGTTACTATTATTGTTATTATTATTATTATTATTAGAGTTGTTATTTTTGTTGTTGTTGTTTTCATAGCACTTCATACTAATAATAATTTATTTATTTTTCTAATTACAGGTAAGCGTGCATGTTTGCACATAATATTAACAATAAATTACATGCACTTTGGCGCCTGTTGTACGAGTACTAAAAGCGTTCTAGAAATATGTTTTGTTATACGAAAAAAAAAACATATTTATACAAAATATATATGTTGTATAATCATGAAAAACATTAGCGTAAGTACTTGTATGCATTTTTAATTAGTATGTATGTATGTGTATGTATGTGTAGGTACTGGTTTTTAAATGTAAACGAAAATAAAATTTAATTTGCATATGCCAATAATAAATCAGGATACATACAAACACATACGCATACATATTGTTCGAAAGCTTTACGCATTTTATATGTGGCATAATTTTAGGCATAATACAACAGCATTTGCAATTAGCATACATTAAATTTTAATAGCGCCCACAAAATGTCAGCCTTCAATTTAGTTTCAGT
Source organism: Leucophenga varia (assembly GCA_018903435.1). NCBI lineage: Eukaryota > Metazoa > Arthropoda > Insecta > Diptera > Drosophilidae > Leucophenga > Leucophenga varia. Next base: position 3,135,125 of record JAEIFJ010001414.1, read on the forward strand.
TCAGACTCGTTATGTTATTTAGGGAAATCAATAATTTTACATTATTTGATATTATAATTAAACTGGAAAAACAAAAATAAATAAGTAAATAAGAGCATATTTTTAGACCGGACATAAAGCTGTCTCGAGTGTGTTTTACTTAGTTAAAGGTGTGTGTGTGTGCGCGTATGCATGTTTGTTTACAAAATTGCATTAAAAACAAACAATCAATTTTTTTATAGCCTACTTTGTGGCGCCGGCAACTTTTTTAAAGCGTTTTCCATTTTGTTATTTTTCGTATGTAAAAATTTGTTGTTGCGGTGTCATTTAATAACGATAAAACGCCTTAAAAAGCAGCGCACAAGTGTGCGACATACTCGAATTTAAACAACTCAAAACGTATATTACCCGCATCATTTCGCGGTATATTGGGTTTTTTCATTTTTATTTGTGTCTGCCATTTTTTTTTGTTCGTCCTTTTTTACGAGCACTTTATGGATTGAATATATTGAAATTTATGCTGACATCTGATGTTCGATCATGCTGTATCGCTGTCATCACGCTTTAATGCAACATTTATTTTTTCGCTTTATTGATTTATGAAAATATCCTTGTTTTTAATATGAATTTTATAATTTTTTAAAATAAAAATATAATGGAATTTATTTTCTTAAGCTTACGGAAATTACTTTTTAAACTTATTAAATTTAATATTATTTATTATTTTTAATCTGTGTGGTATTCATAGGCATAAGACAATTGCAAATGTATTGAAAAGTCATAAATAAGCGATAAATTCTAACAATTCAAGCACTTCAAACCATGTTGCTTTTCAAAAATGCTGCAACAATAAAAATCGCATTGTATCGAAGTGTACACACACACACACACACATCTCATATACACAGAGTTAAAGAAAAAAAGCGCAGCATAAAAAATTAGTATTGAAAGAAACTGAGTAGTAGACTTGTAAAGTAAATGTATAGTACACTCCGTGCATTGTTTGTAGGCGCTTGACTGCACTTTGCTTGATTTACTTCTTCTTGACGCTGCTTTTTCTTTATTTTCGCTTTTTCTTTCTTTTCCTTTCTTTCAATTCAGTTTTTTTTCTTTAGGTTTTTCTTTATTTTATTTTGCGGTGTTGCCACTTGGCAATGCGTCTTAGTGCGACATATTTGCATATCAGACGATGGCAACGAACGTTGACTTATCATGCAAGAAAGAGATAGCGAGAAAGAGAGGGAAAGTATGAAAGTATAAAAAAAAAATAAAATAAAAAAAATGCAAAGCAAAGCATTACAAATGTGTTTTATATGACACCTCGTTTTGTGGCAGTTCCGCCCACTTCCGCCGCTGGCGCTTACTCACTCGTTAGCGCGTCCATCCGCCATGCGGTGTAGCACGCTTAACCATTTCGTGCCATTTTTTTTTTTTTTTTTTGCTTTTACCTAACACCAACGCCATTTTTTTTTTTCTTATTTTTTTTAACTCTTCAACATTTTTACTTAGCACACCGCGTTTCTTGCGCGTTTCTAAAGACGTCAAGTGTGCGCGTTATCGCATGCAATATCCTTGCCGCCGCCATCTAGTTATGCGCGTCGCCATAGCAGCTTATAGCCGGGCATAGTTCACGTTCAACGTGGCAGAAAAATGATTTTGTGGCAAGTAAAGTTGAACACTTAAGAAGTAGGTGGAATGTAAAAAAGAATATACCTATATAAAAATAAATACTTAAGATTTTATGCGAATAAATCAAAAACTTAAAAGGACGTCTACGTAGGACCACGCCAAAGGTAAAAACATTTTTCGGACTACAAATGAAATGCGCGCTATTTGCGAACGTGTTAAAGATATCAAACAAATGAGATACACACTCACAACTCCTACTCGCAATCCGACAGACAGACGGACAGACAGACAGACAACTTTAAGTTTATCTGCATTGCAGCAGCGAGACAGACGTTTATGATTGCTGCGAAAAAGGATAAAAATATTTAATTTCCATTTTCATAACGATTACATTTCTTAACTTCTCGTCTTTATTTTTTTATTACTTACAAAAAAATATCTTTTATCTGACAGCTTACCTGGACTGGCATTAAGTTTTTTGCACGCATTTCTACAATTGCAACGTAAATGTGTTGCCAACGCACTCACACAGACACACGCACAGACACAATTAATGCCGGAAGTTTCTCCGTGTTGCAACAAACGCGTCATCTGCATTTTGAGTATTGTACGAACGTGTGCCAGTGTAAATAGAGTGTTTTTTTTTTGCCTAAAGTAGAAGAAATTAACGCGCTATAAACTTTTATGCGATATTTAAACTTCAAGAATTTATCTTTGAGTGTTTTGCTTTTTTCCTTTAAAGTTTTCTAAAAACTTTTGTCATTTGTTTGACTATTCAGATTTGAAGACTAAACATTCAATAGCCTAGAAAAGGACTAAAGTTAACAAAATTGAAGGGGTTACTTGAGTGAAAGCAAAAATATCTAATACATTCCTTCTATGTCCTTTTCGATACATTCGCTTCTTCTGCAACGAGTCCCAAAATCATCGAACTTTCTAAGCACCATTTTTAAAAAAATTTTCCTACTTTACCATGCCAATCATTTTTTTATGCCGCTAATGCATTTCTGTCCTTTAAAGTGTTTTTAAGCAAAAACTTCTAAAAACACAAATTATGTCTTTAATGCATTGCCAAACACTTTTCGACGAGGACTTTTATTATCAAAATGCATATAAAAACTTATAGTGTGAAGTGTGCACTTAAAGAATTGTGCTCAAGTCGCGTGTTTATTGCGCATGGCAACACTGGCCGAGGTAGAAATGAAAAATGCAGCTGCATATATATAATTCTTTTTTTTTTTTCGTTTGCTTAACAAAATAAATAAATGTGCAAATATGTATCTCTGTCTTAAAATGCAAAAAAAAAAAAAAAAAAAAAAAACGTGATTCATTTTAATTGTAGCAAAAGATTTACATAGCAAGGGATGCAAGGTTCAAGTGTTGCCACCACGTTGTAATCGAAAACAACAGCGACGACGATGACGACGACGGCAACTTGACGAGTAATTCCTGTTCTTCGTATTTCTTTAAATAATTTTTTAAGAGGCAAATACGAGGGACACATAAATAGTAAAGGAAATTCTAGAAGAAAAAAAACGAAGACGAAAGATGACAACGTGTAAGCCAAAATTAAGAGCAACTCTCAGTGTAACTGCTTTATGCATGTGGTGTGCCAAGAAATGGGCAGCAAGGATAACGTAATGCAAAGGTAAAGCTTAGCTAGCAACCGCATGAAATGAGAGAGAGTAAGTAAGAAAGAAAGAAAAAAACACAGCAATAGAGGAAGAAAATATAGCTAAAAACGTGCCAAACGTTTATTTAAAAGGATTTATGTGCGTTACGTGCTAAATGTAAAATAATAATTTTTTTCGCGTAGACATTTACACACACACAGACACACACACACACAAACGTTGCACATTCATCGTATAATCGCCGTTGCCGTTGCATGCGAAAAAGCAGCAGCAGCATTTCACCTTTGCCTGGTTCACACGATTCCCATTCTTTATTTTATTCTTTCTTTTTATAGAATATTTTTTTTTTTTACTATTTACTCACACTTTGCAATATTTTTGTGGTTTAATTTTTCTCTTTTATGTTTTACAATTTAGCACATTGAGGCGAGGATGTGAAAATCTGATTTAAAAAAATTTAAATTGGGTTTAAAGAAATTTATGAATTCAAACATTTTGGAGCACAGATCCATTTTGTTAGTAGGCTATGATCATTCCATATGCGTAGCAGAGAACGAACGAACACGAACAATAGCCGAATAATCAATCCATTTGGCTCAAGCGAACGCTCGCATGTTTTTACTCTTTACTTAAAATCACTCAACTTTGTTTGGTCGCTGAGTTTACTTTCTCTTTCTCAAAAAAATGTGTGTGGGTCTGTTCGTTCGGCAATGAGTGAGGCAAAAGTGAGCAAAACAATTCGGATCGAATGCTGTACGTTGTACACGATCAGTGTTGCCATTTTAGCTTATTTAAAGCTAGATTTAGCGTATTTTAACAAATTAAAATGAAATGCTTATAGCTTGAAATCATTTATTTCAAATTTCATTTAGTTTTTAAATAAATTTCGTCACACTGCAATTTTGCAATGATTTTAAGTTAGTTTGGTCACTTAATATTGCAATGTTTCAAACTTTCTTAAATGCCAAAAGTGAGCTTATAAGCAAAATTTTCGTTTTTCGTGGCTAATTTCAACGAGTTTAAAGTGGCTACGCAAGTGCCTAGATTCACAAAGCGTACTGCTGCTTTTGTAAGGCAGAGATTGGGGCCATTGTAGTGTGGCACAACTAACAAAATACCTTTTGTTAGAAAGTTTACAAAAACAGAGAAGCAGAAGCTGCACTTTGTTTGTAATTGCTGAGTATAGTATAATATAGTATTTTAAAATTAATTAAATAATAAACAAAAATATTATTATTATCGAAGAATTGCTTTATAAGAAGACACCCACAATGCAACAAAAGATAAATGTTTGATTTATAATTTTAAAAATTATAAATTTGTATAGAATAGTATAGTATTGTATTGTATAGTATTATATATAAATATCAATAAAATTCAAATTTCACATCAAAATATGTTTTTTAATGGTTAGCTTTTTATGTTTTTTTTTAACTTTAGCTTATTCTAGCTTATTTTTTCCTTCAATCTGACGTGTTCGTCAACACGAGCTGATTTTCATTCGCCGCTGTGTTCAGTGTTGCCGATTTACATTTTTTTCTTTTTCGCACTCATGCATTGAAAACTGCATAGAATTTTAAAACAGTACACTATGCGTATGGAAAAAGTAAATCAGGCAGCGCAGCCTGTGTTAATGGAATTGAGTAAGAATTTTTGCGTCTAAGCTTACTCAAGAAAAGTGAGAATTGTGCTTTTTATACGTAGGAAACACAACGGGTTTTTATTGTTTTGGATTAATTGCTTATTCAGCCGTACGTTAGCACCACTATGTCATAGATGGCGCCCCAGACACACTGAGTTAAAATTCGGGCCTAAGTCAACTGGTTCAATGTAAAGAGGCAAATAAAAGCAAAGTTCCTTTATTTTGTAATAGTTTCTGTGGAGTAAGTTGCTCCATTTGCACTTAAAAAAATAAAGAAGAAAAATGAATCAAAATAACGGGGCTCCTTAAAAAAAGTATTACAAACCCGGCAATGAGCCACAGTTGCATGCTTTCACTCGGTCTTATCGCACCGATTTGCAAACCACTGTGCCTTGCTTAAGTTATTTTCTATTCTACACGTTTTAAAAATCTTTTCTCACAAAGTCCTTATCCGCGTAATTCTGTAGAAATTGTTGTGATTTCTTTGCTTTTAAGAATTACTTCTTTTTTTCTTCCTTGTTTTGTTTTGTTTGTGTTTTTCTTTTTGCGTTGTCTATTATAACTTCTTTATTTTCTTTGCGCACGTCTTGTACTTTAGCCATTTTGCTAGTACACAATAATATGTATACGCCTCTTTGCCTCTAGTCTAGTCTTTTTGAGCATTTCAAACTGCTGCGAGTTAATTGCATTTGAAGTTTGCAGTAAGTTTATTCGCATTTTTTGAGGTTTTTGCAGTGTGGTTGGCGTTCAATGACCAAACACAGCAGCAACAATAAACTCAAATATTGGACAGCGAAAGAGAGAGAGAGAGATAGAAAAAAGAATCTGAAGGATAATAAGTTAAAAGACTAGAAGTATCGTCTAGCAGCAGCCTACAACGTTTTGAAAGCAAAAGTTTGCAGCATTTTCTTTTTTTTTTTCATTTGAGTAGACAAACACACACACATACACACTCACACTGACTGCCACTTTCCATTACTTAACATTATGTTTGTTTCCATTAAATTGGAAATTTTCTTTTATTGAAATCGAAAATTTCGCACGAATTGGGAATACAAGAAACAGAAATGAAAAAAAAAATTAAAAATTGCCCAGAGAATGCTTTTTGTCTTTGTTTAATCTTGTATTTCTTTTTCGTTTGAATTGCTTTTCTATTTCGATTTGAACAGTTTGTTTTGTTTTGTCAGTGTATGCGTGTGTATCTGTGCGAAACGTTCGTTCGCATACAGCATAATAATTAGTTTGCCAGACAAGCGAATAAAAATTGTCTTCAACATAAGAAAAACTTTTTCATTTGTCGACCACAAAAAAATCCAAACAAAACAAAAAAAAAAAAAAACCGAAAAAAGACAAGAAATAGCTTTGGAAAAGTTTTAATTTGATTTGGCAGCGCGACGCATTTCAGTTAAGTAAAAAATGCTGGCAACATTGCCGCTGGCTAAACTAAATTAAGCATAAAAGCCAAGTGCTGTGGAAAATAGCTAAATTAAAGTACGCCGGAAGGTTTAAAGTCATTTTAGACAAACAGACAGACAGACAGGATAATAGGCACAAAGAAGGACATCATAAACACTGAACGCTTTACCTTGCACCTGAACTCACTGTATGAGTTCTATGAACTTAGCATAGCACATAATCAGCAGGACACAGCAGACATGTTAAGCGCTTTAAGCAAAAAAAAAAAAAAAAAAAAAGGACACCTCATCAACTTAAGAAATGTTTATGAAAAGCATAGTTGCCAAAGAGAGAAAGAGATACAAAATGTATGTGTACACTAACATGAAAACCCATGTGCAAACATGCACAAGTAGTGCTTTGTATCCTTAAGACGATGAAATGCCTTAAAACTTTTGCGACAATATGCAACCTTGCAACAAGCACACACACACACTCACACATACACAGACAGCCAGCTAAGAGGTTGATGACTGCAATTTGCTGTTTGTACAATAAAACAAAAAAGAGAGATACACACATACACAAAAGCCTTTAAGCAATTGGCTGCATTAAGGAAGTAGTAGTATCTAGACAAAGCGTGTCCTTGGAGACAATACATACGTATATTGTAGCAACAATAAAATAAAGTTTTGTATGCTTTAAGACAAATGTGAAAATTTTATGCAAATAGCCAAGCCAAATGAATTATAATTTATTTTTTGAATATTTATGAATTTTGAATAATAAAAAAAAAAAATTAAATAAAATCATACTCCAAAATGTTACTGAAACAAAACAATACACAAAAGTGTCTGTAGCAAGTCAAGTGAAAGTAATTTTTCTCTTATTTGCTGCTTACTTTTTGAGTACGCATTTCTTTTGTGTATTTGTCTTTGCGTTACTAACTCCTTTGGGTATGCAACAATTCTTAACAGTCGAGTGCATTGCACTAAAAGGAGTGTACACAATACACATGCAGCAGGACATTCATTCTTAATATACTTTTTTTTTTTTTTTTTTAAAAAAAAAAAAAAGAAACTTTATTTAAAATATACTCAAATCCAATTAGACTTAATGACATTGTCGTCTTAGCCGCAGTAAACTTTTCGTTCATTGCCATCAACAGAATCATGGTCTTCTTCTTTTGTCTGCAGTTTCAGCATAAACAATTTCTTACGAAAAATGCGACAAAATCCCAACACAATTCACATAAAATAAAAAAAAATAAAAAAATAAAATAAAATAAATAAAACAACAAACTCAACGCAAGTCCAATAAAAGCTGAATCAGAATTAAATTAAATATAATAAATTGAAATGGGCAAGATTACTTCTCTCGAAAGAAAATCAAATGGCACAACAAAAAAGACAGACAGCTCAGCTCAGCTCGACTCTATAATAGACAGCCTGTGGTCATCATTAAATGTGCTGTAATTTATTTTTATACAGTTTAGATCAGCTCAGATGTTTTGCTTGCTCGTAAATTGATTTAATATAAATTGAGCAACCAACTACAAAAAAAAAAAAAAAAAAAAAAAAAAACACCGTCAGCGGCCGAAATGACTACACAAGACTAACTTTGATATTCGTGTTTCTCAAATGTCGTAAATTTTAATTTATTTACTTGCTTGTAGCATTGCATTAAATTAAACTAAAATCAAATCATTAAATTGCGTTGAGTTTAATGCGAATACGTAAAAAGATTTTTGTTTTTAGTTTTTTTTTTATTATTAAATGTAAAATTTATGAACGTTAATTATGGAGAACATAATAATTAGAATATTATTATTGTATGATAAATTATTTCGAAACCATAAAAACGAGAACATTGTCAAAGACATTCAAAATAGAAAAGTTTACATAGAATCTCAATAAATGTGTATTTTTTTCAGTTATTACTTCGTTTCCTAATTTAAATCTTTTTCTGTCGAACGATTTTATAATATTTTTACTTAGACGTGATTTAGAAAATTTTAGACCCGGCATCTGATGGGGTTCTTAAAACTAGCCATATCTTTGTAATGAACAGACAGGGACTTTATACAGGGCTCATTAGAAAATTGACTAAAATTTTTTTACGTATTCAAAGGGTTTATGAAATTTTAGACCTAAGGATCACCGGCGAACCCAAAATAAAACTTTTATAAATATAAATTATTTTTTTTTTATTTTGCTGTAGATTTAAATTACGATAAAGGTTTTGGAAAATTTTGATCAAGGGCTTAATGGGGTCCTTGAAACCGGTAAACTGAAATGATATGAGAACTACAAAGACTGGAAATTGTGCTCGTTTTAAAGATGGTTAAAACCATTTTTTTTTGAAGGGTTTCGGATAATCTAGAGACTTGATATAATTCTTTTTTGGTCCAATGTTTTGTTGGGACTTTGTTAATTTATCTTACGCTGGGCAAACGGATTTCGGTCTAAGGACAAAAAAAACACTTTTCTTGAAGAAAAAAATTATAAAATAGGTGGGGGATATATGTGGGGCAGAAAGGTTCATATGGGGTCTATACCTAAAAATGGGAGTGGCACCTTAGTTTTTACATTGGATGACATTAGACTTGCTTTTACCCAATTTGGAGTGAGTTTCTTCAAGAATAATAGATATTTTCATAAAAAACATTTTAAAAACGGCTATTTTGTGGCCTATATCTTAAAATGGGCGTGGCACTTTGACTTTAACACTTAACTGCTTAAAACTGAAAAAAGGCTTTAGTTTCAAATATCAGGTTAATATCTTTAAAACATAGATCGACCCTTCTCGTTGTGCTGATCAATAATATATATACTCTATGGGTGTCTCTTTTTAATGCATTACAAACTTTCTGACAAAATGAAAATACCCGCCCGACTATAAATAGTGAAGGTACACATACTAGTAGTCTATGCTCCCAGCGACTATTAATTTTTTCTAAACCTGATGTGTTACTGGATTTTTTTTTTTTTTTTTGATCGGTTTACTCCTTTTCAAGGTAATCAATTTGAATGATTCAAGAGCACCCCACCTTGGTCTTCTTTGGTGTACTTTCATCCGGAGAGGACCACTGCTCTGACCGACCTAAATATAGTGGATAGGAGCAGTATTGCAAAAATTGCCATCTTAAAGTTGCAGAATTTAGCTTTTAAAGAAAGACGATCAACGTAGGGGCTAGGCAAATGAGACAAACATTTCAAAGCAATTTTGTAGCTAAATTTAAAACTTAAATAAAAATGAAAATGTCATTTAAATTAAACTTTAATTTACTTAAAGTTGAGTAACACAAATAAGCTGTTACGGCTTTGTTACATTGTCTTGCTTTTAGATGTATGTGTGTGTGTGGTGTGTGTGTAATTGTATATTTGAGTTTGATTGTGTGTATATTTAGATTTATTTTAATGAGTTTTATCTTTGAGTTTCACTTGTTTGACAGTTGCAGCTTTTGTTTGTTGTTTTTTTTTTTACAATTTTAATTTTACATTTAACGCAACGCAATTGACTTTACGCGAATTGAAATAGCCGCAAGCAATTTTCTCGCTAACTTTATTTGCTGCTGTTACTGCTGCTGCTGTTCTTGTTGTTTGAGTCTTAATCAAATAGAAAATATGTTATAATATTTATGAATATTTATGAGAACTGAGAAAGTTTTACAAACCAAGAAGAAGCAGAAGCAGAAGAAGATGTAGAAAAAGAAGTTGTAGATGTAAATATAACTGTAGAGAGAAAAGTTGCGTTTGTTAAATTTTGTTTATTTAAATGCGCCTTAAGGTATGCAATGAAATGTTTACAGAATATTAATTTTATTTGAATCATGCCGCATGTTCTGAAACTTTATCAATGACACAAAGATAAAGAGCAAAAGAAATAGTAGAGAGAGAGAAAGAGAGAGAGAGAGAGAGAGATACAATGACAAATGAAAACTGACAAGACAATTTTTAGTTTAAAAAAAAGAAAACCAAAAAAAAAAAAAAAGAAACGTTGTTGCTCTGTCCCTTTCTAATACGCTGCTGCTTATATTATGTCTATTTTCCATGCTCAAAATTTTTGCATTTGACAAGCAGCAAGCAGCTGACGCAGCAGCAGTGGTAGCCGCAGCCGTAAAAATTATGCAAAAGAATTAAGCATGCAAATTTTTTCTTGCCCATTTTTTTTTAGTTATTCCCTCTGATGATGATGATCAAAGTTGGCAGCAACAAAAAAAGAATCTGAGATTAGCTACTCTTTGGCACAAATTGACAACGACAACAACTGTTGCCAATTTTGTTGAGTTTGAAAAGTGTTTTTTTTTTAAATTTTTTTTTTGGTGACACTTGTTCCCAGTTTTTCTTGGCGTCAAATGAAGCGAAATAATATAGAAATTTTGTGGCTCAACACCTGAAATGTTTCTGAAGACAATTTTCCAAATTCAAAGTAAACTAATTTATTTTTTTTTTTTATTTTTTTTTTTTTTTGCTTTCACATTTTCTTTTCAATTTTACGCATAAATTGCAAAGCGCACATTGGAAAATGTTCCCCATAGATTTTCTTTTCATTTCTTCAATTTTTTTTTTTTTTTTGGCATCATCTTTCGCAGCAGCAGGCAACAGCAACGTCTTCGATTTCCACTTTGTCGCACCACACAATCTGTAAATCACTCAAATGTAATACGAGCGACCCACTTTGTCGTCATCATACTCATTCATATACATATATATACGAGCTGTATGTATGTATTTATGTATATATTTAAACACGTTGTGTCTGCGATTTCTCTAGATATTTGCTTGAATCTTATTTTTTATTGACTGTCAGGCACATTGTCAATAATTTTCTATTCTATTGAAGTAGTCGTAGTGTACAAATACATACATTTAGCTTGCAGCTCTTCTTGTACTACTTCTTGTATCATGTAGCTTGAGGCAATCGTTCGCGTACGTTGCTTTGTGTGTGTGCGTGTATTTCCCAAGCGCCTGCTGTTATGCTACAATAAAGTGTTGGAATTTGAGCAAAGTCAACAATTTTTATCCCAACATTTGCTATGTTTTCATTCTCTCTAAAGACATCAGTCACTCATTCAATAGCGACATGGATTGCGACATTGAAGACGACGACGCAAGAAAAAAAAAATAAAAAAAAAAAAAAAAAAGACATTGCTGACGACGTGCACGACAACAACAATTTGAGGCATGGGTTGGGCGTTACAAACGTGTTTGCTTTTGCCTTTAACAATCTGCTTAAGGATTTCATTATTTCGTTCTTTTCTCTGTTTAGCTTAAGATGATGATGCTGCTGCTACTAGTGCTACCAGTGCTGCTAGTGCTTTGTCGCTTGAATTGCGTTGAGTTTATTCATGATTTGCTGTCATTGTTGTGACTTGTGTTATGTCAGGCACATAAAAATGCACATGAAAATAAATTGAAAAATTCCGAAAATAGTCTTCATTGCGTTGCTGTCGCTGTCTTCACAGCGTCTTTGTAAAAATCTTAAATTTGTTAGCTGCTTTCGCGTTGTCAGATTCATGTCAACTAAAATATATTTGCTTTAGTTGCACTTGATAGACATCGCTGATTGCTGCGACTAGTAACAATAATAATAATACACTTTCGTATCTGTCTTAAAAACCTCTGATTAGCTCTGCTTACTAATCGCAAAAGCACTTTTTGACCGGAAACATATACAAAGCTTAAGTGTTGGCTCAGTTACGTGCGCCCCAAAGTATGCTACAAAATGCAACATTGCATTCAGGCAATCACTTAAAAAATAAAGGAAAAACAAATAAAATGAATGGAAAAGGAAAAGCGTTTATTGCTTGCTGCCAACTTTTAAACTCATTGTTTTCTAGTGCAGTATTCGGCCTGCGTATTTCCGGTTGGCTTACACATACAGTTGCATTAAGTAATAAACTGCAATCGAAGCTTCTTAACGCCGCGTTGTATGCAACGTCATTGCGCGTAACTTGGTTTCCGGCTTTTCTTTCATCCGTTACGAATGTGTTTGTTTTTCGCATTTTATTGCTTTCGATTTTACGATTTTTTACTTTTTTATTGTGTACCTACATGCTTCAGCGATGACGCTGCGGTTATTTCCTGGCTTCCATGCATGCGTATGCATACATATAAACGAGGGTGGTTTATAATATCGCTGACAAATGGAAGAGTCAATATAATAATTTGTCTTTACCAGTCTTGAAAAATAATTTTCCAATATTTTTTCATTTAACTTTTTTTCTCTACATTTTCTAACAACATATTAACCGCCCCTCGTCAATATGCAGCTATCTGCCTATTTCTGCATGCTTAGCGTATTTTCTTTAAAACAGTTTTATTATTTTTTTTTCCTTTTTTTTTTACTTGTGCTCCATTTTGCCCCTTTTTATTTATGCTTCTTACCGCTCTAATCGCTAAAAGAGTTTTTTTTTTTTTTGCTTTTTGTATCTAGACTAGCCTTACTTTCGTTTCGTTTCGTTTTGTTTGTTTTGTGCTTTGCGTGAAATTCAATTTCCTATTTCCAGAACTCGTTGAAATAGTAAACCAACAGTAGCAGTAGCAGCAGCTAGGAGCGACAATCAAAGTCGTCTACTTGTCGCGTGTGAATATCCTTGCTTCATTTCGTGTTACTCCTTTTAGTATTTTTTTTTTTTTATCGTTTTTGTATATTGAAATATACTGCACACACACAGAGAAAAAAAAATGTAGTTTAATCGTTTTTGTCGTTTGCTTTCATCATTTGTTTAACGTCATCGTCGCATACATACACATATACGAGTATGTATCCTTTGCTTTTATACGTACATATCCTTTATTCATAAAGTCCTATCTAGCCACGCCATCGCTGTCGTTTCTTTTACTTAAATTTTTTATTCCATATTGAAAGTTTCGTTTCGTTTCTGTTTTTTTTTTTTTTTTTATGTTTTTGGTTTTTTTGAAGGCAAATATTCTTGATTTTTTATTGCTGCTACTGCTGAGACGACGACGACTGCGATCGTTTTTCGTTTTGCTCATAAGTATAAAAATTGCTGCAAATCTATTTCTATTTGCATGTGTCTTGTTTTCACGATGACTTTGTGTGCATGTGTATGTGTGTGTGTATTTTTTTTATGTAACTATTAAATTGCTACTTTTTTTACTCAAATTTTATTTTATGTATTTGTGCAATGTAGTTTCGGTTTGTTTTTACACTCTTTCATTTGTACGAGAGTTATAATAAAAGTTTTTATGATTATTTTTACTCTATTTATATAAATTAAATAGTAAACATGTTTCTATGTCCGCTATAGACGCTCAAATCATCCAAACGATGAGGCCCAATCAGGCTTCATTTGTAAGGAAACAATGCAAGTGTAATTATAGATCAAAAAAAAAAGAATTTAACACATTTATGTTTCTATGTCCGCTATGAACTTTTAAACCACCCAACCGATGTGTCCAAAACTGATTTCATTTAAAAGGCAATAATAGTAAGTATCATTCAAGACCACTAAAATAATGCACTAGTCCAATTCGTTTCATTTATGATATCGATTTTCATCTTTTTCCATACAAACATTTTTGTATTATTCGCGAATACACATTTATGGTATTTTTTTAGTGCTTTTTTGTATGTTTTTAAACTAGCCTTTTTATCACATTGTAGTACAAAAACATGTTCCTGTCTTATACTCTTCGTTCAATAAGTTTATGCAGTTCACAATTACACTGGCTAAACATGTTTCTATGTCCGCTATGAACCTTCAAACCATACAACCGATATGTCCAAGACCAATATCATTTAAAAGGCAATAAAACAGGTATGATCTATCACTACTAAAAGAATGCATTAAGCTTGAATTATTCGCAAATATGCATATATGGTCCCATTTTAAGTCTTTTTTTGTATGTTTAAATACTAGCAACACAAATTTTTATAAATTTAATTGCTTGGACTTGTCTTAAACAAAGTTATACCGGCTTATACCTATTTAAGTTTCCATTTTTATACAACCTATCAAAAAAAAAACTTTTAATAGTAACCCTTCTAGTCCTTTTTTTTATTATTTTTTTTTTCGGTTTCCAAGCAATTTCTATTTGAATTTCTTTCTATGTTATCTATTTTTTTTATTCTGTTCTATTTATTATCGTCTTATTGCTGCATATTCATACAAATTCATTTAATTTTGGCTTTCTTAAAAACGCATCAAGTAGAAAATTTTGAAAGTAACTTTTCCGCATAGTTTCGTTGACATAAAACATATCGAAATTTTATTATTAAAATGTTTTTTTCATTACAAAAGAAAACTCTTTTTGTTGTTGTTTTCTTATAAAACATGATTTAAAATAAAGTAAACTTAGCTTCACTTGACCTTTTAGCATCTTTTCTGTAGGTAAATATAAAAATATATTTTCTATAAAATCAATATCTTTTCTTTTTCAAAATAAAATGAAAGTAAATCTGCATTAAAAATAAAATATAAATCATGCGCGCTATTTAACAATGTGAAATGAGATTTCAATACTTTTATTTATTTCTTTTGGCATTCTTCTTTTTCTTTTTTTTTTTTTGTATACAAGTAAAATATGCAGAAGAAAAGCTGCTCAGCTAAAGTACTCAAAAGCCATTTGCACCGGAAATACTAAAGCTACAACTTAAAAGTAAAATCTGCTGAAAAAAAGGAATACAACGCATTTTAAAAAATATATATTGTATATTTTCTTTTATAAAAAGCAAAAAGGAAGCCGTTGTGAAATAAAAATCGAAAGTATCAAGTAAAGATTTCAATTTAAAAAAAAAATAAAAAATCGTTTAAAGGCAAAAAATTTTTTTTTTTTTTTTTTTTTAACTTTTTTCGGTACAATAACTTTTTCATTTCGATTATTTCAGTTTTTTTTTTTTTTTTTTTTGAATTTTCAGCAACATTTAACGAAAAAGTCATAAAACCAACCAAAGAAAATTAAACAAAAGTACAGCTGCAATGGAGACTTTAAAGAAAGAAAATGAAGCGTAAAAAAAAGTAAAGATGAAACTGAACCAAGTCGAAAATTTTATACACTTTAAAGGAAAATTTCATTTAAAAGCTAAAAGATTTTAATTACTCGTTTTTTTTCTTTTGTCTAAAAAGGTTTTATTTTTTTATAAAATTAGCCGAGAAATCTGTACGCACAAAAGTTGCTTTAAAACCTTTGTAAAACTTGCAGAAAATTTAAAAAACTTTTCTAAAGTCAATTTTTGCAGCGTTTTAATAGAATAGAAAAAGCATAATAAAAATTGAAAGAAATAGAAGGGAAAGTTAAATAACCAAGACTAATGAATGTTGAAAATCAATTACATGACGGAACAAAGCAGTCAACGGTGAAAAAAAAATGGAAAAAAATAGAATTGAAGGCAGCAGAAGCAATCATGCTTGTGGCAAGCTGGAGTTCAGTTGCGGTAATAAACTCAATTCTACAACAAAAAGTGAAGAAAAGAAAAAAACAATAAGCAGAAATGAGAATATGAAAGCAATGAAAGTGAATATGCTAAATCGCAATGAGATGTCAACGTCGTAGAAAGCATGTGGGCTGTGCACAGCACTCTTGGGTTTAGGGTGTTTCAATTGTTTGCTGCTCAGCCTAAGGAATGCAATTGAAACGAGCGATACAGGTGGATTTTTTTATTTATTTTTTTTTTTATTGAAGAGTCATGAATAAATCGATGAAGAAGAATAAAAAACTATAGATTGCATTAGATAGAAAGGAATAGATATATTTTGATAGAGATAGCTAATTGTATGTTTGTGTGTGTGTACTAAATGTGCGCCATTGTCTTTCAGTCAACTGAAAGCAGTTTGAAGAAAGAAAAGAAGCCATAAAATTTTATAACTCTCGATTTTCAATATTATTTTTTTTTTTTTTTATAGTTGCACACTTTTTTATTATAAAAAAAAAGAAATACTTTTATGCATTTATTGCTTTTTAAAAAAAAATGTAGCATACCTTTAGGCAACGCATCACGAGCAGCTGTTGCATGCATTCAACTTTCAACTTATTTTTTTTCACTCTATTTTTTTTTTTTATATATTTTTCACTCACTTTATTTTCAACTATCTATCTCTTTTCCACAGCAGCTATGAACTCGTTTAAACAAAAGAAAATATTTGTCTTTAATCGTTGGACAATCAATGTGTTGTAGCATAAAGCTTATGGGTATGTCGCCTCTCTCTCTCTCTCTCTCTTTAACTTTCTCTCATTGTGACTTTTAAAGGGGTAAATGCACTTTACATAAATATACGTAAATTGCATTGCATACTTGCAGGGGGCATACGACTTTGGAGTGAGTTAAAATTGCATTGCATGCACAATTTAGCAAATGTGCTGCAACAGCTTACAATAAACATAAAAATGTTGCTGCTGCTGTTGCCTGTTCAAGTGAATTTAATATAATAGAACATTTTATGATGACACTCACTTTTGTTACTTTGTGAAACTTTGTGTGTATATTGAACGACAAAATGACAAAGGGACATACAGATAGATAGATACCTGCAATACACCTGACCAACGTAGACATGACGCTGTTCAATCAAAGCAGAAGCCAGTCTAAGAAGACAAAATTCTACAAAGTCAGCATAATATCCTTATAGCCTGACTGCCTGACTAGCTGGCTGGCTCGACAATTGCTAACGAGCGCGTTTGTACTGGACAATGCAATGTGTTGTTGTTCTGTTGCAAGTCTATAGACACATACAAACTAAGTAAGGCGATTTGTGCACAGTCGAAGAATATTGTTCTTAGAATAGCATATACCTAATACTTATAGTTTACTTTACATTGTTCATTCTACTTAGTCTAACAACGACAACGACATCGTCATATCCTTGTTCATTTTACTGTTTACAGGTGCAAATTTCAAGTGGATTGCTTTTCTATCGTTTCAGACAAAAGGAAAAAAATAAAGAAATGGAAAAAAGTATCGGAGACAACAAACGACGAGTACAGCGCAATAACAATGTAAAGTGGTCATGTATACATGGAAGCAAAGCACTACTAAGAAACTCATTTTATGTCTTATAGCCAAATAGATAATAAGAATGAAAATGGAAAAAAAAAAACAAACGATAAGTTGGTAAATAGCAAAGTAGGGTATTATTGACGCTGTTATGGCCTCAAGCACTTTACAAAATTACAATAAAGCCGCATAATCGGATTTGTTTGCTGCAAAGCAAAAGTTGACAGGTGTAGCCAAAAGTGTGAGAAATAAAGCGAGATAGTTGAACAGAAAATGGGCGTTTAGTTAGTGGGCGTGACAATGGTTATTGGCATACAATGCGACATCAAGACACTTTCATAATTGAGCATTTTGCATTAAGTGCATAATATTCTATTATAGACAGACACCACAACTAACTCGAACTATGAATGTACATACTTTGTTTTTGTGTGTGTGCTAAGCGGATTGTTGTTGCATACTTTTATGCGAAGATGGCATGATATAGTGCAAAAAGAGAAAATGTGAACGTACACAAATTTTATATTTTTTGTCGCCTTAATTGAAGTTGAATGTTTTAAAATTGTTTTTTTTTTCCTTTTTTTTTTTCGTTTATAAATAATAATAGCACTCAAAATGGCATAACATGTTAAATGCCAAAAAGTATGCAATAATAAATATTTGCATAAAATCATGTACACACAATTTGCATACACAAAATAGATGCAAATAATTTGGAGTAGTAACATATAAAACTTTTAAATACGCTACACACTTTCGAAAAAAAAAATATACGAAACAAATCAACAAAATGTTGCATACTTCGAGAGACAAAATTTTTAAACTGATTTCTAGAACAAAATTCGCTGCTATGCTTCCTTTGCCTATAAGCTTAATTTATCTAGAAGATTACTACTTAAAATCTTCTCCTGATTTTAAGTTAAGTGGCCAACATTATTAACTTAACTGAAACATACCTCAAAGTATGCTATTAAATATATTTTCACACATTCAATATTCTAGGTGAACAATATTTGTGCAAACATAAAATACGAAAATATCAAGTCACAAAATTCAAAATAGAATTTAACAGAATTAAATGGAAAATTGCATCAAACAATCTTTTTTTTTCGTTTTGGTTATTTTTTTTTTTGAAAAATAATGAAGCATAGCTTGCGGCATACAAACATTCTCACGCCGTAGAAAGCCATCAACGCACATAAAAACCAACAAATAGACACATACACACATAGACACATAGACAGACAGACAAACGAATTGAATAAAGCTAACAAACGAGCAACAGCAGCAATTGTACAGTTTGGTGCCAGTCAAATGCCCATGCTACAACAAGAACTCCACAACTACTCTTTTCGAAATGTTTGTATCTTGTATAAAGAAAAGAGGAACAAATATTCTGGTATATTTTTTTTTTCTCTGTGACATTTTTTCTTGTAGCTACAAGTTACGCATAGAACACACAGAAAGATAGACAGACAGACAGGCGGACGGACGGACAAGCAAACCGATGAATAAACGGACTGGCATGAACACAAAAGGAGTGCTATTTTAACTGCTCAAACTGCCAAATTAATCTGAAACTCTATTGGTCAGCAAAATGAACGCAAAAAGAATGTTAGTTTTGTATTACGTCGACTAAGTAGAAGAAAGAGAGAGAGAGTGTGTGGAAGTAGTGTGTCGTTTGGAGAAAGTGAAGCGAAAGATTGAGTTGAAGCTTTTTGCATTTGCATGCTTGTAGTACCCAAAGGATTACCTTTACTTTGGCTTGTTTCGAGTTGTGCATATACAGACAGACAGACAGACAGACAGACAACTGACCAACTGGCATAACACATACACACACACCCACATACACACATACGCACTTGTACCGTTTTTAGCTTTCGAACTCATTCCATTTCCAAACTACTCTCGTACATCTCAACATAATTGACAATGCTTGAACTGCTCACATTCAATATTCCTTCATTGTGCTGCTGTCTGCTTCACATCCTGTTGTTATACACTGATCAACTACTACAATGAAACTGTCTGTTTGTAGCCGTCATGTCGCCAACATGGCTAGCAGCAGCAGTAGGAACATCAAGTAGGCGTATTAGTAGTCGTAGTAGGTGTATGGGTTTGTCGGGTGCTGATCCTTTGCTAGTGCTATGTGTGCACCTGTTTACCTCGGTTACTGTTTGCTGGCATGTGTCCTGTTTGGCATGCAAACATGTCACAAGTTGCGTTGTTGCCAACTACTTTTTGACTACTGTCAGAGGACAAAGAGAATGAGAAACAGAAACATTGCCTCAGCATAATTCCTTTCTTCTTTTCAATTTGAATTTCAGTTTTGCGTATATTTCTAAGAGTACTAAGAGCATCAGTGTGTGTTTGTAAGTTTGTGTGTGTGTTTGTGTTATATACACACACACATATGTGTATCTCTGTTTCTGTCTGTGTTTGTTTGTTTGTTTGTTATTTCCACGCTCCTGATTCTGCTGAGCTTCTCGAATGCTTAACTACTACACTCAACTTTAGACAGAATAAAAAGTTTACCCAAGCACTTTTCCACAACTACGCTTCGCTTATTGATTTTGGCTGCTTTTCGGTTAACTTTTTTTACTTTCTTATATTTGAGAATATCTACAATACATATCCTCCCAACTATATAAAGAAATTGTCATTGTGCTCCTTTTTTTTTTTGGATTTATATAGCTTTTTCTCTTTTATTTTTTTTTTCCTTTAATATTTATCTTTACGAATTTATAGTTTTCATTTTTTGCCTTGCTGAAACCTTACAAAAATCTCTACACAAATAGTTGAAATCTCTTGAGAAATTATACTTTTCGGCAAGTATGCAATAAAATGTTGATTTCGCAAACAAAAATTTTATTAGGTTTGTGTTAAAGTTTTTGGAATGTGCTTCATAAAAATTAGCATAAATGATTTATAGAATTTTACAAATACACACAAAATAAACAAAAATTTTAACAAAAACCTTTTTTTTTCTTTTCTTTTCTTTCTTTATCTTTGCAGGTAAGTGACCATAATAAATTGAAGCATACTCTCAGGGGTAAATAAGTATTTTGAATTATGTGTTTTTATTTTGTGATTTGCTGCTGCTGCTTAAATAAAATATACAAAAAAAAAAATGGTACTCTTATAAATTCTACACATTCTTTTAACAACGACGACTGCTCTTAATAAACTTAAATGTCAGTTGCAATAATAAATGTCATAAATTCCAAAAGCTTTAAAAAACTTTGGTATAAAAAGTATTTTATTGAATTAGAATTTTGAAATATTTAAAAAAAAAAATAATTAATATTTATAAGAAACAGAAGTTGATTTTATGCTTTTTGAAATGAATTAAACTAAGTACGATTTATTTATGAGTTTTTTTGTTTTTTATACCTGCTACACATAAGTGTAAAACAAGGTATATTCAGTTTGTCGGAAAGTTTGCAACACATTAAAGGATTAAAGTATATACATATATTTTCTTGATCAGCTTGACGAGCTGAATCGTCCGCTTATCCGTCTGTCTGTATGTGGGAATGCTGGAATTTTAGACCTAGCATATCTAGTTCCTGTGTCACGCCCACTTGTAGGTATGGCCCCCCATACAAACATACAACATTTTGTAAGAAACAAAGTTTTTTAAGGGTAAATAAATTTAAATTTGATACAAATGCTTCCTATATCAAGCCAAATCTTCAGTTTAAAATTGGTTGAGATCGCAGCGCGAATCCCTAACTTTTAGGAACACTTTTATCGGTCAGAATTTTTATTAATAATTTTTTTGTTTTTTAATATGTCAAGAACAATCGTTCCTTGTATTGTTTACATAAGAACCATCGCGGTTTGCTTTGTTCTTTATATCAAGAATAATGTTTTTTTTTTTTTCGTAAACTATCTTTTTCTATCAACATTACGTTCTTTTTTGTTACAAAAACAACCATTCTTTATATCAGGAACACTCTTCTTTATATCAAGAACAATATACTTTATACCAAGAATAATCGTTCTTGTTTCACGACACACTCTTCTTCTAGTTATACATTCTGAATTTTTGGAAAAATATGTTGATAACAACATTCTTCTTTATGTCAAGAACTATCGTTCTTATATTAGGAAACATTTACTCCTTTTTATCAAGTACAATCGTTCTTATATCAGAAAAAATCTTTTTTATGTAAAGAACAATCGTTCTTACTTCAGGAACAATTTTCTTTATTTCAAGAACAATCGTTCTTATATCGGGAAAAATGGTTTTTATATTAAGAACAATCGTTTTTGCATCCGGAACAATCTTCTTTATATCAAGAACACTAGTTCTTGTTTCTCTTTGTCAATCCTCACACTCTTCTTCTAGTCATACATTCTAAATTTTTCATAAAATACGTAGGTAATGCAATCCTCTACTTTCTAAATTAATTCTATAACAAGTTCGTAGTAAAATGAATATTGCTTATACACTTTACTTGTGAAGTGTGTAATAAGTAACAAGAAACAACAACAAAAATGAACAAAAAGTTTTACTAACAAATATAAATGCTCGAATTACGTTAAGCTATAACTTTTCCATTCTATTTTCTTGCATTGGATTTTTTTTTTTTTTGCGTTCAGTTTCAATTTTATTTTTTTCTGTACTGTTTTTTTTTTTTTTTGTTCATGTCTACTACAAAATGATTAACTTGATTTATGCGTGCGCCATGTAACAAGTTTCTTAAAGGTGTTTTACACACACACAGTGTGCTACTCCAACACTTTGGCACGCTTTTGACAACTTAAATGCTATAAATAAAAAGCGCATTTCTTGTCGGTGGCAATGGCAGTGGCGGCGACGACAACAGCAGGCGTTAATTTCTTGGCACATTTCGCTTAATACAACCAAGACAAACCACTTGAAAACATATTTTTTTTTTGTTATTCCTAGAATAGCTCGACTCGATGACTTTAACTTTATCCAAAAGAATAAACATGAACATAAGTAAGAGCAACGCCCAATGACATTTCTGGGAAAATTGCTGCAGTAAACATTCGAAAAAATAAATGAACAGCAAAAAAAAAGAAAAACAAGAAAAATCGCAGCACTACAACACAGACGACGACGACATTGTCGACCACCGCAGCAAAGGTGGCCTCATTTGTTTTAATGTGTCAATTTGTTGTTGTGTTTTTTTTTTTTCCTTTGGTTCTAGACTAGAAGTTTTAACATTGCGCATACGACCGGTGCACAAAATGGTGAGAACTGTCGCACATTCGTACGGTCGCTCGGTCATTCATTGAACAGATTTAAAACGGAACTGAAATGTTGGAATTGTTGGAAAACTACTACAATTGCATTGAGCTGCCTGCCAATAGGTACACCTGTAATCTGTCATCTGTCTGACGTTGTCGTTTAATAAACGTTTAATGTCGGTTTTTGTGGGCGTTTGTGGCTTGTTTGTTTGACGCTTCTTTCATTCTGATTCTGAGATCGCTCAATCGCATTTACTATTTAGTTTCATTTTAGTATTTAGTAATGACGCGACTCTATTAGCCTAGTACAACGAAAACAAACAAAAAAAATAGAAATAAAAATAAAAACACATAAATCAAGCTTTGTCGTACGCTTTTTTTTTCTTTCGTTTATACTATTTTCTTTTCTTTTTTTACTTGAACGCGCACTTTGCTCTTTCCGACACTCCTTTTCTTCTCTTCTTCTTCTTTTTATTTTTCTACTACTTAAAGTATGATTTAGTCTTCGTCTTTGCCAACGTCATCGTCGTTTCCGTTTTCGTTGACTGCCGCCATATTGTTTACAAAGTTTTACCATATTTTCTTGCGTTTTCCGTTGAATGACTGGGCTGGTCTGGTCTCTTGTGCTGTGCTGTGTTCTGCTGTGCCGAATCGAGCCAAGTTAGACAAGTCTGTCCTCTCCGTGTCTAATTTGCCATTTTGCGCAAATAGTTATTACTTTGAATGGTTGTTAATGTGTTTCACTTTTTACGTTCTAGCATTATAAAGCAAAATATGCTTATTTTGTTTCTCACTTTTTAATTTTGTGTTTGTTTGTTTGCTTTTTTTTTTTTTGTCGTATTAACTTTTGAAGTCACTCAGTCAGTCAGTAAGTTGGTCACTTTTAAATGTTGTCAACACGCTTAGCCCTCAAGTTGTTGCTTAATGTTTTTAATTTTGTACTTGACATAAATTTGCGCGTTTTTCTTTTAATGACTTTATTACTATTTTTTTTTTTACGAGTATAAAGTATTTAATTTGTTTTAGTTTTTTTTTCTCTTGATTATACTTAAAATTTGCCTAGAAAAGCTTTAAATAATTTTTCCTTTGTTTCATATTTTACTTGAATTCTTTTTATATATGCAAAGCCTTTCAATAATGTCTAAAAAGTCAGCATCGACCTGCAGTATTATTAAAGAAAAGCTTGTTAATTGTTATACACGCTGTACAGCATTCAATTGTGGCCAGAGATGCGTTGAGACAAGGACATATGTGATACATATCGATCGATGCTTTTTTGCGACATATGAGTATCGATATTGTTATAAGTATCGATTTTATTATAAGTATCGATTTTATCATAAGTATCGATATTATCATAAGTATCGATATTGTTAGAAGTATCGACCTTATCAGTAGTATCGATATTATAATAAGTATCGATATTATCATAAGTATAAAAATTATCATAAGTATCGATACTATCATAAGGATCGGTACTATCATAAGTTTCGATATTATCACAAATGTCGATATTGTCATAATTATCGATATTATTATAAGTATCGATTTTATCATAAGTATCGATATTATCATAAGTATCGATATTCTCACTATGGATATTAACATTTGATAACGATGTTATCCGATAAGTTTCGAAAGTATCGATATTATCCGACACGTATCGATATTTTTTAAAAAAAGTTTCAACATTATCCCAAAGTATCGATATTGTCAATGCTTTTTGTTCATACCAAAAAAATTATTATACGAAAATCAATCGAATATTGCAAACCAATGGGCTTATATGCTCCGTTTTAGAGTAGAACAAATCGGCGAACCCGTAAAGTACGTTCTTCTTAGTTCTAAAAATCATGCTTCAAACAATCTCTGATTTTCATGTCAATTTCGCGCCACATATTTATGACAACTTAATCCCTGCCTGAACAATATTAAACTTTATTTAATTTTGCCTTAACTCTGCAAAAAAAAAATATCAATATTTTTAATTTCAAAGCCTGCTGCTATCCAAAATAAAATTTTAAATTTATAGCTGAAACTTAACTCATGAAAAATGATTTTCCCAATTAAATATGTTTTGCGCCACTTAAAATTTTAATATAAATACTAGCTGTGTGCTTTATTATCTCAATTTACCTCAACTTTTATTATACAAGATTTATGCAACAATTAATAAAGTGCCAATGAAATTCAACGCCTGAAAGTATGTCATAAAAAGACATACTGAGGCCATAAACTATGATTTTTGGTATAAAATTATTTTATAAACTTGCAACACAATTTTAAACACAAAAATTGCTTAGATACTTTTTTTAGTGCGTAATTACTTTTAACCGCAATCTTCTTCAGTATTATCTTGTTGTTGCTACAAAAACTTTAATTAAAATAACTAATCATAAAGTTTCTTTCTTTAGTTGTGGCTGCGACGCGTTTTTATGCATTTTGTGTTTTAAAATTTTACGAAATTTATAAATCCAAAAAGCTGCAAGGAAGCAACAAAACGAAATGTTGAAAGACAACAAAATTTAGCACCTCGTTTTTTTTGTGTGTGTGGGGGGGGGGGGGGGGGGGGGTTGTTGGGTTGGGGTTTTGTTTTTTGTTTTTTGGCAGTGGCTACGTTGTCATGCCCACCCCTGCCTGTTTAATTGTTTTACCTCTGTGTCTTTCTTTTTGCGAGTGTGTGTGTGTGTAGGTTTTTTAAAACTAAACAACCCAAAAACCAAAAAAAAAAAAATAAAAAAAAAAAAAAAATAAAAGAATTTTATATTTATTTTGTTGTCGTCCAACTCGGTTTTTTTATTTTTATTTTTTATTGTTGAAACGTTTTTCGAGTTTTATTTTCTTCGGTTTGAAGCTTTTTTTTTTTGTGTTCATATTGCGTAACCGAGCGTTGACTCACATTGCTCTAGGAAACACAGACACACATGTAGTATGCCCAAAGATCATGGCTTTGCTTAGGTAAACTCCTTGGGGCAAGGGCATGTGTATGTTTTCTTATAATTGGAATGAGTATTTTCGAATGTTTGCCTATGCATGGTGTGTGTGTTTGAGTTCTTTTTTTTTTGCGCTCTCTCTCTATCTCTCTCTCTTTGCTATCGTAAAATTTGTACTTTTTATAACTGTGTACTGTGTCTGTATGTCTGTGTTTGTGTATATGTTTGCTTATTTGGGTTTTTTTGTGGTTATCCTACGTTTACATTGTGTATGTGTTCCCATGAGTGAGTGAATGAGTGAGTGAGTGACTGACTGACTGAATACGCGTGTTATACTTTCGTTTTGTGGTAACACTCGAGTCACATTTGTGCGCCCATATTTTTTGTCTATTTTTGCTTTTGAAACGAATTTTCGATGCACTACAGACGGCATTAAAACTTTGAAATATTCCAGAAATTTGACATATAAATTTATGCTCTCGTAATCGAAAAAAATTTGCGATTTACGATTAAGTAAGTTCATACGATTTCAAATTTTTGCTGTTTCCGGCAATCGCAAAAATTATGTTTCATTTCCAAAACGTTTCTTTGAATTGTACATGACGAAAACTGCTATCGGTTACAAATTAAATGTTATCGGTCTAATCAAATGGCAAATTCTTGTTACTTTGACTAAGTTTTTTGTTCTTTTAGTTTAGACATGAGTAGAAAATATTGATTTAAAATTTGAATTCGGAATCAATCATGTTAAATGGTGCAAAAATTAAATCTATAAACATTTCGGAATGAAATAAAAACATTTTAAAATAATCGAAAGTATCTTTTTTGACTTACTCAAACGCTACCGTTTTGAAAACGGAAATATAACTTGCGATTTCCGGAACACCAAAATTAGCGACTTAAAAAGTAAAGTATTCGCGATTGCGAACACGGGAACATGGCTGATAGCATGTTTCTCTTAATTTCCAGCGTCTTACATTATCAATTGGGATTTTTTTTTAAAGAATAAAAATTTAAATTAAATTTATTTTTAAATAAATTATTTTAAAAAAATCAGCGAAGTGTATTAAATTCTCGACTTTAAATTACTTTTTAATTTTTACTAAGTTTTCTGCATTTTCATTTCACTTCGTCTCATTTTCAACGTTGCTGCTCATTTTTTTTTTTTACGATTTATTTTTTTTTATTTTTTTTAGTTTGTGTTGCGTTGTTACTTTGGGACCTATGCATACATTCAAAACCCCACTGTCCGTCCGCTTTCCCCAACTTTAACAAAGTGTAAAGCAGCATACGTGCTCATAGGTGTTCATCACATATCACATACATACATACATGCATTCATATGTATGCTGACACATACTCTCACCACAGCCTCACACATATCGTTCCTTTCTTTAGATGCTTCTGTACACATTTAATGGCGTTGATATGGTTTTATGACCTTTGTGGCCTCGGTTCATACTGTTCTGCCGAAAATTGCATTGTTTTTCTCAGTTTTTATTTCCGTTTTTATATTTCGCTTTACTTTTGTTTAATTTGTAAGCGTGTTGAGAGTGAATGTGTGATTGTGATTGTGTGGTGTGGTGTGGAAAATGAAAATGTTTGAGAATTTTTTTTTCAGCTTTTGTTTTGTGTTGCGCTGTTTGTGACTATGGCAGCAAATCCTTATGGAGTCATAAGTTCTAAGTTGATTTTCTTGTTGAACACATACATATGTGAATATAAGTGTGAGTTAATAGATGTGTATGTGTGTGTGTGTTAATGATTTTTCAGTTTTTTTTGTAACAAAAGCAAAGTTGACTGCTCTATTAAATAGTTTTGTCCCTTGAATATTGTGAATTTAAGTAAAAAATAAATCAAAAATGAAAAAGTGAATGAACTTCTTCTTTTTTCTTCTGCGTCGTCATGTTAGGGTGTGGTTATAAAAAATCTTAAAACCGGCTTTGATAAAGCCACTTCTACTTTTGCAACACTTGGCTCGCATTTCAGCAACGGACGCAAATGACGTTGACAGCGTGTGACGCTTTTGTTTGGCTCGTTTGACATTTGTCACCGCAGACAAACAACAGCAATGATGCGCATTGTTTTTTTTTTTTTTTGAGGCGACAGACAGACAAAGAGCTGCATGCAACATTGTTACACTAAAATGCAATCAACACTTAAAACACTCAACAACAACAACATGCAAGGTGGTGGCAAGCATTGATTTTTAATTTTAACAAATTTTGATAAATTTCTGCAGCAACAGAAATGCATATTATTTGAGAAACTTTTAAATTGAACCTTTTAATATATATTTTATAGTTAGAGGTGTGTGCATACACAAAAGAGTTCAAACTGTCTGTTGCACATCCTTTTTACAGTCTGTGAAATACATAAATAGACAAACAAAAAAAAAAAAATAAATAAATAACGTTGACACTCAATACGCAATTGAAGTGCAAAAAATAAGGAATGAGTTTCGTGTTAAATGGTTAAGAGAGGAAGTGGAAGAGTAAGGAATGGAAGTGTTTTTAGCGCGCAGTTCATTTCAGGCAACAATCGAATAAACGAAACGAAATATTGTCAAATGTCATCGAGTGCTGTTGTTGCTGCTGCTGCTGTCGTCGACGGGCAAACATTTCGAATA
Source organism: Leucophenga varia (assembly GCA_018903435.1). Lineage (NCBI taxonomy): Eukaryota > Metazoa > Arthropoda > Insecta > Diptera > Drosophilidae > Leucophenga > Leucophenga varia. Next base: position 3,163,151 of record JAEIFJ010001414.1, read on the forward strand.
TAATAAAAATTCAATTGGATTTTGTTGTCACGTTTTCAAACAGAAGCAACAACAACTAGAATATTTATTCTTCCTCCTATTTTTTTTTTTTTTTTGACGAATTGTTGCATACAAAATACAAAATACAATATAGTATATCATCAATGCAAGTGTATAGCAAGCAAATCCCCTCCTTTTCATTTAAAAAAGTAAATTGAAACGAAAAGCTCACTTCACGATCTGCAACGCCCGCACAATAAAACAGAAATTTGTTTGCATTTTTATAACCATCAAGGATATTGATGCCAAACGAGCATACATACACATATATATAGAGTGACAAGAGAGAGGGAGAGAGTATGACGCCAGTTAACCGCAAATTTCAGCTGAGCATACATATACAAAAAGATACATAGATATAAAATACACAAATACACAAATCTATAGATACATGCACACATACATACATACATACATACAAACATACATACATATATCGTATGTACACATAGATACATAGCAACGCAATTCAACTAAGCTTAACGCTAAACGTTGCCTTTTTTTATATTTGAGGTTAGGATTTTCTGTTATTACTGTTGTAGTTGTTGTTGCTGTTGTTATTTTGTTTGGGATTTCATTTTATGACATTTGCATGTCGCTTTTAAAAGCGAAAAAAAAATATCTAATGTAAAACAGAAAGCAAAAAGAGAGTGCGAGAAAGAGAGAAATGAAAAATACATATTTAGATAGAGAAAAAAAATATTGTATTTAAATAAAAATATAAAAAAAATAAAGGAAAGGAAAGAATTGCCGTCAGCAACAGGAAATTCAGTAAATACAACAAGGCCAGCAACAACAACAACAGCAAAAACAACAACAGCGTTTGTAATAATTTAAATTAAATATGAGTAAAAGAAAATAAAAAATATCTAAAATAATAAAATAAAAAATAATAATAAACCTAAACGAAATGCAGCAAATTTGCATTGCAAAAATTTACAAATGCAATGCACGGATTTGTTAATTAATGTCGTTATTTCTTTTGAGTGTTTTATTTAAAAAAAAAAAAAAAAAAATAATAAAAAAGGATTTGAAAGTTTAAATTTATACAACTTTTCTTTTTAGATATCTTTAAAAAGCTTACGTAACGAAACACAAAAAAAACGTTAAAATAAAGAACGCTGATGTCAGTCAAATTAGCTACATAGAACTATTGTAGGCAAAATCCATTCTAAATTTAGAGTTCAAAGATTCTTAGAGCAGAATATAACATTACACAGAAGTATGCATTAAAAACATTATTATTATTTATTTTTTTTTTTTTGGGATAGGTTTGTACCTCTTTAAATTCGGCTAAAGAAAAATCGTTTTTAGGTGATCACTTGTAGGCTCAGGAGAGTCTAAGTTTCGAATAGGATGGAATCTTATAGTCTCTGAGATAATACTTTTAATACGCTTTTTTATTTTTTCTGCAATTGCAGTACTTTTCGATGACATTTTTGCATTTTTTTAATGCAGCGCAACCAAAATATTTTGGGGCTAGTATGGAAACATGCTAAATAATACCAGTAATTTTTAAATGCAGCGTGTCCAAAATATGTTTGGGCTGGTATAAAAACATACAAAAAGCACTAAAAAATACCTTTTGTTATTTATATATTTATTTTTATTGTTGGGGCAAGTTTTAAAACAGACAAAAATGTATTTTGTTTGAGAAAACTAAAAAATCGTCTTCATAAAAGAACGCTTTGTTTTATTGGAATTTTAATTTACTTGTATTGCTACCTTTCAAATGAAACCGGTTTGGGGCTACTCGGTTGGATGGTTTTAATGTTAATAGCGGACATAGAAATATTTTTAATATTTTTTTGTTTATATATGGTCTTTCAAGCTTTCTTTTGCCTGTTACAAACATTTCACAAACTTAATATACTCTTATATCTATTTGGATACAAAGTATAAATAGCTACATTAATAAATCGAAATTAATATGTATACCATCTACACCACAGCCGCTACGTCATTTGTCAGCTCTCAGTGAAACTAATTATATTCTCGTGCAATAAATTAAGAATTCACGTACAGAAATCATGACAGCCAATTGTTATTCAGTTTTTCTAGTTTTATTTATATTTAATTTAAAAGTATTTGGTCAGTGAAAAATATTACAAAGATAACATATTGTATATATTTTATCATTTAATTCTTATTATTTCAAATAACATGCATATACCAATATGTAATTCTTATTTATTTTTTTTTTTTCGAAATATCCATTTATTATTTTACATTTGCACATATTCAATCTATTTTGTTTGCACTCATCTTCACTCAGATGGCTCCGAATGACAGGCTACACTGTGGAACAAATAAAAAAAAAAAAAAATAAAGAATAGCATAAAAAGATGAAAAATGTAAAGTGACAAGTTGGAAACCACATTTGTGCGACATGCAGCGCAATGAGACTACTGATCGTCGTGTACTATAGTTGTGCCCCTGCAGTGTTGCTCTGATGATGTTTCACATGCAACCCATACGCTGCCTGCTCTCCTGCCACATCATTTTCGATTCATATTGGTCGCAGCGATGCTGCTGCTACTGCTGCTGTGCACTGCAGAGCACGCAACATGCGATAAATGCGACAGGCTGTCAACTGAATGTCAGATATGCCAGCGAATATTTTACGCCATAAAATTATGGATTTTACTTCAATATATGTTTTCTGTATACACACACGTATGTATGTATATCTCAGTAAAAACATATAACAGAATACCGTAGTACATGTAAAATAGATTTCCATTTGGTTTTTCTATGGAAAAATAAATTCAATGCGAACAGAAAAAAAAAAAAAAATAAATAAATAAATAAAAGAAAAATATTGAAAATCATGCTTAATCTTTTAGCAATTTGTTTTTCCATTTAAATGTCTTTAGTGTTAGACGGAGTCAAGTGAATGACTGAGTGAATTCTATTAGCTTTTTTTTTTTTTCATTGGAAGCATAGCATGCTAAGGAAAACTACTTCAAGTTTGTTTCGTGCAAAAAAAAATAGAACTTCTTCTTCAATCATAACACTCGTACCAGGCATTTGCATCGTCTGCCACAAAATTGAATTGTTTAGCAGCAAATTATAGGCCATCAAAATTTGCAAAAGCAAGCCACATGATTTATAGACTTTAGACAGACAACTCTATCTAACTGCAAATCGAAAAATTGCATTGCGTGACTATTAATTGAAATATTTTCAATAATATGAATAAAGAGAAAAAAGTGAAAATAGAGACAAATACGCCCAAAAGTATGCAATGAAATTCATTAAAAATGGAATTTCCGTTTCAAATTCATAAAAACAATGAAAGACTTAAAGTTGCAAAACAAAAAAAAAGCGAATTGAAAAGCGAATTGAAAAAATGAAATGAAATTCATGCGCCACTCAAAACGCATAAATTTAGAGTTTTTTTTTTTTTTTACTTTTTATTATATTTTCCTTTCGTGCTTATTTCATTTGTGCGCAATACATAGAATAGCGTCTAAATATAAACCGGATACAGCTATTGCCACCATTCAAAACTTCCTTTGTCATACCGACAACAACGACAATGCCTAACAGCCACCTTACTGCTTCCTACCGCTACACAGACAGACAGACAGACAGACGACGTCTTTGAAGCACAGAGAATGAGAAGAGAAAAAAGGCAATTTTACGAAAATTATGACAATAATTGTCATTAAATCAAAAATTCTCTGTAATTGTCTCATAAATTTACTATGCAAATTCCGACTCATGCGCCATGCGCTTGTCTATAAGAGTTTCTGAAAAAAAAGAAAAGAAAAGAAAAAAAAGGTGAATTTTATTTGGTTCTTTCGTTCGTTCTTTATATATTTTTATGATTTCAATAAAAAGCCAACAACTTAACGTTTGAAAGTAAAAATAAATAAAAATAAATAAAAAAAAAACACAGAAAACAGAAAACTCTTGGAACCTATAAAAAAATGTAGCATGTTTTTAGGCGGCTTGCAAGCATTTGCTGTATGTTGTCGACTTTAGAAAGAAAGTTTGTTGCAAGTATTTTTTTTTCTACGTTTGCGCTTTTTATGGCAAACTATAAAAACAAAATTTATCGAGCGATTTAAAAACGAAAAAAGTTTTTTTTTTTTTTTTTAATAGTAATTCAGGTAAGCAGCAGCGACTTGATTAGTCATTTGGGTTTTGTTAAGCGTTTTGTATGGTTTGAGTGAGTTTACTTTTAAGAATGCAGTCACGTTAACAAAGTTTATACTTAAAAGTTTTTTTTCTTTGTTTCTTTTAATGGGCTTTCGTGTGCACTCATAGCACTAAGTAGCAACTTTAAGCAAAAACACGCCTCATATTAACACTAAAATGAAGTTGTAAATGATGACGACGTTAAAATAACAACAACAAAGTTTTATAAAAAAAAAAAAAACTTTTAAAGTTGAAATAAGTTTATTTAACTTTTCTGTTTCAATTTAACAATACACAAAGAATTCAAGGTCAATATGGTGCAGCCTAAATAAATAAAAAACAAGGTTTGATTTAAAAATGTTGCTCTGTCTAACGATTTCGAGACAAATGACTCATTTCCTTTTTTGATTTTATTAATTTTTTGTTTATTTTTTAATAAAACGTCTTACATTTTTTAAAAGTTCAAAATATTTGGTCGAACGTATTAATTGAAATAACGCAGCTACTAAACTTTTGCAGCAATTCTTGTTTTTTTTTTCAGATGCGCGCATAAAAATATGCTTCATTTTTTTTTTATATTTTTTTTTCTTACATTGCTTCTCTTGAAATCCCTTGTGTCAAATTTCAATGCTAAAAAGCAGTCAGTCGAGTAGCAGCTGATACATTGGCATGTGCTGCAGCGACATACAACATTTCACACACACACATGCACATATGTACATGCATGTTAACTCACACGACTTTATTAATAATTCAACAAAAGACCCAACAAAAAAAAAAAAGCATACAAAAACAAGCGTAAGAACCTTTTTCTTTTCTTATTTTTTTTTACACCAATAAGCCTCCAATTCATATACGTACGTGCACGTCAATATCTTAAGCTGGAATATGTTTAAATTTTTTGGGGTTTTACTTAATGTTCTTATGCCTGAGTGATTTCAATAAACCGGAAAACTAACTAAAAGCAGCACTTTGAGCTTTAAAGCATAAAAAAAATGCTGTTTTGCTGAAACAAAAAAAAAAATGGAATGATATGCTTCTTTTTTTTTGTAAATGAAAACCTCACAAATTCATTTGTAAAACACAAATCCAGTTAAGTGATTTATTTATTTACAAAAATAGTTTAGCTTATTAAATTTTTTTAAGCATTCAGACTGTCTGTCTGTCTTTCTGTGTTTTTTTTTTTGTTTTTTATCCTTTGTCAGCTTATATAAAATATTTTAAGTAAACGCTTGTGCATTGCTTTTAACATGATTGAACTGAAATTAACTAGGAGTCGCACTGACTGACACACTGGCTAACTCTGGCCTCTGAATGCACTTAAAATAGTCCTCAAACGCAAAATCGTGCATATGCGTTGACAAAAGAGTCTTCTTTCGTATATGGAAATTGACATGTAAACGTGATAAAGTGTTGTCATGTACACTTAACGTAATAAAAATAAAGGCAGTGATTTATTAATTTTATATTTTGAAAATTACATTTTGCATATAAATGAAATATGCATGCCTTTGAAGTTTTAGTTCTTGAAAAGGCCACAAGATTCTTTGGACTCAGTGTCTCTTGTCAGCTGTTAAAAACCTAGAATCCCACAACTTGTTGTTGCCAATGGACAATCTTCCAAGATGATTAACAAGTGCAATCATTCTTCTGCTCTTGTTTGATTTCTACACAGTTCCGCCAATATATCTGTTGCATTAAGTCTGTATGATTGTTGGAAATAATCGATTATTGATTGTAAATAAAGAAAATGATTGTTGTTGATTAATCACGATTATGATTATAACAAATTAAATACGAAGACTAATAATTAAAGATCTGTTTCATTTTTTTTTTTTTGCTGCTCACTTGAAATAGTTTTTGCTATCACGCATCTATGTGGTGTGTGATTAGTCGATTAATCAATCGATTATTATGTACAATCAATTGATTAATTAGTTTAAGAATCAATAAACGAGCTCTTTGCCTAATCTTCTTAGTATTAAAATTTCTTTCTTTATAATCATGATTAATCAACAACAATCAATTTCATTATAGAATCATCAACCATCGATTATTTCCAATAATCTCAAAGCTCTTGTTGCTTCTAGGCGTATGATGATTGTCACAATCAATGCCGCTACAATTGTCCTTTATCAACTACTTGATTATTGATTGTTGATTAATCGATGATTGATCAATTGATTATATAAAATAATCGATTGCTGATTGATTAATCGATTAATCGCACAATCGTATTTTGCATTCTTTTCGTCAATTTTAAAAAGGGCCTTCGTTTTTCGAAAATTTCGGCCAGAGTATTTAGTAACCTAAAATATTCCAAGACCACTTATAGTCTATGTTGAGCAGAGATTAAACTTCTGCCAGAAAGATGCTAGTGAATTCCCATAAATGCTTGAATGAGGTTCAAATATCCACGCTTTTTTTCTGTTACTTGACCTACTGAGACCCATATTTAAGAATAAGTTTAATGTTTCTAGTTTCATATGATGTTTGTAATTTAGATCCTCCAATCCTTTTTTTATCACAGAGTTTTGCTTAAAACATTCATGTGGAATTGTGTTTGTGTTTACATAGCTTCTAGGATATTTCTTTTTTGATTAATGAAAACTCTTTTTGCTGTTCACTGTAATTGTTTGTTTGTCAACCTTTTTCTCACTCCTTTTTTGATTAATTTTAAAAAATGAGAATTTACGCGCATATGAATATATAAGAAGAAAAAATTTTATCTTTGGTGTAGGTGGGTCAAAAAACCCCCCATAAGATCTTTGAATAGTTTAAGTGTGATCATCAGTGGCTTATATACATATATAAATATATAGACGAAAATAATTAATTTTTCATACAAAAGCTCAAAAAATAATCGGTGAGTTTGTATGGGGGCTATATATAAAAAAGGGCGTGGCCTCTTGGTTTTGGAATTGGATGATATAAGAAGTGTTTTTACCCAATTTGGAGTAAATGAATTCATAAATAATACCAATTTTTATTCAAAATTGGAAAATGGGCCGTAAATTTGTATGGGGTCTATACCTAAAAATGGGCGTGGCACCTTGGTGTCGACTTTGGATGACAATAGAAGAGTTTTTACCCAATTTGGAGTGAATACATGCTTAAATAATACAAATTTTCATACAAAAATTCAGAAATTTTCGGTAAGTTTGTATGGGGCTACACCTAAAAATGGGCGTGGCAACTTGATTTTAACATACAAAGTAGTCGTTGCCGAGAAAGCTTAAGTTCCAAATTTCGGCGTAATATCTTTATATTTTCATCGAAAAATGCGTAAAGTAAACAGACAGACGACAGACAGACGGACAGACGGACAGACAGACGGACAGACAGACAGACATGGCTAAATCGATTCGTCTCACCGAGCTGATCAAGAATATATATACTTTATGGGTCTACGACGTCTCCTTCAATGCGTTACAAACTTTCCGACAAACTGAATATACCCTTCACACTATGTGTGGCGGGTATAAAAATACAAGTAGAATATAATTTGTGTTTATTTATTTTTTTTTTTTCAACGAGGTTTTTTATTATACAACGTGAAAACATTTTTCTTATTTTGAGTGAAATATGTTTTTTTTTCTATTTTGGGTTTGTGTTTATTGTCAGGCAAATACATACAGACACACTCACAGATACACAGATACATATAAACTTGAATAGCTTTGGCGGCACCATTTATATTGCGCTCTATATGTGCGCTTGACAGCGAAAACCTTTTAAATCCCTGTTAACTTGACTAAATGCAAAGTTTTTATTTTTTTGTATATTTTACCACCATTGCCGGCTGCAGCTGTGCCTGAGTGCTATGGTTTATAAAAATTTATATTTATTTGTGTATCTGTATGCATAAAATGTGTGTGTGTGTGTGTACGAGTATGTGTTGTGATATTAATAAACTTGAAATTATGCTGATTGCGATATATGTCGAAAAAAAATGAAAAAAATAAAATCCACTTGCAAGCCACCAATACACTTGAAATTCACGCACTCTCACTCATTCACTTATTTGCAATAAATGAAAATGAAAATCTCGCTTAAGTTGAAAATATGCGAAAATTCACACGAGTATAAGTTGAAGGAAAAAAAAAAAAAGAAAATAAAGTAAAGTAAAATGTGTTGAATAAATAACAATAAAGTCAATTCGCGCAAAGTCAAATTCCGAATTATTGTGTATTCTGTACACTCAATCAATATGCTTAAATTTTGAGATACATTTTTAGCTGCTGTCGCTTCCGATTTTTAAATAAAATTTACAAAAAATTTGCATTTTGAACTAATTGAATTTATTTTTGCGTTGCATAATTTGCATATTTAAGTTGTATCTTAAGGGTTTAAATTAATAGCAAATTATGCAAAGCAGCTTAGCAATAGGCCGTCGTGCATAAATTATTTTTATTGTATTTATTATGTCATGCATTCATCAAGATACTTTTAGAAAAAAATGTGCCAAGTTTATTTATTTTATATGCCAAATGTCCTTTTTTTCAAAAAAAGTAAATTTTAAACTTGTTTTTCTTTAACATTTTTTTTTTATAGTATTTTTTGTCAAACTGCTGCAGCATGAAATATTTATAGATAGCGCAATACTTACTTGTTTTTTTTTTTTTTTTTTATAAACATTTGAAAATTAAATGTAAATTTTAACATTAAAATTCAAAACATTTGAAAAAAAACTCACTCGAAGTGAAATGTATTTTTTTTTACTTGAATGCAAAGCAGCGTAAAATAAATGAAATATTAATACGCTGCCACAAAAGCGCAAAAACAACACAAAAAAAAAAAAAAAAATGACATTGTAGACAATTGCAAAGATTGAAACAAAAAAAAACAAAAGAAAAGTATTTAAAGGATATACGCAAACAATCGTCGAGTATTCTATAAGGATTATAAAAGTTCACTAAAAGAAGTATCTACTTTTATTTTATACATAGTTAACTGCTTGGTTGCTTGAATGGCATTAAGCGCAGCTTAGGTCCTCTGACGTTTCAAAAAAAAAAAAAAAAAACTGACTGAAAAATAGATGAGAAAATATAAAATTTAAATATGAATGCAAGCTAGCATGAAATGGCATTTAAATGAACTCATTAAAACAAAATGCTCTAGTTTAAGTTGAGTTTTTTTTTCCTTTTTTTTTCTTTCTTTTTTTTTTTTTTTGTAGTTAAAGAAAAATACTGCAATGAATTTTTAATTATTTTTCAATATTTTATTATTTTAAACTGAATTTTTGTTTTTACTTCATTTTTTATTATAATTAGAAGCGCAAGTATCTACGCTGCATTTTTTTCGTTCAAATTATCTTATTCTAGAAGGCAATGATAGCAAAATACAATGTATCTCATAGTCAAGCTTTGCCCACTGCAAAGCTCTTCTCTTTTTTTTATCTGTAACAGCAAATTTTCCATGAGTTAAATTTTTGAACATCGACCTCAGCACTAAATACTAGTTTTGGCAAACAAGATTGATTTTGAAGTCACAGTGTGATTAGCGACTGCGTCTTAAAAATCACAGTGACTGCAAACAGTGATAAAATCGCAGTATGCGAAAAAAATAATCAGTATTAACTAATCTGAAAGGTTCACTGTTCGCGAAGAGTGCTACGCAAAATCGCCGATAACTGAACATATTCACTGAGGAACAAGTAAATAGCAAATCTCTACTGTCAGTCACAGTGCGACACTGCTATTTTCAAATCACTGTGAAAAATCACGTGTTAAAAGTCACTGTGGAAAAAATCACTGTGAAAAAATCACTGTGAAAAAGTCACTGTGAAAAAATCACTGTGAAAAAATCACAGTGAAAAAATCACTGTGAAAAATCACTTTAAAAAAATTAATGTGAAAAAATCACTGAAAAAATCACTGTGAAAAAATCACTGTAAAAAAATCACTGTGAAAAAACTCACTGTTAAAAAATCATTATCTTCAACACGCCTCCTTCAACTCTGCTCATCATTAATTATTTACTATAAACAAAGTGCTTCATTGTTACGCACTTGTCATTCACTTTATATTAAATTCTATTTTCTATAATAAAAAAATTGCATCTTTGTTTGACTTTTTCACACCATCACCAAAAATATAAAATAAATACATAATAGAATAATTTAATTACACACAAAATGCTGTGAAGTGAAATATTCCCACAAACACCTTCAACGCATTCTTATCAAAATTCCAAACACACACACAGTCACAGCTAGTCAAGAGAAGTAGTAGTGCTAAGGAACAACGACAACCCTTATCAGAATATGCTTGACTCAAGAAATTTAACACTTTATGCCGCGACGAATTTCAATAAATCAAGTTGTAAGTAAAAATTTTCTATGCTAACTCCTAAGACTGCCTGTCAACATAATTAATTGTGCAATACATAAAATTTTCAGCTACATTAAAAAATACAACGACGACAAAACATCAACACAACAAAAACAATGGCAATAGAGGAGAAAGTGTTATGCTCACACAAGTCGCTCTATAAAATAGAAAATAAAAATAAAAATAACGAAAGATACAAAATTGCGTGAAAACTCCGAAAGGCAATGAAAAACGCTGAGGTAGAATTTATGCGCAAATTAATTTCAGACAAAAAATAAAAAATATATAAAATTCAATTAAGTTAATTTTCAAAAAATGAAGAAAATGAAATAAGCAAACCAAAATTTGTATACGCTACAACAAAATAGGAAATTTTCTTTTTCTTGCTAAGAAAAGCAAAGGTAGCGGCATAACTGTAAGCGGTATGCTAAAAAATTTTGAAGATACAAAATAAACTTCTGTAAAAAAACTCTTTAAATAGTTTGGAATAGAAAAATTTGCTTTATATTTTAAGAAGACCCCAATTTTATATGAAAAAAAAGGTGGAATATTCAACAAAAAGAAAAGCCTCAAAATAATATTAACAACAACAAATTCAGTAAATGAAAAATAATAAACTTTCAACAGATGAAATGTGCGCAGCCAAGTAAAATTACGCGTTACAATTGCAAAGGGGTGTAGCAAATGATGGTGGCGGTGGTGTAAATTAGTAGTATGGCAGCTGGGGTAGCATATTTCGATTGTTGGTGTTTTTTGGAGGCACTTAAATTGCATGTATCTACGACTGGTAATACAAACGCAATTAAAACACCCAAAAAACCGACAGACAGACAGACGGACGGACAGACAGACAGACAGATGGTCTATCTATAGAGTATAAAATTGTAGGTAGACAGCTTTTGTAGACACTTAATGGCGTTCATCGTATTTCATTGGCATAGCAGCACTTGAAAATGTGTTAGCGCGCGCAAAAGGATTTGAATAAAAGGGTTGGCTGGCTGCTCGAGAACATGGCTGGATCAATAGAATTTATACTTATGGAATGGGTAAAATGTGCAAAAGCGCGCAAAAAATTTTCACCGAAATTGCTTGTTATTATACAATGAGTTTAAATAAAACAAAAAAGATATATATGCAATTTATACAGATAAAATACAAGCAGAGAAGCGCAGAAAATGTGTAAGAACGAAAAATAAATAAATTTTAATTTACCAAAAAAAAAAAAAAAAAAAAAAAAATAAAAGACGAAATAAAATTGCACAAAAAATGCTGCAGCGAAAGTTTTGACACCATTTCACTTTTTTAATTGCATCAGCTGCATGCTGCAAAAAAAAAAAAAGGACAAATGAATGAGTGCCATGCCAAAAGCGGAAAAAACGGAAACGGAAGTGCGCGCATTTTGATGCACCATAGCGGCAAACGACGAACATATTAAAGTCATTCTGCGATAAAACTTTCATGTCAGTTAGTCACAAAGACAGCATAAGAGCAACATACAAAAAAAAAAACAAATAGTAAAGAGATATAAAACTTTCTAAAAAAAAAAAAAAGAAAAACAAAAAGTAACCAACTGTGCGCATTTATCGCCATCTGAACTGTTGGAAAAGCCGCAGCAAAGTTTTTCTTTTTCATTTTTATTTCGCCCGGTTTTTCGTTCTTCTTCGATTGTCTATACACAAGCGTGCAATAAATTTTTCAATGTCATACGTCTTTTACACAATCTATACACGAATGAAAAGCAAGTAGCAAGAAGGGTAACGGCAGCGGCACGCTATATACACTCAAACTTTAAGTCGACACCCACTCAACGAATGTTGTGCTGCATGCAAACATCTAAACACCAAAATGCGCGCTACGCTCCTCACATGCTGCACTGTGTGGTGTGTGTGTGTGTATGTGTGAGACAAGCGTATAAAAACACTTCATAGTCGTCGACTTTTAGTGATAAATGTGCTTTGGTTTTTTGTCTTTACTTCATTGAAGTCCAGTTATCCTTCATGATGTGCCTCATCCTTACCGCCGCCGTTGCCAATGAACGAGAAAGTGTTGAAGCAGCACTTAGCATTGCTATCCACTTTGGTATTTGTTTTATCTTTTATTTTTGCATGCAGCATGAAGAGCGAGCAGCAATGTTGCTATCTCTTCTGTCCGTCTGTCTGGCTGCCTGTCTTTTGGTCGATTTGACTTGCTGCTTGCATAGTTTAAGCCGCTGCCTGCCATTGCGATTGCCGTTAAGAAGTTACATTTTAATCGCGCCTTCGAGACTTCATTAGTGTCTTTCGTTGTTGTTGTTGTCTTTGCTTCATTCGTTGGATAAAAATGACTTGTGCAAATATCCATAAAAACCAACACTTTGTCTATACTTTGTGCTATTTTTTTTTTGCTGCTTCTACAGTTTTTCTGTATCTTTTTTTTTTCTGCTCACACTCCATTAGTTTGTCTGCGCTTCAAGTGTTTACTTCTTCGCTACTTGCAACTTCAAGTGTCGCTTTACCTGCTTCGATGAGTACAATGACAACTGCAGCAACTTTCAACTTGCTGCTCATTCCTAAAACATTTGCTTGAGCGTTAATGAAGTATTGCTGCTAACTTGAAAGACAAAACTTAGAAATATTAAAAAGAAAGAAACAAAAAAAAAAAAACAAAGATACTTAAAGTTCATCGGAAAGTTTGTTCTGATCTTGCGCAAAGTTAAAAAAACGTTTTTAAGACAGATTACTTCTGTTGTAGTGCTTTTACTTGTATGAGATGCAATATTTTAATGTTAAGGCAAAGAAAAAGCGTCGAACGGACAAAGCATCAATGAAAAGTAGTAGTGATATGTACTGTTGGCTACAAATGCATGCCTAAAGTATAAGTAAACGAGGGCAGTTTGATAAGTCAGTGAGTTTTTTAAAGAAATTTTAAAATTTTCAATGTTTTATTTAATTATAACTTCCACATCTACACTTTAGAGTTGTCTTCATGAGTTGTCTTCTGGGATCTGCATGATATAGTGACCCGATCCTTGTCATATATGTAACATATTCATAGAATGACAGTAGAATTGATTTTACCCAAATTGGAGTGAATATTTTCATAAAAAAAAGCTATTTTCATACAAAAACACAAAAATGGGCGGTATATTTGTGTGTGGAATATATCTAGAAATGGGCGTGGCATCTTGGTTTTGATATTGGATGACATAAGAAGTGTTTTTATCCAATTTGAAGTGAATACATTTGTAAAAATAACTACTTTCGTACAAAAAAACGAAAAAAAGACGTAAGTTTGTATGGGGCGATTCTCAGAAATGGGCGTGGCAGCTTGATTTTGACATTGGATAACATATGAAGCGTTTTTATCCAATTTTGAGTGAATACATTCTTAAATAATAACTATTTTTATACAAAAATTTAAAAAAAGTTGTAAGTTTGTATGGGGGCTATATCTAAAAATGGGCGTGGCACCTTGGTTTTAACATACAAAGTAGTCGTTGCCGAGAAAAATCTTAAGTTTCATATTTCAGCCTAATATCTTCATAATTTCACCGAAAAAAATGCGTAGAAATAAATAGACGGACAGACAGACAGACGGACATGGCTAAAACGATTCGTCTCGTCAAGCTGATCAATAATATATATACTTTATGGGGTCTCCGATGCCTTCTTTAATGCTGATAATACCCTTCACACTATGTGTGTCTAGCATAAAAATAAATTTTTAGAAGGAAAATTTAAAGTAAATCCTTTTCTCGCATTTAACTCGTTCCCTTTAAAGTCATTGTTCTACTTTAAACTCTCAATAACTTCTACTGTCTTAGAGTTAACTTGCGATGCTGTGCTGTTTTCTTGGATCTATTTAACCCAAAAAGCGTAACAAATATGTACAAAGCGCAGTTATCAACTTATTTACGCAGCAAGACACTAAAACGCGACAATTGTCGCGCACGCACAATCTGTCGTATATGTATGAGAGTTAGGCATTGTATGCTCTTTGTTTTTATTATGCTGCCATTTCCTTATTATTTTTTTTTTTTTTTGTTTTGTTTTCATTTTTTATACGCCTATAAAACATAAAATATTCATAAATTCCAGCGTGCTTACGTTTTGACTCCATAAAAAGAGGAGGCAAAAAAAAAAATATACTAGCATAAAAATTCATATGCGAAAAGGAAGAAAAAAAATATGAAAAGATGGAATGTGATGCGATGTGCAAAGAAGACAAAAACACAACACAACATAGCAATGTAAAGTTATGTAGAAAAAAAACACGAAGCACGAAAAAAATGTCGAAAAGAAGAAAATGCTACTAAAAACAGGAAATAATATTTTTATTTCATTTGCACCTTATTGACAATTGACATGAAATTGTTGAGCGTTTTTTTTTTTTTTTTTTTTTGTTTTTTTTGTTCGTTCCGCTGAAGTCACAGTTTTGGCTGTTTTTTTCTTTTTGTTGGAATTTTCTTGTAACATAATATTTTTTTTTTTTATGTTTTGTTATGTAGCTACAAATAATGTTATAAAAACAGAGGAATTGTTTAGAAAAATAGTAAAAAAAAAAAAAAAAACAAAGCGCATGCAATGTTAACAAGTTGAAAAAAAAGGTGTACTGAACAAGTTTGTTATCGCTTTTCAGTAAAGGAGACTAGAGTCTAACATGTCGCATGTCAGTTGCATTTGTTGCAAAAAAGGACATAAATTATAAAATAGCAACAGTATTTGATATTTGTTGTGAGTCATTGATCTTTGTTTTGTTGTGAACAACTTAAAAAAAAAAAAAAAAAAAAAAAAAAAACTTTCTAAATAACTCAAATAAAAAAAATTGTAGCATACGTTAGGGCGTTTTTTTTTTTTACTTTTTTAATATATTTGTTTTAAAACCAAAATAAGCTAAGTTAAACTTAAATCCAATTGTATAACTCGCACTCCTTTTTGCAGACATAACTCACATAGAGTCCGCTTTGAAGTATATTGCCGTGGTACACGCCCTGTTTCAAGTATACTCAACGAGACACTCCAAATCCTTGCAATCTGTCTACTTTTTTGTATGCAAAAAAAAAAAAAAAAAAAAGAAGGAATATGTATATCCAAAACCGAAAACGAAAAAGATTTATTGCAGCGGCGCCTTTGTCTAGTTCATTCGTTTTTCTTTCATTTTTTTGTGAACTGTCTTCGAAGGTGTCAAGTGTTGCCGCCAAGTAGAGTGTCGGTGTCGAAATCGATTGAGTTCTTACGTTCTTTTTGCAGAGCAGATACTTCAGACTGCATAAAATATGATTATTGAAATTGATACGCAAATTGAAATGCGAGTTGAATTAATATTTATTACAGTTTTTACAGTTTGTCATTGATTTAAATTTTGTAATTCAAACTGTTGCTGCGCATAACGCTGAAAGCCAATCACTTTCCATCTCGTTAGTTTGCCAGACAAACAGACAGTTGTGTAAAGTTGTAATTAATTGCCTTTTAATGTTGGCTTTGTTGTTGTTGCACTTTGTCAAACAAAGCAAATGCGTTGTGGATTGAATCAGTGCAGAGATTTACCCCAAAAAAAAAAAAGCAGACAACACAACACAAGACAAGACAGGACAACTAAAGACGAAAAGAAAACATACTCGTTCCATACCATGTCATCGTAGTATCTTGATCCTTTGTAGACATTTCGTTAAAAGTTAAAAACTCTAAAGCAGTCAAATCAAAAGCAAACAATGCACAACAGCAGCAACAGCAACAGCAACAGAAGATAAAAGATGTACGAGTATGTAATGACAAAAGAGTAGTGGGGGCAAAAGTAGCCCAAAAAAAAAGAAAAGAAAAAAAAGCGAAAAACTGTAAGAAAACATAAGCAAAGATAAGCTGCTTGCTTGCTGCTCTTGACTGGCTGAATGGCTGGCTGACTGCTGCTGCTGCTATTCAGAAATGAAAGCAAAAAAGATGGCGATTGCGAAAACGGAAACGCAGACGCCATTATTGTAAGTGAGCGGATGGGTGAGCGGTAAAAACAGAAAAATAAAATAGAAAAAGAGACAAGACTTAACAGCAGCGTGTGTACAAATGTCTGCTGCAAATACCGCAACATGTACTCAAGCAGATAATGTTAAATACCACTCGAGCTAAGGCAATAACAAACAACAGCAACAGCAACAATGATTCGAAGAACTTCCACTACAAAAGTTAAACAATAAAAAAAGAAAAGGAAAGGAAAGGAAAAAGCAAATCCATATAACAACTAAAGCCATAAGCGAAGCGACAGTTAAAAGGACACACTAAAGGACATGCAACAACAGCAACAACAACAACATTAAGTTGGCCAGTAATAGCAACAAAGAGTCCAATGGATAAATAAAACGGAAGTGTAGCATTGGGGACAAAAGCGAAACAAAGTGCAAAATACAAAATACAAAACTTGTTGTGCACAAGTGATAGAGAGAGAGAGAGAAGGCATATTTTTGAGAAACGTACAACGTGGGCGTCGGCGACAACAAGCAACTGCCACTGATAAAGCACAGAGAAACACCTCAAAACATTGAACATCAACAAGCAGTTCAAACATTTTCTTTTTTTTTGGGCGCACCAAAAAAAAAGAATTGCATAAAAACTACAAAGCCGTAACAAAAAAAAAAAATGCTAAAATCGCCGGAAAATTCAAGCGAAACATTAAATAATTTACAAACAAATACGAAAGGACAATGTCAGACCGCCAGTCGGCCGCAGTAACAGCGACAGCAGCTCAGGAATATGGTACGGAATGATATAAAATGAAGAGAGTAAAAGAAAAACGCTTACTTAATCGCCGGAATATAAAAAAAAAAAAAAAAATTATGCAATGGGTAACCTTTATAGTTTTTTTTTTATTTTTTTTTTTTTTTTTATAAATTCAATAAACGCTTCAAGAGGCGAAGAACAAATCAACCCAATTTGGATATCCTTATCCGAACTACAGCGCACTCCCGTAAAAGCATTCTGCTTCGACCGGAACAAATGGAAGTCTGATGGGGCAAGATCTGTGCTAAAAGGCGGCTAAAGGTAGAACTTCCCATTCGCTTCCATCTAGATAGGTTTTGACTACTTGTGCGACATGCGGCCCAGTGTCATCATGTTGAAAGATCAATGTCTCATGTCTGCTTGCACATTCCGGCTGTTTTTCAAAAGACTTAATGAGTCACGCCTTACGTTGTCGCAATATCTTCTTGAGTTTGACACGGGTCTTTGCCCAAAATTGCCTTCAATTCGACGTCTGTAAAGGTTAAGTGGTCTTACTTCGCGAATAACTACAAATTATATAAAGCAAAATCGTGGTTTATTAATTAATTAATCAAATAATCGATTAAAAGCAATTAATTGTTCATTACATAATCAAATTTTAAATGCACTTTTGAATAAATTTTTTGGGATGAATGCTCCTAATTATTTTTCTAAAAATTACAAAAACATTTAGTATTCACCTCGCAAAAAAAAAAAAAAAAAAAAAATAGAAAATACAAATGTCGATGCGAAACAAGGTTAGTGGAATGAGAGGTAGCAAGCGAGTATAACGCATATGCAGCAGCCACATTGAAAGCATATAGCACTCAGACAGAAAGACAGACAGAAAATTCGGACAGAATGACGAAGACAGAGAAATACAACAGCAGGACAAGAACAACAACAACAACAACAGCAACAACTGCGGCAACATTTGAGAAAATCAATAAAGCCGTCGTGTCGCTAGCTGCTGATGCGAAATACGGATGCGATGATTTTTCTGTTGTTGTTGTTGTTGTCGTTGTTGTCGTTCTTACTGCTGCAAGGTTGTGTCTGTCTTACGCTTTTTCCTCTTTCGTTAAGCGAAACTGAACATTCACTTGAATAGTAGCCAGAATTGCAGAACGTGGAGGTTATTGGATGCGCAACGCTGTGAAAAAACGCGAACAAGCCACTTTTACTTTTCAGCTAAAGAAGATGTCTGCTGCATTCTGTTGCTTCAGTTCAGTCAGTTGCCTCCTTCAGTTTCCTGTCTACAGCGTTGTCCTTCCGCACATCTGTGTGTGTACGTATATATCTGTCCGTCCGTCAGTTACTTTTTCGTTCTGTCTGTGTTAGCCCGCAGCAATATTTGCGTGTCTGTTGTAATTGTGGTTGTGTCTGTGTCCTTGCGTTTAAATTGCACACTCTCTTCTGTTGAGTTTAGAATGTTTGCTGCATATACGCCTGTTTTTTTTTTATGATAGACATGTTCTTGGCTTAGGTGTACTAGACATACTTACTTTTATATGTACATATGCAGGCGGCAGCATAGCATCTGTCTAGTCCACAGTCATGCTTTCGTTTTTGTCTTTACTGTCGTTACGGATGCTTCAAAGTGCAACAAACCGATTTAAAATGGTTTTGCAAACTCAAACAAATTTTTTTTTTTTTTTTTTCTTCTTTTGCATTTTGATTAGTGCAAAACAAAGTTGCAGCATGATTATAATGATGCGTCTTCAGTTGAACATTTTAGCTTTTACAATTTTTTTTTTTTTTTTTTTTTTTTTTTGGCATAAAATGCATTTCCTTAGCGTAATACTTTTAGAGTTTTTTTTCACACCAAATCAGTATGCATCTTATGAAAATTATTACAAATTGCAACCGATATGATTCTTTAATTTTAAGCTAAAAAATATTATGCGAGTCAATCAACACAAATGAAACTTTTTACATTTTTTGAAAAGAATTTCAAAAAAAATAAAAAGCTACGAGATGCTGTTCCTAAGCTATTTGAGTCATCGATTTATGTTCTATTTTGGGTTTGTCTTAAGTTTCAAGTTTTGTCGCTTAAATTTCGCATCTTCTGTTTTTTGTACAATTGCTGTTTTTTCGATGGCATTTTTCACTTTTTAATTTTTTTGTATTGCAGCCCAACCAAAATATGTTGGGGCTAACATAAAAACACACTAAAAATACCAATGTTTTTTTTTAATAGCGGCCCAAAATATCTGGGGACCGCTGCAACTGTTTTTGACGTGTTTTTTGTTTTTTGTTTGCTGCGATTCCCTTAAAAAGTTGGGACTAGCATAATAAAAAATAAAAATAGAAAGATTTTTGTATGGAAAAATTAGAAAATCGACTTCTTAAATGAAACGAATGTGCCTAATGCATTTTTTTAGTGGTCTATACTTATATTTGCATTGTTGTCTTTCAAATGAAGCCGGTTTGAAACTCATTGGTTGAATGGATTCAACGTCCATTGCGGACATAGACAAATTTTTATGTTGAATGTTATGTTTTCTATTAAAAATTTAGGAAATAATGAAATAAATAGATTTTCTTAAAAAAAAACACTTTATTGCAACTTCGTCACATCTTGAAAATCTTACAATATGCACCATTGCACTGCAAAGATTAAAATGTTCAAATTCAAACTGTCAATCGAACAAGCGGCATTCTTAACTAAAAAAAAAAAGAATTTTAAATAATCTGAAGCGAAATTTCCTAATTGCATTACTTCAAAGTGTTAAGAGAAAAAAATATGTTTTAATAAAAGTTTTAAAATGAAATACTGTCATCATCTTTGCATACAGACCGCAGTAAAAACTTTGTCATAAGTTCATAAACTTTTTTTTGTACCCTCCGTTTCAACTCATCACAAAAAAAATGTTTGTTAAAATTTTTTTCCTTTCTTGGAAAATATCTCTTGCATACTTTTTGTGCTCATTACTTTTGATTATTTTCTACTTTAGTTAAACCGAAAGAAATAAGAATAAGAAAAAAAAAAAAAAAAAAAAAAAGAAATATTCAACTCGAACTCTCTTATTGACTTTGCATAAATTTTCTTGAACGCGTTTCAGCCATGTGCAGCACCTTTCATATCAAATTTTTCCAGTTTACGTTTCACACAACTACAGCTGCAGCTCGGGGCTTCTCTAAATTCGGGGTGTGTGTGTGTGTTGCGTGTTCGCTTTTGCAAGTTGGTTACGTAATGCAAATAGCAAAAGTTTTTACTTGAATTTTTTTTAGTTATTTTTTTTGGGGTTTTCTAATGTTCAAATACTGCTTTTATATGCGTTTCACGGTGTTTCATTGAAGACGAAATTTTGTGTATATTTGCATTTGACGCTGTCTGCCGCTGTTTGTATTTGTGTGTGAATATATATTTGTATGTGTTTGTATGTTTTGAACGCGTCTACCTTTGCTGACATTTGTTTGGATTTCATTAATATTTCAGAGGTGGTACTGTTTGAAATCAAAACATAAATATTAACATTCACGAATTGAAACTCTATTGCCTCGGGTAGATTTGATGTGGTCTATGCGCCTGAAAAAACATAACGCGAAAAAAAGCAACAAAAAAAAAAAAAAAAAAAAATAGAAAAATTCATGAAAATAAAACGACAACAATTTATGTTGCGCAACCACAAAGCTGCAAACAATTTCACAAAAAAAAAAAAAGAAAATGAGAAAACTCAAAATTCATATGTTTTGCTTAAAAATTAAATTTTATCGCAAAGTTTGCACATTTAGCTGCAAAAAAAAAAAAAAAAACAGCTGATTGTGCAGACTTGCACAACTTTAAATTTTACAAGTGTGCTCACAATGTGGTTTGCGCAATTTTGCATTGTTGCACGATCTTGTGAACAGCTTTAGTATATTAATTTATTATTACATTAAAATAATTTTTTATTAAACAAATTTTTTTCTCTCTTTTTCTTTACAGGTAAGCACGCTTTGCTACTCGTACATCATGTTGCACTAACAATCGTTGTCACTTTGCTACTACTTAAAAAAAAAAAAAAAATACATCAATACTAACTTGAAATAAGTCTTTAACGTAACGTACTGAGTGTTGTATTATTTTTGTTTTATTTTTTAATTTATTCTTTTTTTTATTTATACTTAAGAAAAAAATAGTAAAAAAGAACAGATAGCAATTTTGTTGTGACCTTATCAAAGCATAAAATGCAATTTACCGCCGCAATAATTTGTATTTAATTAAGAATTTAAATTTCATTAAACTCAACAACAGCTGACGGCAACAAGCAACCTTTTCAAAGTGCAAATTGCACAAAGCCAAATGACGACGACGACAATGAGGACGATACTCAAGTCACCTACTTAACAACAACAACACTTCAAATGCTGCCACAGCGTTTTGTTTGTTGAATTTATGCGATTTTAAAGTACGTTGGCAGGCAAAAACACTTGCCGCCAATTTTATTATTACACATGTTGCCAGTTATTTGCTGCAGCGTAAGTTCGGTTCGGTAATGTCAGAACTTCCGTTTCTTATGTGTTCTACACGCACTCAAACTTCCGTTTCCGGCTGCCAACTTTATCGAAAAGAGTAAAGATGTCTTCGAGTCGAGTAGTGTGCATGCAAACGCTGTGTACAAAAAATTAATTGCATTAGAAAACTTTAACACAAGCAGACAGTTACTAATAATAAGTGTGAATGAGATAGCATGCTGCGACAGAAAGAGCGCGACTACGATTACGTTTCTCAGAAAACTTAATTTTTGAACTTTTCGCAACGAAAATTTGGCAAAAAAAAAAAAAAAACCAAAAATTAGGTCATAAAGAAAATAATGTCCCATGCTTTCTTCTTCCTCCTCTTCTTCTTCTTCTAATAATTTTAACTAAAGTTTTAAATGATACGCCTCTCCCTATCGACATTGACGCCTTACTTAATGCACAAAATGGTCGCACAAATATTGCTGACAGCTGCAAATATTTTAACGCAAACAATGTTGCATTTCCTTCACTTCTCTTTCTATGGGAAAACTTGTGAAAAACTTGAAAAAATTTCAAAATTTGATTTTAAAGCGCAAACAATATGCCAAGAGAAGCTGCTATGGGTTGGGGTGTTGCATTTTGTAAGCATTTTGCAGCCGTTGTGCTGTTTGTGTCAGAGATTCACTTAAAAATCGTTTTTTATTACAATAGCAGACTTTAAGCATTGTTTTAGCAATTTTACGAGAAAGCGAGATTTAAGTTTTAAAAGTTTTTCCTTTCGTAATCCTTACACAGCATGAATTGTCACAAAGTTTTTTTTTTTTCTTCGATTGTTTGAAATTATTTTTAAATAGTGTCTGCAGTAAATTTTAAAACTAGCAATCAAGATTTGATTTCTGAGTTTAACTATAATTAAAATATTCACAAGGTCGTGCAAAATTGCTAAAATGCATCAAAAATTATGCACAAACAATACCAATTTTCTTCAAAAAAATCCTGCACAAATTTACTCAAAGCAAACCTTGACTAAAAATAACTTTGCATCGGAGCAATGACAGTGTTGCCAAATGAAATTGAAATTTAAGAAAATTAAATCCAAAAATTTATATGGGGCTACCACTTAATATGGCACTAGAAGAAACACATTTGTAAAAGGCACTTTTGGCGGATCAGAAGAGTTGAAGATTAAAACAGACAGACAGACATTGCTATATCGACTTGCCTTTTATACTTTATAGGGTCTATCATGCCCCGTTTTACCTGTCTGTATATTTCACAAGCTTAATATACCCTTTCACCTTTTGGGTACAGGTTATGAAGAGAGCATTTGTACAAAAGGAAGTCTTCCATTCGAATGACAACAAAAAAAATGAATGTCTTAAAAAACTGTTTGTGCAAAGTTGCACAAATTTTTAATTTACAAGCGCGCTCACAATGCCACTTGTGCAATGTTACATTTTTGCATTGTTGCAAGACCTTTTTAAACAATTTTAATAAAATAAAGAAAATATGAATTTTGTTATTCCTTTTTCTATTCTATTTATATTTATAATTGGACACTATCCCCTATATCCGTTTCAAAATATTTTAAAACAATATAAAACTTCTTGTTTTCCTTTTCGAATTTTGTTGTTTTTTTTTTATTTTTATTTTTATTATAAATGCAATTCCCAATTTACAATGTACCAAAAAAGTACAATAACAAATGTAAAAAAAAACAAACAAAAAAGAAAAAAATTGTACGCTGTAAAAGTATTCTTCTTGAAAAACATTCAATGCTAAACTAAACTTACTTTGTGTATTGAATTGGAAATTTTGCCACATGAGCAGCGAAAAAGATGCCTTCAACTCCTCTCTCTCTATATGTCTCTCTCTCTCTACCACAAAATTGCATTCATAGCAAAATTAAATAGAGCAATACCAAGAAAAGGAGCAGAAGAGTTTGTTGTTTCTTGTATAAAAAAAAGGATACATATGCATTCATTGCAGCACTCTTCTGTGGCTGTTTTGGATTGCATACTATGAAAATATATTCTTACTGCTATTTTTCGATATTTTCTAGCAAACAAGTTGCTTACCAACTACAAGTTTTTTTTCTTTAGGATATGCTTCGATTACTTTATATTGATATACAAAATACATATACGAGTTTATATTAGTGTTGGCAAAAAGTGTGATATTTGAGTCTTTAGCGACTGCAACTTGAAAATCACAGTGGCTGCTAACAGTGATAAAATCGCAGTTACTGAACAGGCTCACTGTTCGCAAACAGATACACATTCAATTCCATTCAACCGTTTTACAGTGAATTGCACGTTTTGTGACTGGCAAATGTACCAACGAGTTTGTACAGGTTCAGTGTTCAAGCGAATATGAATTATTTACGAAAAATGATAAAATCACCAATCACTGGAACAGTTTCACTGTTCGCAAAGAGCGTTACACAAAATCACCGATAACTGAACATGTTCACGGAGTTATAAGAAAGTCGCAAATCACTACTTTTAGACGCAGTGCGACATTGCGAATTTTAAATCACTGTGAAAAAATCACCGAAAGTGATTTTTTTTGGACAACACTAGTTTATATGCTTATACTGAAATGTGCTATTACTGTGCTTTGATTATACAAATACTCAATGGTTATACTATTTGTCGATATATGTATGCGATATTGTATGCGATAAATGTATGAAAATATTTTGTTACTTATGCAATTTTATATTTTTATTGTTGCTTCGAGCAACCCTTTCAATTCACTGCTTGCTTTAATTTGCATAAAATTAACTAAAAGCTTCAAAATGTTGCTGCTGCTTCCCTTAAACGAAAAAAAAACAGAAAAATAAATATTTTTTAAAGCACAACAAGTTAAAAAGGAAATAAGCATTTAAATAAAAAAAATATGAAACAAAATAGAAATAAATTTTAATCGTAAAGTAAAAGTATTCATTTATTGTTTGGTTGCACATCCTTGCTGTATTGCTGTCCTTCCTTACGTTTTTTTTATAGTATGTGTGTTGTCATAGACCGTGTGACATGTGTGTGTTGTGTGACAGTAACACCGGCGACACTCGCTGACATTGGGCGACAATGCGTCAACAGACGGACAGACAGACAGACGGACGGACAGAAAGAGAGACACAACACAATGAAGGATATTCATATACAATTGCATAGACAGAGCGCGACTAATTTGCATATTTATGCAATTATTTTGCTACCTTTTAGCCTCCTTTAGACTTGAATACAAATACAATACGTTTGTATAGGTACATACGATAGTACACACAAAGCCCTGCAGCGGAAGTTGGCAGCGGTAAACACCTACGCACAGTTTGTTGACTATTGTGTTGGCGTTGTCGTTGTCGTTTTCGTTGAGAAAGTGAGAATAGGAGTGTACACTGTGTTTGGTATGTAACAGACTTTGGTGCTAAAGCAGCATGTCACTTGTCACGCTGCTCACGAATGAACAGGCGAGCAACGTACACGCTGAATGTCAACAAAACGAGTTGACAGGTCGAAGGACATGGCAAACAGATAGAGAGGCAGGGTTGTCAAGTTGTGCGCTACAGCACAGCTGACTCACAATTACAACGACAACGACGACAACGACGACGTCGAGTAGTAGTCAACAAACAGACGTACTCGTATACGTTTTTTCGTTTACGTAGCAGTTACAGTCAATGTCCTTTTATTGTGCACGTGATGCATGTTGCGACGTTACGTCGATAAAATATTTTAGAGCCTCAAACTGAGTACTTTTTTTTTTTTTTTTTGCTTTACTGCTGCACTTGTGCCCCGTGTCAAACAAACGTTGACATTTGACACTGTCGCAGAATTTAGTGATTTATGCCAGAATGACATGCGTCATTGCGATTTCATTTTTCTCCCTTTTTTTACATTTTGCGGCGGATGTAGCATATTTATTTCCGATATTTTTTTTCTTTTTATTTACTAAACAAGCTTTTCGCTATGCAAATTAAGTTATTACAATTATTTTGAAATACAATTACAACAACAATGACACAACCGCAAAGCAACGCGTGACGGCGGTGGTAAAACTTAAAAAAAAAAAATAAATGAAAGGATAATATCTTGCGTACATATCTCATTATGAAAATTGCATAATTTTTTTTGGGTTTAAAACTTTGTTTGTTGTCAGTTCAGGGTAGCAGGATTTTAGTGCTGCTGCTGCTGCGGCTATGGCTGCTGCTGGTGGTAGTTGCTGTTCGGCATAACACTGCGGCATGTAGATAGGCAAATATGCCAGCGGCAGCTTGATACAAACAGCAACAGCAACTTCAATTAGTGCGCTTCGTTGGCATCTTAATTTTTTGGGAGAGGGTTGCTTGAAACGTGTTTAGTAAATATATGTAAAGCTGAGGCACTCGAATGTTACAAATGTGATTAAATAAATTTTTGAGACTTTTTTTTTTTTTTTGGCGTAAAAAGTTTATAGACTACACCGAGTGTAAGCTTTGTAATGCTTGAATAATATAGTTCGAGTACTAATAACAAAACATTGCATTATCAGAGGCCTAGGTGTGAGGGGGTTTTTAGTACTCACATCTCTTTTTCTCATTAAAAAATGTGAACATTATTGAGTTAGAGAAACATTGAAATATCGCTGTCATATCGATACTTTTTTTCATGTCAACATTTTTATATTTTCAAGATACAAGTATCGATATATGTATGTATCGATTAATCGTTGTTGTATTTGTATTATTACAATGTTTTGTTGAAGTTTTTTTTTTGAATCATTTTCTTGCTATTAGATTCGATTTATATCGATATTTTTAAAGTATCGTACAATATTTATATCGTTTCGATATTTTAGAGTATCGAAAAGTATCGATATATTTTGAGAAGCTCCCAAAACTACGTTTGATACTACTCAGTGCTTTTAAAATGAGAAAAAAAAAAAAAAAAATAGGGCACCAGCATTGTTGTAGGCTCACTCTAGGCATTTGCAACTGAACTTGAACAAAACACCACCCTTTTACTTTTAAATATAATTTTAAGCATTTTAAAGCCATTCAATTTTCATGAAATTAACTTAAAGCAGCCTTTTCAACGCACTTTCATTATCTATTAAAATCACTTAAAACGCTAACTGCGTACAGATTAGCTTAATCTAGCGCTGTTTGGCATGAATTAAATTGGCTTAAAGCGCTCAACAGTAGCAGCAGCAGCAGCTAACAGCTAACACAGCTGCTGCCACTTTCATTTATTGTAGTAAAGCCAATTCTAAAGAATTTCATTTGACAGCTGAATTGCTTCAAAGCTGGAGCCTTTTTCAACAACAACAAAGAACGCTTTCAATAGTTCATGTTGACAGGTTTATTTATTTTTTTTTTTTTTTTTTTACAATTTTCGCACAGCAAGCATTGAGTAAGAAAATGGCTGTAAATAACAGAAATTCTACTTTGCGCTTGGCTTTTGTTGCACGTTCAAAATAATTCCAAAATAAAAAATTGGAAAAAAAATCATCTAGAGCCAGTTGCACATTTTGTTGCAACAACAAATTGTTTTTGTTTTTTTTTTTTTTTTTGTACCTTTGCAATATCTTTGAAATCAATGTTATTTTGCTTCAATAAATTTTGACGTTTATTGTAAATGTTGCACCAAAAAAAAATAATTAATAAAATTGAAAGCTATTAAAGTAATACGTTGACAATTTTTAAATGAAGAATATTTTTAGTTAAACTTTTAATCATTTCTACACAACTTTCTTTGGCATTTAAAGTTTTCTGTCTGTCTTAAAGCTGAAGCATAAAACTTTTCTCTATGACAGCAGAAAAATTGAAAAGACAGCAGCAGCAGCAAAGACTCTGACAGCATTGGCCGCCACATTTAACAAGGACATCTCCGGATGAGCTCAGTGCATTTTGTAAAATGTATTTAGATACATTTTTTCTTAACATTTTTTTTTTTTTTTTTTTAGCTGTATTTGACTGACATGATTATAAGTTTACATGCAGCAAAAATGAACAACAAAATAAAAGAAAAAAAAAAATTATTTCTTTCTTTTTTTTTTTTTTTTTTTTGTTGCTGTTATAAGACATAAAACAAAGTGACACAAGCTTCAGAAAGTTAACTCAAACGAAACTAATTTAATGCCAACGACGACGTAACTGCTTAAAAAAGTAAAAGAATTCAAACAATTGAGCAACTGACAAAAGGAAATACATTGTATATTATATATGAGAATGTATCTAAAAGAAAAGTAAAAGCAGTAAAAGCAGTAAAAGCAGAAGAAAATAAACAGACGGACGGAAGGACAGTTACAGTGCTGCTTAAAATGTTTTAAAGCAGAGCATATATTTGAAATTTATCTAAAGTATCTGAAGCACAAAAAATTGAACGACAAAAGAAATTTTTGGTTAACGAAATACTCAAAATTTTATAAAGTTTTGTACCAATTTTTTTTTAATTTTTTTTTTTTTCTCCTATTTTTCTTTCAATCAAATTAAAGTTGCATTAATTTTGACAAACACTGTAGCTGCTTTGTAGTGGAGTGAGTTAAAACGACGAGACGCACATCAAACGAGAATTTAATTTGCAACAAAAAAACTTCTAATGGTTCGAAAAGCAGCTAACAGGCAGACATAAAGCCAAATTGGCGGTGTGCAGGCAAGACAGACGGCAGCGAAACGGTGGCGAAAGTATTCTTTTTTTTTTTTTTTGCACAAATATTTTAACAATTTTATTTACGCTTTCTTTGAACTTGTATGCTGTTGCTTAAGCTCGTTGCGCGCAACATCATTATTTTTTTTCTTCAAACACTTACAACACTAAAGCACTCTTTTTTTTTTTCTTTATCCTTCCATTAAATATTGCATAATTTTTTTTTTTGGAAGCAAGAGCAAAAGCACAGACTTTGACATTATTTGAATGGAAAGCAACACACAACATATCCTTTTAGTTAGTTTTATTGCTTTGGCGTTGACTTTATTTACTTATTTCGACAGCGAAATGCATGTGGAGGATATTAAAAAGTTTGTTGCAGCTTTTTAGGCGACGTCGTCGTCATCGTCGTCGTTGTTGGTATTATTGAAATTTATATCATGCTGCGTATATTTGTGTATGTGTGCGTGTCAGGGAAAAAGTTTACGCATAACTTTGAATCAAGTTGTTTAAGTGCTTTAAGTGTAATTTAAATAAACATCAAAATTCACATGCATAACTACAGGCGGCATTAAAGGCATTCATGCTGCTGTAGTATAGTAAAAGCGGCAGATACTGACATAAAACTGCTTGTCAAGAGTACCTTTCGCTATTAATTTTCATAAAATATTTTGTAAAGCTGCACACACACACACACACACACATACCAACTAAACTCATTTGTGTTAATTTTATGCCCTTTATTTTATGCTTTACATGACAACAACAAGAGAGGCAATGCTGTCGTCGATACTAAATGCCTCGAGTCCTTTATAACCTAACCGGAAATTTGCATATATGTGGTTTGAATAGTTAGACGTGCATACTTCCGCAAATGGGTATAGTAAGCATCTAAATACATACATACACGCATACATCAAGCTATTAAAAATCGAGCTCTTCTATCTACGATATGAGTCAATGTTACAAGCGGAAGGAGAGGGGAGCTTAGCATTAATGCACGCTTTACTACATGTTAAATTTAAACAACTTCTGCTGTACTACATCATTCATTTGTCAACTGGCAATCTTTGTTAGACTTCGATACAAAAATACCAAAGCTCAAAAAAAAAAATTTTTTTTTTTTTGTAAAAGTCTCCATGCAACCCCAAAAACTCAACCACATTATGACAAAGTTTTGCGCATCTTGCTTAACATGCTCACACAGCCAGCCAGCCAGCCAGCCAGCTTGGCATACAAAATAGCGACAGCAATTCATGAAGAACCTTCATTTCTCATTTATTCGTTTGGTTAGCTCAGTCTCATTGTGGCAGCCAGGATGTACTAGTGTATCGTCCTGCGGCTAACAAACACCACTACTTACCGCAACACGTACACAGCTGCCAGCTAACGTTTGAATCTTTATTTGTAACTAAACGTGTGTGTGTGTGTTGAGTCATTGTTACCGTGTCGTGTCAGTTATGAATGTGTGTGTTAGTTTTGTGGTATCCCTGTATTGGTTTGTATATGCTACATTATAGTGTTTAAGTATTTTGAATTCATTTTTACATCAGGTGCACATTTACATTTACAAAACATTTTTCTTTTTTTTTTTTTTTTTTGCGGTTAAATGTTAACTTTGCATAAATTTTACTATTTGAATTTAATTTTTGCTATCTTTTTTTATAAAACAATAAAAAATATAGCAATATATTCTTTAGAAAGTAACTCTCGCAAACGATTTACAGGCAGACAGACGGACATATAACACAATTACAAATAATACTGCTTCTACACTACCGAATTGATACGTACTCGAATTTTTAGTATCTCTGAATTCATTGAGTACTTCCTTCAGAGGACCACATCTTTTTTGTTATACAATCAAGTTTTGCCTCGTGCTCTGCCAAAATTTTGATACTAATTCCAAAGGCTTTGAATCGTTGAAATGTTCACACGTGCTTTATACAAGGTGATGTTAAACGCTCTTTCTCTCTCAATATGTGTCGTACCAACATAAGATCATATTTAAAGACAAAAGTAGAAAAGTAAACCAAAGCAAATAAAATAAATATATCTCCATCCTCTTCCCGCAAGACTAAATAAAAAAAAAAAGGGCATTTACAAAAGGAAATCTATCTCTCTTTCTCTTTTTTTTGTTTCCAACCAAAATAAATTTTAAAAAAAAAAAGAAAAGTATCTCCATCCTCTTCGCACACGCAAGACTAAATAAAAAAAATCGGGTATTCTTCTAACTCCTTCACTCTTATACGCTTGCTTGCCAAGGTACCAATATTGCGCTTAACATCACCTTTGGTATTTGCGCCACCCTGATTCGGAATAACTGCTGCCCCTTAACCTTTACTATTGCTGCATATTGCTTTTTTGTGGCCAATCTTAAGCACAAATTTTGTTGTGTGTGTTTTTTTACAGCTTCCTTTTTAAAAAATATTTTGAATATAATTTTTTTTTTTATACTTAACAATTCTGATTTTCTATTATTTAAAGAAATGTTTAAAAATTCTATACAAATAGTCACCTTATTTTTGCTTTGTGGTATTTAAAGTCAAAGAAAACAATTTAAAATTTTCTTTTTTTGATTCAATTTTTATTATATGTTCATATTAATTCATATATTACAAGAGTCAAATAATTCCCTTGCCTCAACGTTGTTCGTACAACAATTCATAGCATCATCACCGTTTCGCATCATTCACGCTGCATTATATTTGCAACATTTCACATTTCAGAGCTGTAAATTCATTGCCAAGACATAATAAACAATATTTCCGGTTTCATAAATTGCTTTTTGCACACAGACGAGATATTTAGAACCAAAAAGAGAGACAAAAAAAAAAAACAAAATGATGAAGGAAAAAAAAGTTTAATGCCGGAACAAAGTCTGTTGCTACAACATGTTCGCACATAAACACAAATAGAGTTTTTAAAAAACACTCACACACATACTCGTATAAACATGCATGTATACAGTCATGCTGCCGCTTGATCCTTCATAGCAATTAAAATAAATTATGATGTGAAGATTTTCGTAAATTAAGAGATTTCCCAAACATTTCGTTGCTCTCGTTGCTTCTAAATAGACAAAATGATGGGATCGACCGACCGACCGACCGAAAGACAGACAGACAACTTCAAATGTGAACTATTACAAAGCAAAAAACATACACAGACAAAGTTTTTTTTTTTTTTTTTTTTAGCGCACTTAAAAAACAATATAGGAGCAAATATGGAAGAATAAAATGAGATAGATTTAAAGTGGCAAGTTGAATGTAGAAGGTGAAGTTGGAGTAAGAGTATAAGTGAAATCAACCTTCAAGTTAACCTTACGGCAGACATGTTTCGGAAGGTGAATGCCAGCTGAAATATTAAACCCGATGTTGGGTGTTGTGGCATGCTACATGGTATATGAATGTATGTGGAGCGTGCGCGCATTTCTCATCAGCAACAACGGCAGCAGCTGCTGCAGGCGTACACACACACATACACACATCGATATAAATACAAATACACCTGTATAGTACATTAGATACTCAGATATGTTCACATACACGTGCATAAGATACTCAATTTAGCTCTAAAAGTTTTTTTTTCTTGGGTAGGGTATGATATGGTATGGCATCCTTTATGGCGGAACAATCAAAAATTCAGGTCATGTGCATGTGAACTCAATTAAGCAGCACATAACTTACAAACCGGATTACAATCATCATCATCAGCAGCAGTACAAGCATCAGAAGGAGTAGTAGCAACAACAACAACTTCGTTCTTGTCATCAATGTAAAACGCCAAAAGCACCACAACAGCAGCTGAAGTTTAAGCTTGGAAGTCTTCTAAATGAAGAAACCTTTTTTTCTACTAAATCTCATTTGTTCGGCATATTTTGTATGCATCAACTCAACTCTAACTGATTTCTCTTCGTTTTTTTTTTTTTTTTTGTCCCAAATAAAAGGACCAAAGTCTAATTTGAAGGCGCCACAAATTTTTCACAAATGGAAAATATGTTATTCGCTTTTTAAAATGAGTTTGAGAATTTTGTTGTTGTTATTATTATTGTTGTTATTATTGTTGTTGTTGGTAAAGAAATCTAACCTTTTTTGGTAGTGCAAAACAATTTGCAACCATAAATTTCGTTGCGCCGCTTCTTCAAAAGTTGGCTTTATCGTATTGTAACATTTAATACGACTTTATATATCCTTACATATACTATATATTATATATGTATATGTATAGGTCAACAAGCGACAGCAGCATCTGCTGTTCGCAGCTCGTCTGTAATGCTTCCGGGTGATTTTTGTTGTTGTTGTTTTTTTTTTTTTTTTTTTTAGGAATATGGTATGTGTTGAAAATTTTCACTTGAATAATTAATTGAGCGAACAAACAGCCGTCTCTTCTGAGTGGTGCTGCATATTTGTTTATTTTTCGTCCTTTAACATTTATTTTATAAACTCATTCCACACACACACAAATAAATTTCCAAATGACTCACAGCTGTGGTTATAATTCCGAAAGTTTTCTTTTCATGTTTATTGGCACATTTGGACTTTGCAAAAACATTGATCGTTTTGTTTTGATAAACAAAATTTTGTGGTCAACACTAAGCTGAGTCTTTTTTTTTCTTAGCTATTTTACAAGTGAAATATGTTTTTAATTAATGTAAAATTTCAGCTGGCAGCTGTGTATTTAATTAGCTTTGCCAAAAAAAAAAAAAAAAAAAAAAAATAGATAAAAAGCAACCGCACAACAACAACAACAAAAACCTTTAATTACAAGTGCAATATTATATATTGTATATACTTTGAGTATTTTTTATAGATGCCTAAAGTAACCACAATTTAAATCCGCAATCACAAAAATATTTTTATAAAATACAAAATGAATATTATGCAAAAAAAAGAAGGAAAAAAGGGGAAAAGCGTCTGCTGCTACATGCCACAAAACAAGCGTCTCTTTTATGTTAAACACCAAAAAAAAAAAAAAAAAAAAAGAGGGAAAAAAATTATTTAAGCCGCTTAAAAGCCGTTACCACCAACCAACAAACGACGCCAGCAACAAATGCCAGCAATTGCAACAACAATGATGACTAAAACTGAAGCGACGCTTAAGCCTTCGTGATAAGCATTTAAATAAATTAAAACCCTTTTGCTATGTTTTTGTGCTTGTTATCCTTGTCACGCACTCAATGCAACTCAATAGCAAATAGAAGACCAACAAACAAACACAAACACACACATACACAGATACACACTCATCAAAAGAACAGTGCGGGAAAAAAAAGGACCACCACGGACAAAAAAAAAAAATTGCTGCAAAATATGCCAATGTGTCGTTATAGCGGGGGTGAGGGGAAAAAAAAATACAATAATAAAAATGAAAATCGCATAAAGATTTGTCGCTGTTGATAACAACAAACAATAAGCAAGGATTAAATCAAAAATTTCCTAAAATATTATTATAAAAATAATAAAACTAAGCCGACTTCTGGTAAGCCTTATACAAATTATAAACTTTCCCAATTATAATTCGCGTCCAGATCTTGGAGAACTACAAAATTCTATTTCAAGAGTTAAAAAATGATACTTTTTTTGTCAAGTTTTTAAACTTTTGAATCACTCTCTTTTAAATGGAAAATAAAAGCGCGAGTGATGCGCAAACGAACAAACTAATGAACAAATGTTGTCGCTTTAGCCATTCTGCAGAGACTGGAAATAAAAAACGGGTTAGAGCTTATAAATTTGTTTTTATTTTATTATATATTTTTTTTTTCTAAAGCATAAAAATCTACAAACATAAATACTCGTACAAAACGCGCATGTCAATTCAATCATTTGTCTATTGTACGCGCACACACTCACACAGCTATGCAACGCCACTAAGTATGCAATTAAAAAAGAAAAAAAAATAGTCATGCAATTAATCCCTTGCACAATTTATGCAAACACCCAAAGCATTTGTACTCTGTCGTCTATTGTGCAAATTGTGTTTATGGCGATTTTTAGCGATCTTTTTTTTTGTATCTAGTAAACTTGTTGTCAGTTATTCTTGTTGACTAGTTTAAACACAATCACGCTAAACATTATAAAATGTTGCTATTTATTAACACAAAAAAAAAATCATTTTAGTGTTGTATATTACCCACTTTTCAATAAACGGAAAACTAATTTTTAATTTTGTTGACAATTTTAAATCTATGAACATGTTTGGACTTCAAATTTCCAATTTATGTATATAAAATATTAAAAATGTTTCTATGTCCGCTATGGACGTTGAAATCATTAAACTGATGTGTTCCAAACTGATTTCATTTGAAAGGTAATAATGCAAATTAAGCTAAAGACCACTAAAATAAGACATTAGACACATTCGGTTTATTCATGAAGTCGATTTTTCCAATTTTCCCATACAAAAATGTATAAAAAAATATGTTTTTATTATACTAGCCCCTACCTATTATGAACTCGTTGCAATCAAACTTAAATTTTCAAGCTATATGCATAAAGTTGTAAAAAATGTTTCTATGTCCGCTTTGGAATGTGAAACCATCCAACCAATGAGTCCCAAAATGGTTTCATTTGAAAGGCAACAATGTAGTTGTAGGTATGGAACACTAAAACAATGCATTGGGCACATTCGATTTATTCATGAAGTAGATTTTTGGAATCTTTGCTACAAAAAAAAACATGTTTTTTGTTTTGGTATTTTTTAGTGTTTTAATGTTAATTAATTTAAAACTGTGTAAAATACATTTCGATTTCTTTAGCAACTCAAAACTTTAAACATTTCGCTACAAATAATGCTTTTTAGTGCTAAAGTCTATCAAATTTGAAAGTCTTTATTGCTTTAGACTTTAACAAAGAAACTACTTAAATAAAGATTTAATTTAAATTTACACAAATCTTTAAAATTTATAACTTCAAAAAATAATCAGCAATTGTTTGCCTACATTGAATAAACTTTGCATTGTAACTGCTAAAATATTTAAATAGTCCACAAAACTAGAAGAAAAAAAAAAAAAAAAAAACAAATTAAATAAAACCGGAATGCAATTTAAATTTTTGTTAGCAAATATTTAGTTGCTGTCTTTGGGTGCTGCTGCTATGCCATTCATTTTGAATGCGCCGGAACTGACAGTGCATTGCTTTCTAGGTCAAAGCGATGAGTGTGTCTGTTGACTGAAATACAAAAAAAAAAAAAAAAACTAAGTGGAAAATATGCCTAAAAGTGCACTAAAACTTAGAGCAGACACACTACTTGAATAAACGAAATGAAATGAAACAAAACGAGAGACAAAAGAGTGGTGTAGACTATGCTTTGTGCAAAGAAAAGAAAAGAAAAATCAGTTGAAACGCTGGGCGGTGGTGCATGTTTGTTTGTATCTGCCTGTCTGACAAGTGTCCGCCCTGCATGCGAGGCATATGCCATGTTGCTGCTGCACTAAACTGCAAAGCATTTAGGCAGCTGAGTTGCCAAGTTGTCTGCCGCCACCGTTTTGAGATGTTGCTGCTTGCTATTGCTGCATTTCTTCTTTTGTCGCAATGCACTTGCCACGCGGCTGTCAGGCTGGGGATTCATTAGTGCATTTCATGATGCTGCAGCTACGAGTTACATAGTTCTTCAAGTTTCTTAGAATGAAAACTGCAGCTACGGCAACTTTTTGACAGCAAATGTCTACGCCCACCGCAGTCGACGTTGAAAAGAGAAATATACACAGACTGTGAGTGATTTTTTTTTTTTTTTTTTTTCGAAATACTGCAACTATTTCAAAGTTCATTGCTCGTAAATGACTGTTTCAAATTGTCTTCGTTTTAGTTTTTTTTCTTTTGTATTTTATTTGTAGCACACTTTTAGGCTTTTTCTTCTTCTTTACAAAGTTCAGCGGCGCGCTTTTGTTTTTTATTCGCTTTTATTTTTATCTCAACTTTGTGTCGCATTGAAAAACTGAACAAAAAAAAAAAAAAGAATCCAAGAAATGCCGTGCAACATTTCGCTTTATTATTTTTGGCTCGAAGTTTTGCTTTCGTTGTTTTTGTTTGTTTGCGCGTTCGGCTGGCTTAAAATGTCATTTGGCTTGTTACTTTTTTATCTCTTCATACAATTCATTTTCATTTTCCCCCGCACTTTTCTTTTTGTCGCCCACATTTTTCATTTTTTTAAGTTTTCGCTTGATTTCAACGAAAAAAACGCGCGAAAGTTTTCGCTTTAGTAAAAATAACTGGGCTGGCCTATTGCCAGAAAAGTTGGTCTTTAGGTTTTATATTGATTTTGATAAGAAAAATATTATAAAAGAAAATTTGTTAGTTTAGCAAAACCGAAATTTTTATGCGCTTCGTTTGTATTTTAAAAAGAAAAGTATTTGAATTAAACGAAAAACGTGTTGCTGGCCTGAACACTTTTATAAAAAAAAGTAGTGAAATTGAAAAGTTTCTAAAAAATAAAAAAAATATTTAAAAAAACGTTGTCTACTTTTAGGCGCATTAACGTAGTTCTCTTTTTTTGTGCAAATGCTACTTTACTACACTTTGGCAAGTGTTGTTGAGTTGATGAAGAAACTTTTATTGGCACTGTTTTGTATCTTCGAATCTTTACTTCCAGTTTTTTTTTTTTTTTTCCATTAACATTTTCTAATTTACAAACAAATATTATTATTATTATTTTTTATTTAACAACTTTAAAGTTACTATTCTAGTTCTGCAGTTTATGCCATTAAAAAAAGTTGATTATCATAAAATAGAACAGCACGCTCGAACCGAAAACAAAAGCGTACAATTAACAACAATCAGCGCAAGTTTTATGCCTTAATTTAACCAGAACTGAGGACATCTTTTAAAACTGGGAATGGTGAATCAGTTCTAAAGCGTTGAAAAGCCGCTTAGCGCATGAATTGCTGCACACAAAAGCACAAATAAAACGCAAAAAAAAAAAAAAAGCGAAAGTGTGTCTGTCCGTCCGTCCGTCTGTCTGAACAATGGCTGCGCAATTTGCTATTAAACAAAACAAAAAAGGCAAGCAAGCAAGCAGCATAAATTCATTACGACAATAGATGATGAAAAAAATATAAAAAAAAAAGTAAAATAAACATAATCAAATAAAAAGGCAAATGCGCAGAAATTGTGTAAATATCAAACAAGTCAAATAAGAAAATCAAGCAGACTTAAGGCAAACTAAAATATGGGTGGTGACTGCAATTGCCAACAAAGGAAAATAAATAAATAAGTAAAGAAAAGAAAATATAAATAAGCCTGCATCAGGCTGTTAAACTAATGCTATCAAGCTGTGCATATTAAGTTGTACGTGGCATACGATGACGTTGATAATCATTTTTGGTTGATGATGACTACATTTGGAAAACGAACTTGATGAACTGAACGGAAGTCGTGCATGCTGACG
This sequence comes from Leucophenga varia, assembly GCA_018903435.1. Classification (NCBI taxonomy): domain Eukaryota; kingdom Metazoa; phylum Arthropoda; class Insecta; order Diptera; family Drosophilidae; genus Leucophenga; species Leucophenga varia. The sequence continues at coordinate 3,200,849 of JAEIFJ010001414.1, forward strand.
CTGATGATGTGCAAAAAGGCGGACATCAAATCAATTCATATGACTACATACATACTCAGTGGCATGAGAACGCGACTAAATCGCATAAGACACGCTGCTGCTCAAATTCATCATCAAAAAAAAACTGTCTGTCTGAACGCTAACAAAGTTAAATGTGACTCGAGGGTGAATTATGATAATCATAAAACAAATAGAAAACTGGACAAAACACCAAAGACACAACAACTTGGCTTTATCTTTGCCAAGTGCAGTACGCATACGTCTACAACCATGAGAAAAACGACTACGCCTAAGCGTACGAAACAAATGAAGTCAATTGGATTTTTGTTCTTTGCTTTGCTTTTGTTTTGTTTTGTTGTTGCGTAGAAAGGCGTGCGTTTGTCGCGCCAAGTGGTGCAGATAAGAGCGAGATAAAGCATCAAAGTAAATTGTTTTAAGCATGAAATATAACTATGAAATAAAAGCATACACGCGTACATGTGCTGTGGTAGATTAGTGCAACTGAAAAGAAAATAAAATATATAAAAGTTTTTTTTTGGTGTATACGAAGCTTAAATACGCTCTTCATTCTCTATAATATTTTTGATGCGAAAAGCTATTTTCGTAGAGTGTTGACAGTGTCTGCCATTTAATATCTGAAGAGTACAGACAGACAGCTACCTCGGCATGCACAGATTAGAAATACAAACTATTTGGGCAGTGTATATCAAAAAGAAAATTATGCTGCTTACGCTTGAAAAACGCTGCGAGTAGGGTAAAATCGCTGATAAGTCATATTGAAGTTATGTCCAAAAAAGAAATAAAGCCGAAAGTGAAAATGGCAAATGGAAATGACATAATCTTAATCAGAGCATTAATCTTTTGCTATAATCAAAAATAAATAATTAGAGCAAAAATTGTCAAAAAGCAAACTTTAATGCATTTTGTCAGACAACAAGTTACGAAAAACTTTGCATACTTTAAGGGATGCGCATGTATTAAGCTAATTCCTAACATTTCTATAACTTTGTGTGTGTGTGTATGAAAATTTATGCAAAAACTTTATGTTTCTTACCTTTTATTTATTTATTTATTTTTTTTCTTCATGACTTTTTCCATTTTGTTCTGTCATCATTTACCACTCATTTGCTGCGACATCGTAGTTCGAATTAAGCAACTTTTTGTTGCTAACACCAACACTATGCCTAAAACTTTCACTCCTTGTTAGATGGATATATACCGAGATAGATAGATAGAATCGTTTTTGCTCATTTCACATTTTATGTCTGTGTACCGAATTTAGCAATTTTTTATCCATTCGACAGAAGGCACATTTGTTCATTTCGGCAATTTCCTGCTGTTCATTCATGCAGTCAGTCAGTCAACAGACCGTCCGAAGCAACTCAAACTGACGTTGACGTGTCAAATGTGAAAGTTGCCTCCATTTGCTTGCTTATAGCCATATATGAACATGAAAAGTTCGACAAAGTGTGCCAGACAACATAGAAGGATAAAATAAAGCAAAAAAAAAAATATCTGTCGAAATGTAATTTGGAAAATTTGCTCTAGCAAATACAAAGCAAAAAAAAATTTCGTTAAGTTGAAAACAAAGTTTTAATACACTCTTTAGACGCTAGCAATAAATTTTGCAGCATTGTTTAGTTTGGGGAATATGATTTTTGTTAACTAAACAATCCTTGCATTATTTTAGAAGCTCAATTTACTTTAAAATCTCCCTTTTTCATATCACATCTCTTCACAGTGTTACATATTTACTAGCAAAAGCATAATACTCATTTGTAAACTAAAAATGAATATATTGAAAAACGAAAATGTAAAAAATCGAGAGTAATGAAACCCCATCTGTCTGTCTGCCTGTCTGTCTGTCTAACTGGCTGCCTAGTCGAGTATCTATTTATTTCATTTCGACTATTTGCTTTTCTTTAGGCTTGAATGTCAGTCGGGTGCGAAAATTACACATCCATATCCATAAAGTTGTGTGTTGGTGTTAGGTGTAGGTGTCGCTGTCGAGGACATCAAATTGCTGCTGCCCTGCTGTTACTGTTTTTGCGACTGATTGTGGCAAGTTTTTTTGTATGTTACTATTTTCATTTATATTTATCCTTCTTTATTTTTTTTTTTTTTTTTCTTATTGCATATTTTTCATTTCTTTTTTTTTCGACCGTGTTCAGTTCAATTCCGATGACTGTTCATGTTGTGCGTTCATTGAATGCGTCAAATGTCAAATGGATAATTCGTACAAAAATAGTAGTCGAAAATGAGCAAATAAATCATGCGATACTTTTTTTTTTTTTTTTTTTTTTTACTACAAATTACTTCATGTGGAAACAATTTTGAAGTATTTTTCGAGAAAGAGTAATTATACTCTTGAAAAAATTAGACAAGTTGTTAATGGCCATTTTGAGTATAATTTAAGGCTTTACAAAATTTGGAAATGTTATAAATTTAAGCTTTTTTTATTGTTGTTGTACAATTAAAGACCACATAATAATGTACGAATAAATTAAATAAAATGCACATTTAAATTGTTGTTTTAACCGCTATCAGAAACATAACATAAATAATTAAACAAAAATACACATTAAAATTCCGCCGAAAAATATGCTACAACAATGACAACGATGATGAGGACGAACGCTTGCAGCCATTTGTCGTGCAAAATTTTAAATATATTATTGTACATTTGCTTAATTTACAGACATAAAAAAAAACAAAAAGACAAAAGTAATTAAATTAGTTAACAAACCAAACCCAGAACGCCCACAAAATGTAGGAACGCCCCATGGGAGTAATGGATTTGTGTGTGTGTGTGAAGAATATGAGTTAAATAGCTAACAACGAGCAACATAAATGAGTGAATTGGCGCACATTTAAAATAGACACACCGACAGACAGACGGACAGACACATGAGCGTAGCACGCTTTTAACATTATAGGTGGTCCAAATGGTTTTGAACAAGCGGACAAAACATAAATATTTTCACTTGAAAACTTTTACACAACACCCAAAAGAACATAGGTACACACACACATACACACAATTTAACATAATTATACAACTGAAACAAGAGAATTTATTTGTAGAGCATTAAAAAGTTTGTATGCAGAACGAGAGACGAGGTCGCAACATAAATTGCCATAGACACCCACGGGGTATTCGCCCGGAAAATTTACACTTGCACTTAACGTTTGCTGTTTTTAATTTTTTTTTTTTTTTTTTTGTGCATATTCGCAATATTTATTTACTCTCTTTTTTTTTTTTTTTTGCAACATTATTTTATGAACTTACAATGTCAGACAGACGGACAGACAGACAAACTGTGACAGAGCAATGGAAGACTTGCAAAAATCATGCAGACAATGCTATGAAATAGCATCATTGTTAAGTGCGTTCGTTCGTTCGTTGACTTTGCCAAGTAAAATTACATTAAATATGAAACATTATGCTAATTATTGCTTACTTCATTATACGATATAACACAGCAAAAGCAATATCAGCATACACAAAAGCAAGAAAATGCACAAGGACCAAAGCACACACACGCAGCTGTCGAATGCAACAAAAAGACGGGAAGACAGACGACAGACAGACAGACATTATTACTTCAATGGAATTGAAATTGAATTCAAATGTTGACAATGATGATGTTGTTGTTGTTGTTGTTTGTGTTGTTGTTGTTGTTGTTGATGACTCTGAATGCACGCGCATACAAAATGCGTTTTGTAAATTGAAAATGAAAATGTTAATGAAAACTACGAAGAGTGTCTGAACTTATACGCATATAAAAGGTAAAAACCACAACAGTAGAAAAAAAAATGTAAAAGAAATATACGTGTGCTTTTAGTTTTGTGTGTACACTGAGTGCGAGTGAGTGTATTGGGTGTATTTGGCAATTTTCAACAGTTTTGCCAATTCACAGCTTACACTTTTGAATTGAAATCATTTCAAATTCCAAAAGCATTTCTTGTTGCTCTACACAAACGTAAAATTTCATGTTTTTAGCTACTTTTGGTTTTGTTTGGGGGGGGCCAGAGAAAATTTAAAAATCCTCAACCGGGGTAAAAATTTTTTTTTTCAAAACACTTTCCCAACACCCTCTAAATTTTAAATTTAAAAAAAAAAAAAAAAAAAAAAAAAAAAAAAAAATAAAAAAAAAAAAAAAAAAATAAAAAACCAAAAAAAATAAAAAAAAAAAAAAAAAAAAAAAAAAAATTTAAAAAAAAAAAAAAAAAAAAAAAGGAAAAAAAAAAAAAAAAAAAAAAAAAAAAAAAAAAATTTTATTAATTAATTAATTTTTAAAATTTTCCATAAAACATTTTTTTTTTTTTTTTTTTTAAAAAAAAAAAAAAAAAAAACGGCTAAAAAAAAAAAAAAAAAAAATTTTATTTTTTTTTTTTTTTTTTTTTTTTTTTTTTTTATATTTTGGTGAAACCCAAAAAAAAAAAAAAAAAAAAAAAAAAAAAAAAGGGCGGAAAAAAAAAAAAAAAAAAAAAAAAAAAAAAAAAAAAAAAAAAAAAAAGAGGAAAAAAAAAGGTAAAAAAGGGGTTGTTGGGGGAAAAAAAAAAAGAAAAATATTTTTTTGGTAGTCGTAAATGTTGCACTGCAACTGAAAATAGTGATTTGTTCATTTATGAGCGAATCGTTCATATTCGCTTGAATACCGAACCTGTACAAATTCGTTGGTACATTTGCCAGTCACTTGATTTGTCAATAGTGTCTCTTGCCAACACTACTGGGCCAACACTATTTCAATTTTGAATGAGAATCTTGTTAAACTTTTTTTTTTTATTTTATTAAGAACTTTCTAATATACTCAACATGTTTATCTAGTTACTACTTATCGACTTGAAGTAGCTACTTCTATGTTAACCAAGTTATTTGAAATGTTTATTTTGTCTACTTCCAAAGCAATTGTCATTTACAAATTGTATTCTTATTGTCGTATGCAATTTCATTTATGATATTTTTTTTTTTATATGATTTTTATCTTGATATGCCGTCATGCTTTTTATAGCCTTTTTCTATTTTTTATTTTTTTTATGAAACAAATTTTTCGTATATAATATCATGCAAAACGTTTTCTCGAAACCCTTTTTTTTATTATTTTGCTAAATTAGTACATAGTCAACGAACGAGTTGCGTTGAATTTTAAGCAGCTTTGCGCAAATGAGAAATCAAATTTTATTGCACTGAAGTAATAAGCATGAACGCATTTACTTACTTAGTTATAGTTTTAGCTTGATAGTTGCTCGAGGCTATAAAATAAAACTAAATTACTCATACGCAGCGTTAGCGCATTAAATTATTTTACAACGTTTGTAGTGTTTGTTGTGCATGAATGTGTATGTGTGTGTGTGTGTGTGAACTAAGCATAACTGATTTGAATACACACAGATGACTGCGAGCGCTAAAGTCTTCATTTAAACTATTTCGCATACATACATAATGTAACGTAACATACAATTCGTTTCCCATACGTAATTTAAAATTCGTAACGTAATATGTTTTCATTACGCGAAACTACAAACTCATTTCTGCCAAATTAAACTTGAAATCATTTTGCGCAAAAAAAAAAAGAAGATGAAAAAAAAAATAGTAAATGAGTTTAAAAAGATCGCTCGCAGCCATTTTTTCTTTCGCACAAATACTATAATACTTCGCTGGCTGGCATATCCTTCAAAAGTATTAAATTGAATTTAAGTCGTATGCTGCATGTACATTTGCGCTTCTATACACTCGCATAGAGACGTTGCTCTGACATTTATCTAATGTGAAATTAAAAGGCATTTCCGCAGAAAATGTCAGCGTCATATTGTTAAACATGAGTATTTAATTAGAAAATATCGTATACGACTGACTATGTGTGTAATACAAAATGTTCGCTACAAACGTATACAGAAGTATACATACACACACATACATACATAGTAGTCCTTTTTCTATGGTTTAGCTATTGCGACAGCTGTTACAACTTGTGCAACATTTTAAAGCCTTTCGAAGTGTAAAAATACGCAAAAACATTTTAAGTTTGGCAGGTAACTGCTGTCGTTTTTACGTTCTTTGCTTTGTCAAGAATCATTAGTTTTCTTATTCGCATTCATTCGCTTTCAATTAATTACATTTTAAATTCTAAAACGCCATTTTAATGTGCGTAGAACATGCAAACATGTTTTTAGTTTTCATCTTAAACGATTTAACGGTGTGCATAGTGGTATGATTACAAGAAAAAAAGATATCAAAAGTATACATCAAAAACTTTATGAATAATTAGTTTATAAATTTTAACTTTATCGAAGTTACAGGGTTCTCTGCCCAAGTATTTTGAAGCTTAGATTCAAGATTGGCATCAGAATTTTAAATTTATAAATATAAAATTTTACTTATTACTCCATTACTTTCACATTTTTAGTTCGATTTGCACAATCAAAGGCTTAATGTTTTTGTAAAGAGATAATCTTAATTTAAAAATTTGAAAAATAATTTGTTTTGATATTGTTCCACTAAAAAATTGAAATTTAAAAATATCAATTTTCAAAAATGCATTAAAAATACCATATTTTCCGCTTGTTTCTACGCTTGTTTCACAAAATGTGTCCAATAAATATACACAAGTAGCACATCGTCGTGTAATTTCCTTTAAAATAATAAACAGTTAAACTGTTTGGAACTATTAATTCTCTAGATATTTATAAATAACCGAAAAAAGTCTCAAGAAACAGGTATTTGAGTATATATCGGGAACGATCATTAAGATTTTGGTTGCCACTTTTGAAATCTACGCTCCAAAACACATGGAAATAAGACCTGTGAGAACTCAGAACCTTTTTGGCTGTAAAATACTGTTATAATACCCTGTTCCCAAAGGGTAAAAGGGTATATTAAATTTGTGCGAATGTATGTAACAGACAAAAGGAAGCTAGATGACCCTATAAAGTATATATATCTCTTGGTCACCTTTGAAAGGAGTGTCGAACCATGCTGCCTGCCTTATGAAAACGATTATCTCAGAGACTATAAGAGATAGAGCTTCCATATTTGAAACTTCGAATCTAATAAGCCATCAAGTGTGCACATGCACTTCTGTAGCCCCATTTTAAGGGGTTGCTCACATACAAATCTACCCCAACATTTTTTGTTTTTGCATAAAAACGTCATTGTTTCTTAGTCTTGGAAGTTTAAATTTAGTATAAATTTTTCTATGATAGTTCCAATGAAGTAGGCCAATATGGGTAGGACCAAAACAAATTTTAGGTACAGGCCCCCATTCAAATCTATCCCAAAATTTTGGTTTTTTTTAAAAAAAAAACGTCATTGTTTCCTATTCTAGTAAAACTAAATTCGGTAAAAATTGATTACGTTATGTTTGGGTAGGCCCAAGAAAATTTTTAGCCCCCATACATATACCCTATTTTTTGATCCAATACAATGAAGTGTGGTAGTAGGATAGGGCTTGACTTAAGATACATAAAGATTGGATACAGTGTATCATGCTAGTCGAGCATACTTGACTTCATTTTTTTTTTTTTTTTTTTGGCTATTTTTAAATTCCCTAAAATATATGGAACTTACGTTGTTTCTTTTATTTCATTAAATTTTATTCTAGGCGAAGAACATAGATATATTTTTTTGAGTTAAAAATTTGTATGAGTTCTTTTTAAATTCTGCATTTTTTATTATTTCAATTTGTATTGTTAACCTCTTCACACTGTGCAATCGAAGGCCTAGTTTAATCATTGAAAAAAATGAACACAAAAAACATGCATATTGCATTTTGCTTGCATGTTCTAACGCGTTAATAGCTTCGTTTAAATAACTATTTTCAGCGCGTAAATATATTTAAATACACACATACATACCTAACTACGCAGACTAGTGTGCTTGTTAAGGATAATTATTTGTAATAAATAACAACTTTATTTTCAAATTTTATAGCAAAATAAATGCTGCTCTGTTTTTTAATGTGCGTTTTTTTTTTTAAACAATACTTTTGCTGCTGCTTTTTCAACTTTACGCAACTTTGTATTGTCCGCAAGTTGATTTAACTAACGAGCATCTATTTGTGTGTGTGTGTGTGTGTGTGTATGCGTGTATATGCATGTCTACTAAAAGGATTATTAACAAATCACTGACTCAGAAATTGTCAACTGCAGGGAATGAATATATACAAAAAAAAAAAGGAAAAACGAACTAGAGCAAAAGGATATTTTCAGACAGACAGACAGACAGAGCGAGTGAATGAGTAAAATGCTTTGATCTAGAATTTATGAAATTAACCCTTAAGTGCACATTGGCTTTTTCCTTTAACTCAACTAACGATGACAACAGCTGAAGTAGATTTAGGTTTGATTTGACTTGACTTGACTGAAACTGACTTGATTTCTTTTATGTTATCTTTTGTTGTTGTTCTTGTTTTCGATGTCTAGCGCACATTTTACTTGTTGATGATGAACACTCTAACGACTCTGAGCTGAGCTGAGCTAAGCAGTACGACGATGCATTCATTGTGTGACATTTGACTTTAGCGGAAACGGAAGCGGATGTAGCGCAACTGATTGTTGTGTGCTGCTTCTTCTTCTCTGGTTCATCATCTTCTTCTTCTTAAAATGATTTTGAATAGACAAATGACTTTAGATTGAAAATCAAAATGCTTATTGCAAAAATGCCAAAGGGCATTACTGCTTGCATACTCAACGCTGTCAATGATTGACTTTGAATATAAATAATTGAATTTTAAATAAGTCAAATTACGCTTAAATGCCTTTCAGCGTTGCACAAAAGCTGTAAAGCGTAGAGAGGCTGGAAGGCTACTTTTCGATAATTGATTGCTTTGCATGGGATTTTATTTATTTTTTTTTTTGTTTCATTTTGTTTAACTTGTATTCACACTAATTGGTGTTTGCATATGGCTAACCAGTTTTCTTGCATGAAATGCGACCTAAACAAACAAGGCTGCTGCTGTTCAGAATTAGTTAATACAACAACAACAACAACCGAAACAACGACGACAACAAAATAAATAAATAAATAAATAAATAAAAACATGACAAGACAAGACCGCATTGATGAGACTACTCTGACCGTTTGGGTATACTTCTGCTGTTGCTGGCATTATTTGCTCATTAAATGCTCGAGCAAAAGTAATGCCAGTGACTAGCTGACAGCAGTTGGCAATTAGCAGTAATATTGCTAAAGTTTGCAAGTGAAATTAGCACAAAAATGTTACAGCGCAAAGCACAATATAGGCCAACAGAGAGGTTTCAGCCTCTACAGACTACAAACTTCAGACTCGCCGGTCATGCTCATTTGCGTGAATTTAATGAGACTGTCAAAGTTTTCAACTCATGTTTTGTTTTGTGTCATGTCAACGGCTCAAAACCAACTCGAAATGTTGGCATACCACAACACAAGGTCAGATTTTTTTTTTAATCGCAAAAATGCCTAAGCGCTCTGTCGAAAGTTAGCAGCAAGATACAATTTGTTACTTTTATATAAATCCCGAAAAAAAAACAAGCTGATTACTTAAACAAACTCAGGGTTTACGTAGCAGCTAGAGCCTCACTCAAAGTCAATGTGTGTGTATATAGTTTGCTTCCGTTTCCACATTGGCATTCCATTCCTTTGCAAACTTTAGTCTTTGCTGTCATTGCCAAATCCGTAAAGCTAAAACTAAACTTAATGTTGGCACTCTCATGTCAATAGCATCTCAGCTAATACATAACTTCTGCTACAAAGCTTCAGGCATAAGCCAACAGCGTATTTTGTTCTAATACAACAATTTCCAAAAGCAACTACATGGCTACATACTTGCTACAACATAGCTTCCGCTTACTTCCTATTTATTCCTTTTTTTTTTTTTTTTTTTGTATTTCGATTCATCTTGCAGCCAGCGCAGTTGTTCGTCTTCATTGTCATCGTTTGATGGGGGCGTTAAACTCATACATCACTACACTTTATCGTACATTGTACATCTTTGACTAACGTTTTTCGCAAGCGAGGTGTGTACGAAAAGACTTTATTTCAGAGGCAAATAACTATTTTAAAACTATTCAAACATGCCACGTTTTAGTGTACAACTTTGTTTTGGATTTACAAGTAAAAAAGTAGCAGCGTAAACATATATTTATGCAGTGGACTACACAAACACACACACACATATTGTCTTATGCTGCTACATATCCTCGTTGACTAACTGACGGACTGACTAAAAGTTGCACAACGCTCGTCAACGCTTCCGTTATTAACGCCCATTTTTAGCGCTTCGAGTGGAATGAGTACAACAAAAAAAAAAAAAAAGTAATAATAATAAAACGAAGAAAAGGACGAGCGCGGTCATTTTGGCAGCAGCTAGCACCGCGATATATGTACTCAGTCACTCAGCGATATATGTCAAGCATTGCCAATAGCAAGAAAAGTGTTTTGCTAAAATTGAAACAACAACGAACGTAAGAGAATGTCGTGAAAAATAGCGCTAAAATGGCGTAAATAAACTACGTCAACATTTGTAGTGGGAGTATGCATCTGTGTGTGTGTGTGTGTGTTTGCTGCTTATTTCGATTACACACCAGAGCACCCACTCACTCACTCACATGCCACACTTAAACACCACACGTGGTTGCACATGCAACATTTGCTACATTCGGAATTTCATGTGAAAAATATTTGCAATATTTGCGATTTTTTGCAATTTTCCCGACTTACAAGCGACTTGGCGCTGCCAACGACTTTAGTATGAGAAGATTTTATATTTACTTATATATTTAGTTATTGCATTTGTCGACAGCAGCAACATCGTCGAACATCGTTGCTGATGATTCTGGTTGCTGCTGAACTTCAATAAATTATTTTATTGCGACAGTTATGCTGTTGGTTTATGAATTTGTTGAAGCATACAGATTGAAACTTTTTGCCAACTTAGCGCCACATACTCAATTGCCTTGCCTTGCCTTGGTTTGGTTTGGTTGGTTGCCTGACTTGGTTGGTTTGTCTTTAGTTTAGTTGAGTGTTAAGTTGTGACTTTGCCATGTAATGTCTTGCCTTGCTGTCGTCTATTTTATGACTTCTTCTTCTTCATCTTCTTCTTGGTATATACCTAATATATATTTAATATACAGACACATGCTGACATATGTATCTGTCAGTATGTCATAACGCATTTAGTTTGTTGAGTGCGCTCTTACAGCAAATTGCAAATGACTCGTTAAATTTGCTGATGAGTAGATACGAGTATAGAGTCGCAGACTCATTTTATTTATTAGCAAAAGCTATACAAACTGAGTTGTTACATATTGTATCATCGTTTTTATTTTGCTCTTTTGATATATTGTAATAAATTTTATGCTTTGAGCTTTAATTTTTTGTATTGAAGTGATTGAATTAGATTAAAATAAAACAATTGAATTTGAGCTATGTACTTCTGTGTGTTTATTTTGACTTAAATACTTTCATAAGCTATTTTTTACCAACCATATGCTGCGTACAAAATTTATTTTTTAACAAAATTTTGACAAATATCAAAAGATTAAATTGAAAAAGTTTATGGAATGCTGTGTGTCACAAATTGTTTTAAAAGCTGAAGTTTTTTAAAAATCAAAAAAGGTTTTTAGTTGCAAAAATGATTTTTCAAAAAAAAATTTTTTAGAAAAAAAATATCAAAGGATAATAAATTTCTTTTTTTTTTTATAAATTCATTCAACTATATCGAACCAGAACTCAATTTGGCTGTTACTAAACTGGCTGTTTGAGGTAAAAATATACAAAATCTGCTTTTCATATATTTTTTGGGTAAAATTCTAAAGTGACTTTACAAAACTCGAGTAAAATATTACGCTAGCTTAGCGAAATTATTGCTTGTTGTCAAATTTAACTTCTTTTTATATCTTTTAAAAAAAATATCCCTAGAAATATGCTATACAAATATTCAAAACACATGATAATCAATAAACGCTGCTGCTGTTGTTGCTATTTTTTGCGCTTCACTTTAACATATAAAATAATCTTTAAAAAAAAAACACAAAAAAACGCTCTAGAAACAATAAGCTCAATCGCTTGGGCGTGTTCTTTGTTGACAGCAACATAAGAGCGACATTTTGTGGGTGTGCGTAAGTGTAAGTGTTAGTGGCAGTGGCAGTGTATTATTATAAAACACTTGTTCACTTTGGCGTTTGTTTTAATGCATGTCATACATGATTGATGCGCACAGCTGGACTGCGTATACGCAGCGCAACTTGACACCAAACGCTAATACACATACAAACCACACACACACACCTACAAACAGCGTAACACTTACAAGTTGTGTCAATGTGCAGCTTATGCAAAATTGCGCCGCAAGATAGGCAATGAAAAAAAAGGTCTTAAAAAATAAATAAAAAAGTAAACGATTCTAAGAGCAGCCTTCAAAAATAAAAACAACGCAAAGAAATAAGCCTCATATAAAACATTTTGCATATTGGCAACTTTTACTAGCGATATACATATGTATGTGTAATATGCACAAGGTTTGATACAACAGTTTATGGCAACTGAAAGAGTTTTACTTAATTGAGCTAAATCTTCCTCAAGCAAAAGGCACCAAGTAAGCTTTTATATCTTTTAAAGCTTTAAACTGAAAACAGATCGTTTTTGTACTTTATCATGAGTTGTACAAGTAACTTTGGGGCCTTTTGAACAATATGCTATGTGATCTGAGCGATCTGGCAATTAAAGTTTTTAATAATAATAATAATTTTTTGTATTTTTTTTTTTTTTTTTTGAGTTTTTGATTTTTTTTTTATAGTTTTTAACATTTTTTGTTTCTTTAAAACAAATCATTGAAACTTTTTAAAATAAACTTGCCTTTCGCTAAATTTGTAGGCGTGTTTGCGTTTAATAATTTTTTACTTATTTTTTATGTCAACAAGCACAAATTTTTCGACAACTACAATAATACCAAACAGTAAAGTTCACAATAGGCGTAAATCCACAAAAGGCGGCGGAGCAGGGAAAAAGGAAAGTTATTAGGATTTTTGGTTTATTTGTTTGCATTTTTTTTTTTTTATTATTATTTTTCAGCAGGGAATATGTTTAGTTTTTATATATCGACATATATTGTATATATATTCCAACGTTTTTTTTTATTTTTGTCTTTATATGTATTTGTGTATGTATGTATGTATGTGTGTGTTTGTTTTTTTCGTTAACAATTTTATTACCAGCTTGTTTTACGTTCTTTTTTTGGCAAGTTTTTTTTTTCTCTCGATTTTATGTACAAAAGTGTAAATGTATTTGTATGTGTATATGTATGTATGCTTTTGGTATGATTGTTTGTGTATACAGCTGCCCTTTTTTTTTTTTTTTTGTAGCATGCTTTTAGGCAGCGCAGCCACTTTACATCGCTAGCTCGTAATTTATTCGTGTTTATATGACTCCGGGGTTGTCGTCGTCGTCGTCGTTGTTACTAAATGCATTAGTAGCCTATTTTAGTGCTTTTTGCATTTTTGCTCTCATACAAATTGCAAAATGTATAATACATAGAAATGGCAGAAAAAATTATTGCCTACTTTTAGGCATTAAATGCGTACAAGATTAAATTACAACACTCATACGTCACGTTAAATGTACTTAGTGCCTACATACACATACACTAATCAACAAAATTTGTTCATCTATTCATCTATTGCAAGCCTAAAGTAGTACGAAATGTAGCACACCCACACTAACCTAACCGCTTAACGTACAATATCCAAACATGTAAACCAACCAATCAAATAGAAAATCAATTCCTTTACCTATAACGATCAATCATCGCTTAGCATATTAAAGTTAATCAATCAATCAATCAATCAATGAAACCACACCACTTAATCATTTAACAGCGCATAATAATCATTTAACCTGTCCTCAAACGAGACAAACGACACACACAGCCATAATCACATTATCATCTATTCAAAATTAACTCATTTGTATCCAATAACGCACTAAATTATGAGCGTACTAAATTTATAAAATTCCTTTCACTTTTTTAACTTCGCTACTAATCAAACATTTTCTTTATAAAAAAAAAAAAAAATATATTCGACTTCATTAACTTTCACATAAATCATATGCAAAGTAGTAGCTAAGAGCGTCAAAGTTTTAAACTGAGACCAAAATACAATATTTTTATACGATATAGTAGCAAAAAAAAAACAAAACAAAAACGTTATCAAAATTCTTTATGTTTTTTTTTTTTCACAAAAAAAACCAAACCAAATTTCTTGCAGGATGGACAACGCGGTCATTTAGAGGGTCTTGCATCCGTTTATTGTGAGTTGTTAATGGCTCCCTTCGGAGATATTTTAAGTGCTTTAGAAATTGCCCGGCAAGCGGCATGGGCGGAACGTAGTCCATTGAATCCTGCCGGTGGTAGCGGCAGCAGTGGTGGCAGTGGCAGCGGCGTTAGTGGCATCATCGCTGCGCAACGCAATCACGGCCATCGTGGTCATTCAAGTCACGGTCATGGCCTGCCAAATAGTCATAGTCAGCCAATTTATGTGCCAGGAAAATATTCGGTATGTATGAGCATAAACAACGACAACAACAACAAAAATCTCCACATCAACATTATCATTATATTATTAGATCATGATGATGATAATGATGATAATGATGATGGCATTGCTATGGCTTAGTTTATCCCATTCAATCCATTCATCCATCCAATTATCCACAAAACAAAATAAACACATAAATTATTAGAGGCGTTTATTAAAGGCGTTCAAAAGGTGTCGGTTAATTTACATAATTCACACAAACCTGTCCCAAAAAAAAAAAGGTAAATTTTATATTGATGTTGGTTTATAAAAGAATATATTTATTTTTTTTTATTACTCTTATTGACAGAGACTCTACACTCTACAAAATAACATAAATTATCAACTTTTAATCCAAAAAAAAAAAAAAATTTGCATGCTTCTAATTTATTTTTCGTTCGTTAAGTAAATGTCTTACTTTAGTTCTATTAGCCAAAATAGTTACTAACTTTAAGAGAAGAGGCAACAAATTTTGCGCAAAGCCAAGTCATAAATTAGCTACTTGAGTACAACACTGAAGCGCTTTAAGCCATTTTTCTTCGATTTATTTCATTTTGTTTCTGTTTTCTACCTATAAACTTCTTCTTCTTCTTTTAATTTTACACAGCGTTGCATGTTGCATGTTTTATATTTTTATTTATTTATTTTACTTTTCCTGTAAAAACTTTTCCCCCATTTTCACTTGTAATAAATATTTTTCGTACTTCTTCTATTTACTTGAATAAACATACGCAAAACTTTTAACAATTCAACAACGTTATTGCAGCCTTCGAGTTGTCTGTCCGACAAAGAAGAAGATGAAATTTATGGTTTTGGTTATGGTGTCTTTGCGCCGCGTGTTGGACGTGTTGGACTGACGCAACAGCAACAGCTGTTACAACAACAAACGTTGCAACAACAATTGCAGCAACAACAACAACAGCAGCAATTGCAACAAGCGACAATGCCCGGAACGCCACAACAACAACAGCAGCAGCAACAACAGCAACAACTGCAAGCACACAATCATCAAACACTCCCGCCAAATGCAGCACATCTTAGTTTTGTGCAACAAAAGTAAGTTGCATGAATAAAAAAAAATATTGTAGGTATATTAGAAATTAAAAACACTAAAAAAAAATTATAAATTATTATCATTTCAGCTGTTTAAGTCCACGTTCCGCGTATTTTTATGAATTTCCACCGAGTGCAGGTATGTATTGTGTCAAGAGACATGTTATTGTTTTATATAATATCATTTTGTTGTTGCGCGAGAGTGGAGAAATAGGGAACTCGTAAAGCTTATAAATTTTTTATCAGCATCAAAAACTGAAAGATATGTCCGTCTGTCTGCCATATGATTTAAACGTAACACAGACAAGAAAAATAATTAAAATCGAAAAAGAGTATTTTAAGTGTGTCCAAATGTATGTATCGGGTAGAACGGAGCATAATAGACCCTAGTCGAGACCGAGTTGATATATGTACATAGCTATGTCTGTCTGTCCGTCCGTCTGTCTGTCCTTCTCTCTGCCGCATGAAAGAGATTATCTCGGAGACTATAAGAGATAGGGCCACCATATTTGAAACTTAGGCTCTAGTGAGCCGTCAAGTGGTCACTTACGTTGAAGGTTTTCCTCTAGTTCTATTTTAAGGGGTAAACCCCATACAAAGCTAACATAAAGACTTGTTGTTTTTGCTTTATAAACTTCTTTCTATTCTAGGATCTTCAAATTTTGTATAAATTATGCCTATTATAGTCCCAATGAAATATACTCGTACAAATATGAAAAGGACCAAAAAAATATGTAGGTATAGCCCCTATAAAAATTTTGTTGAGTTTATTGAATAAAAATCCAATACAATAGAGTATGGTACTAAGATAGGACTTAACTTAAGGTACATAAAAATTGGATACAGTGTATCTTGCAGCAGAGCCTACTCTATTTCCCAACTGAGACCCCTTAATTTTATTGTATTTTTTGCTAAACCTAAAATGAAGTCTTAAGAAGTTTTTTATAACAAAAATTCTTCAATTTTTACAGAACGCGAAACAAAAAAGCGCACAACACTGGCAAGATTACTTAAAGGGTCTGAAGACGGTGAATCGTCGTGATCGAAATCAGCAGACAGCAGCACAAGTGAGAGTAAGAATTAATATAGATGATTTTAAATAAAAAAAAAACATATATAGTGCCTTTAAAAAAACAAAATCAACTCCCAATGCTAC
Organism: Leucophenga varia; assembly: GCA_018903435.1. NCBI lineage: Eukaryota > Metazoa > Arthropoda > Insecta > Diptera > Drosophilidae > Leucophenga > Leucophenga varia. The sequence goes on from JAEIFJ010001414.1 coordinate 3,217,611, forward strand.
GCATCAAAGATTTGCTACACTACATATCAAAAGTTGTCTGGAATGTTAGAGGTTTTTATTTTATTTTATAATTTTTTTTTTTTTTTTTTTGTATTTTTAAACCTTTTGTCCCCTTTCGTTGCTTATCATTTGCCATTGTCTTACAAATGAACTGCAAAAAAAAAAAAAAAAAATTGTAGATGTTTTTTTTCGGAAAGAAATTTCGTTTCTTTTTTATGTCTTTAGTGTGCCATTCTAAAGACGATCAGCAGCAAAAGAAGTAACAATGGCGCACATCAACTGCTGCTGTACTTAATCTTAACCCTGGGGACATGTAAATTTTTATGCCAGTACTTCTAAAACACTCTCTACTCATACTCTCTGCATACGACTGAATGACTGACTGACTATATATTTACTTACTTTACCGGTGCTGTACTACGTTTCCCGCAGCATATTTTGCAATGTAAAGGTTAAAAAAATTTCAACTACGTCGTCGCGGCTCACCGCCTCACAATTCAATTCCTGCATCTTTTTCATCTTTCGTCGTCGTCTTTTAGTAACATTCGCACACACAAAGGATTCATTCCTTCATTCATTCATTCATTCAGGACACTATGTGCCTTTGATTAGAGCAACCTTCAGGGAGTCTTTTGCTATTGCAGTTAGTTGAATGCTTCGAAAGTTACTTTTTTTTTTTTTAGTGCCCATGCCTCGGTGCTTTTTTGAAGAAAAATGTTTGGCAATGAAACTGTGGCTAAGATAACTGTAAACAAACAACAAAGCAAAATAAAAGAAGAAGAAGAAGGATACTGAGGTTGCACAAACCAAAGATGTAGTGAAGCGGTTGAAAGGATATAAGACAAGTTAAGCATAAGGCAGACGCCGCTCATAAATAAGCAAAGACATGCATAAATTTTTTTGCGTACAAGAAATAAAACACAGCAAAATAATAAAAGTAAATAATAAAAAGAAAAAAAAATAATGAAGGAACATTGAAAATAAGTTGAAGCAGTAAAATGCAGAAATAAGTCAAAATAAAGAAAACACAATCTTGAAATAAAATTCAGTTTAATTTGTACGAAGGCAACGCCGAAAGTTTGTGCAGAAAAAAATATTGCGTATATTCTACTCAAAACTTTAAGCGTTACACGCTCAGCTTCAAGTAATAAATAGCATAAGAATGTACAAGTAAAGATAAGAACAGGAAATGACTAAGGATATGCGTTCAAGTAGTGGCATCCCTATATCCTTTTCATTACTTTTCATCTTCTTCTTCTTCATTTCCATTATACATGTTTGCCCCTTTTTAGCAAATGGCGGCTGCGAAAGTTGCGACGTTGATGAATTTTTCAAAATATAATTAAAAAGGTTACACCTGCTTACGTTGTAGCTGGTTTTTTCAGCAGCAGAGAATTTTATTACCCACTGATTTGTTATTTATGATAAGAAAACAAACGCATTAGAAGGAGCCAACAACAACAAAAAGCAATACGCGCAAACATATTACACTTTGCTGCTGCAAGGGTCAGATACAGCAGCAGAATACATTGTAGATGGAAGGCAGTTGGTTGAGCTGTACAAAATTTGTATTAAGCATATCTGCCTTGACGTTATTAATTAAAAATTAAAACACAGTTGAAAGGTGTGAAACACCATACACAGCACAGAAAAAAATGTTAAAATAAAAACGCCAAACGCCAGGTTCCTCACTTTTAACTTTTGTTCAGCACACTTGCGGGTTCGGGCTCTGGCGATAAGACACGTAATGCGTTTTCTTGGGTTGGTCAATTTCAGCGTCGTTTGTCGACAGCGTTTGATTTATGAGTTTGCCTTTGCAGCAGTCAACCGTTTGCTTGTTGAATTTTTCATGTGCATACATATTCAATTGGGCGCAGCACTGTTCGCAATTTTAATGAGTTGAGAAAGTATCTTTTTTTTTTTTTGTGTGTTTTTATTATTTATTCAAAACGAAAAGTTTATAATTGATTTAACAAGAAATTTAATAGAAAGATTTTTTTTTTTTTTGTTTTGTTGTCTAACTTTTTATGTACTTTAATTAGCGCCAAAATTGATTATTGTTCTAATATTTTTTTTCCTTTTTTTTTTTTTTAGGCGGCTAACGAGCGACTAAGACACTTTCAGACACTTAACGGTGGCGTTGGAAATCAGCAACCAAGTTTTGAAGAGACAATCCATAGGGTAAGTGTTTACACACACACACATACACAATGGCGAGAACTTAATCTAAAGTTATGCGCAATTTTGTTATCGCAACCTAGAAGTATGCAGCATTATTTTACAGTACAAAATAAATTCGATCTAAATTCAGCGCAACATGGCGTATACATAATAACATGCATGAAACGCTTGCTGTCTCTTTCTATTTATGTATGTTTCTTTGTTGCACATACATGCATATATGAATGTGTATGTGTGTGTATGCATGTACATGTCAACAGCTGCACTTGAACAGCATAAATATTTATGCGCTAAGAACTAAACTAAAATGAAACTACAATAACAACAACAACAACAACGTTGAAAATAACTATGCTGTAGCAAAAATAAACTAAAATGCAACAAGAAAATATAATTTAATTTTTTTCTTCTTTTATTTAATTTAATTTTTTTTTTTTTTTTTTTTTGCTTCATTTTAAAAAATTTATTCTCATTACTATTGCGTTCTTTATATACCCTACACGCGTAGGAATGTGTTAGTATAGGAAGATTTGTTCCAGAAATATTATACTTATTGGCATGTTTAGTTAAAAAAACCCGGCATTCCCAATTTCCGCAAGACTCGCTTAATGTGGCGCACCATATCTGATCTAACCAGCTGCATAAAACTTCCATCTTCGAACTATTGCTCTTCCAATTCTTGTTTAAAATTAATTTTTTTAAGTGTATTTTTCGCTGAATCGCTCTATTTTGTGTAATGTGCATCAAAGCTTCGATTCAACGAAAGAAAGAAAAAACTTTTTCTTATTTAATCCAATTTTTTTTTTTTTTTTTTTTTTTTTAATTTTATGCAATTTTGTCGCATTTATATGCAATTTTTACGCTGCATTGTTGTTATATTTTTTTATTATTATTTTTATTATTGCAGTTGCGCGCTCTGTTAAGCGTCTTCGCTCTCAAAATGACATTTTACAGCAAACGCTGAAGGAGCGCCAAGCATAATGACACTCATTCATTCATTCCTTCATGCAATGCGTTTTCGAGGTGCAACTATGAACGAGACAGAAAGAAAAATAAAAACAAAACAAAAAAAATATATATTGTAACAAAGTTATAAAGCGCGAAGAGAGAAGGGTGGAGAGAGAAATTATAAAAAAAAAAATAAAGAAACGTGCTAGAAAAGTTCGTTGCATGCAACATTTAAAAGTTCATTGCCGTCGACATTCATTATTAATGACAGCGCCAACAACAATAATAATAATAATAACAACAACAACAACAACAAAACAAGATATTGCTCTACGCTCTTCACATTTATATATATTTTTGTTGTCATTGTTGTTGTTGGCAAGCATTGTGCAGGCAGCAACTATAGAACCTGCAATCAACAGCAACAGTAAATGTGCCAGGTGCAACCTCAATTGTTGTTGTTGTTGTTATCTTTGTTGTTGTTGTTTTTGTTTTTAAACCATATACATGCATATATTATGCATGATACACACAACATAGTGTGTTTTATTTTGCACTTTTATCTTCTATCTCACACATACACTCTCTCTCTCTCTCTCTCTCTACATTGTGCATTGCACTTTCAATATAAATGCAAGCAAGTTTATACAAGAAAACCATTAAAAAATACTCAAACTCCTTGTTTCATAATTTTGGTTGCTTACTCCTTTGAAGTTTTGTCTATTTTTGATGCTCCTAAAAGTAGACTATGTAAAAGTGTAGCAAGATTCCAAGATGCACAGTGAACCTGGGGTGCTGCTGCTTTTTTGCTGCTGTAACCCAAAGAAACTTTATTTGGTTGTGCATTTTGCTTTTGGCATTTTGTCGCCAACAATTTGGTTGTGTTGCATTTATTTTTATTTTTTTTTTTTTTTTTTTTTTTTTTTTTTATTATTGCTGTTCAAGCATAATTTTAAATAAACTTTATTATTGTTGCAGTTGTTGTTGTTGTCAGCAATAGCAGTAACAGCAGCAGTAGCAGCCAACGCCTTGCCTCTTTAGCTAAATTGTCTGGTGACACTTTGGCAAAACTTTTGCAAAACAAGCAATATTCTTATACAAGTAAAACATATAGACTTAAGTTTGTGCAGCTGCCTCTACTACATTCAAAAATACCTGACTGCAAGTTGCTGATATTAGTCCCACGGGTTAAATTAAGTTTGCATACTTGTGGGCGTTTTGCATACTTTGCCTCAAATTGCAAACGCATTCGTGCTGCAACATAAGTTGTTCATTTTTAAAATTACTGTAAAGAAATTTAAAGAAATAAAATTAAAAAAATTTTTAGATTTTTTTCTAAATTGATGTTAAGCTAGAATATAATTTAAATGAGATTATGAGACTTAAAGGAACAGCGGCGTATATACTTTGGGCTGAATAATTTAAAAGTGAAAATATCTGAATTTGATTCCCATGAAAAACTAAAATTCACTTTTTTATGATAAAATACTTTACAAAATTTGAATCTTTTTTCTAAAAATAATGTAATTCAAATCTATCTTCTTTTTTCCAGTTAAAAGTACAAGAAGCCATGCGCAAAAAGAAAAATTTCAACGTGAACATGAAGAGGTAAGTTTAATGTTCAATTTTTATAAGTTTTTAAATCATTTTAATATAATAAAATAGGAAAGATGGTGAATTGAGTGGGTACATTAATATCCCTAAAAGTATGCAAAAATAATAATAATTTTAAATTTTTTTGTGGAAAAAAGGGAGTCTTCATAGCATATAATTAGTTTTGTTATAAATAAGATAAAATGTGTATTTTTAAATGAAACTTATTTGATAAATAAAAACTTACTTTCTAAATATTTCTTTTTAATATTTATGCAGCTTTATGATTATTACACATACGTCATGTGTAATTCAGACATAAGATACAATAAACAAAGACTGCACTTTTAAAATAATGAAAAGATTTATTTAGTTTTGCTTGTAGCAAATAAATCTACAAAGAACAATATAAATATTCTTAAATAAAATCAAACATATTCAAAAAATAATAGAGAATGTGTATCCAAAAAACAACAAAAAATAAGATAAATAATTCAATAGATAAAATGCTTTAAGCTAAATTTTCATTATTTTATGTGTAGAGAGACTTAAATAATTGGCGCAAAATAAATATAAAAGAGCATGTTTGTGTATTTAAACAAAATAGTTTTAGATGGTTTTAAGCAATATGAAAACATTTAGAAAACATTTTTTTTTTTTTTAGTTATTCAATGTTGTGTAAAACCATGTCATGCCTAATTTCACTTTCATTCAGGTGCAATGAGAATTTTTATTAGTCAAATGCATAAGACGAAAATTTATGCAGATTTAAATACTTTTAAGTCGAAAGCACTCAGCTGTGATGAAGAAAAAAAAAGAAAAATACAAAACAAAAATTAAAAAGAAAGAAAACTGTTATTAAAACATAGAGCACAGCAATTATTTTTACTTAGAATAGGGAGAGAGAGAGAGAGAGAAAGATAAACAAAGCAATGAAATGCATGCTAACATAAATACACATACTAAAAATAGAGGAAACAAATGCTTATGCATGCAATAAGAAATGCAAACACACACACACACATACACACACAATAAATTTTAGTATGACAAGTAATGACAAAGTTTATTATACATTTTACCTAACAAAAATATAAACAAAAATCAAGAAAATAAAAATAATAAAAAAGTTTGTAAAAGAAAAAACCTGAAAATTCTTAGCAAGGACAACATTTTGAGTAAAACAATTTGTTTGTGTACTGTCAGTTGTTGTATACGAGTATTAAAATGTATGTTTATAAATGTTTCTTTTTTTTTTTTTGTTGTATGCTTTTAGGCGAAAAGCATAATTTGTGCATGTAAATATTCAAACATTTATACAAGAAGACAACAACGACAACGACAAACGTGTGCTATACACGTTTGTCTCTAATTGTAATTGCACTTATGCCAAGCATACATTTCTTTTTTTTTCTCATACTTGCTTATTTTCACTTATTTGCTTGCTCCTATTTGTATGCTACACAACACATTGTCGTTATTTTTTGTTGTTCTGCATCTCAAACTAGATATTTTCTATATGTACCTACTTCATGGCTTCTAACATCCTTCTTCTTACTTCTCTTATGCCATGCCGTACCATTTAATTCGGAAGTTATTCTGTTTCTGCTTCATTGCATCAAATATTTATACTTATACAAATGACTCTGAGTTCTCAGAATTGTTTGTTTGTTCAGCACTAATTATGCGAAAGGTGATTGTCCTGCGAAAATACTGCGCATACACATACATAAGTATATTGTTTATACAAGTATGAGCATGTATTTTTGTTGTTTTAATACATAAATTTTAATCTGAAGAAGAAAATAAAGTCAACTGTTGCAATCATTAATATTTAAAGCCCAATATTTTTTTTTTTAATCAGAACAAAATACAACAAAATGGAGCGAGTACATTTTTAGAATGTCTTCGCTTGAAATTGAAAGGAATTAGTTTCATTTCGTATGCAATGAAAAACTTTTCTCTTTACGTTTTACTTATTGTAATTGGAAAGAGTAAATTGTTGAGAATATCTATTACCAAAAATGTTTTATACAAAAATTTAATGCTCTTTTACGGCTACAGAGATGCCTCACTTAGAGATTTGAGAGTTTTAATAATGACAGCAGTTATCAAATACATATTTCATTTCGATCTTGAAATATATTTAAAAATTTTTCACATTTTCATTAAAATCTAAATATATAAAATGGTAAAAATGTTTCTATGTCCGCAATTTACGTTGAAACCGTCTTACCAGATGAGCCCCAAACCGGTTGCATTTAAAGGAAACAATGCAAATAAATTGAAATTCCACTAAAACAATGCCTAATGCATAAAATCATCTGATTGAAGCTTTCCCCAATACATTTTGGGTAATATAAAAAAAAAGGTATTTTTTAGTATGTTTTTAAGTTAGCCCCAGCCCATTTTGGTTGCGCTGCAAACAACACTAAAAATGCCACCAAAAGAACTGACATTGCACAAAACACAGCAGATGCGAAACGAAAGAGAGCTGAAAGAGCAGCCGAAACGCCCGTACAACGTAGTAGCACACGCCGGGTATCTGCTAGTAAAAAATAAAAATTTTTCTTCGTTTTAAATTTTATTTAAAAGTTTTGTTTTTTAAATTTAAAATTTAAAATGCAGCACTAAAGTATTTCATTTGAAGTAAAAATAAAAAGGTTAAAAAAAAATACATTTCGAAGGCATTTTTAATGTTGTGTATTGTGTGTGTGTGCATAAAAGCTTTTAGCTAATTTTATTATACGCTTTGTTGCCGTTGCCGTCGTCGTTGTTTCTTTTTCTGTTTTCGAGCAATGTCCTTGCTGGCAACAATAACGACAAACAGCAACATTGGCAGCAGCAACAGTAACAATATTATCGACACTAAATCTTCAGTTATATATTAAGGTACACACACATGTATTGTATATGTATTTATATAGAGCTAGACATATTTATGTTGTTGAGCGTGTCTTTGTGTATGTGTGCAGACAGCTACACTAAATTAGAATTCAGCGCACATTCAGCTATTAGGTTGCATGCAGCATTTTTTTGTAGTTTTTGCTGCTGCTTTTTTCAACTAAACTGTTTTAGTTTTCAAATGGAATTTTGTAATTTCAACGCTTTTTTTTGAAGACAGCAGACAGCTTTGAGCTTTATTTTTAGTTTGAGTTTAGTTTGAACAACGAAAACAACTAATAAGTCACACAAAAACAGCGACAAGAGCTGCTCGACAACAGTCAAGTCACGTAAAATCACAAAAGCAAAGTCATTTAAAAAAGTGTTTCTTACATTAACTGACTCGGCTGCATACTCGACTCGTACTCACTCATAGGTTTATTTCTTTGTTCAAGTTTTATTTGTTTCAATTCATACAAAAAAAAAAAATAATAAAAAAATAAATACTTGATTAAAAGGATTTTAGAACTTAGATACAATTTAAGGTGTTGGTGTGAGCTAGTATCCGAAGCAACAAATAAAATCTTTGAAAAAAAAAATACTTTAGAATTTAAACTGTTTTTTAAACAATTTTTATTATTTTTTATCTTTTTATACAGATACTACGTGATATAAGACAAGGATTAATGCAAATGAGTCGCGGCGAAGGACGTTTAGGTAAGTTTAAAATAAATATTTGCACAAAAAAAAATAGTAAATTTTATTAAAAGTAAATTGCAAGAAAAATAAACACAGACAAAAAAAAAAAAAAAAAATACATTTTTCTATTGCAAAGTCTGCAATTTTTAAGTTAAATGCGCAAGTGAGCATAAAATCTTATGTCCGTTTCCGTCATTTTTCTGCAAGAGAAAGTAAAATTGTCCTTTATGTCCTTAATGTGCATATGTATGTGTGTTTGCCACACATGTCTGAACATTATAGTACGCCGGCTGCAGTTTAGTTGCAGCTTGCAACACATTCACGACATGCGCCAGCAACAACAGCAAATCTAAAGCAAGTCAGCAGTCTATCTCTCTGCATGTCGTCCGTCCGTCGTCTGTCAGTTTGTCGTGACAACAATAGTGGAAAATTTTATTCTATTTCATTTTACATTTTTTTTCCATTTTGTGAGTTCCTTGTGCAACGATGCGTATAATAATATAACAAAATTGTTACTGCTCTTGCGCTTGTTCTCGTCGGCGGCATTCCAATTGCAATTTTTCAGTGCAGCAAAGTAAGAAACTAGCAGACAAAGTGTAGAGCTCAGACACGATCATCACACATGCAGACAGACAGACAGTTTTCATATGTAGCATGAAATTTGCTGGTAACATATGTTTTTCTCTATTTTTTTTTTTTTTTTGGAATTTAACAAGACAAAAACTTTTCACACAAATTCACTTTTAAAGTGTGTATAATAATTTTTGTATTCTTTTTTGTTTACAGCGCAACCCTTTGCCGATGATACGTATATGTATGACGATGCGTTGCGTGGTCCACACTATGCGGTCAGTGCGTTGCATCATCAAGGACATTGGTACGATGAGCCGCCATATGAAAGTGATCCGGATGATTTTCTTATGGCGGGCATTAATGGAGGACCAGCAGCAACGATACAGGTTAATATTAAAAAAAATATTTCTAATCTTTCAAATGCACAAATAACTCAACAAATATAACAACGCCCTAAAGCAGACTACAAAAAAAAATTGCTTAAATTATATATTTTCTTTTTTCTTTCGATTTTTGTTTGAAATAGTTTTTGTAATCAAATTTGATTTATGCACGCGGTTTGCCACATTTATTGGCAGTTTTTGTGTCTTGTTGAAGCATTATAGTAGCAATCGAAATGTTAAGTTACATAAGCTACTTTTTTGCAGTAGCAAGTCAAATATTCTTATGTATATTTTGCATATCAGCAGAAAGGATATTGAAGCTGCCAACAGCGGTTTTCATCGTCGTCTTCATCTTCATCTTTTTCTTTGTTATAGTTTGTTCGCTTATTCTTTGCTAACATCATCGTCATCGTCATCGCCTTGAAGCGCTACGCAAATAGACAGACGCATTGCAAATCACTTTTTGAATTTATGCGCAACATTCATTCAGTCATTCAGTCATTCTTTCTTCTTTCATTCATTCAACGACATCAACGCATTCGCGAATTGTTAATCCTGCGACTATTGTTGTTGCATCGATCCCTACGCTGCGAACACATGCATGCAAACTATCTTTCGCTTCGCCGCTCTTCTATCTTCTTCATCAATTTCGTTTCTATTCAGTGCGACAGTGCGTTGCGTTGACTTTTTAGTAACTTTCTTTTCATATGTTTTTGTGTATGGTAGGTACCCTTTACATTTTATGGAAGGAGTTTAAGTATTTGGCATAGCTTATGACAAATGCCAAAAGTCTTTCCTTCCTTCTTTGATGTATCTTTTAAAAAGTTTGTATGGCATTCCTTTAGGGCGTACAATTTTCGAATCTTAAAATAAATATGCTAGTCCTATTTTGCAGTGTAACCGATGTACACAACAGGTCTCCTAGCTTTCGAAATAGAATTTTTTTTTTTTGTAATTTTATGGAGATGTGCAAGTCGTCGCCTTGTCCAAGAATCTGGCCACTCTGAGAAAGCCAATATGTATCTGAGTCACAGCATTAGTGATGCAGCTCGGTTTCCTAGCTAAAGCTGCTGGTTCATTAGCAGATATTTCGATAGTCCGGGTACCCATAGTATCTTTAGTATTTCGATGGGTTTTTGTGTTTTGATCTTCATTCTAAAAGACTGAGCCAAGTTATTAATATATTTTTAAATCAAATCATAGCTCTAATGTATGCTTCCAAATGCATATGAAGCGTATATACACTTTAATGCCATCAAACTAATTTCTTTGGTTTTTTTTTTTTTCTTTGCACTCAAGAAGAGTTACGTCTGCTACGCCTCGTTGAATCGCGCGCGTTCAGACTTTATATCACAAGCGATTTCTTTACTTTACTGCGTTGTTCAATAACCAAAAAGTATCTGCAACTTTGATTTCTCTATGGATTTATACAAATGCCGCCGCTAGCAGCAGTAACAAGAGCAGCAGTCTGCCCACCATATTTGCGCCCACAAACGAAAGGACCTTTTGTACTCTACACTCACTCACTCGCATATTTATATCCAGTCTCTCTGTTACAAGTTGTATGTCTACACTCTCAGCTCAACTCAACTCAGCTCAGCTCAAGTTTACTGTTCGTTTCGTTTAGTTTTCTTTATTAAATTATACGCTGAATATATTTCAACTTGTGCATTGATTTCGATTTCTTTTCGCAACTTTTTAGTTTATTTTTTAGAATTTTTTTCTCGTTCTTTGCTGTGTTGAACTCACTTTATTTTTATTGACATCAGAAAGTGCATAATTCTTGTTGACTTACAACTTGCCTTCTTTAGATTTCAATATTTTTGCAACAAAGTGCTTAGCTATCTGCTGCGTCGGAAGTGCTGTGCTACGCTTTGTTGCCAACATTCGCAATCTTCGTGGTTGTTGTTGTTGTTGCCTTTGCGCATAATTTTTTGTCATAAGTTGCGCTTTTGTCAGAACATTAGTGGTTAGCAAATGGCTGCCTGACTGACTGACTGACTAGCTTACTAGCGAAATTTGTTTTTCTTTCCTTAATACAAATCATTCACTCAAACGAAACGAAAAGCAACGCGCAACGCAATTCAACATAAAGTAAAATCAACTTTATCCTTAGAGATATCCTTAGACGACGACAACGGCATTCAAATGCTTTCAATTTATGTTTCTCTTTGATGTCAAATTTACCAAAGTGAAATAAGCAAAAAAAAAAAAAAAAAAAATGATTGAATGAAAACTTTGTGGTTTCTTTGCGTAAATATTGAATATCGCAGATACGCAGCTTAAAAAGGTTAAACAGTTTGATTTGCTTCAAAGTTTGTTTGATTTACATTTTTTTTCTGACTTAAAATGTTGACAACGCAAATAGTTTAACTTCAGATTTTTCTTATATGTTTTTTTTTTTCATTATTCAAGAATTAACTTTCCAATTAAATTGAGAATATAAAATTTACGGCAATACAAAATAAAACTTTACAATTTCCGTTTCAAAAAAAACCGTAAAAAATATTTTAAATACCGCAACAAACAAATAAAAAAGAAAAAACAAAGCATTTCCAAAAAATAATACCATCAAAAAAAAGGAAAAACGTATAAACTTTCTTCAAAAGCAACCGCAACGAAGTGTAGCGCAGTTTTAGGCAAAATACAGCAAAACAAAATAAAACTTTTATAACTTTGTTAATTTTTCATAATTTTCATGCCACAGTCAAGCTTATTTTAAGTTACAGAAACGCTGAAAAAACAAACTTTAACTAATCCGTACCGTTTTTTTTTTTTTTTATTTTTTGTTGCAGGGTGGCCGTGTACGTTTTGTAAATCGCGAAAGTACGGGCGTAATTTCATTAAGATCTGCCGGAGATATTTCACTGCCACAACGAGGACCGCCGCGACGTGGCCTTATCGTGCCACAACAGCCGCCAAATCCACCGACAATAATACCACTGACGCATGCCAGGTAAGTGCTTAAGTACAAAGTGGCTAATATATACATAGCTGCCTTATTATGGAATACTTGCCTTGCCAACTGTTCCCAATACTATTATTATTATTTTATTATTATTTTATTATTATTATTATTTCAATTTGCATTGTTGTTGCCAGAACGCATAAATAATAAATATTCGAATGAAAGATGTAATGAAAAGTGCTGCTAAGAGCTGCGCCAAAACACAACTTTTGCTATTTGACAAGAAAATGCGTTGGAGATTAACTTGTATTTATTGCTTTAAATATTTCGTCGATTTATACTTTTAAGAGGCCTTCTTTGCATTTATTATGCATATTAAATTTTAAAGTATACACTGCGTATGTGTATTAGAATTCATGTTATTTAAGAATATATTACAAAATTTAAAGAACATTAAGTAAACGCAATGTAAGTGTGCAAATATTTTGAGGTGTGCTTTTAGGCGTTCATATACAAACTTGTCTGTGTGTAAAAACGCCCCTAATAGCCCCAAAAAAATATATTTTAACAACAAATAAGGCGGTTTCTTTCTAATAAACCCAATAAAATAAATAAAATACAAAATCATAGACTTTACCTTTATTAAATTGGTTCAATAAAAATCAAGCAATACATAATTTACTTCCTCTTAACTGATTTCTACTGCATCTTTACTTTTTTTTTTTTTTTTTTTTGGACCCAAAACGACAACAAATTTCCGTAAACGAAGTTATAGGAAAAAAGGGTCAGCAAGAAATTACGCACTGAAGTAAAAAAATTCACCACACTAATGTGCATTAACCCGTAAAAAAGGCAAACATTTAACTCTCCACTAATAGTTGTCAAGGACACCGAAAAGGAGACACACACACACACATATACACACATGTATACAGATAACAGGAACACAAAGCAATTCAAAAGCCAAAATTTATATGTCAATTTTCAACATAAAAAAAGGTGCGCTCGGGTTAAAGTATGAAGTGGGTTCAAACAATAAAAAAAAAAAAGGATTCTTTCCTGTGTCCACGTCAGACATAAAAAGCTAAACAAGTTATGCACTTCATTATTGTTGTTATCAATCGAACACAGACACTTACTTGAATGACAGATGAACTAAATGAAACTGTGTGTAGGTAGGTAGGTAGGAGTCGGAGTAAATGCTGATCAAATGAATAACGAAGGTTAAAAGGATATAGTAGTATCAGTCGTCGTTGTAAGAAGAAGAAATAAAATGAAATTAAAATGATGTAGTGTAACAACCGCAGAAACAGCCACAGTTGAATACGACAAAAGCTATTGAAGCGCAAGTCATCAATTTTATATTGTTACGCACTTCTTGAAGAAGCCAGCCAGTCAGCCAGTCAGCCAGGATAAAAGTATAAAACGATAGAAATACAGACAAACAATCAAACTAATAAGAAACTCACTCACTCACACACAATAATAATAGTAGTCGACACTTGAACGAAATGCTATTGTCCATCACTGTCAGTCGTTGTCGGCAGCAGCAGCAGCATCTTTAGGAGCAGAGCGAAATATCGAATGGACAGTAGCTGATAACTTCTTATTGTAAAATACAAAGATAGTCAGCCAGTCAGTCAGTCAGTCACTTGGGTCGGATCAAAACGCTTCAGACTTAGCAAGTGAGTCTGTGAATGAACGAATGAAAGCAATTAGATGCCTTTTTTTTCCACACGTACGCACAACACTGACAGTTAACAGAAATAGTAAAACAAAATGAAATGAAAAGAAAAGAAAAGAAAAGAAAAGAAAAGAAAAGAAAAGAAAAGAAAAGAAAAAAAAAAGTTTAGTAAATAAGTTGAACAAAGCTACGCAAAGTTCAGAAATACAAACACGTTTCGAAACGTGCAAAAATAACGTATACGCCCCGTGTGACCACATGTTTACAATAGCAAGTAAGTTACTGACTCACTGACAATCAGACAATCTGTCTGTCTGTCTGTCTGTCTTTCTGTGTATGTCTATGTATTTTCCTAGATCTCTTGCTATTTCAATGTCAGAGTGCAAAACATTGCGGCCAATAAAGTCAATAAAAAGATAAATAAAAAGCGCTGGCAAATATTGAAATAGGATTTTGTTATTTTATCTACAAAGGACGTTTTTATTTTTATTTTTTAAATGAAGAAAATATATTCAAAATATTTAATTTTTTTAATTTTGCTTATAAATCGTATCTAATTTTATTGTTATTCTTTTTGCAGATCCCACGATCGAGAAAGCGGTGACTATGCGGGCTCAATTTCGGATCTACAAAGTGTTACCTCACGTCTAAGCACAGTTTCGGTAAGTAAAGTGAAGTGAAGTGAAGTGAAGAAAAGTACCAAGCTATTTATCTGCTTAAGCTTAGCAAAGTCAACAATTTACCAAATGTCCGTCCGTCATTTTTATTCACTTAGTTTAAAAGACATTGAGCTAAATTCTTGAAGCTCTTGGCCACGATTAAATTTAGTCAAAAATATAAACCTAAAGTACACCTGTTTTTTGCAAGCGAAGTTGGCAACGCTGCAAATTTGATACATGGATGCAATTTGTAAAATTTAAAATTTATGATTTGTAATTCATGAGTTAGCTTTCCGTATCGGTTAGCTGTAAATAAATAATACAAATAAGAGCAGTAAAACGAGCTGATAAGTTGTCGTGGCGGAAAATGAAACAGCGCTGTCCCTGCTGTCACTTCCATTCATTTTTCTTGGACCGAACCTTGTAAAGTTTACAAAATAATAAGTAGTTTTTTTCTAGTTTTTATATGGAAACAATTTTTATTTAAAGTGCCACTTTGCTTTTGAAGACGTTATTATCCTAAAATTTAAGCTCTATTTGAACTTTCTACGTCTGAACTTAATCTGGGAAGAAAGAATGCCTCGCATATTAAGCCGTTTTACATGCCTCGATTATATAAGTATGCAATTCTTTTTTAAAGTAAAGGTACATTTTGTAAAATTTAACTTTATGCCTGTCTGTCTGTCTGTCTATTTAAATGTCGTCGTCTAAATTGATTAAGTGCACTTTGACAACAAACTTTTTGGCAAATAATTTCGCCTACGTTAGCGAAAGAAGCATTGCACAAAAAAAAAATGGCAAATAAAAAGAGGAAAAATATAAAAAGACTTTTGTAAAAAGCTTTTAGAAAAGTTTTGATTTCCTTGCAACACAACGGACAAAGTCCAAATCGAAATCGAATACTACGACTACAATATATCGTATATATACGTAACAACTATTTACAAACGATTGTGACGCTGATGACAACGACAACGACGATGACGACGACGACGGTATTACTTAGTTCCACTTAAGCCAACTTTAGCAAATACTCTCGTACAAGCAGGAGTAGTACTACGAATGAATTACATACACAGTACATGGCAAATGGCAAACGAACAAACAAATGTAAAACTCGCACATTTTGTTGTTTGCATCCTTCGTCCTTTTACTATTTGCTTGAATTTGTGACTTTGAAAAAAGTTTAGTTGTGCTGACTCTTTCTTTTTTCTCTATTTTCCTTTCTTTTTTTTTCTCTATTCTTATGCCAACATTCAAATTCTACGTCTTCTTTTTCTTTTGCTTTACAGATTGGCACAAACAATTGCACGGCACGTTATCGCACGCTGAGTGGCGGCATCGGTGAATCGCCATCACTGTCGCCAAGTCCTTCGTCCGATTACGAGGATATTGGTGCAACGCGTGGTCTACCACCCAGTCTATCTGTTGCAGCAGCAGCAGCTGCAGCGGCAAAGAGCAAGAAGAATGGCATGCCGCACAAGGTGAACATCATCAGTCAGAAGGCAACGGTGCATCATGTAAGTTAATTAAAGTTCAAACTGTGTCCTTTTTTTTTTTTTTTTTTTTTTGTTTTTGGCATTGAGACAAATGGAACTCTCTGTGTGTGTGTGCATGTGTGTATGTGTGTGCGTTTTTGTTTTCGTATGCGAAATGCAATTTCTAATCCCAAACGCAAATCTTCAAATCAAAAAGTTTCGATTGGCTTTTGGCTGCACGCTTCACTTCTCCACTTCGGAACTTACTCCATGCAATCATAAACTCCATTCGAATTAGTCGCACTGACTTTTGTATTTTACACACTAAGTCCTTTTTTTTTTTTTTTTTTTTTTTTTTTTATTTATGCTGCACACTGCAGTTTACTGTAGGCTTTTAAGCTAGTACCGGGTGTGTTTTTTTTTTTTTTTTATTGGCTTTAGTTTGTTATTTGTGTATCGCAGCGAAACGAGTGCAAATCTCTTTTAAATCGCTGCTTCAACTGAAAGCGCATTTACTGCAGCTTAACAGTTTGTCCATCGTCGTTACTACTCGTACTACTTAAAATTTACTAAATGTGTATATGTATATGTATGTATGTATATGTATACTTATCTATACAACCAAATGCCAATCCTTTTTCTGCTTTTTCCTGTGCATTACAAAAATCTAATTAGCTCCGGTTTATGTGCAATGCAATGCATTGCGGTCATTTGTATGCCTGATTGCCCAAAAGTTACACGGCAAGTTTCATTTCGAAGTGCTTTTATATTTTTTAAACTGCAATATATCGCCGCTTCATGTTCAGGACATGGAGGGGAAATGAAAGGACATGCACTCTAAATGCAAATGCCTGTTTAATGAGTTTTCATGCAACGTTTTTCGTTCGTTTTTCGTTTTTTTTTTCTGTTTAAAAACAATTTTTCATGGTTTACAATAATCGAAAAAAAAAAAAAAAAAAAAGGAATTTAAATGCAGCTGGATTGGGGTTAACAAAACAAAAAAAAAAAAAGAGGAATGTTTGTATGACAAGCAGACACAAAAAACCGAAAAGTTCATTTTGACTTTGAAAAATTCTTTTGGTTTAGACAACTTTTTATTTATACATAAAACTCAAACTTTTTGTTTTTTTTTTTTTTACCCTAAGTATTCGCGTTCGACAACAGACAAAAGCGAATGATAAAACTTTGATGCACAATGATGATGCTATATTTTGGCGCATTTAAGGGTTAAAGCAGGTTTTTGTTTTTTTTTTTTTTTTTTTTTTTGTCTCTCCCCGCCGTTCAAAGTTAGTTTTAGAGTTAACGGTTGAGTTGTGAAAACTTTCACTTTTGGTATAACCATTTGCATAGGCTATATTCCAAGTAAAAAAAAAGTTTTACAAAAAAACTCAAAAAAAAAAAAAAATTTAAGTACTCAAATATGTAAATATTTGTCTGACAACTTTAAGGTATTTACATTGTTTTGCAATCGTGCAACATTGCAAAAATATTTGCAACGATGCAATGTTAGTGTTGTAAAACAAACACGAAGATTTAGCAAGTGGCCCGAATATTGGTATATTTTTTTTTGTAAGAATGATGCAATGTACAGCGAGCATTTGGACGAGGGTTGCTTGATTTTTCAGCGGCATAAACTTTGTCCATTAGTTCATCTGATTTTTTTAATGGAATATTGCAAGCCATGCAATTAATATAATCAAATATTTTTAGTACTTCAATATTTTTATTCATAGATAGATTTCCTTGTGATTTTATGGTAGCATTTTCCTTACACTGTTTTTTTTTTTTGCTCTTACGGTAGTTTGGACCTCCATCATCCTTGCCCCTGCCGCGGAACTATCCACCTGTGGATTTATCTGCCATCTGGTGTACTTCTGTTGGGACTAGCCATCATTGCATTTGGTACACTTTTATCCTGTATGTGTCTCACGGTTTTTTTTTTTTTTTTTACATCGTTGGTAACCGCCCCCGACCAACCTCACCTCGGAGGAGTCGCTCTTTAGACGGCTTTTACGTCAAGCTGTGACTGCTGTGGTAGCATTCTTGTCCGTCCGCTCATCACACGGGCAAAAACTTAGTTTCACCTTAAAAAAAGAATATAAAATCTCAAAGAGCCAATAGAGCGAAGTTGCTGTGTTGCTATGTTGCATTTTGCACTATTGCACTTATTACACTATTGCAAAATAATTTACTAGTAGCGAGTGAAACTCAATATCAAAAAACAAAATTTTTCCTCTGTAGTTTGATATTCCAGGAGGTTATAACAACCTAAAAACTATTGTGTAGACTTACATGTGTTGTTCTAAGCCAATCTAGAGCTAAAATTTATTTTCAATACCAAAGCCAATAACTTAAATTAACTTAAAAATTAAAATTCAAAAAAAAAAAAAAAAAATGATAACAAAGGAAACAAAGAATTCGTAAGCCGCTAAGCACTTTTAAAGTTTTAATTTAATACATTTGTGTGTGTGTGTGTGTGCGTATGTGTGTATATCGAATGTAAAAGTGTTTGCTATTAAACTTTTTAATGATTTAACTAATAAAACTTTCGTTCCCTTTTTTCTTCCTTCTTTTATTTTTCTATGCTTTGCTTCGCTTCGACATTTTTACAACGTTGCCGCATTGGATGCTTCGTGCTCTTGCAACTATTTTCATTACACGCTACGCTGCTGCTGCTACTGTCGAAAAATCACAATTCAAACGATACAATACAACGATGGCAACTCATCATCATCATCAACATTGTGACATTCAATCGTATCGAATCGTATTACATCATATCTCATCACATCACATCTCATCACATCATTTCGCATCATGGCAGTCAAGTGATATGCGTAGCTCACCAAAGGATATTGCTGCATTTAATGAAAACGGCCGAAACTTTGTTGCCACAAAGGAGACTTCAAGGGATTTCAGTAATTCCCAAGATAACACCGACCGCGGTAGTATGAGCGATCAGGCTTTTGCTTGCTCCGCAAGTTCCGTCGAAAGTTTACCCAGCGCATCCGGTTCAAGTAAGTTGATTGAGCTGAACTGAACTGAACTAAACTGAAACTGAAATGCTTGAGCTTTAGCTATGGCTGAGTGAATTGATCCAAGCTGAGCTGCTTTTAGTATGATACGCCAAAGTATATGCTTGCCTTTAACTTTTATACTGGAATATGAGAGCATATGTGGTGTGTTAGTGGTTTCTTGGTTTTTTTTTATACACTACACATTTAATGTGACTGGTATATTAACTTTGTTAGTCTCTTAGTTAGTTAGTTTTTGAAGTTCCTCTTAAACTAAAATATGCAGCGTATTAGCGCATTAGTTCTACTCAGCTAAATCTTTTTTTTTCATATAGAAAATTCCCAGACGCAGACTATAAGAGCGAGAAATTTTCGCTAAAGCAACCCAACCAATGTGTATTTGGTCTATTAACATTTTGCTTTTTGTTGTTGTTGTTATTTTAAATATTTTATTTTTATTTTTCGGTATAAAAATACCACAACAACAACAACAAAAACAAAAGCAAGAAAAACACCATTAAATAAAGGGTGCAGTTTAGTTTAGTATAGCGAAGAGGCGAACAGAGGAGAGCAGGGTAGGGCAATAGCAATAACTTGAAAATTTTCCAAACTTAATGAATTTTTAATGCACTTTCAAAATGAGAAAGTTTACTTTTTACGCTCGCTTCATGACGCGTTACATGAAAATGCATAAGAAGGATGGATTGAAGGATGAAGTAACATTTTGCAGCAGCAAACATTGGCCACTGCCTGCCACTATTCCCCTCTGTTGCTGCGCTTGTTTTTGTTCTTGCGGCGACTGCATTACTGCTGCATACGCTCTAAGCTTTTGGCAGGAGTTGTGTATAAATCCTGACATTACAAAAGGGCGAAGTGCTGCTGTTGCTGCTGCTACGAGTATTGCCGCTGTTTCTGGGTTTTAATGAACAAAACTTTGACTATGCTGCTAGATTCACAAATTCTCAAGTAAATAAAAAGTGAAGAAAATAAAAAAATTTAAAAAATAACAAACAAAAAAAAAATTTAAAAAAAAAAAAAAAAATGAGAAGACAGAGGCACTCATAATCCATGCGGGTGTAGAGCAGCAGCCGAAGTTGAGAAGGCGCACAAAAATTGTTGTGCTGCCACAAAGGACAAAGCAAGGATTAGTACGCTTTCTAAACTTGTGAAGTGCATATTTGAATATATAAATATTAACTTGAAGTCGTCCTCTGTGTATGTGCGTATTTTCTCTTTAGTTTAGTTTTTTTTTTTTTGGTTTTTTTTTTTTTTTTTTTTTAAGCCAGCATGCGCAAAAATATTTGAAAAGTTTTTAATTAACCATCGAAGGCGGCTTGGATTGAGATTTGCCAACTCGCCTCAAGAGTTTGTGTTGCTGCTGCTGCGGTGAGCTGTAGATTTTATTTAGCAAGCAAATTTAGCAAGAAGAATGGTTTTATATAAACAGTTTTCTTTTTGCCTTGTCTAAAATTTCAATATGCCCCAAAAGTATTTCTCTAATTTTTATGTTTTATATCAAATTAAATGCTTTTTTTTTTTCTTCTTTTTCGACATTTTACACAGGCACACAAGCGCTTGTACGTCCCGGCAGTCCGCATAGTTCCATCTCTACCGAAGATCGCACATCTTTAGCAACAATTTGCAAAGCCAAAGCACTTGTCGATAGCATGCCAAATCCATACGATAAGGAAGCACTTAAATTTAAGGTAAGCAGCAACAAAAGCAGCGTCATCGACGACATTATTGAATGTTGTAGAGCATCCTTTTGTAAGCACAAAAATTTCTTTATTCTTTTCAGAAAGGAGAGATTATCGAGGTGTTGTCAATGAACGCATCTGGCATCTGGAAGGGTCGTTGCCACGGACGTGTGGGACACTTTAAGTTCATTAATGTCGAAGTGCTGCCCGAACAGCGCATGAAGAGCTCAAGCAGTAAAACGTTAGCATCCGGCAGCATTGGCATTGGCATCAGCAATATTGGCGGTGGTGGCAATGTTGTCATCGGTGGTGGTGGCGTCGGTGGCGTAGGCATTGGCGTTGGCAGTAGTAGCGGTCGTTTATCGGGCGGTAATGGGCCAAGCTCAGTTGAGGATTTATTGTATCGCATTGGTTTAAAGGAATACACTTCCGTCTTTGTTTTGAATGGGTAAGCGGCTTTGCGAAATTAAGTTATACCCAACCCTTTTTTTCTTTGATTGATACTTACTTTCAATTGCTGCATTACAGGTACGAAGACTTGGAACTATTTCAAAGAACTTGAGCCGGCCGATTTGGATTATTTGGGCATTTTAAATCAGGAGCATCGAGCAAAGCTATTGACTGCTGTGCAATTGCTGCATGACATTGAATGTAAGTAGAAACAAATTCCTGTAGTCCAATTGTAGTTGTTGTTATATTCCAATAACATTTTTTCCCAAAAACAAAAAAAAAATCGAAAACCACACAAACCAATTTACATGACAAACCATCACAAAAAAAAAACAAAACACTCACAGCTACAAATTTCGCACCGACAGGTTCCGATGGCGACATTGCTGGTTCGAGCTCTGAAAACGATGAGACACGTCTGAACAATATAAACACCAAACATGGCATTTCACCATTTGGACGACGTCATTTTCCGCGTGACTCTGGCTGCTACGAAGGCTCACCGGTGCCCGGTACACAAACAACAAATGCTAATATACATTCCAACGAAGAATCGAATAGTCTTGACGATGTCGTCTCCAAATGTAATAGTGAAATAATGAAACGCGTCGAGAGTGCACGACGCCAAAAGGATAATCCATTTAAGGCAACATTACCAGCACGCGTTGGTAAAAAGTCATTCCTCGGCGGCGGTGGTGGTAATGGACTTATGGGTCACGATGATACACTTACACGCGGTGGTTTGAGTGAGAAATCAAGCGATTCTGGTGTGAGCAGCAGCTCACTGTCTTCGGGACCATTAAAGAGTAGCACTTAACATTTACCGACCATACTTGCCCATGAATTACTGCTCGGCGTTGGTTTGGGCGGCAGTAATTGCGGCGGCGGTAGCAGCAATGGGGGCGCCACATCGCCCACAACATCCGTCGCATCGGCTAGTATGGTTGGTTGTAGTAGCAGTAGCAGCAGTGCAGCGGCAGCATATAATGCCACTGCACCGTTGGGTAATATTTGTAATACCCTACCCCATGCGCCCTGCTCCTCATCCGCCACAACAATAAACTCCTTGCATCCCGCATCGAACGCATCGAATGCATCAGCAGCAGCAGCAACAACACAAGCAGCTGCAGCCCTTAATAGTAGTGGTCTGTCAAATAATTTACCTTTAAATCGTAATTTAGTCATGCTTAGGAATCATTTACGCAAAAATACAAACGCAACAAATACAAACGACGATAAGGTTCAATAACCCAATCAACAACAACAACATTATTTAAGCTATATTTCGTCGCATATATATGCGATATATATATAGAAAGTCAGTCAAGTCAGTCAAGTGAGTGTAAAAGTATGTCTTAACTAATTTTACGAATTGTTCTTAAAGTTTATTATTTTCATTTTTTTTTTTTTTTTTTTAGTTTTTGAACTGTTTTTAAATTGCTGTGATTCGTTAACTGAAACGAGATTTATTATTATTATTATTATATAATTAATTAATAATATAATTAACAAAAAAAAAAAAAAAAACAATTTGCTTAAGTTCAAATGTACAGTAAGTCGCAAAATTATGCGCAAAATAAAACAAGAATTCAGTCCTTCCTCCGATAGTGTTGGCATTTATACAAATAAAAAAAATGCATTGTCTTGCACAATGTGTGGGGTCATAAATGCTTCAAAATCTAGTTATAAGATATACATATAATAAATTGTAAGTGATTCTTTAGCATTTATTTAAAATTAAATTTTCTTTTTTTTTTATTTCTAAGGGTGATAATTAAATACGTCCAACTTAAAGCTACTTTATATAACTTATAAACTCATAAACAGTTGATTTCTTATTGATTTTCTCATTTAAAAAAAAAAAAACCTATAAAATACAACAGATTCCTAATTCTTTGCTAATAAAATAGCGCAAACAATAGACCAATTAATATTAAAGCATTTAAATTAATTTAAATTTAAAAATAATAAAAAAAAAAAAATAACACTCAAACACCAAACTGCCATTTTTAAAACTATTTTATTGAATTATTTTGAGTTAGTTTTATGTTTAGCTTGTATATGTAGACAAAAAACATTTTTTTTTTATAAATAATCCGTCAAAATGTAAATTAAAAAAAAAAACTAAAATAAAATACGCTAAGCAATATTCAGAATTTTAATTATTAAATAAGAAACAAACAAAAATATGAGTTGTATATAAATTAAAAAAAAAAAAAAAAAAAAAAAGAAAACATAAAAATTTAAGTGCATTTATATTGCATTTTTATTTTAAAAATATATTTTTTTTCTATATATAAAAAAAAAAAAAATTGGAACAAACTGAAAATTAATTTTTAACAAATTTCCAAAATTTAGCAATAATAATCAAAACGAATGAGAGACAATGATAAACGAAAAAAAATCTTGAATGCATAATTTCAGGCGTGGAAAACTAGTTAGAAAGAATGTAAGCAAGTTTTAAGACAAAGAATGATATAAAAATTAAGAAAAAAAATAAAATACAATTTAGTTAATATTGTTAAACAACAAAAAAAAAAAAAAAAAAGAAAAGTAAAAGAAAATTATTAGGGAAAACTCATTTTTTAATTAAGCACAAACACAAATCTATTTATTATAAATAACTTTAAAAAAAAAAGAAACAAAAATCATTTAGTAAAGAAAAGCAATTTCAAAACGAATAGCATATAGAAAATATATATAAATATTTATAAAAAAAAATATTAGAATAGCTAAAATGTGTTTATTTTTATTTCTAGTGTAAAAAAAAAAAGTAAATTAATAAAATAACAAAGAATAAACTTCCAACTTATTAAAAATAAAACGCATTTTAACTATTCACTTCCGCAAGACACAAAAAAAATTTCTGCTTAAATAAATTTAAAGTTAATAATTAACCAGAAAAAAATTCACAGAAACAAAAAAAAAAAACAAAATCGAAAATGTTTAAATTTAGCAATTTAAAAACGTTTAACAAAAAAATAAATAACTATTGCATAAGCCTGTAAATTATATAAAATATTTATAAATATATTCTATAAAATAAAATAAAATATGCAAATAGCCAGAAATAAAGTTTTTATGAATTCTATGTAAAATTATGTAATTTAAAATAACAAAATAAAAAAAGTTAGTAATAAAATCTTGAAAAAAATAATAACAAATAAAAACAAACAAAAAAATTTATGCATAAATGCAAATGAAAGTCAACACCACGCAACATTAAAATTTAAAATAAAATATTAAAATATTGTTCATGAAAGTAAATATTAAAAAAAAAAAAAAAATAAAATTAAACAAAAATACAACACATTTAAATAAAAACAATTGTGGTAAAAAAAATCATAATATTGTATAACATTGAAGAAATAAAGAATGCAACTTTTAGTAAAACAATCCATGAAAAATTAAAATTTATGATTATATCTATTCAAAAACAAAACAAAAATCTTTCGAATAAAAATCAACATATCTATGAAAATAAATATTTAAACGTGACTTTTTACTTTTTATGTGGAGTGTCGAATGGGCAGAATCAAAGTTTTTCTGAAGGTAATAAAAGCTAAACTTACATGAATGACAGCGTCGAAATATAAGTTGATAAATACTGGAAAATGGTTGGTATTGGAACAACAAATGATTTGACTTAAGATGAGCTTTAAATGTTTATAAATATTAAATCTTAAGAACTCCAATAAGATGTAGAGATACTTATTTGATTGATTTTTACTATAGTTAAAAATTTTAAAAATATAGAATTGTTTAAAAAAAAGCAATATATGTACTTTAAAGCATTTTTATCTTGAATCGGATCATGATAGACCTAAATGTCTCAAAAAATATTTAATAGAAAATTCATAAAGCCGATTTGGACGTATGGCTCCGAACTATGGGGAAATGCAAATGCAAGGAATGTAGAAATAATGCATAGATCCCAATCAAATATATTAAGAACACTAACTTTTTATTTTATTTTTTTTTTTTTTTGGCTGTGTAGTCGATTGTACAATATTTCATTCCTATTCAATCGATCATTTTGCATACTGCTAACTAGCCGCTTTAGAGTCTGAGATTTTTTTATTCAAAGAGAATTTTGGAACACGTTTGGCGGCACTTCTACGGGCAGATGAACTTATAATGAGGCTATAAATATTAAATAAGCATACAAAAAAATTGTTGCATACCATTGGGCTGAATTGGAGTTATTAAATTCAACCAGCCTAAAACTATGCAATGCCCACAACGTTTCCAAATGAATCGAGTAATATAAATGAAGAGCCCTGTATTCCCAGTATTTTTGAGTATATAGTATGTTTATATTTGTGATAAGGGGCATCCATTAATCAAAATATCAGGTTGCTTAAAAGATACCTTTGGCCCACATGTATTGATTTTTATACATTCTGTATTGTAAACATTTTATATTTATTGTAGCATAATTTTTAAAACATTCAAAAACAGGTTCGCTGTGTTGCGGTTCTATTTTCGAAATGCCAAAGTGTTTAGGGGCATTTTCTATACTTGCTAGGGAAATCTATTTGATACAATATTATTATTTCAACATTAAAATGATTCATCACTGTCAGCATAAAGTACTTATTTCAATCTTGTCGTAGTAATTCATAAATGCTTATCAACGAAATGTAATTCATTTTAATAATATTTAAAATAAAATTACTGAACTGTTTAATGTTTACTGACCTTACACATACTGCATTACAAAAATAAAAAGCATTAATAATGATTATTCAAACAAGTGAAACAGAAAAGTATCTCGACTATTAAACACCCTGCGAAACGCCCAGAGAGAGAGAATTTTGAATTGTTTACAAATAGAAAAAGAAAGTATGATATTTTTATGAAGCACCTTGTAAAGGCAACACCGCCAAACTGTTACTGCTGTATGGTAATGCTTAAAAGGGTATATGGTAAAAAAGAGCTTTTTTCTTGTGAACAAATTTAATAAAATTTCTTTTAGTACACGCTTTTCTTCGCTACGCAGGGTATATAGTAAAACTGATAATAAATTCTGTGTGGCTGATTATTTTGAAATGCACGTGTCTAATTCATTGAAACGCGCACAGCATACTTGACTATTTGAAATGTTTTGAGAGAAAACACTTCAATGTCGTCGTCGTCGTTACCGCTTTCTACACTAAAACACCCTCTAAGCACTAAGCACAAATATCTTATTGTGCTGATAGTATAAAGCATGCCGCCATTCTGAAAAATTACCTTCGATTATACTTAATACATAGTAAACTATTTCTTTTTTTTTTTTCAATTTTAGTTGTAGTCTGCGAGAAGGGGTAAATCTGATTAGTACAAATAAATTATATTAATAAAATTATTCTGTAAAACAAAAAAAAAAAAAAAAAGAGTAAATCGTAAACACTACAAGTATATTTATTTGTATATACATATATGATGCATATTTATATTATAGATATGTGTACAAGTTTGTCTGTTCAGCTGATTATGCGGGCACTGAACGACATTAAACAGCGCCTTGACAATCATTTGAGTAGATTA
Organism: Leucophenga varia; assembly: GCA_018903435.1. Taxonomy (NCBI): domain Eukaryota; kingdom Metazoa; phylum Arthropoda; class Insecta; order Diptera; family Drosophilidae; genus Leucophenga; species Leucophenga varia. The sequence goes on from JAEIFJ010001414.1 coordinate 3,244,293, forward strand.
AAAGCAAGTTTCATTATGTTTCTTTCATAAATAGATTTAAAAAGAGTATCGCATCTCATTGTCTTCAGACCGTGATTATCTGATATTCTGGTTGGTATTCTGTGCGAAAACAAAAGCTGCTGCAGCTGTTGATCATTATGATTATGATGATAATGACAATAATGATAATGACGACAGATGTGTGTTGTGTCTCTGAACTGACTACTTTCGAGTATTTGTTTTAAAAGCGGGGTGGGAGGAAGCAAAGTAGTAAACAGAAATTTACGCTAAACTACTTTACTAAATTGTTAAATTGCTTTTATCTTTTTTTTACATAGATCATACATATATATGTATGTATATGTATATGAAGGTATGTACATATATATTCATATACGAAAATTGATATTGTGTCTTTAATTTTATTTTTTACAATTTTATTTTTTTTTTTTACTTTTATTTTGTTTCTAGTTTAGTTTCCGTGAGATTTTCTAGCGTTCACAAGTGCTAACGCGGATAACTTTGTAGAATAGTTGAAAAGAAGTTTAAAAAAAAGAAATTCAAAAAATTTTTTTTTAATTTACAAATGGTTTGCGAGAATTTATTTAAATCGGTTTATCGCGCCTAATCTGCTGGACTAAAAATAACTGCCTTAATTGCAGTTGCAGAAACTATCACAGTCATATTTTAGGTAAAAGAAATATAAAAATAATATTTTTATACCCATGACACACAGTGTGAAAGATGTATTCAATTTGCCTATAAGTTTGTACGCATTAAAGAAGTCATCGGAGACCCCATAAAGTATATATATATTTAGCCATGTACGTCTGTCTGTCTGTTGTAATGAGTTTTACCCGGAAACTTGTAAATGCTTTGACCTGAAAATCGAACCAATGTGCCACGCCTATATTTAAGTATAGCCCCCATATAAATCTACCGCCTTGAGTTTTTGTATGAAAGTGCTTCATATTTATGAATATATTCTCACTAATCTGAGAAAAATCACTTTTACTGTCGTCTTAGGAATATGCAAGGATAGTACAGAACATACAGACCCCATACAAACTCACCTTTCATTTTTTTTTTAATGATTGTTTTGTATGCATTTTAAGCTTAAAATTTTACATACATGCGTCTTAATTTTGCGGTAAAATTTTGATCTGGTGTAATTTAAAGCCTTTTGGCTTTACTTTAGCATTATTTTGCTCTTTGTTCCTCTAATTAGGTAACAATTTATATAAAAGAGCAGCAAGTCAACCAAAAAACAATTAGCACAGTGGCCTACAAAGTGCTTATCTTCAGGCAAAAACATTTTATTTCATTTTTTTTTTTTATTTTTTTTTTTTCAGAGATAGTAAAGTTTAAAACTCAAAACATACAATCTTATCGCAATGAAATCTTATGCATTCGTTCTTAAGTCATCTTACCAGATTTCTCAAAGATTGTTATATTCTTTAAGAAATCTGGTAGACGACTGCTTAGATTTACTTGATTGCAATCTTTCGTGCATAACACAAAACTCTAAAAAAACCCAAAAAGAAAATTTTTTAACTTCGGTGGAATCAAAGCTTTCAATACATTATCTATTTGATGAGTGATTGGGGCACTAATCCATATAGATCTGATACATGTTCCATTTTCTATCTATGTCTTTATTATAATTTTTATACCCTGTACGCAAAGGGTAAAAGGGTACATTAAGTTTGTGCGATTGTATGTAACAGTCAGAAAAAGGCAAGATAGACCCTATAAAGCACATATATTCTTGATCTGCATTGGAAGGGGAATTGAACTATCTATGTCTGTCTGTCTGTCTGTCTGTCCGTCTGTACTGCTGCCGTATGAGAGAGATTATCTAAAAGACTATAGGAGATAGGGCCACCATATTTGAAACCTTGCCTCTCCTAAGACGTCAAGTGAGCACTTTCAAACGGATATTCTCAAGCCCCATTTACAAGTGTACCCCACACAAATGTACCACAAAATTTTCGGTTTATGCATAAAAACGTCATTGTGTCTTATTCTAGGAAGTCTAAATTTTGTTTAAATTTTGCCCATCATAGTCCCAATGAAGTAGGAAATATACCCCATTTTTTAAGTTTTTGTATAAAATTTAATACGATGAGGTATGGTAGTAAGATATGACTTAACTTAAGGTACATAAAGTTTGGGTACAGGATATCTTGCAGTCGAGCATACTCGACTTCAGGGTCTTCTTGTTTAATCTGTATTTTTACCATAAAATTTGTGTAATGTAGCTTTTGAGTTGTAACGGACCATTGGCTCCCTACACACCCCCCTTAGTAAAATAATACCTATGTCTATGTGGCAGGTATTTGAGCTTCGGTTATCGGCGGTTTTTTTTTTTTAGTTATCACTTTTATATGGTTAAGCTGTAGTACTGTCAATTACAAGTTTTCCAAACGGTATGCATTTTACTATTTTTTATTTGTATTTACCTGAACGCTTTTATAATTTCAAAGCGAATAAAAACTATAATTACATATTATAAAAAAAAAAAAAAAAAATAAGAATACATCAAATTGCAGCTTATCAGTTGCTAATTTTATGAAACCTTTATCACTCTACAACTACTCTTCACAGTCCAGACTAAACCAGACCGGGCCATGCCGCATACTACTATAGAATGTTCTTATTGACTTATTCATATTGCGTAGCGATAAGAAAAGCAGGCAGGCGGGCTCTGGGCTCTTCATTCACTCGTTGACGGTTGACGGTTGATGATTTAGTTTTTGTTTTTTTCTATTTTAATTCGTCTTGCTTTAATTTTCATAATTCAGATAGCTTTTGACAATTGACGTGTTAGGTGCTCCGATGCGTGGTGCTGCAGTTAATAAAACGTGTGAAATTCAAAAAAATTTGATAATTATCCTGAATCGATATGTAAAAAACACGATTCGAACTTATAAGATTTTCATAACTCCTCAAAAACGCGAATAGTAAAACCAAATATTTAAAATAAGCATATTTGAGATTGTGTCTGTTTTTGTGTTTAATTTAAACAGTTTAAAAAATATTGGTGCTGGTAACCAAAAATAAATAAATTCATATCTATAAATAGAACAAAAAAAAATATATACAATATAAATATAAAATAGTTAAACTAAAAAAAAAAAAAAAAAACAATAAAGCACAAAGTACGAAATTGTTTGTGTAAAAGTTTCTTCGGTGGTAAGTTTTGTTCTAAAATTATTTCTTATCATTCAAAAAGAACAATAATTGAATTTTAATTACGATTCGCATAAAAACAATTAAATTGATAAGCGTTCTTAGCGTTCGATAATCTTAAGAGTTTGCAAATATGATGAAAAACTATTCTAAATAAGCGTCAAAACGTGCGTAAATATTTACAATATTGCGCTTATGCCGGTAAATTCGATTTTTTTTAGTTGGAAAAAATATGTACAAACAAATTCATTATAATATACATACTATATGGTAAACTATACCTACTGGGCCGTTATGATATGTACTTAAAGTGCAATGTTAAATAAAAAAGATACCAAAAATAATAAAAACTAGCAAGATACCCTGTACCCAATCTTTAAAAAACTTAAAATAAAACCCTACTTTTAAAAAACCTTTTTAATTTAAATTTAAAAAAAAAAAAAAAAAAAAGGGAAATCTTTTTATGGAGGTAAAAAAAAAAATAATTTTGGAATAAATATATATAGAAAATTTAATTAAAAAAAAAAAAAAAAAAAAAAAAAAAAAAAAAAATACAAAAAAAAAAAAAAAAAAAAAATTTTTTTAAAAAAAAAAAATAAAAATTTAAATTTAATTAAAAAACCTAAAAAAAAAAAAATAGAAAAAAAAAAAAAACTTAAAAAAATAACCCCAAAAAGGCCAAGAAAATCTAAAAATTTAAAATATCTTTACCTTTTCTAATAAAAAACAAAAATATATATCAAAAACCGCGGAAAAACGGGAAGAAAAAAAGGAAAAAAGAAAAAACAAAAAAAAAAAAAAACCCCCTCCCCCCCCCCTTCAAAAAAAAAAAAAAATATAAAAACTTTATAATCTCCTCCTTTCCTCCATTATATACATACCCACCATACCAAAAAAAAAAAATTTACCCTTTCACATAAGGGAAAAAATATTTTTCGTTAATTTTGCAATAAGCACACAAATCATTGAAATTTATTGTAGCACATCCGTGCTCTATCTTGAGGATATGGAGTATAATTAAGTATAACTCTGTAGGAATTTCTCGTGTTATAAATTTGTAAGGAAGTATTTCATTATGAATTTAAAATTTGGAATAAAAAAAATTACTTTGAAATACATATTTATAATACTTGTCTACAGCGAAAAAGGTTCAGGCTTCTCATAAATCTAACGAAAAATTTTTCCAGGATTTTCCTCAAAAAAAATTTTTTTTTTTGTATTATTGGACTTTTTCTTTGCTTTTACTATATATCTAAAGAGAAGATAATTCGACATGTAAATTATTTCAAAGGTAGTTACTTCTTCTACACGACGATATACTACATGCGAATATCAATTGATTAATTTTGGTATAACAAGTGTTGAAACACATATTTGATATGTAATTTCTTATGTTTTTTTCAAAAATGTTCTTTTTCAACTCCATTTTTTATAATTTCTAAATTAAGATTATTTCATTACAAAAACTTAAAGCCGAAGATTGTCTAAATCGGACAAAAATTCTAGAAATTATAGAGTAATATGTGAAATCAGACAAAAAAAATCAGTTATTTTTAATTATTAGAAAGAAAATTTTTGATTTTTGTAGAGGTACCCCCTTATATAAATCATTAAACGAATTTGACTGATTTCACTCATATATCACTTTTTCAATTTTTGACCGTTTTAGACAATTTTGGCTTTAAGTTTTCGTAATAAAATAATTTACAAGTCCGATGTTTCGAATTATCCATTCTACAGATATATAGTGAAACCGAAAAAAAGATACCAAATAACAGATGCTTTGAGGATATCTCGAGAACGATCCTAAAGAAAAATTTTTCGTGGCCATTTTTGGAGTACATGTAAATAGATCCATTAGAACCCAGAACCATCGACAAAGTCAAAATTTGTAAACTAGTGTAATCGACCAAGCCCCCGTAATCGTAATCATAAAAAGAATAGCAACTTACTTATCAAATCGAAAGTTTTGATAGATCCGATCATACGATGTTGACACGATTCAAGATTTTCATGAAATATTTCTAAGTTTGTGGCGCCATCTTATCTAAGTTTTAAAAACTGATGTAATTTTTTAATTTAAACTCATCGTCAAAGCAATCAATTTTCAATAACTTAAAAACTACTCGGGAAACACGGTGAATGTTTTTGTTTAAACTCAACAGTTTTCACTTGAAACTTAATAAACAATTAGAAAAAGTTTAATTATATTGAGCAAATTAAAATACGACGTAATTCTTTAGTATAAAACAAATATAAATATTTCACAATGGCTAGAAAACTTAACTTAATCGCTCTGATAAACTTAATTCTTGTATATAGCATCTAATAAAAATAAAAGACTTAAATTATCTTTGCATTATTTGATTACGTCTATAGCCGAACATTGACTTTAAAACTATAAACAAAGCAAAATATACAGCCAGGCTCCCAGCTTCGAAAACACTTAAATTGTTTAATTTATTTTCAAATAAATTCTTAAAGTCTTATAATTCTTAAACAGTTAAACATAAAAATATAGTTCTGCGTTATTTGGATGCACCAGACGAATCAGTTGCGGCCCTTCAACACAGATTACGTAGAAACTCCTATACTGATATGCTTAAACTGTTTGAGAATTATAAGATTATAAAAACTTGTTTGAAAAGTAAATCATTTATTTCGAAAATGGGAGCCTGACGATGATTTATATTACAATAAAATTAAAAGAAAATACAGATTTTCATAATTTCGTACTATGTACAAATCCGCTTTGTAAAATATACGAAAGATGTCGTGGTGCCCTTTTTGTGTTTTTTGATTGGAGGCATATTCTGCTAGAATCACTTAGAGTACCATATACTTTTTTTATTGAATAGATAATAGATTAATTTCTTGTCTATGAGGTGACAAGTTGAATTTCACAATTTTGATACTTTAATAACTAATTTTAAATTAAACAATTAAAGCAATTAAAGTGCACTAAAAAAACTTTATGATTATTGAGCAATAAATGATGTATATAATACGTGTATATAATCAAGAATCGTAATCTTCCAACTCTTTTCTTCGTACAAAATCTGAATTAATTATTTTATTGTGAGTCGATCATAAAGTAACGCAAAAATGAAATGAGACGAAACGAAATGATCTCTTCTGATACGATTTGTATTCTTTTCATTTCGTAGACAGAACAAAAGTTTTATTCTGAAAATCACAAAGAACAAAAGCCACTATCAGGAGATATTTCTATAAATGGATTTATAGGATTTTTATGAGCCATAACTAGACGCCACAACAATAATAATAATTGGCGTACTTCATTTTAATCTCAAAAAAATAAAATTATATATGCATGCAATGGTATCAAAGATTTCTTTTTTTTATTTATGTTGATAAAATGAGATTATAGCGCGTTCTTTCGCACATAAAAGATGATAAAGATAAGATGAGGCCAACGCAAGTTTTTATAAAAAAAAAAAAACTTCAGAATAGAATGAAGCAATCAAAGTGTGAATGCCGTAAAAATAACAAATAAAACATTTTTTGTTTGTATTTTTTTTTTTAAGATACACAAGCAAACATTACAAAATGAACGATAAACAGGAGCAACCGAACAATAAGATTGCAGTTGAGCTGCAATTGGATTTGACAGATGATGAGTCGGCAGCAAATGATCCCTTTGAGGCAATCATGGAGAAGGCCGGTACACATGGACGCTTTCAAACAATCTACAATATAATCTTCGTAACAGGGCTAGCAATGGCCGGTGCAATGGTCTATATGAATATCATACTGGCACTGAATATACCAGATCACTGGTGTACAGTGCCTGGACGGGAACAGACGAATTTAACACTCGATGAGTGGCGCAGCATAACTTTACCCAAGTGAGTAATAAAGGTGCAAGAGTTTTAACACGTTTAAAAGTGAAAAAAAGAAAATAAAGACATACAATTCAGTTGAATAATATTTTTACAATTTTCCCAATGCTTTCAACGCATCTTTCTTTGAATTCGTTATCAACGTTTGCTGTCATCAATGCTACAATGCTATACACGACAATACAGCCATAAGGACAATCGCGGCATGGACAAATACAGCAGTTGCGAAATGTTTGATATGAATTTTACGGATATTGGCGATTGGACGCATTGGAATACATCGCAGCGTACAAACGAGACAACAGGTGAGCAGCTCGAACAAGAAGAATCATCATCACAATTGTTTGAATATTCAATAAAGTCAGTTGTCGTCGCATTGATTTATTATCAGTTTTATGCTTGGCAAATAACAGCTAAAAAGTTCATTCGTAAAATCTTTCAATAAAGTCGAATAGTACATACATACTATAGAGTATCTACAATAGTACTCAAATATATTCGTATTGTTCTATGCATTTATAACTAAGTCGTTTGTGTATGAAAGCTTATTTTGATTGAGTATGCAGCGTAGTGCAGAGTTCACTCAAGTCGCTTATTCAAACTGAGAGTCTCTGTCTCTGTCGTCATACGTATATACACATACATACATATATAAAGTACATAACAGATACAATACATTTCGAATGCATTAAGGAAACGTGCAGAAGTCAAAGTTTCCGTTTTTGTTAAATCTTTTTTAGGTAAAAAATTATTTTTTTTTTTTGACTTTTACTATTTTATTTTTTTAATGCAGCGAAAATGTAGAAATTCGAAACATTTCTTAATCCAAGGCAGTCATTATGGGTTGCCACGCCTATTTTTAGGGATTTAATTTTTCGATTTTTTATATAAAAAAGGTTTTCTTTCTTTTACATGTCTAATATATCTTAATGAGTAGTAAAAGAAGAGTCGATGTTTTGATAAATTAATAAAGTCACCAAGCTACACATTAAGCCCAAAAGAATGTTATATCAAGTCTCTAGATTAAACGGAAACCCTTCAAAAACACGTAAACATTTTTTAACAATCTTTTAAATGCGCCTAAAATCAAGTTCCTAGGTCTACTCATTCCAAAGATATCTCTTTTCCGGTTTTAAGGCCCCCATTAAACCCCTAGTCGAAATTTTTAAAACCTCATCTAAGTCAATTTAAATCTATAACAAAATAAAAATAATATATTAAAAATCTATATATAATTTGGGATTTGGGTCCCCCTTGAACAAGTCAAAAAAAATGTTTAATCATCTTTCAAACGCGCCTAATATCAAGTCCTCTAGGTCTATTTATTCCAATGATATGGTTTTTCTAGCATTCTAGGCCCCCATATAGGCCCTGGGCTTCATAGACAAATTTATACAATTTCAAATTTTCAAGAATCACGTCTTAGTTGCTCACCTGAAATCTAAACAACAAAAAAGGTTGCAAAAAATCTATTTTGGGTTTAGTACAGGTCCCCTAAAACACCGACAACCATTTTTTGTAGCCATCTTTGAAATACGCCCAGTTTCAGATATATGCATTTTTCGGTTTCAGGGCCAACAATATTCTTTTCTAAGGCAAATGCCCCATTAGGCTTCTGGTCCAAATCCACCCTTAAGTGCTCCTCTATTCAATGAGGCATTTCTATAGAAAAATTTCAGCTTTGTAGGTCTGCCCCTTTAGTCGTTTGGCCTATAGGCCGATCACCTATGTTCAGAAAATAACCCCTGGTTGAGGTGGGATAACACTACAGTATATATAGCCGTCATACACATATACCATCCATTCTTTGAGTATTTTTAAATGAAGAAGTGTTTGTTTATGAACCGATTTATTTTAAATTTCTACAAAATACTGCACCCATAATGATCACAGTAGGTCACTTGATGGAAGTATAGTAAGATCTCTGTATATATAGTTTAAAACATTTTAAAATTTTGTCGAGAAAAGGTATTCAAAATATTGTGTAAAGGATATTGAAGCTTCAGATTCATCGAAGTTAAATCTTTTCCTTTTTGTTTTATTTTGTTCCATTTTTTTTGACCATGCATGTTGAAAATGAGGCCCGAAACATTTGTTTTGGATTTTCTTTACAGATATTCTTAGAAAAATTCTGAGCTAAAAATAAATAATGTATTTAACATAGCATGTATCTACTTAATAAAGTTTTTTTTTTTTTAAAATATATTAGTTATTGTATATTCTTAAAGTATTTTAGCTGTCTTACTAGATATAAGCCAACCATTATTTTTTCACAACTTTGCACAGCAGCTACCATAAAGCCTCTCGCGCAATTTCATTTCAATTAGTTTTATTTAATTTTCTTTACGTATTTTCTTTACTTTTCTACTTTCTTACTGCAACTTCTTGCTTAACTTTTCAACTCGATTTCAGTTTGTCAAAATGGCTGGACATTCGATAAAACTTGGTACGAGAGCACAATACCCACAGAGCAGAATTGGGTTTGCTCAAAGGATTTGTTCGTGACAAATGTATTTGTTGTCACGCGCGTGACTGAGGTACTTGGCTCTTTTGTATTGGGACAAATGGGCGATATGTAAGTTCGATATGCAATGCAATAAACTATTGGAAAAATAATTGAATTTCGACAAACTAAGTTACTAAGATACTCACTCACATCTTGAACTTTTATTATTTTCTCTTGACAAACTTTCAGTTTTGGACGCCGTTTCGTTTACTACATCAGCGTCATTTCGTGTTCAGTGGGCCGTTTGTGGTCTATATTGGAAACATCATCGTACACATGGTTTCTAATACTGTCCGGCATTGTCGGACTTACTGTCAATAGTTTGTTTCAATCGCCGCTCATCATTGGCATGGAAATCTCAAGAGAGTAAGTTTTGACAGCGAGAAACGAAGAAAAGTTTTTGCCATAACTAATTTTGTAACTAATTCACTCCACTCCACTCCACAGAGAAGATCGCAGCCGTATTGCGTTCTTTCAAAGTTGTGGCTGGTCCATTGGTACAACACTGATGCCGTTGCTCTTCTGGTGGCTGCGCCACTGGGATTCATTTATGTGGATAACAACAATACCAACCGCATTGGTTTTAATTTTCTCAAAGTGAGTATAAAGCGCATATGCAACGCATTGGATATAAAAATAAATAAAAATCTTTTTTTTTGCGTACAGATATGTTATCGAATCGCCGCGCTGGTTGATTAGCAAACGCCGCTACAACGATGCCATTGTACAGTTTAAGAAAATCGCTATTACAAATGGACGCACATTTGATATGACGGAAAAGGAACTTGCCGACATTTATGCGACAGACAAACAGGATGTGACGTATGGCGTTGCATCGCTTTTTTCGGGCTGGCGTTTGGCGCGCAACACAACAATCATGGGTTTCAGTTGGTCAGTATGAATGGCACAGCATGCAGATTTTGAATGAAAGAAATCGAAGAAAACGCAATGCAATTAGATTTTATGTGCATGCTTTTATTTTATTTTCCCTTTTTTTCCTTCGCTTTCTAACATTTCAGGTGCGTTGTTGCAGTTTCCTATTTTACTTTGGTACTATTCAGTTCGCGCATGGATGGCAATCCTTTCTTGAATTTTCTCTTTCAGAGCATTGTTGAAATACCAGCCTATGTGGTTGGCAGATATTTGGGTAAAAAAAAAAACAGAAGAAAAAAAATGTGTAAAAGAAAATTCAATTAAATCTTTTGTCTTTTTTAGGCGATAACATACGGACGTCGTTTCACCAATTGCGTCTCATTTCTAATCTCGTTTGTTGCATGTATTCCGGTGATTATATTCGCAACACACAAGGATCTCGAAATGGTTATAACCTGTCTGTCTGCCTTCATTAAATTTCTCAATGCACTCACATTCTTTACGGCCAATTTACAATGCCTCGAGATATATCCGACGTGCATGCGTCAGACGGGCATAGCGCTTGGTACGCTGTTAGCGAATGCAATTGGTATACTGGCGCCGTATCTTGTCTATTTGGGTACCACAGTTGATATACGTGCACCGTATTACATACTCGGTACACTATTTCTCATTGGCGGCATAAGTGCTGCATTTTTGCCTGAGACATTGCATAAGAAACTTCCCGATACATTGGAGGAGGCACAAAACTTTGGCAGACATGATGTAAGTCAAGCGCCAACAACTAATTTATTTAAGCAGCAGCGGCATACTTAAGTTTGATTTAATTTTCGGTTTGAATTTAATTTACAGAAATTCTTCAGTCTGCCAAAACCGCCGACGGCGCATGCAAATGTGCAAGCACAAAATGTAAAGGCAAAAGGCAAAGAAGCTGCCAACGAAATCGCAGACTTGGAGAAACTTAACCAGACGAAATATGCGCCTTGAAGTAGGCAATAGCAGCAACAACAACAAAGCAGCAGCGGCGGCGTAAGCAGGAATAAACAATTTTTAGCCAAATATTTTAAATATTTAGCGTGTGTGTGAAGTGTATAGTAGGAGACCGAGTGCCTTTTGTGTGATTAAATTTACTAAATTGATGTAAAAATATCAATGTACAGTGTTGCCTAATGTTTAGAACTTAAGTTTTGTTGAGTATTATTTTTTTTTTATGCCATTTGAAAAAAATAAAGTAAAATAAATTAAATTAAAAAAAAATAAGATACCTACCTTAAAAAAATATTTTTAAGCCTAAAGCTTTTAGATATAAAGCAAGGAAATTCAAGGAATCGTCGATATCCCTGCGCTAGTCCTTGCACTGAACTTACACTGACGTTTCTGAATATTTTTTGACTCATTGAACCTCTTACAAATGTGAATATCGTAAGAGTTGTTCAGCATTTGCACAGATTTATTGAGTAACTTTTGGTTTTAATTAAAAAGGTTTCTATGTCCGCTATGGGCTTTGAAACCATGCGACAAATGTGTTCCAAACTCGTTTTATTTGAAAGCCAATAATGCAAAGATGATTAAAGACCACTAAAAAAGAACTAGGCACTTGCGTTCACTTCGGAACTCGAAATCAAAGTCTGTTACCATATTTAATATATTTATGCTTTAAATTACTACTACAGCCAAAATTTTGTTAAATTAAGTTACTTTAAAGTTACTTCAATTTTATTTTTGTACAAGCACATATTCCTTTTTAAAAATATATTCTCTCTGACAACGTAAAATATAAATAAATGCTGTGCTATAAATCAGAAAAAGCAAAAAAAAAAAAATAATAATAATAAAAATAAATCTGCAACATCAAACAAAGAGCGAAAGTGGCTGAGAAAATCAACAAAAATGAGTTTATCAGCGCTTCTGTCAGAAATTTACAAATTACACGCGTTAGTGATGCGCCGCAACACCTTCACAGCGGGTCATGTCGGAGTCGAATCGATTCGGTGTGATAATAATGGCATTTTTGAGGTTAATTTTACGAGGCACAATTTAATAAATGGCTGACAGGAAGTAAACTCAACTCAAACACTAACACACACACACACAAGCACACTAAAGTAGTGGGATGAAAAAAAATATGAAAATGAAAGCCGCAAAACAATGGCTTCGCACGCACTCACTTTTTCATGCTGACACTGGCGAACTATATTCGCGTATATGTATCTTCGTGTATATGTGTTGTGTGTGTTAGTATGATGAATTTGTATGGCTAATAAATGTAATACACGTGTGTGTCTACAACTCTGCGTAAAGGTGTGTGTTTGTCTACGATATACTTTTATGCATGTTACTGATAAATCCTAACACACAAAGTTTTTACCTACGCATGATTTATTTATGTTATGAATCAATTTTTATCACAGTCACAAAAATAACAAAAACAACAAAAACAACAACGACGACGACGACAACAACTAAAAAAAGCTTGAAAATAAGCTGCAATAAAAACCACAAAAACACATATAAAACACATACGCATATGCATGAGCCATGTGTGTGTGTGTGTGTGCGTGTGTTTATGTAAAAAAAGTGTTAAAATGTTAGCAGCCGACAACAGCGACGTCGACAATGCCAACACTTTGTTGTTGCCAGATAAAAATTACTTTCAAACTTGTTGGCAATAGCAACTTACTGCTTGCAACATGCAAACAACAACAACAGCCACAGCAGCAGCAGGATTCAGCACTACTTTATATACAACAAAAAAATTTGTACATCCAAGGCAAGCAGCATAAGCCCGCAAGTAGCTGCAGGAAGCAAAATCAACTTTTCTCATCGTCTACTTCTTCTTCTTCTTCCTCTTCTTCTTCTTCTTCTTCTTCTTCTGCTGCTGCTTGCAAAGGTGTTTTCTAAGTTATTTATTATGATTTATTTGCAATGTTGCCTGTCTGTAAGTTGTCTGTTCGTATGTATAGTACTATGCATGTCCATGTATCTGTATCCATGTGTGTTTAGTGTCTGTGTGTGCTGTAACGTCTTTTGCGGCAACGATAAGTAAATTGTTTATCCTACTTGTGAATTATGCGTTTTTCTATTTATAAAAAGAAAAAAAGAGGAATAAATGAAAATAAAAATCAATGAAGACTTGAGTTGGCTTTGTGTCGTCTGTTCTACTGTTGCTTCTGGTGTTGATTATTATGTTTGCTGATAACATGCAATGCAAGCGCGCAACAAAACAGCTGAGCAGGAAACGCCAAAAGCGTTGTTTGCACTAAATAGCTAAAATAGTTGTCATAAAAATTGCAGATAAAAATTCTTGTTTACGTTTTACAGCTTACTAGTAGCATTTAGTATTATGTATATAGCCATTATAGATTGTTATAAGCCTGGACATCACTTAGGTTATTCGTCCAGCAGTCTCGATACCATGTCGGAAGCCTCTATTGGTATCAAAGGGGTCGGAGACATTTTTACCGTCCCTGACAACGCTTTGGGTGTTTGTAAGCGTCATCATACAGAGGCGAACAATCTTTGCAGGGATACCAAATTCAGGACAATCAGGGCTTTATAGATCTTTGACCTTATTGCCGTATCCAAAGCGGCTTTGAATTCGACAAATATGTGGTGTGTGTGTCGATTTGTTTTTCATCGGGCTCGGGTTTCTTTAATTATCCAGTTTCTGGGGTAGTGTAAATATGGGGTTCATGGTCTGGGGCTACAAGTGGCACATCATCGGTCGGGGAAGCCAGTATGGTAAAGAAGTGGTTCCTCCATAACATAAATGACTCCTCAACATCTGCTACCACGTTTCCATGTGCATCTTACAGAACGAGGCTCCAGGCTTATAACGTTCGATCTAACGCTTGATTGTTTGATAGAATTTTCGAGCATTCGTTTCTGTCGCACATCATCTCAACTTCCTCCAGCTCACGCCTTTCTAAGTATTTCTTTTGGCCTTTTAAAAAGCTCTTTTCCCCTCTCCGTTTTTTTCGATATCGCTCAATAACAGCTCGTGTGGCTTCCGCTTGCCGGGTTCGCTAATAGGCGATGTTCCTCTCCTTACCAAGTTTGCTTCCGAGATTTAGCAGCATTCATTATTCAGAAATTAAAAGATCTAGAAACAATCGTTGATATCAAACTACTCTAGAAGAGTCACAAAGTAGTACCTAGTGTAAAGGAAATTTGCTGAGAAAAATGGGCATTTTTAGAAAAAGTTGATGAATTACTGTCGAACAAAAAATGAGTTTGCTTTGAAAATACACACAGATACGATCTGAAATGTTATAATATTATACATATTGAACAAAAGGTCTAAGTTTTTTCTTTTTAAAACTGGTTTAAAAATAAATTTTGACTCGTAGTTAACTGAGTTATTGCCACATAAGTGAAAAAGGTGGAGAAAAAAAAAGGTTTTTTAATCAGAAATTCAGTTTTCGGTGTGTTCCGCAAATTTCAAATATACAATTTTGTTTTACTCGACTAGACCTACAACCCCAATTATAAAACTTTCCAGCTATTTCAACTAATTTTTAGCAATTAATTTGAAATCCGAAAATTTTTATATACACTATCTCTGGGGAGTACAATCAGTTAGTATTTCAATTTTATGAGTTTTGGAAGCTTGAAATGATATACGAATGAAGCACCAAGCTTGTTTTTTGTCGACATTTTCATCAAACCTGTGACCGCTTAAAGCTTTGTGTGAACTGAACAGAATTTGGCAAAGGATATTGGGAGCAGGACTCCCATGTCACTAAGTACACTTTGCTGCAATGAAAGCATTGTTTTTGACATGTCAAGTAGTTTTCGTTCTTAATGAATACCTACTCCATATAAAACTACAAAAGTACTTTCATTAAATTGAATGCAATAGTACTACAACATTCCATAAAAGTAAAGTGTGTTCTTATTTAAATTTGTCTTTAGTAGTTCTTAGACGCATTATGGCACAAGTATATACTTTAAACAGTATTCACTGCCGTTCGTAAACGCCGGCTTATAACGAGCTCATTTAGCGTCATCTACTTCCGCTACATTTAAATGTCTGCTGCCAACGAAGAAGACGGCAACTTCATTCTAAATTCCACTCAGCACAGCGCAACAATAATAATGCAACATAATAAATATTCCTTACAATTAACACAAAGAATGCACCGAAAAAGAAATGCATTTAAGCGAGAGTATCTACAACGAATGCCATTTTGAAAATGTGCTACAATAGAAATTTTCACGCTTTTTCCTTAATGAATATAAATGCAACAACATTAACACTCAAATGAAAATAAAAATAAAAAGAAAACTAAGCTATAAGAAAAGAGCAAATAGCTATTGTAAATACTATTATACAAAGACAATTAAGCAAAAGTTGTTGCATTGCTGTAAGAAAATTACACAAGATTTTTATAAAGAAAATTCTCAATTGGCTCCGCGAAGTATGCAACAAAATTTGTAGCAAATATGTTTACTTGCAATTTTCGCTGCAAAAAACGTTTACAATCAGTGTCTGTGAGTGTGTGTGCGTTGAAATTCATGTTGAATTTTTCATATTTTCATCGCAATTGACTATGAATAAAACTATTTGCAATATTTCATGTTGCTGCCACAACTAAATCCAGCATAAAATACTTTTGGCAACGAACGAGCGAGCAACGCGGTGGCGATTGTGCCAAAATACGATGGCGGCAAGTAGTGCAAGTAAGAAAAACAACAACAAAAACGCTTGACATGAAAAATGCAAGACGCTCAAACTTGTTGTTGTTGTTATTGTTGCATTGGAGTTCAAAGGACAATAAAGAAGGTCGCTTCGAATCCTCCCAACGCCACGCTGCTGTGTTTTGCTGGCAGCAGTGATTGCGCTTTATTTGCAATAATAAAACACACCATCGAACATTCGCTCGACGTTGTCGTCGTTGTTGTCTTTGTCATCGTCGTCGTTGTTGTTGTTGCAATATCGAATCGAAGCGAAAAATTGTAACAAACTGCGTACATTGGCCTCGCCAAAAGGCAAATGGTAAACAGTATGAACAGCAAATGCAGCAGCTGCCATGTGCTAACGGAAAATATTTACGCTGCAAGCCAACATTGAAGAATAACAACAACAGCAGCAGTTGTAGGTAGCAAAAGCGTAGAGAGCGTGAAAAACCACGCGAATATTAAAGGAAAACACCAATGCACTGCACTGCTGTATTGCAAGTTGGCAGTCAAGCTGCTTGTTTTGAGGCTGCTCTGGCTGGTATTGCTGCAGGCATGTCAGAAAAAGGATTCACTGCATATTTTATGTTCACAACGAACCAATTTTACGCTCTTCAAATCCTATTAGTCAATCCCCCATGTGCTGTGCCATGTTGCAGCAGCAGAACAGCAGCAGCAGTCGTCGCGACGTAGAATGAATGAGCGAAAGCGCCTTGTAACATTCTCGTAGCGAAACGTATGAAAACAAAGAAATCAGCGTATAATATTATTACTCATACGACACGTAATATATTCTATATAAAACGGCAAGTATAGAACATAGCAAGGTCAGAGTTTGTTATTTCCGCTCAATGTTGCACAATTTATTTTTGATATATGTATGCGTTCGCTGCCCCTTTGCAGTTTACAACGCATTTGTAAAGGGTTATGCAACAAAAGCTGATATAGTTCAACGATTGTACTACATTTTTATGATAAAATCTTTAAATCTTATGGAAAAAATATCCAAAGAGTGTTTTAACTTGCTGATGTCGAATCGGGCGAGCTTTTGGCGTCGATTGGTAACTGTTGATGAAAACTGGATCCGCTACTACACACCAAAAAACAGAATGCCCGGCAATTGACTGATGCCAGCACCAGTGCTCTGAAGCGGCCGAAAGAGGCTTGATGGGTCGCAAAGGTTATAGCGTCGGTTTTCTGGGATTGTCATGTCATACTTTACCTCGAAAAATGAAAAATCATCAACAGCGACTATTATTGTGCATTATTGAAGCAGTTGAAGCTGCCGAAATCGCTGCAAATTGGCCTTACATGAGCATTGCAACCACGGCTAAAATCAATGATTAAGGGCTCCAATTGCTTTCCAATTTGGCTCCCTCGGACTATTATCTCTTCGCGATCGTCATAAGATAGCTCATCAATAAAAAATTCAGCTCACGCGAGAAAATCATCGACGCCGCGGAGGATTATTTTGCAGACCCTCCGGAAAATTAATTTTCGGACCAGATTAAGAAGGCGGAGAATCGCTGAAATAAAGGTATCGAGGGGACTATAGTACATTGAATAAAATAAAAAAAAAAAAAAATTTCACTCCTCTAAGTATAATATGCTCTATTATGTAACAAGCAGACGAAGGCATGATAGATTTCTGTCGGTCTGTCTGTCCTGTTATCAAATTGCCAATGTTGTTTGATTTTATAATAAATTTTTGAGAAGCTCATGATTAGCTCCGATTTCAGGATGAACACAAAAAGCATGCTGTATCTCTAGTACCAACATGCTTAGCTAACCCTGTATAACTTAAATTCTTACACTATATCATCAATCTCACGTATGTATGACGGCATGCATTACATAAGCTATGAAGCGAACGGAAATTGAAATTTACAAAAATATGCGAAAAAAATAAAATCACAGAGAAAAAAAAAAACAAAAAAAATTTGGACATCTTTCTATAAAAACAACAACAGCAACCAAAACTAATCTGCACAAAATTTACAGTTCGTTAAATATTTGCAGCAGCAGCCATAAGGACTTGACTGCTGATGCTGCTCATTCATTTTATAGCAATCCTTTGAAAATATACAATAAAAAACGAAATAAAACCAAAAAAAAAAAAAAAAAAATTATAAAATCGCACCGTTTTCTTCTTCTTCTTCATGTTTTACAAATATCAAAAAAAAAAATGTTTCCCGTATTTTTACTCCGCACTCAGCATCCTTTATTATTTTAAAATACACAAAATGCTGCTTGTTCTACATACATGTGTATATGTACATATGTGTGGGTGTGTATAAGAGTATTTTTGGTCCAACTTGAACGCCCAAGAACTATAGCAGAAATACAACCGACAGCAGCAGGATTGCCAAAAAAAAATAAACCGAAAATAAAAGAATTCAACAAGCCATAAAACATATGAAAGGCATGAATTTTTCATGAGGTGTTGGCTTTTGTTCGTTGGCACCAAATTTACTTCCGCTCGTCAGCACCCGCTACCCTATTTGTCCATACACACACACACCCACGTTTAGTTGGTGCACACTTGAACTTTCACTGACACGTTCAAATCGTACAAGCAGCGCACTATGGATGGCAGTTATTCGTTCGTCCGTACAACACTCATCCGGAACTTCAATTTTGAAGTCTGTAAATGTCTGTCTCTCTGTCTGCCTCTATGTCCATCTATCTGCCATGCACCTCTCAACGTCAAACTATTTTTCTGTTCAATATAATCGTCGATACATGAATATTTGTAAGGGTTTTTTTCGACTGATTCGTTTTTCAACATTCAATTCAACGCTGTGCAGCGCTGCTATCGAAACTTTATTTGCACAAAAATTTTGAAGTCATCTCTTTGTCTATGCATCATTCATAGTATTCATTCATTCAGTCTGTACAATACACACTTGTCTCCCGTCCCGCGTATTTTATGCCACACACATACACACACACACACACATATGAATCGATTCGATATTGTTGCAAGTCTAATGAAAACGGTTTGTACTAAACAAACAATTTACTAATAGTTTAGTGGTTGTTGTAGTGGTCTCAACTCTACTCAACATTGTCGCTCCTTCCAATCATGCCTCAAGTATGGACAGCTGTCTTTGATCTTTGTCCTGATGTCCTTTGTCGTTTTTGATATGCTCTGCAATTCGTTTTGTACAATTTGTCTGCAGCGCATAAATTTTATTCGAAAAACCAAAGTGATTTCGTTTATGCAAAATTTTTAATAGGTAAATGCGAATTGCTTTATGAAATCAATTATATTTTGTCAATAAATCAATATTAAAATATACATACGTACATACATATGTATATGTGTGTACATATGTATTTGGTGGATGTATTAGAATGTTTCCAGAGATATTTATTTATGAAATTATGAACTAAACGTGGCTAGTTATACTTATTTAGATTGTGATACAAGAAACTTCATTAAAATAAAAATATCCTTATACAGTCTGTCAAGTAGAAACGTGAAAGGCTAAATATCCATAAAATTGTATTCAAAAATGTTACTTTTGGTATAAAAGTTTGGAATCTCAATTGAAATCCAATTATTTTAATATTTTGTCCACTCATCTCAAGAGGCAATAGTAGCTGATGAGTTTCTCGTGACAGCTGTTTCAAATCTAAGACTTTTCTTTCTCGAAGCTTGTGTTTTATGTAAGCACGCACGTTTTGGATAGGATAAGCATCAGGTGACTGCAAGAACCAATCGAGTGTTATTGATGGTGTTTTGGTACTCAATCACTTCGAACCGCGGAGGAATAGTTTCGACGATTTAAAACGCCGGTGAAAACGACACCATGGATAAGCCAGCCGGCGGAAGACCTATGACGACGAATACCGATCAAATCATGGAAATCATCGAGTAAGACCGGCATGTGACATCTCGTGACATTGCCCAGGAGATGGGGAGTTAGTCACCAAACCATTTTAAACCATCTGCAAAAATGGTTGGATACAACAAAAAAAAACTTGATGTTTACGTGCCGCATGATTTGACGCAAAAAACCTTCTGGAACGAATCAACGCCTGCGACATGCTGCTGAAACGCAACGAACTCGACCCATTTTTGAAGCCGATGGTGACTGGCGACGAAAAATGGATCATATACGACAATATCTAGCGAAATCGGTCGTGGTCGAAGGCCGGTAAATCGTCCCAAACAGGTTTTGCTGTGTGTTTGGTAGGATATGGCCGGACTCTTAGCTCTACCATCTACTGGACCGCTTGAAGCAGGCGAACGGACAGAAGCGTCCTGAAGCGTTCAGAATTGGCCAACAGGAAGGGTGTAGTGTTCCACCAGGACAATGCCAGGCCACACACATCTTTGGTGACTCTTCAGAAGCTACGGGCGCTCGGATGGAAGGTTTTATCGCATCCACCATATTGCCCGGACATAGCGCCAAGTGATTACCACCTGTTCCTGTCCATGGCGAACGCCCTTGATGGTGTAAAGTTGGCCACAAAGAGGCTTGTGAAAAGTGGTTGTCCGAGTTCTTCGCAAATAAGGAGGGAGGTTCTACAAGGGAGGTATTATGAAGTTGCCGTCTAGATGGAAACAGATTATCGAACAAAACGGCGTATATTTGAACTAAATCCGATCACTGTAACACTTTTTATAAAGCATTGAATAAAGAGCAAAAAAGCGGAAGGGAGATATTTGACAACCTTATATTTCACTGAGGCTATCATAGGTATTTTAATTTAGACTTCCTAGAATAAAAAACAATGACTTTTTATGGGGAGTACCCCTTAAAATGGGGCTAAAGAAAAAAAAAATTGCAAGTGAACACTTGATGGCTTAGGAGTGAATTAGTTTCAAATATTGTAGCTCTATCTCTTAAAGTCTCCGAGATAATCGTTTTCATACGGCAAACAGCATGACAGACGGGCGGACGGACATACATTAGCACAAACTTAATAAACCTTTTAAACCATTAGTTAGTATATGTCTCGTAATAAATAAACACCGAGACAGAAAAAAGACAAGATCCAAAACGGAAAAAGTAATATGTGGAAGATCCAGCGGAATGGTTGTTTCACCTGTTTTCCAATTGTCTACTGTGTTGGTTTCACTCGGTTTTATAAGCTCTTAATACAAAACACCCTCTTGATTACAACAAGTATAAAGCTTGAGTTTATATTCGGTAAATTCATAGAAAAAGCTTGCGACTCAATTGAACAAAATATAAAATCAAAGAATCATCATAGTTTCATAGAAATATGTATAGAAGTAGACAAAACTTACCTTTACTTGTCGGAATGGTCTCAAATATTTTCAGCAGAAGCATTTAAAATGCAGAGCCGGAGATGCTTGCAATGATTTTCAGACTTACAATTTAGCCTTCAAACGAGTTCTGAAAGATGACCGATTGAAAAAGTATCAGGATACAATAATAGAAAAGAAAATATGGTAACTTTAATAAGAACTTAAAACCAAAATGTAACACTTTCTAATAGGCCCAAAGCTCATTGTAGATCCATGCAGATTATGCTGTATGCAGCAAAAGCCAAATATGAATGTAAAAGATTATTGCTGAGAAATTAAATTCAAAATTTTCAAATATTTGTTGTGTATTTATTTTTGATTTTTCTCTTATTTAAAGTTTTTTTTTTTTTTTTTTTTGCCGCACATTGATTTTTGTGTAAAATACATTTTTGATTATATTTGCATCGAAAGTTTGTGTGTTTTATTTAAATATATATAAATATGTGCAATAAACGCTGCCAAAATATATAAAATTTCTATAAATATTTGATTAAATATGAATTTCGCATGATTTTTTTTTTTTTTTTTTTTTTTTTTTTTATGTAAAAATTGATTTTTGTTTTATTTGAATAAATTTATTTATAAATATTTATTTTAAACCAAACACGGCGTATACACAATTTTGTTACAATATTGTAAATTGTTTTGATTGTAATATTTTTTTTTTAAATTTTTATTTTTGTTATTTTAATTATAATTCTTTCAATTTGAAATGTAAACCACACTAATTTACTAACAATCTATTTGTTGAACACATTGTTTTATATCATTTTATTGTTTTTGTTTTTTTTATTTTGTTATTTTTATTGCTATTTGGATTTCAATAGGTTTCATATTATGTATAAATATATTTCATATTAATTAATTAATATCAACACTTGGCATTAATGCATTATTTTTTTTTTTTTTTTTTTGTTTTATTCTAAATGTGTCAATGTTTACGTACAACTGAAGCAAAATTATTCAACAATTGAGCTTCATAAATCTCTAATTAGCCAAGAATACAACTAATGCAACTAATAAGCCCAAATGCACAGAATCGTTGAGTCGCAAATGTGTTTATTCGAATTTAAAGATAACAATTTATGCGTGGGTAACATGAAAATAAAGTTAAATCATTCGTATAGCTTACTTGATTTGGCAAAAATATTTATTTTTCAGGTTAGTTTCCCAAGTATAATCCATGGGAAACTTCAGGGTCTTGGGGCAAAAGAACTGTTTTTGTATATGCCACACTGTGCTTCAAGCGTTCTCAGGTTTGATGAAAATGTCAACAAAACCGACGCCTGGTTCTTCATTCGTATACATTTTAAGCTTTCAAAACTGCAAAAATTGAAATACTACCTGATTGTATTCAAGAGATAATGTAGAGGTTGTAGATTTGATCGAGTTAAACAAAACTACTTACTTGGAATTTGCGGAACACTCCAATAATCTGCAAATATGGTTGAAAAACTATTTTTTTTTTCTTTGCCTTCTTCACTTATGTGGCAATAACTCAGTTAACTTTGAGCCGAAATTTATTTTTTAAACAGTTTTGAAAAGAAAAAACTTCCCCTTTCGACTAATATGTATTATATTAGAACATTTTTGATCCTATATATGTATATTTTCAAAACAAAATTTTTTAAATATTTTTTTTTTTTTTTTTTTTCAATTTTATTTGTTTCGTAAAAAACTAAACATTATAGGTACATATGGGTGGTCCAAAAATGCATGGAAAAAAAATATTAACAAAATTTGTATTTGGTTTTAATCGAATAGTATTAAATGGTATCCCAAGACCTCTAAAATTTCCCAAGTATTATACTTGGAAAACTAAAATTTTATCATAGATTTGATTTAGCAACCTGAAAAATAAATATTTTTTAACCAAATAACTATGTTTCTCTTTATAAACGGTCATAGAATCACATTCAAACCTAGGGGGTGGGAGCATAAACAATTTTTTTGGACCACCCTAGTATACATATCGATATTTTCTTAAATGTTGAAGTTTCCAGAATTGTTTACTTTTTTATTTTTGATGTTTGCTAAGGTATGCTAAGGATTTCTATAATCAGTCCAAAAATTCAAGTTGATTATTATAATATGCCCCGTTTAAGAAAAACAATATAAATTCATTGGTTTCATCTAAAACACGTCAATGATTTCGAAGTTGTTTCGAGTTAACCACGCATAAATGACTTAATGACAGACACAATATCTATATTAGACCTATTTAAACATTATCATATACGATACATACTATATAGTATATGTATCTATGCATTTACAAAACAATTATGTAATGCATTTGATGGCATAAATTATTTGTAATGCACTTTATTGGATAAACTAGGTTAATATGGGTATTCGCTATGATACAATATGTATATGTGTGTGTGTGTATGTGTTTATATATAATTATAAATTTGCATTCGTTTCTGATTTTCAATCAATTTTCTCTCTTTGTATAGATCATTAAATATTTTAATGGATATATTTGCAACAGTGTTTGTGTTTCTTTTTTTTTTTATTTTTATATTCTTTTACTCCTTTCGCTCTTGTTTAACATTTATTTTTCACTACAAATACACACAAAATCGTGTAAATACTTAATAATATTTATAAACTTTTAACATACTTAAATGTACGTGTATGTATTTATATTTAACTTTAATTGTATGTATGTTTGTGTATGTGTGTGTACATGTTTATATGCATGTATGTGCTACTATAAATAATCAATAATAAAATATTTATTAACACGCGCTCATTTATATGTAGCGTATAATTAGGTAATAATGCTATATAATTATCATTATTGGATTTTAACTCATTCATTCAATCAGATTTAACAATCATAAATATAAATTATACATATACATTTCTATTGAATGCTCGTATGTACTATATATGTGTGTGTGTGTGTGTGTGTTGCTGTGATATTAAATACGCCATTTAAAAAAAAAAAATGAAATTGCAAAAATTTGCATATCAATGATAATTAAATACTTATAAAATAAGTATAAACAAGAAAAACCAATAAAATTTTATCTGTTGCCAATTTAAATTTAAATTAAAGTTTTGCTTTTGATTTAATTTATTTATTTATTTATACCCTATACTTATGTTAAATGCTGTAATTATGTTATTAAGTTTCGAAAGTGCACACAGCACTGAGAATGTATCAGAAATAGAATTAAGCTGTACAATTAATTTATATTCTTGTTCAATATTGAAAGAGGAGTTGATTTACAGTAGATATTTCTATAATAACTGTCCATATATACTTCCGTTCAACTGCTTTTCTGCCGTATAAAACTGATTATCTCGAAAGGTATCTTATATACAATTATTTTTCAGAACTAGTTTTCAAGCATAGATCAAAAAAAAATCTAAGTTTTCGAGGCCTTTTATTGCCTTCACAAGAATATTATCAAACTTCTATCACATACAGTTACTGAGAATTGCCATTTTTGATACATTTTTGAGTACCGGAGCGAACTTTAGGCCTCAAATGTATATTTCCAGCCTCATGAGGACCATAGCACAAATTTCAAAAAAAAAAAAAAAATGTTTTTACTTTACAAAAATATTTGTTTCGTTCTATCCAAATTGGAAAATTTCAAGCACGTAGATCTTTTCGATATTTAATAAATTAAATGTGTCCTTAAAACACGTATTGGGCTTTCGCGAGAGCACCATGTGCAAAATTTTGAAATATTTCTATACATCCAAAAAGTTTTTCTAACTACATTTGAAATTTTAAGTCCTTTCGAATAATACTAAAGGAAGTTCGGAATACTTTTTAAGCAAGTTCCAAAGAACATGGAAAACTTCATAGTCCAGTTTTAAAGCCTATATCAATATTGAGGATAACTCGCTCTCGAGATTTATTAAGTTTATTTAAGCATCCCCAAGCACTTTACATGTTGCCACGTTTACTTTTTGGCAGAGATCCTAAACAAAATTATCGCCCATTTGTGAGTTTTTATAGTGAAAAATATATGAAGCTATTCACGTTTTCAGTTTAAATTCGGCTAAAATCGGACCAATGTAGCAAAAAAACTTATGGTTATATGTTATCTGTAGTTTTTGCTCACCAAAATCAGAGGCTTGGCCTAAAAGTAAGACAACCATTTTTTTAGTTGACATATTCCGCCACTGTCTCTTTCTAAATTGGTTACAAATTTTGATGAGTAGGCATGCTATGGTGAATTTATATAATTTCACCTAATAAATATTAATTTTTCTGCTTCTTGATTTTGAGCAAACAGCTGATAAATTTCAAAACATCGAATTTTTTTCTACAGCTTGGTTATCATTTTTATTTAAAAATATTAAATTTTAAGAGCACCAAAGCAACCAATGCAGAAGTAGAGAAAATATACAGGGGTGACATCGAAATCTCAGAATTTTGGTGAAAATGTTTTGGTATAAATACTCGAAAATTTACACCATTGCACCGATACTTCGAGTGTTTTCAATGATTCCATAGGGTAGCCAATTTTTAAAATAATTTTAATTGCTATACAAAATATATAAATTTTGTTTGCGAACCCGCCAACGAAAACCTTACCAATCTATTTAAAATGTAAAACTCAAAACTAAAGTGGAAGTGTTTTCGGTGTCACCCCATATAATGTTTGTTTATTATCTCTTTCTCAAAATATCTCGTACTCTTCTCATCTGTCGTGGTGAAATTTAACATAACTCAACACAAACTAAGTTGTCAAATTTAAGTTGTCAGCTGGTTTTTAAGGTTTTTATTTATATTTAACATTATAATCGCTCACTGAATTTTTTAATTTCTATTAACAGAAAAATATATTTTCATTGAGATCATTAGAATAAGTACAGGGTATTTTGTGGTCATGTTCATATTTAAGTGATATATTTATTTTTTTTTAATTTTTTGTTTAACTTAAATCAATTATTTTTGTCAAAAAAAAAACCCAAATAAATGCAATAAAATTTTCATTATTGTTTTGCAAAATACATACAAGCATTAACACATATGTATACTTGTATATGTATGGTAAATATATAAATAATTTATGTATGTTTGTACGTATTATAATGTTTGTTAATGTGGTTGTTTTTGTAATTATTTTTAGTATTATTGCTGTAGGTGTTTATTGTTTTCTGATTGCTTTTATTGTTTATTGAATATGCATTCAATTTGTGTGTATGTATATGTTTTTATTACATTATATAATCTGACATACAATTTAACACTTCGATGCCTTCGTTGTCTATGCATACACATACCATATACATAGCAACTACATACATAAAATTTAATTGTATAAATAATTTCGCATGCTTGAAAAGAACATGCATTTCACTATATTTTTATTGTAAATCGTAGATTTAAAGGTTTTTATTGTTTTATTAACGATTTCACATTGCATTCCATTCCATTACAATTCATTAAATTTATACAAAAATAATTAAAGACTATCTTTTCACTTGTTTTGTTCGAGCAATGAAAAGAAAATTGTGTAATGAAGAAAATAAATCCCAATGCATTTTCATTTCATGTAAATTGTAAATTGTGAATTGAGTACATTTAATTTGTGCTCAATGAGGCTTTTACTATTGTGAAAATTGATTCATTTTAATTGTACAATTGATTGCACTTGAGTTGTATTAAAAATATTTGAAAAATATTAAACTTCAAAATATAAAACAACGAAAGCAAAAAAAAAATAATATATTTGAAATATTTTGGCCTAAGCGAATAAAAATGATGACGTTCTACAGAAAACCACAAAAAAAAAATGATGTTTTTGTTTATGTGTCTGCATAAAAGTTGGCGCCATTTGCCATTTTGTTAACTGCAAAGCTGAGCTTAGTGTGAACAAAAAAAAAGAAGAGAAAAAACTTTCGCTCACTCAGGCTAATTGCAAACGTTTGGCAACACCTAAACTACTTCCGCCTACAAACGAGCAGCTATACATAAATTTGAACGTAGAAAAGCGGAAGTACACACACACACGCATACACATACACAGAAACAATTGCCAACGCACACAGACAGTCTGCCACAATTTTTGGTAACGCAATTCCGACGCTAATGTGCAAAGTTGCAACACTGCGAATGCGAATGCGTATTTTAAGCTACCATTTATGCAAACAACCTCAAGTAATATTGAAGTGCAATTTTTAATACTACGATAGATACATACATAAAAACATTTTCACAACTTTCGCTATGCTATGTGAAGACATGCACTGTCCATGTAGACGGATTAAAAAGTTTATGATAAGATGAAAAAAGTTAACCCAATTGAGCAATCCAGGATTGTGTGATAAGATCAGAACGACTAGTTTCGTGCTTATATCAGACATTTTTATCTAAGACGAAAATAGGCAATATGAACGTAGAGAAAGCTTGAAAACTCGAAAATGGTCGATTGATTTCTACGTATAGGGTCTATATGCCAATTATGCCAAATAAACTAGTGTTGGCAAATAAAATCACTTTTGGTGATTTTTTCACAGTGATTTCAAAATCGCAATGTTGCACTGCGACTGCAAGTAGTGATTTGCAATTTTTTTTTGTTCTTCAGTGAACATGTTCGGTTATCGCCTATTTTGTGTATCGCTCTTCGCGTACAGTGAAAGTGTTCTTCAGTGATTGATGCTCACTCTTCCTGAATCGTTTATATTCGCTTGAAAACCGAACCTGTACAAATTCGTTGGTACATTTGCCAGTCACATGATTTGTCAAAATGTGCGATTCACTGTAAGCGCGGTCTATTGAAGCAATTCCACGTGCATTTGCAACAAAAATATAAATTGAAAACGAAGTGAAATGTGATATTTTTATTATACAAAAAAAAAAAAATAAAACAAATGGAGGAATGCAAAATGTTTTCTGGCAAACTGTCGTTCAAAACAAAGTCGATTTGTTTATGTTGGTGTAGGAAAACAGTTCAGTTAGCAACGATTTTGTGTACCATTGTGAACCTATTTAGTAATCGCTGCGATTTTGATCACTGTTTGCAATCGCTGTGATTTTCAAATCGCTGTCGCTAAACGCACTGCGATTTAAAATTCACTCTTTTTGCAAACATTCAAACTTACAACAAACTTAAAAAGTAAAAAAAGTTAAAGTTTCGAACTTCAGGGTAATAAATGGGGGCAGCTAAAACGATGAACAAACTATTCATTGTAATTACGCAATCATTGCCTAGATTTGATATTAAATAAATGGCTCGCCATTGAATGAAGAGATTATTTCTAGAATAAATTTCCTTTTTGAGGACCTTATGTATGTAAAAATGTAAACAAGCAGAAAGAGGAGGAAAGAAATACTAAACTTTTATATATTTCGAGCAAAGACTAAACCTGAACATAAATCCATTTATCTCTTGTCGCCTTTACGAGAGGAAAAAAACCTCAAATAAGGCTTACGATGAGCCAAAAAAATATATTATTCATGAACTTTTCATAAAAACCTTAAAAACTAAAAAGCGCGTACCAAAAACATAAAAACACAAAAAAAAAAAAAAATGCACGATTAAAATGCAAAATGGCGAATGCATTTTTGCGAGGCGCTACGAAATGTGAATGGCAAAGTTTGCACAAACCGAAAAATGCTTGAATATTTTCATACGCGACGCAATTAAAATGCAAAATTGACAAAACGCTACAAACTGCGTCAAAAGCTTACTAAAAAGTTTCATCGTATACGCACTACAACAAAAGCTAAATGCAAGAAGAGCAAACCAAAAAAAAAAAAAACCAAAAACTGCGTACAATCTACAGCTTCACTGGCAGCCATTTTGCAACGGTGCAACGGAAACGGAAGTTGACTGCTATTGCAGCAGCAGCGGCAGCGCCAAACGTCAAAATCCTTTAAAACGCAAATTGCGGTTACAAATTGTGAATTTTTTTTAAATTTTTTTTTTTTGCTATTTATTCGGTGCTAATCTTGTCAGTTTTGCATGCCTCGTTGCAACGCGTTGCGTTAATCATTTTCGTACGAATGAGATTTTCGCAGCATTTTTGATTGATTGGCATTACTAATTGGCAGCATTAGGCGAACTTTTGTGGCAAAGTGTTTTTAGGAAAAGTCAATTTGAAATCGCATGAAATTCGTTTGATGTTTGAGTTTATCACTTTTAGCTATTTGATTTTTTTGATTTCGTTTCGATTCGTTTCGTTATGATTAAGCAGCTGCAATGCTTGCTGTGCTTGCTGTGTCCTAGGGATGCTTTGTATAATTATTGAGCGGCATTTCGGTGACCATGGTATGCGCAACATCCTTGCTGCGATCGTGTATGCCTTTGTCGTGTAAGGTATTCTTATTTTGCGCTGCTTTTTGTGTTTTTAGCTGTAAAAGGAATTTAAAAAATTAATATTTTTTTTTTTTTTTATTAAGAATTTGCTAAAAACTTACACGTTGTATAGTCTTCTCAAAATCTTGATGTGGCTCAGGACGTTTCATAGTGCTGCAGCCTTTCAAACGCTCCGATGTCTGCGTTACAAAATACAAAAAAAAAAAGAAAAAAATTCATTAAATTGTATGCGATAAGCTGCATTTCAGCTGCAAAAGCAATAATTATAAAACACCAAAAAAAAAATAACACAATGAAAGTCTGCAATGAAATGTTTCCCTGCAGCAACATTTCCGCAACAGACCGCATAATGAGTGTTGTGCCGAAGTCAAGTTTAGTTATAAAGCTTTAACCTTAGCGAACCCAAGAGAAGTCAAACCGAATTTGTGCAGCGAATACAGAGAACGCCCGCCCACACAGTAACCAAACTAGAAATGCCACAAAAAAAAAAATGCCACAGACAAAGGTAATGAGTGCCAAAGGACAAAATTGCTTAAATACAAAAGTGACAAACTCCATAAAAAGGACCCACAAAAAAAAAAAAAACAATAAAAACAAAACAACATCAACAAAAGGAAAAAAAAGATAGCTCGAATGAAAGATAAAGAGACTAAAAAGCAAAAGTCGTTGTTTCTAAGTACTGCCAACACTTATACGAAAACAACTGCGGCTTAGCTGATGGCATGGCATGAAGAATAGAATGAATGCTATGCCATGGCACGGCACAACAGTCATTTCGAAAATTGACCACAGACCGAAGTATGCAAAGGTGGCATACGTAGAACGTACGGGCAAGGGCAACATTGTGCAGTGTAAAGTTGGAACAAATTCACCAAAGGACAACAACATGTCGAAAGCAAATAAACATGGCGGTGGCAATGGCGGCTTTGACTGGACAAGTGGACATAAAAGCGCAAATTGCGCTTAAATATTAAATGAACAGCTGGCAAGAAAGGAGCACACACACACACATACACAAAAAAAAGCTACTAAAATTGGAAGTAAGCGAGTGAACGAGTGTGCTGTAAACAAAAAAAAAAAAACAAGCGTAAAATGGCAAAAGTCACATCCGCAAAAACTTACAAAACACTTTGCACGCCTGAAATAATAACAACAGCGTACAACGTAACGTAACGCAATTCAACGTAACAAAACATAACAGTGTACCAAGGCGTGGCGTTACGTGGCATGGTATGCAAAGCACCACAATCACAATACAAATGAAAGGACATAGCAAATGTAAGAAGGAACAACAAACACAACAACAACAAGAAGCATAACTGCTGCTCTGTTGTCCAGCATTGACAACGCCATCGACGAGTGACTGCAAAAAGAACGCCCGCAGCATCAACAACAACAACAGCAAAGCTATTATCAAAAAAAAAAAAAAACAAAGTAAAGAAAAAAAAAGAAGCATATAAAACCGTAACCAAAAAACCGCTATACGACGTAGCAAACAAACATTGGCCAAAGGTGCAAATGAACAGTGACCGGCAAACAACATCCTGCCACATTGTAGTAGATTCAGAGTCAGAGTCAACCTTAGAGTCCTTACTGCCACTCGCATTCGCACTTGATAATAATCGACAGTTCACAACGCTACCAAAGACCTTTACTCAATGTAGCTGGTATGCCTCTTCTGTCCTGTCTGCCTGTCCTCTTACACAATTTTATTGTCACAAGGCAAAAGCGGAAAAAAAAATTAAATAACAAAATTATTTTCTTCTATGTTTTCTTATTTAAATGCAAAAATGTAAAGGAAAAAAAAATAATTAATTGACCGAGAGAAACGTTGAAATCAGTAGCGGCTGTGGAGTACATTAAACTTTTTTTATTTTTTTTAAATTTGTTTTTCTTTTCAAAAACAATTTAAAGTTTATTATTTGAAAATAATAGTTTTAATAGACGGATGAAATAAGTTGCATAAATATTTAGATACATTCCGTCAGATACATGCGTCAGATAAATATCCGCCACACGAAATTTGGAGTAAATATATTCAAAAATAAGATAGGTTTGTATCGGAGAACATTCTTTTGAAATTGTATGCCATTAGAAGTGTTTTTAATTAATTTGCAGTAAATACATTACTAAATAATAAATACTTCAATTAAAAAAATCGAAAAAAATGGTAAGTTTGTATGGGAGGCTTTATCTAAAAATGGGTGTAGCACCTTGGTTCTGACATACAAACTGCCTAGGAACACAAAAAGCATAAGTTTAAATATTCATGTCAATATCTTTAAAACTTTCCGAGAAAAACGCATTGCAACAGACGGACAGGCAGACAGATGGACAGACAGACGGACAGAGCGGACAGACAGACAGATAGACGGACAGACAGAGGGACAGACAGAGGGACAGGGACAGGCAGACAGACAGACAGAGGACAGACAGACAGACAGACAGACAGACAGACGGACAGACAGACGGACAGACCGACGGACAGATAGACGGACAGACGGACATACCTAAATCGATTCGTCTCGTCGAGCTAATCAATAATATATATACTTAATGGGGTCTCCAATGCCTCCATTAATGCGTTACAAACTTTCTGACAAAATGATAATACCCTTCACACTATGTGTGGCAGGTATAAAAAACATGATTACTGAAGGATTTATAAGGAACTAGCGAAATACATAGGCGATTCGGCTGCTCTTTCGCCATTTTTGTCAAACTTTTTTGTTTGATTGCAGCGTTACCAAAATATGTTGGGGCTAGTATGAAAACATACAAAAAAGCACTACAAATAACTGAATGTGCCTACAGCACAATACTTATAGGTCTACAATTATACTGGCAATGTTGCCTTTCAAATGAAACCAGTTTCAGGTTCATTGGGAGGATCACTTCAAAGTCCATAGCGGACATAGAAACCTTTTTACTATTTTATATATATGTAAATATAGATAATACGGTTAGCTCTGAGACTCTTTTATGTATCTTAAAACTATCATACTTGCGATCGAAACTTCTTAAAAGAATTTCAAGTCTTTGTGAACTACAAAAAAAAGAAAAGCCCAAACAATTTTATGTTAAAAAATCTATCCAGTGGAAATATCAATCAAAACACAAATCAAAATCAATCAAAATATACAAAAGCTTAAACATAAATTTGGCAAATAGTTCAAAAAAAATTATTTTGTAGTTTAAAAAAAATAGAACATACTCAAAATTCATTAAAAAAAATTAAAAATCATATAAAAATAGTAAGTATTGCATCTCATACATATAATTATTGTTTACCATACATTCGAATCTCAATTTTTTTTTTGTTTAGATGCACACACCGGCTATGCTCAAATACGTGCTCAGCTATCCGCTGCTCGCGCTTGCGCTTGTCACTGTCACTATGCGTTCGAATATAGAAATCAATGTCAACTTAGAAGCATTTCTCTACTCAGTAAAATGGTCCATGTTGCTTACAATTAAGCCAAAAATTAATCGTGCTGCAATGTTCGCCGCTTTAATATTGCCACTGTTGATGCTTATAGCAGTTTTTAATTTTCGCAAGCCTCAAAATGGAAACTGTAGTTTTTTCAAAAACTTTCTACGAAAAATATGCAGAGTGCTTTTTATTGGGATTTACATTGCAGCGCTTTTAGCAAATACAGCATTTTCGATTGGCTACATTTTGACAGTCTTTGAACGTTTTAGCGTTGTAAAATCGGAAGCATTTAAAATATCTTTGTATTTGCTGTATGCATTCGGCAAGTCATTTGTTAAAAATTTTGTCTTATACATAACGGGGCAGGATGTTCCACAGATTAAATATGTCTATGCGAATGGAAATTGAAGAGAACAAGGACGATCGATTAATTGTTTATGATGTATATTTTCTATTAAAATAATAAATACGACTGTATTATGCCAATAAATTATAACAAGGTGTAGTATTCCGCTTACACAAACCCGGCCTTGCTCAGGTGCCACAAATAGTACTTTCCAAATATTTTTATGACATCAAACAGCTTTTCCCAGTGTTCACACTTCCAATTAATTTTACTTCTTCCGCTCCTTACTAAACAGTTTTTATATAATTTAATACCCTGTACCCCAAGGTAAGAGGGTATATCAATTTGTACAAATGTATGTAACAGGCAAAAGAAGACAAGATAGACCCTGTAGAATATATGATCAGCATTGAAAGTAGAGTCGATCTATGTAGCTAACAAGAAAAGCTACCCGAGTGATACTCACAGATCTTAACGAAACTATGAATATTTGACTGAGCTAGGAAAAAAATAGACACGTATTTTTTATATCGGAAAAGGTCCAAATTTAACGGTTGAAAAACCCTTTTAAAGTGTGTGTGGGGAGGATCTAAAAACATTCATTTTTAAAACTTCTTATATTTGCTTGAATTTTATTACTCGTCGGTTTTCGGGGTCTGTGAGTAACACTTGGGTAGTTTCACTTGTTAGCCTGTCTGTCCGAATGTCATGCTTTGCCGTATAAAACTTATTGTCTCGGAGAATATAGTAGATGGAGGCACCATATTTCAAACGTATACTATTCTAAGACGTTAAGTAGTCAGTTACAAACGGTATTTCTCTAGCCCCATTTTTAGGGATACCTCCTTTGAAATAAATATTTTCTTGCCAAGGGATTTTGGGACCAGGAATTTTCAAATCTTGGTATTTTTAGAATTGATATTTTTCTGGGATTTTTTAGGATGAAGTGATTTAATTTTATATATGAATATAGACTACTTGTATATCAATCCACTTTCAGTCTTAAATCCGTCACTGTTTCAATATCAAACAGCAACAAAAACACACACAAGCACATTTGCCCATTATTCCTTTCTTTGCGGTTGCCATTTAAGTTGCTCCTACATAGCTTAACTTCACTTGGCTCTTGGCAACAACTTCTGCTGCTGTTGCTGCTGCTGCTGCTTTCAACCGAACGAAGAGCAACATTTAAAAGTTTGGCAGAAGGTAAATGCAATTAACAATAATTGCCTTTTATCGGCTTAGCGCTGATAAAGTTTTGCTTTTGCTTTAACTTTTGTTTTTGTTGTGGTCGCGCAACTCGAGTACACCTTTTGTCCTTTGTCCTTAACGAATATATTAATTGAATTTTCTTTGATATAAAAATCAATTAAACGAATAATGTTGTTCTGTTCTATTCTGCTCTGTTCTAACCGCTATAAAATCTAATGAAATTGACTTCAATTAAATAAAGAACAAAAAACAACAGATTTGTATGTGTTTAATTTAATTTTTAGTTGAATTCAAAAATATATGTTTCTCTCTCTCTCTCTCTCTTACCTTAAGCTGCATACCCTCAGTTGCATTCAGCTCATCGCCATTTTGCCGTAAACCTTGCAAAAAAACGTGCAAAGACAGTGCGTCTTTTATTTTTATTGCGACCCTCTAAAATGGACAAGACAAGCAGACGAGTTAGTTTTAATTTGATTGAAATCGTCATAAAAAATAAAACCAGAAATATTACCTGTTGCCGAAAAATCGTAAAAGAAATTGGTACGCGCTCCCGGATAGCTGTGCTGCATGCCATTTAAATTTAACGCCGACTTTGAATCAATTGCGCTGCGCGCCATACGATTGGCCAAATCGTTTTGTGTATAACTGTAAATTTCGTTTTCCTCACGATTCGAAAGGCAACTCGATGGCTATAAAAACGAAACGAATCAATAAAAAAAAAAGATATAGTAACCTTATTAAAGCAATTCAGTGCCGCCCTATTCAGTGCCCGGCGCGCCGTATTGCAATCAATTTTTGATGCGCTTTTCCGTGCTAAAAGCCATCAAACGGATGCACTCGCCGTAAATTAGAAATGCGCATAAAATTAGATACAGCGCCTGCTGCTGCTTGCTAACTTACCAAATACTTGCCAGGCACATAGAGCGGTTGACTATGACTGGTTGGCAGTATTGATTGGCTAGCCATATTGCCAAGACCAATGACACCGCTACTCATCATGCCGCTTGAGCTTGAGCTAGCACCACGTCGCGATAGCGTATGTCCGGTTGAGATGCGCACATGTCGTTCTTTCCATTTTGAGATGCGCACCTGTTCAATAGCGTCCAATACATCCTCATACGGCATATTAATCTGTTTGCTGTAATGTGCTGCCAGACCCTCTAAATAGCCACGTTTACCCTCCTAAAAAAAAGAGAAATTTTAAATTTTAGTGATGATACACGCCACACATAGTGAGAAGGGTACTATTAGTTTGTAAAGGAGGCATTGGAGACCCCATAAAGTATATATATTCTTGATCAGCAGGGCGAGACGAATCGATTAAGCCATGTCCGTCTGTCTGTTCGTACGACTGTTGCAATGCGTTTTTCTCTGAAAATTTGAAAGATATTTACCTGAAATTTTAAACTTAATCTTATTTTTTTATTCTAGCCAGTATGTATGTCAGAATTAAGCTGCCACGCCCATTTTTAGGTATAGCCCCCATAGACAATTACTTCTTTTTTCGATAATTGTATGAAAATTGTTATAATTTCATCTAATATCAAAAGCAAAGGTGCCACGCCCATTTTTATTTATAGACCCCATACAAATTTGGCGCCCATTTTAGAGTTTTTGTATGGTAAATAAAAGAGTTTATTAAGATGGTGCGAATGTATGTAACAGACAGAAGGATAGTAGATAGTCCCCATAAAGTATTCTATATTCTTGATCAGCATTGGAAGGGAGTTGAACTAGCTATGTCTGTCTGACCGACTTTCCTGCTGTCTGCCATATAAGAGAGATTATCTTGGAGACTATAAGAGATAGGGCTACCATGTATAAATTATTCCTTTGATAGTCCCAATGAAATAGACGAATATGGATAGGACCAACAAAATTTTAGGTATAGCCCCATACAAATATACCTTATTTTTTAAGTTTTTGTATGAAAATTATATACAATGAGGTATGGTAGTAAGGAATTAATTTACTTAAGGTACATAAAGATGGGGTTCAGGGTATCTTGTATACAGTTTAGCTTAAAATTTTTCATATATGCTTCTAATTTTAGCCCCAAACTTGAGTTGTCCCCACCCAAACCCTTTGTGAAACCTATTCTACGTCACTGTTGATCATACATGAACTAATTAAAGTTTCGTGAATCGGGAATTTGAGCTTCGGTGCTACCGAATTTATCGTTTTCCTTGTTTTACTTTAAAAAAGCATTGAAGCAGTACAGCCAAGCAATGTCATCGAACCCTAACATTGCACATGATTATCTTTTGCAACAAAAAAAAAAAAAGGCTTTGATGCAAAAGTGTTAATATCTTCCGGTAATTAGCATATAAAATAGTCTTAGTCACAAATGCACACACACACACATATCTAAAATATACACTCAAGCGTTTGCTACCACTTGACATTCAACACAACCACAAAATGCTTGTGTATCTTTGTCTACTTTTCAATTCATATTTGTATCTGCGTGTATCTGTGTGTGTCTGCATGCGTTTGTAAATTCATTTATAGACGCGTGTACTACATATGCAAACATTGTCGAAAGCCAACTTGTCTGCAACTGTCAGTCAGTCAGTCAGTGAAGTCGTATTCTCAGTTTTCCATTCAGTCGGAATGTACGTCCACAGAACGTCGTGTCTTACACTCTACAGAGTGTCTGTAAATTGTCCGTCTGTCTGTCTGTCTGTCAGGCAGCGCAGCGTGCAATTAGTTGTGTCGACAAGTCAGCTCGACGCAATGAGTTCTTATTGCATTGCTTGGCAGCCCAACGCCCAATCGTAGAACGTTTCTTCATGAGTAAGCTTTGTAACATATGTCTGCGTTTTTGTTAAAGCAAGCTAACAAGACTTCAGCTACACACATTCTAATAGAAATAACCTTAGACGTGCCATGCTCTTGTTGTAGTCGCATACAGACACCTGTCGGGAATTTTTACACGAATGCATTTTCACTTAAAATAATTTAACTGCATTAAAGTTACATTTCAATATCTTTTGACTGTGTACCTACTTCGTTGTAATTTCTTTTTGCAATTTTATATTAGTTGCACTAATTCAGTCGTACGTGAGCTGCACTTATGTACATCTATGTACATCGTCTATATTCGACTGTCTGTTTGATTTTATTTTAAATGAATGCTTAGCCTTCTACTTCACTCTCTGTAAGTGCATAATAATCATAATAAAATTACTTGAGACGTCATTGCGGCAGCATACCGTGCTTATGCATAATATGCATGACTACACTGAAGCATAATGCGCATACGCAATGTTGAAATAACGTGGAATAAATTTTTAAAATTAGTTGCAAATTATATCACAGAAAGAAAATAAGCTTTAGTAAGTTTTTTGAATATTTATATACTAATTAAAAATATATTTTAAATAATACTAGTCGAAATACCCGGCCTTGCTCGGGTTTCGCAAATAGATCTATCCAAATGTTTTTGTGACCCCAAACCACTTTTCCAATCAATCATAATTTTCCGCTCCTTAATACCCTGTTTCTATATACCCTGTACCTGTAAAGCGCATATATATGTCTATTTTATAAAAAATCATAACGCGAGAACGGCTGGACCGATTTTGGATTTCAAAATTAACTCACCATTATTACTCCTCCCTGCACTTTCCCCTGCAATTTTATAGTAATCAGTCGAGCCGTTCTCGACTTATGGAGTGACAATCAAAATGTACATTTTTTTTATATAATGTAACGATTCTTGCCTTTATAGCGCGGCTGAGTGGGAGCTTTATTAATTTTTGCTAAGAGAAAAAAAGACTTTCCTCTTCACTATGCACCATTTATTTCTCTTCTCTTTGTTACAAAATTGTACTGTTTAATTTATTTCACTTCTGCTCAATTCGTTACATGTGTTTTCTTAATCGTAGTCAATATCGTTCTGCTGCAGTTGTCTTCAAAAAGTGCATTGTCAACTTTTCTATCTCTTCTTCTTATTAGTTTCTTTTTCTAACAATCACCTGTGCATGATCATTCCTTCATTTCATACCGCAACCAGCAGTCATGCGTTCATGCAGGGTGATGCAGTGGGACGAAACTCATGGTTATAACAATAAGATTTACGTGAATAACAAAATCTAACTTGGACTGAAATACATAATCATCATAATCAATGAAAGCCGATATAGACATGTCCGTCTGTCTGTCCCACGGATCTGTCGATCTTCGAGATTGTTTGTTTCATAAAGACTGATGGATGAACGGACAAACAGTCAGAAGCATAGCACTTGAATTAGATTTTTCGACAACTTTTATTTGATATATCCGCCACATGTAGTGTAAAGGGTATATTCAGTTTTTCCACCCATTTTCGAGTTTGTCTATGAAAATAGTTATTATTTATGGAGGAAACCATCTCTTATCTCATTCTATGTATACACTACTGATATGATATGGATCGGGCTACTATGACATACATTCCCTCAAACCTGAGTTGCATCTGATCATCCTTTTTAAGTAAACTATCCCCGCCACTGATCATATAAAAACTATTCAAAGTTTTGTGTGGTGGGTATATGAGCTTCGGTCCCAAGTAAATATTTTGCTTGTTTTATTTATTTTTTATTAAATAAAGTTTATACTAATTGCGAATTATATTCATTATTTCATTGAATTTCAGAAGAAATTAGAGTTGTGTAAGAAGAAATTTGTCAATAGCGCTCCGTTTCAAGTTTGCCTGAAAGACTCGGAAGTGAACATTTTTCTGCACTAGTTTTGGCAATTTTAGAAAGATTTTTGAAGAAATCTCAACGAAGGCAAGTCTTATTATCAACACAATTCGTTAGTTTTTCCACAGCACTACTGGTTCGGATTAA
This sequence comes from Leucophenga varia, assembly GCA_018903435.1. Taxonomy (NCBI): domain Eukaryota; kingdom Metazoa; phylum Arthropoda; class Insecta; order Diptera; family Drosophilidae; genus Leucophenga; species Leucophenga varia. Next base: position 3,283,789 of record JAEIFJ010001414.1, read on the forward strand.
TTGACCGATTACAGTTTGCCTAGCACGGGCTAATCAGTGACAAATCTGCGCTGTTACAAAGTCGGCTCAGGTACAACTTGTCTAAATCGGTAAGTTCTACTAAGTCGCCATGAACAACCATTAAATAGACAGCGAAGAAAAGTTGCTGACCATGTGGTGCCCATGTAAAATTGCATAGAAAATAGCCTTGTGGCTGTCAAGTCCATGCTGTGCTGGCTAGAGTAGTCAGCTTACTAGTCATAGATAGCTATTCAGCTAATAAGAAAAAAAATTCAGTGTTAAGGAAAAATGAAACCACAGTTAGACAAGATGTAAGGGAACTGTCGATAGCATGTATACATTATAATGAAAAGGTTGTTCAAAGTTTTCTATGCTTGAAGCAATATTCTAACTTGTGCGCTTCAATACAGCTGCTTATTAGTACCCACTTATATCTTAACACGCCACATCATCATCATCATCAACGTCGTCATCAGAATCTATGCAAAATTGTAGCGATACACAAGCCAGCTAATTAAAATGCGAGGCTGTCTTAAACGCAGAACTAACACACTTACACGCCATGTGTCAACAAGGAAATTGAAACAGTATCAGGCGTGCTCAAGCAAACCAGCGAACAAGTTGCCGCTAGACGACATATGTACATATCAGCAACTTTTCATCTCAAATGAGAATTTTTGCGCCTTACTTAGTACGCCTACAATGCAAACACAACAAATTGTGTCTTGTGTCTAAAAGGAATACTACAAACTGAAGCTGTTGAGTTACAGCTCTAAGGAGTAATGCACACATACATACAAACATGTCATGTATTGTAGAGAAGATGTTGTACGTGCATTTCAATAACTCAGTCACGGAAGAACGCCTTCGTCTTTAACTCAACACAACTCAACTTTGCCACAAAGTTGACTCAGGCAACCGGAAGTGGTGGTGCAGTGATGCAACTTGGTGCAACTTTAATTGCGCGGCTTGCTTACTTACTTACTTACTTACTTGTAAAAACTATCTACATACATAATACTTCAGTACATCATACAAATATGTACAAAGTTAAAAAACATTCATCGTGCTCTGCTCTCAAAACTTATGCAATTCAAAACAGTTTTCACTATTTAGATTTCACAATTACTGAGGCAACTGACTTCATTACATGGATGCGTTGCAAAAGATTACTACAAATCTGTCCCTGAACCAGTGACACACTCATATCGTATTTACAGTAAAAAGCAACTGTTAAGTTACGGAATGCGGAGAATTTATTCCGTTGCTATTTCCATTTAGCAACGCATTTGAAAAACGCAAACAGAGCATTCATTCATTCATTCATTCATTCGCGTATTTTTGTTTTATGTGAATGTATCTGCACACACTTTCATAATTTTTCTTTTTTTTTTTTTCATTTAAATTTCATTCCACATTCGAAAGCCTCCGCTTAATGCAACTATGTCACATTTCACTTTGTCATTTTGTATTTTCCAGTTTGTATTTCACATTTCACATGTGTTGCTGTCAACACTTGCTTCTTCTTCTTCTTTTTGTATTTCGACGAGCATTTAGAAAATATGTCACCATCAATGGACAACGTCCTTCCGTTTCAATTTATACTGCATCGTTCCATTTGTTGCGTATAAATTTTGTTAAATCGAGAATCTGTGGTTCTGATATTATTTCATGCCTAAATGCAAATAAAGTTTCTTGTTTTTTGGTTTTAGTTTTTAGAGTTTGGAGCAACATTTTCGAAATATTTATGTTTTATTATGCTTTTGAAAAATTAAAATATTTCTTGAGAATTCCAGAGCTGAATGTTCTCTCCCCAATATCATTTTTTTTTTTTTTTTTTTTAGAAAAGAAGTTTGTAGATTGTCACCTCAAAGCCTTTCCGCTCTTTTGATTTTTTATGCCACAATTGTATATTTCTTAACACTTACATAGCTCAATTTAAATTCAATTAAATTTTATAAATTTTCAAAGCTGACTAGATATTTCAACTTGAGTTTTTCTACGTGGTGCTTTTGATAGTGTTTTTGGGTAAAAGGCAATCCTCTAGAGATCACGTTCCGTGAGTTAACCGTGTTTTGGGGAATGGTACTTTGCGATTCAGAGCCGGTGAAAATATCACCTTGGATAAGCCAGCCGGCGGAAGACCAATGACGACGAATACCGATCAAATCATGGAAAGTATTGAGTAAGACCGGCAAATGACATCTCGTGACATTGCCCAGGAGATGGGAGTTAGTCACCAAACCATTTTAAACCATCTGCAGAAGGCTGGATACAAAAAAACTTGATGTTTGGGTGCCACAAAAATCTTTTTGGACTGAATCAACGCCTGCGATATGCTGCTGAAACGCGAATTTCGACCCATTTTTGAAGTGGATAGTGACTGGCGACGAAAAATGGATAACATACGACAATATCAAGCGAAAACGGTCATGGTCGAAGGCCGGTGAATCGTCTCAAACAGTGGCGAAGCCAGGATTGACGGCCAAAATGGTTTTGCTGTGTGTTTGGTGGGATTGGAAGGGAATCATCCACTATGAGCTGCTCCCATATGGCCGGACGCTTAATTGTACCATCTACTGCGATCAACGGGACCGCTTGAAGCAGGCGATCGACCAGAAGCTTACAGAATTGGCCAACAGGAAGGGTGTAGTGTTCCACCAGATCAACGCCAGACCACACACATCTTTGGTGACTCGTCATAAGTTACGGGGGTTGGGTTGGAAGGATGGTTTTATTTCCAAAGGAAGTGGCTGTCCGAGCTCTTCACAAGGGGGGTATTATGAATTTGCCGTCTAGATGGAAACAGATTATCGAACAAAACGGCGCATATTTGAACTAAATCCGATCACTGAAGCACTTTTTATAAAGCATTGAATAAAGAGCAAAAAATTCGGAAGGGAGATATTTGACCATGGCACAATAAAGAACCCAACGCTGGCAGAGAAACGAGCAGTGGCAATACCTGGTCTTATTGTACCATGTATTTGACAACCTTATACTTTGCATTTACAATATGGCAACGCTACACAGGGTGACACAATTATTTTGACAAGAAACACTTCACAAATTTATTATGTAGAATTTATTGATTTTTTGCATATTTTTTTGCTCAAATTTGGCATGAAAAAGTAATGGTCAAATGCCATAGGTCAGCACGGTCAACTTTTGCAATTATAAAATGACGATAAAATGTTGTTGAGATAGGGAGTTGGGGGTTGTTGGGGAATAAAATAACGCTGATTTCTTAGTTTATAGACATGACGATAAGACTACAAATACTTAAGATATCAGCAATTGAAGAAAAACATTCATTTTCATAGGCGTTCCACAAAATCTTCCCTGTTTAGAATACACTATCCCTTAGGAACTTAGATAAATAGATAGAGGTGACTAAAGGGAAAAACCCACATTCCACATACAATTAGCATATAACTGCCAGTACGGTTAAGAAAGGACCATAATTTGACCGGGCATGAGAGGACGATTCTTACTACCAATGTCCAAAGTGCCTTAGTCTATAAGTTCAGAGCACACACAGAGAAAGTGTACTAATATTTCTCTGGGGTGCCCTTTTGTCTGTAACTTCTACAAGCTCTGTTGAAAGAGAGATCTAATCTGGCCATGTGTTCCTCGATGGTCCTATGTCCCGTGATGGCGGTTGTTAGTCTTGCAAGGTCTTTACGGGAGTATGACAGTAATGTTCTGTAACGTTTCGGGTCGATGCACACATTCTAGCCAACCTAGGGACTCATATAAAAAATAAACTCATCAGAATCAGTCTGATTCGAATAAAAATAAGACGCTACGCCTAAAAATGGGCGTGGCAATTCAACGTGAAAATGAACTGCCACGAAAAAACTGCTACATTGATACAAAATAAGTTTATATATTTTTAGATACATATTTACTTTTATCAAGGTAAACTATACCATTTATTTTTATTCTTTAGTTTTGTATTTCACATTTATTTATAGAATGAAAGCCCAATGTGAATATCAATTTAAAATTATCTAAAAAAGAGAAGAAAAAAAACCAAATAAACAAATTCTCACACCAATCTTTTTTTTTTATACTTGTTACACTAGTGTAAACAGGTATATTCAGTTTGTCGGAAAGTTTGTAACGCATTAAAGGAGGCATCGTAGACCCTATAAAAGTATATATATTCTTGATCACCTCAACGAGACGAATCGATTTAGCCATGTCCGTCTGTCTGTCCGTCCGTCCGTCTGTCCGTCTGTCTGTCTGTGTGTTGCTGCGCGATTTATTCGCTCAGTTTTAAAGATATTGGGCTGAAATTTTAAACTTAAGCTTTTCTAGGTCCTGTGTAGTTTCTATGTTAAAATCAATGTGCCACGCCCACTTTTAGGTATAGCTCCCATACAAAAGTACAAAATTTTTTCAAGTTCTTATATGAAAAATGTATTTATAAAGCGAATGGCTTCAAATATGGTTAAAATGTTTCTTATACTATGCCAAATCTTCAGTTTAAAATTGGTCCAAATTGGACCGCGAATTCCTAAATTTTTAAGAGTATATTTAATTTGTTTAGTATTTTGAAATAAAATTTAATACAAATGCTGCCACGAAGGTCTATCAACGTCAAATGATGTGTAACAGGTATATAAGCTTCGGTCCAACCGAAGTTAACTTTTTTCTTGTTTTTATTTTATATTTTAAATAAACTTGCTAATTTACCACACCTAAGCCAAATGTAGCACATTAAAATTGTGTTAATTTCGAATTACAGCACACATTTTGAATCCCAACAGTGCACTTCACACAATCATTACGAATGGATATTGTACGTTTTTCGGACAGTGGCTCCCCAAAGTATATGACACACATTCTCCTACCACCAAAAACGCTTCATACTAAATGGTCAGGAAAAAAAAAGCTTACAGAAGCAGAAGCAATGCATTGAATGCAATGAACTAAACTTAACAAAATGGCCGCCACGATGTGCATGCACTGCACGTGATGTGTGCATAAACCAGAGCCATGCAGACCAAAGGCAACGCTGGTCAGTTGGTTAGTTGGTTTTTCGAGGCGACTGCACTGAAATAATTTTCAACTTATATGCGACACAGCGCATATATACGCTTCATTTAATTTAAGATAAAACTTACCGGTGTCGAGTATGGATGCGCCGTCAGCCGTATACCATCCGCTTCGAGATGCCGCTTCATCACAGCCTCCAGTTCCTTCATTGTCACTGGTGTATCACATTCAGAGGAGAGTATCTCGTTGCTATTGCTCAACGCTTTCGGATCATTAATGAGCACATAAACGATTGCAGCGCCTTTCTCACGCAGCGTGCGTACACTTTTCAACAGTTTACTACGATGCTGCGCATTATCAACGCCGATGGCATCCAAATCAATCTCACCAATTTGTTTACAGATCTCCAACTCATCGTAGCCATTCTCAAGAAAACTTTCAGCATACTGTTGCATGCCAAAGGTACGCAGCCAATCGCAAACAATATTATTATGTGGCATATTCTCGTATCACGTAACTATGGAGAGTGCACCGGAAGGTACTTTAATATTTTGCGGCGCAAATGAAACTTTTGGCACTTTAAGCGCTGATTTTATTTGTTTTGAGGTACCAGCAATGGCTGCGTTGACCTCAAAGTCACCACCCGGTAATGTCAGATGATGTGCGGCAGTTAATTTGTTGTTGTTGTTGTTGCGGTGGCTGCTGCTGCTGCTGCTGCTATTGATGTTGTTGTTGTTGGTTCGTAGACGCGTTACTTGAGCTAGCGCTTGAACTCGTAGCGTGAACTGATGTCGTTGCCTTCATAGCAACGGTTTTATATATAAAATTGATTTATGGATTTAAATACGTTTGAGGTAGTTTTTGTTGTTTGTGGTTTTTTTTTTGTTTTTTTTTTTTTTTTGGTGGGTAAAAATTAGGTAAGTAGCGCTTTGGAGTATGCTGCAAGAAGAAAAAAAAAAAAGAGAATTTAAAAATTAGTCTTTCACAAATTCATTTCAATTTGTTAAAATGTTTATAATGCAAAAAATATCTCAAAGATACATATTTCTTCTAACTTAATCCATTATGTGTTAAATGTATCTACAACAAAAATGTATCTAAGCAATTTAATTTGATGCAATTTGAACACTAAAATTTATGTTATTTTATGCATAGGCAGGTAGAATAGACATTTATAACTGACTTAGTCTAAGCAAAAGCATATCAATTTGTGTTAATAGCAGTCATAGTTATGCGAAAGTATCCATATACTACATACACAAGCAACAACAACAACTCAAGCACTTAATGGTAATAATATCATACATACTCAATGGTCCGAGCAAGAGAACAAAACATGTACGATACGTTAGGATACTAAAATACTTGAATATGTTTAACAGGAAGCCACTTGCATATGAATAAGCCACTTAAAATGACAGATGAACTTCCACAAAACGTAAAAGGAGACAATGATGATGATAATGTTGATGATGTTGATGGAGTATTAAAATGATGATGGTCAAATGTTGAGCTTAAACTAAAACAATGAACAATGTCCAGCACAGGCGATTGTTGTGTGTTGTACAAGTGCCTAAATACAAATATTATAGATACATATACAGGCTGTATGCCGATAATAAAATAGACAAAAAGCAAAGACAATGGACATAAACGAACATTTGTGCCAAAATAATAAAATCTTTAAATGACAACCACAGCAACAACAATTTCCGTTTACGAAAAATTCCTGTTTTACAGAGATACTAGATGCATGTATTTTTAGGGTGCTTGAAAAACTAAGAAATTTTACAGACAAATTGTTATGTGTAAAGTATAGAGTAAAATTAAACCAATCAAAATATTTGTCCAAATAAACAGGAAGCATAAACAATACGTCGTCGTCATCGTCGTCGTTGGAAAATTAAGCGGCAGCAATAACAATGCAAGTGTTAGTGGCAAGCAGCAGAGTTGTATGCTCAAACAAAAGGACGAAAAGTGTGTGTGTGTATGTGGGAGAAGTTTAAAGAATGACAACATTTCTTACATTGTTATTGTGTTTATTAAGCAAGTGTAAGTTGGAATGTTATTTCATTGCATTATAAATGTATTCTTAAATTAGAATTTTGCATCAAAGTAACCACAAAACATATTTTAGAAAGTCTAATTTACAATAAGATACAAATACATATGTAGATACTCTTATATATATACTCTTATATGTTTATATGGAATGCATTCGACAGCACATGAGTATCTTAAGTGTATAGCTTCTTGAGTTTATACATATACATTTCAAGTAAATTTGAAACAGAAAATTTTAAATTTTTTTTTTTAATTTAATGATGCTAGTTGTGAGCATCGATCTATGTAAGATTCCAAATGATTTCATCGCTTTATCGATTCTATAAAGCTTCAAAAAATCATCTTCTAATTCAAAATATTAAAGACTTTTATTTTTTTACTAGCGAATACTTGGCGTGTGCTACTACATTGTCATTTCGACAACCCTCTCAGCTCTTTTGCGTATCGCATTCGCTGTTTTTTGTGCAATTGGTGGCATTTTTGTACTTTTTATATTTTTTTGATATAAGTGTGACAAAACCATATACAAAAACAAATACATACAAAAAAATACATGTTTATTCAATGATTGCAGCAAGACACACAATACTTTGAAGCTAGTATAAAAACATACAAAAAATATGAAATTTTTTTATGGAAAAATTCAAAAATCGATTTCATAAATGAATCGAGTGTGCCTAAAGCATTCATATAGTAGTCTATAATAACACTTGCATTCTTGCCTTTTAAATAGAACTGGCTTGGGACTCATAGGCTGAATGGTTTCACAGTCCATAGCGGACATAGAAAAATTTTTATTATTTTATATTAATAGATTAAGCCGAACTACATAAAAAAAAAACGCCACATTTTAAAAAATATCGAGCAATTTTAAGTGCGACAAGAATGAAAAATGCTCGAATCGTGTGTCCTAAATTAAACACCAATCGATATAAGTCTTCGAAAATGAACCAAGTTCAGCAAAATATTGTATAAAAATGTAGAAAAAGATATTTATGATAAACAAAGTTATAGAATGTTCAATTCTGAATTATACTTTTCCGTATGGCATTTGATATATGTCTTTACTTGAGAAAATTTTAAGGGACAGACGTATTAGACATCAGCACGATAACTAGAGAACTAATAGATCTAAAACTACCACTGATATATATTGTTTGGGTCAACATTTAAAATGATTCAATAAGAATCTTCGGCATGTTCGAACCACCATTTGCTTTTTGGGACAATTATATTTATTTTTTCAACGATTACGAATTTCTTGTGATTGCATTTAGATTGCATTTGCCCTTCCGATTTGATTCACGTTTTGCTTCCAAACTTTTCTTGCTGGAGCTTCTGTGTCCATCCGACACAGGTGACCAGCCCAGGACAGCCTTTGTATTGGATGTTCCCAAATATGTCGATGTCAGCATATAGCTCCTACAACTCATCGTTCGTGCACATACGGATGTCATTTTCCACTCTAACTGGACCAAAGGTTCTCCGAAGTATCTTTCTCTCAAATACGGCCAACGCCGACTTATCCAATTCTGTCATGACCCATGCTTCTCAGCCATACATCAGGACCGGCATTATCAGCGTATTGTAGAGTTTAATTTTTGTTTCTCTGGACAGTACTCTACTTCGCATCTGCTTACCGAGACCAAAATAGCTACGGTTCGCAAGAGTGATCTTGTTTAATCCGACTGACACTGCTGTTGTTGTTGTTTACATCTGAGTCCAAATAGATGAAGTTTTCTACAGCCTTAAAGCTGAAGTTCCCTGTACTCAAAGACCGTCTGCGACGTGCAGATTGACTGCGAGTGGATTCCAAGTACTTCGTCTTGTTCGTTGACCGTCAGACCCATAGGACGACATTCTTTTTCGATGTCTGAGAATGGCCGGTGATCGGTCGAGCATTTTTGCCCATAATATCTATGTCGTCGGCATATGCGAGCAGCATAGTTTCTTTGTAGAAAATATTTCCCGTCCGGTCGACATTTGAGCATTGCTTCAGAATGTATTCCTTCAGGAGGTTGAAAAAGTCGCACGACAACGCATCACCCTGTCTGAAGCCTCTCTTGGTGTCAAAGGGGTCGGTGAGATCTTTACCGACCCTGACAACGCTTTGGGTGTTTTCCATTAAAAAAAAAAATAAAAATCTTCAATATTTATTCAAACTAAATTTAAATACTGCAAAATTTCAATGCCTAAATAAGCATTTTGAATCGAACTGATATATTCTCGTTTGGTTCACTTATTATCCAAATCAATTTGCACATAACTAACAAATTATCAATGCATTTGAGTAATTCACTTGCATTGCTAACATTTTCAAGTCAAACTCATTAGGCAAACGCATTTAAGCACACAGATACATATACTCGTACAGATACATGCATATGTATGGTATGGTATGTATCTACTCGAAGATAAGCATCTTAACTTGGAATTTTCATTGTTTATTAAGTGCTAAATAATTGCTTTCTTTGAACACAATTGCATCAAATCTCTCTTTACCTATAATGCGTGTATGTATATGTAATTGTGTGTGTTGTGTGTGTGCGTTAGTTAGGTGTTACCATATACACATGACATGATTTCCGTTTGTAATTATAGCAAATTTTCTACAGTTTCCGATTTCCGTTTTATTGCATAATTATCATCGCATGCAAGTTTAGTTTTGCATTTAAATAAATGATTCAGTTGCTTGAAGTAAATTTTGTTTGTTGTTGTTGTTGATTTAAGCAATAAATTAAATTACCAAAAAATGAAAATAAAAAGAAATTCGTAATTAAAAGTGATTTAATATTGCCACAAAAAAGCGATTAATTTTGCAATTAAAAAACAACAAATTTTAACATAATTTCACATGTTGCCATATCTCTTTTTTTTTATTTTTAATGTTTTGTTTAATGTCCTTTTCTTTTCATTCACTCTATCTCTTTTACTCTTGCTAAACATGCTATAGAAGTAATTAATTTTAATATGAAAGCTAAACAAGTTCACAATGCAGCAAAAACAATGCAAAAATACAAAAATGCAGAAAGAGTGGAAAATACAAAAACAAAACACAAAAAAAAAATACAATTGTCACATAATTTTCTGTCTAGACATGCAAAATTTAGTATTTTCAATTAACTGCAGTTTGTTTTTCCAGCGTTTGTAGTGAATAAAATCCCAGGGACTGGGTTACACATATGCGTAGGTAGGTGGTATACATTTCTATGCGAAATATATGAAAATCGGTCGCCGCTCGTTGGTTTTGTAAATGTTAACAAGAATAAAAGCATCGCAACAACAACAACAGCAACAACAGCAACAACAATTGCATAATGCTAAAGGGATGTTTACTTTTTTTTTTTTTTAGGCTGAGGGTGCAAATGCGTTCAGCTTTAGAGATACTCTATGTCAAAAGGAATTGCCTGCTTAGCTTAGCAGCGTGGGTGCAGCAGCAAATGTTGCAACAAGAATTTTCAAAGCTCAGCAAGCAATGCAAGCAAGCAGTTTGTGCAATGAAATGCAGCAATGACTTTTGATATGTTCTCTGGTTTTACTCCGCATACGAGTGTCTGACACACGTTGCAATGCATTAAGCTGCCAGCGTTGCCACCATTGCCATAATTCCAATTGCTACGTTTTTTTTTTTTTTTTTTTTTTTGTCTTACACGGCCAAGGACACTTTGTACTGCATTGCGACTTTAAATGTGTTGTGGCAGCGGCGGTAACGACAGCAGTGTGGCAAGAACCAACAAGCAAAAACAACGCACTACGTGTCACAACTGCATGCGTTACCAACGCTCTTCATATGCCAGCCACCAGACGCAATTCAATTTCATTCGAGTATAATAATTTTGGGTTTATAAGAATGTTTTTGGGTAAACACATTTTTTAATTCTTTGCACTAAAAAATTCAAGCAGCATCGCCGATAAAAGGCTGAGATTACACTGCATACTATAAAAGTGTTGAGTAATTACTTTATTTTAAACTAGCGGATACCTTATTTAGTGCTACTACGTTGTATGGGTGATTCGGCTTCTTACGTCTCTTTTCCGTTTTTTTTTTGTTGGCACTCATACGAAAAAAACACTAAAAAAACCGGTGCCCTTGCCACTCCAAAGTATATTTGCGAGCAATGCAAAATATGTTGTATGGGAAGAGTAGAAAATCGACTTCATGAATCGATCTAATGTTCCTATTGCATTTATTTAGTGGTTTTTAATCATCTTTGCATTATTGGCTTTCAAATGAAACCAGTTTGAGACTAATAGGTTGAATGGTTTCGAAATCCATAGCGGGCATAGAAATATTTTTACTATATTTTATATATTGATTGTCATTAGCCACAATGAGTTTCGATGCAAATGAAAAGAGTGTATTTATTGTGTTCTTCTAGCACTATTTTTAGTCTACACAATCAGTCAGTAATGGGCATTCAAGATGCCTACAGATAACTGAGGCTGTTAGCATCTTAAATGTTCGGTGCATCACATTTGATAAAGCGTCTTGGAACATGATGAAGCATACATCCATTGAATTTTTTAAATGGGGGAGGCTAAAAAAATTTCAGACAAATAAAATGCAGTGCTGTTGGATATTTCATTACAATTTTCATTAGGTGAGCTTACAAACTATTACCCCATGCATCATATCTTACGTTTCAACTGGCATAAATCTTTTGTACAATACCCTGTCGCATCCACCAATCTCCTCGAATTTGATCCACCACAAGTCGTGTCCAAGCCAGTATTGAAGGTCAGCTAGGTTTTGCTGTGTGTTTTGTTGTATGGGCAGGGAATCATCTACTATGAGTACCGTTCCCATGGTCAAATGCTTAATTCGGAACTGTAGTGTCAGCAACTAGACTGCTTTAAGTCAGGAATGGGCAAAAGGAAGGAAATTCTCTTCCATTATTGGTGACCCGCGCGAAGCTCCGATTACTCGGATAAGAGCTTTTAACGCTTCCGCCTTGCTGCCGGGCCAGGCACCAATCGACTACCAACTTTTTTTACTCCAGTTCAAATGCTCTTGTTGCTTTAAAACTGGCTTTAAAGAGAGAGGCTTGTGCAAACTAATTGCAAATAAAATGTAAACTTTCTAATATATCCAATAGCAAACCAACTGTCTGTCTGTATATTCAAATGTCATAAATGACATAAACATATGTAGGCACGCAGGATATCGTCATCATCGTTATTATCATTAACAACAACGTAGTCAGTCGTAGTCAGGGGCAAATGGTAAGTGCAATGCAGCAATGGGTTACGTGTAAACACACACACACATACACTTATGCGAACATCTGTATAGATACTTGGAATCATGAGCAGAAGGCGCAAATTGATACGCATTTGCGGTTAACGAAGCCCTACAAACCATAACATTGAGTTTATGAGAATACGAGTACCATATGAACCTGCTTTGGCTGCCCAACTAAGCGTGTGATTATAACATCGCATTCACAATTGTCGTCGTCGTCGTTGAAATTGGAGCTGAAAGTTTTTTTCTGCAAAAGTTGCAAGTTGGAACTTTTGTCGGCGGCGCATTTATTGTTTGCTTCTTTGCTTGCCTTCCGAGTTCCTTAAATTGAAATCATATCGAATTGTATAAAGCTAGTTGAATGGTTTACGTTTCGATTTCACTTTTAATTGAAATTGAATTTAATTCGTTTGTACAATTGAAATTATTCAGTTAAGTCTTTCCGGTCACAAGGTGTGTATTTGTTTTCTGAGTACTTTTTATATATATTTTTTCCCCTTTTTTGTAAATCGGTACATGTGTATATTAGAGCTATATCAATTTAAGGCTTTGTATTTTGCTTTTTACTGCTTTAAGTGTTATTAAGATTGCTATCTATGGTGTCATAAATATTATCAAAGAAATACAATAAATAAGAGGTTTGAGTTTATTGAAATCTAGATAAAAAAATTTTGTTGAAAGGATTATTATGATTCGATATAGCAGCTGTTTTAGCGTTAGACGGATCAAAGTGTATTATAACCAGCCAAGGTTGTGTAGAAAGCAATCAGGGGTGGCACCGAAAACACTACCACTAGAGTTTTGAGATTTACATCTATATAAATAAAATTGTTAAAATGATTCTATGTCCGCTGTTTACGTTGAAATCGTACAACCGATGAGCCCCAAATCGGTTTTGTTTAAAAGGTAAACAATGCAAGTAAATTGAAATTCCACTAAGACAATGCCTAATGCATATTCGCTTCATTTAAGAAGTCAATTTTTTAATTTTGCCATACAAAAATGTTTTGCTTTTCTGACAAAAACTAAAAATAAAAATAGAAAAAGCTGATTTCAGCTTTCCCCAATATATTTTGGGTAAGATCAAAACAGTGGTATTTTTTAGTATGTTTTTTTAGTTAGCCCCAGCCCATTTTGGTTGCGCTACAAACAAAAAAAAAGCAAATAGTAAAAATGCCATCAAAAAGAACTGAAATTGCACAAATTGCAGCAGATGCGAAACGGAAAAGAGCTTATAGAGTAGCCCAAACTCCCGTACAACGTAGTAGCACACGCCGTGTATCTGCTAGTTTAAAATAGAGTTTTAAATTTTAATTTTCATTTTGGCTGGTCGCAAATTTCAATTTTTGTATAGAAACTATAAATATTAAAAAAATTGGCTACCCTGTGGAATCAATAAAAGCAATAGTTCCGTCTAACCCAAAGAAGTTCCCTCCCCAAAGGAGCGTTCTGAATCCGCTCCTGCCATGAAGTACATATATAAAGCATGTTTTCTCAATGGGAGAGTCAAATGAATACCAGATTTGAGAAATTTTTCTTATTAACAGAATCCGAACAATCTAGAATTTCAAAAAAGCTATTTTGCTTTCATAATTGGATGTTATTACCTAAAATTTGAGCCCTATATGAACGTCAAACCATATTCTAGGTGGAGGTTTTCCTGTTGATCATATATTTTTGATCGAATGCTTAGTCGGTTTAATTATATTCAATAGTCAATTCGTATCTGTCCGTCCGTAGACTATAAGATATATTAGGTACGCAACAAAGTTTCTTCTTTTTTTTAATAAATTCTCAAAAATAGTTAATTAAAAAATATATCGTTTATCATTAGCTACACGTTTTTGTTATCTTTCTGGTAATCCGAAAACAATTAGGAGAAAACTATGTATATAGGATCTCAAACTACATTTTACACATTTTTAAAAAAGCCATAGTCCAGAAGTGTAGTCATGCCTTCTGGGACCGTCTAACTCAAGATATAATCGTATAAAATAATGTCTTGTTAACCCTGAAGAGCAGTATTCGAACGTTTTCAAGTTAGGTTTAACCAGTTTTCTAACAATGCGGGATCAAAATCGATCTCTGGTAATGGTTTCAATCGATTATTATAGCTCATATCCTTTTGACCATAACAAGTATAAAGCAGCAGATTAGATAAGGAATGTGCATCTTTCCGCGATCGATATTAAAGCAAGACTATAGACTACCACGTTTGTTTTGCATTTTGGTTTAACGTGCTGGATCTATCTTTCATCTCCCGTCACGATATAATGCAAAAACCTTTTTTTTTTTAATTTTTGTAAAGACTGAGAAGATGCTATGCAAAATATATAATTAAAATAAAATAATAAAATAATATAATTAAAATAATTTGCTATAATTTGTTAAGTAGACCTATCAATTATTTTGTAATTTTTAAAAGGCGAACGACCGAACTGATGAGACGTCTGAGAGACAGACATTATAATAACTACTTTCTAGACGCTTAAGCAAAAAATTGTTTTTTTAAAAAACACGTTTCATTTTACTTTATTTTTTTATAATTAATTATTTATAAACAGCTTAAAATATAATTTCTATTATTTTTTTTACCACAGCAATGCATGCATATGGCAAGTCTAATTGAATTCGTCATGCAACATTAGGAATGTAATTGAGCAATTTTAATAAAATCTAAAATATTGTAAAAAATATATTAAAAATATTACTTACACTTTTACGGAATAATAAATTGTTTTAATCCTTAATGCAGCAGCACACAAAAGTAAATCCGCTTTGAACGTTCAATATACAAATTTGTTAGTGTATAACATACTTTTACACTTCATTTGTAACATTGGCATTATCCCTTATTAAGACTGCTGCTGGTGTTGCTGTTGATGATGTGTTTTGTCATTATTGCAACAACAACAACAATAAATATTTAAACGTAAAGAAAAGATGTACAAGAATTCATTTAAAAGTTTCAAAAATATACAAAAAACGCAAATCTCTACAAAAAATACGATTTCAAATCGGTAAGATTTGAAATAAGTGAAATGAAAAGTAAAAAGGCTAGAACGATATTCTATAATTTCAGTTGCCCATTTTTAACAAAACCAATGCAAAGAAACGTGTTGAGAATGAAACATAACTTTTGAGTTTACTAGAACACGAACTATTTGAAATCGCACGAATTTACTTAAATCGTAAATCGAAAAAATAAGTGATATATTTTTGATGAGCTCGACGAGACTACTCGACTTCTGTCTGTATGTCCTTCTGTCTGTCTGTAGTTACATGATAATTGATTACTAAATTAAATAATAATAATATGATGAATGTCTGAGTTCGATTAATCGTATAAATGTATGTTGAGAAACTTTTAAATCATACCAAATATTTATGCATTGTAAAAGTATTATTATGTCGTTGATAAAACCATTGTTGCTGTTGTTGCTGTTGTTGTTGCTCTTGTTTCAGTTGATTTTGTAATGATGATAATAAAGACAATAACAACAACAGCAGCGACAAAAACAGACAAAATCCCGAATTTGAACACACACTCAGACAGAAGCACTCCAAAAAACACAAATGCACGCACATACATATAAAAGGACTTACTTATGAAGCCAAAAAGGACAATGACAACAAACACAATTATGCTGTTTGATTTATAAATACAACCAGAACAATAACAATAAGACAGCAACAAAAAACAACGAGAATCTCCGCACAATACAAAACACGAAACATGATGCGGGATTATTGGCGCTTAACTAAATAAAGCATTCACACGAAATCACAGACTCACACACACACACACACACACACACACAGACACGCCATATTGAATCACTTCTCATGCTCTGTGTTTTTTTTTTTTTTTTTTTTTTTTTTTTGTACGCACACTTACACACGGAACTTCCGTCGTTATGCGCTTTAAATATCGAAATGCCGAAAAAAAAAGAAAAAGCGATAAATATGCGATAGATGTAAACGGAAACGGAAACGCGAAAGCAAATACGCGCGAAACCGACCGAGCAAAAAAAAAAAAAAATAGCAGAAACACAAAATGGCTGACCACAGCAGCTTCTCGTGGTTTGCGCGGTTCAAAAGTATAAAAAGAGCGCCAAAAAAAAAAACAAACCAACAATCAACACGAATGGGCGCAACAAATTACGAAGCGTTAAAACGTCCCTCAAGTACTCGTGTGGATAGACGCGCCAAAAAGTGTGCTAGATTTTTAATAGTCAAGTGGCAAATGTCCGTTTCCTTTTTTTTCTCTTTTTTCGCACGCTCTATTTCATTCTAACACTTACACAGTCACATATACATATCTCGAGTGTCCACTAGCAACGAAATTGTGCACAAATCGCGCGCGAATTTTTCGTTTAAAATCAAATCAAATTGATTTAAAATATTAGTTGCAAAGTGATTAATTAACGAAATCAAATAAGCAAATTGCAATTTAAATTATTTAGCGCGAAACAAAGTAAAAAGTTTAAAAGCGAGTTGCATGCAAGCAAGCAAACGAACCGAGCGAGCAAGCAAGCGAGCGAGCGAGCGAAAGCGCAGCAAATTTTTGCCGCAACCAAAGTATGCAAAGCACGCGAACGTACTGTAGGCCCGGCTGACGTTACCACAGTCGAGAACTCGACAAACTTCTCGAGGAAAACCTACCATTGCCACCACCACCAACACCATCACCAATACCAACAGCAACACCACCACGACTACCACCAACAGCAACATTGCTAGCGAGTTGTAACCAAACGACGAAGCAACAGCAGAGTAGCAGCAGCAAGTGTTTGTTGTAAGCGATATGCAAGTAGGCTGAGTTCTCCTAAGCTGAGTGTCTCTCGGTAGGTACGTATGTATGTATGTGTGTGTGTGTGTATGTATTTATGTATGCATGTACATAAGTAAGTATGTTATACGCGCGCTGGGGGAGCTTGCAACAAAAACTGCGCCACGCCACCAGTGCCACCACCAAACAATATAAACAACGTCATAGCTGCCGCAAGCAACTACAACATTCAGTTCAGTTCAGTTCAGCTCAGTTCAGTTTC
This sequence comes from Leucophenga varia, assembly GCA_018903435.1. Lineage (NCBI taxonomy): Eukaryota > Metazoa > Arthropoda > Insecta > Diptera > Drosophilidae > Leucophenga > Leucophenga varia. Next base: position 3,301,153 of record JAEIFJ010001414.1, read on the forward strand.
AGTCTGGTCTGGTTTGGTCTGTAGCGCTAGCTGAGCTCAGCAACAGCAAAACAGCAAAACAGCAGCATTGACGAATGTCTAAGTGCATGCAGCATTGTAGACGACTGTGTATGCATTGCGACTGATGAGAGGTGCTGTGGGGCAAATGCATACAAAAAGAGTGCTTGAGTATGCACACACTTACATACATAAACACATATACACACACACAAATTGCGGAGGCGAGTGACAGTCGAGTGTGTTGTTTACCTCGGCTTAGAAGCACCGTCTGGCTGACTGTCTGTCTGCCTGCCTGCCTGACTCAATTCTACTCTGTCTGACTTTGCTTGTTGTTGTAATTGTTTGCTGTCGTTGTTGCCTACTGCTGCCAGCGGTGGCATATACGCTGCAATTGCTGCAACAAGACAGTAACAACAACAAAAACAGCAACAACTGATGCAGCATACATATACCGGCTTTCTCTAAAGCAGCAATATGAATGAGAAGTTGTGAAGCAAATGAAGTGCTACGGATGACGTGTAGTAGTAGTAGCAAAAAAAAATAAAATAAAATATGATATCCGAATTATCTATACACTTCATATTCAATGCAGAAGCGTATTGATTCGAATCAGTGATGGGCACACGCATATGCTAAAGCTACGTAACGTGAGGAACAAAAAGTAATATGATGTGTCCATCACTGATTCATTTTTTTAAAGAGCCTTTTTATGCACAAAAAAAAATCAGAATTCAGGCACCTAAAGTCAAAAAATAAATTTCTCTGGTCTTGGATGTCTTTTCATGGTTGTCTTATATTTTTAGGGATCGCTAAATTCGAATCTGATTCGACTTTATTTCATTACATCAGATTTTTGTTCAATTCTATCATAGAAAAATTGAAGTATTTCAAGCTACATAGATCTCTTCTCGTTGATATTCATATTGATTCAATAAATCTAGAAACTCTTTAATCTAGAAATTGACTCTGGAGCTATACATATATGAGAACCGGGAATTTAATCTGCAAATTATGATCTGAGAAGCTATGACGAGAGATCAAGTTTGACGCCTCTGATTGATAAGGGAGTACGGAAGACAATTTGTTTTCTACGATCACGAAACGATCAGCATACAAGTTTGAAGTTGAAGTCTGAGCATAGAATTCTACTGAGCAGTCTAAGTTTCTTGGCAGTGGAAGAGTTCTTTCCTCTGCCTGATCTCTGCAGTGTGTTCCAGGCGTAGATCCATGCTGTACTAGTCTCGTGCAAGCTGTGGTGCAGCTTGAGATTCGGTACAGATCGGTTTTCATATTCTCACAAAGCCAAGCTACCATCCAAGCGCTGATTACCCACATAACCAAATCTAAAAAAACCAACTTAATCTTGTTGGTCGCCACACGGAGTTCATCGGGTGAATCCTAGCCAGTCGCGGTGCAGATCCTAATAAATGCTAGGGTCGCCCACATTAGGAATCAATTCACCTCTTTAGGCAATATGAATAGCAGCAGGAAAGCTAAGCTTATTTGGTCTACGGTTAACCTCAAATGTACCAAACTTTACTGGTAAGCTCCCGTAAGGATCTAGCGAGACTAACAACCGCCATCACGGGGCATTTGCTCATCGGGGATCATGCTGCCAGATTAGGTATCCCTTATAACAGTAGATGCAGAAGTTATAAGGAAGAGGATATACCAAAAACTCCAAAACGGTTCCTCTGCGTGTGATCTGTCGCTCTTATGTTCTTCAAAACTCTCTTATGTCCCTTCCCTACCTGTACTGGGTTTCTTTACTAAGGTTTTGCTTTATTGGTAGCAAAAACGGCAGTTATATGCTAATTGGAGACTATGGGTTTTCTCCTCAGCCACCACTATCTATCTAAGTTCCTTGCAATCAGTAACTTTTGCATGCTAAACTCTAAAGAGAGCCAATGATTTCTCTAAACAAGATATTCTCAACAGCGATGTATGCCTTTGCATACAATAAAAATTCCCTTGGTTGGAAACTTACAGTTCGATATTTTTTGTTTAGTTTATTTCAAAATATATATATATGAGGTCTTTCGAAAACTGTTTATCCACAAGAAATGTGCTCATTACAGAGGTCTTCCATAGGTTAGGTGAATTGGTCGAATTAGGAGTCTGTAAGACTCCAGATACTCCAAATCTCTCGTGAGAAAATCAAGATAGATACGCTAATACAGGCTTACAAGTCAACTATAGACTCGGTACAGGGAACTATCTATAATACCAACGCCAACAATTTTTGTGTAGGGTATTTGCATACTTAGCTACAATTGTAATACAAATAAAAAAAGGATAAATATAGAAAAAAAGTGAGGAGTAAAACATAATAAAAATGACAACACAAAAAAAATGTAACGAAACAGATAAAAATACAAAAAAAATACCAAAGAGAATGCAGCAACACAAAAAAAAAAATGCAGTCAACGCAACGTAAGAATCGAAATAAAAGAACTGAAAAGCGTCCGTACAAGCTGCATTTGTAAGCAGCGACGACGTTTACCGGTGTTGCGTTGCAGTTGCAGCCTAAAATGACATCCGTCGTGTCGCGTTGCGTCGCGTCGTTGACAACTACGACGAAACAGAAGCAGCAGAGACGCATCGTCGCCGTCAACGTCATTATGAAGTATGTAGAATGTGCTCATCCATATCCGCAACATCATCATCATCATAATATCATCATAATCATCATCATCGTCATCATCAGACGCTGGCCTGGTTGGCAGTTCGGTTCGTTCTCATTTGTCTCGGACTAAACGCTGTTTTGACTTTTGGGAGCTGTCTTGCGAAAAAGTATCTTTTTCTCTTTTTTTTTTTGTTTGTAAGCACTTCTTACACATTTTTTTCTTTTTTGTCGCTTCATTTCGAATGAGGCACATTTTATGTGGCAGGTGGCAAAATGACAAGCAAAGTGTAGGCAGCGAAAGCGAGACGTAGCGGCAGCTTGTCAGGTTGGGCTATATGCTTCATCATGTTGCTGATGTCGTCGCTTTTTTAAGCTTAAGCGTAAGCGTCATTATCATCTTCATCATTATCATTATTAGTTTTTGTTGTTGTTTACTTGTTTTTTTTTTTTTTTGCTGTTGATGACGACACATGGAATGCAAATAAACGTCACAAACCGGCAACATGCGGCAACATTCTTGCATCATCGTCCTCTTTTTTATACCCGTTACACATAGTGTAAACGGGTATATTCAGTTTGTCAAAAAGTTTGTAACGCATTGAAGGAGTCATCGGAGACCCCATAAAGTATATATATTCTTGATCAGCTCGATGAGACGAATCGATCTAGCCATGTCCGTCTGTCTGTCTGTCTGTCTGTCCGTCTGTCCGTCTGTCCGTCTTTCAGTCTGTCCGTCTGTTTGTTGCTATGCGATCTTTTCGATGAAGATATAAAGATATTGGGCTGAAATTTTAAACTTAAGCTTTTCTCGGCAACGACTAGGTTAAGTTCGAAAATGAGAGTGCCACGCCCATTTTTAGGTATAGCCCCCATACAAACTTGTCGATTTTTTTCGATTTTTTTTTTTAATAGTAATTATTTATGAATGTACTCGCTCCCAATTGGGTAAAAACATTTTTTGGTCATCCAGGGTCAAAACCAAGACGACACGCCCATGTAACGGGTATTTCAGCTTCGGTTCCACCGAAGTTAACGTTTTTCCTTGTTTTAAATTTGTTTTCTTCTTGTTATTTTTTTTTTGTAATTGTTTCTTTATTTTTGTTCAAGTTCTTCTTCTTCTTCTCTTTATTTCGAACTAAATGCGGGTGCAATTTATATTATAGGCTGATATACATTTTAGATAGATGCACACTACACGTGTTAATATTGAGTTTATTTAAAGTTTTTGTAAATAAGAGACAAAATTCGTATGTATCCGATTACCTTGGAGCATTTAAAAATTAGATCCACCAAAAGTGATACTTAGAATTTTCGAAATCTTTTGTAATCGAGCTCCATTTTAAGGAGTAGCTCAAATGTAAATGTATCCCAATATCCCAATTTACTTAAAAACACCAAAGTCGATATGAATTAAATCTTTGATAATCCCAAGAAAGTATCTAAATATAACTCAAGTCGATTGTTTCTTTTTAAATGCCGCCCATCTACTTCAACTTTGGACTTTTTATATTGGCTTTTTATTTGTTATTTTAAGAGTAGGAGAGACTAGGGCTATGAGGAATAAATTGTGGAGGCGAGATATATGTATACGATATCGAATCTGGAAAATAGTATTTTTCCAAGAAAATCTTTACTCTAGAACTTCGTAGGCCATCATACAACTAAAGAGGGAATAAAAAAGATAGAAGGACCACATTAATCTCTGAATGAAAGCTCCAGAGTGTTAAGTCATTTAAGTGGACTAACTGTTAGACTATTGTCCAACAAATTAATCGCCAAGTAATTTGGATGTAACGATTTCCTGCTTGACCCAGGGCATTCCAACAACTTCGTGAATGGTTTTGCTATCAATAAAGACGTGTGCATCGTAGATCATTCTTGGGACTATTTTGAAAACTTTGTATGATTTCAATGTTGGAATCAATTGTCACTTCCCAGAGTTGAATGCCATAGGTTCAGACCGGTTTTAGAATTACCTTGTAAAGTAAAATCTTGTTACGCAACTTTAGTTTTGATTGACGACCCAGAAGCCAATGTGATAGGTAAGTCTTCTGACAAGAGTTAACCCAAGATATTTGACATATTTGCAAGATGGAAATATTACCCTTTTCTAAGGGTCAAAAATTATATGTTTAGATTTATCAGCATTAACTACTATGTTCCAACTTCCATCTGCATAATCAACTAATTGTTGTAATTGTTGTGGGAACAGTAAGCGATTCATCAGAGATTATAGGAAAATCCGCCGTAAACAACAACTCGAGAACAGGTTCCAAAACACTTCCTTGCGGAACTACGGGTGAGATATTCCTTAGATCCTTCTCTCTCTCCTCAGCACACATTATAACTGTACTCGATGAGTAAGAGTATAGATTTTGTTTGGGCCAACATGTAGAAGGAGACCCAATAATGTAATTTCATAATATTTGTTAGCTGCGTCGATATCGCTAAGTCCGTCTGTCCGTTCATCCATCCGACTGTTTGTCTCTTCGCCGTATGAAACCAATCGAAGCCAATGAACCAGAGATGCATTCATATGTAAGTCGATTATTACAAAAACAACTTTCTTCTAATTAACCGTCAATTATATTAATTTATTTTTTAATTAATTAATAACCAAATCAGTTTCCGTTTTATTTTGTATAGCTTCAAAAATAATTGCAATACCATAACTCATACACTGCATTGAAGAGTCTTAAATGCTCTTAAGACTTTTTTGTTTAAATGAACAAAAATACAAATTTTGTGCAAAGATTAGTAAAAAGAAAAATTAACAAGAAAAAAACCAGCATGAAATAAACCAAAAGAAAAGAAGACCAAAGTAAACTGCGAGTGTACGTATAAATGCAGAAGGAGGCTTTTGTTATAATAAAAAAAAAATATATCAAAGGATACCAGAAAGAAAGTGAAGTATAAGCAGTGCAGAAGGATGTGTAGGCGGCAAAGGCACTCATATGTGGCAACTGCAAACGTGTCATAAAAAAGTAACTGAAGCGCCAAAATGTCTGACGTGCTTTTCTTGTACATACGCCGAAGAAAGGAATGGAAAAAAAAAAAATGAAAGAATGAATTTATAAAAAAAAAAAACAAAAAATAGAAACAACAAATGCAACACTGCGTAGACTATGATGCACAGCTACAAAAGAAAAGAGACGAAGAATTTTTGGTAGACGAAATACTACAAAAGAAGACGCAGACGTTTGAAAATTTCATAGTTTATGCCAGAAACGAAAAACCAAAAAGTGTTGTGTGCAACTAGGCGCATAAACTATTCTCTTACGCTGCTTTGCATCGTTTTCTGGATTTTTTTGGGTTTAAGTGTACACAAACATGTTTTGATAGCTGCAATGAACCATAAGCCTATTAGTTGTCTCCATTAATGTTTCCACTAGATAAACAGAAAGACAAAATGAAAAAAAATAAAAAGAAAGAACGAAAAAAAATGTTCGTATAGATATCCTGCTTACAGTTATTTGGTTTCAAATGCCATAGAAAATCCCTTTACGTTAGCCAAAACAATGCTAAGCTGCAACAAACAGCATTTTGGAGTGAAACCAACTCTCAGTGCTGTGCATACATACATACTATATGTGTATGCATGTGTATAAACCCTGAATGTCTGTGCCCTGCACTGCACTGCAGATGCCTTCAATGTGCTTCTCTGCTGCAACAGCAGCAGTGACTGCAGCGTTTGTAATTAAGCTGCAGTTGACGTTTCTCAGTCGATGCAAGCGTCAAAAAAAAAAAAAAAACTCCAGAAACTGCCCTGCCGCACAGAGCGAGAGTTTAGAAAGCAACGAACCTTACGAACCTTACCAACGAAGCTCCACTATGAGCTCCCTAATGAGCTGATGTAGGCAGTTGTTAACGTTTTGGGAATTCGACTTTTAGCTGCCTCAGCTCTCAGCCTCAGCGTCAGTTGATTCTGAAGCTGGCGTTCAAGCTGGCTTGTCTGTCGCTTGTCTGAAGATTTCTTAAGAAGCCGCACTTCAATGGCTTGCTCTATTGCAAAATGTGCTACGAAGGTTGTTTGAAGAGTCTTAAAATTAAATATTTTAAATTTATTTTATAAATGATCAGTCTCAAATGTGGCAGAGAATAGGAAAACCCAAGTAGTCAGAGGGTGGCTCCAGTCTGTTTGGACCATGCCTATCAATAATGCATCCGTATCTACGAAGGTTACAGTCCTGCCGATTTAGTACTCGCCGCTCACTCGCTTACACCAGAAGCGCTTCAGAAGAAGAGCTCCAGACGAGATGTTTGTACAGATGAATTTTATTTAAAAATTATAAAATTTTTTCAAATACGCAACATGAAGACCATTTACCCATAAGCTCCGAAATTGAAAGTGGGAAAAACTCTTTGGAGCCAGAACGACGGCCATACATGGAAGATGATCTCGAGCAGACATCGACGAAGATTGAATATTCGATCAGTATTTTGCCTAAGACTTATTGATCTTCCCTCGTAAATTGCTGTTGCTTTATAAAACAAAAGCGACATAACAAAAATAAAAAAAGCAAAAAAACACAAAAAATAGAAACAAAAATCATGCATTTTGAGCTTAAGAGTTTTGCAAAACGATGAGACTGAGTGTATAGGGGAAACGTGCATCTGTAGGTGGTTGATTTGCACCCTTAAAAAATGTATAGTATAGAAGGGATTGTTGCTCTTGTTCTTGTTATTGTCGTTGTTTTTGTTTTGCTAGCAATTGTTGTTGTAACACATGCGCCATTATGCAATTGATTTTCGTTTTTATTTTCTGTTTTTTTCTTATGCAAAACGAGAGGCTTTCTCCCAAATGAAAGCTTTTAAATTTTTTTTATTATTTTTACACTTTTTTTTGTTTTTTTTTTTTTAGGTTTTTTTTTTTTGAATGTGTGGAATGTGCAACAATTACCAACTGTTTTTCTTTTGATTCAAGCATTAAAAACGAACGAACCCCTACACACATACTTTGAATGTGAGTTCCGTTTGCTGGCTTACTATACCACAACTCATTCTAAACATTTTCACAAAAAAAAAAAAAAAAATATGTATGTGTAGGTTTTCACTGCTAGAAATGTCATTCAACTTTTGACAACGTTGACTATTCAACAGCAAAAAAAAAATATAAATAAAATAAACAAAAATTTTTTATAGAGTTGGTATCTAAAACAAACACTAAAGCGAATACCTAATTAGACAAAAAAAATACCAACACTCTTTCTTTTTTTTTTTAATAAAATTATAAGATAATAATATGAATACATAAACACATGCAAACGTGCAATTTCTCATTAAAATAAAATAATACTTTTGTACGCTCACACTCTTTTGGGGGTTATTTATATAGTAGGTATACCCACAATGTGATTAAATAGGCATTCGAATATTTTTATAGTATAATCAAAAGAGTGTCTAACGTGACACATGATATACAAAACAAATGGCTGCAATTTTATACACACTTTTAAAGAGTTGGTGTGGCCAATTTGGATAACTGTGGGGAAGTACTTGCACTTCTAGATGAAATATAGATGGTAATTCATCTGTTGACAGCACCGCTTCAAATTATTTGTCTTCGGTTGCAGTCAGCACCGTTTCCCTAACGGGAGATCCACTTCGTTCTTATGTACTAAAGTAAATCGATAGGGGTGATTCCCCGAATTAAAACATCGTGGACATGGGTCGCTGACAGGCATTGTGTGGACAAACCCACTCTGTGTATCGCCAGAGGGCACCGTTATGCTGCTACTTTCAAAACTATCAAACACTGCAGGCTATGTATTAGGCTCAACAAAGTGCCTTCGACCTTTCTCTGTCCAAAGAGGTGTCTGTGTCCCAATGAGGGTCGGTTACAACTGATCAAAGCAATGTTTAGGGTTCACCTAGCCCTGGTGTATTAACCCCGAAATAGGTAGCACTCTAGAGTGCGATGTCCAAACAGAGACAGAGTTCTGGTACTATTGGCAGCTCGTTTGGGTACGGCCCTTTTGGGAGTATCGTGGTGGCGGTGGTTTAAACTAAACTCGCAGGTAGAGCTTTATCGCTCGATCGTGGCGTTGCGATTCAACCAGGCCTGAATGATTGTAGTTTTCAGACAGGCACCCAGGTTTTAGATAGTCCTCACACTTAACCAAGGTAGGAAGTAACATGTTCCAATACCAGCATGGCTTTGAATTTGGTACTAGATGAGTACGCTCTCGGGGACGCAGGTTGGCGTTTACAACCCCTGATGGTTCTTAGGGGCCCGTGGGCTCAAGTTGACAAAGACGGTCACCTACGTTAAACACACTGGCAGCTGATCAAAGAAATGCTTTAAAGCGAAGGCCTTTCGACAGAAGCAACCCCCCCCCCTTAAGAAGAGGAGGAAGCTAATAGAAAGATTTATAGTATATAGCAGCTTAACTCTAGACTAGAGTCGAAAAAAAAAAATTGAGAAATAAATATGCTCCTTTTAATCTGGAACAGAAAGAGCGAACGAGTGCAATTTTTGAGTGTATTTCCGGCTTTGTAAAGCTTTAAACTAGAAGTTGCGCGTGGATCATTGGGACCCACGGATAAAAAATGTCGAGAAGGGAGCGATCAGGAGAGTACTTCAAAATGGGAGATTGGGACGATATTGGTCTATTCCCGATAGAGCTAGCAACTTGCGTACTTTAAGAGAAATGTGTAACACTTGTTTGCCCATACTCTCTGAAGGTTGTTACTTCGAATCTCTTCCAGATTTTGAGAAATTATATATAAAATGTGATAGAAATATGAAGAACCATTTAGTAGGTTGGGGGAGAATAGGTGTGGCACAAAAGTATAAAAAGGGTGTTCCTTTTTTAAAGAAGATCTTTCGGCTATAATTTTTTATTTAAAATAAGAGAAGTGTAAAACAGACTTCCCACACCAGAGAGTAAAGAAGTTCAACATTTTCCTACAATTATCAAATGAAGAGTATTTTAATTCGTACTACCAAAGCAAGAATACACCATTCATAACAAACATATAGAAGTGCATTTAAAAATTTTTATGTACATATGTGCATTTAAAGCGTGTTCGACTGTCTGTCCCTCTCTTTCTTTCTGTCTGTCTGTATATCCGTGTGTCTGTCTATCCTCTGTCTGTCTGTCTGTCTGTCTGTCTCTCTCGTTGTCTAATTGCATGCAAATTTCATACAAAAAAAAAAAATGCACAATGCAGCTGCATTCTAAATGTCGCAACGAAAACAAAATAAAGAGAAAAAAATCAAAAAGCAAAAACAACAACGCATAAAGCATGGCTACCACGTGCTCTATCTTAACTTGCACAACTGCAATTTTATTGCATACAACATGGCGCAGGCACACATTACACACAAACACAAACACACATATTTCGAGCATTCCTTTCACGATGCATTTTCTTCGTTTTGCATTCTTTTTGATTTTTCTCACGCGTCTCACATAAACGCATTTAACCCTGATTGTAAAGAACCGAATGAATGAATGAATGACTGAAAGAATGAATGAAGAAATATTGAAATAACTGAATGAATAAACCGAGTGAATAAATTAACATGAGCAGCAGCGCAGCGCAGCAGGGGCAAGCGTTTGAAATTGCGTAGACATGCTACAGACGAACTCATACTCTTTTGCAAAAGACTTGCGGCTTAAATAGCTGCAAGTCTGCCTGTCACAAGAAATAAAAGAAAACCAAAGACCGCGAGTATTGCGTATACGCATTGTTAGCCACTTTTCTTTTTATCAAGAATCAATTTAAAAGTTTTCAAATTAGTTTAGTAAGCCATGAAAAAAATGTTTAAACAAAAATTAAAATAAATAAAAATTTATATTAAAATATTTTTTGTTCAGAAATTGTTTGAAATTATTTGAAATTATTTGGAAAAATATCATCAAAATTCGCAGTAAAAAAAAAAAAAAAAACTAAAATATTGCAAAGAAAAAGTGTAAGTATCTTTTTTTTTTTTTTGAAGCAAGTGAAAAATTTTGGTTAAAAAAAACATTCGATTTCTCTCAAAACAGTTAACACAGACCATGCTAAAATATATACTTAGTTACCTGGTGCTCACCTTGGCACTTGTCACCACATCCATGCTACCCAGCATCAATGTTAATGTAGACGTGGACTCATTCTATGATTTTAAGGTCTCCACAACGCTTAGCATTAAACCAAAAATAAATCATTCCATAATGATTGCGGCCATGATGGTTTCGCTGATGGCGATTATTGGAGCTGTTAAGATACACGCGCCGAAACAACCAAACCATTCGAAATCTTTATACATTTCACGCATGGTCATCAGCTTATTCTGTATATCGATGTACGTGGTAGCGCTCTGTGTAAGCGCAATCTACTCGATAAGTCATATGTATGCGGCATTGGTGCGTTTCAATATCAACGAATGGGAAGCGCTGAAAATGTATATGAACTGCAAATTGGGTTTCGGTGCATCCTTTATAACGAATTTACCGTTGTATATATTGGATCAGGAAGTGCCTGAAATCGATTTTATTTATGAACTTAAAAAATTAAATTGTTGCGTTCAACAGTACCAAAAAAAAAAAAAAGGTGTTAAGAGTGGGTCTCACATACAATGTATAAATTTTAAACTTAAGTTGTAAAAAAAAAAAGAACAATAGTGTGAAAATCGAAAATATATATTAAAAATTTATTTAAATCGTTTTCTTTTATCATCATTCTCAGGGAACGAAAATTTGGTACTAGACCATGGAACAATAAAACAAGGTATTGCTACTTCATGAAATAAGCAACTTGTTCGTTGCACGTGTGTATGAAAGAGATAGATGAGAGAGAGCGGAAAATATAAATGCCTGTAGTTTTGTTGTTGGTTTTAAGAAAATTTTCTTGTTACACACGATGAAAAGAGTCGTCGGTAGCCGAACATAAACGATCAATCGATGCGACGTTCGCATTCATACTGAAAACAAATAGAGAACCAAACGCTGGCAGAGAAACGAGCAGTGGCGATACCTTGTTTTATTGTATCATGTACTGGACCACATATAATGTTCATCTTCCAGGGAGGCTGTTATTGGTGTTAATTTTGAGTCGAAAGCCAAGCGTTTGTTGCATTAAATTAGACGCTGAGACAAGTCGTTCCAACCATGTACGTCTGTCTGCCTATCGCTACGAGTTTCATTCAATCAAGTTTCGAAAACCTTTCAATCAGTCCATAGAAAATATGCCTGTTATGCGTTTATATAGTGAAGTAGATTTGTATGCACAATTGTATGAAGTCGTCATTCAAGTTGTTCACTGTGCGTGCTGAATGACACGATATTCTCTTAGCTTTTAAAATGGTTTTTTTTTTCTGAATGTCAAGTGTTTATATTGTACTACTACTTGTATGCTTGCATTATAATAGCTCCCCATGCGTTAAGTGATGGCGTCAACTATATACATAACAGTTAGGGTTTACTCTATTATTGAAATACTGCTTCACTGCTTCTATACGAAAAGTCCAAGTAATGCATATTTTCTACTTAGATCAAGTGCATTACTTGACTATACATTATATATCTGCCATACATACTTAGTATAGGAGTGTGTAATTGGTTTAACATGGTGTAAAAGTAATTCTTAATGACACTTGATTGAAAACTGTATAGAAATAAAACTATATGTTAACTCTTTTAAAAGAGTTTTAATACTCTTCACATGGAATGGAAAATTATTATAAATATTGTGGTTTATTTAAAATTTCTTAGGCTCTTGTAAGATTTTCAGAAAGGCGGAATAAAAACGCAAAGGTTTTTAATGTCAAAAATGTGGCATCACATTCTTACTTGCTTACTCTGATGCCACGAATAGTCTGTACAAAAAATTGAGAAAGTTTTATGTTACGTTTGACAGTTGCATGAAACAGAATGCCAGTTAATATTTTACGAAAATCTGGCAACGTTTGAAATTAAACTAAACAAAACGAGGTAAAACGCTAACTTTGACGGAACCGAAGCACCGCTAATTTAAGTAATAATAGTGGCTTAGATACAACTTCAAGATGGAATGGGAGGGGGTCAATGGTCTGATTCAACTCAAGTTTTGACACATCATTGGTATCAAATTTCAAGCTAAAAATACTGATATTAAAAAAAAATCGAAAATAGTCGATAAGTTTGTGTTGCCTCTGTGCCTAAAAATGCGCGTGGCACCTTAGTTTTGATTTTGGATGATTTTAGAAGTGTTTTTAACCTATTTGGAATCAAAACATTTCTAAATAATAACCATTTTCATACAAAAATTCGAAAATGGGCGGTAAGTTTGTACGGGGATATGACTAAAATAAGCGTAAACATTTGTTTTGACATTTGATGACAATATAAGTGATTTATCCCAATTTGGAGAGCAATATGCATAAAAAATACCTATTTTCATACAAAAATTCGAAAATGGGCGGTAATTTTGTATGTGGGGCTCTACCTATAAAGGGGCGTGGCACTTTCATTTTCGAACTTGACCTGGTCATTCCCGAGAAAAGCTTAAGTTTCAAATTTGACCTAAATATCTACAGTAGTCTCCGAGTAAACCGCGTTGACGAACAGACAAGGACAGACAAGCGGACAGACAGACGGACAGACAGATGGACATGGCTAGATCGACTCGTCTCATCGAGCTTATCAAGAATATGAATACAGTATGGGGTCTACAACGTCTTCTTCAAACTTTCAGACAAGCTGAATATACCCTTCACACTATGTGTGGCGGGTATAAAAAGGAAACTTCGAATAGCTTACGTAAGAGCAACGGTGCCGTAGATAGTATTTCGTAAAGCCCTCAATGGCTTGATGCAACCCAAACTTTAGACATTCATATGAGAAGCATAAAGTTCAAATTAAAAAATACTCAGAAAGTGGGAGCTGAAATTTTAGGTGGGCTGTATTTTATATTTGCCCGATCTTCATCGAAAGTATAATGTTCACCTGGATTGACGTAAGAAGTGTTTTTATAAGGGCTGCAAATCACGAAAAAAACTGGCACTGGCTTGGTTCAGTGGTTCGCGATGCCTTTGAACCTGTGTTCGGTTCATATTATGGTTTTTATTTAGTGTCGAACCACGGCTCGGTTCGGTTCAAAGGTTAAAGTAATGCATATGTTTAAAAAATGTAGCCTCACATTAACTAATAAAATTTTTCCCTACTTGATATGAGCACCTATTTCACTGAGTTGTTGTTTTTATTTAGGAATCTCGAGTTTTGTTACTTACATCTTCTGTTAAAATCATCGTACTTGCCTTTTATATGGTTTGGTTTTTGGTTCAAAACCATTTTCTTTCAGAAGAACTGGTTCTGTTCATGACTTGGTACAAACATTTAAAAATGCTGTGGATCGGTTTAAAAGCCGGTTTGATTCAAAACCGTTTGGCAGCACTGGTTTTTATCCAATTTGGAGTAAATACGCTCATATTATAAAAACTTTCTCCATACAATCAGTCGAAAATGTGAAAAAATTTTAGAATAAAAACTCGATAATGTATGCATTAGCTCAATTTGTTTTTTAACATGTAAGAAAATGCCTCAGTTATCAAATTTCAAATAAATATCTTCAAAACTGAGCGAATGAAACGTATAACTACAAATTGAGATTTCTAGATCAATTTGTCGCGTCGTTCTTATCAAAATTATTTCTAGAGTCTGCGTTGTCTTTTATACTTTTCGACAAATTGATAATACCCGCCCAACCTATAAAAAATTTAGCCAAAATAATATTCAAATAAGTTAACACACTTACTTATATTTGGCAGATATTCGATTTATTATTTAAAAAGATAAACAGCATAGTTAATCGATTTCAAAATAATTTCAACATAATTATGAAGCTATAGAAAAATATTAAGGCAAAAGATATAAATAAATAAAAAATAAATAAAGCGAAACGTGTTTTATTTGAGCATCTTCGTCTTAAAACAACGCAAACTTTATAAGCAACATCATGTCGCTCGTTTAAACATAATTTCAACTTCTTGAAACTTTTATTTTCGTTACAAGCACGAAAAAGATACAAGAACTGTTTTAAAACTTTCCAAATGGGCTCTAGCTCTTTGTCACTTAAACGAATGCGGTAGTTTGTAATTATTATGTTTTTCTAAACTTTTAAATCAATCCATGCATATATATATATAAACCTTGATTACAATAAATCCATACGTGAGTGATAGTTGCAAACACATAATTGTGACATGCCGAGTGGGAAGAAAATAAAAATAAAATAAAAATAAAAGAAAGACTAAAAAAGAAATTATGAAATAATGAAATTTTTGCTGCTTACACGACGATGATCAACACAAAAGTAACAAATGCAAATCAATTTTGAATTTTTTTTTTTTTTTTTTTTTTGGCAGTTATCCCAAAGTTATCAACATGAGATGAGTTTGGCCCAGCATTACTATTGACCGCATAAGTCCGAAATGTCCGAAAACGTAACACAAACAAAAAAAAAAAACCAAAAACAAAAACAAGTTTCGTGTGTCAAGTTAATTTGTTGAATGTGGATACAATTACGAGAAGCATCATCATCATCATCCAAGTTGGTACAAGTATTATACGAATATATAATTTTTTTATATGTTGTCCAAATTATTTAAAAAACTCGTTGGATCTTTTGTTGTAAACTTTTTACTATGAATGCATTTGACAAATGCTAAAGCGTCCGGTGGCATCTTCGTGGATTTTGTGTTCAAAACGCAAACCGCATTCGAAAAACCTAAGTCAACGCGCAAACAACAGAAATCGGATTATCAAAAATGAAATATTTTACAATTGTGAGTTCAGTGAATAATTAGTAAAAAAAAAAAAAATAAAATTCATAATAAAGCTAAAATAAATCTAAACTGATTTGTTTAAATTAAAAAAAAAGGCTATATACAGCGTTGTGCTCAATTTCACTTTCGCAAAATTTGATCGAAAATGAAAATATTAAATTTAAATTTTCTTAAATCATTTATTGTAGAAAATATAAAATTTGCATAATTTTAATTAGAACAAGGAAAAATGTTAACTTCGGTGGGACCGAGGCTTTAATACCCATCACATAAATCTTTGAATAGTTTATGTATGATCATCAGTGGCTTATAAACATTTAAAAAAATATATTTAAAAATAATTACTATTTCATACAAATATTCGAAAATATTCGATAAGTTTGTAAAAATGGGCGTGGCACCTTGGTTTTGATATTGGATGTCATTAGAAGTGTTTTTACATAAATTAAGTGAATAGTTTCATAAATAATATCTATTTTTATGCAAAAATTCGAAAATGTGCGATAAGTTTGTATGGGGGCTATATCTAAAAATGGGCGCGGCAGCTTGAATTTGACATTGGATGACATTAGAAGTTTTTTTTTATTTTTACCTTAGGGGACGTCACCATTTATAACAAGAACTATTTTCATACAAAAAATTAGAAAAAAACGGTGAAGTATGTATGGGGTGTATACCTTAAAATGGGCGTGGCACTTTGATTTTTTATACTTGAATTGCTTGGGACTGAGAAAAGCTTTAGTTCCCGAATTTCAGGTCAATATCTTTAAAACTAAGCGAATAAATCACATAAATTCAGACAGACAGTCAGACGGACGAACAGATAGACGGAAAGACAGATGGACATGGCTAGTCATGCTGATCAAGAATATATATTTTATAGGGTCTACGACGTCTCCTTTAATGCGTTACAAACTTTCTGACAAAATGATAATACCCTCCACACTATGTGTGGCGGGTATAAAAATGTAATTTTTTAAAACTGAAGCTGAATTATTAATTTCATTTACGATAAAATATTTTGAATTTGAACTAAAAAGGAAAAAAAAAAATTCAAAAAAGTAGTCGCTGTAGCCCTGTACCCAATCTTTATGTACCTTTAGTTATGTTCTTTTTTTTACTACCATACCTCATTGATTTGGATTTCTTTTATCTTTGTATGGGAGGTTTTACCTTAAATTTTTTTTTCCCTCCCCCCTTTGTTCTTTTCCTTTGGTATTTTCAACGCACCAAAATTTATAAAAAATAAAATTTTTGGAAAGGAACAGTAAAGTTTTGGTTTTTTTATCCAAAATTTTAGGTTTTATGGGTCTTTTGGGGGGGATATAACTTTTTGCTGGTCCCACACATATTGGGATATTTTATTGGGACTATCATAGACATAATTTAAACAAAATTTGAACTTCCTATAATAAAAAATAATGACGTTTTTATGCAAAAAACCCTAAATTTTTGGGTAAATTTTTATGGGGGTACCCTTTAAAATGGGGCTAGAGAAAAAACGTTTGCAAGTGAACATTTGACGGCCTAGGAGAGTCTAAGTTTCAAATATGGTGGCTCTATCTTTTATAGTTTCGAGATAATCTCTCTCATACGGCAGACAGCAGGACAGACAGACGGACGGACGGACGGACGGACAAACATAGCTCATTCCTCCCCTTCCAATGCTGATCAAGAATATATATACTTTAGATGGTCTATCTTGCCTCCTTCTCTCTGTTACTTACATTTACCCTTTTACCCTTTTGCCCATTGGGAACAGAGTATAATTAGATTAAAAAAATCGTTTACGTTTATTATTAAGAATATTTGTGATGCTTAAAGTGTTGCGTTTTATATCCCTTTTTAAAGGAAAAAAAAATATGAAAAAGAAGATGATACGAAATGATTTCCCTAATTTTTTTTTTTTTTAACTTTTGGTTCAGGAGAATCTCACTCCTTGTCAGAGAGTTGCCGGCGCATACAGTTGGGGGTGGCTATTGAAGATACCTGCAAAGAAACACTAGCTCGATGCACCTCAACAATAAAAACGCGTTCCGATTTTATAAATTTAAAAATAACGAGTGCACAAAACTCAATCTTTATTCCACTTTAAATAAAATAACATTATATTAAACTTTAATAAAAAAACGTTTACGTTGGTGGGTGCAGTTGCGTACGCGGGGAGTTGCAAATTTATACTAACTCAATACAAAATTAACTCAATCTTAACAACCAAAGAGAGGCAGGAGAGCAAGACGATCGGCAAAGTCAGAGCGCAATTTTGGGGAAAAATAAAAACACCACGAATTCAAAATTGGCGTTAACATTACCGCCCGCCTTGCAGCATCACTGCAAAAAACTTAACTTTAATTTTGCATTCAAATCAAAACAATTAGTTAACAATTTCAATAAACCAAATTTAAAGAAACAAAATATTTAACTAAAAACGCTAACTGCACACCACTTTACTCTCCATCAACGGCACTCCATAGAACGGCACTCCATCGGACGGCTGCGCGTTTTTCACGACCCGCGCTTCAACCTTTATATCTGGGCCGGGCCACACGCAAAAAAACGGTTTGCACTAAAAGCCACAAAATCCCGATTTTTAAAGGCTGAAGGGCTGTGCCACACACTCACAGAAAATGGAGTGGGCTTGGTGGGGTCGGCATATTCTCAACTCCACATTTCTGGATCAGGGCGAAATCTCGCATTTCGTAATATTTGGAAAAATGTTCCATCGTGGGGGAGCGATGCCGTACCAACACTCTCCGGTCGTTCAAAGAGAACCACAAGCGTACAAATCAGCCTAAGCCGATTTGTTTGCTGGGGAACGATTCCGGGCCAGTGCCGTGGACAGAAGGCGTCTCATAGGCACCGTAACACGAATGTGGCACCAACATCCAGCTCCTCTCCTTTTCTGCTCTTTAATATTTAAGCACGTCTTGCCAAGTTTTTATAAAACGGGTTGACACCAAGATAATTTTACCGCTTCATCGATCTCTAAACAGGGTGATACCACTCGCCGATCCCCCACAATGGTCAAAAACAGGACCGTGGGTGAGACAGGCGAGGAGCGATGGTAGCGTATCTTGTCGTCAAAATCGTTGACGTCGTCTCAGCACCTCTCGTACACGAAAAAATTTTATTAGTGGAGCCAGAAAGTCATTTGGCTTCACTTTGCTCTGCGCTTTACTCTCTCGGAACAGATGGCCATCTCGAGAGAGAAAAAAAATAGGCCAGCGGGGCAAACGCACAAAGTATATCCGAGAAGAGTATCTGCAAATATAACTTAAAAAACAGGAAATTGACGTGTCTCGACTCCACGCCCGTTACAAACATTTTCAAATTGCAGCTTTTTATCTCTTCTTGCGTACATTTTATGAATGTGGCCTTGTCGCCTTTCATTTGGGGGGTAATCTCTTCGAATTGCCAAATCATCTCCAACCTCTATATTCGCTTGGGGGTGTTTTATTTGTCTTATTTTACAAATATTTCTGGGTGAATTTTCCACACTTTCTACCGAAAGCCCTTTATCTAAGCCAACACTAAATTTGTTATGCCTTTTCTTTCTTCTTTTTGTGGTTTTGACAAAGTTTGGCTTACTCAAAAATTTTGGTTTATACAAAACACTATTGGAAAGTTGCGCACAACACGTCTGTATGTTATTGCTGCTTGTTGCTGGTTCAAAATTAGGCGCACTCGGCGATAAACTTGAACCTGCAGACAAAGTAATGGGGGTAGAAATTGGAACATTGGCTACTGTGTTCCAGTGAAGCAGTGTATGATGAGGCTTGAGGCACTTAGAACACTTGTGCAAACTCTTACACTCCCTCATCATATGGCTGTGTGCCAAGCAATTCAAACACAATTGCTTCTCTTTTACAAATTCTGTTCTTTGTCTAGGATTAAGATCATAAAATCTGGCAGCACCTGCTTAAAACATGCTCGGAAGAACCACACATTTGACAATGACTCATTGGATTATTTAAAAAAGTACGCTTTGGTTTGTGGGTAAATTCAAATGAAGATTTTGAAGAGCTTGGTTTCGAAAAACTGCGAAGACTAGAAACTGTTTCGAGCGTCTGAAACCTGCTCGTTAAAAATGTGTCCATCTCTTTCCAATTCGGGATTGCTCTTTTGTTAACAATAGATTGCTCCCATAAAGTTAGGGTAGCATCGGGAAGGTGAGTGGAGCACAAAAACACTAAAATAGCATCCCAGTTCTCTATACTAATGCTATTAGCTTCCAAACTTGAAATGGCATTGTTAATTTCCCGCTGTAGCTTTTTAATGGCCGCGCCATCCTCTTCAGCTACAGGCTCTAAATTAAACAATGCTTTGAGCTGACTATTCACTAAAACACGTTTATTCTCGTATCTGTCATTTAGATTCTGCCAAGCCAATTCGAAACCATTATTGGTCAGCGGAGATCTATTGACAATTTCACGAGCTTCACCACGAGTTTTCTGTTTCAGGTGATACAACTTTTCCACTGGTTGTAGTCTAGTATTAGACTTATAGATGGCCGTGAACATGTCACGAAAACTTGGCCATGTACTATAATCACCATAAAACAAGTCAGTGTCACATGGGGGGAGAGAAACATTATGTGACACTATTGGGGTCTCTTCGCTACCACAAGATTTTGTAGATTTAGCTTTTCACCTACCAGTTCACACGTCATGTCGAGTATAGACCCACAAGACACATATGTGCCAAAACACACGGCCTTGCCTGGTTTTTATCAGATCGACATCTAAATCATTCACACTGATTGCACATTAAATTATCATAGGCCCCTCTTTTAATGAATGCCAAAGACTTCTCAATTCTTCCCTTATAAATTCTACGTGAAAACGTAGTCTGCTCTTCTGGCTTAATTGCCCGACATTGCGCCTCAAAACGCAAAAGCTCATCAGCGAAATGGTTAAATTTGTTTACCGACATTTTCCTGGTCACACTCAAACTAAAATACTACCCAAATAAAACACGCAGGAAAAAAAAAGAATAAAAAACTTAATCCACAAAATTCAATCACAAAAAATTTACAAATAAAGTTGCTAAATTTAATAGTGAAACAAACTCTAAACTCGATAACCAATATCCAAAGAATCATACAAAAACTTACCTAGATGCACGCCTGAACCTCAATAAAAACTAAATTTTGCAAACCAATTAAAATACAATTTAATTGTTTCAACTTCCTATGAGATTTAAAATAATTATAAATTTAAATTTAGTTAAAATATTTTTAAAAAATATTTTACAAATTTAAACTTAAACTTTTGCGACACCCTGTTTGTTTATAAATGCTAAAATTTACTGTTTTCACAAATTGCAATTGTTGTTGTTTTTGTGTGCAGCTTCTTTGCTCCGATAACTTTTGAGTTGTTGTTGTCCGCTAACAATAAAAATAAAAATCAAACAAAAATAAAAAAGAGGGGTGCACGTTTGAATACAAACTAGCAGTATTTCTCCAAGAAATATGTTACTGTTGAAACCCAAAATTTCCAAAAGGTAAAAATAAATAAATGTTAAAATTAATTCAGTTCTCAAATGCACAGAACTGACTTCAAAAAATTGTTTGTCTGTCCACCGATCGAAAAACTCAAAAGATCGCGACTGACAAAACCGGGTCAACAGTTGTTACAAACGCACACGCTCATACATACATATATATACATATATATATGCTGAGTTAGGAATTAGAATAATTATAAAACACTCAAAGAGAAAAGACTCAAGAGCGAAGAGGGAAATTAGGAGATGGCAAAACGAAATAAAACGATATGTACGCAAGAAATTGAGCACTTTTTTAATTAAATTAAACAAATCGTACGCACCTTTTGCATAAACAGATTTGGGGAAATTAAAACTCGCTTAATTTTTTTTATAAATCACACAACGCTCTGTGTGCAAATCCGGCTCGAAGGACCAAATGTTTCTGACACTCCTTGTCAGAGAGTTGCCGGCGCATACAGTTGGGGGTGGCTATTGATGATACCTGCAAAGAAACACTAGCTCGATGCACCTCAACAATAAAAACGCGTTCCGATTTTATAAATTTAAAAATAACGAGTACACAAAACTCGAACTTTATTCCACTTTAAATCAAATAACAATTATATTAAACTTTAATAAAAAAACGTTAACGTTGGTGGGTGCAGTTGCGTACGCGGGGAGTTGCAAATTTATACTAACTCAATACAAAATTAACTCAATCTTAACAACCAAAGGGGCGGGAGAGCAGACGTCGGCAAAGTCAGAGCCAATTTTGGGGGAAAAAAAAAAACCCCACAATTAAAAAAAATCTTCCATTTATAAATATATTTTTTTTTTATTTATAAATGTATATCGATACGGCATTGATTTAGAATGTTGTTTACAAATGCATAATTTATACGCAACATGAGAAACCCGGCATAAAAGTCATTCCATCATATCCAATCCATTACAAAAGTAACAAAAATTGTGTTAAATCGAAAATCTAATAGTAGTGGTTTTAGGTGGGGGCGAGAAAAAAAAAAAAAAAAACTGTATACACACCAAAAAAACCCAAAATTATTATCTTTCCTCTTTTTCCCAAAACTTTAAAATAAAAAAATAACAAACCAAATTTTTATTTTTTTTTTTTTTAAAGTAAAAAATTTTTAAATAAAATATTTTATATGTTTTAAGTTAAAAAAAAAAACAAGCAAACAAAAATCTTTTTTATTTTTTTATTTTTTTTTTGACATGTTTTAGATAGAAAAAAACTTCGACCTTTCGAACAATATATATATTATTATGACAATTCAGATTATATGTATATGTGTTTATTTTCAAAACAAATGCAGTATTTCTATATTTTTTTTTTTTTTTTTTTCCAATTTTTCAGTATTTTTGTATTTTATCACACAAATTACTTCCATATGAATTTGTTGTTTCATTAAAAATATAATAAACTTATTATATTATTTTGTTTTTTTAAACTTGTAAAAAAATTCGATTTATCGATTATTATTTCATCCAAGTAAATAAATTTTGTTTTGTCGTTATTGTTGATGTTTTTCGGTTTTATAGTGGCCACAGTTTCTCTTTTCATGCAACCTTTATGATTTCGTCTTTCACATTTAAATCTGCCTAAATCTAAGGCGCCGGAGCAATGTATCATTATTAACAAAAGAATTAAAACTTGAAGACAATTAAAACACTTCATTTCTTTTCACGTTTAATCGATGTACTAATTTGAAGTCTTCTGTTTCAACGTTATACTATGACTGCATATGCTGCGCTGAAAATGTTTTGTTTTATAGGCATCCGAGTGCTCTAATCTTAGTTGCAGTATAAAATAATTATTTTCTACGAATCGGCTGTGACTCATCTATACCAATAGTATTTACGTATTCATTAAGCAAGTTAAAAATACGACAGTGAAATTATTTTGTCATTGTTTTCAAAATGGTTTTTAACCGTTTTTCAAAAAATAACAATTTTTATACCCTGTACCCAAAGGGTAAAAAGGGTATATTAAGTTTGTGCGAATGTATGTAACAGACAGAAGGAGGCAAGATAGACCCTATAAAGTATATATATTCTTGATCAGCATGGAAAGGGGAGTTGAACTAGCTATGTCTGTCTGTCCGTCCGTCCGTCTGTCCGTCCGTCTGTCATGCTGTTTGCCGTATGAAAACGATTATTTCGGAGACTATATGAGGTAGAGCTTTCAAAAAAAAACTTAGACTCTCCTAGGCCGTCAAGTGTGCACTTACAAACGGTTTTTCTCTAGACCCATTTTAAGGGGTACCCCCATACAAATGTACCCCAAAATTTTGGGTTTTTGCATAAAAACGTCATTGGTTTTTATTCTAGGAAGTTCAAATTTAGAATAAATTATGTCTATGATAGTCCCAATAAAATATTCCAATATGGGTAGGACCAACAAAATTTTAGGTATAGCCCCCATACAAATTTACCCCAAAATTTTGAATTTTTACATAAAAACAGCAATGTTTTTTATTCTAGAAAATTTAAATTTAGAATAAATTATGTCTATGATAGTCCCAATGAAATATACCAATATGGGTAGGACCAACAAAATTTTAGTTATAGCCCCCATACAAATTTACCCCAAAATTTGGGTTTTTACATAAAAAAGTCATTGTTTTTTTATTCTAGAAAATGTAAATTTAGTATAAATTATGTCTATGATAGTCCCAATGAAATAGACCAATATGGGTAGGCCCAACAAAATTTTAGGTATAACCCCATTTAAAAATATATCCGATTTTTTCAAGTTTTTCTATGAAAATCCAATTCAATGAGGTATGGTAGTAAAATAGAACCTAACTTAAGGTACATATAGATTGGGTACAGGGTATCTTGCAGTCGAGCATACTCGAGGCTTTTTTAAAAAAATGAAAAGAGATATGGTAGTAAGAGGACAAACTAAAGGTAAATTGAGATTGATAACAGGGTATTTTGCAGTCGAGCATACTCGACTTCAGCGTTCTTTCTTGTTTTTATTTTTGATGTTTGATCTAATTTGTGTCATTTATTTACATATATGTGCGTGGATATCCCGTGATGGATTAAATCTGTTTAAACAAACCTCAAGAAATACTAAAGTTTCAAATTTCTGCACTATAACTTTTAAATCGACCAAATGAAACATATTGAAACAAACATAAAGGCAAACAGACGGGCATGGCTAGATCGATTCGTCTCGTCGAGCTGATCAAGAATATATATTCAATTTATGGGGATTACAATGCTTTCTTTAACAAAAATTGGTTTAAAAACAAAATTAATTAAAAAAAATTTTTATTTTCTATAAATTTTTTATTTTCTCTCTAACAATTTCTATTTACTCAAAAATATACTTACAGCTTTTAAGCCTTCTTTTTGGCCTGTTTAAGTACGGCTCGTGAGTATAATTACCAGAGACCAGCCATACCCTTTCAAACAGGCGTACAATATGCTGCTCCAGTAAACAGTCAACCACATTATCATGCGCAAAGATCAATCGGAGCCGGAGCTGTAGCAAATGCACCGCCGACGCAGTATCAACCTCAGAAAACATTCATAGTGCGTACTCTGGGACCGCAAAGTCGCGCTTACGAACTGCAAATGACCAAAGGTCAACAGATTTATGCAGGAAAGTTTACTCATGTGCAGCAAAATCATATTCAATATGGTGCACCAGCACCAGTACAATACTATCAACAACCACAAGTACAACAACAACAACATCAACAACAGCAACATTTACAATACACAGTAAATACAAATCCTTTAATAACACAAGGACAAATAGTACAGAGCATACCAATTGGATCAAGTCATCCTGCTACGCAAATTCAATATAGACCACCCGTTGCACAAGCTACCACAGCAACTAGGTATGGACCACCCGGATATGTACCACCAGCACCCATTGGAGTCGCAACAGTTCCAGTGACTTATGGACCATCTGCACTACCACCACCACCACCCAGCAGCGCAACAACAATCCGTTGCACCAGTATATGGACCACCTGCTGCTGCGCCGGTGTCTAGTAATGCGCTACCCTATGCTGTTGTACAACTGCCAAACGGACAACGCGTTTATGATGCCGGTCATGGTGCTGGCCCTGGTCAGCAAATAAATCAAGATCAAACACGCATTGGCAGCTATAATGCGCAATCGCAAACGTCTCAGGTTGATTACTATGATTATAAGCAAACACAGCCGGGAGATGCACGCGATTTTCAACGTTATATAACGACTTGCAATGCGAATGGACAGTGTCAACAGGTAAATGTTGGTCCAGGACAAGCGGAACCGGGACATCAACAATTAGTAACAGCTGCACGTGCGCATACAGCGCTACATCAGAACAGTTGTACAAAATCTGTTCAAGCGGGCTCCTCTAGGCGTCAAGATGTCTCCGTTGTGCCGCAGTCAACAAAACCTCTTCGTGATCGACGCTATTTTAAATATGTAGAGTCTGAGCGACTCAGGGATCCATATAATTAAGTGTATTTGTATTGAAATGTAGTCAAAATTTTTGTTTTAAAAAATAAAGTGTATAAAATCTAAGTGCCTAAAAATATGCTACGAATTATTTTTTTTTTTTTTTTTAATTATTTCAGAAACATTGTTGCGCAACATTTGTTTTGTTTTTTTTTTTTTTTTTTTTTCGCAATAAAAGATTTACATATGTTTTAAAATTTCAAGGTTTATTGACATAGTTTTCTTTGATTTTGTGTAATAAATCGAATTTATGATAATTAACTATTTTGTCAACATTTTAATATATGTACACTGAAAAAAAATTAATTAAACAGCAGTAAATACATTTTTACTACACAACTATAGATTAGTTACAATCGATCTCAAAGTCAAATGTACTCAATCGTCTTCAGATTTCTCACTAGTTTCTTCTCTTAACCGTTTCACATATGCCTGAGATTTCAAATTGTAAGTTTAGGAGCGTTTCATCTAATTCTCTTTCCAATGCACAAAGTGCCAAGAAATACACAATTTCTATGATCTGAATATAAGACCAAACAAAATCATATATATAAGTCTTCGGAAAAATGTGTCTAGATGATATTTACCCATTGAAACTATTTTTAATTAGGATTCTCAGTATACCAATAACACTAGTTTGCATTCAAAAAAGTTCTGGGTTCTCATAGACCTATTCCCATGTATTTTGGAGCGTAGATTTCAAAAATGGACACGATTTATGAGGTTACCCCTATTATAAATCAATTGTCTAAATAGTTTTTTTTTTTTTTTTTTGTAGAATATCTCGAGTCACTTTTGGAATCTGCGGCCCAAAATACATGGGAATAGATCCATGAGAGCCCAGAATTTTTTATACATATAACGTGTGAATGCCAAACTGAGAACTGATCGCTTTCGATCGAACAAAATCACGAAAACCAATTAATTTTAATTCTGAATAATACTATTAACATATTTTATTATAATTTCTCAACTGTGCTCAAATATTTTATACATTTGTCACAGTCTCAGAACCAATCCCAAGCATATTTTGAATTATTGGCATAGGGAATGTCATATTTTATGGTAAATTTATCAGCAACATAAATCATAATAAAACTTAAGACTTCAAATTATAATTTGTAGTTTTATGTCGGCTTATTTTATTGTTTGACTACGAACAGAAGTATTGAATCAATCAAAAAAAAAACACTAAATTTAATTCAACAAGAAGCTGGGTTTTCTACAAACGTCTACAATGGAAGCATTTGAATAAATCATGGAGTCTCAAGAAACGCTCATAGCAGCAACATAAAAAATGAGATAATGAATGAAGCATCGAAGCATCATTTTTAAAACAAATAAAAAAAGTTAAAACTAGTTTAGTAAATATTATAAAAGGTGTTTCCTAAATCGAAACTTAAAACCGAATTTTAAATTAATAAAAAGAATCAAGTTTTTTGAAGACCAAACAGCATAGAAATGCTCTTGTGAAGCGTATTAATCATGCTATACGTAGTACATTCTCTGAGTAAGCGCAAAATGACCATTTATGGTTTGAAGCAAATTCTTTAAAACAGATTTTTTTCTTAAATTTTATTTAATGACTTTTTCGACTGCCATTAAATTTTTTGCTTTAAAAATAAAATAAAAAAAGATAGGTGAAAAAAAAAAAAAAAAGTTGTGCAAAAACTTGTTGAAAACAGGCAATTAAGCAATTAGACAAAATTAATGCGCTTTAATTTACCAATTAGAATTTTGAACTGTTTTTTACCCGCATAGTTTGGGGTATATTCAGTTTGTCGGAAAGTTTGTAACGCCATTCTGGTTGCATTTTGTTTATAAATAAAAATATTTTTAGATAGCTCCATTTGTACAAATCGATCAAACAATTGTTTTTTTTTTCGTCTTCTTCAATCTGTAAATGCATCAATCTCCGTTGTCGTTGTTGTTGTTGTTTATTTTTCGCATTTTTTGATGAAGATATATATATATTACGAAATTTGGAACTTAGGCATTTTTCTCGGCAACGACTACTTTGTATGTTAAAACCAAGTTGCCACGCCCATTTTAATGGTGTAGCCCCCAACAAACTTACCAAAAATTTTCAATTTTTGTATTAAATAACATTTTATCATGTACCCAATTGGGTAAAAACTCTTCTAATGTCATCCCAAGTCGAATCTAGGTGCCACGCCCATTCCTAGGTATAGCCCCACTTACAAAATTACCGACATTTTCGAATTTTTGTATGAGAATAGGATTTATGAATATATTCTCAAAATTAAATAAAAAAACACTTCTAACGACATCCGATATCAAAAACAAAGTACCACGCCCATTTTTAGGTGTAGCCCCCCACACAAATTTACCGCCCATTTTTCAATTTTTAAATAAAAATTGGTGTTATTTGTAATTTATTTACTCCAAATTGGGTAAAAACACTTCTTTTATCATCTTTTATCAATTCCAAAACCAAGATGCCACGCCCATTTTTTTATGTATAGCCCCCATACAAACTCACCGATTTTTTTTATTTTTGTATGAAAAATCCATTTTTTTCGTCTATATATTTATAAATGTATATAAGCCACTGATGATCACACATAAACTATTCAAAGATTGTGTGGCGGTGTTTTTATTTTTGGTTCTTTTTTTTTTTTTTTTTTATTTTTAAATTTTTTTTTTTTTTCTGGTTTCTTTTTTTTTTTAAATAAAATTAATTTTTTTTAAAATAAATTTGTAAAAATAAATAAACAAAAAATCGTAAATGCAACAATAACAAAAAAACATTAAAACATTTTTTGCCCATAAAATTAAAACGAGACCTATCCATAATTATTGGGTACTAACTTCCAAAAGTTTTACCATAAATGCTATTTTAAGTGGTCTGGAAGAGAAATTTATTGAGATAAAATAAACTAGTTTATAGCCAAAAAAGTTATGCATTCCCATAAATCTATTCCCACGAATTTTGGGAAGCATATTAAAAAAAATATCCACGAAAAATGTTTCTTGAGAATCGGTCTTGATATATTCTCAAATAAACCTGTTTTGGGTTTATTTTTGTCCGTTTTACTCTTTCACCCGACTGACTGACTAATTTCAGGCGATCGACTTACAGACTATACGGCTAAAGACAGAATGCTGAAATTGTTACTGTACATATACATATATCATGAGAAGGTGGAATTTTGAAAAATTTTTACCGGGGGTCTAATGTAGGTCTTAAATCTGAAAAAGCCATATTGAGAGTTGAAAATGGTTAAAAAGTATTTAGGCCTATTCAAGGGATTTCCGATATTTGGACTTGGGACCCATAGTCAGATCCAAAATAGATTTTTTTGAGCAATGGTTTTTTTTTTAGAATTCAGGTGAGAGTTAAGATCGCATTTTAAAAACATTTGACCGGGGGCCTAATGGAGGCTTGGAAACCGGAAAAGCCATATCTTTTAATGATAATAGACGTAGATACTTAAAACTGGGCGCATTTCAAAAAAAAGGTTAAAAAATATTTTAAGCGTAGTCAAGAGATTTCCTAGAACCCATAGCCGAATCCAAAATAGATTTTTTGAAAAAATTTTTTGTTTCTTTTTTTAAATTTCAGGTGGCGCGATTTTGGAAAATTTTGACCCGGGTCCTAAGGGGGGCCTTGAAACTTGAAACAAGTAGAGGCAAAAACAAACATAATAAAAAAAACTCGAGCAAAGCCGCGGGTTCATTCTAGTTACTATATATCTAAAGAACCAAGAACCAAAGTGGCTTGTTAGTGTAAACCCTTGACGTCACATAGCCCCAGCGGAAATAATCGAAAGGACTTACGATCTCGTTAGGGTTGCTTATTTCCAGTGTAAATGCGTTGAGTACAGCATTGGAAGAACATGTTTCGAAAATATAAGTGTATGTTACAAAATATAAGTTTGCAAAACATACGTAAAAACCACATTTTTTTTTTTATAATAAATAAATAATTTATTCGATCATTCAGATCAAAATAAATAAACAAAACAAACCGAACAAAAAAGAAAACAAAAAAATATCACAAAAAAATTTGCTAAGTCTAAGCCAAATTAAAGCACACAAATCGCTTACTAACCAGATGTGTATTTCTTATTGTTACCCGGATCAACGCTGAACATATCATAATCAAACTGATCCCATTGATATGCCTCATTGCCGCGTGCCTGCGTTGTACCCTTTTGCAGCGTGAGCAGTGCCTTCTTTTCACGCAACACATCAATCTTCTGCAATTTGGAGCGTATGCGACGTTCATCCTGCGACAATGGCTGTGGTGCACGCACTGGCGTCTGTTTAGGCAAAAATTGTGTTTCATCCATGCCCAGATCATTGCCAGCGCCAATATTTGGATCATAGAATTTATCGAAATTTTGTAATTGCATCGATGCAGCTGGATGATGATCATAATAATCGGGCATTATAAGATTATAATTGCCCGTAAACTGCATTGCTGGCGACTGTTTACTGTATGTGGCAATGCGCTGTGATGCAGCCAAGCGTAATGGCATTTGTGGTCGACCAGTGCGTCTGAGTGGCGGCACATAGGAACGTTCATAATACGGTTTTGCTTCAACGCAACAGAACAATGTGAAGGCGATGCAGGTGAACTGAAATTGGAAATTTATATTTAAAATATAATTTTAAATGATTTTTATAAACAAAATTACCAATTTTATTAAACACGCGGAAGCCATTTTTATTATTTTTTTTTTAATTTGTATTTTTTTTTTATAATAATTTCACTGATATTTTTTTTTTTTTATTTAAAAGATACGCATTCGATCTTTCTTATTTGAGCTTTCAGATACTTCTAACATTCAAATTGTTGCGAATTTTATATTTATTTGAAGGCCGCCTCGAAAGAATGCACGAAATTCCGAACGAGAAAGCAATAAAGCAAAAGCGAATCCAAAAAAAAAAAACAAAAAAGTAACTTCAGAATTATATTGAGCAACTTTAAATCCGGTTTAAAATTTGTGTTTTTCCTAAAGCAAATCTTCTTTGCGTTTGAAGCGTTTGATTAACTTTAAACGCTACGCATCGCATCGCATCATGCCGTGCCGTGACGACAAAATGTTCGAATCGTTTGGCGCTTAAAATTATTGCAATTGAGATAAATCGTTTGCGAATGCCAGCTGTCTCTGCGAAATGAACGGACAGACGGACATATTCATAAAAAGACAGGTTGCAAAGCTTGTTTGTAATCAAATTTACAAATACATTTTCTTTTGTTGTTATTGTTTTTATTACTTTCATTTCAAGTTCATTTCGTCAATAAATGCAAAAATTTTTTGTTTAAATTAAAATATTTGTTGTGGTAATTTTTTTTTTTATTTTAATTTTTAATTTTTTTTTGTATTTGTTTATTTTATTTTATTTATTTATTATTTTTTTTTTTTTTTGTACGTTGCTAAACTTGTTGACGTCTATGTTTACGCTCGATTTGACACACATTTTTCGGGCTATTGTATGATTCATTGTTTTTTTAAAATAAATCATGGTCGTACTTATTATTTAATTAATTTTTGGAAGCTAAAATAAGCCGAAACAAGGTGCTCGAGTTGATCCTATAAACATGTGATTCATCTATGCCAGTTAAGACAAATAAAATATTCTGGAAGATGTATTTAAACATGAAATAATCGAAAAAAAAATTAAATAGAGGAAAATGAAATTCAAAGCATTGCGAATACGCAAATCTTCTCTGCTCACTACTACCACAACTACTACACAGATCATTTGGTTTAACCCCTACATTTCTCGTTTACCTTTAAGACAGTATTAGAGTTATATGCCAGATTATGATAGCCTCGAAATTTTACCATTTGCTGTTTGCAGTAAAACAAGCATATTGTGCTCAAATTAAGCATATCCGTGTTCAAAATTAAGCTAAGCTGTGTTAATCTAAAATCAAGCACAATGTTCTCAAATTAAGAACATTATTTAAAAGTGGAAAAACCTCTCGATTTAAGTACATTTCGGTATGTTGATATGAACATTTACTCATATCAAGCACAAATTGTTCTAACATTAAGCACGAATTGGTCTTGACACAAAATCCGATTATTCTTACTATGCATATAAAACACATATATATACAGGGTCCGCCACGCTTTAACTTTTTTTTTTTGCAATAAAAACAAAACGGTTCATCCGATCATCAAAAATTTTTTTCATATTAAAAGTACAATCCCTTCCGGTTACTTATGGAATATAAGTTCGTTCAAATGGCTGCCTCGGCTGGCCTTGCAGTACGCCATTCGGTCGACCCTTTTTTTTTCGAGGACCATTTCCGATTGTTTGCGGCCGTATTTCGGCAATGCCGACACGAATGTTGTCCTTCAAAGCAAAATTGTCGCTGGCTTGTCCACATAACACTTTGACGGCGCCCCACAAATAATAATCCAACGGTGTCAAATCACAGCTCCGAGACGGCCAAACGACATCAGAATTTCGGCTGATAATTCGGTCTCCGAAAACAGTGCCTTTCAAGATCGATCGTAACGCGTTCCTCAATCGTATACACAACCATTTTCGTTCAGCGGAAGGATAAAACTAACTTTCTGTACAATCAGATGTGACATCAGTGTTGCACACACTCGAAATAACCACTAGTTCCTCAAAAAAAAAATGTTAGATGGCGGACCCTGTATATGTAACATATATACCAAAATATATTAACTTATACAATATACAAGCATACTTATATAAAATACTTATCAGAAGTGGAGATGGATTGGGCATAAACTTCGAATGGAATCCTCTTGATGGTAGAGATCGAAGAAGAGGACGTCCCCGAAAAACATGGAGGAGAACAGTGTCAAGGAAGCGACGAGAAGGATTTCACATACCAGGGTGGAGTCAGCTTGCAGCCCTTGCAGAGAACAGAACGTGGTGGAGAGCAGCTATTGACGCCCTATGACCCTTTAAGGTTTCAGGAATCGAAGAAATATAAAATATGAAGATTTTCAGGCTGCAACCAGTCACCTAATGAATTATTTTTTTAATATATATATTCAAAAATGGAAATCGTTTCTGTGAGAATATTCGTTTTCATATTAAGCACATTCGTTCTCATTTGAAGAACGATTTTTTTCATAAACGGAGAGAAAAAAACAAAAAAAAAATTGATTTGTGAGAGCGTAGATCATGTTATTCACTTCTTTGCTTTGTCATTTTGCTATTCAAGCTTTTCAAACTTGAATTAGGGCGATTGTTCTCAATATGAGCACATTGAGAGACAAGACAATAGCAACATTCATGCTTGATTTCGTATGTGCTTAAATCAAGTATGGTCATTCTTATTTTCCTAACATCGTATTTATCTCTGTTTTCAAAACGTTTTAACTCTCTGGAAAAAAAACAAAAAATGAAGAGTATATTTTATGACAACTTAAGAGCATCATAGCTGCATCTATCCCTTCCATCTTATTTATGCCTGATACACATTTCAGTAGGTCGGGAGTCTGAAGTACAAATTAATTTAGAGGTACAAACGTCCCCTTCTGCATGATTAGCTAGTTTAAAGACGCCAGTAAAGAGAAAATAGAGTTTTCTTGCTCTCAATCTGTTGTGATAAGAGATAACTCCCTAAAAACTTTTTTTTTGTCAAAGTGTGACCTTCTTTTCCTAGGGCACACATTTATTATATCGATTAGCAGTACGTGTTGAATGATTTTGAGCACTTCTATTGGTGTCGTACGTAACTATAGCGTTTTCCAGCCATTTCAAAGGAGCTGCCATACCAAAAAAACTTTATGTAGTATTTAACTTTTTTTTATTATTTTAATTTATTATCTTTTTTTTTTTCATAATTTATTGAACAAATCAATATTTTCATTGAAACAATTTATGCAATTAATTTAAATGAATTGCTTAAAAAAACACATTAATTATCTGTTTGGCTGTTCGGTGTACCACTGAACTTGCTGCTTAATTAATTGCAATTTTTTAACAATTTAATTTAATTTCATATTTTTTTATTTGAATAATTTTGTTTCTGTCACTTTTTCGCTTGCCGAAAACTCCTTTGGGATCTTGTTTGCTAAAGAAATTGACGCAATTGTAAGCGAGGATCAATCATATTATACGACAGCTTACAGGTTCAATAACTCAATAATTTTACATCATTAGCGAAGACCTAATTATTTAATTAATATATTATTGATTGTCAGATAAAAACATGCGTTAATGTTGGGAACTTCCAAATTTGAGATTTTGTGTTTTATGTAAAAATTTATTGTAATAAGTAAATTTTTGTTATATTAAAGGCAAATGTTTATTAAAATATTATTTCGGGTTAAAAATATTTTAATTACTTCGTTTAGGAAGTATTAAAGTGGTAAACAAAACTTGGGGGTTTCCCTTCGAAACGTATATTCTCATTTTGCATTGGTCTTCAATATCTGAGTATGTCATTTTGTGAAAGAAAGTCCGTTTGAAACTACTTTTTTTTTTTTAATAACTTGAAACAGAAAAACAATATTTCCTAAATTCTACACCGAATTATTCTGTTACTAAGCTAAAAGTATCTCAAAATATCTAAAATATTTTAACAATTGCCAAAACAAACAAACAAAAAAATGTATTTGAGGGAAAACCCGCAGTTTTGTTTTTTTTTTGTTTTGTTTGTCTTATATGATTACATAAATTGTTGTGATGATGACGCTGATGATGGCGATTATAACTTTATCAGTCGCTCATTCTTGTTTTTTGTTTATACATTTTGCATACTTTTATCTGTACACTTCGGTATCACTTTGTGTTGAGGTATTTTGTATTGTATAGTAAGTTTGTAAAGCATAAATTAAATTAAACCTTAGCTATGGTTAGATTATAATGGCCGGTGCGAATATTCGTGAATTGGAACATGTTTACTGCGACCTCAAAGATCTATTGTATTCCCATCTGATTAGATGACCTGATGAAAACCTGTGTTTGGGATTTATTGTTCTTACATGTTCTTCTGATAAGAAATAACTTCCTAGTATAAGGTGCATATTTCTGGCTAGAGCCTAAGTGATTATATGCGTGTTGGTGTCTCCACTTTTTGATTACAGAACATGCAAGCCGAAGAGCTACCTATCCCCTGGCTTGTTTTTTTTTTTTGTGAGTAATCTCAGATGGATTCGTCTTAACTGCAGTAACCGCTTTGTGCTTTTCTGGGTTGTACCCATCAATGAACTTCTCTTCCAGCCCTTGGGGAATAAGGTTTGCCAGTGACAAAGAAAGAGCTCTACAGGTTTCTCGTTTTCCTAGTCCCTAATCGAGTGGCATTTCTTCCGACTCGTGAATAAAGTCTATCTGTTGTGGCTCTTGAGTTGGGTTGTTTGGTATTTTACCCTGGAAACGTGAGCTTTGATATATCCCATTTAGAGTTTATGGTCCATCTAATATCTGCTTAATTGAACATTACCTACTTCACTCGCATCTTCAGAGTGACCATGGAAACTCCTAACAAAGTCCAACCTAGAAGAATAGCGGAATTTGTGCGTTCTCTAGCAAACCTATCTGCTTCACAATTGCCTCGAATATTTTGGTGTCCCGGAACCTATTTGAGCAAATATCCCACGATTCTTATTCTCTAATCTTCAGTTCCGGAGAAAAGTACCTCCACCTATCCTTCCATCAAGTATAGAACCGTCTGTTAACCTTAGGTACCATGAAAATATATGGAGCACAATGCTTAAAGTGGCTATTTTACAAAAAAAAAAACCTCGCCCCCCAGTTGGAAGAGGAAAGAAGTGAAGTTTTTCTGAGTCAATGATTGCTAAGAAGTCCAATATTTTGAAAAGAGGCCACATATTTTGCTTTGAATAACGGACGAACATAAATAAAATATATTAACTCAACAACTCTGGTTGAGCTTATCGGAAGATGTAATTTATTCCTACCTATTACCCAATGTGTAACAAGTTCTGCTATAAAATTTATATACCATACACACTATATATGTATGTATAGAGTATGTATTTAAAATTATAAAAATATTTTCTTGTTTTAACAAATATTTCATTCAAAGCAGACATTTACATTGTTATGAGCACATTTAGTATTTGTTTTATATTTTTCTTAAATTTTTACGTTTAATGTTTTTTTTATTTATTTTTTTTTTTTATTAAAACAAAAAATGCAGCTAAACGCGTTGAGATCAAAGACATTTTTTTTAAAAAAAAATATATATTTTTTTTTTACAGCGCTGCGGGAATTTACGTCGGAAAAGAAGGCACAAGTTTTACTGCAAAGGACAGCTTTAAAAAAAAAAATAAAAATCAAAATCAAAACATTTTTTAAATTGTATAAAAAAATAAAAGAAAAAAAATAATTGAAAAATGAAATATTTACAGAAAATATTTGGCATTTCGTAGCTCGATTTTGGCGTGTTTGTATTAAATAATTATATGCATAATTTACAATTTAACCACATATCTAACTACACAAATACAAATACAAATACAAATAGTATGCAAGCACATAAATTTAATAGTATTTTGCGGCTAAACCGGAAACTTATAGGGCATACGTAAAGATGAAAAACGAGCAAAAAACCCCAAAGCGCAACGTGCCTCAAGTGCCACCACAAAATTTCATGCAATGCCGCAGACAAGTTCAAACTAAACTCAAGCAAACAGAAGAAGCCCAGCACTGGAGAGATGCTGATGATGATGATGAAGCATTATTGTAGGGATTTGCATTCAGTTCAAGAAGAAGAAGAAGATAGTTTAATGCAAACTTATTGAGCTAAGAGTGAGAGCAAATGCCGTCTGCAAGTATAAACTGGTTTACTAGTTGTATTGAGTAAAACCACAACTTTGCTATCTATACATATGCATATATGTAAGGGTTTCTCCACCACTCTCTCACTTTAATATATACGAAAATCCCCTAAATCTATTTTAGTAATAATGTAAACGTGCCGCAAAAAGTATCAAATCAAATAGTTTCAAATCGAGTTGAAAAGCATTGCTTCGGTTTTCTATGAATTGAAATGAGTCAAGTAGAAAGCATCGAATAAAATATTTTATCTTAATATAAAATATAATATATATAATAAAAATATATAAGAAACCGCCCTCGCATTGTTTTGAAACTAGTGTTTTCATGCTGTGCTGTCTCACCACAAATTGCTGAGTTAGCAAACGTTGCAATGCAATGCAATGCGATGCGATGCCATTCTTGTTGTGCGGATTTTGTGGTGCTCCTGAAACATTAAATTAAAGCGTCACATATGAAATATTTTCAACAAAAGACAATAAACGAAAAGTTTTTTTTTTAAAGCAAAACGTAACGAAGCAAATATATATTTCGAAAATTGATTTACAATACAAAAGGAATATTGTAATAAATTTAATTTTTGACAATAAACAAAAATTAATCAAATCAAACAATTTGAATTTATTTTGAATGATTTGAAGCTTTAAATTTTGTATAAACGAAATCAAACGTTTTTTAAAGTAAACAAAAAAAACGTTACCTTCAGTGAAACCGAAACTCATATACCTGGCACAGGAATCTTGGAATAGTTTATTTATGATCATCAGTTTCTTAGGTAAAATTTGGAGAAGGGATGGATGGGAGTCAATAGTCCAATACAACCAAAGTTTACATAAAAATAGCGTAAAATTTAAAACTAAAGACAGATATAACATTTTCTGAAAAAAAAAAAAATGTGAAAATGGGAGGTGAATTTATATGGGGCTATACGTTATAGTTACCCGATTCTTATGATGATATTAGAAATGTTTTTACCCAATTTGGAGTGAATACATTCATAATTACTGTTTAATCGGTATGTTTATATGGGGACTATACCTAAAAATTGGCGTGTTACTTTAATTTTCGAACTTAACTTAATCGCTGCCGAAAAAGCTTAAGTTCCAAATTTCAGATTTTTATCTTTATATCTTGAACGGAAAATAGTCATAGTAATATACAGACAGACGGACAGACATGACTTAATCGATTTGTCTCATTGAGCTGATCAATAATATAAATACTTTATGGGGTCTCCAATGCCTTCTTTAATGCATTAAAAACTTTCGGACAATCTGAATATATCCATTTATACTATGTGTAGGGTACAAAATTTTAAGCAGACCACTCGCTGTGATTCTTTGTAAAAGTCACTTCAAATTTTTTGAATAAAAGTTCGTAAGCTTCGCAACACCTTCCCCCGATGAATGATGCTCGACTATGAAACACTTGTATCCAGTTTTTTTAAATCTTTAGGGATGACCTATCCTAGTTACATTCTATTGTTTTTAACTTTGTATGAAGACTTTACTTTATTGTGTTTCCATATTAACCAAATTGAGAAATTTAATTGTTTTTAGAATAAGGTCAGGAAAAATGTACAATATCAATTAATTGACCAACGTTAGCTATTTTGGAATAACCTATTCTTTATTTTAGGAACTTCTATATTTTTTTCCAATGTGGTCTATTTCTCGTAGAATGTTGGTTTTAAGTAGAGTTAAGGGCAGTGGCATTTCGACAAAAACTTTGCCCTTCGAAATTACCCACACAAAACAATTCGATGGCGTCAAATAGGGCGAGAAAGTAGGCCAATCAAAAATTGACATACATTGAGACCAATTGTTAAACGATAAACGTGCGGCTGCGCCGTCAGAAGTGTCCCATGCCAAATAAAAAGCTGTCAGAAGCGCATGGCGTTGGCGGTAACAGTGATCCCATCGTTATTCTCGATGAAGTAAGGGCCGAAGATTATATTAGCCGAAATAAATTGTCACTTTTTGATCGTAGAGAGGCTCCGTAAACATTACATACAAAAAAGAAGCTTTCAAGCAAAAACTAAATTAAAACTACTGGCTGCTTTGTTAGGAGGTAACCCTTAAAATGGAACTAATGGTGACCGCTTAATGGCACTGGAGAAATTTCAAGTTAAGTGGCAAACGGAGAAACGGGCCGACAGAAATAGCTATATTTTCCTTTCGTTTTAATGCCAATCAAGCTTTTTAATTTTACTTTATAGGGTTTATTACACCTATGTTTTACACCATATGGTTGCAGGTATACAAATCTAAAATATATCTTCTTAAGCTTGTGCAAAAGCATTAATTAAAAAT
The DNA here is from genome assembly GCA_018903435.1 of Leucophenga varia. Classification (NCBI taxonomy): domain Eukaryota; kingdom Metazoa; phylum Arthropoda; class Insecta; order Diptera; family Drosophilidae; genus Leucophenga; species Leucophenga varia. The sequence goes on from JAEIFJ010001414.1 coordinate 3,339,591, forward strand.
TTAATCAACATATTTTACATAAGGGTTGCTTGTATTTCAATTAAATTATTAAAAATTAATAAAATTTAAATTTTGTGCTGCTGTTGCTGTTGAGCTACAATTCATACTGCATACTTTCAGGCAGCATGTTAAAATGGCCAACTTTACCGCTACTTCCGGTTTAGTCAGTCAGTCAGTCATTCAGTCAGTTTATACGATTGTTCATTAAAAACTTTGTCAGACTTAAGAAATGCTATACAAATAAGCAAATGTTTCGTATGTTTGCAGTAGCGCTAATTGTAAATGCCAATCAGAGAATTGAAAAGAGGCGAAAAGACTCAGACTCATACACACACACAAACACACACAGAGAGATACAATTGTTGACGATTACTGTTGTTGTTTTTATACTGACAAACTCTATGGCTGTCTGTCTGTCTGTCTGCTCAACAGTCTTGCTGCTTACGACTGCTGATTGTGCCAATTGGCGTGGCATTGTACGCACGACTGACTTATTCAAACTTACACAAAACAAAGCAAAGCAAAGCAACTGATGCTGTTGTCGTTGTTAAAGTTGAAGAAATGCCCTTCTAAACTCATTCCATAGTTTATTTATGTATGTATGTATGTGTTTTATCATATAGAAATGTTTTGTACAAAAGCCCAAAACGTGGCATCAGGCGCGACTCTTCCGCTTGCTGGCGGGTTTCATTGTATTTAGTGTTGTATGCAGAGTTCAAAAGCCGTCAGCTAGAAACGCGTTTGATGCCAACTTGCAGAAGGCAATGCACCCGCACTGTTTTTGTTGTTGTTGTCAATTTGTAATAACAATGGCGGAGCGTAAGTTCGCGTAGATGTGTGTGTGTGCATTTTTCAAAAATATCTCATATAAACATGTAGGCGCCTTGTCATCACAATCTTTCGTGTACTTTAGAAAATTTTGGCAAATGTTTAGAATTTAATTAGCAACGCTTACTGGTTTCAATAGCTCGACTACAAATTGAGTTATGTCATTAAGTAATGCAATCAAAACAAGTAAAAACGTTAACTTCGGTGGAACCGAAGCTTAAGTACCCGTCACACGAATCTTTGAATAGTTTAGTGTGATCATCAGTGGCTTATATACATTTATAAATATATATTGGAAAATAATTACCTTTTCATACATTTGTTCGAAAATAATCTATAAGTTTGTATGGGGACTATGGTTAAAAATGGGCGTGGCACTTTGGTTTTGTTATTGGATGTCATTAGAAGTGTTTTTACATAAATTTGAGTGAATAGTCTCATAAATAATACCTATTTTCATATAAAATTCGAAAACGGGAGTTAAATTTGTATGGGGGCTATAGCTAAAAATGGGCGTGGCACCTTGCTTTTGATATTGGATGAGATTAGAAGTATTTTTACCCAACTTGGAGTGACTACATTCATAAATAATAGCTATTTTCATATAAAATTCGAAAATGGGCGGTAAGTTTGTATGGGGGCTATATCTAAAAATGGGCGTGGCAGCTTGGATTTGATATTGAATGACATGAAGTAGTTTTTTCCAACTTCAAGTGACTACATTCATAAATAATAGCTATTTTCATGCAAAAAGTGAGAAAAAACGGAAAGATTGTATCGGGGCTATACCTTAAAATGGGCGTGGCACTTTGATTTTAACACTTGAACTGCTTGGGGCTGAAAAGAATAAGGTTCCGAGTTTCAGGTCAATATCTTTAAAACTGAGCGAATGAATCGCATAAATACAGACAGACGGACAGACGGACGGACAGACAGACGGACATGGCTAAAGATCCACTCCTCTTTTCGTCCTATTTAAAAAATATATTTTTTTTAAGGAAAAACAACTTTATAATACCTTCAAATGTGTGGCGGGTATAAAAAAAAAAAAAAAAAGCAATGAAAGTTCCTCATATACACATACATGTACCTTTCTGTGAGTGTATTTGTGCTTACATATTTGTGAAATGAAACACTTGCGACGCACTGTTAAGTGCTTTTATAATATTAAAAATTTATGAAAAGTTGTCATTACAAAGTAATTGAGTTTTACACAAAGTATTTGTCAAACATAAAATTTCTTGTTCATTTAATTTGTTTTCTTAGTTTTGGCGCCGGGTTTTTAGTCTTTTTTTTTTTTAGTCTGTTTAAAAGATTATTTTTAGAGTGCAGTTTCCATTTCAAACTCGTTTTTTGATTGTTCGAATTTTAAAAATCTAGCCCATAATGACAAAAATTTAGTGGATTCGATCACGATTTTTAATTAGTTGTGCTCCGCAATCAAATTTTATGTTTCATTTCCAAAATGTTTCTTTGCATTGTATATGGCAAAAACTGTTATCGATTATCATTTATCAAATTTAAATGTTATCGGTCTAACCAAATCGTAAATTTTTATTTGCTTTTCTAATTTAGGTATTAGAAGAAAATAATTATTTAAAATTTGAATTTAAATTCAGTGACAGTAAAAAGTACAAAGATAAACCCTATACTCACAAAATAAAAAAAAATTTTTTTTTGCGATCGACAGTAGCTTTCAGTTCGTCTGAAAGTTTGTAACGAAGGCATTGAGGGCGCCACGGAGGCTCGGAGCTCGATGAGGCTAGGCGACGATCGCAATAGCCATGTCCGACATTCAATGTTAAAAAAGATGCCATGCCCATTTTTAGATACTAGCCCACATACAAATTTAACGCACATTTTCAAATTTTTTTTATGAAAATAGATATTATTTATGAATACATTCACTCCGAATTGGGTATAAACACGTCTCATAGTCCATTTCCACTGAGCCGCATTTTGTTATCGCGTTAACAATTTATCGAAAAACGCGGAACAGTGTCCATTGCGTTTAAACGTTAACGTTCAGTTTAAACAGCTGATTTTGTTTATGTAGTAAAAAATTGTACAGCATTAAAAAATTTTTTTTTTTTTAAATGTAGTTTTTTTAATTAAACGAATGAATGTTGGTGTTGTTGCTTTAGTAACTGTTGTCCAATACGAGCATGAAAAGGAAATTCCTTTTTGGATATATGCAGCTGAAGCGTTTGGGTAAATGTTTATTTTTGCGGTTACTTTGTCAGCTGATTTCATAACTATGCTCAACTTACGATTGCCAAATTATTCGAACCGATAATAGAAATCGGTTTGAACGCGTGTTATCGAAAGTCGCATTCAAAACTAACGCGACTTTTACCCATACCTAACTGCCTATACTTTTTGTATGTGATTTAACGCCAGTTTGACGAGTTTTAACGCGACGGCCTAACGGCCTATTGTATATCATCCTATGTACACACCATTGATATGATAAGGATCGGGCCAGTATAACGTATAGCCCCACACAAACTTTACTCACATTATCTGATATTTTTAAGAAAATTTTTTTATATCTTAAAGTTTGATACCAATATTGTGTATAAACTTGAGTTGTATCAGACCACCCCCCATCATCAAAGTTCTATTTAAGCCAATGATGATCACATAAAATATTTTTAAAATCGTGAGTCGGATATTTAAGCTTCGATTCCTCCGAACCTAACGTTTTTCCTTGTTAATATAATATTTTACATTTACTTTTCATTTCACTGATTCTTACTCTGCCGATTTCAAATCGGATATATTTTGCGATTTGCAATTGCTGCAGCTCCAAGATTTAAGGTTTGGAAAGTAAATCGTTAAATTTTTGCGTTTGCGATTTCTGGAGCATGGCTGTTAAATCTTTTTTATATTCTGGACGTGTATGTTACCCTATACTTGTACTAAACTTTAGAAACTTTAAATAGAATACAAAACCTTACCTTTAAATAACTTTCATGTTTAAACTTGTTTTGGCTTAAAGGCGTCTGCTGTTTTTAAACTTTCAGTGTTTGTGTCAATTGATTCAATTTTTGTTTTTTTTGTTATGCCTTCCAAAATGCATTTAGTGTATTTTCCTCATTTGTATTTTAATTTGTTTTTACACAAAAAAAAAAAAACAAACTTCACAAATTTGTCTGAAACACTTTAAATGAGCACTTTGCTATACACTGGCTAGAGTCAACAAGGATTTTGCTGATGTTAATGATAAGAAAAATAATGATAATGTTGATGACGACGACAACAACAACAGACGATGACAGATAAGACACATATTGCTGCTTGAGCTGGCATTGCATGCACTTGTCTTTTAATGAATTAGAAAGGATGTGCACACACACCACACACACACACATATGTTCATATTAAATTTTTATGCTGCTTCGCAGCAAAGTTTTCTACAAATTCTATTTTTCTCTTCGGTTTACTACTTCAAAAACTACACAATTCTTTTATCAGAAACAAAAAATCATTTGTTTTTAGCCAAAAGCAACTCAATTTTCTTTTTATATTTTTTAAGAAAATATATTTAAAAAAAAAAAAAAAGCAATACTTTCCTAATTAAAACTTTATTTTTATCTGCTTCTATAAGGAATTTTTTTCGTTCGCTACTGAGTTCTCCCATTTTAGATATTATAACCTCAGATGTTGTGTTTTTATGTCATTGGTCTAGCATATCTTGAAAACCACGGATTTTGGAATATGCACGAATTCGAAATCACTGTGTCAAATGCCTGCGGATGTATTATTTTTAAACAAATTCAGTTTCGATTAGCTAAAAACATTTTTTTAACTGTACTTTGAGATAATGGCCCTTTATGAAATTAAAAATTATTATAAATTATGTAAGATATTTTTTGAAAATTTAATTTGAACTTGTTTATAACTTAGAACTAAAATTCGTAGATACTTTCTATATCTATCCAGCTGCCAATTTAAGTACTGCTGCACTTAGAAACGGTTTTGTATCGCAACACTGACTACAGGGATTCTCATTGGGATTGCAACAGTGCATACAGATCTCTGCTGTATTATTGTTTTGAGAAAATTGTTCGCTGCAAAAGTAAATAAAAAAATCCATTAAGTAGATACACGCATTATGCTCAAAAAACAAAAGGAAAAACTCACTTATAATCCGTTGGCAAAAGTGGCTGAAATTTTTTCGTATCAAATTCTGTTGCAGATTTGGGAACAGTCACCATTGGCGGCTGCTGCTGCTGTTGCTGCTGCGGTTTTAATGCTGCCAACAATTGATATTGCTGTATTTCGGGATGTTTAACTAAATCAATATTTTCAAAGCGTTCAATTTGCTGTTGTTGTGATTGCTGTTGCAGTTGTTGTTGATTTTGTTGCTGCTGATTTGTATAGATTGTATAGATTTGCTGATTACTTGTGCCGGAATTTGCTTGTTGCATGTAACTGTTTACAATGTTTTGTTGCAACAACAAATCTGGCGCATTATTTGTATGCTGCAGATAGGTATTTTGTTGTTGTTGGGGTTGTTGAAATTGTTGGTGTTGTTGGAATTGTTGGGGCTGTTGTAGTTGGTGTTGTTGCTGGTGTTGTTGGTGTTGTTGTTGGTGTTTTTGTTGATGTTGCTGGTGTTGTTGATATTGTTGTTGTTGGTGTTGTTGGTGTGGTTGGTGTTGTTGGTGTTGTTGGTGTTGTTGCTGTTGTTGCTGTTGTTGCTGTTGTTGCTGTTGTTGTTGTTGTTGCTGTTGTTGCTGTTGTGGCTGTTGTTGGTGTAGCTGGTGATCTTGTTGGTGTTCTTGTTGGTGTTCTTGTTGGTGTACTTGTTGGTGTTGTTGGTGTACTTGTTGGTGTTGTTGTTGTAACTGTTGCAAATTGAAATTTCGAATTTCTTGAGTTTCATATTGCTGTGATCTTTTTTGTTGTTCTTCGATTGAAAATTGTTGCTGTTGTTGTGTCGCTTTGTTTTGTTGCTGTTTTTGTAAATTATATTGATCCGATTGATGTTGTTGTTGTGGTTGTGATTGTTGCTGTTCACGTATTATAACAATTTTTGTCTGTTGTGTTGGTTGTTGTATAAAACTTTGTTGTTGTTGTTTTTGTTGTGTTTGCCGATTAATTCCAATCAAACTATCAACCAATTGATTAATATTTGTATTTTCATTATAATTTATTATTTGTTGCGCATTTACGCGCAAATTGATTTTAAATCCAATTAGAAGAAAATAAACAATAAAAATATTATAAAACATTTCGAATTTCGATTTTAAGACAAATCCATACAACCGTTGCGTAGCAAACTAAAATTTCAACTGAGAGCAACTTTACAAACTTAATTTAAAGTTGGCTTAACTTGTTTGTTGCTATTATGCCTAATATTAATGGTGTCAGTCAAATATTAGTTTAAACGTAATTAATTATCTTTAGAAGCTGCTTTTAAAGCATGCCGCAACAATTTTAAAATTAAATATCAACAACAAAAAAAAAAATCCAAAAATAAACTCTGCAATCAAAACATAAATAAAAATAAATAAATTAAGTATGTGAAGCAATCATTATTTGCCTTAAAAAGTAACTAGTTACCTGAAGTGTTTTTTTTTTTAAGCTCCGTTTAAAAATAAAATATGCAAAATTGATATCTAATTTTGGTTGTAAATTTATATAACAGCTGTAAGTGCTGCCATAGCATAGCAGAGTTGATGAGTCAAGCTTCCGTAATCATTTAATTTTGCGATTTGCGTTTTAAATAAATTCTACGATTTCAAATCATTCAAAGTTATGTTTCATTCCCAATACGTTTCTTTGCATGGCGCATGGAAAAAGCTGCAATCGGTTACAAACTAACAGTTTATCGAAATTTTCCGTTTCGTTTCCAAATTTATTGAAATTATGGCAACGCTATAACGATTTGCTTTACTCGATAACTTTGAGTTGTAATTTGAAAGACATTTGACTTAAAATACTCTCAACATTTTGAATTTAAACTTGAAAACAGCTCACATAATTTATTTAAAAGCTTAGACAATTTAAATTATCAAACACAGGTTTAGTGCACTCTTACTGTTTTTTTTTAAAATTTTTTTACATAAAATGTACATATACGCTAGAAGGTACATACATTAAGTGTTTTGGCTGGCAATGTGCTTTTAATTTGAAGCCAAAAAAGAAGAAGAACAACAACAACCAAAACATGCTATAAATTATGAGCAACACTTCACTCAACGCGTTGACTTTCATAGTCTGTTGGCGTTAAAGATGCTGTGAATAATAATAATAATAAAATGATTATGTAGCGCATTAAGTGTTTGTGTGTTTCAAATTATACTTGAGTATGAGTCAAAAATAAACAACAACTTGACCAAAAGTTGAATATATAAATTTTAAGTGAATTTTTAGAGCTAAGGTCGTGGGGATCGGCATTTTCTGCAACTTTTTCCACACTTTTCATATGTCCAATTGGAATTGGAACAAACAAAAATTGTGCATCGGAATGGGCGGAATTGAAATCAAATATTTAGTCCAGAGCACATCTCTAATTCAAATGCATGCCAACTTGAGCTGTTATAAAATCGATGATCAACGCAATAGTGTTGTAAAATGTGAAAAGTTGTATTCACCATTGTTATTTCATAAAACCGTTACAAAATTTCAAATCCTTACATTTTTCTAAGCGACTTAATTAATAAAAACACAACAACAACATAAAATGTAAACTACAATAATAATTTAATACAAAAGTAAATATTTATTGTTGCTATTTCTTGCCACACAGCAATCATCTGGAGAGAAAAAATTAAACATAAAATAGAAAATTTAAACACAATTGTGACACATTCGAGTCGAGCGTTGAAAGAATAGCGCCGTAAATGGGAGGGCAGGCAAGTATGCAAGCCTAAAACTATGCTAAACATTTTAATGTAAAATGTCAGAGTATAAATAAATATGCAGGAAAACACACGCACACACACACACAAAGCAATACAAATACAAATATGTGTGTAATCACACAAACACATTGAATTACAAAATAAATAGAATGCCAACAAACACAAACAGACGGACGGACAGACAGACAGACAGATACAAAACACAACTGCAAGTTTGTGTTGTGTAAACATTTTTAATTTAATTAAAATTTATTTTAATTAAACAAGCGAGCTCGCTTTGCCAATGTCTCATTTACGCTCGAGCGCCATGACAAGCTGCTGCCGCGTTGGCATTGTTTTTGTATTTTTTTTTTTGTACTAGTAGCCAGTCAATGTCGACTCCAGAATCAGTATGCGTATGCATTACGTCCCGCTTCCGTACGTTTGCTTCTCTTGCTGTGGCTACGTCTGCGGTGCGTTGAGAATTTAGTGACTCTGCGTGTTTGGTGGTGTCAAATTATGCGTACCAAAAAATGTCAACTGGCTTTTGTTGTTTTTATTGTAACTGCTGCTTCTGCGTTTGGTGACATTAAACAATGCAACAAAAACAAACAACAACAATTAGAATATAAAACAATACTAAATATGCGTAGCAGGATTTACTTAGTTAAAAATTTTAATGTTTTCAACTGAAATTGTTGAAATTTTGAAGATACAAAAAGTTTACATGGCGTATACGTTGCATGAAATGCATACATAGAAATAATTCTAGATACTTACCCTTTTGGTGGCACTTTTGTACTTTTGCATTTTTTTTTTTGCAACGTATCCAAAATATGTTGTTGCTATTATGAAAACATACAAAAAAAGCACTAAAAAATACCTGTTTTTTTTAATTGCAGCGAGACTTCAATATGTTGGGGCTAGTTAAAAACATAAAAAAACAAGAGAAACCGTTAACTTCGGTAGCACCAAAGCTCAAATAGCCGCCACACGCAACTCTAATTAATTCTTATATGATCATCAGTGATCATCAAAAATCAAAAATGGACGCTAGGTACGTAAGGGAGCTATACCTAAAAATGGGCGTGGCACCTTGGATTTGGTATTGATGCTTTTAAGAAGTGTTCTTACCAAATTGTTGTAAATACATTAAGAAATAAAAATTACTTTCATACAAAAAATCGGAAAAAAGTGGTAGGTTTGTTTGGGGCTATATCTAAAAATGGGCGTGGCACCTAGATACTGACATACAAACTGCCTAGGATCAAAAAAAAGTTTAAGTTTGAATTCGATAAAAACCTTACAAAATATAAAGAGATATTTTACAAAAACAACAAAAAAATTAAGTCAAAATTTTTTAATTTCTGAAGCTTGCTGCCCGGGGGGAAAAAAAAAAGTTTAAAGGTATTGTTTTTTATGATTTTTAAATTTAATTAAAATAAATAATAAGGATCATTAGTCAAATAATGTAGAAATGCATACAGGGTCCGCCATCTAACATTTTTTTTTTGAACTAGTGGTTATTTCGAGTGTGGCAACACTGATGTCACATCTGATTGTACACAAAAGTTAGTTTTATCCTTCCGCTGAACGAAAATGGTTGTGTATACGATTGAGGAACGCGCTTGGCCGAAGACCCGGAATTTTACCAAAAATCATCTTTTTCCGACGAAACTCATTTCCATCTTGGCGGCTACGTCAATAAGCAAAATTGTCGTATTTGGGGGACGGAAAACCCGCACGTGATCGAAGAGAAGCCAATGCATCCTCAGAGAGTTACTGTTTGGTGCGGATTTTGGGCCTGCGGCATCATTTGGCCCATTTTTTCTTCGAAAATGCGGCAGGAGCCGCCGTTACGGTCAATGTCGAACGCTACCACGCCATGTTAACGGATTGGTTCTTCCCGGAAATCGAAGACGAGGACTTGGACAACATTTGGTTCCAGCAAGACGGCGCACCGTGCCATACAGCCAACGTTACGATCGATCTTGTGTTTTGTTTTTATTGCATTTAATAAAAAAAGTTACGTGGCGGACCCTGTATATGTACCAAGAAACTTATCACAAGCAAACAGAAGCATTAAATGAAATGAATAAAACTTCAAATAAAATGAATGCAACTGAAATTAGTGTAAGATACAAAAATATATTTCAGATACTTTTAGATACTCTACAATACTTTAGGATTGTGCATTCGATGAAACTTTGTAACTTTGCAACGAATTCGTGCATGACGCAACTTGGACTAACATTTTGCCACGCCACACCCTTTTATCCAACTTTGCTTCACTTAGACGAATGAAAATGTTGGCTTCTGAGTCGCCGAAAACGCATAAATCACGTTTCGCGCGCACAAAGAAAAGTTTTGATTTGTGAAATCAAAAGCTATTTGCAATGCAATCAGCACAAACATTGTGCATTGCAGCAAATCTCGAATTTGAAACTTTATTTTTTCATTTGTGTTTTTTTCAATTCATCATGGAACTGAAGAGTTTTCTTTACAGTTTCTGATGATTTTGATGTGTCTGCTTTAACTGCAAATGACTGTAATTATTTACGCAAGCTGGACTCAGTTATTTCAGAATAATTCATTTTTTTTTCCAAAGCAAAACTTTGCAATATTTTAATTTGTTTTAAATGCATAAAACATATATAATGCATTACGCATTTTTGAGTTACAATAGTGTCTAAAGACATATTTTCTGTTTTTATTCAAATATTTTTTAATGGTGCCGACATATTATTCTATTTTTCAGAACACTTTATCGTTTGGAGACGCCCTATATAAGAAAAAATTCTTTAGAAACTAAAGCCCAGCATTTATCTTGTACGCGTTGTCAGCTTAATCTTGCGCAAACTCTTCAACTAGTAACCCAGTTTTATTTTGTTCAAGATTTTTTTTTTTTTTTTTTTTTTTGCAAAAAACTTTTGAAGCAGTGCATTCAATACCTTGCGGCATGTGGATGAGGTGGTTGGCGTTGCAGTCAAATTGTGAGAATAGACAGTGAAATAAGAATGAAGACAGCTAAACAAAAAAAAAGTAGCGTGTAGAGTATACTTACCAAATATTTTATACCCAACTCAGAAAAATAATAGGTTTCCATAAATATAAAACAAAAATGGTACTGCTACTTTGAAGAATATTGGCCAGCAACAAAATCTGCAAATGGGTTCCTTATAAATGGATAAACGGATAGAAGAAAGGCTTCAGTTTGAAGTAATTTTATCAAAAAGGCTGTAAACACAGAGAGTCTTCTATAATCTTCTATATCTTCTGGGGCGAAATAGGTCCAAAAACAACTGAATGCCCTCCTGTAGAGCCAGCAGTTTAAGACGAGCTATTTGCATTTATTAAAAATAAAACTGAGCAAATAAATCAGACTCGTTATCAGCAGAAAAATCCTATAAGTGTTAGAGGAAGTTATAGTGTAATCCTAACAAAATCTCCTTTTATTTCGGAATTTTCATATCAAAATGATAATTTAAAACATGTTTAGAAATCTATATACAAAAAAAATATTAAAAATATTTCTATGTCCGCTATGGACTTTGAAACCATCCAACCGATGTGTACCAAACCTAGTTTCATTTGAAAGGCAGTAACGCAAGGATGATTCAAAACCACTAAAATAATGCGTTAGGCACATTCATGAAGTCGAATTTATACATTTCCCATTAAAACCTTTTTTTGCATTTACTCGCAAATATACATACATTGAAGTGACAAGGGCACTGATATTTTTTAGTGCTTTTTTGTATGTTTTTCAACTAGCCCCGGCATATTTTGGTCACGCTGAAATATAATAAAAAGAATAAAAAAGTACAAAAAACCCAACGAAACGAGTTACAATTGTCAAAATGACTTATGGATCTGATCTGAGCTATTTATTTTATTAATCTCTGTCATTTTCTTCTTGAGCTTACAAACTTTGACACTTTATCAATATACTTCAACTCTGCGTGCAAAGTGTATAATGAAACGTATTAGTTAAATGCAGTTAATTCAAAAATTTTGGCTAGCCGACAATATTTTTTCGCCGACAACTTTTACTATAAATGTTTTCGCTCAGAAATATACTCACTTAATTTTTTTTTTTTTTTGCCAAAAAGACCCAAAAGTGTGCTTAGACAAAATTTATTACAGTTGCGCAATTTGTCATAAGAATGTGCAGCATATTTGTAGGCTGCAGGAAGGCATCAATTTGGTTGAGCGCTTAAGAAAATGTTGCAAGTAAGTTTTTTTTTGCGTAGTAAAAAGTCTTAGAAAAGTAGTTAAACTTTTGCTTTAGCGCGTTAAAACATGTCCAAAGAAATGGCACAACCTTAAAAAAAAAAATAAAAAAAACTAGCTTAAAAGTTTGTGAAAAAAAATTTCAAAAAAAAAATAAACTTAAATTTAACAAAATACCAATGTAACTTTTAAAAACTAAAATAGATGGCGACATTTTGTATAGCCATACTTTTTAAAAGTTAAGATTGAATATATTTAAGTGAAAAGCCATACGCTCTAAAGGGTATGGCTTTTCTGCAATTTAAAATTTACTTTAATTTACATTTATTTAATTCAGAAAATACTCTTTCTATAAACATTGAAGCTTATTTAATCAAGCAGCTTTTGCTAACCACAAATACATGCTGCGTTGCGGTTTATCTAAGTCAAATCAAATTTCACTACTCCGACAAATTTAATCGTCTTGAATTGAAAACCACTGAAAAATCAAAGAAAATGCATTTAAATCGAATCAGAAAGCGGAAATTGTGGTTAAAATGATTTTAAAGAAAATGAAACCTGTTGAATAAATTTTTAGTACAATAAAATGAATATGAGTAATAAATTAATTTCAAAAAAAAAAAAAAAATCGAGAGTAACTCACAGTAAAACTTTTATGCATAAATTGAAATGCGCCATTACCACCAATTTGATTAAGCTGTCGATTTGATGATAGCAGAAAGCAAATTTTAATACCAAATAAATAAATAAAATAATTATAAAAAAAAAAAAAAAAAAAAAGAAATGCGCCATAAAGTATGCAACAATTAATGTTACAATAGTTTTTTTTTTTTTTATTTGAACAACGACTGCAACTGAAAAAAGAAAACAGAAAATAGATTCCACAAAAACTTTTTAGAATTTGTTTGCAAATGCACTAAATAAATGGATACTATATACCACATATGTGCCTCTATATACAAATAATATTCTCAATATTCAATCGGTTATATAGTATGTGAATTAAGGGACTTTCAGTATTTGTAGCCAAATTGAAAATATTTACAATTTTACTTTTGTTCTGTTCTATTTTTTTTGGCAACAGTTTTACAAACTGTTGCTGTTGCTGCTGCATTTTATGTGTCATTCAAAGCGAACAATAAAAGAGTGTAAAAAAAAAAGTATAGCATACATTTGGGCACAATAGGCCATCATTTATGCAGCAGCAGCCTTTAAAAAAAAAATAAATAAATTGCGGCAAACAGTATTAGTTTCTTTTTATTTATTTATTTTTTTTTTAAATTTGGCAGCGTTTTTCATTAAATAATTTTCTTTTTTTTTCAACTTTAAAGCTCAATTTTATTGACACTCAAAATGGTACTTGACATTTTTTCCAAATTTTTTTTTTTTTACTGCTGCAGTAGAAAACACAAAAATATTTTACATGTGTGTGTGTATGTGTGTTTTTGTCGGTTTTACATTTTATGCGGGTCACAAATAATTCAAATAAATAAATTAAAATCTCAAAATATGTCATTTTAAAATGTTCTGTTTTAAAATTTATTAGCTTTGTGTGAGTGGCTTTTTACTGAACTTAATCAGTTGCATATATATGAAATAGTGCATATTCTGATTATTATTAGTAAGAAGCCATAGCATAGCACCTGCATAACACTGTCAAAAACACTTGAAAACATTTTGAACTTTTCGAAAGCCGTAAGCAGTTTTTATCGTTAATTTTAACTGTTGGCAAGAAAACAACTTCAAAATGTCATTCACGTCAGTTGCACAAACGTATTCGTTAAGTGAATTTCAATTTTCAGAAATATTCAAAACTGTAAAATGAAATAAAGTGAATTCTAATAAGAAAATTTAGAAAGATTGATGTCTGTGATTATTATGCAAAATGCAGATATTTGTAGGTAGTTACTCATTTCTCAGAGAAAGTTCTTCAATTTTCAACATTTTAAAGGAAAGATAAATATGAAATTTCTGATTGAGTAGCTTTACGAACAGAAGAAATAACTTGAAAATTACAGTGACTGCAAACAGTGATAAAATCGCAGTTCAAAAAAAAAAATAATTACTAAACAGTTTCACTGTTCGAGAAGAGTGACTCACAAAATCACATAAAACACTGCTTTTATTGTAAAAAATTGAAATTGCACACAAAATAATATTTGCGAAAAACAATTGTGTTCTTGGGCAACCTAGCAAATATGAATGATTTGCGAAGAGTGATAAAAGCACCAATCACTGAAAAATTTACAGTTTCACAGATCGCGAAGAGCGTAACACAAAATCGCCGGTAATCGAACATGTTCACTGAGAATCAGTAAAATCGCAAATACACTATATCTCTGTTATCAGCAGAATTTGCTGATAGAGCAGTAAGTGTTTAACTGCACACTTTTTTTAATTCATCTCGTCAATAAAAATCAACTTTTGAAATTTTGTGATTTAATCTTATCTAGACACTCATTTAAGGTCTGTGAAGACCAAACTGATTATCAAATTTATTCAAAGATCTTCTAGAATATTTCTAGCAAATAGATTAAATTCACGCTTTTTTTTGAAACTTGCTTTTTTGGCTAAATTGTTCAAAAATTTTGGTCAATTGGAAATCCCACGCGACTACCAGTGGCCAGTTCAAGTCTCTGTTATAATCCATGTATGACTTTTTTCATTAGGCCCGGTTTCTAACCGTCTAGTGCTGTATATGTCTATTTTGGTCTACAGAGGTACCGGTCCAAATTACAAACTTAACACCTTAACCCTAACATTTTTAAATCTTTTTTTGCATAATTTAATCTTAATCAAGAAATTCTCGAGGACGGCAAATTTAACGTATTGTACTGAAGACAACCCAAATTCTTAACCGTTCCAAAACATTTGCAAAAATTTATTAAACAACTTTAGAATTTTCTAGTCAAATATAATACATACATATATGAAATGTGCTATATTAGAAACCTGTTCTTTGGAAACCTTTTAAATGCAGTCAACTAAAGCAGAATTTAAGCTGAAGAAAAAATACATAGATTTATATAATTATTGTATTAGTACCCTACGTTATTTTCACTATATCTATCTACATGCCATATACATATGAATATGAAATAGAATATTTTTTAAAAAATAAAATTACAAAAATGAAAAAAAAAACATAATATGGTACATGTTACTTACTTAAAGATTTTTGAAAATGAGGGTGGTAAGAAAAGTTTTTAAAGTAAACATTTTTTAATGAGAATAATAAAATAACAGAAATAAATTATAATTGCAAAAATGAATATTACAGTGGGTAATTTTGGAATTCGGAATGCTGAAAGTATCTATTCCAATGTTTATCTTGTAGAGAGCCCAACATACAGACAGACGGACAATAGAAAACAACATTGAAAATTGAAAAATACATGCCATTTAGGACTCTATTAATATTGCAGAGAGTTTCAATATAATTTTGAATTTATATTTTGAAATAAAACACACGCCAAAACCACAAATTCCCACGCTCCACCCTCTTAAATATAGTAAAACGCCAAATGTATTATATTTCTGTGTTATGAAAGCTACTTTCATTTCGCCCCCAAAATACTTATCCAATATTTTTAAATTAAATACGGATTAGTGACAAAACCTCATATGTGATTATAATACAAAAATAAAGCACAACAACAAAAACAAAAAAATTCAAACTAGAATATTTACAGTATAACTTGTCGATAGATCAAATTTCAGACAGCAAACAGGCATATGAATAATCAGATAATGAGAGAAACAATGGTGCAAATTAGAATAGAAATATTGAAGGTTTACTTTAAAAGTTCCGAATTAATTTTACAAAAAAAAAATAATTCCGGTAGATTAAATTTATAGATAATCTCAATCAAGCTATATATGAGGCATTCTTTCTCAACGGAAGAACAGGCAGAATATGGTTTGACGTTGAAAGTGCAAACACGACTTAAATTTAAACTTCATGTTTCTAAACTTTTGAATCAATTCTTGTCGTTGTACAAATAGCTTAGTCTATAACAAATCAGTGCTTTAGAAATAGAATTGGAAGAGAGTCAACCACAACGTAAGGGCAACGTACCACAAATACAGCAAACAGTAAAAAAAAAAAAAAAGAAAAAAAAAAAGAATATTTAAAAGTGAGTTTCAATCATATCAGAAGTGCAGCGGTGCATGCAAATGACACAGTTTGCCAACAGTCTGCGACAGCGACTGCTGGAAAAGATTAATTTACAACGACGCCAAAGTATCTAGAGCCATAGCAACAACAATAATCGTCAGCTTTATGCAAAATTAAAATTAATTAAAAATGATTTAGTAGTAAAATGAAAAAAAAAAGAACTATTTTTTTGAGAGCATTATTTGCCTACACATTCCAATTGGGATCAAATCAAATTGAACTTTATAATCCCAGCAAAACAATTGCCAAGCCGGCTACGTTGCTGCGAGCATCGACGTCAACGTCAACGTTGACGTTGACGTCGACATCTTTCTAGATCGCTTGACAATTAGCAGCAGATCAGCATAGCAGCAGCAGCATCAGTGCGCAACGGAGCAGTCGTTATCTGGAAGTGTTTTCGAACAGTTGTGCAGAATTTAATGCGAATAATTTTAAACATTTAAAAAATGAATTTCTATTGGCGTCATAAGGTTGCCGTAGTAACTGGCGCATCCGTTGGTATTGGCGCAAAGACTGCAGTGGCGCTCGCGAATGCTGGTTAGCTAATTACAGGCATAATAAGGAATCATTAAATTTATTGTATAAGTCTAACTTTTTTTTAGGTGTTGTTGTTATCGGTCTGGCACGTCGCGTTGAACTTATCGAAGCACTCAATAAAGAGGTCACCGGCGATGGTAAAATCTTTGCACGTCAGTGTGATCTCAGCGATGATCGTGCCATCTGTGCTACTTTTAAATGGATAGTCGAAAAATTCCATTGCATACATATACTAATCTGCAATGCTGGAATACTAAAAGCGAATTTCATAAGCGGTTTGTAAAAAAGCAAAGAACTCGCGAATTTATCTGAAATTACACTTTTTACAGAGTCCAGTGTCAAGGACATTAAGGAGCTGTTTGATATGAATGTCGTTGCCACATCCTGCTGCATACGTGAAGCACTTAAACATATGATGACTACAAAAAGTGCGCTGCCATATCATTATTATGAATAGGTATGTAGCCCTAATTTATTATAGCTCAGCGAAATTTTTATTTTTATGGTGGAAAACTGCATTAAAAAATTAAGTTAAGCATAATCAAAAGTGCCTAACTGTTTTATACCGCCTTGTTTCCATAATCACTTAATTTTGCGAGTTGCGATTTAAGCAAATTCGTACGACTTTCGAGTTTTTTGTGCAAAGCTCGACAAACGCAAAGTTATATTTTTACTCTCAACAATTTTCTTTGCATTGCGTATGGGAAAACAAACTTGTGGGTTATCGGTCAAACCAAATCGCAGCATTGGCACGAGTAGAAAATAATTATTTAAAATTTTAATACTGAATCTATGGTCATCGGCAAAGATAAAATCTATAAACATCACAGATAAATATTTTTAGATAAGTCAGTAGTAGCTTTTCTGTAAAGTATTTTGCATTTACTTTTCATTTCACTTACACAAAACACAGCCGAATTGAAATCGGAAGTATTTTGCGATTTGCGTTTGTCGGAACAGCAAGTTTGATGCATACAGTTTCCAAAGATCGGACGAATTAGACTTTGTGATTTAATGCTCATCGAAATATACTAAATATAAAATTTATATTACAAAAATTGGCACAAATTTAATAAAACCGTTTATCATATAGGCTATAGGCTATGCATATATAAAGTGTTCTATATAGATAAGCTTTTTCTATTTTAAGCAAGCAAATTCCGTGTTGTATTGTGTTGTGAAAATTTTCACATTTATTGCCCATTTAATGTGCAATAATTCGTAATTAGTTGTACATATACATCGAAATATATGTTTGTATGTGTGTGTGTGTGAGTGTGTGTGTATTTATGCGTGTGTTTCTATGTGTTTACGTCGATGTTGAAAAGTAAATTTCATTAAAATTAAATCAATGCAGATTTAAATGCAAACCACAAACAAATACACTCACACACATACATATGAATACAAATACAATTGGATTAAATCTCTCATTGAGAGGAGTAATGTGACTGAATGAAAAACAACAAAAACAACTACAACAACAAAACAGCAACAAATTACGATTCTTATGCGTATACTTAATTATGTTGAATAATTGAGTTCGCTATTTGTTGTTGTTGTTGCTGGTTTTGTTGTCTTTGCACTTGTTAATGTTGTTTTTGTTTTTGCTTTTTGGTTTTATTTTATTTATTTTTTTTTTTTTTTTTGTGCATAACGAATGCAACACTTAATGCATTCGATAACCACAAAATCGTGAAATATTCAACACAAATGCATCGTTGACATTATATGAAAACATACATGTGTATGTATGCATGTGTGTACGTATATAATTATACTCATACGTGTTACATATGTACAAGTTTATAACTACATATGTATAATATTTGGACTGATCTAGAAGTACAAGTTGACTTGCAGTTGTGCCGGGAACATTATTCTGCATGACCACACTAAAGATATAACGCACTATAGGAGACGTTGTACACCGCACAAAAGTATATATATTCTTGATCAGCACGACGAGACAAGTTGATTTAATCATGTACATCTGTCTGTCTGTCTGTTGCAAGCTGATTCATTCGCTCAGTTTTAAAGATATAGGGCTGAAACGTAAGCTTACGAGAGAAGCTTCTCTCGATATGCTAAATTTAGAATGTCACGCCCACTCTGAGGTATAAGTAAAAACATATATGCTAACGATATGATATGGATCTGGCGACTATAACGTATAGCCCTATACAAACTTATCTCTTTTTTATACCCGTTACACAAAGTGTAAACGGGTATATTCATTTTGTCCGAAAGTTTGCAACGCATTGAAGGAGACTTCGGAGACCCCATAAAGTATATATATTATTGATCAGCTCGATGAGACGAATCGATCTAGCCATGTCCGTCTGTCTGTCCGTCTGTCTGTCTGTTGCGATGGCTGTTACTCGGAAAGTTTTAAAGATATTGACCTGAAATTTTAAACTTAAGCTTTTTGTGCTCCTAGTTACTTTGTATACCAGAACCAAGGTGCCACGCCCATTTTTAGATATAGCCCCCATACAAACTTACCAATTTTTCCGACTTTTTGTATGAAAATAGTTATTATTTATAAATGCTTTTACTACAATGTAGTGTAAAAATACTTCTAATGGCATCCAATATCAAAAGAATGTTGCCACGCCCATTTTCAGATATAGCCCCCAATACAAACTTACCACTTTTTCGATATTTTGTATGAAAATACGTATTATATATGAATATATTTAATGCAAATAGAATAAGAACACTCTTTTGTCATCCAATGTCAAATCTAAGGCGCCACGCCCATTTTTATGTATAGCGTCCATACAAACTTACCGCCCATTTTCGAGTTTTTATATGAAAACATTTATTATTTCTGAATGAATTCAATTAAACTTGGTAAAATCAATTCCAATGTCCACCTGAGTACACACTTTCGATATGGCAAGGATCGGGCAAATATATCATAAAGCCTCCATGCAAATTTTACCAAATTCATCGTGAAATTTAATCTAAGCACCAGGTGAACATATAAACTATTTAAAGAGTTGTGTAACGGGTATTTCAGCTTCGGTTCCACCGAAGTTAACGTTTTTCTTGTCTAATATTGTATTTTCAAAAAATGTTATATCTGTGTTTTAAGCTTAAAATTTGATACCAATATTGTGTAAACTTGAGTAGTATAAGACCATTGATCCCACCCCCATCTCGAAGTTCTATCTAAACCACTCAGGATCACACATAAACACTATTTGAAAATTCGTGTGGCGGGTATTTAAGCTTCGTTCCTGCCGAACTTAACGTTTTTCCTTGTTTTTATTTGGTAATGTGCCATTGTATTCCAAGGATTACCATATTACCAGGATTATATTTTGGAAACTTATTTAGTAAAAAAAAGATTTCTTTTTTGGTCTTTACATCGAATTTTTCAATAAAAATAGACATTTCAATAAAATAGATCGGAAAAATCTATAAATTGTATACATAGTTTACGAGTTCTCAATCCCAGAACGTACACCACACCATTGTTGAATAAGATGGTTTTTTTTACGATTTATTATTTTTTTTTATATATATTTATTTTTATTTTATTTATTTATTATTATTATTTTTTATTTATTTATTTATTTATTTTTTTTTTTTTTTTTTGAATCCGACCTTGTAATATAATATAAATCATTTAAAATATCAATAAAATCTGTGTTGATGTTCCGATTTTCATTTAATATAAATGAGCGATATGCAGACAAATAGATTTCAATACTTCAATTCAATCAATTTCCCTTTCCGCTTATTTTATAGAAGATAAATACATTTATTTAAGTACTTACTTAAATAAACACAAGGACATTTTTGTTGTTGTGCAATGCTTTTTGGCACTGAAACAACTTTATAATAAATTAATTTAATTTAAATACTAACTAATTTTGTTACCTTTGATTGAAAGCAAATAAATTTATAAACGGAGAGATACATCACATACCAATTACGTTTACACTTTCATCAACGCACATAAACAATAACACGGATACAAGCAATAATTACAAAGATACACACACACACACACACACACTCGTACATCTTAACTCATATGCAAATATTATTGCACTCAAGTCGTTTGTTTTAGCAATTCGAACAACATTTCACTGACCACACACAACGCACACAGCACATAATACAAAGAATAGGGTGAAAGGTTACACAACTCCATTATTATGAAGGACTATTCTCTGAAAATCTTAATGGCTCACAAATAGACTCTAAGATAACAGTATAGAGTGTGCTAATTTGCTTTAAGCAGCTTTAATTGATAAATAGGCACAGTTGTATGTGTAAACGTAACCCAGTTTAGATGATTTAGTTGCTAACCTTTTAATGAGTGCGATCGAGCGTAGCGTATCACAAAGCACACATCGAATGTTTGGCACATATCTAACAGGTTGGTTTATAAGAACATTGGATAAGATACTATACCAGGATGCATTTCTTTAATAAAACTTTTGGAATTTAATCAATTTTTTTATACAACTAAAAATTATCCGAAAGCAAGGAAACAAGCTCATGAATCCATCATTGCTAATCGATATCAAACTGAAGCTTTAAACTTGGTCGGAACTAGAACAATTTGACCGCAGCTTCTGAGTTCCTGAGACTATTTGGTTGTTGTAGTTTATCTTGTATTCGTGTCTGACATTTTTCGTGGTCAATAAATGTGAACTTTAGTTCCTGAAAGTCAAAACAAGCTAGACCTCAATCGGAGCTTTCTAGTTAAACTCGGATTTGCATTTTATCGCAGTTTTTTACCGAACAAATTCTATAAAATTTTCATACTCGATATTCGGAGTTATTTTAGATTTGCATTCGTCAAGCAAATTTTTAAATCTTTACAGTTTCTTAAAATCGGAAAGAATAATTAATTCTTTAAGTATTTACATCCTTATATCTATAAGCATGCAACCCTTTAAATATGCCTCAAGGCATTTCACCCGCATTTATCCGTTTATCCATCAAGTACGCCTTCGCGTAACGTAATGTTTTACGCCAGCAGAAATTACGATATTTGTTTAACTTAATTAATGTCCACACAGCTGAACTGCATAATTTCCGCGTAATGAGCAATCCAAGGCAGCAGAGTAAAAAAAAAAATCCAAAGAAATCAGTTTTCATACATTTTCGTTAGCTGACAGCAAGACGATCCCATACAAACATTAAAGAAAGGATACGGACAGGACAGAACAGAACAGAACAGGACAGTTGAACAAATAGGCAGGAAAAATGCTCGAACACAAAGAAAATCAGATTTAACGTTAATTAATGAAATTGCTTTGTTGAAATTCCTTTACGCGTATTGCAAGCAAGCGCCTTTTGCTTTTGATCTGAAACCCATTTCATCCAACCCTAGTAATAAATAGTAATATATGTGTGCACAACCATAAGTATGAATGATAATGGGAACGGGTATGAGCAGCAAGAATGCAGTGAAGCGACAACAGCAGAAGCGGCAGCTGGTTTGGTTGACGTTGTCGTTGGGCGGGCTGAGGAGGCCGAGGCGTGGCATGGCGTGGCGTTGCGTTTCGTCAGTGTGAATGCACCGCTTAATGTCGACGCAATAATATTAAAACTTAATTAATTAAAATTGCATAAGGATGCAACGCACAAGGACAAATGCTTGCTCGCCATTGCAATCGCCATCGCCAACCAATCGGACAATCAGTTACCCAGTCTTTTGGCTAGAAAAAAAAAAAAAGAACGACTTTGTACATATGGAAATACTTATAATTGTTGACATACATAGTAAGTGTGTAGCTATAAGATCGATTTTAAAAGTCCTTAAAGCATTTTTTTAAAGGTTTGAAGAACTTTAATACTTTAATTTAAAAAGCCTTGTTCAGTTTGAAGGAACTACTTGATTTAATCATGAGACTCACAATCAATGGGCAGAACGAGATGTAAAATGAAATTATGGATGGTTGTTGCAAGGAAAACTTATTATTACTTTGTCAAATGTTTCCCGGAATATTTCTTTATTAAAGATACTTTTGCATCTCGACAAAAATGAAATTTACACCTCATCAAAAAGATGAGATTAGGTTGTGTCCGCTTATTCTAGTCAGGGACAAAAATAAACTTATTATGTTCTTAGGGATGTTGATAGAGGAGCTAGCTCAGGGAGTTATATTGCTGTCAGAAGTTCATTAGGAATTATTCGGACCGTGAATTTCAGTGATTCCAGTGATGCAAGTTCTACCAAAATCAGTAAAGACAATCTCATTCCAGAAAATTGGTACGTTGATTGTTTTATATCGAAGCTGGCCGACATCTAAAGCGTGTTCCAGAATTAGGATTTGCAGTTAAGTGCTGGCAACTCTGAAAATTAACAATTTGACAGCTGAAAAGTTTGAAGCGTTGCACGATAGAATTTTGTTAGGGGTTGGCAGCACTTTTTGGAAATCTTGCGTTAATTCTGTGTCTGGCATTAATTCCGGGACACCTTTTACTTTCACTAGACTATTCGGCATCTTTTTATCGTCTTTGCTCCGTTGGCTGGGAATTCAGAAGATCTGCTTATGTCTAGAGCAGTTGGTGATCGCTTGCAAGGCTTTTCTTGTTACGACTATCTCTACCTAAAATGGTTCGGCAGTGTATAATGTATTGAAACTTTTAAATCCGTCTTTGTATACACAAATGCGTGTTTGCTTTTTAATGCACATCTATACGATATATATGTGTATGTGTGTATGTATTTATGCTGATAAATTAAGAGTTTACGCAATGTTTGCGTAAAAATGCGCAGACATGCTGGTTTTTTTCAAATTTTTTTTTAATTTTACCCCAACGCAACTGTTTGTGAATGAAGTCCTTCAGTCTGTATGCACATACACATGTGTACATGCTTACATACTCATCTCATCTCATTTCGTTGTTGTTGCATTTCGTTGCAGTCCATTGCAATTATTTAAGCGTTTAAATCCGTTTCGCTGACTTTATTTTTGCGTATGGCACGGCACGCACTTACTCATGCTCCACAACTTATCTTTCTTTTAAATATTGTATAATATCGTTTGCTCACTCATTCTCTTCTCTTCTTTACTCTGTCTGTTTATAGCGTACTTGGACATCGTATACCGGAAGTGCCGGTGCCCTTGTTCAGCGTTTATCCGGCCACGAAGCACGCAATTACGGCACTCTGTCAAACTGTGCGTCAGGAAATACATTTTCTCAAATTAAATATTAAATTAACGGTAAGTTTAATGCAATGCGTAAGCGGATGTTACGTAACAAACGTACCAAAAGCCGAAGGACAGACAGACAGCTCAGCGCCGTTAAAGTGCGCTAACATTTAGCAACAGATTTTATTTTATTATTTTTTTTTTTTCAATGTTCAACGTGTTAATGAAGTGCACTTCATAAAAATACGCGTAAAAAAAAATACTCTCAAGCAAGTGCAGCAGCATACAATGCACCTTGTTGACTGACTGTCTGACTGTCTGTCTGTCTGGTAAGCTGACATTCAAACAATGAACTCGAACTTCAACATTAACAGCAAATAATTTACCTCCTGTCTATCGGTCTGTCCGGTCTGTCTGTTGCATTTAACACACAACGTAAATTTGCATAATATATCTCATGCCCCGCATAAGTTACTGAAAAAAAGAGAGATTCGTATTTAAATGCTGTTATATCAATATTTGTTTCATGTCTCCACATTCGCTCTTCACAGAGTATTAGTCCTGGCATGGTGGATACCGATTTCTTGAATGTCTACTCGCAAGCTGTCGCTGAGTTACCAAAACTTAAAGCTGAGGATGTTGCCAAAGCTGTCCTATATGCACTGGATACACCCGATGGTGTACAGGTGAATATGCTTTAATTAATAGCTACTTTCTTCCGATATAATATATAAAATTTTATAGGTCGAAGAAATCATATTGCAAGCAATGCGCAAAATCGATTGAATTGAAGTGCAGTGACTATGCGTTTTAAACACCATTAATATATTTTTAAATGATTTAAACATTTTTTTTAACGTTAAATAAATAATATCTTTAAAATGTTCATTGTTTTGAGATTTGAGATTTGAGTTTTTCGGTTTAAACGATACGTTTAGGCGTTACGAGCGAGATGAACTTCTAACATTACATTTTTTTGGCATTTTCATGAAGTAGAATTTATCTATTTTATAATAGTCCAGATCACATGTAATTATCTCACCAATCGGAAGTTCTGTTTTAAGCTTTTTAATTAAATTATCATCACAATTCTCTGGTAGATCTGTAAAGGTAACACACTTTGTTTTAGCTTTTTTAAATAAAAAAATATATATTTGTTTAAATTTACCAATTAATTCAACGTCAAAGGACAACACAGGATATTCAATGAAAATATGCGGATATGGACGTATAACATCACAGCTTATATGTGAAACAATACCAAAATCGAAAAATAAAATTGTTGGAAAACCATCGCCAACTATTTCCAAGCAACGACCACGACACCAAATATTTAAATTTTTTGCAATGCATAATTCTTCAATGCTATGTAGTACAATATTTTAGATAAAAAAAGGTTTTATATGATAGAATAATTACTTACCGTGGTGTATAGGATACATTCGGTGAAGATTCAGCATAAGCTTTAAAATCATTTTGAAACTTTTCGATTTCATGTGTAAATTCTGGCAGCGTACAACAGATGGCACCTCTATCAATGAAATAATTATTTATAACAAATAATTTCATAGCTTTTCCTGTGCGTATAGACACCTCCTCGAGCATCTATAAAAAAAATAATAATAATAAAGATTTGGAATAAAATATTTTTTTTATTAAAAACTTACATGATAAAAATTGCCTTTAAAGTCAATTTTTGGCACAACAGCTTTAGACAGCGCCATAAGTTGTTTGTTAACCGTATCATTCAGTTCTTTGTTCTCCACAGACCACAAAAAAACTTTATATAGTTTTGTATTCTCATCAAAATCAACATTTTTATCGTACTCAAGTATAAATTGACGTTGAGTTAGTAAATAATACAACATTTTACGATAATTTGCATGCATAAAACAATGTGGCACTTCGTGCAGATGCACCGTTACTACGTACCGTGGCAACGCTGCCAGAATTGGGCTAATCTCATAAAGTTGATCAATTGGCTGAATTTCAAGATTGCCATAATCAATGCAAATTAATATTATAGCCATTTCATTTTCAGCATTGAGCACCATAGCACGTAGAAATTCGTTATTACGTTTCAGCAGCACCCATTCACCAATTTTTAGTTTTCCAATGAATTTTTTGCATGCTGCATGCCATATTTTTGAATTTCATCTAAAATGCGTTGATAATCGTTATCCTCATGCTTACCCAAAGAACGTAGACAAATTACATTCGATTGCTGAAAGGCAGTCATTTGCACTTTACTGCCACTGGGTGGTGGCAACTGATCATCTAGAAATTGATTTTTGAACTTGAACGTTGCTGCTGTAACTGGTTTGTAAGTTAATAAAATATTTTTTACGCATGCAGCGTCATGTTCTTGCTGCAACTTTTTTGTACATATTTCACCACAAAATGGCGTTGCGCATTTGGCGCAATATGACATGCAATATTGTCCACAGCAACAACATTGTTTATAGCCATTTTCCAGCATAATTTTTGCGCATTCCTCGTCTGTTTGCAACGGTTTAAGGCTTTGCAAACAAACATCGGGTTTATCAATAAAACTATGATAAGAAATATTATTATTGTTTATTTTTTTTTTTTGATAAATTAATTTACAAAATCTGACCTACCTTTTTATTGAACGCCCATTACAAAACTCAAAGGTATAATTTTGTTTCGTAGTAAGCGCCATTTTTAAAGATGCCATAACGCTCCAGCACATGTTCATCGCATGCTTGAAAATAACGTTGTATTGGATCATGGATCTTTATTAGTGAATCATGCTCAAAGTATTTAGTAAGCGGTACAAGCGGCTTACGCGTTAATTTGGGAAGTTCATGTATTTCGGATACAATAAAAAGGCTAATAAATTAAATAAATTAAAACAAAACAAAAAAAAAAGCTTATATTTTTTTCGTCCTTGTTTACCGTGGTTTTATTTGAAAGCTACCGAATTGTTCCTCAAGTGGTATATTTTTGTTGCTCTTCCTTGGGCTCTTCATCATCAATCGAATTGCGTTGTCCCACCTCAATTGAAAAATTGTATTCCAATTTTTCCAATTTACGAAATGAGTCTTCCATATCGCTGTTTAATACATTTAATATGAGAGAGTAAGAGAGAGACATAATAAAAAGAGACAGAATTAAAATCGCTCATCTTGGCATTGGCCATAATAAAATAGGAGAAGTTGTCGTACTCCAGCGTGTTTTTCCGCACTCAATCAAGCGGAATATGGCATCCACACATATGAAGAAATCTTAAATATTAAACCAAAAAAAATTAAAATTAAAAAACTTACGCAATTGAATCGAAATAGACAAAAATCTCATCATATTTTTTATTATGTTTCACGTGAGCTATTTGAAAATCCTTCAGAATGCTTTTAATTGATTCGTCGGAAAAGCCCGCTGCTTTGGATATAAGCAAATATGGCTTCTTGAGTATTATTTTGGCATCGTGCTCCATTTTGTGCGATTTCTGCAAAACTAATTAATAAACTAAGCAAAATATTGCTTTATATAATTTGTTGCACATTTTTCTTACGATTTATGGAGTTATTTTTGTAAAATGAACTATGATCCCGGCGATAAGTTTTAATTTTCAAAGCCGCTTTTGCAAATGTCCGAACAGAATCGTATCGAGCTTGCGAAAGAAAGAACGGTAAATGTATTTGCTGTATGCTCAAAAAAAAATGAGTGTGACCGTTTTCATTTTTTTTTTTTTTTTTGTGAAAGTAGGTACAGTTTCCATTTTTTTTTTTTTTTGTTGCTATTATTTTTCATAATGAAATGATTTTAAAATGTCAGAAAGATATAATGAAAAAATAAATGCTATAATTCAAAATACTTTATTACGTTCGAAGAGGATTATTTACGAGAATTTATTTCCTGTATACCCCAGTTAGATCCACATGTCGCTCAAGGGCTGTGTATTAAAAAACTCTTAAAGCCACTCAATTATCTCATATTTGCGCAATTTAAAATTTTTTTCCGAGTTTTTAGTTTTGTAAATGTACATATTTGTTAGTTTTACATTTATGCTATTTTTTATATAGGTGCAAACTGCGCTAACTACTTATTTTATACATAAGAAAAATTATTTTCAATAAAAAATTAAATATTTATATCGCATAACTTTATTTTCGTACATTTCTTTCAAATTTTGGCGCTCAATATAACAGCAACACGACAACTCATTTTGCACGTTCTCAAGTGATTGGATGTTTTGTACAAATCGATACGTTTTTCCAGGAAACAGCGTTGCCAGAAAATTTGACAATCGTGTATTTGTTTTGCTCCACATAAGCACAGTGTGACACTGGCCCGATTGTGAACGACCGTGCCTGTGTGGATTTTTCGCCTTCAACCACAAAAAAAGTAAATTATTTAATTAATAACTAACAACGCAAGTTGTATAAAACGTTTCGTATTTAAACAAACGCAATACGGTAACGAACAAAAGTTAAAATAGCATAAGATGTGCAACAGTGTAAAATATATATATGGAAAACGCCTGCCGCCGATAAATTTGCGTCCACGTAGTGCAAAGTTGAAGAAAGAGAATGATGATTGGTTGATTTTTTTTTTTTTGTCTTGAACGTTGCCTTCGTGGTTGTCGTTGTTGTTGTTTCTATGCCGTACTTTATTTTCCGTGCCGTCCCGCATATTATATTCAAATTTTGACACTTATAATTTTCTTTTAAATTGTATTAAAATGTAGCACTATGCAGTTTGCTTTAGAAATTATGAAATTTTTTTTTTGTTAACCAAAATACTAAAGCGTGCTTCCACGTAGTTAAACATGGTAATTATGCGGCATAGCCTGCTGTCGTCATTTTAGCATACCGCGCGCGCTCGCTTTCCAGCACATAATAGCAGCAGTTTGTCTATGAAAGAAAGTGCACGACTGACACAAACAGGTTTTAACCTAATTAATAAAAAGTGTTGAACATAATACGCGCCGCTTTTACATATGATGAACGTACATAGTTCATCTAAACAAAAAAACAAACAAATAATTAAAAACCCAAACTATAGATTTGTGTCAAGGCTGGACAGCACATATGCGGCTGTGGTAGCCTTTGTCTGTTGCCCGTATCAGCTTCACTTTTGATGTTGCTAAATAAAATATGTTGTTCCGTATTTTTTGTAAAAATACGCATTTTCATTGTAATACAGCGTTTTTTTTTTCTTTTTTGCTTGCTCATTATCAATTAATTTCTCAACGTATGAACTTATTTTTTATTTCTTTTTGTTAAATAAGAGAAAAAAGAAAATCGTTCCACTGCCTTTTCTTGTTTTTGTTGTTGTTGAACATTGAACTTAAATACGCAGCAGTGAATTTTGCTTTTGTCGTTCACACCGCACCCCTTGCAATGTCAACCAAAAGCTTAACAACAATTCAAGCTTCTAATATTGAAATATTTTTATTTTTTTATACGTATATATATTGTCAGCTGTTTAATGCACATTGTAAACTGTTTAAAATGTTTTGTTTTTAAAAATAAAATTAAACTAATTATATATTTATATCTTTTATTTATTTACAGTCTAACAAACACTTGGGTTGACCCATTTCTACTAGTAGCAATTTTTAATAAAACTCCTACTCCCCTCACAAAACCAATCAGCACAGCGTCAATATGTTTATTTGGGATTGGTTCACTGGCGTCTTAGGATACTTAGGTAATAATTAAACAAAAAAAAAACAACAAAGAATCTATTTGGAGCATACACAAAGCAATATTATTTTTTATTTTTTTATATATGTATGACTTGTGCATTATTTTGAAAATTTGCCAACAAAACATAAGCAAATCATTGAGATTGTTTAAAAATAATAGAAAATGTGTATAGAACTGAAAAAAAAATTATATTAAGTATCAAAATATGGCACATTAGTAAAGGTTCACGCATTTCAGACAACTCATTTTTCTTTTTACATATTCATATTTTTTTTTTTTTTGAGATTTATATTAATTTTTTTTAGTTCAAATTTGATTAGGTTGTTCTTCTATGTAAAAACAAATCATAAGTATAGTGCTATATTATTTTTTTTAGATAAATGTAAACAATTTTCATTATCTTCAGCCTTGAAGAGTAGAAGTAAATTTATATACTTAAGCAGAAACAAACATACATATACATACAAACATTCATATACATACGTAATGCCACCCAAGTGCCTATTAACCGATTTTTATGTTTAGCTTTTTTTTCATAATAGCATTTTAATTGTAGAAACCAGCCTAACTATTAAAACCAAAAATGACCTAAAGAGATCCAATGTTCCTGTGATCCACATAATTTTTTTTTTAAACACAACCTTCTTCCATACATTTAAAAAATGTAAACCGCATCACCAATAGAAAAGTTCATATTTTTTCCCAAATTTGGACATTTATGGGTTAGTGGAAGGTCTGAGGGGTTTAGTGACTATAAATGACCCCCAGTTTTATATATGAGCTTTTAAATGTCTGGAAGAAATAAAAAAGAAATATATTTTAAATGATATAATGGTTTTCACAGGTACTTTGAACCTCTTTAGGGCCCAGAAAGTGTGGGTTCTTTCCTTAAAATGCTTTTGAAACTTCTAAAAAAGCACTTATTGTTGAGTCGTTGGTTCTTTCTTTTATTCTATTTCAAAAGAGTTTAATTAAAAGAACATTCATGAAGCCCAAGATAGTCTAGTCTATATCAGTAAGAAATTAATGCATTTCCGCGTGCAAAGCAAAGTTAATGCGATGTCACGCGCATGTAGACCGTGAGTGCAACATATTTGCGGTTATTTGTTTTGTTCGTTGAAGGTAGTTCTATAACTACCTATAAAAAAAAATTAATTATTAAAACGTTCAAGAAATGTTTTCAAATATAGCGCATAATTAGTTCGTTGTAAATTGTACGGAAATTTTTTTTTTTCAGTTTACAACTTAACGCGTAATTTCTCAACAATTCTATTATAAATATATATTTTTTTTTTCATTTCAAGATCATTACATACATACTCAAAATACGCTTCAATGATTTGTTAAAAACTTGTTTCGCAGGCATTTATTTATGAAAAACATTCTTAATTATAATAAAGCACATTGATTAATTATAACTCTTTTGCATCTTTTAAAGGTCTATGGAAAAAATCAGGCAAATTATTGTTCCTCGGTTTGGATAATGCTGGCAAAACAACATTATTGCATATGCTCAAAGATGATAAATTGGCCCAACATGTGCCAACATTGCATCCAAGTAAGTAACGCTTAGAACTAAATTGGATTCAATTTTATTGATGTAATTTTTTTTTTAAATAAATTTTTAGCATCTGAGGAACTTTCTATTGGTAACATGCGCTTCACCACATTCGATTTAGGTGGTCACACTCAGGGTAAGTAATAAAGTTTTATCTTAAACAACTTCTACGTCAGCACAATTTCTTAAATTTTAACAAAAACTAAAATAACAAAACAGACAGCAAACCACACAGCGCTGCATTAATAATGAAATTATGTAATTTTTTTTTTTTTTTTTTTGGCACATGTCTCTTAATAAGCCATCAAAAAACGTGCTCTTGTTGTTAACTAAAAATAAAACAATGAATGCAAAACTGTCTTTGGCGCATATTTTCATTTGTTGTAGTCTATCAGCAATGTCATTTTACAAAAATGCAAATAAAAGCAGCGCTAAAACAACAAAAACAACATCAATAATAATAAAAAAGTAAACAATTATAAACAAAAGCGATAAAGAGTTAGAATTTGTTCTGCAAGCGAACACTAACTAACTTTGAGTCCTAAAAATCTTGTTGTCAGTTGAAATCACCTTACAATTTATTTCGTGTTCTAAGAATGATCCTTTACATTTCATATTGGAAACTAGATGTATCGGTTTTAAACCTGTAGGTTATCGGTCTGACCAAATCGAAATTTTTTGTTGCATTGTCCAAACATTTTGATCCTTAAATTTATTATAGGTTCTGCCCATGTTAATGCAGAAATCATCTGTTAGACGCAATAATTATGAATTTTTGTATCAGACAAATTCACTACTGCAATCTAGACGATTTTTTAATCAGAATTTTTTTTTATTTACGTGTGGCACTTTGTCTCATATGTTTATTTCATTATAATGATAGAATATTTCAATCTTTTTTCAATTGTTTTTGTTGTTATACTAGTATAGTTAAACGTGCACATGATATAACTCATTATCAACAAATATTATCATTAAGTGCTTGACAAATCGTACTAACTTGATTATTTCTTATCGTTTGTTTGTATTTTAATATTCGTGTAGATACTTATTGTATATTTTCATAATTTTTACGTTTTAGCACGTCGCGTTTGGAAGGACTACTTTCCAGCTGTTGATGCTATCGTTTTCTTAATAGACGCCTGGGATCGTGGTCGTTTCCAAGAAAGTAAAAACGAATTAGATTCGTTACTAACGGATGAAGCGCTATCAAATTGTCCTGTGCTGATATTGGGCAATAAAATCGATAAGCCTGGTGCTGCTAGTGAGGATGAGATCAGAAATGTCTTTGGACTTTACCAATTAACAACTGGCAAGGTATATGTCTACATTTATTGTTGCTAATAATATTAAATTAATAATTAAATATTTATTTTATTTTTAGGGCAAAGTTGCACGTTCTGAATTGCCTGGTCGCCCACTAGAATTGTTTATGTGCTCTGTACTGAAGCGACAGGGTTATGGCGAAGGTTTCCGTTGGTTAGCGCAGTATATCGATTAAGTTACAGTTTAACAAATAATAACAACCGCAACAACAAAATAAATTCAACAATAAATAATTCAATCGCAAGCGATGAAACTCATGCTGAAGGCGCAATTCATTTTTTAGGGAGAAATAAAACACACAAAAGAAAAATATTATAATAACCAGCAAAAAACAACAACAGTCAACTGCAGGAATCATTATAAAAAAAAAATCGCATTTTTTTTCTAAAGCAGCATTAGATTTATCAAAATAGAATTTATTTTATAGAGATCTATAGCTGTAAACAACAACAACAACATGGAGCTTTAAATTTGTATCTAAAGCTGCATTAAAAATTAAGTAAAGTGATTTTTGTTTCTCTTCTTACATTCAAGTTTAATTTTTAAAAACAAACAAAAAAAAAATATCTTTCCGTTCTTACAGGAATATATATGTATGATTTTCTCTAAAGAAATAAAATAAAAAAAAAATAAAACAAAAGAAACATTTCAATTAAGCAATCTAATTTCCAATTAAATTTTAATTTAGCTAAATTTAATAATTGTCTGCGTGTAATTTTCATAATTTTTTGTTTATAAATTCCAAATAAAAAATACATTTTTAAAAAATATTTATTTTTTTATTTTATTAATTAATAATTTAAGTATTAAGTAATCAGTTTGTCAATGAAACTTTGAAGTACATCCATATTTTTTATGAAGGTCTACTCTTCATACTTCAAATATTGTGCTGTTCCAAAGCTTTTAAAGACTGGATACAAACTTTATTGGATACACCATTATGGCATAACTTTTAGTTTCATAGTTAATAATAACTTCATTCCAGTAGTCCATAAGTTTACAGATAAGCGTCGTAGCGAAGGAAAGTATTAGCATTTTTTATTACTCTAGTTTTGCCAGAAACTTCCATATAAACTACCAGTTCTTTATTGATTTTCATTCTAATGAGATCAATAGCAAAAGAAAAATGAAATATTTTTGCAAAGTATTTATAAATATAATTAATTTTATTTCATTTCAATTAGATTTAAATGTACAATACATAATTATTTAAATAGCAGCTAATGAGTTATCAATTCACTTTAGTTTGGAAGTTACTGTCACAGAAATAAAAAAAGAAAACAAAAGTTTTATCAAAGAAACTACAATATTTGCTGTGAACGTTTCAAAATCTCAATTTAAAAATATATGAAGTAATTAATCAGACAATTAATTGAATCAAATTTATATTGTTAACTCTTGCAAGGCGATTTCTGTTCTTGATTTCTATGTTCTTGTTTTTTATAACGTTTGTGTTTATGTGAACCGTGTTGTATTTGTTCTACCTGAGCGCGACAGACCCAAAGTAAACATAATTGTCTCAAAAATAATTTTGATAATAACAACAAGCAACTACATTGATCACTTTGAACTGTAGGACAGCATCATGAATTCGACATCATGGTACTACCCATGCGTCGCTTCTTTTTTTTCTTAGCGGTAAGACTTTCCTGACCACTGTCCGTATTTGAACTACCACCACTATCGCTATCCGACGATGATGAACTAGAACTCGAGGAGGAGGAACTCGAATTACTTGAGCTATCCGATGCAAAGCCAGTGCTTTCATTTAGATTAATACTATCGGCAATTTGTGCCAATTCTGGACGTTCTTCGCGTAGCACACGTAACCATTTTCGCGATAATTTTGGACGTCCACGTACGCTTTTATGCCAGACAATCGGAAAGTTAGTGCAGCTACTAAAGTTTTGCGTTATGGCAATTGTATCATCCAAATTCATAACCACGTGCCACCAGCCGCCTGGAACAAAAACCGTTTCGCCCGGTTTCTGTAATATCTCAATCGGCTTAAATTCGGCAGGCCAATCGAGTTGTTGTGTGCGTGGATAAATTGTGCTAAACCAGGTAATTGCCTCATCACGTTGTTTGCCACCAAGTGCACTGGTCACTTTTAGCAATTCTTTCGGTGTATTCGTTGGAAAAAGCGCCCATCGTTTGTGACCACGTACTAACGCATTCCAAGCACTTGTGCCCAAGGGATCAATGTGTATGCCGGTACCAGAACGTGCTGGACCCATGACAAACCAACGATAAGGTGGACGTCGATCTTCACCACAATATTTAAAGAGATCATCACTGAAAAATTTCGGCACCGTATAATCTTCAAGTAGTTTACGCCGACGATGATGCTCACCAAAGCTGCTATCGAATATATAAAGTGGGCTATCGTCTCGCGTGGCACGCATATACTCCACATAGTATTTCATCTTCATTTTGACGCTATAACCTTCATTATCTTCGCCACATTTGAACTTTTGATTGCGGTACTTTTTCGCTAAACGTGGCAATGTCCATTTCTCTAGTGCTAGCCAACCCTCTTGGCAGCCTTCGATAACAACGGGTTTATACGGCTTTTCAAAACGTTCAATGAATTCTTGACAAGAAACTTCTGCCGCATTGATACGTTCCAAATTATCCTCGAAATTGCGAAATTCATCGAATTTCTCAAAGTATCGAAGTGCGGTCCATGCCGCTTCTCCGTCCAATTCAGGTCGACTGCGACGTTTCACATCATGTGTACGTTTTCTTGAACGTTTAGGCAGCTTAAATTCTTCGCTCATTGTTGTCGAAACCAACGTTTTATCTGGCAAATATTTTTTTGTTGTTATATTTTTGGTTTTTATTTAAATATAAACCTTTCAACTCACGAAAAATTATAGTTTAAGGATATTTCTGCTTTGCTTGAACTCATAGCGAACGCATCTGCTCAATTCAAACTGTACGTTGCAAGGTACGACGTAAGTACGAACGAGATGCTAGGTATTTATATCTAGCTCTGTTCCTCTTACGAGGAGAACCGGGACGGTTCGACCCGGTGGGACCGATCCGAACCGCTTGAACCGGTGGCATAAATAGGGAATTTTGAATTAAACACGTATTTATTGGAAAACAATGAATAAGACTGATAAAGAAAGAAGTAATTAAGATGCATTCATTCAAAAAGTTAATTTGTTTACTGTGAAATAACTGAACTTAAGCATAATCAAATGAAAGCACCCTGTACGTATGGCTCACACTGCAACAACAACATAAGAAACTGCATTGTGATTGCCAGTCAGTAATTCACACGTCAACGCAACTCTCATGTGACAAGAAAACAACTATCTATGATGATAGAGCAATTAGGACAAGGTATTTTCTTTTATTTTGTTATCGAATTATCATTAAAAATAAAAAAAAATACTATTTACAGAACTCCACAAAGCACAACACCGCATACTAGATCATCACGTATTTATAAACGGTGAAATTAACGCATTTCTCAATAGCTTCGAACTTAAGCGCAACGACGCCGAAGTCGAGAAACTTTTCCAAGTCACCGAAACTGTTGGTGCACTTAAATACGATTTATCCGATAAATGTATATCGCTGGGCACCCAGCATCTAGAAAACATTTCGGACGATATTAATAAACTGCTCACCGGTGTCAACGGTTTGTTGGACAGAGCGAAAGAGTTAAGACAGGTAAGTGATGCAACCGAACAGAGAATTAAGTTGTAGCCTAAATTGCTTATGTTTGTTATTCAACTTTCAGACCAGTGATCGTTTAGTGCAGGCACGTCTTGAACGTGAGCAGCGACGTATTAATTTTATTAACGACTTACAGCACGGCTATAAACGCATTGATAATTCTTTTGAAGAAAAAGAAGAGGAAATTACAGAGCTTTACTCAGATCTGCAACTGAAACTTAACATTTCCAAGTAAACATGTCGAAGATTACCATAGCTGATACGCGCATAAAATTGCGCCCGTCTAAACAGTTACTAGAGCTACTAGATGAACATAAAAGTAAGATTACAGAGTTACCCGAAAATATTGCAAAGGCCTTAAAGTCACAAGGCTTTAAGTTGGCGGCACGTGTCGAAATTCTTACAAAGTCAGAGAATGTTGAACGACCAAAAATTGACATTAAATTGTTAAAAGAATTGACTGAGAATGTAAACGACAAGATAACGCTGCCAATTGCACCGTTAGATGACACT
Source organism: Leucophenga varia (assembly GCA_018903435.1). Classification (NCBI taxonomy): domain Eukaryota; kingdom Metazoa; phylum Arthropoda; class Insecta; order Diptera; family Drosophilidae; genus Leucophenga; species Leucophenga varia. Next base: position 3,376,109 of record JAEIFJ010001414.1, read on the forward strand.
GAAGCTAATAGCAATGAAAAAGGCGCAGATGTAGACAGTGAGAGTTCAGCAGAGTGTGAAAAAAGTATATATTTTTATTTATCGGATATATATTGGATAAACAATTTTCTTACTGAATTACGTCGTGAAAGTAAATGTGATGTTTTTCTGCACGATGTGCTGCAAACATGCGAACTGTTGCTGCCTGAAAATGAAATACGTCCACGTAATCCTGAGTTAGAGGCACGCTGTCAACGGCTACGTGCCGAACAAGAAAACCACGAATACAATAGAATGACGAAAAATGTAGACGCTACACGTCAAAGGTTCCCTGAAGACACAGTATCCTATCAGAGTAAGTTAAAAATATAACAAATAATGTGCTTTAATACAAGATTCTCTCCTTCTATTTACAGTTAAAGCCATAAATAAACAATTGGTAGCCGTATTCCAATTCGTTGTTTCCGTAATAACTGGTTTCGTGTTCGGCTTCTGGGGTTTGCAGTTAATATTCGGTAATTTACAATTTGGTTTTCGTTTGATTCTCGGCATTATTTTCGCATTGATTATTGCATTGGCCGAGATGTACTTCTTAGCGGTAAAGCTAAATCAATATGACACTGCAGTTGACTCGCTTAATCCAAGAAATACGGAAAAGGTACAAAAGTATCGAAAACCGCACATCGACTAATGTATTTTAAATAAGAAATTATTTTGTTGTTTATTGTACGTAAAAGAAGAAAGACCCAAGTCATACATATTGTATATTGTATTATTCATTATAGGCGTCATGCATATTATTTCGTGAAATATATATAAATTATGTATTAATAAAAACTTAACGTTTTATATGTTCGTTTCGATCATTAGCGAAAAATAAATATACGTGATTTTTATTTTAATCGTAATGATTCGGCTGAGGATTGGGATTATGCCAACTCTCATCGACTGTGTCACTAGAACTGCCACGTCCAAAGAATGCCATTATATAAATTAACATAATAAAAGCAAGTATACCACTGAGCACAAGAAACCAGGTACGCCGCCAGGGCGGTCTTGATGATGGTGCATAGAAACGACGTGTCCAACGTGAAAAGATCTCTGCCGGCGTACGTCGTTTATATTTGTTCTCATCACGATCGCTACCAATAGGTGAATGACGCGGTAAGAGTGGTCGACGGCTACTAGCTGTATTTGTAAATAATTTGTAATCAAATTTTAGATAAATTTATGTGCTACAAATAAGACTTGCCTTGTAAATCGCCCGCTGAAGGCGGATTAAATGCATCCATTAGCAGTACGGAATGTGGACTATCTTGTTTAGCACCATTTGCTTTCGTACGCTCATTATTAAGGGAATGATGCACTTTTGTCATACTGCTTGAGCTAGCAGCTGATGACGTAGGAATTGTAGTTTTCGGTCTAGCGCCTGTAGATTTTGGTATACTCGTGTGATCTTCCGATAACTGCGAAATTCATAAAATATAAAATACTATAACACTCAATATAAAGATTTTATATATACCAAAGTGAGTCCCAATCCATTGCGTCCCCAGTTCACTTGAGATAAAAAAGCTTTCAGTGCATCGGCAACGGGTGAGACCAAATTTGATGTGGGAAAAATTTCAACATTACAGCTTGGGCATTGGTGGCCGCGTGGCGCTGTATTAGCAGGCAGTGAAGCTTGACGAGCATTTAAGCATTCCCAATGAAATACATCTAAAAATATAATTAATATAGTTTTTTAAAGAACTATCGCTATATTTTTTTTTTTTTTTTTTTTTTGCTTACGATAGCAGACTAGACGCACACAATCGCCCTGCTCAAGCGAGGTGCCGCAAAGTGTACAATTTGAGATGTAATCGCTGTCACGTAACCACTGCAGATAGGATTGAACAATGCACTGCAAACAGTAGAAACATTTTGTAAAATATTCGCGAAAAATTAATAATAATTATTGATGCATGTATAAAGGTTGTACCTTTGGATGACTTTGAACCATACAATGTTCACAGACGTTTACACGGTGCTCGAAACAGAATTGATTCGTCACCTGTCGTTTTGGGCATTTGCACAGACCCATTATTGCATTTCCCACAAATTAAGTTAAAAAAGAAAAAAAATTAAAACACAGTTTTTTGCAGTTTTCGGCAATTTGCTTTGTTGAAATATTCTTCGTATGACAAGTGAAATAGCAAAAACAACAATTGACAGCCACGTACACTTTAGCGGGCTGGGCTCATTGTGAATGGCAAATATACCGTGAGCTGGCGTTGTTTGAAAAATGTAACCAGTAAATAAAAAAACATTACAAGTATTAACTTTTTTATTTTCAAATGAAAGTCATTAATGAAAATAATAATTATCAAATACATTTAATCCAACCATTCCGTCATATACTGACATTTTGTCGCTGTCACATCACCACATTTAGAGCAACTTTTGATCACAGGACAAATACCACAAGGCATTTGTATTAGACCAGGCGGCGGTAAGGGCGAATTAATAGCGCGATAAACATAACTTCCATCAGACATAAGAACACGCTCTGCATTACCATCATATACAACCGTTTTTAATATGGTCTCAAGATCATCCTCATCCAAATTGACCTAATATTGTATTTATAAATTAAATAGTTTTAATTACAAGTTGTTGCAATAGTATTTACCTTACTTATACCCAAGTCGGATATGAATTTGTGTACTTCCTTAACACTGCAGCTGCACATTTGCTTAAATGCCAAAGGACCATCGCGTTTTTTCTCAGCACTGTCACGTTTCATTTGTAGAAAACGCAAACATTGCTGGTTTAGCACATCAACAAACTCAGCTTCAAAATCTTGATCCTGATACCAAGCACCGCCAGTAATAGAACGATCTGGCTCAAGATTAAATAGCATATAGACTTTCTTTTTGCTAGCCTAAATGTAGAAGAAATAAATGAGTATTAAACAGTTTCCCAATCCAATTTATCAATTACCTACATTGACTGATTTTACAGCTTTGATGAGTTTCTTTGTTTCCAAGTTTTTTAGAATCTTATTGAGTTGTGTCATATTCAAATTTGATTTAATGCGTATATCACGTATCCAAATACCCTTATTTCCACCTTCCTCTACAATGCCATATACAATCTTTTCCTCGTTATCAGCATCCTTAGGCAGTGCACTCGCGCTCTTATTAGGATTCTTGGCGCGATATATAAGCTTATCTCCTTTTTTGAGCACTTCTATGGCGCTCTGTTGTAACAGTACATTTAACGCCTCGACACGCGCTGCTGCCGGCACATCTGGCAAGCCTTTAGTCAAATCATCATTTGTAGCGCCTCCAGCAAAATTTTGAATTAAGCTTAGCAACAATTGAGATGTCTCTGTAGCCGCCGCCATGACTAACTAAAAATTAAAGATTGATATGAAGTTAGACGCTTTTACGGTACACATTTTCCATACGAAGGAAACAACAAAGAGAAGACGCAAATCATATGTTCAAAAATTAAGAAGAAGCGAAACAGTTAACTAAAGTGTTCTTCATTCTTGCTATTTATTTGTTAAATTGAAGACATTTTTAATTTATTTTTTCACTAACATGTCACAGTCGCCCTTTTACGAAGATGATAGTGATTTTAACGAAGTGAATGCTAATAATTTTCAACGAATCCAGGATAAAATCACTAAGGTAGTATACAACTCGCGTGCGCTATATCAAACAACTAAAAAAGAATAGTGTTGCCAACTATATTTTTTAAAAATTTCTCTCCGCTTAGGTTGGCTACGCCGATGGTGTAGCAGACGGTCGGGAAAGAGTATTTCAAAGGAGTTTCGATCAGGGATATGTGGATGGTTTACGCACTGGATTGGATCTTGAAAAATATCGCGCATTTTTTGAGGTGATTTCTCAAAATAATGCAGTAGCCGTACCAGAACAATTGCTACGAGAGCAGAGCGTATTTGAACAACTACAGCTGGCGCCTACAAAAAGCAAAGAACATTTTAAGTATTTGAATAACCCAAGCGATACCTTGATGAATACTTCCGAGAATCAGACAAAATATATCGAAAGCATTGTAAGGACGTGTACCAGCACTATGCCGGCGACTACCGATTTATTAAAGTACAATTAAGCGAACAATATATGTATATTTATGAAAAATTATTTTATTTATATTAGTGACCATGGAGTCGTGCGAAAATTGTGTTGTGTGGCTCCGCCTTATAAATATAGACCTTCTGGTGTACCTTCTTTTTTGCGATAAAGAACACTTTCCTTTGACTTTTTAAAATCCTCATTGGTCACCTTCATGCGACGCTCACGCAATGCCATTAAACCTGCCTCAGTACAAATTGCTTTTATGTCAGCTCCTGAGAGATCATCCTTTGCCATTATAAGTTCGCTAAGGTTCACATCTTCAGCGAGAGTCATGCGGGAAGTGTGAATTGTAAAAATGCGGCGTTTTGTTTTCTCATCGGGTAGCGGGAATTCAATTTTACGATCGATACGCCCAGGCCGAATCAATGCAGGATCGAGTGTCTCAATACGATTTGTGGCCATAATCACTTTCACATCGCCACGCGAGTCAAATCCATCCAATTGATTCAGTAACTCCAACATAGTACGCTGTATTTCACGTTCACCACCGGAATTAGAGTCGTAACGTTTCGTGCCAACAGCATCGATTTCATCAATAAATACGATTGATGGTGCATGTTCCTCGGCAACTCGGAAAAGCTCGCGCACTAATTTTGGACCATCGCCCAAATACTTTTGTATAAGCTCCGAACCAACAACACGCAAGAATGTGGCAGATGTTTGATTCGCTACTGCCTTGGCCAACAATGTTTTACCTGTACCTGGCGGACCATAGAGAATGACACCCTTTGGCGGTTTAATGCCCATCTCCTCGTAGTATTCTGGATGTGTTAAGGGCAATTCGACAGATTCTTTTATTTCTTGAATTTGTGTATCCAAACCGCCAATGTCTGCATACGTTTCTTGTGGCGCTTTTTCTAGCTTCATTACGGTGACCATGGGATCTGTATCATCGCTGAGTACACCAACTACAGCATGCACTTTGTGATTTAAAAGCACCGAGCAACCAGGCTCTAGCTGATCCTTGTCCACAAATGACAAAATGCTAACATAGTGTTCTGAACCAACGGATGTTGACACAATAGCGTGATTATCGTCAATGATCTCCTCCAGATTACCAACAGACATTGGTGTACCACGTAGATCGTCCACCTTAGAGCGTTCCTCCTCGTTCTTTTCATCCTGTGGCTTAAGACGTTCTTGATTGCGTATAAACTCCTCCTCCATCATGAGGTAATCCTTAATACGTTCCAGTTTCAAAAGCTTCAGGCGACACCGCGTATGTGGTGTGACTTGTGGCAACTTCATAGCGGCATCTGGTCCCTTAGCGCGACGCTTCTTTTTCCAACACGGGTTGGAATTGGTGGTTCGTATTTCTTCTTTTTGTCTTTGTCATCTTTTTTGTCACCAGCGCCGCCCTGCGCAGATTGGTTTTGTCCCTGTGTGAAATAAGTAAATAAGCAATGAGTGCATTCAGTCGTAAAATATCCTTAACGCTTAGCCTACCATCTTTTACAGCAGTAATTACACCTAAATTAATTTTAAATATGAATTTCACTTTTTCGAATCGGCTAGCTTAAAAATCGAATCAGTTTGACAGCAAACAGAATTCTACAAGTCATAATCGAACAGAAGTTGGCTGCGCTTGACGAATTAAGTGTTGCCAACTATGTGCTTTGCTATTGTGAATGCAAAACAATAAGAAAAAGATTTGACATTTCTGAGTCTTCTTTCTACCTGCCACGAAATGGTTTTGCTGGACAATTCTAACGTAAACAAATTGTGTTAATTTATTTAATAAAATATGTATAAAAAAAACAATATTTCATTTCTTTAGTTTATACTGCGACTGGAGAAGTTCGCTAATACCGCCAAAGGCGATTCCTCGTTCACAGTCACATTCAAACGATGTAAGTCTGAAGTTTAATATGTAAAATTGTCGCCACTAGCCACTAACGTGTTTTTATTTGTGTTGCCACAAACAGATAATGGACACGATCGACCAGTGCCTAGAGAGGGTAGACCACCACTGCCAGAGCCTGAGGCTTATATGTGCCTAATGCGCGCACAGTGTAAATCAAAAAAGGTTGTTTTAATTTATATTCACATTCATCACTTGGCAATATCTAAAATTCGATTCTTTTGCTTTAAGATTTCAACTGTTGTTCGCCAGGAGGATGTACCCACAATGATGGCTATGTACGCACAGTTTATGAAAAGTAAAATGGACGGACTGAAGCGCGTCAAAAAGGTTAAAAGTAAAGCTAAAGCCGCTAAAGGATAAAAACGGCAGTTTGCCGGGAGTGGTGTTATCTTATATAGCTTCAGTTTTTTACATTATAAATACTTTTGTATGGCATTTTTGAACGAACAACGCAACGTAGAGAGTAAATTGTCAAGTGGGTATGAAATACACAAGAAATGGTTATTATAAAATTGATTTATGGCTTTCTCTTCATTTCACTTATTTAGCTACATTTAAAAATAGTGCAAATATAATTCATAATGACATGCGCTTAAATTTAAATTGTATGAATTTCATTATTGGAACTTTTTTCTTCTTCATCTTTTTAATTTATGAAAATTAATCCTTTTTGCGATTAAACCTTGTTTCTTTAATTGACGTAATGCACATTTTGCGGCTGTGCATTTGGCAATGCGATAATTGCGTCCGATGCCACGGAACGTACCCTTACAGAAAACTTCAACGGTAACACGTACGCGACGACCGTCGGCTAGTTTTTCAGGTTTGGAAAACTTGGCGGTCTCCGGTTCAAGTTCGAGTAACTCACGTATAGGTGATTTTGGCACTGAATTGCTAAATTGTTCAATTTCTGGTTTCATCATATTACTATACACCTGCCACACAACATCAAGCGACATATTCGAGTCTAGGAAAATTGCGCCTGCAATTGATTCGAATACATCTCCTAAAGCTTTTGGAACTTCAACGTCTTCAGCATCGTCACATTCCTCCTCGGAAAGCAAGCAATACTATTCGATGAATAAAAAAAAAGAAGATATATCAATAATAATGTAATACTAAGTATTTTTACACAAACCTCTTCACTAATGATGTGTCCATTCTCCTCTTGAATGCGTACAAATCGATCAATCACTTCATTTAAGCCTGGCGAAAGATGTCTAAAGAACTTGTGGAATCCATGTCTAACCGCCAACGAAGCAAATATCGAATTATTTACCAAAGCAGAACGAAGATCAGTCAGCGCACCCGGTGAATGCTGTCGTGGATCTTCATACAGATATCGTGTTATCAAATAATCTAATACAGCATCTCCTAAAAATTCTAATCGCTGATAGCAATCGGTCAATCGATTTGGCGTATAACTTGCATGTGTCATGGCCTGCAAGAGGTATGAACGATCGCGAAATTTGTAACCCAAAATAGCTTCGAAGTCATTGAAACCGACAAGTAATGAATCTAATTCCTGCTGTGCATTGGGTGCGTAGTATAACAATGGACTGCGTGGTTCTGGCCAAGCGCCATATACAGTAACCATTTCCTCTTCATTTAGTTTTGTGCTGCCAGGCACACGCATCGTTTCGGACGTATTGAGTTTCTTGTATTCATAGGGCAGAACACGTATACCGAGCCAAGCCATAAATAAAAGCGCACCGCGTGGTCCACATTCTATGAGATAGGCACCAATTAATGCCTCAACACAATCAGCAATTGATTTATCTGCAATAAAAAAAAAAAGAAAATGGATCTAATCGAACTAGAAAAATCTCATCTTTAACGCACCAGGTATGCTGTGTTGTGTAACCAAATTATATGGTATGAAACACTTAAAGTCATTGCTATCGTTAGAATCATCCATGCTACCGGTAATTAACGCTTCATCATAGTCTAAGTCAGAGCCATTTAAACCTAGTTTATCAGCCTTTTCGCGTACCATGGCACATATTTCAGCGCTGCTTAGTTTCTTAATATTTAGCAAGTCAACCAGTTTCCAATGCTGCGGTGGAATCTAAAGCACAAAAATATATTCATAAGTGTTAAAAAATAATTGCACAAAACGAGTACAAACCTTCGCCTCTATTAACTCTTTTTCCAGTTCTTTGGGCACATAATAACAAGGCGGCAGCCAATTGTCATGCGGCTCAAACTTTGTTGCAATCATATATTCGCCTAACATTTTTCGGCGTCCCAGTCGATAAAGATTAAGATTCGCCACCTGCTTCGAACGTAAATGACTTAGTTTTCCCTCGTGCACATTTTCATATTTGATGTACAGATACGTGGTTATGGCGTATTTAAGAAACGAATCACCAATTGTTTCCAAACGTTCCAGATTAATACCATCATTTGCATTGGACATAGTAAGTGCTTGTAATATTATGCTTGGACTTGGACCTGGATGTCCCGAGAGATCAGGTTGAAAATCGAAACTGAATGGCATTGTTTCACGTTTTATAACGCCGCTATTATCGGCTATTTTGGCTTGCACAGCCTGATTTGTGCTGTCATCATGCATGGATTTGTCAAAACAAATTTTTATTTGTTTTTCTAAAGTCTCGGAACTGATTTCTATATGATTATGATCGTTATATTTATCGAATAAATCACCACAACCCGTTATTGTAAATAACTCATCGGGATGCGTACTCGTGTATTTAGCATTTAGTTTAGCAAAATCCTCGACTGTAAGTGCATTATCAGTTTCAGTGCTATCAATCAATTCGAGAATATCGGATGAATTGGCGTAGGGTATTAATTGTTCATATGAGGAAATTACTGTTGCTAAGCGTTCATCTTCAACTCCATCCGGACATAATTTTTCAGGTAATTTCATGACATCTCCAAAATTAACTAGCATACCAGAATTTTCTATGTCCTCTTTTAAAGCTTTTATGGATTTTGTAAAGCTCGATATGGAAGATTCTAAGTCTTCAGTATTTTGTTGGTTATAATCGCCACCGAAATTGTAGCCAAAGAGCATATTTTTAGTTTCCTGATAGTTTCTTTCATTTGCATTGGTCTCCTGTATAATGGATAACTGCTTATTACGTTTTTCGATTTCCTGTTCCGTTTCAATTGTCTCAGCTTCATTGCGGGATGTAAATTCAATATGGCCAGAATCTTCCTCCTCATCGCTACTGTAACGTTGATTATAGTCATCGCCGTAACTAGACGAAATAGAATCATCGGAATCATACGAGAAACCCTTATGTTGATTATTACGATTATTGGACTTTGGTGGCTGAAAACCGTTTGTTTTAAGATGACCACTTTTGCGTACATCCCAAAAAGTTGGTGAGCCATAACGCATCTGCTGATCACCTATAATATAAAAAAGTTTTAAAGAAATCAAATATTTTTTAAATTCTACGCAAAATATGACTTACAAAAGCTAACATTAGATGGCAAATATTTCATGTATTCCTCCTCGTCATCATCAGTCGGATAATCGCCTTTTGTATTAATATCGTTAGCCATATCGTTAGACCAAGTGCCAATTTCTATATAACTATTATCCTTTTCAAGCAAAAAGAAAGAAATTAAAGTATAGTTACACGACAATAATTAAGAACCAACCTGTAGTTTTTGCTCTCTTTCAATTAACAACTCATTTGCACTTTTTTCCACATTGGCTTTGTCTTTTGGTTCCTCATCAGCAATTTCACTAGCATCAAGCCCATTCTCCTCTGAATTCATTTGTTTTACTTCTTCATTTACTTCGTCTGTAGTTTTTGTTGGTGTCTTACATTCACGTGACTTTTTCAACACTTCCGACAGACTCCAACCGAAATCCAACATTGGCCAATCAAAGTCATCATCGATTTCTTGTCGTCCAAGTGCTATGTCGGCTGAGACTTTCTTGCGTATATCAGCAGCCAAAAGCAGCCCATTAATACGATAGAGTATACAAGGTAAACAAACTGCAGTACGCCACAATGATGCCGGAAATGGATGCACTGTACAAAGTTCCGGCACTAAAATTTGTTTCTGCTCTAGATTTTCACGTTTGGCACGTTTGGTGGCCTCGGAACTAGTTGGCAGTGCAACACCTTTACGATTCACATATCGTGGTGTTAGAAAATTTAATCTTGCACTCGTATGATCTACATCGAGTAGCGGTTGTGTTGTATTCTGTATTGTGAGTCCATATTTAAGCAGATAATAGTGCTTAAAAGTATGATAATTATCACCAGGAAAGCAACTAAGCGGCGAAAGTTGCGGACAAATCTCGGCAACGTAAAAATATTGCGGTTGATCTTGATTACGATACCAAGGCATGACAACTGCATCTTTAAATCGATTCGCATCGAAATCTTCAGCTTTACGTACTTCATCTAATACTGCAGTAGGCATCATATTTGAATTAGCTTCAATTAACTTTAAAAAGTCCCAGTCTATGATTTTGCCTGCGGACGTATTCAATGTGGGCACAATAAAAACACAATTTTCCGTAGAGTCTGGATCGAAAAGCATAAGGAACTTTTTCAAACGTAATACATTCGTAAACGTATAGTTTAGGAAAAGATTAATGCAAGCAATCTGTTCTTCATCCAGTACAATCATATCCTTGGCCAATTCTATGGATACTTTTACTTCACCGGAACGTGTAAATATTGGAAATGGGCTCACTTTTGGTATTTTCTTAAGTGTAAGTATGCCGAAACCTTGTGGTGCATCTTCAGGTGGATAAATCTTACGACCACGCGTATTTTGCTCTTCCGGTATGGGACACTGTAACGTTAAGTCGAGCAAATAAAGATAACATGGTACACTGGCAACAGGGCGACAATCACAAAACTCTGAGGCAATCTGAAAAATTATGAAAGTAACTTTATAGCAAAAAAAACAAGAAAAAGAGCATGATTTAAATTACCCTTTTATAATAGTATTGCCTTCGTTTTGTAGTGCCTGGGCGTGGTTCCATATTTTCGCGAACAATTTTCTCATCTTCAGACTCTAACTCGAAGTTTTCCCAATCCGCTTCGATGGCGCGAAAGCCTTCTTTGCCAATCGGTTGTAGATTATTATCCAATTCGCCTGATTTATGCAACTCAATACATGCCTGCAGTGCAACCATTCTACGCGCTAATATTTCAGTTGGCATTGGAAGACCCTGAAGACAAAACAAAGCATAATTTTAAATATGTTGATTGTACGAGAACACACACACTTTTACTTACCACTATATCATATTTAAGTGGTGAGTTAATGGGAAGACGTAGCGTACATTGATACATTGTGACTCCATTACGTACTGTATGCGCCGTACGCCAGAGTGCAGTCAATTTCGTAAATGTATCACTTGGCAATTTGGAGCAATACTTATTCACGGAACTAATGGACGTACTCAGATCAACCGAGGCACCAGTCAACAGATGTGGTTGTGGCTTATAGGCAGCTACGCAGTTTGTAAAACGATCCGCTATATGATGCTCTACTTCCTCCGGTTCAGTATTAGCGCATCTTTGAAGTAGCATCTGTGTGAAGTTTACGTCTCATTAACAATAATAAAAAAAAAATAATAAAATGAAAATTTACAAACCTTTTCGATTTCTCTATATTGCGCTAATTGATTTACTATATTATTTGTGGCATCAATCATTAGTGAGTGTTTTCGTTGAAGTGGTTCTTCAACTGGCGGCAGTATGAGTTTATCACTCAATTCACACTGAGGCAGTTTTCTTTCCTTTGGTTCCACTTTAGAGCTTAAACTTTTGGTGCTGTTATTTGACGATTCATTTTCTTTGCTTTCTAACGATTCATTAAGTTTGTTTATGGCATCTTCCACTGTTATAATATTATCTCGTTTCTTAGTTTCTTGGTGACCGTTCGTAACAATCGTTGTTGGCTTGTCTTCAATAGCCGGAGTCACTTCTTCGATTTCTTTGAGCGTTAACTCAGATGCAGTGGGCGGTTTTTTTGTTAGTATTTCTGGATTAAGTATTTTTACGGTACCCTTTGAAGAACCAAAAGTATACTGATTACTTTTACTTGAATTATTCCATTCTGAAATACTTCCATCAGCATCAGCATCATCTGTATCTGTCTCAATATCGTCTAAATCTTCATTGCCACTACTTTCGGCATGCGTTTCCGTAGAATTACATAGACCTTTATGTGAGTAATCATTTAGCTGATCAGATACAGTTACGTTAGTGTTACTATCATTGGATTCAGTTGGTTTAGTCCAGCCAGGTGCGACTAAAATCACATGGTAAGCAGGAACAGCACGTGCGCGACCTTTACATTGCACATAACTACGATACGTAGACGGTGGATCCCAGCGCACCACCAAATTGCACTTTGGCACATCTATGCCTTCCTCTAGTACCGAAGTACCAATTAAAATATTACAGTCGTGCATACGAAAACGCTTTCAGTACGTCTTCTTGTTGATGATGTTCCAATTCGGCTTCTTTTGGCTCTGTTATAGGATCAGCAACTCGATCGGTCGTGTAGCGACAGCGTAAAAATTTTAAATTAGGATCGTGTCTACTCATCTCTGCAAGTAGCTCAAAAAGCACTCGTGCGACATGATTTTCATTGCAATAGATGATCCCACATAGTGTATCTGTCATGTCGCTATTGTCACGTTGTTGCCTACGTATAAAAGTGCGCCGCCTGGTTCGCACATTCTGTGAATTTTTCATGTTGCGTTTTTGGTTATGGCCGCCGCTTTTGCCTGAGAGCGTCGCAGTAGGCATATCCATTGTATTTAATGCATTTTGTTTTTCGTTTTCGCTTGGCTTTAATATCGGATCTAAGTTTTCTATAATCGAACGTGATTCTAGCTGCTGTTTTTCAACCACATGCTCCACTGTTTGGCAGCTAAATTCTAGTGATCGTGTTAACTTTTGAAAATCAGTTTTTTCCAAATCGTTTTTAATGCGGCGCATTGTCTCGTTCTTTGGATAGACTTCGGCGGGCTTAAATAGACGCAATACTTCTAGCAAACGAAGCACCTTTGGACTTGAAAATCGCTCAACGATTTCCTTATGGTCCGTATACTTGTGGAATGTCTGCTCGCAAATTGAATGTATTAGAATGAGCGCCGTGCTGACAATTCCAAAGAGCAGGTAGTGACGTTCGTGTGGTGTTTTGATCTTCTGCTTCTCAATGCGTTGATACAAATATAACGCTACGCGGTCAGCTGCCCATGGACCCATTTCACGCAAGACAGTTAATAGTGTATTAAGTAGACGAATAGGTTCCTCTTTGGGATCCGGAATGTCTGCACATAACAAATACAAAAAGAAAAATTAATGATTGATTATTTATTTTAATGTTATATTGTAATTACCTTTAAGTTCATCCAAAAACTGCTCCGCTCCATATATTTCATATGGATCATAACGATGATCTTTTAGAAATACTATACGCGTTTGTATCAAGTCCTCCAGAATATATGAAATCTTTTCCATATTAAACGGCAAACACTGCACTATGTATTCATACGGTTTGGCACAGTAGCGCAACACTGTAACAATGTCACTGGCAGTTTCCGTTTTACACATGACATTCTGCTCCAACGTATTAAGCATAGCATTAAGTTCCTCCAACAGACAGCCAGCGCTGTGCAAAGGACCGGCTAAACCTACTATTTTTGGCATATCAGCAGCGGCAAGTGGTCTTATGAACTTGTCTATTATTGGTATAACTGCACGGTGCATATCGGCATCGTGACAGTCTTCTAGCACAAGTAAATGCACATTTTTTATGGACATTTGCTCGTCGCTTAAATACTGTAAAAAAGTCTCCGGTCGAATTATACAAATATGACAGTCAATTGGCGGCGTTTCTGCTGCATTTTCCTGCCACACTTTGAGATCAGTAAGATGCTTAAGCATTGTAATCATTGATGACTGCGTTGCACTGTTGTCGCTGAAAGCATTGATATCCTTACTAAGGTAAACACTTATTTTGCAACTATTACGCTTTTGCCTGGCCATCTCTTGCAACAGTTTAAGCGCAATAAATTCCTTGGACGATTTATGCCGTAAGCAAACAATCGTATTGCGCTCAAATGTCGTGGCCAGCAGCTCCACCTGGAAATCGCGTGGCGTAAAAACTGTGGTGTGCAAATTGTCGCACCAATGAAACGTCATTGTGTGTGTGTTTTTGCGAGATAATAATACCGATATTTATACTATTTGACCGCCAATTAAACGGGAGTGGAGTCGCGTGGATCCCCCACTGTAAATTTGTATCAGCCGGCTAACAGCTGATTATCAGCGTGCATAAACAAAAAATTAGGGCCTCGGCTACGCGGCAACATTACAATAATCAGCTGTTTTCTTTTTTTTGCGCAATTTGAATGGCTAAAAATAAAAATAAGTGAAGAAGAAGACAAACTAAAAAAATTATATTCAAATAATAGATCTATTATCATTTTTTGTTTTAAATTTATTTTAAATAAAATTGTATTTACTTAATAAATACATTCTCATTTTTATTTATGTTTTCATTGAATTACATGGCGAAAATTTCAATTCATTTTATCATCTTTATATTTATTTTGTAGTTAAGTCCCTTATTAAAGCTAATAAACATGTATTTTTTATTCGAAATAAACTTTGGCACTTATTCTTGTTAACTATTTTTGGAATTTAAACATTTGGCAAATTTATGTAATAGAATTCATCATTTTTATCATAAAAAAGATCGCATTTAATTGTACCTCCAACTGGTAATTGCTTCTGGAGTTTTTTAATCGTGGACTCGTCAATCTTATTTGGTAGTTCTGTTGAAAATGATTTAAAATATTATTTTTTGTTCATTAAAACTGAAGCTATAACCAATCTTACCCTTAATTTCAACATCTGATGTCAGTAATGGAAAGCTAAGAAACATTTCCGGATAAGGTCTTATATTTTCTACTTTAACACAAGCAACATTTCCGTAGTCGAGAAAAGATATAGTTGGAAAACCGTCACCGACAAGCTCTAGACACCTGCCACGGCACCATTTATTGTCCTCTTCATAATAGGCAATGCATAATTCGTTTACTCTGCAGAACATAGATATTATTTTTGTATATAATAAATTAATTTTGAAAATAAATTTTTTTGCGATAAGTTTGTATTAACGAGGTGTATAACTTCGATACTAAATAATGTTTAGTATAATGAAGTCGATGTATAACCGATATACTTACTGTGGAGCATAGCACGTAGGTTTTAAAGAATTTCCGTAGATTTGTATATCATTTTGTATTTTTTGAATTTCGTATGAAAATTCTGGCATTGTACAAGATAATATACCAAGTTTGATTAGTGTATTATCCATGATAATTAATTCCACATTAGATCCAGCGTTTAGGGGCACTTTTTGAAGCATCTAAGCCAAATAGAAAAAAATGAAGTTTAAAAAATAAATCAAATGTATTAATTAATTTTATAGTAACTCACGTTATCAAAACAAAGTTCGGAATCCATTTTCGGTTCGATTGCTGTATTTCGTGCAATAATTTCTTCATTTATACTTTTCTTTAATTTTTCAGTGCGCAGCACAACCTTTGGAAAACGTGTATCATAATCAAAATCACGTAATCCATATTCAATTCTCAATTTACGACGAGTCATAAAAAAATATAATAATTTTCTATATTGTGCATTCATAAAGCATACTGGTACTGCCTTTAACTGTACTGGAACAGCGTAACGCGGCAAAACTGCCAAAGTGCTAGGAATCTCGTATAAACTATCGAGTGGTTGAAGTTCGACATTGCCGTAATCAACGCAAATTAAACATATACCACTTGGTTGCTCTGCATTTAGTACTACTGCGCGCAGATATTCCGAATCAATTTTTAGTAAGACTAATTGTCCACAAATTGGCATATCGATGAGTTTATTAGCGTATTTCGAATGTTTTTGAACTTCATCTAATACATGCACATAGTCATCATTTTTATTTGAATTCAAGGAACGCACAAAAACTAAATTGGAACGCAAAAAAGCAGTTATTTCAACGTCTGTGCCCGAGGCTGGCATATGATCAACTAAAAACATATTTTCTACTTCCTTAGGTGGCGGCAGTACAAAACTTAATGCAAGTTTTTTTGAACAACTTACTTCATGCTCTTCTCTCATTGCTTGTTCACAAATTGTGCTACAAAATGGTGTCAAACACTGTGCACAGTATGAGGCACAGTATTGAGCACAGTTGCAACATTTTTTGTAATTATGTTGCTCTAAAATCTTTGCCATTTCTTCAGATGTGCACATACACTCCGAAGTTATTTTATCATCGATTGCACCAACAAATCTGTAATGTAAAATGTGTTTAATAATTGTTTTTCCAAGTTCACTTTAGCGAATTAAAACTTACTTTTGCACTAAACGTCCATGCCGAAATTCATATTCGCAGTGCTCATTTATTTTTATGTTACTTATGTTGAAAACACCACAATGTTCCAGCACATGTTCATAGGTTACATGAAAATAACGTTGCATTGAATCATTCTTTGCAATGATAGAACCTTCTTTCTGATATTCGATGAGCGGTATTAAAGTTTTCTGCGTGAAAATTGGATGTTGTGGATTTATTTCGGATACCATAACGGTGCTAATAAAGTTAATTTTAAATATGAGTTACTTTTATTATGGTTAAAATCAAGTTCATGCTAAATACCGTGATTTTTTATCAATGGAATTTGCGCTGTAGTTTGTTTCAGTCAATGAAAGTTGCTGCAATTCTTCTTCAATCTTTTTCGGTTGTCCCACCTCAATATGTAAGTCGAAATTTACATTATTAAGTATACGAAATGCTTCCTCCATGTCAGTGATATAATTGAAGTAAACGAAAAACGTATTTTTTTCCTGATAGCTGATGTATATGGCAAATTGGAACTTGTTTAAGCAGTGCACGAATTGTATTTTCATTGAAGCCCTTTTTGGCATTACGAATATAAAGATACGGTTTATCTGGTCTTTTATCTTTGTTTTCCACCACAACAATTGGTGTTTCTTCGTTCATTTTAATTTTAAAAACATCAGCAGACACTTCTCGTGCCACCGATGTATTTAATTCTGCATTAAATTTGTTTTTATGCATATTTAGTTTGGTTGTCTAACCTGCTTTCTTGCATTTAAATTCGTACGGCGTATGACAGTGTGACCGATGTATATAAAACAAATTTGCCGTTTAAGATTTTTGTGCATATGCATCAGCGAGCTTCTATTCACAATAAGTAGCTACAGAAAAAGAATTGTTCCACCGTTGCAATTATTCTTGACATAAACAATGCAAATAATTGTGTAAATTTATTCTTTCTGCAGCTTATTTTTAAAAGTGAAAAATTTGCCAAAGCTTATATTAACTTAAACCACGACTAAATCTTCCTTAGTTGGTAACGACTATCAAGAATGGACTAAGACCGGAGTTTGCTCTAGCATCTCGTTTGCACTTACACCGTACTTTGCACTGTACAGCTTGAATTGAGCAGATATAAGTTTAATATGTAAGTTCAAGCATAGCAGAGCTAACCGTAAACCTCTCTCATTTGCACTCATCACTTTAATATAACTTTTTAATTTTTCGTGAGTTGTAAGGCTTCCGGCATTATATTTAAATAAAAGAAAGAAATATACACAAAAAATAATTTAAAAAATATTGTGCTGGTAATTTGAATATATTATTAAATAATACTAATAACTGTTATAAAAAATCAAGTGTAATTTTCCATGTAAAATGAGAGTGTATTCTCAAATTGAAGGGGCGAACTTTGTGCTATTTACATTGCTGTGACTGCGTGGAAAATCGATAGTCGACAGTTTTGGAATGGGCAAACAAAGAAATCAGTATCCGGAAAAAAAAAACGATTATCGCTATTGTGCGCGGATGTACATATGTAAACTTAAATAATTGTCTTTATAGTCGATTAGATATTTTCAATTAGCTATAATTTTGGCCATAAAGTGATTCATACACATAAAACTATAAACTTTTTTTATTGTACATACATAAGTATGTATTTATTGATTTTTAATTTTTATTCAAGAGTGAAAGTGTAGCCAATAATTTTATATAATATATAGTATGTATATAAATATTTAGTTTTTTCTTCTTCATCTTCAGATTTTCGCTTGAAGGCAGCACATAACTATTACTTAAGACATGGGGTCCTTATTCCGTAGTGAGGAAATGACCTTGTGTCAACTATTTCTGCAAAGTGAAGCAGCATATGCTTGTGTTTCAGAAATGGGTGAACTGGGACTAGTACAATTTCGAGATGTAAGTATCATGTTACATGAATCATTGACTGCAACACAAAAAACTGATAAATATTTTACAGCTAAATCCCGATGTAAATGCTTTCCAAAGGAAATTCGTAAATGAAGTGCGTCGTTGCGATGAAATGGAACGTAAATTGCGTTATCTTGAAAAAGAGATAAAGAAAGATGGTATACCAATGCTTGATACTGGTGAAAGTCCAGAAGCACCGCAGCCTAGAGAAATGATTGATTTAGAGGTAAGTTTTTATAATCTGTAACTGCATTGTAATAGGGACTATGAAGTTTGTGCATACAATAAAGTACATATAGTATATATGTACATACTCAAATAGCATCGAAAGCTAAGTTGATATATTGTCTGTCATGTTTCTGCCTTAAACTATCTTAAAAACTAAAAAAAAAAAAAACAGAAAGTGAAAAGAAAAACATAATAATAAGAACGCCAGCCAGTCTACTCTCGATAAGAATATCACAGATAAGGGGGCGTTAACATCTCTATTTGACCTCATGCTGCAAACAAACAATGCTAACCCATTGGGTACAAATTATCTCGTATGCTTTTTTATTTAATTAAGAAAAAAAATAAACAAATAATTATTAATTATTATTTATTTTTCATTTTATAGGCAACTTTTGAAAAGCTTGAAAATGAATTACGTGAGGTAAACCAAAACGCCGAAGCACTTAAGCGTAATTTTCTAGAGTTAACTGAGTTGAAGCACATTTTGCGTAAAACTCAAGTATTTTTCGATGAGGTAAGTTAATATGTACTAATATTTTCTCTATCTTTATTACTGGCTATGGCTGGCGTAATGGCAAAAAGAAACAAAAAAAAAAAAACTAAAAATAACTAAATGAAAAAAATAAAACTAATGAAATCTAATGCTGCTAAATAAACTAGTTTATCATATTTACTAATTAATCTTATATATATAACGTCTTGACAACACAACTGAGCCAATTTAATACTTGCAACTTTCGTCACGGTTTTTGGTTCGTTAGTTTTAATTTGGTTTTGCGACATTTTTAGTACACTCTACTTATATTTAGCTTAAACCTTTTTGCTTTTTTTTTTCTTACACTTTCCGACACAAATCCCCAACACAGAATGCAATTCTTAAGTTTCGAAAACCAACATAAAAAAACATTATCCATGACAATTATGATTATGGAACGTGTGAATACAAATGATATGTGCATTTATTAAAAAAAAAAAATAAAAAAACAAATCGTTACACACAACCACAAACATATTATTTGTTTAAATGTTATATAAATTGTTTTCTTTTTAATTTGAGTTTATTGGTTGTGTGAAAATAATTTCATTTATTTACTTTATATTTTACTATTGCATATCTTTATTTTTTAATACTTGAAATCATTCTTATATTATTTGTTGTTAAATTTTATTTGTTTTATTATTATTATAATTTACTTTTTATTTGTGCTCGAAAATCCTGTTCAAAACGTACATCCTTATTCCTAAAATCCGAAATATTTCCGTCAACCTAATTCCAATGAAAATCACAATTGGTCCGGCTTAAAAAAAAAAAAAAAAAAAAAAAAAAAACAATCCATAACGGTTGTGTTGCCAGTCGATGCCATCAGTTTATAAATCGAGCTCCAGTTCCTCTTCTAAATATCGGCGCTATCTGCAGATGGCCGACAATCAAAACGAGGATGAGCAGGCACAGCTACTGGGTGAAGAAGCAGTACGTTCCAGTCAGCCGGGGCAGAATCTCAAGCTTGGGTAAATATATAAAAAAAAAAAAAAAAAGAAAAACTAAAAAAAGTCATTTCAACCTAAAAAAAAAACAACATAAGCAGCAAGAACAACCTACCTAATGATGGGAAAACTAAACTCAATAGCTCGATTTTCTAAGCGCTCGAAACCTTTAAAAACTATTTTCCTGCTATACGTAATTTTTCCATATGTAATAATGTCCTTAATTGCTAGTATGAGTGTATACTTGTGAGTGTGTAATTGAGTATGAATCTTCGTGTCTGTTGTATGATTTTTTCTTCATATTCTATGCCATAAAACCGTTTTTCGCATTCGATTGTAAAATATCTTCATTATCATTCTCTAATTACTACGTTACTACACAACTAAAATGCACATATTTTTTGTGTTAAAATAAAAAAAAAAAAAAGAAATTGGGTTTCCGGTGTTGGTGGTTACGGAATTTAACAAATAACCTTTATTTTGGTTACGGCTCAGTTACGCTGATATACAAACACAACTAACTGCAGTACTAAACTTTTAAAAAAAATAAATATCTATATTGAAATTCTTGAAAAAAAATTTTAGCAAGAGGGTGGCCTGAACCACACAACCGAGTCTATGACACGCGCATTAATCACCGACGAAGTGCGATCTGGTGGTGGTTCAATGGGTCCAGTGCAGCTTGGGTATGTATGCGCATCAAATAAACAAAAACAAAAAAAAAAAAAAAATCAAAATAATAAAAAAAAATTAATAAAAGCAAACAACAAATGCTCGAAGAATGGCTTTTGGCAACTTTTGCTTGTTTCAACTAATTTTTCTTTGTCTTCTAATGCAACATAAAATTATTGCTTCTAAAATTGCCAGCTTCTCTGATAACATAAACTTTCCTTTAACTAATTTTTTTTAAATACAATACGCGCTAATTATGACTCGACTCGTATAGAAAAAATTTAACGGGAGCAATAATTTTCTGTGCTCATAAACAAAACAGAATTTTTGGTATGACTCTGAAATTGTTATTGTTCTTTTCTTGTTTTTCCACAAAAAAAAAAAAAAAAAAAAAAAAATTCTCGATTTAGTTATATGGAAAAAACAAATGAACGTGAGGATTATCTGCCATGGTTGGTACACAAAAATATTGTTTATGTATTGAGATCAGTTAGAAATAGGAAAACTCGATTTTTACATACTTTTTTTTTTATATATTTTCTACTTTTTAAAGCATTATAAACGCATGTCACTCGCCTCTCACTGAAAACAAAAAGAAAAAAAAAAATTTAAATTTTTGCAAAAAAATCAGTACTTGTATTCTATGAAAATTCGCTAATTCATTTAAATTTAAATTGTAATCCAACCATTAATTTCATAAACTGTATATGTATTTATACGCAAAATGCATAAACTGAGATGCTCGCTCACCCATTGGTAAATGTGCTTGAGTTTAGTTTTCCTTTCTGTAAATAACAAAAAAAAAAATAATAAAATTAATTTTTATAATATTAAATTAAAACTTCAAAAATATTTCGAATGCAGTTTTGTGGCTGGTGTTATACTACGCGAAAGATTACCAGCGTTTGAGCGCATGTTATGGCGTGCATGCAGAGGCAATGTTTTTCTAAGGCAAGCAATGATTGAATCACCGCTGGAGGATCCCACTAATGTAAATAAAACTTTAATTGTTAATTTAAAAAAAAAGAAAATATCTATTAATTTATTTTATATTATTTTGCAGGGTGATCAAGTACATAAATCGGTGTTTATTATCTTTTTCCAAGGCGATCAGCTGAAGACGCGCGTTAAGAAAATTTGTGAAGGTTTTCGTGCAACACTTTATCCATGCCCCGAAGCACCGGCAGATCGTCGTGAAATGGCAATGGGTGTTATGACACGTATTGAAGATTTAAATACTGTCTTGGGTCAGACACAGGATCATCGTCATCGTGTACTTGTTGCCGCTGCAAAAAATCTTAAAAATTGGTTTGTTAAAGTGCGCAAGATCAAAGCGATTTATCATACATTGAATCTCTTCAATTTGGATGTGACACAAAAGTGTCTCATTGCTGAGTGTTGGGTACCTGTGCTTGATATTGAAACAATACAATTGTCGTTACGTCGCGGCACAGAGAGATCGGGTTCATCGGTGCCACCGATTCTTAATCGTATGCAAACATTCGAAAATCCTCCAACTTATAATCGCACAAACAAATTTACAAAGGCATTTCAGTTGTTAATCGATGCTTACGGTGTTGCAACTTATCGTGAAATGAATCCGGCACCGTATACCATTATAACATTTCCATTTTTGTTTGCCGTCATGTTTGGTGATTTGGGACATGGCGCTATTATGATGCTTTTTGGTCTCTGGATGATACGCAAAGAAAAAGGTTTGGCTGCACAGAAAACGGACAATGAAATTTGGAATATATTCTTTGGTGGACGTTACATTATCTTTCTTATGGGCGCATTTTCAATGTATACGGGTCTAATTTACAATGATGTTTTCTCGAAATCATTAAACATATTTGGTTCGCACTGGCAAGTTTCTTATAATAAGTCAACTGTTATGGAAAATAAATTTCTACAGCTTAATCCGGAAAAATCGAATGAATACGAAGGTACTCCGTATCCATTCGGCATGGATCCGATTTGGCAAGTGGCTGGCGCAAATAAGATTATATTTCATAATGCTTATAAAATGAAAATTTCGATAATACTTGGTGTGTTTCATATGATTTTTGGTGTTATAATGAGCTGGCATAATCACACTTATTTCCGTAATCGTCTATCGCTGCTTTACGAGTTCATACCGCAATTGATCTTTTTGGTGTTGCTCTTCTTTTACATGGCTCTACTTATGTTTATTAAATGGAATCGTTATGCCGCAACCAATCCAGGTAAATACAATACATTTTTTTTTTCTTTTTATAAAAACTAATGCTTTTTATTTTATAATATATTTTAGCACCATATTCAGCAAGTTGCGCACCATCGATTTTGATAACGTTCATTGATATGGTTTTATTTAATACACCAAAGACACCACCAAAAGGCTGTGAAGTTTATATGTTCTGGGGTCAGAGCTTCATACAGAAGTTATTCGTACTTGTTGCAGTTGGTTGCATTCCCGTCATGCTGTTTGGCAAGCCATGGAAGATTATGCAGCAGCGTAAACTTGCTAACGTATGTATAAAAAAAATGTTCAATTTTCCATTCATTTCATGCATCATAGTACATTTAGTTTAAAAAACATTATACAAATTAAATTAACCAACACCACATTCAGCACCACTTGTTCATTCCTTCACCCATTCACACTAACAAATCTATTATTTTTTATTTGTACTCTTGTCCCCGAAAAAAATATACTACTCGAAATATTTGCCTATACCCACATAATATATAACAAATCCACCAGGAAGAGGTTAGTTTTATTTATTTGTAGTAATTGTTAAAGACAACTGAAACCGAAAGTATTTATAAAAACGAATTAATATTTTTTTTATTTACTATTCGCAGGTACAACCTATTGCTGGAGCAACAAGTGATGCTGAAGTTGGTATGTCAAATGGTGGCGCTGGTCATGGTGGTGCTGGCGCAGGAGGTCACCATGAGGAAGAAGAAATGTCCGAAATATTTATACATCAAGGTATACATACCATTGAATATGTGCTCGGATCTGTCTCGCATACTGCCTCCTATTTACGCTTGTGGGCGCTTTCATTGGCTCATGCACGTAAGTGTTTTTTTTCGCTTCTGCATAAATGAGTAACTTTTATAAATTATTTATATTTTAGAACTTGCCGAAGTTTTATGGAACATGGTACTTTCGATTGGTCTCAAGCAGCAAGGTTGGATCGGCGGTGTTATGCTGACCGTTGTATTTGCTTTCTGGGCAGTGCTTACCATTAGCATTTTGGTATTGATGGAGGGTCTATCAGCATTTTTGCATACGCTACGTTTACATTGGGTCGAATTTCAGAGCAAGTTTTATTCGGGTCAGGGTTATGCTTTCCAACCGTTCTCATTCGATGCAATTATCGAAAATGGTGGAGCATCTGGCCAAACTGAGGCTGAGTAAATTAAATGTTTGTAATAATTAGCAAAACAAAAAAAAAAAAAAAAAAAAAAAAAAAAGAATGCCTCACACCTATAATAATTTATTTAATCAATATAACCAATTGTAGAATTTATTCCTTTACAATGATTTAAGCTTTATAGTAAAATGAGTGTTCACTTAAGATCACTTTTATGGATACATTTAAACCTAAACATACACATATTTGCAGACTAATGTTATACTATAGTGAGATTAATCGTGAATTTATTGTATTGATTTAGTTAAATATATTAATATTGAATTTATTTATATTAAAACCAGAAAAAAATATGCATGTCTATTGTATGTAGTATCATATTGTTAATGGCATCTATGTGTTTATTGTAAAAATTAATAAAATAAAAAAAACATATGCCCAATAGAGGGCTGAAAAACAGTTTATACAGTGTATATTTATTACGGAGTATTTATGTATTATCATTTTTTCTGTCAGTTATTATGCCCATTTTTGGTTTAAAAAAAAAAATTGAAGCGCCTATAAAACTTTACCGATTTGTCATAAGTTCATTTATTGCCGTCACAAGTTTACGCATATTTGCAGAAGCCTGTTCGTATGGCTTAAGTGTATCAAAGTTTAATGTTTCAAGTTGCGTTGCGACTTCACTTAAATTGCAATAGAACAAATACTTTTCCTGTGCTAACTGTTGCGCCAATTCCAATTGATGATTATCCATGAGCGTGTCGTTGACCACAATCAAACCTGGTTTGTTATTATTTAGAATGTCCATACATGTACCAGCGCCGCCATGTCCAATAACTAGACTTGCAGCAGCTATGTCAGCTTGATTTGGTCGAAACGTATATTGTTCGATGCAAATATCAAAATCATTTAAAATTTGTTGTACACGTTCAGCCGACACCGGTTCGCTGCTGCCCAGCTGTAATACCAGTTTGCGACAATTTCGCAACTTTAAAATTTGCAGCACAGCATTAGAAACTATTGTCTGTATTAAAGCTTCGAATTGTGTGGTGCCAACAGTGACATATACCGCATTTATATCCATGATAGTGGCGAAAGATGATCAATAAAACTACGACAAATGATAAACAATAAACAGCTGTTAACACAATATAAATTACTTTGTCTATTCACAACGGCGTTGCGATTGTTAAATTAACAGCTTCATTGTAACACAATAATCTTCCGCTATAAGTGCGAGCAGTGCAGTACTACAATAGAACAGCTGTTAAATGATGATAAACAAATGTAAAGTATGACGATGCACAAATCGGTTTTGTTTTCTTTTGAAATAGGCATCTATTTCTCAGTTTATATTGTATATATAGTAGTCGGACTATATAAAATATTTGCGCTTCGTGAACAGATACTTCAAGTATCACAATTTCAATTCGCTGAAGGATGGACACTGCTAGCGAGACCTCGCGATGACAGCAATGATGAATTGGAGAATTTTACCGGCTTTGTGCGTTCCAACTGGCAGTGGTACTTGTTACATGTGAGCGTCAGCACAGTTGCGCATATTAAATGGCCACGCATGTTATGCTATGGACATGCGCTGGTTTGCGTACTCGCACTGGTCACAACACTAAGACTTTTGTCGGTTATAATTTTTGGTTTCCTGCTAGTTACATATTATTTTGCAGCACATTGTCATGCCAAGAAATACGTTTGGTTGCTGACTATTGTTTGGATGTTGATAATCAATGTATTGAAAAGCAGCACAGCATGGTACGAATATCTCGGATATACGGAATATTTTACACTGCTAATTATAATCTCGTGGAGTTTACTACGTTGCTGCAGCTACAGCCTGTCGCACATTAATAATCAATCCAAATGTGAACTAAAACAGTTCCTGGGCTATACACTATACTTTCCATGTCTTGCCTATGGACCTTTTATCAGTTATAAACGTTTTCTTTCAAGTCAGGAAGAACATGCGCTGCAGCAGCAGCGTAATATTGGAAAACGCATAAACACGCTTCTATGTCAACTGCTACGGGTGAGTGGCTGGTGGTTGTTCATGCAACTTGCCTTACACTATTTTTATATACATTATATGGGTCGTGATGTAGCCGGCGTTGCATTAATTGGCTCCGTATTCTGGCAACATGCGGCCGGTTACTTCATGGGTCAATTCTTCTTTTTGTATTATGTTGTTACCTATGGACTTGGCATAGCATTTGCTCATTTCGATGGCCTAAATGCTCCGCGACGTCCACGTTGCATTGGACGCATACATTTCTACTCAGATATGTGGAAATACTTTGATGAGGGACTCTACGAATTTCTATTTGAACACATTTATGCTGAACTTTGTGCCAAAAAATCGTCAACTTTCATGAAACTATTTGCAACCGCAATTACATTTGGATTTGTTTTCGTTTGGCACGGTTGCTATACGTACGTTCTTATTTGGAGCGTACTAAATTTTGTTTGTTTAGCCACGGAGAAAATGTTTAAGACTCACGTTACGCCACAGCGTTTAAATTTCTTAGGTACGGTCGGAGCGCAACGTTTATATGCGCTACTAGCTACACAACTTTTCATACCAGCCGCCTTCTCTAATGTTTATTTCATCAGTGGTCAAGATGTGGGCAACTTTTTGATGCGTGGCGCCTATCTAAGTGGATTTTGGAATTACTTGGCACTATGTTTTTGCAGTTATTGCTTTTTTCAATGTTCAGAAATTATTTTAAAGAAGTCGTCCAAAAGTGTTTGATCAAATTTGTACATATTTTTTGTATAATCAATGACTTTGAATCCTTTGTCATATTTATTAATTTTGATGTGCAGTTTAGTATTAAGATTACTTAAGGCTGATTCAAGTATTAAAATATAACAAATGCACAATGAGAATTAAACGTTTTTTTTTTCGATTACTGAATAGTTTAAAACTGTTAAATCTTTTAAAATTTTGTGAAATCGAAAAGTTTTCTAATGTAAAATTAGTTTAAACGAAAAGTTTAATCTGTTATCTTTTAAATGTATTGAACATCCACCAAACTAAATGAGTTAACATCTTAAACTAAACATCTTGAACTATCAAGTTAAGAAAATCAAATAATTAACTCAACTCAAATCCAGCGATCTGCTGCAGACGTTTTGTTATATTTCGTGCGCTAAAAAGAAAAAATAAAAGTTGTACAGTTTGATTAAATTCAAAATGAATTGTTTGCATAACTTACTAGTTTGCCGTTACACCATCGATCATATCGCCGCCCAAGCGGCTTATTTGTTTTGGCCGAAATACATAAGTGTTTATAAGATAAGCCAAAGCAAACGGATGTAAAATATCACCGTAAGAAATTCCTTTTTTAGTTTTTAGTTTAAGATGATATTTGAAGATAATCTGCCAAGCTTGCAATAGCGCATAAGTTAGTATGCTAACACTTGGATAAAATGCAAACGCTGTGCCGCCCAGAAATGCAGCCAGTAAATGATTTAACGAACCATTCGAAGGATAATGTTGATTTAAAAAACAGTTGCTGGCCTTAAAAAATTTTAGAAAATTAGAAAAATATTTTTTCTTATTTTTAAATATTTTAGTTACTTACTCTATAGATGCCTATATAGCCTGTTAGTAAACCTGTGGTACTCAAACGCAATTTCTGAAATCTTGGCTTACTCAGCATCATTTTAAAGCAATCTAAGGCTAAACCCAGCATAAAATATGAACGCATACCCTCCAACGTATTTCGCATGCATGTGGTTCCAGTATGACTACATGCAGTGGTATTGGATGGCTCATCATTTTGCTCTGAAGTAGCTATATCATTTGAAGCACGTTCCGCTTTAAGAAACCAAAAATCCTTGTGATTAAAGCGTTGTTTAGCATCTAAAATTAAAACGCTGCAGCACATGATGATCATTGTTTGTAAAATTTCTGAATTAACAATCGATTTTGTTAGAAAATTGCCGCGTTGTATAAGAAAACTTTCGATAAGCTGTAAAATTAATATTTTAATAAAATAATTTGTGCAAAAATAGATTAAAAAAAATACTTACTGACTGAAACGTGGCTGTATGATGTACGTGTTTCACACGTGGATCTACATAGATGCTTAGCACACCACCCAGTAGTGCCGGAATATAAAGCATTGTGGATGGATAAAAATTACCAAGCAGATTACTAAAAAAATAATGAAATTTTAAAAATAAAATATTGCTCCCTTAAAACAACTTCCAACCAACCGAAAGATGCACATCCAAACAGAAATTGTATAACCATTAAGAAATCCGCCCAAGGTCAAATGTGCATAGTACATCATAATCTGTTGTAGTACCTTTACGTTCATTGTTTTGGATTTCATGAACGCTTGTAGCTTGTATGTAAACGGTTAGTATGAGAAACAAAGCAATTTCAGCAACATAACTACTTACCAAGACCATTGGAAAATGAAACTTAGCACTGGACCAAAAAAAGCGTGGTACATTGACCAACGCTGTTTTTGTACACGAGTACGGGTGCAAAAGTTCATTGCAGCTGCGTGCGTTAACGAAGCGCTCAAAAAATACATTTTTACTTAGAACAGTCATGCTGCTTGGAGTAGCTTTGCTGTCAAACTGAACTGAACTGCACTAATCCAAACAAAAATTACTACCCCGAAACAAAAGCTTTGATCATTGTACACTAGCTACTTAATTATATATTTATTTATTTCAATATGTAATAGCAACAACCACGGACGAATTAATTTAAGTATACACATTAAACAGTGTTGAGTGTGTTGTAAATCAAAACATTTAAACTTAATTGTTAGCGTAATTAATCAACTTCTTCTACGGTGGGACCTGCGTGTGCGCCACCTTGTTGTTTGCCACACGATTGCCCAGCACCAGCGCCGCCGCCATGCATTTTAGCCATAATTGGGCTGCAAATGCGTTGACACTCTTTAAGATGATGTTCGTATTCTTCCTTTTCAGCCAGCGTATTGCTGTCGAGCCAGGACATCTCTGATGAGCATTTATCGCGCACAGTTGATTTGTCCGCTTCGGTTAATTTGCCAGCCGGTGCATCCTCAACGGCCTGAAAATTCATTTTTAAAATTAAAATTTGTATGTTTAGATTTTTTTTTTGCAATTATTTACCTGCTTGCAGCCAAAGATGTAACCCTCCAATTGATTTCTGGCCTGGACACGCTCACGTTGTTTATCATCTTCCTCCTTGTATTGCTCCGCTTCGGATAACATACGATCGATTTCTGCTTTGGACAAGCGTCCTTTATCATTGGTTATAGTTATTTTCTCTGATTTACCAGTACTATTATCCTTAGCTGCGACATTTAGAATGCCATCAGCATTCAAATCAAATGTTACCTCTATTTTGGGTACGCCACGTGGTGCTGGTGGTATGCCGGTTAAATTAAATGTACCTAATAGATTATTATCCTTAGTCATGGCACGTTCACCCTCGTATACTTGTATGGTTACAGCATTCTGATTATCTGTGTACGTAGTGAAAGTCTGTTGCTGTTTGCATGGAATACGCGCGTTACGTTCAATTAGTTTAGTCATAACACCGCCTGCAGTTTCAATACCCAACGAAAGTGGTGTCACATCAACCAGCAGTACATCCTGTATTTGTGAACTGCCAACACCGGTCAGAATAGCTGCTTGTACAGCAGCACCATAGGCCACTGCTTCATCCGGATTAATTGACAAGTTCAACTGTTTGCCACCAAAGAAATCTTGTAGCATTTTTTGTATCTTCGGAATGCGTGTAGAACCACCGACAAGTACCACATCGTTTATAGCAGATTTATCCATTTTGGCATCGTTCAGCGCACGCTCGACCGGTTGTATGGTTGAACGGAACAAATCCATATTAAGCTCCTCGAAACGTGCACGTGAAATTTTCGAATAGAAATCTATGCCCTCGTGTAGCGCATCAATTTCCAGCGAAGCTTCTGTGCTTGAAGACAGCGTACGCTTGGCACGTTCACATGCCGTACGCAAACGACGCAATGCACGCACATTACCGGACAGATCACGTTTATGCTTGCGCTTGAATTCTTCGACGAAATGATTTACCAAACGATTATCGAAATCTTCACCACCTAAATGCGTATCACCTGCAGTTGACTTTACTTCGAACAGTGAACCTTCGTCGATGGTCAGTATGGATACATCGAAAGTACCACCACCCAAATCGAATATCAAAACATTCTTTTCGCCCTTTAGATTCTTATCCAAACCGTAGGCCAGCGCAGCTGCTGTCGGTTCATTTATAATACGCAGCACATTCAAGCCAGCAATGCTGCCGGCATCCTTAGTCGCTTGACGCTGACTATCATTGAAGTAAGCTGGCACCGTAATGACAGCATCACGCACCTTACCACCCAAATAGACTTCGGCAATTTCACGCATTTTTGTGAGCACCATTGAGCTGATTTCCTCAGGCGCAAAGCGTTTGCGTTCGCCCTTAAATTCGATTTCGATCTTAGGCTTACTGGAATCGTTTATCACTTTGAATGGCCAATGCTTGATATCTTGCTGTATCTTTGGATCATCGTATTTGCGGCCAATCAAACGCTTTGCATCAAAAACAGTGTTTGTTGCATTCATAGCAACCTAGAAATAAACAATAATAATAAAAAAAATGTTAAAATACGAAAGAGTGTTTGTTAAAATACGAAAAATATTTGTATTATTTATATAGTTTGCGGTGGCTCTGATATGAAAACAATTTTTTTAACATTTTTTTTAGTGGTCTAACTCTAAAATTCATAAAGAATATCTATTTGCAGAGCCCTTTAAAGTCTGAACAAGAGATGTGCGTTGGACTAAATATTTGAGCCCGATATCTCGAATCCCAGGTTTTTTTAATTCCCAATGTCTCCCGAACTTTTTAAGCCACTAATTATGCATCTAAGATTTAAAGCATCACGTGACATTGAATGAATAGATGTGTGGAAGAAACAGTCTGGTCGGAAACCAAGGATATACTCAGGGAAGGAGACAGAGAGGTGGGACGGCATGGCCCTTGACCCAACGTATTTACAACTTTGTACATTACTATATACATTTCTCGACATTACTAAAGCGATACTCAAACAGTTATGGTTCCTTGTGACAACAATTATTTTCGGTAAACTGCATTTAGCCATGAAAGATACTTTTTTTTTTTTATAAGAAACAAGTTCTACGAGATGGCGTTATTAATATAGACTATATTTAAAATATTGTGATATTTTTGAAATATGACATTGATTATAGCTATATACTTTATGGGATTTTAAACTTTTTCTTAAGAATATATCATAATTATTTTATATCATAATTAAGATATAAGAGTATAAAAATCCAGTTCGTATAGATCATATACAAATGTATATGTAAAGCTCTCCCAATATTTAATTATATATGTATATTTATTAGGGTGGCCCTAATATACATATAAAAAATTATTTTATTAAAATTTGATACGCTCATTCTATAGAACTGTAGGAAGTAGAAAAAAAATTACCCGTATTTCTTGTTTATTTGATTGGTTTTCTATATTCTATATTTCTAATATAAAATCGTTAAAAATAAATATTTTTAGTGCTTTAAAAAATTCTTTAAAATATTCCCTCGAGAAATAACAATCTTATAGATACTTTTTTTTTCCTACAATTCAGGGTGTTAAGTACTGAAACCAAATTTTGGACCACCCTAATATGTATTTATTTAAAGAATATTTTATAGATTATTTATAGCAATCATTTCATGCAATTTTAAACAAAAATATTTTTGTTGCTTTATGTCGAACAGAAAAAATAAATAAAATAAAATAAAAACATTTTGCTTATTTAGTCTCTCTCGTTCTCATTGATGCAAGTTAACATTTTCGGTAATTAAGAACACAAACGTTTGAAAAATCTCGACCGAATGATGCCGCCTGCGCAGCAATCAAAACAAAAAAATTTATTTTATTTTTAATTATTTATTGTAATATATTTATTTTTCATTTTTTTTTTCGATTCTCTAATTTCTGACTCATAATTGTTTGAGAGTATTGTAAATTAGTTAGTTATAGCCATATAAAATGACAACGACAAGACAAGAATAAAATGTGGCGACATAAAGTACAAATTTGGACAATTAATTGCATATAGTATATGATACATATATATAAGATACTTGCATTAAGATATGTTAGACAGTTTGTACAATCAAATAAAATAAAAAATACACAGCTTATGCTCCATAAAACAAGTTGGTACTTCATTTTATTTATTTGGAATAACCGCTTGGTGTCAAGAGAAACTGCCGCTTGTAAAACTCATAAATAACATTTATATTGACAGCAAATACATAAATATGAAATCATTGTAAGTCTCTATGGATAATTTTGGGCAAAAAACATTTACGTTAAATTTAAGTCACAGTCCAAAAAACACGAATATGTTAGTTTGTAAATTCCCTAGATGCAATGCTAACATTTTTTTAAATTTTGAAATTCACATTTTCCAGAAAAAATTACTAAGATTTCTTTCGTCACACACCCACCCAATTATCATCAAAACCACTATGCGAATCACTTTCCGTATATATACATAAATAAGGCATATAGCTATAGTATTTTTATACCCTATTATATTCAATTTTTTTTTAAATAATCAGTAGAACATGTAGGCTATTCTAGAAAAGTTTAATATACCTTTTAGTAAGCATCAAAATTTCTTTAAAAAAAAAAAAAGATGAGATCAAGTCTTCAAAATTATTGTAGATACTACATTTTTAGTGGAAGCACCAATGGACTAGAAATCTGAAGCGGAACACGAATCCCATGGATCCTGGTGGGTCCTTGTGCGAATTTCCATTCCATTGCACATCTCTACTAAACCAATTAAATTCAACGTAGCATAATCGAATTTCAACCAAATCGAACTATAAAAACAACGATAGCTACAGAGCATCACATAGTCGCGCCTACTACTACTCTTGCTTGTTTTTTAACAGCCACATAAAATTTTTAATATGACTCACCTGATTTTTGGCTGCATCACCAATTAAACGTTCCGTATCGTTAAATGCCACATAGCTGGGTGTTGTACGATTACCTTGATCATTGGCAATAATCTCAACTTTATTATTCTGCCAGACACCAACACAGGAATAGGTGGTACCCAAATCAATGCCAATTGCTGGAGTTTTACTCATGTTGTTGCTGTTTCTTCTTGGTGTTGTTGTCGATGTCCTCGGTGTCTGTTTTGTTGGTGATGTCCTAGTTCTCGTCGTTTTACCTAATTTTGTTGTCTGTGGCATATGCGCCTACACAGTTGCAGCAACACGAACGAATGTCGTTTTTAAACTGATTGGTGCACCCGATGTACACTGTAATTTTTATATGTGCAGCGGCGACGGCGGCGTTGTTTCGAATCGAGAGCGCAAAAATACTCTTGATGAGAAGATCGTTTATTTTTATTTTATTTATTTATTTATTTGTTATTTTATATTGCGAATTTTGAACGAAAAATCTATAAAGCGCACAGCCGAAATATATTTTTCACGCGCTCTTCTAGTATTTTATTTTTTTTTATGCTGAATTTTAAAAATTTTAATTATATCAGAAAACTTTTTACACGCACGAAATAATTTTGTTCCAGAATGTTTGATAGATATTTTTTTTGTAAAATATAAAAATAAAGATTTCTAAAAAAAAAATATAAAAAAACGCGTGGATGACTTGTTATTGTCTAAAAATAATTTAACAAAATTCTTTTGCGTGGGCGATATTTTGACGCGAAAATTATGATGGCTAATACCCAAATTAAACTTAAATATTTTTTTTTTTTTTAACATTTTAGTTGCGCGTAAAGTGCTGCAATAAGTGTAAGAAGTTGTTTAACGCTTGCCCTTTTTCTTCTTTTTTTGCCCATCGGGCCAGGCAAAACCACGCGATTTTAGTACATCCTGTAATGAGTTATATTTTCAGTTTAAAAGTTTTTTTTTGGAAATAAAATTTGAATCTACGCACCTGCACATTGTGACAAACATAGTAAGCATTCTCCATAGCTGCATCGTTAAAAATATCACAGCCAATTGCTTTGCCCACACCGCCTTTCTTTTTGCCACCTTCCTTTTTCTTTTTCTCCTCGCCGGCACCTTCACCGCTGCCGGTGTTACTGGACGTAGAATCTTTGCTATTACGTTTTTTCTTACTTTTTCCAACCATTCTATTAAACTAAACTAAAACTAGAAATTTACACTTAAACAAAAAACAATAACTACGGTCGCCTGGCAACATCAATAATACTTGTATATGTATTGACTATCTTCTTAGCTGTTCATAATAATTTGGCCAAACTATTGAGGTAATCCAATCAAGATACGAAGATACGCGTGTATATACGCCAGGATCTTTAATACGACAATATGTTCCGTAAGATGTAATACCCACTAAATAGTATCGAAAACGTTTACGACGTCGACGTCTTTCGAGATTCAATTGTAACGGACCGCCAGAGTCGCCCTGAAATTATTTTTATAATAAATATATAAATATATATAAAATATAAATACTAACCTGGCATGTATCACGATTCTTTTCATAGTCAAGCGCACATATTTGACTTTCGACCACGCCGTAGGGTGCTCCATCATCGGCAGGTAGCGTGCTATTACATTGTGCTGTTGGCACTATAGATAGATCCAGTTCAGTTAGTATATTCGTGGGTGCTTCTGCAAATCCAGTAGAACCATAGCCCATTGTATATACTTTTGTATAGGGTATTTCATTTTTTACCCAGAGTCGTATGGGGCGTACGAACCAAGTGAATCTGTAGATTAAATATAAGCCAAATTAGTATGTATGTACATTTAAAATATAATGATTTAAAATATAACGATTTTCTATACTATTTGCTTTTGATAAACTCCGGAGGGTCTCCGAGCTAATCGGTTTTTACGATAGACGGACAGATGCATATAAAATGTCTTACTTTACATAACAATATAGAGCCCATTCATCTATACTTACTGCACCGGTCTATTAAGCTCTATAAGTCCAATATCATAATAATAATACTCCATATTATATAATGGATGCAAGTGGATTTGTGCTACACGACGTCGTTGTGGCAAAACATCAGCTTCCCATTCTTTTAGACGTATATCACCAAGTTTAACTATGTCAGGTGGTCCACTGAAATATGCAGACATATTTATAGTTTAACGTAAAAATTATATAGAAATCTTTTTAGAATACTTACCCATGTGAGTGTAAGCAATGAGCTGCTGTGAGCACAAAGTATTCACTAATCAAACTTCCTCCACATTTGTAGTCGATTTCGCGGGTGCTACTACTGCGAAATCCGAGTGCTGCCTAAAGAAGAAAAAAATCAAACAAAATATTTGGAAGAAATGAATAAAGTAAAAATATAAACATTTCAGCTATTTGGCTTATATAAATGCAAAAATCCGGTTTTACAATATAGCAGCAATCTTTTTTTATAAATAAAAAAATTATACTCGACTTTTTTTTTTTTTTTTTTTTTATTCAATACCATGTGCGGATACTGTCCGGGTGCGACAACGGATCTTCCATTAAAATCATCGTGTAGTGCTGCAGCCTCATCTGTTTCATTTACTTTTTTATCAATATCATTAAAGACAATGGAATAGTTATGGTAATGACGTTGTGGTGGCGCATGAGGAGCATACCATTCGTTGTGTCCAAAAGGTGTAAATGGAATGCGATCAGAAGAATGATGCACTAATGGTGGACGTTCCCAGCGTCTGCAATATAAAATTGAATTATGTGTGTTTTCGAGCCATAATATTTTATTCCTATCTTACCTTTTATGTACCGGACGAAATTGTGGCGAGTCAGGAAATACTATTTAATCACTGCGTTGTGTATTTAAACTAGAAAAGCTAAAAGTAAAAATTAAAAGAGCCAATGTAAATTCAAACGTCATCGCTTTAATTTCTAAATTTAAGCAAAACATTTGTTTTGCGACGTTTTGCTTTGAGCTTCGAATTTTAACTGTCTCTCGTGACTCGTTGTGGTTTTGCAAAAAATTGGGAATACTTTAATTTATTAAAATTTATTTTTATTTCTAATTTTTTTGTTGTTGTTCAATATGCATTAATTAATTACTGAATGTTTATATATATGTACATATGTATTTTTTTTACGTTTTGTATAATGAGACAAAATCATTATGCATAACGAAAAAGTTTGCAATAAATTGAAGATATATTTGAGTAGCGTTGAGTCAGATCACTTCGATTAAATAGATCTTTTTATTAGACGATTGTCTTTACCGTACAATATTTATTAAAGTATAGGGTATAAAAACGTCACACAGGTCGATTTGGGTAGATCCACAATAGAGCTACATATACGAAGAGGTGAAATAGAACTTAGACTTCAAAGATTTTTTATTCAATTAACGATTGTTTAAAAAAAAAATCAAAACTTTTAAATTTATGAAAGCATATGTCAAAACCAAACCAAACATTTTTGTAATTTTGAAAATGGGAATACGGTCGATCAGTTAAATGTATAGATTCTACATACATATGTGTACCTATAAAAGTGTTTAACTAGGTATTTTACGTATAGAGTTT
This sequence comes from Leucophenga varia, assembly GCA_018903435.1. Classification (NCBI taxonomy): domain Eukaryota; kingdom Metazoa; phylum Arthropoda; class Insecta; order Diptera; family Drosophilidae; genus Leucophenga; species Leucophenga varia. The sequence continues at coordinate 3,412,765 of JAEIFJ010001414.1, forward strand.
TTAAGCTTCGGTTATGCCAAAGGAGTTAGACTCTCTTGTTTTGAGTGAGATGCGCCAAAACCGTTATAACAAAAAATATCAACATCCAAATACAAAAAAAAAAAAACAAAAAATAATAAGAGAGAATTACTTTAAAAAAAATCATGAACATTGATAACTCTTACCAGATTTAATGTAAATGTTTTACAATTAATGTCGTTTTATTTTGTTTGGATACTTCTTGAATATTTTTTGGCTCAATTATGTTATAATATTGAAAATTCCCAAAGTGGCTTTCACAACCAAGTAATGCACTTTTTTTATACCAGAGCGATTATAATTATCTATTTTCTTCACTATAGACCGATGCAAGGTAAGTTTTGCTTATATTTGTTGCTTCTTATCCACATTTTCGACTAAGTAATTGCGATTCCTAGCGCTAGATGCACCGTCACAACGGCAGAACAACTTTCAGACGAGCATTAATAAATACACTTTGGAGCCGCAACAATGGATACAATACGTAAACCAACAGCAATATCAAGATGACGGCGACTCAGAGGAGAAGAAGGAAGCAGCGAAACAGCTGACAACACAATCAGTTGTCGCTTCAACATCTCCATTAAGAATGCATTCGCTTGCTGAAGATGATGCAACGCTGCATTTAAAATTCGGTGACGATACCACTGCAGCCTTGGGTATTGCAAGTTCAACGCTACAGGATGAGGGTTCATTTTGTCGTCGCAAGTTTGATGGACGCAGCGGCTATTGTATTCTTGCGTATCAGTGTCTGCATGTGATACGTGAATTTCGTGTGCATGGCACAAAGATCGATATTTGCGGTTATCGTAGAAATATTCCGGTAATATGTTGTCCTTTAGCGGACAAGCAGGAAGACGATGTACAACGTATTAGCGCTTTAAGTGAGGCACGAACAAATTAATGAACTAAAGCAGAAAATATATTATTTTGTATATTTTTAGAATGCCAAGATTACCATGATGCTGCAAAAGGTTTAAAACTGGGCACATCGCGTAGCTTTTCAGGCAAGCACTGCGTCTCCAGTGTTCCTATGATTGTAGGCGGTGATATTACACAAGAAGGAGAATTTCCACACATGGCCGCTCTGGGATGGACACAACACGACGTAAGCAACGAAATAAAATGGGGTTGTGGCGGCACATTGGTTAGCGAATATTATGTCTTGACTGCTGCACACTGTGCTACTTCGGGTAGGTAAGTTGCATTTATCAAAAATTTAAATATCTCATTATAACTTATACATGTACATATGTATGTATGTGTTCTGTTAATTTTTAAGTAAACCACCCGATGTGGTGCGTCTGGGCGTACAACAATTGAACGAGGGAAATGCTACGCAGCAGGATATTAAGATATTGCTTATTATACTGCATCCAAAATATCGTTCGTCATCGTACTATTACGACATTGCGCTTATGAAGCTTACCAAGCATGCAATTCTAACGCCGCGTGTACGTCCAGCATGTTTATGGCAGCTGCCGGAGTTAGATGTAAAGACAACTGTAGCGGCCGGTTGGGGACGCACTGAGTTTTTAGGCGCAAAATCAAATGAATTACAAAAGGTTGATTTAGATGTAATTGAGCAAAAACTATGCAAAGAGTTGTACCGTACAGAGCGTCGTCTACCTCGCGGTATCATCGATGAACAATTTTGTGCTGGCTATTTACCAGGAGGAAAAGATACGTGTCAAGGTGATTCGGGCGGACCGTTACATGCTGTTTTACCGGAATATAATTGTGTTAGTTTTGTTGTGGGTATTACTTCTTTTGGTAAATTCTGTGCTGCACCGAATGCGCCAGGAGTCTATACAAAGATTTATTCATATCTGGATTGGATCGAAAAGATTGTATTTCGTAATTAGTATTAATAAAAGATGTTTAGGATTTTAAGCATTCTTTATCGAATTTAAATTACAGTTGGAAGCATTCATTTCCAAGTTCCTTTGTAGGGTACAAACGTATTCAATGATTTCGCGCTTAACTCAAAAAATGAAAACAAAATTTTTAAATACAAAACACAATCTGTACAATATATGCTGTGCAAAACATTATTGAATAATTAATGAAGAATCATGGTAAAATTATTAAAAGAGGTGTAGTATTTCATCAAAGTACTCACGTATTACAAAACGTATTGATGGGTATCAAGTATGCGTATATGTAATTGTATCAACGTATGTAGGTGCGTACCTGTGTATTAAAGTCCATGAATAAAGGTGTAGATAGTATTGCGATTGTTTACTCTTTTTTACTTCCTTAATATGTTCAGTATATTAGATAGAGAAGATAATAAAAGAATTTTTTTAGTTAATTATTGTCGACTGCAAATATATGAAATTATAATTCAACGTTTTTTTTTCTCTAAACCCATTTCTGGTATTTTTTGGTATGTTTTACATATACCGCAATTTCAAGTCGCGCTTATTGTTGTCCTCTTTTCATGTTGTGTCTCGTTGCTGCTGTAGTAAATTACAATTATTTTATTTTATGTTTATTAAAAGTGTAAAAAAAAAACATTCTGTCATCGCTTGTTAGTTTATGTACAAAGTTTTCAAGTTAACACATACTTTCATACACATTAAACAAACAATTGAACGAACAAACAGTAAACCAATTTGTGGCGCTCGGAATTGGGGATTTTGTAGGCAGCTGCGTCCGCAATCGTCGAAAGCATAAAAAATGCTGCAATTAAATGATAACACATCGATTATATATAATCAGAATGACATCGTCATCAATACGTAAGTTAAGTTTTAGTTGTGTATATTCAATATAATAAAATAATTATAATTTCTTAGTGTTGATGGCGTTGGTCATGTCATTCGTTCAAACAGTAAAGTACTTCTGCTGCAGGAACTGCAAAACAACGATGCCATTGCGCTTACAACAATGCCGGTGCAGTCGTTAACAAATACAAACAGCTTTACATACATAAATGATATAAATTTGTTTGATAACAATAATAATGATGTTGGCGATTATCAATATAACGGTAACGGTATATATGAATTTATCCCAACTCAAAATGTGAGGTAAGTGTGCATTGTATTTTTTAGTTGTTTCTATTTTTTTGATGTGTCATGGAAAGTTTAAGAGATTTTGTGGTTCGTTTATTTGCAAATTGCGTGAAATTTACTTGAATTCAAGGTTTGTGTTTATGTTTTTTATTTATGAAATTCGATATTCACAAAAAGGTTGAAAAAGAAAATGCTTAGCCCAAAGAATATGGTTGTTGTGGAACCAATTAAAAAAATAACTTTAATAGGTATATATTTAACCAATTATCTTGTATATACATAATACATCTTAAAAACCAACTTATGTAACCAACTGCATTGCAAGAGATTTTTGTGACATCGTTGTTTGTGTACAAGTTAAACTACCACTTGTAGAGCAGGAATTAATTTACCTCATTTTATTTACTTGTCATTCGCATATATTACTTAATTTATATACATAAATTAGTTTTATGTATATTTTTAATGTATTTTATGTAATATCATTCTAATATAAGTATTTAATAAAACATTGAATGTTTTTAAATGTAAAACGCTAAGTATTGCAATTTGTAAACAATCATGCATCATGCTGTATGATTTGTTCATGCCGTCATACTCAACACATCATGCAAGCGCATGACGCATGACGAAGAAGAAGCAATTGTCCATGTTTGAGCACGCAGTTTCTTAGATGTGTTTGTCTTTTCTTGCAAAAATATTTAAATTTGTTTAAAGAACATATTTAAAACGTGTGAATACAAGTTAAATTATTATTTTTTACTATGTCGTGGCATAAAGTTTGGTATGATAAAAACGTTTCTTGCTATTAAATTAGATTTGCTTTATATTTGAATGAATATTTACATGCATTCATATGTAAATGCGTGCGCGCTTTGATTAAAACATTTTGTTCTTTTATTTTCTTTCATTAAATGCAGCATCACAGATACCGGCGTACTGGAGCCTGGTAGAGAAATTAACGTAATAACATTTAAGCAAGATGTTTTAAATGTTTCGGATGCATCTACAGTTGAGGGCAGTATTGAAAATGATGCAGAGGATGGCGCCGCCAGTGTGTAAGTGCAACAAATTGCAGATAATTTATTATTTTTAATGTTTCTTGTGCAAAGCTATTTTTATTATGTCTGTTGCAAAAGTTATCATAAGTACTTCTTCAACAGTTTGCATTGATGCGGCACTTGAATATTATTTTTGTTTGCTCGATCTTAACTACGTCTTACATAAAGATCGTTTCTAAAAGATAGCAAGGCTTATCAGGAGCGATAATCATGTTGGACTTTCGTATACCGTAAACTTTACATATTTTTATTGCTTTGTGCAATATAATTAAACAACTGTAGAATAGGTACAGGGTTTCTTGAAGTCGATCCTACTCAGCAATGAGCAAAAGTGATAAATCCGCGTTTCATAGTATTAAATATGTAGTATAGTCATGATCAATATCCAAATCGTAGTAGGCATCTCCGTCGATTATGCATTATTCTCTGTTTTCATATAACTTTTATTAATAAACACATATTTTTTTTCAGTGCTGATGAGCCCTTTACCTATCTTCAAGGATTAAATGTAAGTTCAAATTTAAATATGCAAAAATTATTTTTTTTTGTATAATACATTTTATTTTCTTTTTATTTTTTGCAGTCGGATAATTTAATGAACTTCAGTCAGGTAATAATTATTTAAGTGAAAACCTTAATGTTAGATCGCTTTGTATAAGTATGAGCAAAAAACTCATGACAGCCGAGAGCACATCATTTACCAGCGAAACGTTTATCTCTAGCAAACCGAGTGGCATTATTTTGTATTTAATTGTGCTCACTTGTAAGGAAAACATTTGCACTGCCTGCTTGAAACGTATATCGGCATATTGTAGTTTTATAGTTTGTAGCAGGTAACCAGTGTCCTGAGACTGTTTTGAGAAAAACAAAAACAAAAGATGTTTTTAAATGTATAGTTTTACGCAGCTCACAATTATAACTGTATGCCTACCTCTAAAAGTATGCTGTTACAGAGATACGCAAGCCATGTTACTTCAAATAAGGATATAAATAGAAACACTAAATTTGTAAGCGCTGTAAAAACATCATAGGCCTCTTCATTGATAAAAGTATTCGCAATGGCATGATACTGATTAAAGAAACCAACTGTAATACCGAGCAGATTGCAGAGTAGTGAACCTACAAGCGAAAGTGACATTAGCTCCATATAATCGGTTGTTTCGCGACAAACTAGTGAATACTTTATCGATAGCTCGTCCAATATGTCAGCCATCTCACAGAAACGTTGCATACGATAATACGGTTTTTGTAGTTTCAACTGCAACGGCGTTTGTAATGAATTTGCTTGTTGTGACAGCAATTTGTAGTTTAAAATTTAGCGCTGCTAGAATTTGTTTTGCCATAAGCATTGCCCCGAAATAGCAATTATTTAATAGACTGGAGACAACAATTGGTAGTAGAATATGAAGCGTCCAAAGTAAATTACGTTCCGGATAGTTGCGCCACTGCTGTAGTATTAGCGTAGTTTCTATAACCAGTGGAAATAGGCAGGCACGCATAATAGCCAAATAAACTGCACGCTTAACGCGTGTGACATCCATATCAAAATAATTAACCGTTTCAAAAAGTGGCACAGCATTAAGAAATTTAATCGATTTCTTAGTTCGTAAAAATTGTGCAATATAGTTTGTAATGGCAACCACTGCATTCATATAACCATAAAGTTTGGCTGCATCACGTAGATTTAGTTTGTTTGTAAAATAATCGGTGTACAATTGATGCGCATAGATTACTATAAAACTAAGTGTAAAGCAGACGCTGTACGTTAAGTAAGCCTTGGAAAAAGAAAATCTTTTCGCGTGCGTATAACGTATGGCGAAAAGTCCGAAAACCGTTAGTAGTCCAAATCCTGTGGTCAAGAGTAATTTAAGTACTTGCTCACGTTTCATTGTAGCTCCTGCTTGCGACAGACGACATCGATTACTAATTTTTTGTTTGGTACACATTTTGGTAAATTGGAAATTAGGGACATTTTAGGCATTGCGTGCGTTAAAATCAAGATAAAATTTATCAGGTTTAATTGTATCCTAATTTATTTATCTTAATTTATGAATTTTTATATATTGGTAGTTAGTTTGCTGTTTATAGTTTTAGTTTGCCAGTTCAATATTATTCGAAAGGATTCAGTGACCGAATGAGTAAATGTGTGCTGGTAGAATGGATATTCCAAATTGTATAAAACTGGTCTGATGCTATTGTTAAGACGTTTTGTAATATTAAGTAATTTACTAAGAATACAAAAAATTTAATATTTAGTTTGTTTACGTGACGTCGAGTGCCATAGCTATGTCTGTCCGTTGGTTTATCGTAGAGGCTGTGTGAAAGCACTCGATGAATTTATCTGCGTCCGTACACGCCATAGTCTTTCACCAATTTTGTAAACACTTTTTGAAAGAAAAATATTAGATATGGTATAAAGTAGTAGTATGTTGGCTATTTCTAAAAGTAGGCGTGGCACATTGATTTTAAGCGAATAAATCGCGCAGCTCCAAACCAAAGATTCCGTTCGTCAATTGTGTCAGTCCGACTCCCCTTTGGTCCTTCTTGTACTATTAACTATACTCTACACAATTTAAAAGTTTTCAAAAACATTTCTTTTCTTAACCTTTTTCACCGAGTTCTAAATTATTGGCCAAAATATTTTGATAAAGAATACAGCACAAGTCCTCTAGGGCATCTTAATTAAAGGTTTGGCGAGACTTTCTCTTATAGGGCGAAGATAATCAGTTTCCACGAAAGTATTAAAAATTGTAAAAAAGTTTAAATCTTTTTAAAGCAGACCTTATAAATCGGTGAATATTGCATTTGTTTTTATTGTTCATTCAATCGTCTTATTTTATATCATTTTGTGCTTGCGCTAACATGTTTAAAACTGATAATAAGTCAATGAACAAGTGCACAGTGGGGCATGTCTTATGCAAAAAATTATTTTTATCTTTATTATACCTGTATCTGAATTATAAGATAGACAGAGACAGAGAGATATTAAATGAGAATACTACCTACGCGTGCTGTAGTACCGAACGACATTCCTTCTTTTGCAAATGACTAAGCAAAAAATAAAATTAGCTATCAGCCAGTCAGCGACAGAATTTCACAACTAGCGTAAAAATATTCCATTGAAGAGGAAACGAGAAAGCACACTTGTGACGTCACTAATGGAAGTTTCCCCTACATGAATTTCGTTTAGCTTTAAGCGAGTCAAAAAAAAGAAAACAACAACAAAAAATAACGTAAACAAAAACAAACTTGTTGCTTCAAAACAACAAAATTGATGAATGACTGATCAAATGACAGAATGTGTGACTGGTTGAGTGTGTGCACACAGTGCAAATGAATGAAAGCAAACTTGTCAGTGCGCGTCCAGTTAGTCAGTTAGACAAGGAATACCGCAGCAAGATGAAGCTTTGTCATTTCCTTAAGAACGATGTGCGTAAAATAAATCAAAATAAATATTAAAATAATTATTAATGCATTTATTTAATATTTTTATTTTATTGAAAATAATTTTTTTTTTTTTTTTTTTGGTATCTTCAACAGCAATCCGCTTTGCAGGAGTTAATGCTTAATGAACGCACAGATATAAAACCGGTGAGTAAAATGTTTTAAAATTTTATTTAAAATAAAATTTAAATAATTTGTAATTGTATTAATTTTGCAGAAAATCGATACGCTACCCTCGCTAATTGATCATGATTATGGCGGCTATAATTTTGAAATGATGCTTATACAACCCAATAAATCACCATGGATGCATTCGGAATTATTAAATAAGATCTACATACGAATGAATCAAACATTCAATATTGATGTTGTCTTCAGACCGAAAATGCCAATACAACAAATGCGTTTACGTGCATTCCTGTGCTTCGTTAAGGAAGTTAGTGAACCAGTGCTACGTTGCCAAAATCATCAAGCCAAAGATTGTACGTAATAAAGCAAAGAATTTAAATTTTCAATAGAATAATATAGATTTTTATTCTATTATCGTGTTCCGTCTGTGTGCCTGTTGCTATGTTGAATACAGTCAACAAAAATAAAAGCACTCTCTTTGATATTTTCAATTTCATTTTTAATTGAAATTGTATAAATTTATATTAAATTTAATGAAATTATCGATATTCTCGTACTGTGTATATATACAGTTGCAGTCCGAAAAATAGTTGTGCTGCTAACCACAAAGCATACTCACATTTTTTTTTCTAAATAGCTTTCCATAAGGTTTTTTTGGCCTTATTTTTTAAAAAAAATGTATTAAATTTTTATTTACTTTTACAGCATCAAATAATCCACAAGAGCGACAGAACCTTTTGCGTTGTGATAATCCAGCAACAGAGTATAGTGGCAGCCAAACAGGCAAAAGCATTGTTGATCGCATGTCGCTGCTAGTGCCTCTTACGATGACTGCAACCAAGAATGATACAGTAGTGCGACAGACAACCGCATTTAAGTTTACATGTCAAAATTCATGCTTTGGACGCAAAGAGACAAGTTTAGTGTTTTGTTTGGAGAATATGGAGTGAGTATATAAAAGTAGTTTTTATATTTTAAAACATATTTAACCCAAATTTATTTTTCTTTGTTTTATCAGAGGTGAAATTCTTGGACAACGCGTGCTTGATGTTAAGATTTGTAGCTGCCCTAAACGTGATAAAATTTCGGATGAAAGACATTTGCCCGGCGTTGAAAGTAATAAGCGTAAAAGTGAAGATGGTGCGTTTTTTGAATATTTCTTTTTTCGGAACATATTTAAAATTGTTTTTTTTTTTTTTTTTTTCGTTTACATTATAGACATAAAACCAAATTCCAAGCAACGCAAGTTGAATCCGTTGCCATTTTTATTAAAAGAAGACTCTAACCAAAGTGATACGGCTGATCAGAGTGATTCATCTGACGGTGATGAATTTGATGTGCAGCGTACTGGAAAAGCGCGTTATCGTTTGACTTTTACTTGCAATGATAAAGAGCATTTACTGCAGCTATTAGACGGCATGCATGATAAAGCCGGCGGCGCTATACTACGTGATCCAAAGCGCGCTAATTTACACTATTACTATGCTCAAAAAATTACGAACTTAAAACGTAAATAGCAAAAAAAAAAATTAAAAACTGAAAACATTTTTAATAAATTCAATTTTTTTTCTATTCCAGGTCGTGCCAGAAAGTTGCCTTAATGTTCAACATAATTTTAAGCTTTATAAAATGTACATTGTTAATGCATTCTGTTCGGATTTTGAAAATTTCTGTGTTTTTTTTTTTTACAATTACATCACAATATCGTGTTCTACGATATTTAGAACAAACAAATGTATCTATCTAGTACAAATTTTTTTTTTAATCTGAACAAGAATTTATAATAAAATTATATTTTTCATTGAATGTAATTAATTAATTTTAAGTGTAAAATTATAATTCAATTTTTTTATAATAATTCCAAATTTAATAACTAAAAATTATTTTGATTTTGTTAAACTTGAAACAAAATTGATTGAAATGTAACATAGATTTTTGTGAATTGTTTAAACGTTTTTGTATTAATTTTTTTTTACATATTTATAAAAATGATATGTAAACTGTTTAAAGCAAATTAACGATTTTTACAAGAGTTGGTGTTGAACGTTTAGTTTATGACGCACAATTGAAAGTAGACGTTCACTAAAAAAAATATTTATTAAAATGTAATAATCTAAATAAGCGTTTAAATGTTAAGAACTTGAAGTTTTTTGGTTAAGTTTATGATTAAATTTATACATAAATAAATGGGGAAAATAAAAATAAATATACATATACAATATTTTTATATATCTTTGAACTAATTGGCTGCGTACATTGACATTGCTAGCGATGTTGAGGACATATGTTACAGTCTGTTGCTGCAACTGCACTCTTAATTTTTTATAGCTTTTAGTTTTGTTTATATAAATGCAACCACAAAAATGCCAAGCATAATGTAGTGTTTTTCTTTTTTTTTTTTTTAATTGTATTTAAAAAATAAAAAGGAATTACACATCGTTTTGTCGCTGCGCATGCGTTGCTGTTATTAGCAAACGAACACATGTGCGAAATTGTGCAGAGCTAAAAAACAAAACACAGATGCTTGTGGCAGCATGCGTTGCTGTTTGCCACATGCTGCACAGAGCGCAATGACCTAGGACAACGCTAGCAAGATTGTCTAATGTTGCTGGCTGGCTGGCTGGGTGCTGTACCAAAACAAAAATTTTTACAATATCGTTTTCGATATTGACGCAGAACGTTTGGTGTGTGCATAGACATCTAAAAAGTCGATCGTTTTATCTATGCTGTCTAATTATCCAATCTTATTTATGTTTTTAAAATATAAGTAAATTAACAAAGAAAAATATTTTATTATAAAATTGAATAATTAAATAAATTAAGTCTCATCTCATTGAGATTTGAAAGAACAAAAAAGTATGCCTTAAAAACTGAGATATTCTCAGAGAGTATCTGGCTTCTTTTGAATTTATGTAACATATCCATAGCGTTCGCCACTAGTCTGCGCATGCGTCGCTGCACTTTGGCTAACGAAACAACAACAACAAAAATATGCAAAATTTGTAGTCTTAAAGTGAAACTAAAACTTTTGCATTTAGCAAATGACATCGAAATTCATGCAACGGCGGAAGTGGCTTAAAACAATAGTTTTGCCATTTTTGTTTAGTTTATAAACTTTTCAGACGACACCTTGGATTGCATGCGAAATTAGTTAAGCGCAAATAATAAAATCTACTCAAATTTCACACTCAAATTGCGTACTTGAAACTCGACTCTTTTAGCTAGTCTCAATGTGAGTGAAGATTGAAGAATAACTCGTTTTGTGTTCGTAAATGAGTTAAATTTCTTTTTGTTGCGATTTATTTTTGTTGTGACTATGTAAGTGTGTTGGTGTAGGTGTTGGCGGGGGAGTACCGCTGTCACAGTTAGGTCGCAGTTGTTAACTGCTGCTACGTTTATTAATTGTTTTTTTTTTTGTTTTTATTTTTGTTTTTTTTTCTTTGTTTTGCAATTGCTTATTTTCTTTGCGCTTATTCTCAGCTTTCGAACTTAAAAAAAAAAAAAATAAGAAAATAAAGCGATCTCTCTTTTTGACGTTCTCAAAGTAGAAAGTGTCTGAAACAAAAAAAAAAAAAAAAAAGTTTACAATGTGCATTTCTTGTTGTTGCAAGTCGTTGGCACAGTGACGCAATATATTGCATCGATGTGATTCATTTCATATGAAATTAAATTAACTTTAATAATTATTGAGTAGCTAGTGATTTGCACAATTATTAAATTATGAGCAATATTTATAATCATTCGTTCTGTAGCTCACAGTTTAATTGGTGCAGTTATATATTGTTTAAACCGATATGTTGTTTGGATAGGTCTCAACTAGAGCCCTGCATCGATTAACTTAAAAAACAGATATAATCGAGTCTTGACTTACTTGAGCCAATGACTCGAATAGCCGAAAGATTTGATTTAGTTCATATTTTTACTCGAATAAACGAATAATCTATAAATCGGGTATCCGTGGTTTCGGTTATCCGACCGAACTTAACCTTTTCGTTCGGTTATTCGAATCGTCTTTTATTTTATTGTTCAGGGCTCTAGTCTCAACCGAACGCTACCTCCGGTAATGCCACCCGATTTTATAACCATTGAAAAATTGTGGGCATTGCTAGACAATATCATCTGTAAACCCATGATACCAAACCAGGAGAAGCTAATAAAGTATTTATTAGAGGAACGAATCAAAATAAAGCCCGGAGATCTAATATATTGGTGGAATCAATGCCAAATGGTCTGAAACCATAAAAACTGGATGTTGGTACTATTTTTGTTTTTAGATGATAAATTGGTAAAATATAATTTTAGGACTACAAATTGAGACTCCTTAGTTTTTTTTATATGGTATGTTGCACTGTTTCCAAGACAGATCGTTTTATATTTTTATCAAATCACTGCATCAAATAAGCTGTCAGATACTGTAGGTCTCAAGTAGTCAAGTATTACTCAATTTATGACATATTAGAAAAACCAGGAATTTATCTAAACATTTTTCTAAAAAATTTTAAAATAATAAATATTTACAAGTATATAGATATATTTGTATATATGACTAAATCCAGCAGAGAACGAGATGAACGGGTCTGTCTGTCTGTCTTTCATTCGCTTGGTTATAAAGATAATGCCTTTCGAAATTTATTCTCTTGTGACGAACATTTAAGCTTCGATTTAATGGAAGCTAAAGTTTTATCTTTGCCGAGTTTCTATTATGTATTTCGAATTGATTTCAGAGTCGTCAAACTAGCGTCACATTTCTTACTTATCAAACGAAGTGTTTCATTTAATTTTTTTTATAATATTAAAGTATTAAGATTTTAAAGTACCGCGCAAACATTTGCACCACGGTGCATACCAAGTTGAAAAATTAAACAAACCATAAAACAAAACCGACTTCAGGTGAAACGGCACATACAAACTCACCTATAAGTATTCATAATAACTAATATGATACATAGTTTCACTCACAAAGCTAAAAAAACACTCAAGAGACAATCTTACGTATCTAAACGTACTAACTTTGGGAGCAAAAGATACAAAATGTATCTACATGCTTTATAAAAGTGAATATACAGTCTGTCAAGAATAAGTTTACACAAGTTAAAAATTAAATTATTGTTAATTTTTTGTAATGTAGAGTTTGAATTTAGACCACCTTAACCGCTCTTTATGCGTTTCTTAAACAATATTTTAGCCAACAGATTAAACTGCATTTTTTTTTGAATATTAAAGGCTTTTATCTTTTATAGATTTTAAGTAACTTTCATTCTTGACAGACTGTATGTACCTAGATACATTTTGAGATAACGGCTGGCTGGCTGGCTGTCGCTGACGATATAAAAAAAAGTTACTTGGCAAGCTGCGTTTTTCAACAATGTCGTCGGCGTTGAAGCCGTTATAGCTGGTGTAGCTGTTGTTGTCGTTGCGACTTTTATTATTATTATTTTTTTGTTGTTTTTGTTGGCATCATTGCCGTTGTTGTTGTTGTTGTTGTTATTGTAGTCGCCAAAAACAATACAATAAACGCGCAGAAGCGTTTTGCTTGTGACAACGAGCGGTTGATCGTGTTCGGACGTTTTTTTTTTAAATAAAAATATTTTATATTTCGATATTTATTCCCGGTGTTCGACGGCGTAGCTTCACGTTACACATTAGAGTGTGTTCCCGCTTTTTAAGCTTGAGACAAAAATAAATATATATATATATTCTGGGTGTGTGTGTGTGTGTTTAGTGAAGTGACAAAAAGTATCTACAAAAAGTTAAGAAAATATTTTATCAGACGCATTGTTGCATTTGTTTTTGTTGCAGAAAAAATAAAATATTTAAATTCGTTAAGTGAAAATGGTTGAAACTGCTACAACAACAACAATAACACGCACAACCACAACAACGCCAGTACCAGCTGCTGCCACCACTGTCAACATTGGTGGAAATGCCCCACCCAATCGTGCAAGTGGAACTACAGCGCAAGCGCGAACTAACGATGAGACAAAACGCGGTCTATTTAATCTGAAGATTATCGTTGCATTTCTATTGCTGCCGTTTATATTGTTCGCTGTGCTACTGAAACATCTGTTAGATTATCTTTTCGGTTTAGGCATACGCGAGAAGGATGTACGCGGTAAAGTTGTACTGGTAAGTGCACATAACCAAAAAGATACATTTGTATCTTTTGTTAGCCAAAGTGCATTGAGCTTAAAGTGGCAATTTGTAATAATAATAATTATTATAATAATTTTGCTCATTAAATAAATCACTAGCGCTGTTCGTTCGTTCGTTGCACTTAAAAATTGCTTTGCTGCTTCCTTTTAATTATGAAAAATTGTATGCAATAAATAATTTGTTGTTGTTTACTCTATTTGCTATCATCTGTCAATCCGTCTGCACATTACGACAAATTTAATTAAATTTATTTTCATTATTAAGATCTGAAAATATTGACTTGCTTTTTATATCAGATTCAAATTCATAAAAACACACAACGTAATTTGTTTATATTTGTATTTCTAGGAAAAAAAAATATTGTTTATAAATTTGTATTCAGCAGCAACTTGATTTCTTCCCCCCTTTTCACCCCCTCAATTCGCAATGGCATCAAACATTTGCCATATTTGCTTATATTTTTAGATAAATTAGCATACTGGCGGCCTGGTTAAAAAAAAAAAAAAAAGATTTGTTGTTTTTTTTGATTTTGTTAGTGCGTTAATTCCAATACTGACTCATACATTTGATTTTATTAAAAAAATTAATAAACAAGGAAAAAGTTACTTGCAGCTGAAATACCTTAGATGGGGTTCGCTTGTTTTGACCCTGGATGACCAAAAATTTTTTACCCTATTGGGAGCGAGTCCATTCATAAATAATTACTATTTAAAAAACAAATCGAAAAAAATCGATAAGTTTGTATGGGGGCTATACCTAAAAATGGGGGGACTCTATTTTCGAACTTAACCTAGTCGTTGCCGAGAAAGCTTAAGTTTAAAATTTCAGCCCAATATCTTTATATCTTCATCGAAAAGATCGCAGCAACAACAGACGGACAGACGGACAGACGGACAGACAGACGGACTGGCTAGATCGATTCGTCTCGTCGAGTGCAAGAATATATATACTTTATGGTTTCATGCCTAACTTTTTGACAACCTGAATATACCCGTTTACACTATGTGTAACGGGTATAAAAAACTTCTTAAATTTAACTCCTTTACACCTTCAACAAAAACACTTAAGATGAATAGGTTTTTATAAGAAAATGGAATAAAGGGAATAACTATCTAGGTTTCATATTATGGTTCCATCTCTTTCTATTTAAGATCATTCTTCCTTCTAAGTACTTCTCTTTAACATAACAACGCTTTCTCTGAAAATTTTATTGGTTCAGAGAGGCCGAATATTTCCATTTTATAATGTTTCCACCAGCTAAGTTATATCTTCTAGAAGACCACTTACACGTAACTTTTCTAAGTTCTATGATTCTGGGGAATGCTGTATGATTTGACTTGAGGGATGTGTGCTGTTCTGTTTCGATTGTAATCAGAATTTGTTGTCCACCAGATCATCACGCTTTTTGCAATATCTTTACAGTTTATATTGTAATAAAATAAAATATTACAGCTGTGTTCAAAATAGCACCGGCCGTCCCTATTGTTCCAGTTTAATATCTTCAAAACTGTGCAAATAAACAAAATATTCAGAAAGCACAAGAGATGGATATGTAGACAAACATAGCTAAATCGACTAATCTCGAAAAGCTATTCAAGAATTTCTTTATATATTTATAGGGTCTATGTTGCATCCTATAATTCTTTCTTTTGTATTTCCATCATTTTATGACTTCAGGTTATAACAAAAAAAGAACGCTGAGGTCGAGTGTGCATGATACCCTGTACCCAATCTTTATGAACCTTAAGTTAGGTCCTATCTTAGGACGATACCTCATATATTTGTAAAGGGGCTATACCTAAAATTTTTTTGATCCTACCCATATTGGGATATTTCATTGGGACTATCATAGGCGTAATTTATACCAAATTTAGACTTTCTAAAAAAAAAAAAATAACGTTTTTATGCAAAAACCCAAAAGTTTGGAATAGATTTGTATGGATGATACCCTTAAAGATTAAGTTTCAAATATGGTAGCCCTATCTCTAATAGTATCCGAGACAATCGTTTTAATACGGCAGACAGCATGACGGACGGACAGATGGACAGCTAGTTCGACTCCCCTTCCAATGCAGATCAAAAATATATATACTTTATAGGGTCTATATGGCCTCCTTCTCTCAACATACATTCGCACAAACTTAATATACCCTTTTACCCTTTGGGAACAGGGTATAAAAACAATTTTTAATTTTTTACACGTGAAGATTGTTTTTTGATAGTTAAGATCAAAATATTTACAAAAGCTCTATTGTGTTGTTGATTATTAAGATTAAGAAGTTAAGATAAAAAAATATATTCAAAATTCCACAGTTATATAGAGACATTGAACTCGGCTTGTTTTTTTCTCTCTCTGTACTCTCTCTCTCATTCTCTCTCTGTTTTATAGGTGTTCCATACCAATGTAGACTAACTACACAAAATATTTAGGTTTTCGTATGAAAACTTTTTTTTTTTACTTTATCATCTAGAAACTACGATTGACTTGGATTACACCTATGATAATATAAAGAAAAATTTCCAATCGAATAAAGAATGTACTTCAAGTTTTGAGCTTTTTATACACTTTTTATAACTTATCTTAAGAAGTTCAAATATAGTAGTTTTTATCGTCGGAATGTTGGGATCAGTTAAAATTCTTTCCTGATTTCGTCAATTCTGGATTTTTTATAACTGTCCCTGTGTCCTGCTGGATATTTTTGTCTGTTTATAAGGGCTACTCAAATTTTTTATTTAAACTTTTTAAACGTAATTTGAAAAATTTCGCATATGTCCGCTATAAATTATGTAAATATAAATTGATACATTTCAAATAAGAGTATCGTTCTATTTAAATTATTTTTTTTACTCATTTTACCACTTCTGACGCATTCTTTTCGCTACGTTGTAATAAATTGTATAAACAAACTCTTCTAATATTCGTTAACGATAATTGAGTCATCTTTGCTCTATGTGCTCTATTAAAAGCAAAAGTATTTCTTCTTATCTTTTCTTTCCATTTATTAAAAAATAATGTAAAAACGTCATAAATTACATGAAATATGTCATCTTAGTTGTGTGTGATGTGTGTGTGTGTGTTATAAGCTTTTATTAAGTGGCATTGCATCAGTGAACTTTTGTGTCAATAAGTCAATAAGATACATGCTCAAGCAATGATGAGATACATTTTTGTATGCACAGTCAAGGTTAAACGAATTTGGGTAGTTTTGAGAATTCATAAAACATTTATAGATGCTTTGAAGCATATATTTGAATATTTTATATTCAATTAAATTTTGTTATTATAAATAAATTCCATTAGCAAGTTAAATCAACTGAAAAAATGCATAAAATATTTTTTTGTAATGTGAAAATCGTGTTGTAATTAATTAAGTTGTAATGCATGTTGATGATCTAATCCGAGTTAAAACATTTATTAACCACTTAGATAATATATAACAGATAAGATTAAAAATAATTACGTATGTTCTTAAGAATTTGAGCAGCTTAAGTTTCAGTTGAATGACTCAGGCTTTTCAAGACTTAATATTCAAATTGTGTGTTCTAACAAAAATGGTCTTCTGCCGAAAAATATTTTTTTTATCAGCCAAATTCCAAAAAAGGGTAAACAATAAAAAAAAATGAGTTTATTGCATGCTGCTATTAGGTGATCTTGAAAATATTTAAGTTTGTATTTCAAGCAATTACTTTTTTTGTTGTTGTAATTTTTTTATTAAGTAAATATTTTTTATTTGTTTTTTTTTTTTTTGCAAACTGGTTTATAGCGCATGCCAAGAAATAATAACAACAACAACAAAGAGTGTTGATGACGTTGCACAGCTGTGCAAAAAAAAAAAGTCACTCAAGAAAAAAAAAATCACTCAAATAAAAATTGTTTTTAGTGAATATAATTTACAATGTTCATTTAATTTTACTTCATGAGTTTCGATACTCTCAAACCACAGTGGAATGGAAAGCCATGTTTACTGATAAACAAAGGGTGTAGCCGGGTTTTCATGTAAAGTGCCCCCAACGAATATTGATTTTTAATTTTTTAAAATATGTTCCACCACAGCTAGAACTTTAAAAATTTTATGTGTCAAAGTTGACAAACAAAGGAATATCTTCTGAAAATTTCATAGGTGTAACTTTAAAGTATCATGGTAAAAGCATCAATTAAAATCTTTAAAAAAAAATTTTTTAATAGAATTTTTGACCGAAAAAATTTTTTAAAAATTTTTAAAGATAGATATGAATTTTAAGAAAATAAAAGATTTTTCATCAAAACTTTTTTTCAACTCAGTGAGCAGAAAAAAAAATAAAAACTAAAAACATGTTTGTCGCTATATCTTCCTTAATATCGCCGATATCGGAAAACTAAGTATACAGAAATATTTCTCAAATCAAGGGCTATCGAACCCCATTTAAGGATATTCAATATTGTTGGGGGCACTTTTTTACATGAAAACCCGGCTACACCCTTTAAAATGGGAGAATTTTTTATTTAAATTTTCGATTCTCGACCTAGCGGGAAAGTCATTAACGGGGCTATAAAATTATTCTGGAATCTTACATCATTAAATTAAAAAGAACATTCTAATAAACCCAATTTTAGCGTATTGTTTTGTTTTGTGTATACTATATGTACTTCATAAATTAAAGTATGTAGTTTAATTAGATGTGATTTCATGCACATTTTATTGTTATTATTTTTTTTTTTTTGATTCGACATAAACGTGCAAAGCTTTAAAATTCAATAAAAAAAAAAAAAAAATAGTATTGTAAAAAATGCGCAGCATGACAATTAAACAAATGAAAATGAAATGAATTTATGCTTTTTTGTAGATACAAATGTAAATAGAGCTAATACAATGAAGTATAAAGATGCTTTTGTTCGTCGATTAGCTTGACTTAATAAAACAATAATTAGATATATACATACACATGCTATATATGTTATGTATGTATCTAGGTAAACACTTGACATAAAATACACATGGGTGGGGATTTACTATTGTTGTACGTCAACTATTTTAATTATGGTCAAAAGTCATACACACAAGAGCACGTTGAGTGAAAAAAAGCTTTTCGAGGCGTATGAGTAATGCCATTCATAAATTTTATAGACGAATTTTTTTTTTCTCGCGGGTAACAGTCGTCATTAATTGACTTGAGTGGGGGTTTAAAACAATTAATACAACAGATACGAATTTTAAATAGATAATTTTAAATAATTTTTTTTTTCATTTAGATTACTGGTGCTGGCAGCGGTTTGGGTCGCGACATGTCCATTGAATTTGCAAAAAGAGGCAGCAAATTAGCAGTTGTCGATGTCAACTCGAAGGGCTGTCATGAAACTGTGGAAATTCTCTCAAAGATACCCGGCTGCATAGCAAAAGCCTATAAGGTAAAAAATTCTTATATAATTTTTTTTTTTTTTAAATTATAAAAAATATTTTTTTTTTTTTTTACTTAGACTGATGTCTCATCACCGCGTGAGCTTCAATTGCTCGCTGTAAAAGTTGAAAAGGAACTGGGTCCTGTGGAAATTGTTGTTAATAATGCTTCACTGATGCCAATGACCTCAACGCCACATTTAAAAAGTGATGAAATTGAAACTATTTTACAGGTTAATTTGGGCTCCTACATAAATGTAAGTCATACAGAATTTTGATGTTGTTGATTTGGTTAGTAATGATTTATTAAATTTTATTTTAGACAACTAAAGAATTTCTTCCCAAAATGGTTACACGTAAATCAGGTCACATTGTTGCAGTAGCTGCATTGGCTGGTAAGCACTAAGAAATATTTTTGGGTGTTTTAATTTAATAAATTATTACTTCTTGGGCTCAGGAACGGTAAATGGGCCCCAAGAGGGTCATGATTCATTTTATTTCTAAATCCTGCACAAAAGCTACTATATGAAAATTTTCAAGCTTTGGTAATGGCTCAAATTTTCAATCCCCGAGAAGGACAGGTTTCAAATTTATAAAAATATCTAATGAAAAAATGTTGTTCCCCTAGAACAGTGTGGAAAAAATTTCCAAAAATCTTCAGACAGCCCAAAATAATATATTTTTAATCTCAACTTGACAAATTTCAAGTAACAGTCCTTTTCGGAGTTATAAAAAAAATGATTATAATTCGATACAAACGGGTTTGGGTCTCTCTATTGGTCAGAATAAAAAATTTAAAAAAAATGTGAAACCACTCAATAAAGGTCCTTGGTAAATATTTTTAAAATATATTCTTAGAACTCATAATGGATGACATTTGTAGTGATTATTTTAACACAGTAGCTCTTCTAGTTTGGGAACTTAGTTCTTAAACAGACTCAAATAGTATTGAAGTATTTTTTTTCCTCAAAGATCGAATCTGGTTTCATACATGACAAACGTAGGCTCTTTTATAGCTCATTTCCACTATTACAACTCCATATAAAACTTTATTAAAAATATTTTTTGATTGTCTAAACAGGACTCGTACCCTTACCAGGTGCTGGTATCTACACTGCAACCAAGTATGGCATTATTGGTTTTATGGAAGCGTTACGCGCTGAATTGCGTCTTTCCGATTGTGACTATGTAAGAACCACGGTCGCAAATACGTATCTGATGAAGACAAGCGGCGATTTGCCATTGCTAAGTGATGCAGGGTAAGTACCAATAATTTGTCATAATTTTTTTTTTTATAATTATATTTTTTTTTTTTCTGTTTTTTTAATTTCAATTAATTAACGCTATTGCCGACGACAATTACAATTTATATGCCAAACAGCATATCTAGCAGCTATCCGGGTCTCCCGACAGCATATGTTGCAGAAAAGATCGTTCGTGGTGTGCTGTTCAATCATCGCATGGTTTACGTGCCAAAAATATTCGCACTGAACGTTTGGCTGCTCAGGTAAGTGCATTGCAAACGAAAGGATTAAAATAAGGATTGCAATGAAGTTGAAAAAAAAAAAAAAAACAATAAAAGGTGGTGTACATAATTAAATTAAATAGAGAACACAGAAAACGCGTATGCTCATATGCTTCCATTAACAATTATTACATTGTAACAAGCCAGTCGGAAAGCTGTTTAAGGCAACTTTTAGTTGTTGCAAGGATTTGCTTGAGTTTTTTTTTATACACTTTTATTTATACACTTTGCAATAGTAGAATAAGTGAATATAATAGCTTTGTCGAATATTTCGTTCGACCTTTTAAAGTGATAACATTCTGGAATAGCAACAAATGTGGAGTCGATATAAACATTCCCTTATGATTTTGTAAGAGTTTTAATATTGAATATAATTTCAAAATCTTAATCCTATGAACCTATTAAGCCCTCTAACACTAAAAGTTATTTTGGAAATTCTCTAGTAAAATTCATAGTTAACCCAGATGAACTTTGATACTCTTGCTTTAGATGACTTGTTCCTTTTACAATGATTTTTAATAAAATGTTATTTCAAAAATAATTAAAATAGCTCTTAAAGGTTTTCCATTTGCCTATTTATATGTTTATGGACCATTTCTACCTTTTTTTGTATTCCAGATACAGGTTTTTCATGTCTGTTTAAATGTTTTCTTTTTCCTTGTTTCACTGTTAAAAAAATCAATAAAGGTTTCGTCTTTAATGAAGTCTTCTAACTTTAAATACCAAAACTAATCCAAATTTCTTGACCGAAATATACCACCTAACAACTAATCCAAGCCGAAGAGCACCTCAAACCCAAACCATAAGCATAAATATAAACCATAAACATTTCTTTAATTTCTAAACTTAATCTTGAAAACTAAATAAAGATGTTTTAACCATAAATTCTAGCCTCTAACCCTAATCCGTGACCGTAGACCAGAATATACCCCTCTAAATCTATACCAAACTATCACTAAGCCATAGCTCTAACCTCATCAAGCTTGTAACGTATTAATGGAGCCATCGAAGATTCTATAAAGGATATAATTCTTGATCATCTCGAAAAAAATTACCTAAGGCTTCAGCCACGCATTGAGCGACTGAGTAACTGAGCGACTGAGCGACTGTGCAGCTGAGCGAGAGCAACTGAGCGACGCTTTCTTGAGCGACGTAAAATATTAAAGGTTATGAGAAAGCATTGGAGTGGCCACGCAGCCGCTGAGCGAGGAGCGAATTTCGTGAGCATCAGAGCGACGTCGCTCAGCGCTAGAATTGGTTTTAATTTTTGTACATCGCTTTGAAGCTTTAATTTGGACTGTTCAAACCGTTTAATGAAAAGACACTCATAAAGAGTATAAAAATAATAATATAATATATAACAATAAAATATAATAACAATATGAAATCGCCATACTTATTTCTCAATCGATTTATGAGATGAACGCCAAACCTACGTCTTTGTAATCTTTTTAATTGCCTATTTGCCATAACAGCTTTCAATCAATTTCGTAGAACTTCTAGAAGAAGTCATTTTTACAACTAATCAATATGAGCGATGTCGCTCAGAGCGTGGTCAACTCACTCAAAACGATCGCTCATCAACGTCACTCAAGAGAGCGTCGTTCAGTTGCTCATCGCTCAATGCGTGGCAGAAGCCTTTGCCACTGAAGCTATTCATACTGAGGTGTTACAGATATCTTAGAGTTTTGGTGGAAAGTTTACGCGAAATTTTACCCACGACACAGTTACTTCGAGTGTTTTTGTTAATTGCATAGGGTGGCCAATTTTTTTTAAGGTTTCCTCTGACAAAATTTAAAAATGTCGGAAGTCGATTCGAAGTTGGATGTCATGGTTTAAAAGGGTTTTTAGTCAAAACTCTATGGAAGTGCTTTCGATGTAAGCCCTAATAGATGAGTTCCGATGCTAGCGCAGCTAAATTTTTCTGATTCCATTTTGTATTTCATGGATACAGTTTCACTGCTGTAGTGTATTATTACTTTGATTTGCACTTTTATTATTATTTTTTTTATTTATTTTTTTTTTTTGTACATTTTCTCATTATTAAATTTTTCTCCATTTCTCATTTTTGTTTTTTTTTTTTTTGAACAGATTATTGCCAACAAAGTGGCAGGATTACATGTTGCTGCGCTTTTACCATTTCGATGTGCGCAGTTCGCATTTGTTCTACTGGAAATAAGCCAGCTACCCCAGCCAAACAGGCAAGCAAGCAATTAGCCAAGCTAACAGTTCGAAGCCAGTCAGAAGTTTGGCTGCCGTTTAAATGCATTTCTTTTTTTTTTTTGTATTATTACAATATTTTGACTTCATTTTTTTTTTGCATTTTATTTAAAATTTTATTTAATTTTCATTTTCGTTCATTAATTTTTTTTTTTGTGTGATTTTATCAAACAATTTTCATTACCATTTTTTTTTTTTTTTTTGTTTTGTTTGTATTAATTTAATTTGCAAATAGTTTTAATTATCTAGTTTTGTTTTTTAGCTGTAAGATAATATTATATACTATATACCTGCAGATTATTAAAATCTATTTACTAACCACATTGCGAGATAATTAATTTTCAATTTATTTCTTTTTTTTTTTTTGTTTCTTTATTCTTGTTGTTCTGCATATCTGCATTCAATCTTTCTGTAAAATTATTATTGATATGAAAAAATAGAAACACAAAAAGATACATTTTTGCACATGTCTCATTGCTATTTTTAAAATGTCGCATATACTACGCAGCGTATACGTAATTTTGTGTTTTTGTTTTTAAGATAAAACCGCTGACGCCGGCTCGTACAACTATAAACAAATAATTACAGAGTACATTAATGTTTATTAAGCATAAAGATTGTTGTTGTTGTTGTTGTAACATTTCGAAGCACTTAAATGTACACAAGTACGTCGCTCATAGTGCCAAGTGTAGTATTGTGGACAACGATGTATCATAATCCAACCATTTGAGCAGTAATAAAAATATTCACACTTGCTGGGATGTGGCATAAAATCGTAAATACCTTCGCTGCATTTAATGCGTGGCGGCGCTAGTTGTGTTGGCTGAAAATGGAAAAAAAAAAATTAAATTTTGCTTTATTAAAAATTGTAAACAAAAAAAAAAAAAATATAGCTTCGATAATGAGTAACTAACGAGACACGAAATTATTTTATATTTTTTAGAAAGGGTGTTACAAAGATAGTTCCAACATATTCTGGGAAAAAAATGATGTATGGAAAGTGAAAATTAATTCAACTCGGTACATCGTTCATACGATTTGCACTAGTGCCATTCCAAACCTCCAAATTATGCAATTGGTCGAAATTCAAAGGAAATTCAAGGAAACTTTGGTAGAACCGAAGCTCAAGTACCCGTCCCACAAAACTTTAATTAGTTCATGTATGATTACCAGTGACGTAGATAATATTCCCCAAAGAGCTTGGGTGGGTACAAATCAAGTTAGGGCTCAAACAGACAGACATACAGACAGACAGATAGACGGATAGACATACGGAGATGGTTAAATCGATTCTTCTCACCGAGCTGATCAATAATATTTATATTCTTTATGGGGTATCCGATGCCTCCTTTAATGCCTCCTTTAATTCGTTTACTTTTCTGAAAAACTGATAATACCTTCCACACTGTGCGGTGGGCATAAAAATAAAGATTGGAAATTGGTGCGATAACTAAATATGAGATCCGGATTTCGCTTACACCGTGGAACATTCTTTTATGTCTATTCAGCCCATACGGTTTTTTTTTCAAAACTGATCAGTTTGTTCCTTTCTTTTAATAAAATACAAAGTGAAAGGGTAAAGGTTAAAGGTAAAATGTTATATTAAATGAAGATGTATACATCAGGAAGAAAGAGGCATGATAGACCCCATAAACTATATATAGTATGTATAATCTGTAGCAGCATTTGAAAGCCGGTTCGATATTTCTATGTCGTAGGGAACCGATTATGTCAGAGACTAAACATTAGACTCTGTAGAACCCCGAATTTTCTGCATTCTTTTCATTCTCATTTAAAAAGAGAATGAGGGGGGCCTGGCTGGAGCAAAACATTTTGCAAGCCAACTCCAAATTTTTGGTTTTTCTTTTTAAACCTTTCCCTGAAATATTTCACTCAAGAAAATCTAAGAAAAAAAAAATCAAATACTGCAAAAATCAGCCAATTATTATGTATGGGTTCCATAAAACCCGATTCTAAGTTTCAATTATTTATGTGAAA
Source organism: Leucophenga varia (assembly GCA_018903435.1). Taxonomy (NCBI): domain Eukaryota; kingdom Metazoa; phylum Arthropoda; class Insecta; order Diptera; family Drosophilidae; genus Leucophenga; species Leucophenga varia. Next base: position 3,437,708 of record JAEIFJ010001414.1, read on the forward strand.
CACATATTCTTTATATTCAAGAAGATCAAATGTGCCATAATTGTCGGGTATGTCGGAATATGACAAATATCCCCTTCCACCCGCGAATTATCACGCTTTTGCCGTTCACCGCGCCCATCCCCAATTTATATTTGATCAATTCACTATCTCTATCAGTTCTATAATTTAACGTGCGTGAAGTTGCGAGAAAATTTTGTTATTAAAGGTCTGAAAGAATCGAAATTCGACCACAAAGAATATGAGTGAAAGTTGTACTTAGCAAATATTCAGTTGTACTCATTGTATATGTTTTTATTGTGATATGTTTTAGAAATGCTATTTATGCTTTTTTTTTTGGTTTTCACAAATCATAATGAAGTGACTCTTTGCAAATAATCCAATAACTTACCTTAAAGCATGACACTGTTTCTGCCAGCTCACAGCGTCCACTCTGACGATTAAAGTGCATACCGCGTGCGCAATACATTGCTATGGAAATGCCCTGATAACAAATGAAATATGAAGAACACGAATCGGGATTGGGTACTGGAAATTGTGATAGTGGCGCAGTGCTATTGAAGCGTTCACTTCCAGATGCGTCAAAGTTTGTAGCTGGTGGACAGGTAAACGTTTGCAGCATAGTCGCTGGTGTTGGCAGTGCTGCCACTTCAAAATTGTTTGTATTATTCAAATTGTTTGTTGTTGTTGTTGAGATTTGATTTTGTTTTTGTTCTTGCTGCGGTGGTGTGTGCGGTTGTTTTTCAATTACTTCAGGTTTTTTATTAAGCATTGCATTAGCATTTGCTGCAGTAATTGTCGTTGTTTGCGGTGCTTGTGTACTTTGTAACACTTGTTCATGTTTATTTTCATTTTTAATTGTTTCGCTATTCTGCACGCCCGGAATTTTGCATTCAAAAGTGTCATGATCAACACAACGTTCCAGTTTCGGATCGTAATAGTTGTCATCAAAGCAATTTGCATCAAAGGAATATTCACCATCACAATATATATAAGTGGAACAACTACTAAAACTGGCGACATAAATGCCATTCGTTTCAACTGATGCGCACTCCTCGAATTCTTTCGAATGAATGCCGGAATAATAGATTATTATAATTAAAATACAAATTCGCTGCCACATGGCTTTAGTTTTTTTTATTTTCTTTTTCGCGTTTTCCAATTTCTCATAGACCAAGAAGTTGAGTTTCTCGGAAGATGTACTTTTTACGACTAAACTTTTTGGATATTATGGCATATTTTTTATTTTATCTTTGGCATTGGCATCATTTATTGAGAATTTTTTTTTGTTATTTTTATTTTTTCAGATATGATTTTTTTTTATCAGAGATGTTCGACAAGTCGTGATAGACGAACTCATCAGATAACATGTGCTAGTGGCAGTATTACAATAATAAACTAGATGTGTAGCATGTTTTAGAAGTCAAAATGCAAATTTAAACAACGCCATTACGACTCTTAAATACACTTAAAAAAATTTTAATAAATTTTATTATTTTTTATTTACGTTGTTTCGACTAGAGATGAGCGCGAAACACCAGGAAACTCGGAACATTTGTTGAAAATAATGAAATGTGCTGGATCGGGACTGGATGAAAATTAAAAGCTAATAATAATTTCAGATTTATATAGCAAATGATGTAATTATACCAGGTGAAGTACTCCTGCAATCTTTGCTTATATAAATTTGACAACTTAGCTTGTGGTGATTTATATATAATTTCACCACGGCAGTAGAGTAATTTTTTTTGAGAAAATATAGTAATCAAATATTATATTTTCTGCACTTTTATTTCAGTTGTTTTGGTGCTTTTAAAAAATATTTATTTATATAAAATATTCAAAATTTTTACCTTTATCAGCTGTTTGCTCAAAATCAGGAAACAGAAAAGTTTACATTTACAAGGTGAACCTTGATAAATTCACCATAACATGCATATTCAACAAAATTTGTAATCAAATTAGAATGAGACAGTGGCGGAGTATTTTATCTGGCATAATTGCATCATGCATATATGAATGAATATGATATCTGGTTGCTTGTGACATCGATATAGTCGCCAAAGTTCTTCTACCTTTAAATAACACTTTATAATATTCTGATTTTCTCAGTGCTTTTATATGGGCGTAGAAGTATGGACTTTGAGAATAATTGATAAGTCCGAATTACGTGTGTTCGGCTAAAAGATTATTTGTTTGAGTTGGTAATGATGACAGAAGGTTGGTTGATACTAGTTAACAAGAGAAAAGTACGTGAGACTGACCGACAGACAGACGATTGTATGTAGGGATGTGTTGTTGTTGGGTGTAGCCAGGTAAGCATGTAAAAAGTGCCCCCAACGATATTAGATATTTTTAAATGAGGTTTGACAGCGCTTGCCTTGAAAAATTTGTCTGCATATTTATTTTCCCGAGATCGACGATATTACTGACTATATAGCGACAAACCTATATAGGCATCGGAGACCCCATTAAGTATATATTCTTGATCAGCTCGATGAGGCGAATTGATCTAGCCATGTCCGTCTGTCCGTCTATCTGTCCGTCTGTCTATTCATTTCAACGATTTACTCGGAGACTACTACATATACTAAGCTGAAATTTAAAACTTAAGCTTTTCTCGGCAACAACCAGATCAAGTTTGAATATGAAAGTGCCACGCCCATTTTTAGGTATAGCCCCCATACAAACTTACGGTTTTTTTCGATTTTTTGTATGAAAATATTTATTATTTATGCATATATTCACTCCAAATTGGGTAAAAACACTTCTAATGTCATCCAATGTCAAATCAAATTTGCCACGCTCATTTTTAGGTATATCCCCCATACAAAATTACCACCCATTTTCGAATTTATGTATGAAAATGGTTATTATTTAGGAATGTATTCACTCCAATTGCCTGAAAATACATCTTATATCATCCAATATCAAAAGCAAGGCACCACGCCCATTTGAAAGTGGTTATTTTTTAGTAATTTTTTACTCAAAATTGGGTAAAAACACTTTTAATATCATCCAATAGCAAATCTAAGGTGCCACGCTAATTTTTTTGGTATAGGCCTCGTTGCATCCCATCTCGAAGTTCTATTTAAGCCACTGATGATTACACAATAACTTCGGTTCCACCGTTTTTCTATGATATATAACTCAAGCTAGCATTGCCAGCAGCTCAAAATTGTATGTATGCAACAGGAGTTTTTTTGAAAAGCAGCACTTTCAATGCCGGACAAACGGAAACACCTTTTTACGTCTACAACAAAGAGCAACAGTATTTTTAATTGAAGCAAACGCCTTTTCAATTTGGCTGCGGTTTCACAGAGTTCATATATAAATTTTATACGTAGACGTACACATATGCTCTTCACACACAAAGCTATAAATAAAGTTTTAAAAAAAATTTTATATTTATTTTTCAATTGCTTTTGAATGCATTTTAACTTAATTTAGTGAATAATATTTGAGTTTGGTTAAGAATGAAAGCAGATAAAAACGCACACACACACACACACAGCTCAGCACAGCACAGTTCAGTCATTCACTTAATTTGTAGCAAACTTTTATGCGGTGTGTATGATGCCAACTCTTTATTTTATTTTATTTTATTATTATTTCTCTCTGTTTTTTTTTTTTTTTTTGAATTGAGCACAGATTTAATAACGCAACCGCAACACTCGAGTCAACAAGCCTCTTTTCATGAATGCCTATCGGGCTTAATTTCAGCATATTCAGCGTACTTAATGAAAAATTAAAATGCGCTCAATACTTTTTAATGTCGCCACTTCCGGTTGCCATTACCCGCCAGTATGCATCAAGAGCAACGAGAATGACGGCGACAAATAAGCGGAAAAAAGCGTAAAAGAGACAGATAGATAGAAAATGTGAAAACGTCAGACGCCATTTTTAAAACGTTTTTAATATTCGATGAGAAATTCATAACTTATAATTAGGCAGCCAGTTGAGCGTTAAAGGCCGAACGAATATTACCCAAGCCAATCCGTGCGATATTGAGTAAAAATTCATGAGCGTGTTGTCCTTGCTAACCGTGTTAAAGCGTTTTTTTTTTTATTTTATGCATTTTTTATGCAAAATGGTGGCGTCAATGGCGACGGCGGCTGTATTGCAAATTAAAATGGTATTAAGCTGAAAATAGCTTGCAATAATCATTTTTAAACATTTTTAATAATTTTTTTTTTTTTTTGTATATATTTCACCCATTTTTTACGATTTATGACTTTGGTATTTACGAGTACAAATATGATTGTTTTATATGTATGTATCTGAATGGATGACATAGTATGCAGTATTGTATCTGTATCTGTATCTGTACAACTTCAAATTGTCATTAACATTAAATTGGAATGTTGTCAACGCATTTCAATATGACAATATGTAATACAAAAAAAATTTAAATATTCATTATTGTTAATTACATATGCGTATATGTGTGTATGTATGTGTGTATTTGCATTGAATTGATTTTATGCATGTGTGTGTGTCTGCGCATGGCATTATTTATATTTTATGGTCCTTTTTTTTTTTTTGTCCTTTTTTTGTTGTTGTTACAATTTCTGTAATTTGCTGTTGTCAATTAATATTGACAGCAAGTTGGCGGAAGTTGAATATTAAGTTGTTATTAATATGCTGACCGAATCATATGAATTATAAAACGGATATGCGCGAATGAATGAAAGAGCACTTCAAGAGAAAATGAGAGTACTTAAAAGTTAACTACTTATGTTTTATGGTATTTGATTGTGAATCAATTATGGACAATTAGTAGGATGCGATAAAAAAAAATAAGCACGAATGTGCACAATGTGCTTATATTGAGAACACTCGTGCTTGATTTAAGTTTCAAATGCCTAAAATGTAAAATGAGAGAGCAAAGTAGTGTAAAAATGTGATCTACGCTCTCTTTATTTGCATAATTTATTTTTATCTTTTTTTTTTTTGACTATCCGTTTATTAAAAAGAAATGGGTTTTGATATAAGAACAAATGTTCTTGGAATGAGAATGAATGCTCTAGAAATTAAAATGATTTTTTTTCATACGACTATCAACTAAACCAGTTCACGCAAGAAATTCATTAGGTCGATGACTAAAGTTAGAAAAACTCAGACGCAACTTTGTACAGTGTTTCTCAACAAGGAGAATAGGATTTTGGACAGCTGGTAGCAGCCATCTTGGATTTCAGAAAAAACTAATTATGCACCTATTTTTGGGCAAAATTATAGTGTATTTTTTTTTCAATTTCAAATTCTACCTTATTGGGAAACCCTACATATGAAGTCTTCTTATGTATATACTATTTACAACACCAAAAGAACGTGCTGAGCTGGTGACACTGTGACACAGCTATTCACGAGGTACCATTACACGACCAGAAAGTGACAGTTTGGGCCTGGCGTTTCAAAGAAGGTGAGACAGTTGACGACAACCAGTGCATGCGGCCCGGTACTTCTTCGAAAGGTCTAAATGACTTCTGGTTCCAACAGGATGGAGCGCTATGTCACACAGCAAACGATACACTGAAGTATTTGCAGCACAAGTTCTCCGGACGCGTTGTGTCGGGAAATGGCGATATCGATTGGCGCCAGGTCGCCGGATTTGACCCCGCCACACTTCTTTCTGTGGGCTTATTTGAAGAGTAAAGTGTACAACAGTAAGCCAAAGAACACCGCCGAGCTCAAGAACAGTATACGCACCGAAATGGCCAATATATCGACCGAGACGCTCGAAAAAGTTATGGAAAATGCCCGAAAAAGAGCCTTCTTCGCGATCAAGAACAAAGGCAGCCATTTGATCGACATTGTATTCAAAAAGTAGCTCACACAAATTGTAAAGGTTCAATCTAAATAAACATATAACATTTATTGAATGTTTCTATACCGAAGGTCGAGATGGCGCACCCTTATCTGATTCGAGGAACATACTTATATATAATACGTATATTCTATATGGAAAATGGAAAAAGTCCGATTTTTTTGTCTTGATATACATAAAATTCGTTATTAATACAAGTACAATTCGTTCTTAATATAAGTACAAATCGTTCTGAAATTGTACTTAAATTTTAACTTAAAAAATTAGAAAAGATCAGCTTATCTTACTTTGGATCATAGATGTGTTTGATATTTACATGTGTATATGTTCGGGCTTTTTTTTTATTTTAATATAAAAATAATTTTATTTCACGATTTTTCGTAACAATAGGAACAACTACATTTTATACTCGATGATCCTGAGTATAATAGACTCACCGTTTCTGATAAATAATTAACCTAAGTCTTCGTTTTAGTATCAAAGTGAGAGTCAAGTCGATAAATTGATTTAAAAATGCACTTGAGCCGTTTCAAAGCTAAAAGTCAGATTATGCCACATTAACTATCGTCATGGATTAGAGTTACAAAACAAATTACAAATAAAATATTGAAATGCACTAGAAAATTCAAAAAAAAAAAAAAAAAAGGACCCCATATGGCGTAAATAGTTCATAACAATTTTGTTGGGAATTCAAAGTGCCGAATGAAAACGATCAAATTTAAATAAATTTTCAAATGCACTTGTCATGCAGCTGTAAAACAACAACAACAACAACAACAAATATAGTACATATGTAATATGAAAAAAAAAATTCAATTCCTAGTAGCAGAGTATTCCCTTGAGAGTAGATGGGGGAATATGTAAGACTAGAGATCTAAAAAGACTCGCGACTGCATAAAATCTAATTACAATTATGACATTTTGAGTAAAAAGAATAAACTTACTTGGAGTAAATATTACACTGCATGAAGAAGAAGAAGAAGAATACTGAGCACAGAAGTCAAGAAAGACCCCCCAGCACCTGATGCAATACAGATCGTTTATATCGATTTTTTTTTTTGTTATTATAGTCTTTGAATGTTTACTAAACAGACGCACACTTGTGTCATACGAAAGTATAAAATGCAGCTCCATACTTGCCCTGCGATGCTGCTGCTACTGACGCTGCGCATGCGCATATCCAATCTCAACGAGTGTGCGTTTTAAAAATAGCAACTAATTATGGACTAGGGTTACAATGCAATAGACGACGATGCAGTCTTGTGTATGTTTTTTTTTTTTTTTTTATTTGTTATATGTAATTTTTTGTTTTTAAAGCTGTTTCGGTATTTGACCCCAAAAAAAAAAAAAAAAATATAAAATGAGTATAAATACATTTGATACGATAAACATAAAAGATAAATGCACCCCCTAAGGTGGGGCATTCATTTTTATGACACTTATGCACGTTAAGTAATTTGCGAATCTTATTTTTGCCTAACAAAAGTACTGAAGATGTTTGCCAACTCATGGGAAGAATGCTGCAATAAAAAAAAAATAAATAAATAAATAAAAAAATAAAATAATAATAAAATAAATAAATAAAAAATTATATAAAATATAGATCAATTCGTGTCGTGCTGCGATCAAGAATATATAAATTGTACTATAAAGGGTCTACAATGCATCGAAAAATTTAAAATTAATTTTATTAAATTAAGTTTTTCTTTTAATCAAACAAAAGTGAACAAGTAAAAGTGTAGTCACATACCCTGTATCCATGATGCAATTATATCAGATGAAGCATTCCGCTACTGTCTCTTTCTAATTCGCTAATAAATTTTGTTGAGTAGGCATGTTATGGTGAATTAATAAAATTTCAACTTATCACGCAACAGAAGATTATTATGGAAAAGTAGAATTTCAAATTTTAACGAATTGGTTTCACTGAGGCTATATATATCGTATATACCCTGCACCTTATAAGTTAGTGCAAATTAAAAAAAAAAAGTCTTGATCAACATTGATTTAACTATGTTCGTCCGTCTGTCTGTGTCTTCTGGGGTACAGAGTAATTTTTCATTCGAGCATACTCAATTTCAGCGTTCTTTCTGTTTTTTTTTTTCAATTCTTTTCCAGAACTTAATTATTTATGTTTTGATAAATTAAATTGGAAGAAGAAGAAGAAAATATACTAATACATGAAAGCCATATTTTTTTACTTACGTTGTCAAACGATATAAAAGTGCTACAAAACCGGGCACAACGATTTCTTGTTCATGCCGCAACATACCAAGTACAGCACGCTGCGCTACCTCTGCACCCGGAATTGATGGATAAATCGTAGCAGTGCCACTTTTTCGAGCATTTCAAGAACATTTTCGTTTGTTGTCAAAAAGGAGGGCATCAAAGTGGTAACATGTATTTTTGTTTGACCCTCAAGCACCAATTCTTGGCGTAGCGCTCTCATATGACCCGATGCACCAAATTTGGTTGCTGTATAAACCGAACTGTATGGTAATGGAAGGAGACCTGCCAATGATGTAACCGTAAGTATATAACCTTTACGTAATTGCTTCATTTTGGTTAGAAACACGTTATTTGTCTGAAATTGAAAAAAAGAAAAAAAAATGCATTTAAAATTATCGAATAACTTTAAGAATCTGCACACCCACCCAAAAGTGTGATGTCATATTGACATTAATCATGCGTTGCACATCCTCCCAATCAGGATTTACAAAACGCTGCAGCATTAAAACTCCGGCATTGTTAATCAACACTGTCACTTCGCCTAGATCACGTGTTACATTCTCATTCAGTTGCACAATTTCAGCGTAGTTTGCCACGTTCACCTTGAGAAATATTGTAAAATCATTCATAATTCAAATCAATTAAATACTTGTTTAAATTGTTTTTCTCTGAATTTTAATTACCTTATAAGCTTTGGCTTTAACTAGATACGTTTGCCTAAGATACTTGGCTGTACTTTCAGCCCCTTCGATATTTATATCAACAACGGCAATATGACAACCCTTCTTGGCCAATTCAAGGGCGATGGCCTTACCTAAGCCATGTGCAGCACCGGTGACCTATTGAACGAGTGTAAAGTTACAGTTACAAATAAAATTAATTAGTTTTTATTAATCTAATCTTAATTAATCTTAGTTCCAGTGACCGTTAAAAAAAATCCAATAAACGAATTAAACGTTTTTTTAATTAATTATGTGATACTGATCCGAAACCTGGAAACCTGCAGCCAATATCGCCTCATTATCGTTTCAACCCTGACAAATCTACACACATTACGTTTGCCCTGCCGAAAGGTCTAGATGGCGTTGCCATACCCAGCAGCGTCACTGCAAAGTACTTTGGCCTGGTATTGGATAGGCGCTTAACCTGGATTAGTCATCTCTCACAAAAACATTCCCAGTTGAACGAGAGGTTGCGCAAGCATCTGTGGCTGCTAGATAGAAGGTCCACCATCAAACTAAGGGTCAAACTTCTCCTTTACAAAGCCATACTTAAACCTATGTGGACGTATGGCATAGCACTCTGGAGCACTGCAAAGAGAAACAACAGGGAAAGAATCCAAGTCTTCCAAAACAAGGTTCTGCGCATTATTTCTGAGGCGCAACCATATCATACCAATGCAGAAATCCACCAGGAATTAGAAGTCCCTCTCATAAGCCAGGAGGTGGCTAGGCTCACTAAGGCATATCTGAATAGACTGGACAACCATGTCAACCCTCTGGCCATAAACCTGCTGGATAACAGTACAACGACTCGGCGACTGAAGAGGTTACACCCCTGGATTTGCTACACATATAAACTTTTAAATCCTCCTTCCTCCTCCATCACTCCCCCACCCCTTTTTAAACCCCAAAAACAACTCCCAAATCATGGAATACTTTATACAAAGTCAATGTTATGCATTACATTTGATTGCAAATAAAGAACACAGCATTAAAAAAAAAAAAAAAAATTAGTTTTTAGCATATAATTAGTTTTATTTTAATAATTATAATTATTATTAAATGCGAGGTAAACAAGTTAGTTCTCTTGTTATTGCAATAATAGTTGAAATCCCCCGCAACTAGTTTATAAATGCATAGAATTGTTTTGTTTTACGGAAGACTTTCTATAATATGAAGAATTTAAAATATGCTCGTGTTCGAAATTGGTTTGTTATATACATAGGTTCAATGTGTTCCTAAAAGAGGAAATATGTCATCCGAACAGCTTCTTAGAAATTTCGAAATGGTTTCTTTGGAGCCAAAGCTAATAATTATAAAATATGATTCAAATTGATATATTTTTTTTGAGTTCTGTGTTCTAGAACTATGACAATTTGATTACAGCACCCTATTTTGGGTAAAATATAAAATTTAATTGGCTAAAAGTCGTTTTATATTCCACGTTTCATATACTCTATTATCTCGAAATACCTAGTTCCCGGCTTTTTCCAATTTTTTATCATTTCCAAAAAAAATGTTGTCTCAAGATACTAAAAATAGGCTTTTGTTTTAGTGATCTTTTGATTCGATTTAAATCTTTTACCACCGTGCTATTTCTTCAGATTTGGAAAGATAAATAAGTGCGACTGCAAACGTTGAAATCCCGAGAATATTGGTGGAAGAACACTTTTTTCTTAGCTGAACGCTGTCGTGTTTTTTGTTCAAATTAAAGCTACATCCCAAAAAAATGTTATTATTCCATGGATTTTATGAATGATATCTGGCGTGACTTGGTTGTCTCTTCTTAACCACTGAAATTGTTAATACAGGTCCTCATAGTTCTTATAAGGCACACGATATTCATTTTCTTCATTATTATTCAATATTATCTTGTTTGCTTAAAGACTGAAACCAGTGACTGAACATAGGGCATCAGAAATCTTGCGGACAAAGCAAAGTCATTAAACAACAACAACAACATTTTAAACTGTAATTACAACACACAAGCTCAGATTATTACAACAAACACAATGCATGCATTGCGCTGATCTATAAAACTTTAGTTCGCTTTGTATGTTTATTTCTCGTTGCATAACTGTGCAACAATTCCCAAAAAGGTCACTAACTGCTGTTGTTAATTAATTATATACATTGATAAGACTAATTGATAAGAACGCACTGTAAAAATTTTATAAAATATTAATACGGAACGTTAATAGTTAGTGCGCTGAATTTTTAGAGCGAGCACTGGAATGTTTCACGTCAATGTTTGACGTAGAATGTTAAAATAGGGCTTTCAAAAGCAAAGTTGTGCACTGACTAGTAAGTCTGTCTATGAATCTTTGAGGATCACAGAATTCGTAATTCCCTAAATCTAATTTAGCTATGTCCGTCTGTCTACAGCAGCATCGGAGACCTCATAAAGAATATATTTATAATCTTGACCAGCCCGATGAGACAAATCTATTTATCCATGTCCGTCTGTCCATCTGTCTGTCTGTCTGTCCGTCTGTCTGTGTGTCCGTCTGCCTGTCCGTCCGTTGCAATTCGTTTTCCTCGAAAAGTTGTAAAGGTACTGACCTGAAATGTTTGATAAAATTGCTATGGAAAAATCATTAAACTGGGTCAGTATTAAAAATGATACTTAATAAAAAAAGGTCAATGGTTTTTTAATGACTACGAACTGACCAAAACTGAAGATTTAATTTAGGCATTATAAAACAGACAATTTATGAATCTGCTTAACACTTGAAACGAAAATATCTTCGAATGATATTTTATTTTGTTTTCGATTTAAATTTTATTATTGTTTTATTTTTCATTACCACAGCAACTTCTCCTTCAATATTGTCTTCAACGCGAAACAAGTCAAATATATCGAATATTTTTGCAAACGTTAAAATAATCGCACAGAGTAAAATAATCGGATATATCACAATAAACAGAGCCATCCCGATCCAAGCGCGAATTTTTAAAAGTTTATCTTGCAACATTTTTCTGAAAACGTTTGCGATTCGGAATGTTTCGGAATGTTTCGAAATGAAGCTAAACGCGCCGCTACGGTGAACTTGTTCAGCACGACGTTTGGTAAGCAATTGATTCATAAACTCGCTTTAAACTTGATTTTACTGAAATGAGTTCGATTTGAGATTGTTTAGCTTTAGAAAGAGGTCATTGTTTTTTCGTTATTTTATTTATTGAATTTTTTTTTCCATAGCGGAGCTTTAAGAGAGCGATCAATCGACTGACCGAACGACCGATTAAATTAATTAGCCGTTATATTTAAAAAAAAAAAAAAAGTTCAGACGAATTTTGGTGTAGATTAGATTAATAGATTAGAATATCTAATTTAATCAAATTTTTTTATATTCATTGAAAGCGTAAAGTGCAAAATATTGTTTGTCAGCAAAACACTTGTTTTGTTTTTTTTTTTTTAATTTGTTTTATAAAATTAAAGCAAATAATCTCTTGACAAAATGTGTTTTTGATAGTTGCAGTTAGAGACATATTTTTTAGACGATCGGACAATTAGAAGCAATTCGAAAAACTCTTGGTTTTTTTTTTAAAGTTTGAGTTTTGGAATAATTTTTAAAGTGTATCATTTTTTGAAAAACTGACAGATTTATTGCAGATGTTTAAAAAATACTTTTGTCTTGTTTCTGATATTTTGGAATATTGGACCTGACTTTTAGCTCCAATATACAGGAGAATTCGATTTTTTAAAATATTTTTATTGTTTTTACTTAAGGTTAGTTTTTGCTAATATATTGAAGTAAGTATTAGGCCGCGATTTTGGAAAATGTTGACATGGCGCCTAATGGGACCTTGAGATTGGAAAAGCCAAATCTTTGGCAATGAACATAACTTGGTGCTAACGACGTTTTTTAAAAATGGTTCAAAAATAGTTTTAACTACATTTTTCAAAATTAAATTTCAACACGATGGAGGTAGCGAAGCAAACCGGGTTCAGCTAGTTACAATACTTATAATATAAGCTCTATCTTATCAATTGAAACCACTTCCCAAACAGAAGCTTTATTTTTTATAAAAAAAAAAAAAAAAAAACAGTTCACAAAACAGTTTAAATTGTGATCGCAGCTGATATTTTGATAAGAAATAATTCTCTCATATATCACAAAGCTATATTTTGTTGATTGAAACCACCAGCTCATATTTTATAAATTTTTATACCCCTGCAACCAATGTATGAGGGTATTTTAAGTTTATGAGAATATATGTAACACACAGAAATAGGTTAGATACCTTCTCTCAAGTTTATATATATTCTTGAAAAGCATTTAAATTACTCTTTTAATGCTGTTCAAGAATATAATATCAAATTAGCTATGTCCGTCTGTCTGTCCGTCTGTAATACTGTCTGCCGTATGAAAACGATTATCTTAGAGACTATAAGAGATAAAACTTCCATATTTGCAATCCCTAAGCCATCAAGTGTGTACTTGCAAACGGGTTTTTTTTACCCCATACAAGTTTACCCCAAAATTTTGGATTTTAACATAAAAATGTCATTGTTTCTTATTCTAGGAAGTCTAAATTTATAATATATTATGCCGATGATAGTCCCAATGAAATATACCAATATTGGTAGGACCAAAACACATTTTAGGTATAGCTCTCATTCAAATATAACCAATTGTTTAAGTTTTTGTATAAAAATAAGGTATGGGAATATGATAGGATTTAATTTTAGATACATAAAAATTGGGTATAGGGTATTTTTTTATTATACCCTTCACACATACTGGGAAACAGGTATTAAAAGTTCGTCAGACCATATAAAGTATGTATATATATATTCATGATCAGCTCAACGAGAAGAATCGCTTTAGCCATGTCCGTCTGTCTGCTTATATGTTTTATATGAGCCCTAACATAACAATTCGCATTGCATTGGGTGGGATTAATTACGCTTAATCATATATTTTCCACCTTTAATACCTCACAGTACTGCTTGTAGCCCAGTACTGCTCTTTTTCCTAAAACAATAGATTTTAGATGCATGTAATTTTTAATACCCGTCATTTGAAATAAATTTTATTTTACTTTCATTATTTGATTTTTTTTTTCAGAATTTTCAAAAAGAAATACGTCTAAATATTTTTGTGGTTTTTCTTTGAGCCTGTTGAGATATTTAAAGTTGCTGCCCCAAAGCTAAATGATCCACGCGTACTAGTATTCTTCTTGGCGCTGCTTGATTTAGTCAATTTTTTACGTTCGATGGCCAATCTTTCGCGTGCCAGTTCTGTCAAAGTTTCGGTACGCTGCTGTATTATTTTTAAAGATGTTTGCAAATCGTTTATAATTTCAACCATTTCGTTTGAGTTTGAGTCTGATTCCTTAGATGCAATTGGTATACGTTTTTTCTTTAGAGAGTTTTTTGTAGCCATTTTTGATTTATTTGTATTTTAAATAAATTTTCAAAACAAAAAAATTATTTATTGTGTCATTTTGAAGCAATGACAACTTGTTCGAAATTTAAAATTTTGATTTTAATCTTTTTTGAGTTTATTAAAATTTTGATTGACGTACGATGCTGCCATATTTATGCATTTATTATAAAGTGTTGTATCGAAAATAGACTGTTTATGTTCTTAATGATTTTTATCTGACAAACACAATTTTTTAAAATGTATTCATATCGAGTTGAGCGCATAAAAAAAAACATTTCTAAAAATATCAAAAATTAAAAAAAGAGTGAAAACCGTTGTCGCGCAGTCAATTGTGGCCCCATACCAAGGTTTTTATTTTTGAATAATTGCTGTATTCTTTAGTATTGAGTTTGTAGCATAAATTTAAGCATTACAAGAAATATTATGTTTACCCAAAAAACCACTAAACAATGATTAAAGTTCAATGCTTTTAACTAAGTATTTAACCGCATGTCTGTCAGTTAGTCAGTTAGTCAATTTGATAGTTAGTACAATATTTAAAATACTCTCAATGCTGTCTGATGCTACTGATTCTGATGTGTAGCAATTTATTTTCAATTAAAAACGAATTTTCCATAAGCAAATATTAACACAAAACAACAATATTTTTAGATAAAGGGTTCATAGCGCTCCATGATGCCGCATGTGTCGAAACCAATACCAACAGCAACAACAACAACAACAACAATAACAATGAAAATTGCTTTGTATAGTAGCAACGTAGTCGTAGTCGTCATCATCATCATCATCATGATTATCATCACGAAAAGGACTGACACTGCTTGTCATTAACAAGTGCAGAGAAAATTCCAAAGCTCAAATGCTCATCTCGTTTGACCAAAACCTATGAATGTACACATTACACATACATACATATGTAAGTAAGTATTTATACACGCCCATTTAGGTGGGCTGTTTGAGAAATAATTTCATTATTTTAACATTTATGTTCAGTTAAGAACACTAAACAGACGGAAAGATTTCAAATATGGGCGACCTTAGCACTTATTGGGATCTGAATTGCGACTGGAAGGAATTCACCCGATGAACCCTGTCTTGCCAGTGTACCTTCCATCTTGCATCGCAATGTTATTTCTATTTTAAGTAACAAAAATTTTGTTCATTTGAAAATTGGAATAAATTGGGCCAGTACCTAAAATTTTTTTTGAGCTCTCCCCAATTTAGATATTTTATTAGAACCATCATTACGCATACTACATTTAGAGTTTCCAGATTTTAGAAGTAGTTTTGAAATAAGTGGGGGCTTACAGCTTATATTGGCAAAAAAAAAAACAGAGGAAAACGTTCACCTCGGTGGAACTGAAGCCGTCATACGAATCCTTATATAGTTTATGTCATAAGTGATATAATTTCGAAATGGGTATATAATGGATGTAATCTAAGTATAGACACAATATTGATATCAAATATTAATATAAAGTTACAGATATAACAATAATTTTCTTAAAAAATAAAAGAAAATGAGAGGTAAGTTTGTAAGGGGGCTATACCTTATACATATATGAGCGTCTTACCATGGGTTTGATATTGAGAGTATAAAATAATATCTTTAAAGCTAAGCGAATGAATCACCTTGCAACAGGCATACGGATAGACGGACAGACAGACGGACATGGCTCGATCGACTTGTATCATCGAACTGATCAAGAATATATATACTTTATGGGGTCTACGATGCTTTTTTTTAGTGCGTTACAAACTTTCAGACAAAATGAATGTATCCGTTTATACTATGCGTGATGGGAATAAAAACTGGTTATATGGTTTCAAGAGCATCTTTTATAGTCTCCAAGATAGTCCGGTACATATAAGCTCTTTTAGGATCTACCCTGCCTGCTACTACCAGCTTGAAAACTTTTGTTAGATTTGCATGGTGGAAGGTTAAGAGTGGCAGTTATTACATAATATGTATAATTTTCCACTTTTCTTTCAAGATAATTTAGTCTCTACTCGTTTTAGCATGCAAAGAATATGAAATGAAAATTATGTGTGTGTGTGTTGGTGTTGTTTTTTTTTTTTGTGTTTATACATGTTCAACTTAATGAATTTTCATTGAAAGCAGCGTCAGGACAACAAACATACACGTACACTATACTTACTTGTACTCGTATATAGTATGTATGTAGTATATATTTATCTGAGAGTTTTAAATAAGCTCAAGCAGGCACACAAGTCAAAAGTGTCAATGTATGTATGTGTATGTTTGGGTGTGTGTGTGTGTGTGCGTATTAAAGTTGAATAAGACTATTTAGATACGAGTATGAGCAATGCTGACAATACTTTGTAATTTTCTTTGTGGTTTGTTAAAAAGCTGTTATTATTATTCGTACTAAGCATTCTTTGTTTGTTTTTGTTTTTGATTGTATATGTGTATTTGTGCGTGTTTGTGTGTGTGTTTAAATGTTTAAATAAATATTTTAGAAGACATTTGGAACTTTAAATTGCAACACGTTTTCTATTTGTTTGCTTTAAATGACAACGTTGTGAACATTTTTTGATTAAAAATAGTTTTGGTCATAATCAAGCGATTTATATAAAAAACATTTTAAAATTATCTACAAGCTCTGATGTTTCCCAAACTATCTTTCCCAGACCCTTTTATAAGTTTGGTTGACACTACTAGCTATCAGGTTAACTGACGTCTTAGATACTTGAATTTATTGGTATAATACAAACATCTCTGAGGTATAGAAGAGAAATGGAGTTCGATTATAAGCACTTTCAATATTAGAAATACATATCAGAATGGAGAAAGATGTCGTAGAATGAAAAGCATTTAACCCTTTTAAGAAGTTTCTGGTTAAAATGGGTCGGTTTTTTTTGGTTTTAAATTTGCAGTTGTTGTTACGGCCCTGAGAAATAATGATTGAGTTCGACATCGCCTGAAGGAAAAATAAAGTATGTGGTGACTGGAGCGTAATCTGTCGATCTGTAAAACGTACCTACTTTAATTGAATGAGCATTTAAATAATAATACTAAACTGAAAATCTATTATGGCAGTTATTTTCTAGAGAGAGAAAATTTAAGCTATAAGTAAATATCGTGTGTTCTAAGGACCTGTTCAGCTGAGCTCAGGTATTCGTGCCACATTTCAAAGCTTCTGGAATCACACCATTTGAAAACACACAAAGAACGCTAAAGAGATACCCTGAACCCTATTTATATGTACCTTAAGAACCCTCTAAATTGGGTCAAGAACACTTGACGGCTAAGGATTACAAACTTTTCAATGGAGTTATTATAATATATTTTTAATCTTCTGTAGCTCTCTCTTACAAACCGCTATGTCCCAAAATAATCTCTAGAAGGAAAAAAGGTTTATTATGAGGAATTTTTTTTTTGTGACTTACAAAGAATTGTAAGATTAAAGTTTCCAAGAAATGGGAAAATTGTGTATGAAACAAGGAAAAACGTTAAATGGTAGAACCGAAACTAAAATACCCGTCACACGAATCTATAAATAGTATATATGTGATCATCAGTGGTGTAGATAGAACTTCGAGATGGGATGGGTGGGGATCAATGGTCTGATACAACTAAAGTTTATTAACAATATTATTATAAAATTTTAAGAAAAAAAAAAAAAAAGATGTAACAATAAGTTTCTTTAAAATATCAGAAAGTGAGAGGTAAGTTAATATAGGACTATACGTTATAGTGGCCCTATCCGTATCATATCGGTAGAGTGCACTTAGGATGATATAAGATGTGTTTGCACCTAATTTGAAGTGAATACATTCATAAATATGAACTATTTATTTACAATAATTTGAAAATAGGCGGTAAGTTTGTAAAGCCGCTATACCTAAAAATGGGCGTGTCACCTTGACTTCGACATTGGATGACATAAGAAGTATTTTTACCCAATTTGGAGTGTGTACAAGCATAAATAAAATCTATTTTTATACAAAATATCTAAAATGGGCGGTAAGTTTGTGTAGGGACTATATATAAAAATGGGTGTGGCACTTACATTTTCGAACTTAACATAGTCGCTGCCGAGAAAAGCTTAAGTTTTAAGTTTCAGTTAAATATCTTTAAAACTAAGCGAATGAATCGCATAGCGTTAAACAGACAGACGGACAGACAGACAGACAGACGGCCATAGCTAGATCGACTCGTCTCATCGAGCTGATCAAGAATATATATGGGGTCTTTATCGGGTCTATGACGTCTCGTGTAGTGCGTTACAAACTTTTCAAAAAACTGAATATACTCGTATGCACTATGTGTACTGGTTATAAAAAATGTGATCGATCATTTGAAATCGGATCATCTAAGCACTATGTTAGTTATGGCCATTTGAAAATTTCACACTTCTTAGCTATAATGCACCATAAAGTGGGCCCATGTAACCAACAGATCTGGGAAGCCACTCAAAATGCTTGGTTTTATGTAGAATTCAAAAACTTTCTTTTAAGTGAATATTTTTTGTGTAGAATGAGTCTTAAAGAACATTTGGAAAACCAGCACATCTTGACCTAATTTATGCCAGAACTGTAGTCCTGGTTTCTCTAAAGTTAATCTTACTTTAGTATAAGTTCCAAAATACACCTATGCAACTGAGCTGCATATTAAAACGTCGTTTATACAAATCATTCGTTTTGGTATTACTAATCGTTTTGCATTTACCATATTTGTTGAACTTGTTAAACATCATCATGTGCATTCTATTCCATTTACAACTAAAAAAGTTGACATTGTTCATGTAAACGCAAATATATATATTTTTCCACCTCCAAATGCTTATAGATTTTTGTTGTTTCACAATAACATAGTTTAAAATGTGATCATTGTTGTGGTTGTTGTTGTTGTTATTTAAGTTAAGTGTTTTGTTTTTTGATTGGTAGATACTTTTTTATATATATAGTATGTTGCTCTATGTATTTATACTTAGTCTACATTGTTTTGTTTAAATGAGAGGCATATAATTCATTCAGTAGCAGCAACAGCAGCAACAGTATTGTTCATACGCCATGTTACACCAGAAGCAAAAAATACTTGTTCGTTCGTTTAATTGGAGATGGTCAAATTGGGGGGCTGGAAGGCTGAAAGGCAGGCAGGCGGCAGATGATGTCAGTTTCAAAAACTGTTGTCAACAGTTTTTGAATTCAATACTCCTCCTCGCTGTTATACATTTTATGTGTTTTTTTTGTTTTTTCTGTTAACTTGTTGTGCATGACATTGCATTTCTTGTTGTACTTGTTTGTTATCCGGTTATGAAATGACCAACAGTGCATCATAATGTCTTTTATTTCTGTGTATGTATGTGTGTGTGTGGTTTGGTTCAAAATCGCTGGAATCCATTCAACTTGTATGCAGCATGACAACAATTTTTGAACGTTCAACGAGTAACAATGCCATTGCTGGACAGTATTGTTTTTTTTTTCTTCTTCTTCTTTAGTTTGCACGTGTGTATTTGTTTAGTAAATAAAAGCTGTTAACTACTTTTCGGCTCACATACGCACACAAATGAACGCATACACACATACTCGTATACAATTGTTTATACAAATACGCAGGCAGACATCCTGTATATTCGTTCGCACGTGTTTCACTTCTACTTGTACGCCTTAATGTTCTTTTTTTTGTATACACATACTGGCCTTCTATGCTATTCAGTCTTTTATTCTTTAAACTTCTTCAACGCATTGAAATTGTTTAACGTTGCGCAACAAAGCAAAAGGATTCGTTGTCATTTACATGCTTTTGTTATTGTTACGTGTCATAGTTATCATTATTATCATCATCATCATCATTATTATTGTCCTTGTCTTAACCAGCCGACTTGGCAACATTGTGGTAGGATCTAAGAAATAAAGGGTGTACATGAAGAAGAATATAATTTAGAGTAATTAAAAAAATATGAACTCTTGTTGGCACTATAAATCACTTTCAGTGATTTTTTTCACAGTGATTTAAAAATTCGCAATGTCAAACTTCGACTAAAAGTAGTGATTTGCGATTCTCTTGTTATTCAGTGAACATGTTCAGTTATCGGCGATTTTGTGTATCGCTCTTCGCGAGTAGTAAAAATGTTCATTTATCATTGATTGGTGCTTTTATCACTCTTCGCGAATCGTTCATATTATATTCGCTTGAACACCGAACCTGTAGTACCTGTTGTTACATTTGCCAGCCACTTGATTCGTCAAAAATTGAAAATCACTGAAAGCGGAGCTTAAAACGATTGAATGAATAGTGAACCTGTTCAGTAATCGCTGATTGTTTTTCACGAACTGCTATTTTGTCACTGTTTGCAGTCACAGCGATTTTATCATTGTTTGCAGTCACTGCGATTTATTTGCGCAACCTTATTTTGAAAACACTAATTGGATATCATAAGTTTTATTTGATAATAACCAACTCAAATAATCATGGCCCGTGTAGTAAATTATAATAAATTTTGGGTCGCGTGAATCTGAATTATTATAATCTGATAACAACCTTTTTGAAAAATTTTGATCCGGATTTGAAAATAATCCGAGTCCATTCTTCAAAATTTAAAAACTTTGGCCACAGAAATGTATTTTCAATATTACTGGATTTCAAGACCGAATACAATTCAGATTCGACTCTAATCCGATTTTTTTTTTGGATCAACATTTTCCGCACATTTCAGTTTTTCATGGATGTGTTTTTTTTTGGTGAATTTGTACCAAAAAAAAAAAAAACAGTGCTGCAAACCGGTTTTGAACTAAAGCACAGCATTTTCGAACGTTTTTCCGAACCCTGAATCGAACGAGTTCTTCTGAAGGACAATATCCGAACCATACAAGTGGCAAAAGTAGTTCGAACCGGTTCACCATTTGCTTTATATAATTTCGTTGTGAGAACCTATTTCTTAGGGTTGTCTATACAATATATTGTTGTATATTACCGAAAATGTTGAACTTTTTAATAGAAATTTTTTTACCTGAACCACTTGATAATGTCCGAACCAATAGAATGGGGCTTCAGTAACACCGAACCAGCGGTTCAAAGGAATCGTGAACCACTGTTCCGAACCAAAGCCAAGTTATTGCAGCCCTGCAAAAAAAATTACTTTTTTGGTATAACTACTTGAGGCCTTCTGGACTTCAGATTCGGATTCAGTGGTTGAAAATACATATTAAATGGTCGCTCTGGTTCGCCGCTTATTTTTTAGCTTAAGCAGAAAATAAAACGTTCAGAAAATGTATTCCAATTGAAACACCCTTTATACACTTATGTTGTTTAAACACTAAAGTTATTGTTTTTGTTACCATTTTTTTTTTTGTTTTTATACTTTTTATCCTGTTGCTCATTTGCTTGCCTTTCTTTCTCTTTCACTCTATCCTTTTGTCTTTCTTTACATGTGAGTGTGTGTGTTTTTTGTAGTGTTTATTTGTTTTTATCCTTTCACTTTTAATTGTGCTCCCTTGTGTGTAAGTTCAAGTGTTTGCTTTGTAAATAATAGCAGGTCTCTGCAACTCTGCATGCTTGCATCCTGCATTTGACTCTTATTGCACTGTCACATTCTTATTGTTAGCATTGTACATGTCCTTTTTTTTTTTTTGTTGTTTATAAATTTTCTTGTTTGTTTCAAATATGCGCAAAATTAATTACAACAATTATTCTATTTACACTTTTAGCACGAAACTTCATTATTATCAAGAATGCCGCAACCTTGCTAAGCTGTTAAATAATTTAACGTATTTTTCTTCAAATATTCCCATGTCAATTAATTAAATATTCTTTTTCCTGTCGCATATGTTTTCAATAATTCTCCTTATTCTTTTTTTATATGTAAAACCTAAATGTTACCTTCTGACTTCAGACTCGAGATTTGGCAGCCCTCTGGTTCGCCGCTTATTTTTGTTACGCAGAATATAAAATGTTCAAAAATGTATTCCAATTGGAAACAGCTCTTGATATACTTTATGTTGTTTTTTAAACACTAAAGTTATTGTTTTTGTTACTATTTTTTTGTTGTTTTTATACTTTTTATCCTGTTGCTCATTTGCTTGCCTTCTCTCTCTTTCACTCTATCCTTTTGTCTTCTTTACATTTGTGTGTGTCTGTTTTTTGTAGTGTTTATTTGAAGTTTTATCCTTTCACTTTTAATTGTGCTCCCTTGTGTGTAAGTTCAAGTGTTTGCTTTGTAAATTAATAGCAGGTCTTTTTATACTCTGCATGCTTGCATCCTGCATTTGACTCTTATTGCACTGTTACATTCTTATTGTTAGCATTGTACATGTCCTTTTTTTTTTTTTTTTTTTTTTTGTTTATAATTTTTCTTGTTTGTTTCAAATATGCGCAAAATTAATTACAACAATTATTCTATTTACACTTTTAGCACAAACTTCATTATTATCAAGAATGCCGCAACCTTGCTGAGCTGTTAAATAATTTAACGTATTTTTCTTCAAATATTCCCATGTCAATTAATAAAATATTCTTTTCCTGTCGCATATGTTTTCAATAATTCTCTTTATTTTTTGTTGCACGTATTCAAATTTTTTAAATCCATTGCACCGTTACAGCTGTTCAGACAATATACGAGATACGAGATAGTTTGCTTCAGACAGGATCTTGCATCTAATTTGTTACGCGATGTGCATCTTTGAACAGTTTTTTTTTTATATTTGATATTGGAAACAGTTTCCCTCGTATAGAACTTCATATTGTTTTTAATAAAAAAAATTCTCAATCGATATGCATTCGAGTATTTTTGGTGTCAATGATTTTAATGCGGATTACTTGAATGCCTTTCAAGCAGGTGTCTTACTCCATGGGAAATTGTCTGGGAATGAAAAGTGTAGCATTATTTACGTATTTATTGAAATGAATAAACGAAATTGTTAGCTTCAATTACAATCTACATCTAATTTTTTTCTTTTTAATTGAAGCGTATCTATCCGATTTGTAAATATTGTTCCTATAAATTTAATTTAAGTTGCTGCTAAGTAACAGTATAATTAAAATAAAGCAGAGCTGTAAACCGGTTTTGAACCGAACCGGATTCTGAGCTCAACCACAGCAATTTCGAGCATTTGCTCCGAACCATAAACCCATTTCTTTAAAAGAAAATGGTTTTGAACTAAATACCAAAACATATAAGTCGCAAAAGTGTTTCGGTTCGAACCGGTTTTCCATTTATTTAAAAGATCCTCATATTCCAAAAGATGTTAATACCAGTTCTCGTAAACGTAATAATATTAAAAACCAATAAATAGGGATGGTCTATAAATTAAAAAGTAGTCCGGTTTTTCGATCGTCAGTTCATCTTAATTTGTTTATTAGTAAGGCCCTATCACCTATCTAATCAATTTTAAGTTTTTTATACTTCAAAATGTATTTCAATAGAGCAAAAGTATAAGAAATATATTTTCTAAGACACACAATGCCACTTGACTGACTTTTGTTTCAACACTTTGCGTTACATGCTTTCACTTTTAACTCAAAAGCAAGATTATACACAGACACTTTACTTAATCCTTTAGTTTTCATTTTTCATGTATTCTACTCTTATTCTCGAAAATACTACTTGAGGTAAAGGATTAATGTAAACCTGTGCAAGAACACTAAATTTCCCACAAACTAAAGCTGGCATGCGGCAGATGGTGTTGCACAAAGCAATTCATAGATGAACAAGTGCTTAGACCAGATGGAAAATAGTTATATAATTGAAGCAATGCTAAGGATAAAACAGAGACAGAGAGAGAGAGAAGAGAGAAGTAGAGAAAGATGATAATTACTTTTTCATATTTTATATTAGCATACGGAGGAACACTTAAAAAGTAATTTTTCAACAAACCTGTCAACACTAATTTTAAGTGCTTGAAGAGCATAAGAAGCGAGAAGAGCAAGCGAGAAAGAATGTGAGAAAAAAAGAAAATTAAAAACATATTATCGAAAAGAATCGTGGGAAACTTAAACATGACTTTCGAAAAAAAAAATTAACAAAACGAGGAGTTATTTTTTTTTTCTTTATTAGTTAGCAGCTCCTTGACAGCTAGGATATGAATTGTATTGTTACGCCAGTTGTCAAAGGATACACATATGGTTTGGATATTCTGTATTAGCATTGATTGAAAACATGTGTAGGCGTATTAAAAAATATATTGGTACGTTACCTTAAAGAGAATAGCATTATGTGTGTCAAAAATCCAAGAGCACAAAAAATTTAGTATTGAAAGTAAATCAAAAAATAGTATGTATTCCTGTTACGCCCCTTATTAACGATGGGAAAGCTTACGAATTAAATTGGTCATAAATTATTTTGATGCATTGTGCTTTTAATTTTTTATTTCAAAAATTGGTGTTCAGTTTAGAGATTTCACCTCATATCGAACTATTAATTTTGGAAATTAATAAAATTGATCACAGAGATCTTGTGATTTAACAATTTTGATTATGATATTATTAGGTTTAATTTATAACTCGATTTTTCTCATCGGTTCGATTATTTGAGGAATTGTTAATCGGTTAACGCGACGGTAATTGTCGTGGATATGTAGCTGGAATATTAATTAAGGCATTTTATTTATTTGGTTTTTCTTACTTTTATACTTTTAATGGTATCTTTTTAGTAGTACAATTAATTTGGGCTTAGAAAAATAAGTTGATAAATGGCATAATGAAATTATAGAAGGTGTAGTATTTTAGCACTCTTTGCTTACATAAGTTTGATACCTAGCTTGTGGTGAATTTATATATAATTTCACCATGACAGCACATTTCAAGGAACCATAGAATGTAAGTTTCATATTTTCCATCTTTCAACGATTTTAATTTTCAAATTGATAAGCAAAGCAAAAATTTTTTTTCATTTGACCATAATAAATGGTGATATAGTATGAGCTCACCAAGACTTACATACTCAACAAAATTTGTAAGCAAAAAAAAATAAAAAAATCTGACAATTGTTTAATTGCATCATGAATGAACTTGATACATAAAATACTTTATATGAATCTAAGCTCCAAGATTTATAGCTTTATATCTTAAAGTCTTCGAGATGGGTGGACGCATAGTGCGGACTATGGGACAAGTTGTAAGGACCGACAGGTTTTGATGGTCATCATGAATGGAAACCTCATGACGTCTCACTGACTGCCAAAATGGATCCGCCATTTTGAATTTTTAAAATATGACTGCAGATTCGTAATCAGCGACCCTGAAAACCCCCGAGTACCAAGTTTCAAGAAAATCTAATCTCTCAACTTGCCTGGGGCTTGACGAGCTTATTAAAATGGGTTATTTTAGTGTTTTTTGAGGTAAGGGCAAAACCTAGACGTGTAGGGCTAAATCTGATGGTAGATCGGATTCAGCGCATCAAAATACATAGAAATATGTGGGTCTCGTAGCCAGATCCGGGTACTTTTTTTTTTGTGGGGCTGTGTAATGAGCTTGTTTTAGTTGTTTATCGTGCAAATATGTTTGAAAATGTATTATTCAAAGGTTTGTTCAACGCTAGCTGCTACTTTTTCACATCTTTTCAGACAATTTGCGGATACCATGTCGGAAGAAGCACTCATCTTTTAAGGCAATCCATGAATCAACCCATTTTGGGCTATCTTCATAATAAGTGAACTGTTACTCAGCTAGACTATGACTCATCGACCGAAAGAGATGTCTATCGGAAGGTGTAATGTCTGGAGAATACGCTGATCCCACCAAATACAAAGCTTAAGCATCATGCGATGAATATTCGGCTTTGCGAAGGATGTTGGTGGCTGGTCGGGTAAAACCCCTTAACCTTTTGCACTTGGGGTTATCGTAATGGACCAGTAATGATTTTCTGCCGATCAAGCAGCTGTAAACCGGGTGAAAAATCGCACTGCCAATGTCACTCGGCCTCAATTCTACGGCAACAAATTTAAATCGCCTGGAAATGATTGCGTGATCTACTTTTAAAGAATCTGAATCTTTTTGATGCGTTAGACAAAGGTCTTTATCGTGTAATGTCCCTAATTCTTCATCTTCTATTTTGGCTGACCTGGACGTTCTTCGTCATTCACATCAAAATTACCACATCCGACACAATTTTTCAGATAGAGCATATCGCATCGCCGTATACTTCCTCTAATATTCGATGACCCACTGCCGCATTTTTTCGGGCTTTTACAGGGCGTATAAATAAAGAACTTTTTAGAGAAAATATCAGTTGTCACCTAGCAACACTTTAAATAAACAAGGACAAGAATATTAGAGTTAGATTTGCCTATTTTTTTTTCATCTTGTTTTTTTAAGTTAAAATATATAAAATTCAAAATCTGAAGGCGTGTTTTGGACTTTTACTGCTAACAAAACAAAAATTAATGTAAAATGACATATTCTGTCTGTCTGTCTGTCTTTTATTTCTCTCTCTCATTCGCTTCAGTTTTTGAAACAGCAATTATTAAATAAAATCAAGTGCATAGCGAAGCCACAAATTATACAAACACTCAAGCTTGACAAACAAAAACCCAAACGAAGATGAAAAAAAACAACAAAACAGTGGCTAGATGCATAATCTCCAGGAGCAACAGGACTTAAAATATTTTGTATCTACCAGAAGCAGCCACAGCAGCATCAACAATAAAATATGACACTGTAATATGATATGTAACATACTCCAGTAGCTGTGTAAAGGATGCTTATGGGCTACTTTACAGCAGCAGCAGCAGCAGCGGTAGCAGCCTTATGGATATATATACACGTACTTGTATGTTTTTATGTAAATGTGTTTATTTAGGTGCAAGGATAACATTTTCTCACGCAATATACTTGGTAAATGAAAAATATGTAAATATTGCATCTTTATGAAAACAACAAAAAGGAGAAAAAAAGGAGCACATTGCACTCAACATTCTTACTTTGTTGTTGTTGTTGTTGTCATTTCTGAACGATCTGCGTACTTGAGATATGTGTGCATGACAATTGAATGACATAATTTAACAGTTTGAATTGTAGAAAAGTGCAATGACAACTACAACAATCACATTGAAGGACCAAAAGGAGCCAGAGAGATATTAAAAGGATAACAAACGTAAAAACAATAACAAAAAAAAAAAAATACAATATTACAAACACTAAGCACGAACAAGTATTGTCCTTGCTTAACTTTATTAACTCTTGATCCTTGACACTCTCTCCTGCTCTGTTTATTTAGTTGAGGTTTTTTTTTTACGGATTTGAAATGTTTGTTGTTGTTGTTGTGCCGTGCTATCCTGTCCTGTCGAGTAGCATTGTAGAACGTTTCACTTTTTATTACTTTTTGTGCTTGAGTTGATTTTTACGCCTCATGTTATTTCTTTTTTTTTTTTTTTTATTTATTTAAATAGTTTCACTCTGTTTGGGCGTTGATCCTTATTGACATATTTATGCACGCTTGGTGCAACCAAATGGAAAATGTTGGCATCACATGGTTTGTTAGCATCTTATCTGAAACGTCAACGGCAATAGTTGCCGATTGTCAGCTGTATTTAACTTGTTGACTGGGCGTGGCACTTGGCAAATGGTTTCTATGAAATTGTTATATTGCCTCCTCTTCTTATGTTTTATTTTTACTATATTTTGCCTTTTAATAGGTCATGTAGCTGGAAGTTATTCACCCAAAAAAGAACTGCAAGATTGGAAAAACAAGAAAGAACGCTGAAGTCGAGTATGCTCGACTGCAAGATACCCTGTACCCAATCTTTATATACCTTAAATTAAGTCCTATCTTTGTATATACCTTATTGTATTGAATTTTCAAACAAAAACTTGAAAAATTTGGTAAATTTATATGGGGGCTATACCTAAAATTTTGCTGGTCCTACCCCTATTGGGATATTTTATTGGGACTATCATAGACATAATTTATGCTAAATTTGAACTACTTAGAATAAAAAACAATGCCGTTTTTATGCAAAAACCTAAAATTTTGGGGTATATTTGTATGGAGGCTGTACCTAAAATTTTATTGGTCCTACCCATATTGGGATATTTTATTGGGACTATCATAGACATAATTAATACTAAGTTTGAACTTCCTAGAATAAAAAACAATGTCGTTTTTATGCAAAAACCCTAAAATTTTGGGGTACATTTGTATGGGGGTACCCCTTAAAATGGGTCTAGAAAAACCGTTTGCAAGTGAACACTTGACGGTTCAGGAGAGTCTAAGTTTCAAATATGGTGGCCCTATCTCCTATAGTCTCCGAGATAATCTCTCTCATACGGCAGACAGCAGGACGGACAGACGGACGGACGGACAGACAGCACATAGCTAGTTCGACTCCCCTTCCAATGCTGATCAAGAATATATATACTTTATATTGTCTATCTTGGCTCCTTCTGCCTGTTACATACATTCGCACAAACTTAATATACCCTTTTACCCTTTGGGTACAGGGTATAAAACGAGGTTTTGCTATTGGATATTTTAAAAAAAGGAAAAATGTTATCTTCGGTTGGACCGAAGCTTAAATACCCGTTACACAACACTTTTAATAGTTTAAATGTTCACTCAGGTGCATAGATTAAATCGATAGTGTTCAATTTTGCGGACATAAGCATTTTACCAACGTTTAATTGAATTCATTCAGAAAAAAAAATGTTTTCATACAAAACTCGAAAATGGGCGGTAAGTTTGTATGGAGGCTATATCTAAAAATGGGCGTGGCGCCTTAGGTTTGACATTGGATGACATAAGAAGTGTTCTTACACTATTTGGAGTGAATATGTTCATAAATAATACGTATTTTCTTACAAAAATCGAAAAAAGTGGTAAGTTTGTATGGGGCTATATCTAAAAATGGGGGTGGCACCTTGGTGCTGACATACAAACTAACTAGGAGCACAAAAGCTTAATTTTCGAATTTCAGGTCAATATCTTTAAAACTTTCCGAGTAAAACGCATCGCAACTGACACACGGACAGACAGACAGACGGATAGACAGACGGACATGGCTAAATCGATTCATCTCATCAAGCTGATACACTTTATGAGGTCTCCGATGCCTCCTTCAATGCGTTGCAAACTTTCGAACAAACTGAATATACCCGTTTACACTATGGGTATAAAAACTTAAAAATTTGTGTGGGGGCTACACCTTTTTCTGCTTAGGACTGAGAAAAAATTATGTCTTGAATTTCATATTGGTATCTTTGAAACTAAGCAAATGAAACGTGTAACTACAGTCAAATGGACGACAGACGGACATGACTAGATAGACTCCTCTCATTGAGTTAAGTCAAGAATATGTATACTTTATGGGGCCTACATCGTCTCATTTCATGAGTTACAAACAAACTGAATATACCCTTTCGCACTTTGTGTGAGGGGCATAAAAATTTATCAAAAAACGACATAGGATTAACTTGAAATTAGGTAACAAGTCTTTTAGTTTTATAAAAGAGTTTAAGCTAGTTAAATGTTTTAAGTTCTGACTTTGGCACTTCTAATGAATTAATATATTACACTCGAACCTGTTACTCGTTAGAAGTGTGTTTCTGCTTTGGTTATATTTCATCTGAATTATGTGTATTGTACAATCTGTGATATGCTATAGTAGCGCTTAGATTGCATAGAGAGTATTTTTAGTCGAACATGCTTAACTGCGCCGTAATTTCTTTTTTTTTTGAATAATATTTGAAATAAATTAAAATAAATTATAAAAACAAACAAGAAAAGTGGAAGTGAAAGTTTTTATTCTCTTCACATAAAATTTGGAACAACTTGCTTTATCATATACATGTGTAGGTAGTAAATTTACAGCGGCGTAGACAGAAAACGGAGAGAGAGAGGGGCTGATGATCTGATCTTAAAAAAAAGAAGTTATATATATTACTAACCGACATACCCGGTCTTGCTCGGCTGTCGCAGATAGTTCTTACAAATATTTTAGAGACATCAGCCAGCTTTTCCCCAAGCCCATTTTTCCAAATCAATCATGCATTTTCGCTACTTCATACTCAAAAATGTGCTCATATTTTTCTGCAAGGGATTATGGGAACACGTATTTTGAAAACTTCTGATTTTAGGACTGATATTTTTTGGATATCTGAAACATTCAAAACAGACCTTGTATGCTTAAGCAATCGTGTACGCAACGAATAAAATTAAATAGCAAGTTTGTATCGATCGAGCGACTGTAACTGACCTCAGTTCACCTCATGATATGCAAAACGGTCTAGCCGAGCGCTAGCTTAATTTTGAATTCCCCTCAAAAAAAAATTACAGCAACTTTTAGTTTAATTTTGACTGCATTTCGGTGCATTTCAGTTACTCAACCACAATGGGCATTTTTAGCAAAATTTTCGACTCACCGCTGCAGTACACATGCTGTGCATCGATTCTGCACACATCGCCCGATTTCAGTTGCTGTGAATCGCTGCTTTATAGTTTATATCGGAATCATATCTCGGCGTCGACGTACTATTTGCCCTTATTGATTGTGCCATTGTTAATGAAATACAAAACGCTCGATGCTGTTTTATTTTGGAAAATTTTCAAACACTACGCACAAACGACCAGTTTTGCATCGTGTTTAAACGGCTGCGCCATATTTTCGATATGTGTTGCGAGGCGTTTAAATGATCGCTTTATCTGGTACAATTCACCATTTCTGCCGGCATGGATATCGACACAAATCCAGTGCATCTTTATGCCGCAGCAAGTGGTAAACGTTTTCATAACTGGCGTTTCGTATTCGGTGTGTTTTTTTTGTAGCAACAGAAAAATCTTTATTTAAATTAAATTTTCTTACAGACCCTAGAAAGTTTAACGCGTCGTTATAGCAATGCGCTGACTCGCACATTACGCAGCTCACGTCTGGTGCAGACACTACTCTTCATGAGCTGTTCCTCTGTTGTGCTGCACAATATGTATCGGAAACATTACACAGGTTTCTGGTTTATTCCATCAACGAGAAAGGAATTTTCAAATTCAAAGCAGCTAACGAATGAGCTTAAGAAATATTTTGGCTTTGGCATGCTTTTGGATCTGCTGAATGCCATAATGAAGGGCAAAACTAAACATGTGCAAGGATTCTGGCAAACGTTTTTAGCCAAGTTAAAAGCGTTTCAATTTAAATCAACCGGATTTCTAATAACTTATTTAGCCGCTTATCGAGTATGTATCTTGCAAAGTTAACAATTTAAATATTTAATATTAATTAAATATTTAAATAATTATTAATAAGACTCAAATTTCTTTTTCAGTTACTCTACTGGCTGCCAACTACCTACGGATGTCCTTTGCCAAAGGAAACACTTAATCTTATGGCTGCTTTCATTAGCGGTGTTGCATTTGGTTTTTTAAATGAATTTGCACTTTTGGCAATTGCCTTTGTTGTTGGCATTCAAGTGCTCTGGCAACAGTTTTGTACAAAGAAATCGGAAAATAAATTGATAAATAAGTTGAAGGCATTGCCAATGGCTAGATTATTGCTGCCATTAGAAATACCGTATCTGGTGCATAATTTTCTATTTCATCATCAAACGATTAATGGTTTGACAAGAGGTTTTCTGAATGCCACCAGTGACAATAAGTAAGTACAAACAGACAGAATATGATTAACAACAACAAACACACAAATTTTGGAATACTTATAAAAAAAATTATATCGTATAGGTTCATATTCCGAAGTTCTTCAATAATTTAATGCAATAAAATCAATTTGTGTGTGTTTGAAAAAAAGGTGAAATAACCTTCAGTCGCACATTCCAATAATTATGTAACTTTAATAATCCCGCATAATAATTATTCTTTTCAGCATACAACGCATACACGATTTCATTAAAAATAATGAAATACCAGTGATATTGGAGATATTTAAGCGACACGTTGATCGTGGTTTCTTGGGATTCTTTTGAAGGGATTAAGTATGAGTCTCCAAAAGAATCTTTTTGGAATGTACTTTTTGATATGTTTCTCCGGCTATAGTTGTTCTTAGCCGGCCGATTGTTTCAAAATTATAAACATAAATAAATACTATAAATGTTTATTTTGCTTTACCATGCCCAGAGATTTTTTATTGTGTCATATTTTTTTTAAACAATCTCGGACTAAGTTATGCCTATATCTATACTAATATTATAAAGAGGAAATGTTTGTTTGTTTGTTTTGAATAGGCTCCGAAACTACTGGACCGATTTAAAAAATTCTTTCATCGTTGGCAAGCTACACTATTCTCGAGTGACATAGGCTATTTTTCATTTTCAATATTTGACCCGGGGCCTGATGGGCCTTGAAACTGGAAAGGCCAAATATTTGGAACAAAAGACGTAAAAAAAATTTATTTATGTTTTAGTTTTTTTAGAGCAACAAGACGGGATTTTGGAAAATTTTGTACCGGGGCCTAATGGGGGCGTGAATAGACGTAGAAGCTTGTAACAGGGCTCGTTTTATAGATGGTTAAAAAACATTTTTGGCGTTCAAGGTGTTCAAGGGGTTTCCGGAATTTGGACCTGGGACCCATATGTGGACCCAATATACATGTTAGTGAGTAATATTGGGGCTATTTAAGTCGTGTTTTTGAGATTTTACAGAGTCCAACTCAGCAAATCAACCAAAGTGGACATATCTAAATAGGCCTATTGTCCCTTTGTCTACTTGGTCGCTGTCCCGCTATATACCTTTTTTTCTTCTTCTTTATTTGCATAGTTTTCGAAGATATCGAAAGAGGGCATACCTAGAATTCTGATTCCACTGCTTATAAGACAATCCACTATGGTTACCGCTATGAGCGTCACAATGTTTTCTTTCTATGACCAATGTAGCAATAATCGTTCGAATCTTAGAATTGTACGAATAAGTGGCTTAGATATACTTTCCAGATAGAATGGGTGGTATCAGACCATTGGCCCCTACAATATTGATACAAAACTTTATGATAAAAATTCTGATGAATTGTAACAATAATGTTCTTGAAAATATCAGAAAACGGGAGGTGAGTTTGTCTTGGGGCTATATGTTTTAGTGGTCCGTTCCTTATTGCATTCGTAGTGTGGATGATTCTAGCAAGGTTTTTACTGAACGCAAAGAAACAAACAGACAGACAGACGGACAAAATGAGATCGATTCGTCTCTTCGAGAGGACCATGAATATATATATTTTATAGGGTCCAAGATGTCTCCAATAAAAAGTACGGGACAGATCGATGCATCGAGTGGCGATTTAGAGTAGAGATGGGTGTCCGGACGGGAATCATACCGGAATTCCGTGGATCCCGATGAGTTTAAATTACTTTTAAGTACGAAACTGCAAATGTTTATAAATTATAACACTGAACTGCTTAGTTTTAAACTTTTTGATTAATAAATCAAACAAATATTTGGGTTTTTATAATTAAAAGTAAGCGGAACTCGCGGGACCCAGCTGAACCCATGGGAATCCCGTCCCGACGCCCATCTCTAATTAAGAGCAAAATTCAATATTTTATCTTTATTTGAACAGAGCACGTAAAAAAACAGAGCGATATGAAGGTGAGATGATGGGGTCCAACACATTCTATTCGAATTGCATTTAAACCGGCAATTCGTTATTTTCAGAGCTTTAATAGTCGCTTTTTGGACCCTGTGTCTGTTTGTCCGGTAAGTGTTACATCACCATGCCTTCTGTAAAGAAACAGACTGCCATTGCACTGGAAGGGTTTCTTGTATAAAGAATTTTTGCAAAAAGGTATCTTGGAAAACTTATCTAACCGATTGAATATTTTTGCACTTCGCTTAAATATTTCTTCGTATTTTTAATTGTTATTTTAATCCAAACCGAAAAAATCTTGGTGAGATAAAAAAATTCCAAATCTTTTTGTGTTGGGTTCTGTACAGTCGATTCTATTAACCGATATGATTTCATTTTGTTTTATTTCAATGTTAATAATTTTTATATAAATGAATGCCAAAGTATTTTTTTTTTTTTTCGTCAAAGTCGTCCGAATTTTTTTGTTGTTTTTTTGATTTTTTTTTTTATCGAATTATGTCGCATGTCAACAATTTAATTTTCTTGTCGCCGCTAAAACAATTTATTGCCTGCAGCAGCAGGCAGCAGCAAGAGCAGTTCTGTGCATTTTAATTTGTGAATCGAATTAACAAATGGAAAAAAAATATATAAAAATTAAAAATCTTTTGCATACGCAGACGTCAGAAACATAAATCATAAAATTTCCAATAATAAAACAGTTGAAATATATAAAAAAAAAAAAAAAAAACTATCGCTAGCAGAGAGCGCTCGGATACATCTACCCGCAAGACACACGTGCAAGAAGTGTGACCTGATTTTTTTGTTTTTGTCATTTTTTTTTTTCGGAATGCAGGCAAAGAAACTTTGCTTCTTTTTTATGTTTTTGTTTTAAGAATTGAAGCAGCACTCTATAAAAATTTTATACAAAATGTTTTAACTAAATATAAATTGCGTCACGTGTACAGTAAAGCATTTTCGAATAGCATAAAAATCTTCACGGGAGCTGAAATTTTCGTTAAAAACTCGAAATACGAAATGTATATTTTATAAATTGAGCGCATTTAAGGGATACAAGTGCATCTGAAGCGCGTTTAATAATTTTCATTTGCAATGAACTGGAAAAGTGACAGAAGCGTCAGAAAAGTGTACATATTTCTTACCTCTTCT
This sequence comes from Leucophenga varia, assembly GCA_018903435.1. Taxonomy (NCBI): domain Eukaryota; kingdom Metazoa; phylum Arthropoda; class Insecta; order Diptera; family Drosophilidae; genus Leucophenga; species Leucophenga varia. The sequence goes on from JAEIFJ010001414.1 coordinate 3,472,498, forward strand.
CGCTCGCTCGCTCGCTCTCGAACCATTTACCAATATGTCACGCTGCAACAAACGGCACTATTATTTTTATGCAGCTTCATTCTCTAAAACTTCTCGATTTACTCCGCAACCGCAACATTTTATCCCATTCCAATCCATTTCGATGCGTGCTTGTGGTAAACGAGCTGGGTAATAAATTGATAACAACAACAACAAAAACAAAAAAAAAGTATCTACTTATAGCTCAAAGTGGCAGCAAATGTATCTGCATACACACGTATCTACAAATGCGCTTTAGCTACTTCATAGCGTTTGGTATTACAATAAAAGTTTGAGTAGGACAAGTGGCATGGTTAAAAGCGTACTTCATGGATAAAATAGAAAATTGTTGCACATACGACAAAATGCTTAAATTTGAACGTGAACGATATATGAAAAAAAAAAAAAAAATAAATAAAAAACAGAATGGAAAAAATTTTATATAATTTATAGATTTTCTATACCGTACATCAAAATGTGTGGTGTACTATAACTTTTGGTTAACACGAAGTGGAGTAAAGTTTTATTAAATTAATTATTATAAGAACATAGGTCTTCACCGAAAATGATTTAAGCAACGGATTCGTTATCGCTGAAGACGAGTCCGGTCTTAAAAAATTATCCGTTGAGATTTTGTGAAAAAAGTGTGGAAAATTATTTGATCAAATATAGGAGATGAAACTGCTGTAATAGAAATACGGAACTAGGCTTCACTTGAAGCTTGAACCTTCCGTTACAAGAGTAGCGAGAATAGTGAATTTTGATATAACACAACTTCTATAAGATAGGCCTGGTCTGATGGGTCTAGTCCGTTGGGCCTAGTCTGATGCTTGAATAAAAAAAGAGCATATTTTTTCGACCTGTGTAATTAATATCATTCAAGTTTTTATTGAAGTAAAAAAAAAACAACAATTCTTGTATTCATATCCAATACTTGCAGAGTATAACATAGCACTACAGGGTATCTAATAGTCAACTACACCACTTAACTGCAATGGTCTTTTTCTTTTTATACCCTGCATCCAAAGGTTAAATGGGTACTTTAAGAAGGAGGCTTGATAGATCCCAAAAGTGTATATTTTTTTGATCAGTATTGAAAGGGGTGTCGAACTAGCTATGTATCTCTGTCCGTCCGTCCGCCGTCCGCTCGTGTCTAATGTTGTCTGACGTATGAAAACGATTATCTCGGAGACAAATTTTAGGTACAGCCCCTTACAAATTTACCAAAATTTTTCAAGTTTTTGCATAAAAACTCAATACAAATTCAATACTAAGAAAGGTCTTAACTTAAGGTAAATAAAGTTTAGCTACAGCGTATCTTGCAGTCGAGCATACTCGACTTCACCGCTCTTTCTTTTTTTATTTCTATTTTATTCGTCATAAATGATTTTTCATTTATTACAAATTTGTTTTGTTGTTGTTGTTGTTGTCTCTATTAATGTTATTGTTGCTATTGGATTTTTTATATTTTTTTCTTTTTGTTTTTTTATTTACTTTTTTATTTTTTTATGTCGTCGGAAATACAAATTTTGAGCATCATCTGTCCAGGAGGTGATTTTCCATATAGTTTTGGGTGACGTTTTTTTTTTTTTTGTTGCTTCGGTAAAATTATTTGTTCTGTTTTGTTTTTGTTTAGAATTTGCTTAATTTTATTTGTTTTTACTTTAATATTTTTACTTTTGATTTATGTTATAATCGGTCTTTTGTCGTACATTTTGTAAAATTATAAATTTTGCGTGAAAATTAAATAAATTTTTTTTTTTATAATAGTTTGTGACAACTTAATCTTTTATGATTTTTTTTCTCATTGGACAATTTAAATCAATCCGTTGAATATAAAATTAGTAATAAGAATATTCAAGATTTGTTAAAAACATAACGTGACTTGTTCCCCTCAAGCTCCATCCGACTAATCAGAATTGTATTTTACTGAAAAGAATAGATCCCGATCCAGGCTCATCACGATTTACAATTTTCAGGTTCCGAACTCGCCCATCCTGGATTTTTATTACAAATTATTCCGTAGGTTCTGTTAATCTCGACTTTTTTATATCCCATACCCAAAGAACAAAAGTCTCTATATAACAGGCAGAAGAGAGCAAGTTAGACCTAATAAAGTGTATATATAAAATCGATGAACCATCCCTCAGGTATTTTTTTTAGCAATTGTCTCATCTCCAATTCCATCTTCAATTTTTAGATATTTTTTTTCTCAAACATTTATTTTAATATAAATCCAACTTAAATCTAACATTAAATAAAATACAACTCAATGCATTTGCGCAACACTTAAGTAAAGTTCAAGAATAAAATGAAGAAAAAGTTGCAAATTTAATTATTAAGTCTCATGAATGTGGAATATGTATGTGCAATGCAATTTAAATGTAAACCACAATATTAATGTTAAGCAACGATTTTAAGAAAAAGGAAAAAAAATATATATATAAACTGCCCACATACACATTTATTGTAGTTGCACCTGATAAAAGATTCAGTAATTACAACAGCAAAAATGTGGAAACGAAAAAAGATAGAATGAAAACTATCTTTTATTCACAAGCTTCTGAAAGAGAAACAATTGTTGCAATTGCATGGTAAATGTATGTATGTATGGAATGTATATGTATAATGAGGCATTAAATATTTAAATACATGAAACTTCTCATCTTCAGTCAGTCAATGACAGAATGTATTACAAAACCCGCCTTAAGTCGAATATGTCTGTCTTTTAAGTCAACTTCAACGACCGCGAACTTCCTACGCAGTATCGTACATACATACAACAAGGGTTGACTCAAAATGTGAATGGAAGTGCTAGAGTCATAATTAATATTAAAAAAATTTGTTTTTATCTTTCACAGGGTGGTACTCTTAACGACACAGGTCATTCAAATATACTCTTTGAAATTCCTGGCATCGAGATCTGCAAGGTTTTAGGTTGTATCACCGAATTATACGGTTTGGTAGACGCTTCTCCGTCCCGATACCCAGTCGACAAGACTGGGAAAACGGAATACTATGTGCGGAGTCATCAAATAACCACTGGTCTACTAATTCTCACTCTCTCTGGCTCTCTCACAGGCACTACTTCGGCTGTTTTCGGACCCAACACCTAAAATCTCTATTGCCATGAGCACTCAGAGAATCACAGAACTACACATTGAAGTCTGTGCCCTCATCTTATGGACAAATGTCCAAAAGGAACCACTATTATTATATTTGCGGACAGTCAGGCGGCTTTCAGAGCATTAACATAGAGGATATTCTCTTCTAAGTTAGCTATATAGTGTTTGCACACTCTTCAAAGTCTATCCCAACGTTAAATCACCCTATGATGGGTACCTAGTCACAAGGCAGTCGCTGATAATGAAGTTGCAGACGAGTTAGTTAGGACAGGCTCGTCAACCTTCATGAACCTCCCTGAACTCTTCTGTGGACTCAGCTGAGCCTCAGCAACACCCTCCATCGAGAAACACTTCAGAGACTCTGTCTCTCATTATTTTTCATAATATCTTGGTCTTCGGCAAAAACCAACGTCTATCTCAGGTGCTCTTATCTTAGGCTGAGTTTTCACCTAAATAAAGAAGGCCTATCTAGCGAAGCAGAGGGCAGACTCTCTCTGGAAGATGACAAAACCAGGTAAAACATTTTGAACCAAATTAGTGCAGTTTGACCTCTTTACAATAACGTCAGAGCTAATCAAACATTCCTCGACTAAGGATGTTTTTAGGCTAATCAAATCAGCAGAATATATCCTTCAACCTCAAAACCTAACCATACTGGGTCAGGGTACAAAAGATCTACCTATGGTCGCAGTACCCATTTTCCTTATAGGAAGACCGCACTATTCTCGTTCTGTCCTAAGCTCAGTATGAAGATATTTGAAGGCTCTAATCGCCTTAGTTATTGGTCGATCTTCCTTACTGTTGGGTTTTGTGATAAAAATTCTTCATTAAAATATTTTTTTTGAATCAAACCTTGCAGTAGTTCGGACCATGTATTTTTTTTTGTTGTTTCAGTTTCGTGTTAATTTTACATAACAATTTATTTCGTGCAATTTTCGCTATTGTCTGCTGCAGTTAATGCTGCGTCCTTCATATCCTTTCGTTTTTTTTTTTTTTTTAATTTTACATTTACGAGTATTTTTTTTTTTTTTTTGCAATCCTTTTTGTACTTGCTTGACTGCATGCCTGCCGTTTTCATTAAAAAAGTATTAAAGTCATTTCTTGCTTGTTTTTGCATTTTTCGTGAAGCTGTTGCAGTTGCCGTTTATGCTTTAATTTTGTTGAGCTTGTTCCTTTTCGTTCTACTCCTGTCGCTGTCGCTGTTGCTGTTGATGTAGTTGCTTTGGTTTTGTTCAGTGTGAAAGCTGCTCATGAATGCATTTGGTTAGAGTCTAGTCCTTGCTCATCCTTCTCATTTATGCAATCAACTTGTCAGTCTTGTCTACTAATGTCTGTCTTTGTATTTGTGTGTGTGTGTATGTCTGTACTGCTCATTCATGTTTGCTGCTCATTATAAAACTTTTATGAGGTCATTCCGAGTGTGATTTATATATTTTACAAAATTAAAAAATAAATGTGAACTTAACAAAGGCGTTTTTTTCATGCTGCGAAAAGTATGCGGTAAATGTTTTAATAGAAATTAAGACTGCAAGGATACATTCTTCTTAGAAGATACAAAAAAAAAAAATAGTAAAAATGTTGCCGCATTGCATATGCCAAGGCGCTGTTTTTTTTTTTTTTTGTTTTTGCAATATAAAAGTTTATAAAAATTTATAAAAATTCTTTATTAAAATAAAATGCAACGTTTGCCATTTGTAGTAGTCGCGTTCTGTATTATTTTGATATATTTATAAAAAAATATTAAAAATAGAAAGTTATCTTATGTGCATTTCGAGAATATTAGTTTGTATGCTGAAGCATTCTTTTCATATTTTAATAAAAAAATGAAAATAAAAAAAACAAATTTTTTGTTATTTTCGTATCTGCGCATTTCGCTCAACAAAAATTATTGTGGCTCATGAGAAAATTATTATTTTTGCTTCTGGAAACATAAAAAAAAATATAATATATTTACGAGAAAAAGTGCAACTAAGGTAAAATCTGATTCAAATGGTTTTGCAAAGTTTATCTTAATAGTACACTTCTTTGGCTTGGCATGGTAGTTGTACTCATTTATATCAAAATTTACACTTGAACTTCAAATTATGTGCATATTCAGTCAACATTTTTATGAGGACTGCTGCAAATGAAATGTGAAGGACATAGAGATGAGTTTATGGGTTGTGCTCTACAAGGGCACCTCTGGGGACCTCTTTGAGACCAAGAGAGGCTTCAGACAGGGCGATGCATTGTGATGCGATTTCTTTAATCTTCTAATGGAGTTTATACTACTCAAGGGGCAACTCGTCGATTTGAAGAGCAATATTTTCTTACAACAAACTATGTTGCTCACGTATGCAACTTAAAGTCAGCAGGGCTTTCAAAGAGAATGCCCTGATCAATGGGTTTAGTAAGATAAAGTGCTTGGTATCTACTTACAGATCATCAACACACCCTAGAGAATCTGTTCATATGGGAAATTTCACCTTCGAGATTGTGCAAAACTTTGTCTGCTTGGGATCAGAGACAAACAAGAACAATGACACCAATTTGGAGATCAGACAAATAATGGCAAACCGATGCTACTTTGATCTCGGTAACCAAATGCGAAGTAGAGTCTTATAAAGAACAACAAAAATCTAAATCTACAAGACGTAGATTATTCCAGTCCTGATGTATGGTGCAGAAACATGGGTACTGTCAGAGGTGGACAAACTAGTGTTGGGAACGGTTGAGAGAAAAATTCTTCGTAAAATCCAATCCTGTCAGAGTGGACAACGAGTACTGTATTCGCATGAATCATTACCTGGCTCCGGCGAGACAAGTGTAAGAGGGGCACAAGAGCGAGTACGACCGCCGCTGCTTTGAAAGGATCACGTCTAGGAAGACATCCGCAAGATTGAAATTCGAAATTGGTATCTAGCAGCATTGGACCATACCAGCTGTGTTAATACCCTAAATACCCCACTTTCACCATAGCGAAAAGTGTGGTATTTTGAAGCATGGGGAGGGTATCTAGTGTAAGTACATACTCGACTTTTTTCACATTTACAGTCCGAATTAGATCTGGATGATACAGTTTTAGCCATAGTTTTACTATAATAAATCGATTATATATCTTTTTCTCATTCTAAGTAGTTGTTCCCATGATTATCCATTCCATTTATTTTTTTTTAAAACAAAAAAAAAAACACCGGTATTAAAATTTTGGTTGAACTCAAATTAAGATTTCTTTTTTAAATTTCATCATTTACTTTTATTCTTTTTTTTTTTTTTCTTTGCATCTTTCTGTTTTTTTTACATCTGAATATTTCGTTAAATACATGTTCCCATTCACAAGGACATGCACTGCTGCATATGCAAGGATACGCGTGTGCAAGCTGCGCAAAAAAAATTAAGAACGCTCGCATACACTCAAAGAAATACATATAATCATATACATACATACAGACATATCCATGCAAAAAAAAAAAAAAAAAAGATAAGAAACTTATAATGAAAAATAATAATGCTGTAAATGCAAAAAGAATACGAAAGTAAAAAACGAAGATGAAGATTTACGCTTGGCATTTATTTAGATTTTCTTTACTTTACAGTAAAATATTTTTTTGGTTCGGCAAAAAAAAAAAAATAAAACATTAAAAATGTTTTTGATTTTAAGAAAATATTTATGCTGAAACTTTAAATTAATGCAATGAGAAATTGTAGAAATAATAATGCACGTCTTAAATTCTTTTAAGTGCATTTTTAATGAAGCATTGCACCGTCGACGACAATTGTGTTCGATTTGCATCTTTAGAAAAACTAATACCAGAGTACACGCCGGCATTCTCATTTACTCAGGCTAGGCAGCCTAGGCAGTCAGTTTGTCAGGGAATCATTCAGAATCATTCAGACATGTTCAACTGCATGCATCGCTTAGTCGCTGAGTGAAATGTCAAATGTGACAATCACAGTTCTCAATTCAGTGTTCTGAACCTCCCACGCAAAAGTACGAGCATGAATATTGTTTGCATTGCATTCGCTGGCAGGCATTCTTTTCCAATTTGAATGTGCTGCAGACAAACAAGGGATTTCCGGTTTAAGAAATGGCAGCAGCGCCACATCGCATCATCATCATCAGAGCGCTGTGCAGTTCAATGGCAAGTTCAATTCATTGGGAAAGGAGTTAATTATCGTGTGTATGTGTGTGTGTGTGTGTGCATGTGTGTGAGTGTGATTGAAATTCGTGAGAAAGTTCGTGTTAAGGTTGAAATTAGCTGTTGACATTCTCACATAAACTGCATTCTTGTTAAAAGACAACTTGTTGTGGATTTATTGAAGTTTAGCTTCTTGTTCGAAGATTTATTTTATTTATTTTTTTTAATTTAAATCCATTTCATGGTAGTAAATATTATAATTTATTTTTATTATAGAGATCGAATATGTGTTATGTTTAAAAATGTATTGCGACGTACTCAGAACGCTGTAATCGAAATCGAAAATGGTTGGGACACCAGAAATCGTCGATTTAATCCATGGAATAATGTTGAGCTATGCTTGGTCTTGAGTTGGCTGAGCCAGTAGGTATCTCAATAGAATATTTAGATATGGAATAAACTATGCGCCCAAAGCGAAAGTGTGTTATTGCTTTAAAGGACATAATACACAAGAGACCAGGGCACTGTGTTCCTCATAGAATCCAGTAAATTTCTTATATTTTCGAATCTGCACAATTTCAGTAAAAGTTTGTAGAGGTTTATGTTTGTCTGTAAACCCCAGAAGGAACTGCATATTTTTTGGAAATTGGAGAAAAACCACAAACCACAAACAAGTTTTTGTTTTTGGAGAGAACAAAAATATTAAACAAAGTCTGCCTCGAAAATATACACAGAGAGAATTTGAAATGTCGTTATTTTATATATTAAATTCTCACAGTGTTTGTAACAATAACTCCTCCGAAACGGCTTGACCGATTTTAATGAAATTTTTGAATCAGTTATCCCAAATTATTCGCATGCACCCTTAGTGTAGGGGTCCACTTATGTTTAGGGGGTTTGGAAATCCAAAAATGAACATACCAACTAATCTGCACCCAAAGTTAAGAAATAAAAGAAACAGTGTTCTTAGGGGTATTCAATTTTAGATGATTACAAATCTGCAGTCAGAATTCAAAATGGCGGATCCAATATGGCGGAAGAAAATGTTAAAAATTGTTTAGATTTACTTGACGCCATTGATCCGCCATTTTGGTTTCGAGGCCCCAGATTCGTGTTCAGCACGAAAATTTTTTTTTCCCTTCGGAAACACTAGGTCCCATTTTATTCGCATCCGAAAAATGCAAATTTGCAGGGCTTGTGTAATTAAACTAGACAAATGGAATTTGATATATGTACATGACCCGACCAAGGCCGGGTAGTTTCAGGTATCGTTCGAAAGGTTAACGATTTTTCTTTCTAAAACAGGTTATAAAATAATATTCGGTTCGTAATTTACTGAGATATAGTCTCATAAGTGGAAAAAGTGGAAAAATCTGGGGGTGTCTTAAGTATTAGTTTTATTCGACCAGACTATTTCCCCAGCTATTTTTAGGTTTCGCATAGTGTGATCAAAGTCTTAAATTGTTGAGAGCTCTTGAGCAGAGATTTGAAGCCAAAGTGATCGCTTTAAGCGAAGATATAAGCGTTCCTCCATCAAAATAGTGCACTGGTGACTGGAGTGTTCAATTGCAAATTTAACAAATTTAGCAACAAATTGCTCATGCTTCATATTCCATTTAACTACGCAAATGTTTCCTCTTTCTTTGAAGAATTGGCGCGGCGATCATAGATTTGGGTCAAGTCAAGAAGTTATCCATGATAAAACATGGCTTACTTTGGAGATCTTGAGTCAAAAAAGTAACTGATTTATCAAACTGTATCGCTTAAGTGTTCAAATGCTAATTTTTGTAGCCTGAAAATCGTTAGACAGATATGCAGACAGAATGACTCGTACCATTAAAAGATATAACATTCAAAACGTAACGTCCGAAATATGTATATAATGAAATTTCGTACTCAATAATATTCTTGCTGTAACCAGTTAAGAAATATTTGCTTAAACCATTTAAAAACATTTCTCGTATACTTATTTCTAGTACAGGTGCCAACGTAAAATACTAATTTTCCATTTAGAGCATCAAAATACAAATAATATATGTAACGTCCGCAATGCAGCACATATATTTAGTTAGAGAATGAATCTCATAATCGATATTACTCCATTGAAGCCTTTTTTTCTTGTTTTTGTTTTTCCAAATACTATGTTTCTATTTATTCCATTTATTCCAAAGCAAAAATTAATGCAAAATTGAACTCAACTGACTCAACTTCTGGTAACATGGCTAACTGTGCGAATAATTGTGACCAAATTACAAATTATTTTAATTGCTGTTAACAACAATGAACATTTGCCAATGAAATAAATTAACGCGTTTCGTTTCGAACATATTGCCGACATAATACGATACGATTCCGTGTGGAAAAAGAAATTACGGAGTAAAATTCATTCAATTCAGTCGAATGTTCCGAATGTTCATTATGCCTCATTAATTTCAAATGTAATTAAAACATTTTCAAATGTGCTATGCCTATACACGTTGTATCCATGAATGTGTGTGTGTGTATATGAATATTTGTACTGTTTTTGAAGATGCTTTGTAATCTGAGCTAAAAGAAATAAAATAAAAAATAAGGTAGTCAGCAAACGTTCTTGCAATGAACAATAAATTACATATTGAACTAATTAAATACAACAGCAGCATTTTAAGTAATTATTGGACAGCGTAGAGCACATCAAATTTTAATGTGCTCCACACTGTAGACTACACGCCCACAAAATAGAGCGAGAGAGAGAGAGGGAGGGATTAACTTAACTAAAGGGCGCAACAGAAGCGTCATAAAATGCTGCTGAAAATCATAAAATTGCATTGCACATGGGCGTCTGGGGCGTATTCAAATTCTTATTTTATTATTTTATTTATTCTTTTTCGTTGTTCTTTTTCCTTCGTTTTTAATGACACACACTAAAAATGTTTATAAATTCAGTCAATTTGCTGTCAACTTTTGAACTTGCAACATGTGTTCGATGCAACAGCAACAGCAGCAACATCATCAAAGGTCAAATCTGAAATCTCATCTCGATATAATTATTATTAATGCTACTTTTGCTTTGTCCAAACTCATAGAAATACTTTTATTTTTCTTACAATATTTTCTCTGCTTCAAATCAGATGTCAACGTAGTCATTTGACATTTTGACAGTTTTTTTTAGATAAACATACTCACTCGTTTAATGCATATTTCAATCTGAGTATTCGAAATGCGTATCGTGTCAAGTTGAATGGATCAGTTTTTCCTTTTTCACTTCTCAGTTCGCGCGTCGTTGCCTTCGTTACTCAAATTACAAATCAAATAGAACGTTTTTTTCTTCAAAATTTAGCGCGCTCCTAGAATAATAATCTTTTGGAAAATAGAATTTAGAAAATTTTTAATCGATTTGAGTAGCATAAAGACTGACCAAAAATTTTGCCTGTTGTCTATAAGTGGATTGTTTGATGTTCATTAAGCTGCAAGCCACTTGAGTATTTTAAGTGTTGAATTTTAAATATTTTGAGTTGAAAAATCAAATAATACTTGTGATCGACTCGGGTATAAAAATTATTTAATAGGCAATCTAATGAGAATTGAAAGTATTAATTCACTTCAGAAAACATTCTTTTAATTTTAAAAATTCTGGGTTAATAACACAATTTTTGGCCGTGTGGTGAGCTGGCGGTCAAGAATACTACCACAGCGGCCTGGTCCGTTGGTCTGAGGATGTTCTCCAACGACGCAAAACAAAAATAGCCACGTTAAACACACACAGGCAAAAAGTTATACCAAAATTAATAACTAGATTGGAAATTAAATCTTGGTCAATTGACAGCTATTCGCTCAAAATCTCATGTTTGAATATTTGAAATCTCATCTCTGAATCAACAAATCAAACTGCGATTTTTTTATAGAAATCTACTTGCCTTTTTTTTTTTTTTTGAGCGGTAAAAATGGTTCTTGATTTTTGATCTTTGGATCTACCCAAAAAAGTTTTGGATTTGCACCAAGTTTACAAATTTATTTTACTGGAATTATATTTAAAATTGGGCTAGAAACAAACTGGTTACAGAGGAACTCAACTTCCATGTTTGGTGGCCTCATCTCAGAAAACATGAGGGACGGACAGACAGACATAGCTATTTCTGACGACGCTGATGTAGAATATAGGTGGGGTGAAAAGTAATGGGGGAAAATTTTTTTTTTATATGTTCAATGTAGTCCCCTTTTAGCTTGATACACTTATTCCAGTGATTTTTCGATTTTTTGATTCCGTCCGAAAAGTAATATTCCGAAAGGTCTGCAAAATACTCCTCCGCGGCGTCGATGATTTCTTCGTGTGAGCTGAATTTTTTATTCATGAGCGTTCTTTTGAGGGCTTGGGAAGAGATAATTGTCCGAGGGAGCCAAATCGAGCGAGTACGGTAGATGCGGAAGCAATTAGAGCCCTAAGTCATTGATTTAAGCCGTGGTTGCGATGCTCTTGTGCGCCGGCGCATTGTCTTGCAAAAACCAAAATTTTTTATTCGCTTCATGTGTGGCCGTTTTGCACCGATTTCGGCAGCTTCAATTGCTTCAAAAATGCACAGTAAGTCTCACTGTTGATGGTTTTCTTTATCGAGGGTCCAGAAGCGTATGCCATGACAATACCGGAAAACCGATGCCATAACATTTCCAACCCATCGAGCCTGCCTCGGCCGCTTTGGAGCAATCGTGCCTGCTACAGCCCATTGCCGGGCACTCATTCTGTCTTCTGATGTGCAACAGTAGATCCAGGTTTCATCAACAGTTACCAATCGACGCCAAAAGTCCACCCGTTTCTGCATCAGCAAGTCCAAACACTTTTTCGAAAAGCTCTCGCGTTTACATTTTTTGGACCGAAAGAAGCATTTGCGGCACCTAGCTGTAGGATAACTTTTTCATATGAAGAATCTTGAATGCGCTCAGCACTAATCTTTGTGGCATCTGTTCGCACGCGCACCTTCACTTTCCGGTTTGACACTGTCCTCTGTAACCGCATTGGAGACCCTGCCGCTGCGAACTTCATCGGTATTGGAGTTAAAGGCACTACGAAACTCTCGAATCCAATATTTGAGGTGTTATCCAACTTTTCTTTTGTTTCCTTTGCTGTTTTGTCTCTCAAAAAATAATGTTTTTTGAGATGAAGAACGATTGTTTTTTTCCATACTCAACACTAATGGGAAACAGGTCAATAAAAATCAGCTGCCAAAAAAAAAACTAGGGCTACAAGGCACCATAGCCAAGGAGTTTTCTTTTTTACTCCATCAAGTACATATGTATATACTTCATGGGGTCTGAAAGCCTTCGAGCTCAGATCAACCCGTTGACTTCAGCTTTTGCCTTCAGTACAATCTGAAGGCGACTTCAAAGGCAGCAACCGGATGATCTTTCTACACGGCAGAAATAAAACTGGGTAGTTATTTACTTTGATTTGTAATTAATGTTGTTTCACACTGATTAATTATTTTCCTGCCTCTGTGTATATCAATATTTTGTCAAGGGTCTTACAGAAATCTTTTTTTACTTAAATATAAAAACACAAATAAATAAAATAGTCAACATATTTATGTATTATTAGCTACTTTTCAAAAAAACAAAAATTGTTTTCAAATATTGTATTAAAAACTCTTTTCAAGTTTTATTATAACTTAATTAGTTTCATAAAATTGAACTACATATTCATGTCAACAACTTTTAAAATAAATATTAAAAAAAAAAGAGAAATGCATTTGGAATATTTTATTTAAAATTTAATATATTTTAAGTGTTTAAACATTATCAACAACGACCGACGAGATTCTCGTATTCAAGCGCACTCTTCTACTCTACTCAGTTGAAAAATATTTATTTAATGTTGCAAATTTACACAACGCCTCATTATGAACTCAACTAAATGAATGCGAACTACATAAATGCAACTGAGCTATTACACAGCTACCACCCAATTCATTTATTTTGTCTGTCTGTCCGTCTGTCGGTCCGTCTGGTTGTCATTTAAGTTGGTCCGGGGGGTACGGAGTGGTATGGTATTTTTTGTTTAATGAAAATTTGTAATAAAATGCAAAATGCAAATACTTAGTAAAATTTATTTGTTGCATGTAAACGTAATAATACAAAATAAAAGTCAAAAATAAAATAAAATGAAGTCCAAAAAAAAAAAAAAAAAAAAAGAGGCGAACAGACGAGCAAACAATGAGCAAATCAAAATAAAATAAAGATTTAAAAAAAAAGGATTCACTTCGGCAATTTTCCGGATATGAAAGAGTATGAAAGAGCACCGGACACCGGAATCCAAGGGCGACTTCGGGACAGAACCTCAAAAATGGCAGGAGGGAAGGGATATTGAACTAATCCCGACATTTAGACTTACACAGCACACTTTAATACATAAAAAAGGTTAAAAAATTATGTTTCGGATCGAGCGGAATCGGGTTCAAAAAATTTTTAATTCGTACATTTGACAAACCAAACACATTATTAGCTCATTTATGTTTCACGCAAAGTCAACTCAAATCGAAACTAAAATAAATGAATTTGTAATAAAAATCATTTTATGTTGTGTATTGTCCAATTTTGTTGTTTCACACCTCGTTATGCGCCTTAAATTTTGTTCACAAATCAGCCAAAACTAATTGAAATTTTCGATTTTATTGTTTATATTGCTCGACGGTTTCTAGACTCTTGATCTTTTGAAGCCCATATTTATTTTGTACGATTTTATGAAAACAAAACAAAATCTTCGGGGCAACATTTAAGTAGTTTGTTTAGTTATAAATTTTGTATTTTCACACTGTCAAAATAAAATCAATGTCGCATAAACAAAATAAAAATAAAAAAATTAAATAAACCAAATGAAACGAAACCATTGACGGCCGCGAACATAGAACATCTTGAGTAGCAGAAATTGAAAATATTCTTGAGTTTATTTTTTTTTTTAATTTCTATCTAAATAGTATCTGAAGCACTCTACACACAAGTTTACAAAATCATTTTCATGAAAATTGTATATTTTATTTAGAAATGCCTGAAAAATTCAAATCAAAAGAAAAAATATGAATATTCTTGGGTTCGCCTCTGCTCATGGTTTTTTTAGAAATTTATTATATTTTTATGCTTCTCAATTTTCGTTAATGAGTTTGGTACGTTGACTTTAATTTTATTGAATAATAAAAATTAAAAAAAATAATAATAAAAAATATATATATACAGGAGTGACACCGAAATTCTGAGTATAACTCAAAACTCAAGTGAAATTGTTTTCGGTGTCACTCCTGATATTTTTAATATATATAAATAGTATATTCATTTAGATAGGTACTTTGTTGAACTTAGTAATTCGTAAAATGTTACGTGGATCATTCATAAGCACGATTGGAACGATTTTCGGAGTTTAGAACTAAGACTCCGAATTCATTAGGACATATGGAGCAGAAAAATGATTTGATTTTAAAGATGAGTAAATGAATTCTACTAAAAACTTCTCATGGATTTCTGGGGAAGAAAGACGAGATAATGACGAGATAATGTCGAGATCATTTTAAGACTTTTAGACTATATCAATAAAACTTTTCTGGTTCTAATTTGGTTCGTTCATTTGTGAGTATAAAAACTACGTATATATCAAAGGAAATTTTTTTTTTAATGAAAATTGTAAGCGTTTACTTTGTCTTCTCATTTTCAAAGCCATCAAAAAGGCACAAAGAATTCCATTCCTCCTTTTTTTTGGGATATTTTAGTGTTAAGATAACTTCGTGGTATGCAATATCTTTTGAATCGTTTAAAGACTTATAAGGCATGTTTACGCGCAAATGACTTCAATGTGTACTAGTCTTCAAATAAACTTTATAATAATTTTCTAACACCCTGTACCGCCAAAAGCAATTAAAAAAAAAAAAAAAAAAAGAGAAAAAAAGCCCCTTTTCCTCCCCTTTTAATATTTTTTTTTTTTAAAAAATAAATAAAAAAAAAAAATATATATTTTTTTTTTTTTCCCCCCCCCCCCGCCGTTCGCTCTCCCCCCCTTTGAGTACTGCGTTGTTGTTGTGTTTATTTCAGTTTTCTGGAGCTTTCATTAATAACTCAGGTCCTTACCGAAAATTATTCAAGCATCAGACTAGGCTTATCTTGTAGAATTTTCATTTCTGAATAGTCAGATTAGATCATATGAATAGTATATGAATCTGACGTAATAGATTTCCCGAAATAGGGTAAAATTGAAGCTTTTCTATATAAATTCTTAAACCCTTTATTCATAACAAGATGGAAGAGACCGATTACACTTTTAATATCCCGCTTATCGAATAACAAAAAAAAAAAAAAAACAAGGAAAAACGTTAACTTCGGTGGAACCGAAGCATAAATACCCGCCACACGAATCTTTGAATAGTTTATGTGTGATCATCAGTGGCTTATATATATTTATTCATACAAAAGTTAAAAAAAATCGGTGAGTTTGTATGGGAGCTATACATAAAAATGGGCGTGGCATCTTGGTTTTGGAATTGGATGATATAAGAAGTGTTTTTACCTAATTTGGAGTAAATAAATTCATAAATAATACAAATTTTGATTCAAAAATTGAAAAATGGGCGTTAAATTTGTGTGGGGCTACACTTAAAAAAGTGGGCGGGGTACTTTGTTTTTGACATCGGATCTCGTTAAAAAGTGTTTTTATTCAATTTTGAGTAAATATATTCATAAATAATACCTATTTTCATACAAAAATGTGAAAATGTGCGGTAAATTTGTATGGGGGCTATACCTAGGAATGGGCGTGGCACCTTGGATTCGACTTTAGATGACATAAGAAGAGTTTTTACCCAATTTGGAGTGGATACATGCATAAATAACTCCTATTTTAATACAAAAATTGGAAAATTTTGGGTAAGTTTGTATGGGGGCTACACCTAAAAATGGGCGTGGCAACTTGGTTTTAACATACAAAGTAGTCGTTGCCGAGAAAATCTTAAGTTTCAAATTTCGGCGTAATATCTATATATCTTTTCCATCCCAAAAAATGCGTAGAAGTAAACAGACAGACAGACAGACAGACGGACAGACAGACGGACAGACAGACGGACATGGCTAAATCGATTCGTCTCATCGAGCTGATCAAGAATATATATACTTTATGGGTCTACGACGTCTCATTTAATGCGTTACTAACTTTCCGACAAACTGAATATACCCTCCGCTATATGATGGCGGGTAAAAAAAACTTTCTCTTACCGAAAAATGAAAAAAATACTAAACAAGAAAGAACGCTGAAGTCGATTATGCTCGACTGCAAGATACCCTGTAATCCATACTTTATGAACCTTAAGTCCTATTTTACTACCATACTTCATTGAATTCGATTTTCATACAAAAACTTAAAAAGTTTGTATGGGGGCTATACTAAAATTTAATTGGTGCTTCCCATATTGGAATATATTACTGGGAGTAACATGGCCATTAATTTTACTAAATTTGAAGTTTCTAGAATAAGAAACAAAAAAGTTTATTTGCAAAAACCTAACACTTTGGGATAGATTTGTATGGGGGCTACCTCTTAATATGGGACTAGAGAAAAACCGTTTGCAAGTACCCCTTGGGTACAGGGTAAAAAATATCGATGTTTTAATGTCTTCTTTTTAATAAAAAGTCCTTTCCACCGAGTAAGTTCATGTTTAGGGTGTACGGTGAATGCGGTGGCAATTCGGAATGGATTGCTTATCGGATAAAGCGCTTTCTTTTGAATAATTGACTCACCAGTTATATCTTTCATACATTTAGTAGTCTGTTCGGAACGATGGTACATGGCTTTTTCGAGCAGGGGATCGAAGATACCAAAAACTGGTTCAATTCTTGGGTTGCCTTTCAAGTTAAGGTTGATCTTCTGACGTGGAAACCGTTAGCTACATGAAAGATTTATATCCAAATTTGCACAATAAATTATCTTTAGAACTCAATTTATTTTTTTACAGTTGCGAAAAGAGTTCTATACACCTGGATTTTTTCTTAACAGTAAACAATAAAATTTAGATGTTTTTTTTTTTTGCGTGATAAAGTCGTAAATAATTTTATTTTTTTTTTTTTTAAATAATTTAAACTAGGCATAAATCATTCATCATAAATTTGGTCCACTCAAGTCTCAACGGTTTAAAATTTGTCTATGCGACACCTACACAAAATATTTGACAACGGAAATTCGTTCAAAATTTTTCCCAAAAAAATAAATGAGCTGAGTTAAGATTTTGAAAAAAATAAATAAATATAAAATAATTATCTCGAATTTCCTAAGAAAACGGTCAATTCTCGCGACCATAAAAAAAAAAGAAATAATCGCAGACACTTTTGAATGACGACAATTGAACCAAATTTTTATTTTATTTAATTTTAACAATGATGTAACTTGTCGCACACACTTTTCTTTTCAGCGACAAAATGTATATTCGAAACGTCAAAATACTATCAACGGCTGCCGTATACACTTGGACACGTGCCCAAAATTTTAAAGGCAATCGAGTGTGTGCGGTGTGGAAGCGCAACAACAAAAACATGTCATGTTGGCAAAATAAATGAATAAATGACAAACGCACAAGTGGCAAATGCGAGTGTTAAACGTTTTTGAATTGAGCTGCGGCCGGATTTGTTAGCTAGTTGGCTGGCTGGCTGGCTGGTCGGTCGGATAGGATAGGATAGGATGCTCTCATATATCGTAGCAGACGTGCGCCAAAATCGAGCGTTTGCCAAAAAAAAAAAAAAAAAAAAAGTATCTATCTAACCAAAAGTTGAGTATATAAACAAAGATGAACTAACACAAAAAAAAAAAAAAAAAATACAGCGGAAATTAAAATCTGTACGACGCGTTGTGGCGTCGAAGCGAAGCCGATCCACCTGAGTCATGCTTCCGAAATAAACAAATGCTGCAATCCATGGCATCAAAAAAAAAGTATCTTTTAGCAGCACATCCGCCTCTTAGCGTTTAACAATTTCGAGATACAAAAGAAAAAAATATGCAACAGATAAAAAAGAATAGCAAAAAAATAAATTACATTTTCGTAGCAAATTAAAAACATATTTTCAGTTGCATGGCAATGCCATTGGCAAACGCAAACGCTGCATGATGCCGCTTTAGTTCAGTTTCTCCAGCAGCAGGATAACTCATACTAAAAATAGTACGCGCACTTCAAGTGTTTTTGCTGCTGGAATAGATGAACGCAAGTGTGGAGTTTGTCATACGATTTAGTTTTAGTCTTGTAAATAAGTTGCCACATTCGGTTGCATTAAGCTGTTGCATATATTTTCATATAATAAATATAGATACAAATCTACACATTCGTACTGTACTTTACGAGTTATTTTGCAGCACTTAGTATGATATTTCTGTTCTATACGCGTAATGACGTTGTAATAAAAAAATAAAATAAAAAAAAAAATAGTGCTAAACTTCGACAGCATCCGTGCTGTGTTTTTTTTAAAAACATTTTAGATATAAAATTGTACAAGGGCAGCACATGCAAAAAATGTAAAAAAAAAAAAAAAATCCAAATAAATAAAAACTCGTGTAGTGCAATGTGTGCAGCAAAGCAAATAGTGCAGCAGTAATGCACCATGTGTGCCAAGATCAGCAGCGCAGCACAGTGCAACTGCATTTTGAAGATACATTTTGTGCCTTTGAATGCAACAGTGCAGCGTGCTGCATATTCTTTTGAATTTATGCAGCACAGTAGAAAATTTTTAGAAGAGAAATCGAGTACTTTTGATTGCTTTAAAAGACTTACCTTCCAAATACATTTACAGTTGAGACTTTTTTACGCGTCATTATGGCCTTCCTTGTAATGGTTTTCCTTTCTTCTGCAATAAATATTATTTTAAATTCAATTTTTGGACAAGGCTGTGGAATAATTCGATTAATTCCTCATTGTGAATTCAGGAGCTAATTTGAAGATTTGCCCTGGATACAATTATTTTCTTTGAGATTCTTTTCTTTTGAAACTCATTTCTTAAGTTCGTAAATTTCCAATTGGCCCTAAATTGCAGAAATGAGTATTCCAGTTGCAACAAGGAAAAATGCATTTTCTGCAATTAAATCGAACGCGTCACCGAGTAAAAATCACAAAAAGAATTTCAAATGCGACAAAAACAGTGAAAAACATAAAGAAAAACAAGAAAAAACGTTAACTTCGGTAGCACCGAAGCTCAAATACCCGCTACACGAAACTTTATTTAGTTCATTTTCGATCATCAGTGACGTAGATTTTATTCTGCAAAGGGGTTGAGTGGGTACAACTCAAGTTGGGGCTCAAATAAGACGCATATGTGTAAAATTTCAAGCTAAAAATTGTTTAGTCTTAAAAAAATAAAAAAAAAATATGAAAGATGAATTTGTATGGAGTGTGTATCCAATAGTGGCCCGATCGATGGTATAAAGGATGACAGTAGAAGTGATTTTCATGCAAAAATTTGAAAATGGGCTGTAGGTTAGTACGGGGGCGTGACACCTTGGTTCTGATATACAGACTGCCCAGGATCAAAAAAAAAAGCTTAAGTTTTAGATTTCAGGTCAACGTCTTTAAAATTTTCAGACGGACAAATGGACAGACGGACGGACATGGCTTTTTAGTGGGGGGTTTGGAAAGTTGGAATGCATTATTGGCTTCATCCATACCGATTTTGGTGTTAATATGTTAAGTAAAATAAAAAAGAATATTGAAGTCGAGTCTGCTCGAATCCAAAAACACTTATTCAAATTTTTTTATCAGTTAGGCTCTCACAAAAATTTTGTGATTTACTTTTCAAATAAATTCTTATAATCTTATAATTCTTAAACAGTTTAATTTGCATGATATGATAATTGCATGATGTGATATGACACGTCAACAAGGGACATGAAAAATGAACTTTATAAATAATGTGGATGTACCACACGAACCAGTTGTGGGTTTTCAATTTGTATACGCCTTTAAATGGGACTAAAGAAACCCCGTTTAAAGTGATCACTTGACGGCTTGGTTGAGTTTAAGGTAGACTTCAGGACATAGCTATATTATATTATATTATAGTAGGATTGTACCTACCAAGGCTAACCCCAAAAGTGGGACCTTGAAAATAATTTTATTTAAGATATATAGTATACCTATGGTTTTGGAGAAAATAGATTTCAAGTTTAGAGGCTATAAAAGATCAGTTGTTATACACAACGGATATTAAGCCGGACGGACAAACATGACAATGTTGACTCAGTTTTCGATGCTAGTCAAGAATAGGCTCAAAAGATCAGTCAATACAAAGTTGAAGGATGTTTTGGGTCTCGAAAGCGTCAAATCTCAACTGGTACCAAAATTAAATTTTTAAGATTTTTTGTTGAGTTTTTTCTTGAAGTTTTCGCCTAGGATCGACTCATGTCGTTCCACAACCATTGTATTCACCTGATCTGGAGCCGTGCGTCTTCTGGCTGTTCAACAAGCCCAGACCCTCCGGGGTAATTTACGATCGACATTTTCAACTCGCTGTCGACGGTTGGAAAATTCTATTAAAATTCTGAAAATTCTTTATTTCATTGAAAATTAAAAAGATTTTAAAAATAAATTCAATTTCAGCCTATTTTTCGGGTACAGTTATATACTCTATTCAAAGTCTCCTTGGGTAGAGTATATAAATGGGCAGTAGATTTATTTTTCTGTTAAGTTTTTCTTACAGTTAAATACCCTACAGCAGCAAAAAAATCTTTTCGCCTTTAGATCGACGCATCTCTGTAACATATGTTTTCAAAATCTGATTGTATTTATCTCAGTATTTATAGGGTACAACTAAATAGTGCAAGCAGCAGCAGCGCAAAGAAAAGTAGCATGCATGCACATGTGTGCGTATGTTTTGGTTGCAAGCACTAAAATTCAAACATTACAACGCAGCAGCCGCAGCAGCAGCATCTAACTGAGTTGAACTGATCGTGGCGCAGCGTGCAAGAAGTACGTCGGCAGCAGCAGATCGCAGGATACGCTGCTGCCGCTGCTCTGCTGTTTGTCAATTTAGGCGTTTGCTGACTGCTGCTGCTGCGGTTGACGTCGTTTGTCGCTTGCTGTCATTTAAAAACCATGAAGCATAATGTGCCATGGTTTATTGTCAAACAATACGCGGTAGCGTGAAGATCGCTAGAAAGCGAGAAAAAAAAAAATAAATAAATAAAAAAAGTGAATTCGAGTAATACAGATAAAAAAAAAAAATTATAAAAGATATTGTATCTCAAAGTGCTAGATTTGTTTTTTTGTGACGACAATATTTAGCTTCTCATTGGGATTTCCCGTATTTTTTTGGCAACTATCCCAGACAAAAATCAAATAAAGTGTTTGTGCTTATATATTACTATACATAGTCTATGTGTGTTCTACAGCGTGTCACTTTGTACGCGTGTATCTTCTGTCTAAATGCACTGACAGTTTTTTTAATAGACAATTTAATTGTAGACAACAAAATGCCGGAAATGTATTAGGCAAAAACAATTGTTATAAACACAAAATCATTATGTCTTTCCATGGAAAAAAATAAACAACAACAATCACAACTACTTAGCATTCCCAGTCAAAATTGTAATAAATTCAAAATGTACAAATCAATAGCAACGTACAGCAACAACAATCAAAATGGACAACTATTGTCACCACCATTAAGCGCAGCATCATTGCCGCCACTCGATAATATTGAGACGACGGCACACGATGAACTATTCCGTGCACCTTTACATTGCGGCATCAAATCAAACTATGCACAGCATACAGACTACGGACAATTTAATACTGCTGAGACACATTTTCCGGATTTTTCGCATTTAAGTTTTGCCGCTGAGACACCGAATTCAGTGTTCAGTGATTGTTGTGTTGGAGGCGGAGGTGGCGGTGTAGGTGGAGCAACGAGTCAACGTAGTTCATTGTGTTTTACAGATGCCGATGATGCAGTACTCTGTGCCACCGATGGTAATGCCAGTATGCATTTTCAACAGGGCCAATATACGCAACTTAATCGTGAGGATATTTTTCGTTTTGAGCCTGAGGATATAGCACGTCTCACTGAGAATTGCAGCAGTAATGAAGTAAATGAATTCTGTGTGCAAACGACAACAGCAACAACAATAGCAGAGCAACAATTACCACAGACACCTTATACACCGTATACACCATATACACCATGTAGCATCATGAATTATAATGATAATACTAACAGCTATCAGCAACAACAACATATACAAATGCAACAGCAACAATTACACATTACAGCAGCAACAACCTCAAACGACTGCAGATACACTTAATCTCGATATTGATTACTTTAATTATGATGAAATCAATTGTCAATCGAAAAATCAATCGCCTTGTTCATCACCACATTTGGATGCTTGGTTGTCATTTAATTTAACTGAAGAGCAACAACAACAACAACAACAACAACAGCAATTGCAGCAGCAACAAGAAAATACATCACCAAAATTGTGCAATAATTACTACGATGAGACGACGACAACGACACAGCTTAATAAAGATGAGCAAAAATGTTGTAAGTTGCCCTCAATGAACTCAACATTTGGTACACCAAAATATCTTTCCGTAAGCAATTATGTCAATCAGCAACAATATCAGCAATATGAGTCACAACAGCAATTACATAGTCAGCAACAACAACATTCGAATTATGATTATTCGCCGGAAAATTATCAAAACAATCATGCCGCAACATATCAAGTAAAACCAAATCGCGAACATAAAAATATTTGGACTATCGATGAGCTCGATGAATTTAATGAGAGGCTAATGGATGAGTTATGCTATAGCAATAATCTACAAGCTGCAATAAAAGCGAATAATGTGACAACTAATGAGACAGCAACAGCAACAGCTGCAGTTAACGCCGGTGATACTTTGGTGGATTACTTTGAGCGCAGCGCTACGTTTATACATGAAACAGATCAAACTGATAATGATGAAGAAGATTTAATTGATGATGTTGTTGCCAATGAAATCGAAGATGCTGATGACGATGAAGTCTTTGAAGTTACAAGCAATACGGAACTGAGTAAAGTTGAAATACAGGAGCCAACTTGTGATGCTGGTCCCATGATCTGTTTATGGAGCGATTGTAATGAACAATTTCCAAATCAATTAGAATTTGTGGCACACATTGAAAAGTGTCATGTGGATGTGCGTAAGGGTGATGATTTCTCATGTTTTTGGTTAGATTGCCCGCGTCGCTATAAGCCATTTAATGCGCGCTATAAACTTTTGATACACATGCGCGTGCATAGCGGTGAAAAGCCAAATAAGTGTCCGGTAAGTTTGAGATACAATTTAAAAAACTACTTTAAGTCGTTCTAAAAATTTTAAAACCCAAAAAAAGAAACCCAAATCATTGCATCCTTTTTAGCTGTCATTCGGTATGCGCACACGTGTGCCGCTTGAAAATCATTTTTCAAAAAAAAAAAAAAAAAAAGTATATATTCCAGACTTCAAGAGATTTTAAAGCAATGATAAATTTATTTTTATTATTATTATTATTTGGGTACGCAGTCACTAGCGTGTCTAATGCTATTTATACATTTTTTTCTTTCAAACATTTTGCTTGTTTATATAAAAGGATGCGTATGTTTTTTTTTTTAATATTTGAAAACATAAAAAAAAAAAATAAATCGTTTAACTTTGAGTTTAGTTCTGTTTAGTTTTGAAACGTTTCATGCACGTGATGACATTTGATGCGATGATGAATTGTTCGACGCAAAGCAATAACGCAAATTGACAGCAGCGTGTACAGCAGCTGACTTACTATATAAATTGTTGTTTGTATAAAGATACATACATATACTAATGTATCTGAAAAAAGTATCTGAAAAATGTATCTTAAAAAAACACATAATGATTGTTTGAAGTATAGTAAATTTGGATTTTACTGTTGTGATTGTTAATGTTATTAAAACACTTGATGCACGCATACGGTACGCATTGAATGAGACACATGTGTTAAGCGCATGCACAGTGGTATGACTATTGTTGGAAAATATTTGGCATTATTTAAATGTATAAAAAAGTTATAAAAAAAAAAAAATTGTTTATTAGATAATTATTTGCTACGTAAATGCTATAGTTGCTACAAATCTTGCGTTTATGTGCTTTTAAATATTTTATCGGGGATGTCACAAAAATACCTTTGAGATTTTAACGTCGCTTGCCGTCGAGTGTTTTCAATTCCGCTTAAAATTTCGTCAGAATCTTTATAAAAATAGATCTTAATGATGAAAAAAGTCTGTTCAAGTCTGCATGTTTAGTTTATTAAATAATTTTCCCAGACACACAAAAACACCAAATGCTTCAATGTTGCCATCTTTTACATTTTGAATAGAGTTGCAAGGTTAGCATTTTTAATTCGGCGGTTCGAAAATTGAAATGGTTTGTATAGAAATGCAAAAAAATTAACAAAAAAAAAAAAATTGGCTACACTACGCAATCGACGAAAACACTAGATGTATCGGTGTCATGGTGTAAATTTTTGAATATTTACCCCAAAACACATACACCAAAATTCTGAGATTTCGGTGTCACCCATGAATAATATTAAAACATACTAAATGTTCCTTTTTTCCCCAATTTTTCATTCAAGTTCATTGCTACCTGCCACACACACACACATGATTACTTTTACTTTAGTGGCCGACAGATGGCAGCAATATCGGCAATAGATGGCCGAGTGCGCTATGTAAACATTAAATTGTATTTTGAGTAAAAAAATATTAAAAGACTATAAAATATTAAAAAATTTTACAACCTAGAAGTAAAAAAAAAATATTTAAAATATTCGGAAAAAAAAATTTTATAGATTTTTTGCACGATAGAATTGCAAAAAAAATCTTGGAGCAAAAAAATTGATATTATTTTAAACTATTCTCAATCAATTCTGTGATCAGAAATCCAAAAAACTAAATCACGTTTGCCGCTACATTTTCGTTAATATCGCCGATATTGGGAAAATAAATACACAGAAAAATTTCTCAGATCAAGAGATATTGAGCCTCATTTTAGAATATTAAATATCACTGTTGTTGAATTGATTATGTATTTATACTGAAGGAAAAAGGGGGTTTGTAAGGTATGTCATCAGTTTATTTTTTTTTGGAAAGTTTCGTTGCAGATTTTTTTTGCGTTATCGTTTGTGAGACTTTGTAGATCTTATAAAGTATATATTTCTATATTCTTGATCACCAAGAACGGAGAGAAAAAAAAGAGATCTAGCCATGTCTTTCTGTCCCTTTCTATAAGCCTTATTCACTCAGTTTTAAAGTTGTTGTCCTGAAATTTTGAACTAATGCTTCTACTGGTAACCTAGTATCTTTGTTTCGACCCATGTATATACAAAAAGTTTGATAAATATCGGGCCACTTTATTGCTTATAGCCTCCATAGATGGTCACTTTCATTTTATGATTTAAATTTAGGAACATTTACCATTTTAAATCATTATTTTATTTTTTCCTAATTTTAGATCACTGTAAAAGCACTTAGCAAAGCATCAAATTACCAGAGTAACTCTTTAATACGTTTACACCCACTTCTTTAAAAATGTTGCGTTGAAAACTTACTTTCCGATGCTCTTTCAACTGAAATATTTACGTAATTTATGACAAAAACTGCTACAACTGGTTTTCAGTGCAGTCAAAAAAAAAAAAAAATCAAAAGCAAACATATTAAAATTGGGCAAGAAGCTATAAGCTTCTAAAGGGCAAATGTCAGACATACTTAAGCTCAATTTTCTTGAATTGAAAAGGGTTGGACTTGTTAGCGCAAATTTTTTTTTAATTTTAGCTTATTAGAGTCTTTAAAAGTGTTTGATATGTATTTGACAAAATTTTTTTAAAAATATTTCTTTTCTCCTCAACCTTTCATTTTAGTTTCCCAGTTGCAATAAAGCATTTTCGCGTTTGGAAAACCTGAAAATTCATCAACGCTCACACACCGGCGAACGTCCTTATGGCTGTCAGTATAAAGGTTGCCTGAAAGCATTCAGTAATAGCTCGGATCGTGCGAAACATCAAAGGACGCACTATGATACGGTGAGTAATAACTTTAACTTTGTATCCATTCATATTTCACATGCATATGTATGTGGCTTTCATTCAGTTTTTTCTCTTTCTCTATCAAAGTTAATTGATGAGTTACTTGAGTTTTTTTTTTTTGGTGCTGTCCACTCGTATTCATAAAGTAAGAATTCAGAAAGAAACAAAATAAAAAAAAATTCGCAATAACTTCGTTTTCGGCATAAAGTGGCAAACGAATTTAAAGCGGAAATGCACTTGCACTTTAGTTCACAGGAAATAAAAAAAAAAATGAAATAATCAAGTAAATCAAAAAAAAAAAAAAAAATTAACAAAAATAACAAAAACTCATTCACTCGCCTGTTCAAAGTTTTGTACAAAGTAAGACCTTGCATTGCGTTTACTTAAACTGAATCTGAATGACATGTGCACATTTCGCAATTCGCATTTCGCAATTCGCATTTCGTATTTCGCTGGCTGTGTGTGTGTTTGTGTATGTGTGTGTGCAGCGTGAGTGATTTATAGCTGTGCGCCTGCAATATGCCGCATATGTTGCATGCAACCTAAAAGTGAAACGAAAAAAAATATGTAAAAAAAAATTATGTTATAGAAATCCAACAGCTTTAATACGCTTCATGTATGTGTACAGCTAAAAATTAAAAAAAAAAAACATTCTTGAATTAAACAAAATAAATTACAATAATCCCAGTTGTGATATTTTAAGTTCACATATCGCTGATATCCTTCGCTTGCAGAGTATGCTGCCTCTAAGTAAGAAATGAGGTTTGATTTCGTAAACACTTTTAGAAACTTCTGCCTACTTTGACTTCTAATTTTGAGCGTTACAAACTTTATAACAAAATTAATATGCTGCGTACTTTATGTGTTGTGAATTTAGGAAACGAACTGGAAAATGGGTTAAATAAAAACGCCAGCTACCGACTCGGGCAAATTGTATAAACTAAACGAGTTACTTTTATTCTCACTTTAAAGTTAGTGAACTGAATATGCGTGTACAATTTTGTTCATACAAATAGAAGCATAAAAAAATTTGTCAAAAAATCTATATTGGGTCCACATATGGGTCCCAGGTCCAAATTCCGGAAATCCCTTGAACACCTTGAACGCTAAAAATGTTTTTTAACCATCTTTCAAATGAGCCCTGTTTCAAGTCTCTACGTCTATTTATTCTGAAGATATGGCTTTTTGATTTCAAGGCCCCATTAGGCCCCGGGTCAAAATTTTCTAAAATCCCGTCTAAGTGCTTACCTGTAATAAAAATAAAAAAATTGGTCAAAAAATCTATATTGTGTCCACATATGGGTCTCAGGTCCAAATTCCGGAAATCCCTTGAACACCTTGAACGCTAAAAATGTTTTTTAACCATATTTCAAATGAGCCCTGTTTCAAGTCTCTACATCTATTCACTCCAAAGATATGGCTTTCCGGTTTCAAGGCCCCCATTAGGCCCCGGGTCAAAATATTCCAAATTTTTTTCCTTTCTGACAACATCTATGATGAGAGCAACAAAACAAAAAAAAATTGTTCAAATCTGTCAAGTCATTCTCGAGTTTTAGCGTTGTTAACGCACAGCTATATTTTTTATATATGTATATAGATGGGCCCGATGCAGACATAAGCCAAATTTTGGATTTTTTAGATGAAAAGCTCTTTGTTATACATGCTATCTATATTATTTTTGTGTTTAGTTTGAGTACTGGAAATCTCGTAGTCGAAATCTAAAGCAATCTATGATGCTTCACCGGATTTATCTGCGCACCAAAGGGTTGCTAAAAAATGTTTGCATCATATTTTTTTTAGAAGTTTTTGACCTAAGTTAATACATTTCAAATATTAAAGTTTTTAACAGTAACTATTTTCATGAGCAGTACTGTATTGTTTAATGGAAATGTGCATATATAGTATAGGACTAGGCTCTTTGCACATTTGACTATGCGTTTGTGGTTACGATTTCTATTTCTTTTTTTTGTCTCTTTTTGTGTGCTTATGTATATGTGTACACACATACATATGTACTCACTTGTATATGTTTGTATACTATACTATACATATATGTACACATGTATATTGCCCGCAGAACTTGAATGCTTTCTCGACGTTTTCGCTGGCAAATACAAACAAATGTCGCATGACATTTCAAACGATTTGACTTGGCAAACAATGAAACATGTACAATATGGTTGCTAGTCACAATTGTAGCAGCTGTTTGCACATGCGTATGTATGTGTATAAACAAACGCAAACACACGCACACATAAAGCTAGAAACTGTACAATAAGCGAAGTAATTGTTGCATACTTTTAGGCAGTTCAGACTTGATGTTTAAATTTTTCTTTAATAATTCGCTAATTAATTTATTTTTTTTTTTACAGAAACCCTATGCATGTCAATTACCCGGCTGCACAAAACGTTATACTGATCCCTCAAGTCTGCGTAAACATGTAAAAAATCATGCGTTACGCAATGCAAACGGTCACCTTGGACGTCGAAAGTCAACAAGCGGCTTGAGTCGCAAGAAATCAACGCAAACGAATAAAACAAGAAGACATTCGGAATCATCATTAAATCAAACTGTATTAATATTGCCCACAATAAAACTAGAGCAACAACAGCCACAACAGCAACAGCAACAACAACAGCGTTCACAACAGCGTAGCAGCAGTTGCAGTGAAAATCCATTTGAAAATTATACACAAACGACAAACAGCAACCGCAACAGTGACTCCATTGCAACAACAACCTCAGCAACAGTTGCTACAAACAATACCAACACCAACAACAATTCGATGAACTTTAATGAGTTGTCAAATTGTATTGTCACCATTGAAAATAATCAAAATGATGCGCATATGCTGCTAACCACAACGGAAACGGATGTGTTGAGTGTTTGTAGCAGCAGCAACGAGAATAGCAACAATATCAGTCGAAATTCTAGCAATGAAAATATTAATCAATTAAATGAACTACAACAATTGCTAACGACTACAAATGCAAACAATTCTGTCATTTCAGCGACCACAGCAACAGCAACGGCAACAGTAATGCATAATTGCAACAAAAACTATGCCACAAATTCGCTTAGCAACAACAACAACAACAATTCCCAACAGTTCAAAACAGCGGACACAGCACACACAGAACAATCCAATGAATTTGTCTCATTTGAATATGTTAAAAAATTTTTCTCTGATGTTGCATTTGATGTCGATTATGTTGATGACATAGAAAACAATGTTGTTACTACCGGCGCCAGCGTCAGCAGCAATGGCAGCAACAACAACAAACCGCAAAAGACCGCAGCTAATGTAAATTTGCAACAGGATTTTACAAATAATTTCGATATAGATTATTTACAGAATTTTATTTGAAAACAAACCAAGCCAGATAAAACCCAAATGCAAAACCAATTTAAACCGAATAAGTTCCAAATTCATTAGTCTTGCGTACATCATCATCAGCGGCAGCAGTAGTAGCAGATACCTAAGTTATGTACAAATACAAATACAAATATTTAGCGCGTTGTTTTATTAATTTTATATAAATACTTATTTTTAGTTACTTGTAAGTGTGCCATTTTAGTTACATAAGAACCACAAAAACCAAAATGTCAAACCCACCAAAGTGAATTAAAACAGCAAAGCAAAAAAAAGCTGTTAGCACAAAGATTTCCAAAGATCTCAATTTTATTGAGTAGCCAAAAAATATATTTTTTTAATTTTTAAATTCTTCTTAAGTGTATATAAAAAAAAAAAATAATTTGTAATTTTAGTTTTAAATAAAAACAATTGATTTCCTTGAAAATGACAACGTTCCTAGAAATATAGAAATGACAAATCAAAATATTCAATTAGTGATTTAGTAAGTCTTCCTGCATATGCAAATAAATACCCAGTCTTCGATTGAATAAAACTCTTTAATATTTTTAATACAAATAAATATAATATTATAGTTTTTATGGTATAAACCCCGTTTTATATTTAATGTTAAAAATCTTTATGTACCTAAATATATTTAAAACAAAAATGTTGTAATAAACAAGCAATTTCAATAAATAATAAATTTTTGTGTTTTTTTTGTAAGAATTGAGCTGCAGTTTAAAATGGAGCCGTGACTACAAGAAACTCCGTAAAAACTTTAAGGCGAAAATGTGCGAGCCCTGCAATTTGAAAACTCTGATAAGAAATTGATTTGACAGGCAAGGTTTTTGCTTGGCGTTTTGGACGATCAAAAATTGGTTAATAACAGAGCCCTGCGTTGGTTTTGCGAATAAGATGGGACCAGTGTTTCCGAAGGGAATTTCGTGCTGAACAATTGAATCGGTGGGTCAGATCCATTTTGTATCACGTCAGGTTTTCAAAAATTCAAAATGGCGGACCAATTCAACAAAAACAGGTTTTTGGCAAAGAGGGTTAGTGTGCCTGTACAGTCTCTTCAGGTAGGTTTTGGCAAACTTGAGGATATTCTGATGGGCCCATGGAACTCCGAGCTCATTGAGTATATGCCTATTTGTATAGAACGGGCACGAATTGGAGGTTGTATGAAGTTCCTTGTGTTGGAATTTCTGCATCAATTCGTAGTTACTATGTATGGCAGTGCCCATATCGATATTCCATATGTCCATATGCGTAGCCTGAGTCTGGATCTTTTTCCCAGAAACCATAGGTAATTTTTCAACCTAGCATTCAACTGTTTTTATACCCGCCACACATAGTGTAGAGGGTATTATCAGTTTGTCGGAATGATTGTAACTCATTAAAGGAGGCATCGGAGACCCCATAAAGTATATATATTATTGATCAGCTCAATGAGACGAATCGATTTAGCCATGTCCGTCTGTCTGTCCGTCTGTCTGTCTGTCCGTCTGTCTGAGAAATATAAATCTTAAGCTTTTCTCGGCAACGACCAGGTCAAGTTTGAATATGAAAGTGCCACGTCCATTTTTAGGCAGAGCACCCATACAAAATGACCGCCCATTTTGGAATTTTTGTATGAAAATGGCTATTATTTAGAATGTATTCACTCCAAATTGCCTAAAAACACATCTAATATCATCCAATATCAAAAGTAGGGTGCCACGCCTATTTTTAGCTAAAGTCGCCATACAATCTTACCGCCCATTTTCGAAATTTTGTATGAAAATGGTTATTTTTTAATAATGTATTGACTCCAAATTGTGTAAAAACACTTATAGTCTCATTCAATATCAAATTAAAGGTGCCACGCCCATTCAGCAGTTTATGGGGTGTACAGGAATGGCCACCGAACACTTCACTGGGGTACTACTGCTCTGACGTTCCTGATCGAGGATCTCTCATCTCCGCTTTTCATATAGAATTTTCTGCCCACAATATATGATTTGAGCAGCTTGTAGTACGGGGCAGATAGTGCTGACTTAGTCTTGTCTAGCAGGAAAATGTGACAGATCATGTCAAAGGCTTGCTTGACGTCAAGAAAGACTATCGTGCAATACTTCTAATCCTTAAAAAGCTTTCACTATTCTCTCAACTATACTTTAGGATTTCCATTAGGCTTTCTATGTATTTTGGACCATAGAAACCAAAAAGTGGAGACTAAATACATATGACTTTCTAAATTTGGTTCTTTGGGAAAAAGTTTCCCTCCCTAATGTATTTACAATATAAAAATGAATTGTTGTCCGTTAGTTTCGTAAAAACTCGAAAACAGCCCGACCGATTTGGACTGATGAGGTTCGGTAAAAAGTTAGCAAGAGTAAATGTGTGGAAAAAAATACAATATTCAAAGCCATTAATAAAATGAAATCACTGTCAATAGTTTTTGCAATTGAAAATGATGTTTCAATTAAAAAAAAAAAATACACATCAAATATGTCACAAACATGAGACATGTCAATGCATATTGCTGCGTTCCGATTGCCGATTTCATTTAGTTGATGACGTTAGTAAAGAATTCTATGATAAAAGCATTTATTTATTGTAAAATTGAAAAAAAAATATATAAAAAAACAACTTTAGAGTCGAGATCATCGACAATATTATACTCTAAAAATTTTATATCAGATTTTCAATAATCAAAAAGTTACAAACACTTTAATACTAACGATACAAATGGATAGATCTGAACACTTCTAGAATAACACCGCCTATATGCAGCGTATACAAAAAAATGTATTATCCAAATCAAAAAAAAAAATCTGAGTACGTCGCTGCCTATTTAATAAAGCATGCAGGTGTGAATTTTGCATTTATTTTATAATTTAATCAAAAAAATGCCTTTTTCCAACTGTAATTAAGTTTCCATTGAAAACATATTGCAACATTTTTTGTCTGTCTGTCTGTCTGCACATGCGAAAAATTAATAATAAAATAAACAGAAATTCAGAACAGAAGCAACAAATTTAATAAATTATTCATAGTTCCTGTGTGAAATGTTTTATAATGTAATAAAACTGTGTGTGTATCTGTGTGTGTATGTGTATGTGATTGAATGCATATTAAAATAATAATAATAATATTTAATAATAATAATCTTTTTACATTAAAACAAAAATAAATGTATATGAAATAAAATCAAAAACAGAAAACACTGATTCAGACGTGCATATTGCTGTAAAGAATAAATATTGTTGCATAAATAAATAAAAAAATATTATCGAATGAATGAATGAATAAAATGTGCGTTTATAATTTTTAATTATATAAAATTATTTTTATTAATATGTACATAACATATGCATATATACGATTTTAAAGAATTTTTAATATTACGTATACGCAATGTTGCATGTGAGTTGGAGTCAAAAAAGAAAAAAAAGAAAAGTGCTGTTGCAACCTGAATTTCAAAGCAAACAACAACAACAACAACCCACTGCGACTATCCAAACACTTTTCTCAAATGTAATTAGAAAACTTAGAACAAACTTTGTTTGAGAGCGCGCTTAAATTATTTACAAAATTTATGACAACCAAAACATTTTGGTCGGTTTTTTTCGACAAACAGGATGGCTACGAAAATAAAAAGCAAATTGATAAATACGGTTAGGACGAAATTTTTATATACTTCTTTTATATATTATGTTGCAATAATTAATTTTGAGTTGCACATAAACATTAGCTTCAAATTGTGTCAGCTAAGTAGGAATAAAAGTTAAGAACTCGGAATCGACACGTTATGTAAAAATTTTTTTTTTGGTTTATAAAGACAAATTTCTCGGCGATTCATTGGTTTTGACGCTAAAATGTAACAAAAAAAAAAAATATAATAATAATCGCTTTTCTGCATTGTAATAGAATAACTTTGAATTTGAGAACGCGCATTCTACTTTTTGCATAGAGTGAAACGTTTTTTAAAACTATTCGTTTTATCGTGAGTATTTAAAAAAAAGCTCAAATTACCTTTTTTTCTTTAGTTAGTCTGTTAGCTCTAGCAAATTTTAGAGTGGGTACTAAGCATATTGGAACTAGAACTGCTTCATTCCAAAAAAACATAAAAATTTAACACCAGATTGGTCGTACAAAATGGTACAGTGTGCTTTGTCAGTAAACTTGAAAAAGATTTAGAATCCCATTTCGGATTGGGAATGGCCTGATCATTCATTATTACACGTCGCTTTTTTTTTGTATTTTTCAACGATTTGGATTGTATTTTTTTTTTTGGTACTAGGAACGCTCCCTTGGCCGGCGTGTGATGCTATTTTATTACTTACACACGTTTGTATCGCTTTATTTTTTTGTTTTTTTTAACTATGATTGGATAAATTTTAATTTTGAGTGCAGCAGGACTAAAATATGTCAGGAGCTAGTATGAAAACATACTAAAAATACCATTTTTTTTTACAGCGAAACTGCAATATGTTGGGGCTAGTATAAAAAAATAAAGAAAAGCAAAACATAAACGTTTGTTATCTATTGCCAGACGATACCAGTTCGGTACACCGATCTTGCGGATGTCATACAGGATCTGATCCTCCAAACGCAGCGTCGGACGTCCTCTCTGCCCCTCCAAAAATATAAAATAAATAATAAATAATAATAATAAAATTTTCTTGCCGGAACCTCTGTATCCATCCGACACAGGTGACCAGCCCAGTAATAACTTTTGTATTGGATGTTCCTGACTATGTCGATGTCCTTATTTAGCACTCAGGACAGGCATTATCAGCGTCTTATAGAGTTTAATTTTTGTTTCTCTAGACAGAACTCTACTTCGCATTTGCTTACCGAAACCAAAATAGCTTCATTGTTTATGGTCTATAAAAAACCGACTTCATAAATGAACCGAATGTCCTAATACATCTTTTAGTGGTCTATAATTATGTGGTGAAAAAGAAAAATTTTGAATTATTTTTACGTTTTTCAGGAAGTTATAGATAAAGTAATTTTAAACTTAAAAAGTGCTCTCCTGCAAAACGGTAAAATCAGACTTAAGCAGTTTTTCCTTTTTACAACAGAATTATATTTCCATTGTTGCCTTTCAAATGAAACCGGTTCGGGACTCATCGGTTGAATTGTTTCAAAGTCCATAGCGGACATAGAAACATTTTTTATTATTAATAGATTATTATGTCGTTTGTAATATTTGTACAAAGTTGTATAGTAAATTTAACAAATCCAAAACCAAGTTTCGCTCTAATAAAATAAAATTAGGGCAATCTTCTTCGACTTGCTTGTTCCTATTTTCAATATTATTAACTTTTCTGCTGCTGAGAGTTACGGTTATACAAAATTGTTTTTCAAAACTCAAAATACTTGAAACGCGCTTTATAGGGTATGGAACACAACTAAAGCAAATACACATACATGCATACCATATAAGAGTTGGGTTTTGCAATTTTGTTGCTCGTTAAATTTTAGGAAAACAAAGTTCTACAAGTGCATAAGGTCGTTCGTTGTAGCCGCATCTGAAACAGCTGCGGTCTCAAAGATTTCTAAATTGTTGCATCAAGCAACAGCAACAACAACAATAAAAGCAGCAACATCAATACTAATACCACAACAAACAGTAACCAACAACAGTAAAAACAACAAAAACAACAACATAAAATAGCTAGCAACATTGTTGCTAGTTAACTTGCCTTGATTTTTTTGTCTCTTTGTTGCCTTCCTTCCTTCATTCAATCGTTTATTCAATTCGTCCTTTCGTTCATTCGCCTGCATTTGCGTTGATAAGGTGCAACTGCATATTTTGTGTATGAAGAGAAACTCATACGCCATGTTGCACTTACGCCAAACCATATTGAAGTATTGCATTGCTTATAGTCGTAGCTTAACTACACAACAAACGCATAAAGTGTATATGTATGTGTATATGTATGTGTATCTGTGTGTGTGTGTGGCTAACTTGACTTTGTGCTTGTTATAAAATGAATTTATTGTTTTAACTATTACCACTTTTACTGGTGCACGTGTTGTTAGTGTTTTTTTTTGTTTTTGTTGCTGTTGTTGTTGTCGTTAGAAAGTTGTGCTAAAGTGTCGTTTATTTTTTCGACAAACACCAACTTCCACTTTATACTTAATGGCAACAACAACAACAACAACAACAGCAGCAGCAACCAACAAAAATATATTGCTCACAAAAGTTGAAACTTAATTTTATACATGAATTATGACTTGACTGCAACAGCAAAAGACGATAGAGAATTGTGTTGCAACATATTTAAGAATTAAGCCAAAAAATAAAAAAAAAAAAATATTTATTTATATTTAGAAACATAAGCAAATCTTTTATACTTTATGTCATTGAAAATCTATTTTTCTTATATTTGGAACTGACCCAGAGTATTTTGCTTCTTATACTCATCACACAAAGTGTGAATGGGTCAGAAAAATTCAAAGGAGCCGTCGAAATCGCTTTAAAGTATAAATATATAATCCAATCCTATTTGTGTCTGTCTGTCTGTAATTACACGTTTCAATTGTTCAGTTTTGAAGATATTAAACTGATGTTCGAAACTTATGCTTATCTCGGCCCAATGCAGTTTTTAATCATAGTTTGAGTTTTCATAAGAATAAATTTTGATTATGATATGGAAGGCCATTTTATTTTAAATATGATAATTAAGTAATCGAAGAAATGACCAAAAAAAAAAAAATACCAAAAATTTTAAAAAAATGTCAAAAACATACAACATATTGGGTTACATAGCACCCGAGTTTAAACCATTAAAAATCGCTAGTCTATGAAATTTGGAAGAGTATTGTTCCTCTAGAAAAATCGAACCCATAATATTTCATGAAAATTTTTTTTAATTATATCAAAACCAAGCAGCAATTTCAAGCCAAATATTTTTTTTGACCGGCATTTTTCCAGAAATTACTATTTTCTGTATAAATAGTCAAGTTTGACAACCTATTCATATCGCGAAAACTAGACCTATGATCGTCCTGAAATTTCGTTAAATTTTTCTATTAACCAATAATTTTCAATTATAAAAAGTTTAATGTCCGAGATACAAAAAAAAAAAAAAAAAAAGCAGAGAAAGAGTATGACTACAGCTTCGGAAGCTCCTTGATTTAGAATCGGATTTCTACAGCATATAGACCCCATACAAAACAACCATAAATTTACAAGTTAATTTTTATACCCGGCACACATTGTGGGAGTTTGTACAAAAGTTTGACGTCTGTCATGTTCTTTTGCTGTTTTGAGGTTGAGTTTATTCGAAACTCAGTTTTTAAAGATTTTGAAATGAAACTAGAATTCAGATTGCCACGCCCACTCTTAGGTATAGCCCCCATACAAATTTACTGCTCATTTTCGAATTTTTGTGTGAAAATATGTATTATTTATGAATGTATTCACTTTAAATTGGGTAAAATCACATCTAATATCATCCTATGCACACACCACCGATATGGTACTGATTGCCACATATAACCCTATACAAACTTACCTCTTATTACCCATCCCATCTCGAAGTTTTATCTAAGCCTTGACTGATAATCACACATAAACTCGGTTTCAAAGATTCGTGTGACGGGTTTTTTTTTATTAAAATAGTCTCTTTGAAAATTGACGCAATGACTTGGCCATTCCAGTAGCATATTTTGAGGCGTGCAGCAGTTCTAATTACTGTTGACAAAAAGAGTGATTTTTGAGACACAGTGTGATAAGCGACTGCGACGTACAAAAAGCGATTAAATGTTCGCGAAAATAAAAGTCATCGCTCACTGATCATGTTCATTGAGGAACAAGAAATTTGCAAATCACTACTGCGATTTTTAAATCACTGTGAAAGTATCACCGAAAGTCTTTTTTGCCAACACTTGGACTAAGCTCTATGATCTTTTAATTTATATTTGCACACTGTTTTTGCTCCTCATAGACGTTCACAACTATTTTAAGCGAACTTCAAAAGTTTAGACATTACTGTGCTAACTCGAAATAGTTCGGCGAGGCGCCATATTTTCAAAATATGATTTTTGCTAATATGCCAAAAGTTAAATTAAACTAAGACTATTTATTCTGACTAATTGTACGATTGTTGAGGCTATAATTTATATATATTAAACATAATTTTGGTGTTTTAAATATTAAATCTAAGAATATGTAATAATTTGTATCTTTTCATAAATATGTATCTTCAATGCAAAGCAATTAGGCGTAGACAGTTATTCACAACTTTTGGGTAATAATAAATCCTTTTGATACAAGTTACACACACACACACACACATTAATATATTCAACGTCAAACCAATAGCGGTAATTACATTTAATGAAAATTAATTAAAAGCTGCACGGTTGCGTTGCTCGGCGTTCAATGCAACTCATCTGCGTTATTTGTTCAGATGTTGTTGCTTTTGCCTACATAAATACATAAATACATAAATACAAACACACACACACACATACACACATGCATGCATGAAATGACAAATGTACGTTATACTCGTATTTGTACTTGTTTGTATGTTCTTATTAAATCAAATTAGACACGAACACAGATACACACACACACATACATATGTATGATGTACACGTGTATGACGATAGATAGCCAGAGTGACATTCGTTCATTTTGTAGCTGATTGAACACAGTGCAGGATAGCGAAAAAAGTGCGTGCAAATTGGTTTAAGGCTTAAGCCTTATTAAAGCATTTATGTGTTGTCGTGCATGCATTTGATTATGCACAGAGAAAAAGAAAAAAAAAAAAGGAATAAAACTTATTAAAAAATGAAATAAACTAAATTTGCTTAATGAAATAATTAATATGTAATTTAGGCCTGTTTTCTCATGTTGTTAGTAATGTATAAATAATACTCAAGTTGTGCCTAGCAAAAGCATTCAGTGGTATAATGTTAAAGTGTTGCAAAAGTACTATTTATTAAAAGAAATAAGCACTTTGCAACACTAGCCAAATTTGTAAACAAAAATCAGCTGTCTTTGTCTTTGTTTTGAATGCATTTTCATATGTTTATTTGGATTTTGCTTGCACCTTTTGAACTTTTACTATCGAGCATGCTTTTGTTTTCCTTCGCGTACTCAACAAGAACAATTTTCTGCTTCGCTGCATATTTTTGTACCCCCTTTCGATATGCTGTATTTTTTTAAAATTTTTTTTTTGACATATTAGAACAGCTGATTGTTTTGAAATTTAAATGCTTGACCTGCCAACTTGTTGTCGTAAGAGGTAACTTTTCAATTTAATACAAATTGGTAAATCGAAATAAATTAGCACTGCGATAATTTTATCTCAGTCGTTGTGGCCGAGAATATTGAAATTTCTTGGTTAAATTTGTAAAAAAAAAATATATATATATATATATATATATATATATATAAAACACGTCTGTACATAAGATAAGATAAAATGTCGAAATTTTAATCTGGAACAGAATTCTTGTGCGGCGAACCAGGGTAGTCGCTTCTAATGTATTTGCGTTACTGATTCCGAATCTGAAGTTGAAATTCAAAAGGTGGTTCGCAAAGTACTCAAATTATTTTCTTACTTCTTTGCTTCTTGTCTTTCTTGTTTTAAATGGAGGCAGATGGAGGCAAGGTGGACCCCATAAAACATAAATATTCTTGATAGGTATTGCAAGCAGAGTCAATATAGCAATGTCTGTCCTTCCGTCCATCCGTCCATCCGTCCGTCCGTCTGTCTGTCCGCCCGACTATCTGTTCATCGTCTGTCTGTCTTTCCTGCTATCTGCCGATTAACTCGGAGTCTATTAGAGATAGTGCCACCATATTTAAAATTTAGACTGTTCTGATTCATCCTACCCATTTTAAGGGGTAGCATGCGAACCCATTTGTTTCTTGTTTTAGGAACTCTAAAATTTAATAGTCCTCGTCTCGCTCTCATCTTTAGCATTCTTTTTTTGTTTTTGTATTTGTTAAAGTTGGCACTGCCATAAAAACATGTGCCCAACTCTGGTATAAACGATAAGAATAAAATGCCCGTTATTCGAAGGACATTTGTTGACATTTCGGTCGGCTACAAACTGAAAATTATTATAAAATTTTTTCCAGTGTATTCTACATAATTTTTTTTTGTACCGAAAGCAGAAATTAATGCATGCATTTATAAACCGATCGATATGCATACATAAAGAGTAAAGAAAATATAAATGAAAATTAAAAATACAACAAATTGTAAATTATTTTTAAATGTTAAGCAATTAACTTAATCAGCCACAAAAAAAAAAAAAAAAAAAACCAACAAAAAGTACAAAAACTTTGTTGATTTACATATAGCAGTGATTTTAAAAGGCTGCAATAAGAGCAATAAATATAAGAAATATGGGTAAGAGGAGGGTTAAGTTAAAAGTTCAACGGAAGTATGACTGTTGTTGTTACTTTAACATGACAACCGGATGCGTCGACATGTTGTGCACATCGTTTTTTAGTTCACTACATTATATTGTTAATATGTAAATTTATTTATATAACTTCAATTAACTGCGAATCTTGGGAAGCAATAAATTATTAAATTTGGCTTAAGATAAATACGCAAACTGTTAGTTTTAAGTGCTTCCCCGTTGAGTTACATGGAATATGCTTAAAGTGCTCATGCTTTTAATGCATTACAAACCTTTTGATAATCACTTCATGCCCTTTTCGTAGTGTAATCAAAAAATATATGCTTGACGCTTTATTTTCTATGAATTTCATTTCGCAAATAAACTGCCAATTTTTTAATTTAATTTTATTGGTTTGCATATGTATGTGTATTTA
This sequence comes from Leucophenga varia, assembly GCA_018903435.1. NCBI lineage: Eukaryota > Metazoa > Arthropoda > Insecta > Diptera > Drosophilidae > Leucophenga > Leucophenga varia. The sequence goes on from JAEIFJ010001414.1 coordinate 3,512,978, forward strand.
AACTTATGTATTAATAAATATTTATTATTGTATATATTTATGGTATGCAGACTTTTGTCAATTTGCTCATTTATTTGTTTGTTGTAATTTTCAGAGCTCAATAAAGCGTGAAAAATTCCAAATAAGCATGTACTTATAAATACTTAATAATTATATTCTTTTGCCACATTGCGGCTTAAAATCGTTTCATTTATTTTTCGTGTAATTATTAATACTATATAATATATTGTGTATACCATTATAAGCTTAAATTAAATGTTTTATGCATACATATATTGTACTATAAATAAAAAGAGTTATTATTGAAGTGTCAACTTTATAATACACTGCAAATCCGCATCGAAATATGAACAATTTTGATTGAGTTTCCATTGGTTAGTTGCCAATCTTTCGCTTTGTTCTCACGTTAAGTAAAAATGCATGTGGAAACCGTTTATCCGTACTGATTTTATTTAACTTCGAAATCGGAGTTTTGAACCGGTTTTGAACCGAATCACATTATATGCTAAGTGTTTGCTTCGAACCGTAAATCGAACCAGTTGTAATGAAAGACAATTATTTCGAATTGGAAACTGAACAATTTACTGTTTCGAACCGGTTCACAATTATTTCGGATGTCGAATTTAGTGGTTTATTGCAGGGCTGCATACCGGTTTTGAACCGAACCACAGCATATTTGAATGTTTACTCCAAACCGATAGCCGAATCAGCTTTTCTGAAAGAAAATGATTTTGAACTAAAAACCAAACCTTATAAGCGGCAGAATATGTTCAATTCAAACCGGTTCGAGATATCTTTTAAAGAATTTTATATTAAATATTGCGAAATTATAAAATTTAGGTAAGGTGTGTGTTTATGACGAAGTATTTGAGGAAATATTTAAAATATTAATAGAAGTCCTCGAAAATCAAGGCTAAACAAAAGAATGCATGCCAGATAGTTCATCTCATATTTTATATATTTATACCCTGTTCCCCGAGGATAAAAGTGTATATTAAGATTGTGCAAATGTATGTAACAGACAGAAGGAGCCAAGATGGACCATATAAAGAATATATATATTCTTGATCAGCATTGGAAGGGGAGTCGAACTCTGTCTGTCTGTCTGTCCTGCTGTCTGCCGTATGAGAGAGATTATCTCGGAGATTATAACAGATAGGGCCTCCATATTTGAAACTTAGACTCTCTTGAGCCGTCAAGTGTTCACTTGCAAGCGGTTTTTCTCTAGACTCATTTTAAGTGGTACCCCCATACAAATGTACCCCAAAATTATGGGATTTTGCATAAAAACGCCATTGTTTTTTATTCTAGGAAGTTTAAATTTAGTGTAAATTATGACTATGATAGTCCCAATAAAATGTGTCAATATGGCTAGGACCAACAAAATTTTAGGTATAGCCCCCATACAAATGTACCCCAAAATATGGGATTTTGCATAAAAACGTCATTGTTTTTTATTCTAGGAAGTTCAAATTTAGTGTAAATTATGTCTATGATAGTCCCAATAAAATGTTCCAGTATGGGTAGGACCAACAAAATTTTAGGTATAGCCCCCATACAAATGTACCCCAAAATTATGGGATTTTGCATAAAAACGTCATTGTTTTTTATTCTAGGAAGTTTAAATTTAGTGTAAATTATGACTATGATAGTCCCAATAAAATGTGTCAATATGGCTAGGACCAACAAAATTTTAGGTATAGCCCCCATACAAATGTACCCCAAAATATGGGATTTTGCATAAAAACGTCATTGTTTTTTATTCTAGGAAGTTCAAATTTAGTGTAAATTATGTCTATGATAGTCCCAATAAAATGTTCCAGTATGGGTAGGACCAACAAAATTTTACGTATAGCCCCCATACAAAGATATACCAGATTTTTTTATGTTTTTGTATGAAATATTCGATTCAATGAGTTATGGTATGGTAGTAAAATAGAACCGATCTTAAGATTCATAAATATTGCGTACAGGGTTTCTTGCAGTTGAGCATTGCTCGGATAGTTGAAGAAGCTTCAACTTAATTCCTTATAATATTTTGAGTACTCTAATTAACTTTTTTTTAGTTTAAGTGAATATAACCGCGACTTGATTCTGATTAAAATTTTTAAATGTAATATTTATTTTTTGTATTTGAAAAAAAAAATTAAAATTTAAATGAATTTTTAATTGGAAATATTTTGTTGATTCGTCATTTATTTATTTATTTATTTATTGTTTCGTTGTGCTAAATGTCTAATAAATTAATAATGTTATTGTTATTGAAGTTTACGGGACAGTTATGAGTTGTGTAATTACATAATAATTTATTTATTTATTTGAACTTTCAAGCTTTTTATAAATTATATAATTTTTTTTTATGCACTTAGAATTTATTATAGAAAAAGTTTTATTTGGTATATTATTTTATTATATTTATTGTTAAATTTTAATTTAAAACATTTAAAAAAAGTCCAATGAAATCAAAAAAAATGAGTTTAAATATAATCAGTAGAATCGAAGCTTAAATACTCGTAGTAACATGCACCTTTTATAGCAGTGTTTAGGTCTAGGCTATGGTGTAATTAAAGCAGGTGGTGTATTCGTATTCTCTCTCTTTCTATTTTACTCTCTCTCGTCTGCTTAAGTTTTCAGTTTGCAAAAAAACATTTATGCATCTCCGTGTAGCGCGCTGTTTCAAGCTAATCAAGTTGTATCGCAAATATTTGCTAAACTGTTTCCAAGATTAGATTGGTTTGCACTGCAGTGCCAAGGCTAAAGAATATTAAATATTTTCTCTCGCTTCAATTTTTAATATTGTCAGAAGGATCCAAATATCTAAAATGAACTTAGAAGTGCCAGTAAGATTATAATTTATATTAAATTCCATTTCCAGTAACTAACTTAAAATGCAATGATTTATTTAAAAAAATTGTATTGCTGAGTGAGAAACGGACTTGGACTTTTGTCATCAAATAATGAACAATTTATTAAAGCAAGACGAACAGGATAGCAGCCACAGTGTTAGATGTTGCTTCATGATTATAGTTTGTAATACATGCATACATATTCGTGTTATGGGTTTAACTGGAAAACAGGAATGCATTAGAAACGAACGGACAAATGGCAAAGTATAATACATAGGAAACTGGACCGAAGGGCAAACGGAACGGGAGTTAGCTCCATGTGCGCCATTTTAATATTAATATCCGTTTATGGTTATGACAGACAATGAATGCACTTCCTGTTTTGCTTGTAGCGAACAAAGCTAAAATGTTTAGCACCAACACGAAATTAATGAATGTGTTGTTAATATGTACCTACATACCAACTATACTATATATGCGATGAATGCTATAAACCGGGACAACTACTACATTACACGCCATACAATGTGAATTCATATATAAAATACTTTAACTTCTCCATTTAACCACGAGCAATGGATACACAACGAAAGGCTTACAACTGTACACATGTGTATATGCATATTAGGTGGTCCTAACACATTTTTTTTTGCCACTTAACCACCAGAATAAGGAAATATTAATTATTTCATTCTGTTCGGTAAATATTTAATGGCTTTGCTGAAAAGATACTTTTTGGAAAAGATACTTTTTTTTGTTTGTAGATTTTCGTATCTTTTTAAATATTAAAAGATATCGCGAATTTTTTTTTTTTTCGTACACTTCTGTGAGAATTGAACTTCAAAACTAACAAATTTTAGGGCTGCCCTAATATACATATATATGTATAAAGTACTTTATATGTACATACATACCCATACATGCAGATGAAAATAATAAAAAAAAAAATGTTAAGCAATTAAAAGCAGCGAACATACAATAATGAATTTTCACATAACGCCAACATTTGCACAACAACATTGAATATATTTTTGGAAAAGTGTACATGTGTAGTTGCAATAATAAAAGCGAGGACTAATCGAAAAGAAAATGAATCTGAAAATGCGTGATGCAATTATAGCAGGTGATGTACTCCGCCGCTATCTCTTTCTAATTTGCTAACAAGTTTTTTTGAGTATGCATTTTATGGTAAATTTATATATTTTTCACTATATATGTATTCACCAGGTGAAGTATTCCGCCATATTATGGTGAATTTATATATTTTCACCATATATGTATTCACCAGGTGAAGTACTCCGCCATATTATGGTGAATTTATATATTTTCACCATATATGTATTCACCAGGTGAAGTACTCCGCCATATAATGGTGAATTTATATATTTTCACCATATATGTATTCACCAGGTGAAGTATTCCGCCATATTATGGTGAATTTATATATTTTCACCATATATGTATTCACCAGGTGAAGTACTCCGCCATATAATGGTGAATTTATATATTTTCACCATATATGTATTCACCAGGTGAAGTACTCCGCCATATAATGGTGAATTTATATATTTTCACCATATATGTATTCACCAGGTGAAGTATTCCGCCATATTATGGTGAATTTATATATTTTCACCATTTATGTATTCACTAGGTTAAGTATTCCGCCATATTATGGTGAATTTATATATTTTCACCATATAAAATACAATTTTTCTGCTTTTGATATTAAGCAAACAGCCAATGTCGAAGTATTTTCGGGTTATCTTATTTATCTGCTTTCAACCAATGTTAGAGATGAATCAAATCAGACACTCAGTACTTGGTGGCATCAAGAGAATATTACGTAATGTAATGAACCATTTAAACAGACTGAAACTATAGCAGGTGATCGATATCGACCTTAAAGGATGCAATTGTGGTTACCAGACTGAATCGAAAAATAAAACATAAAAACTGACTTGGTTAAGCAACAATTTTTAGTGTTTCGTTGGGAAACTGGTGAAACTCAACTTGGAACCCAACTTAAATTTGGAAGCCTACAACTAATCTGCTGGATTTAGCAGATATATATTTATTTCTGATTAATACAAATACTCCATATGCATGTTGCAATTATACAGAGTGTAGTATTTCAGCACTGTCTCTTTCTATTTTGCTTACATATTGAGGGGAGAATGAAAGCGAATTGTAGTTTAAAGAGTATAAGAAATATATTTTAATCTACGAAGCAACAGAACAATGCTAAACTATGTAAGCAAACAGTTGCAGAATACTACACCTGCTATAATTGCAATATTTTAATAACAAAGCTAGCTATGTTTTTTTTTTTTTATATTTTTCTTAATTATATTTTTTTTTGGGCATTTTATAAACAAATCTCGTTAATATTTATTCAAATGAGTAAATTTAAATATTTTTGAGTGCCGCCCGCTGTTCTGTGGAATGTTTGGCTTCAGTGTTTTTCGATTTTTTTGGCGTGTTTTTATAAAGTTTTTGTAAAACACTTTTCTTTTTTTTTTTTTTTTTGGAATAAAAATTGTTGTTGCATAAAATTATTAAGTAAAATTGGAAATGGTCAAGCAGAAAGTTTGTTTGTTTGTTTGTTGTGTTTCCGAATTGCCGCAATAGTCAAAGAGTTCAAAGTGTAAAAACCCAACAACAACAAGAACCAATTTAGCCAAAAAACACCTACGGTATAAAAATTTCAATATAAACATAGAATGAGTGTATGAGGCTGTGTATGATATTTATGTATATAATAAAATGCAATTGCGTTGATCTGAATCGTACGTAAATGTTTTGCAGACAAACAGCTACAGTGCGTGTATAAAAGGTGTATTCGAGTTATAGATACATTTTCGCCTGAACGCCAAAGTTTTTCGTTATTCATAATTGAGATACTATTCAATGTGGTAAGAGCTTTGCTTTTTACAAATAAAATTAAAGGGTTAAAGAAATAAAAATGAAAAACTAAACTACACAATTTATTTTATATTTAGTGAACCAAAACACACACACACACACACACACACATATTTACTTACAATCAAATGCGAATTTATGCTTAAATACCGCAAACCGGAAGTGCGACCAATGAAAAACATGGCGCACAGCAGCGCAAAACATGGCGTTGATAAGCATCTGTTGGGTTTTTTTTGTTGCTCAAACTAAGTCATTGTTGTTGTTTTTGTTGTTGCTTGTGCGTTTTTTCTCTCTCATACCTTCCATTTTTTTTCTATTTTACAATTGCGTTTCGTTTGCTCTTTTAGTTCGCTGGCTTCCATATTTCTTTCTATTTTTTTTTCGCGCATTCACTGAAATTATGCAAATCAAAGATTGCGCCGCAACGATACTACTGAAAATTCTATGCATTTAGAATTTTCTAATCAATGGAATTTTAATTTTAATTTATAAGCATGACTTCCGTTTGGTTTTCGCGCTGTGGTCAAAGTTTTGGATGCTTACTTTGTTTGGTTAGAATCTGTTGTTTGTTTGCTGGCAAGTTTGGTTTGGTTTTGTATAAATATTTCGTTTTGTTTTGGACACATGAGTAGGTTTATGTGTTGGCTTGAGTTGGGTTTATTCTGGTCGGTATTTTTCTATTTTTTTTTTTTTTTATAAATTGTTACCATATTTGCTTTGGCGTCTAATTGCGCATTTGTGCTTGTATAATTTTTTTTTAAAGCTTTTTTAATTTGACGAGGGTTTTTGTTTGGTTTTCGAAAGTTATTTTTTATTATTTTTTATGGAAAATTATAATATTTCGATTAAAAGATTTCATTTTGTGATATAATGTTGAAATTAAAAGTTATTTTCGTAAGCCTCATTTAAGCTATAAGAAATGTGACAGAAATTAAAGCAAAGGTTTATTAACTTAAATTCTGGGCTCCGATACCGCTTAAATATAAGAACCATCTATATTGAATTCGAATGTAAAAAAAACAATGTCTGTTCTCTCAGACTCTAGAGTTCAGGTTTGTTGAATATAATCTTAGTTCAAGACATTGTTTTTTATTTTAAGACAGCACAATGAGAAAAGAAACTTTGGGTTTGTATGGGAGCTATATGCTATAGTGACCCGATCCTTACTAAATCTCTTCTGTAGACATGTGTTGACATTAAAAGTATTTTTATTCAGTATGGAGTGGAATACATTCACAAATAATAACTATTTTCATACAAAAGCTAGAAAATGGGCGGTAAATTTGAATGTTGGCTTTACTTTAGAGTGGGCATGGCATTCTGATTTCATCATACAAACTACCTAGGACCGAGAAAAGCTTAACTTTCGAGCTTCAGCTCAATATTTGGAAAACTAAACGATTGAATCACCTCTCAACAGACAGAGAGATGGTCAGACAGACGGACATTGCTATATCGTTCGTCTCGTCGTTTTAATCGATATAAAAATCTCATATTATCATCTATTGGAACTATTCTGTTGCAACCAATTTGCAGCCCTGATTATGTTCGCTACACAACACTGCTTAAAAACTTCTATGTGAAATTTAAAAATATACATCTCTGTACTATCGCATCGTTTATCGCTTTGCTTATCACTTTGCTTATCGCTTCGCTTATAGCTTCGCTTATAGCTTCGCTTATAGCTCCCCTAATCGCTTCGTTTATTGCTTGCTTATCGCTTTGCTTATCGCTTTGCTTATTGGTTTGCTTACACTTTGTTATCTTTTGCTTCGCTTATCACCTCCTCATCGCTTCGCGTATCGCTTCCACATCTCTTCGCGTATCGCTTTCCTTATCGTTTCGCGTATCGCTTCGCGTATTGCCCGCGTATCACTTCGATTATCGCCTGGCGTATCGCATTGCTTATCGCACCGCTTATCGCAACGCTTTCGCAACGCAGTCTTGTTTCTAATTCCCATTGAATTTAAGAAAATCTTAAACACGAATTGATGACGTTTAAGAATGTTTCAAGCTTAAAGGATTCATAAAATGGCGACAGCACTGTAAACTTAAAGTCTATTTCATATTGTAGCATTCGGATTATTTTCACCTTCTGAGAAAATGAGAATACATTGACTATGAAATATTTAAGCAAATTTAAAATCTTACATTTTTGCTAATTTGTTTACAATTTATTTGCACAATCCAAACAATCAAGGCGTAATTGTGTAATAAATTGAAATTGAATTTGTTACAATTAACGAAACAATTTCTTTGCTTGAAACCTGAGAATATCGAATATCAATAAAATGCAATTATAAAATCAAATAGCAACATCCGGTAGATCCGGTAGAGAACGCGTACAAAATATACACAATATAAAATCAAATGAACGCAATTAAGTGTAAAAAAAGTAAAATTGCACCGCGCCGTTGGGTAAAAAGTAAAATTTAAACAATTTTCATTTGGCCTGTGTTGAGGAGATGCTTTAGGCAGATGACTTAGTTAACAGCGAATAATGACAAACTCGGTAGTGTCTGAAAGCGACAACAATCACAACAACAACAACAAAACAAAACGATGATGATGATGATAAAAACGCACAGTTGACTGACGTTGGCAACGGTGTAATTAAATTTCCTGATCTGATCTGACCTGAACTGAATGCAACAACGAAAATATGCTGCAGGATATTGGCGCTTTGAGGCGCAACGCAACGCAACAATAGCAAATCAATCTGTGCGACGCTGCTTGTGTTGCGCAATAATAAAGAAAATAAAATTCAATTAACGCGCTTAAATTAAACTGCCACTTCCGGTTTTGATGATATTTTAATCGAATCGAAGCGTCGGCGACAATCATTTGTTGCACTACACAGTAGCAAGTAGTGTTGTTGCAAGTAAATGCGGTTTGCTTTGCTCAGCCTGCGGCTATAAATGTTGAACAATAAATGCGAAAATTAAGGCGAAGGGTATTATGTTGCGTTGTATATATTTATGTGCATAGAATGCAGGACTATGCGCCATTGCTGCTGCTGCTGCTGCTACTGTTGCTGCTGTAGTTGACAACACTTTATTTTACTTTACTTGACACTTTCGTTTCATTGCTTCCTGTGTCCTTTTTTTTTCATTAGCAGCAGCTTGCTTTTCTTTTCTTTTCTTCGTTCGTTCGTTCATTTATTAGTTTATTTAAACCGATTTGCGACACCATTTTCTTTTTTTTTTTTTTTTAATTTAACTGTCTTACATCAATATTTAATGGTAAATGGGCTGCATAATGAATGTTTGTTGCTGCTGTTGCTGTTAGTCTCGTAGCTTCTGTTGCTGTCATTGGAGGCGTTAATGATAAATAAAGCTTATAATGCTTTTTTTTTTTTGTTGTAATAAACTTCTTTTGCTGTTGTTATTAACGTTGTTGTTTATTCCTTACGCTTCAATTGCAATTTTTCTCGTGGCTTTATTATAAGTTTTCTTAGCTGCCACTAGCATTCTTGTTGCAATTGCTCTTGAACATGTTGCTGCTACTGCAACGGCTACGGCTGCAGCTACTACTCATGTTCTTCTCATGAAATTGACCTCCTTTTAGTTTTATCATTTGGAAAATTGACGCTCTTCTCAAACTGCACTTGGCACTTGGTAAATGGCATTTGCTTCTATGCAATCTTTTCTGCAAAAATATCATAAGCAAATATTGAACAATTTATATAAAATAATCAATATAAAATTACTTAGAAAAAGTGCAAAACAATAAATAGATTAGAAAATGCTGTTCTAAATATTGTAAACTTAAAGTTGCTATAGATATAAAGTAGTTAAAATGTTTCTATGTCCGTTATGTCCGCTATGGATTTTGAAACCCTTCAACCGATGAGTCACAAAATTGGTTTCATCTGAAAGGCAACAATGCAAGTATAATTATAGGACCCTTAAACAAAGTGTTAGGCACATCTGGTTGGTACATGAAGTAGATTTTCTAATCTTCCCTTACAAAAATGTTTGCTTTTTTTGTATTTTTTTGATATTATCCTCAACATATTGTAGTCTCGCTGCAATCAAAAAGAAAACTGTCATTTTTAGTATATTTTCATACTAGTCCCAACATGTTTTGGTTGCGCTGCATTAACAAAAAAAAGGAAAAAAAAGTACAAAAATGAGAAAACAGCAAATAAGCAACGGAAAAGTGCCAAAATAGTTTACTTATTGTTAGTAACTAAAAAAAAAAAGCTGCAATTTTTGCAGACCATCTGGAAAAGTTATTTAAGCCTTTTTGCCTTGGATTTGTCTCATTGGAAAGAATCAGTCATGTTAGAACTAAGGCTCAAATAAAATAAAAAAACGATGACATCGATTGTCACACGATCCGCACTCTTCTGACCAAGTGAGTACTATTCCTGGTACTCGGTAATTTAATACCGATGTTTGAGTTAGTCTAAATCATTTTTATAGTAGCGCTGCTGTTTATAGGTAGCGCTGAAAGGTGTACTTTTGACGATACGCACAATATGTTCTGGATTATGTCGCAAGTAACTATTGTACGGATGACTTACTCTAGGCCCCAATACTGCATCAGATTATCTAGCAACATATCGATGGAAATCGGTATCGGACGTGCGCTAAGCTACAGAACGAGAACTAGTTACTTTGTTCATCAAGCAAATTACGAATCATGCCAACATGGAGATATAGAATTAAACTTAAATTTGTAAGGAGCAACTCCTTACATAAGATATACTACAAAGGCCCTAGAGAATATAATTTTTAAGATTTATGGCTCAATCTCTTACAGTCCTCAAAACCGGTTGTTTTAAACGGCGAAAATAGTGTCTTACAGATGAACTTAGACGGACTGATAGACAGACATTGCTATATTGGCAAAGCTTTCGATGATATTTTTTATATAAGCATTTGATTTCATACTAAGCATTGATACCAAAACTTTATTTTAACAAAGACAAAGATGTCAATTATCAAAGCTAACTATTCAAACTAAGCACTTTAGTTATGCTTGAGAAAAAAATAAATAAACTGCTAAACTATAACTTAAGTTTTCGGTTAGTTGTCAAGTGTGTGTGCTAAACTTTTTGCTTTACTGCTTTGTCGGATGAACTAGGTTTTTCTTTTCAAAGCAATTTCTTTTGTTGTTGCTTCAAATACATACCATGTTCTATTATCGCTTAGCCTAGACTCGCGGCTCAATTTAGAGCTGTTGACGAGTTTTTAGTTTAGCGACAGCATCATCATCATTAACAACAACAACAACAACAGCATTTTCTTCGACAGCGGCAACACCATAGCTGCTGCTGTTGTTGTTGCATATAACGCTGCCAGTTGCACTTCCGCTTCCGACTTCATCATTGGCGTTGCCACCATTTTCTATTTTGTTGATCGCCTGCAGCACTGCACTATTATTAAGCGACGTATGCTATTGTAAAGTTAACAGCGAATGCGACTCACCCACTTTCATAATGGGCTGACGATGTGACACTTTGCTATGTTGCTGCTGCTGCTGCTGTAATCGTGCTGAATCTGCAAAGAATAAAAGAAGAAAAAAAATTATATACATACAAACACACACACATACATACATACGTAGTATATATGTGTGTATGTACTTATTTAATAGTGTGCGGCATTTCGTTCAAAGGCAAAACTTGAAATGACAAAAAGTCATTGAAGCGTTCAGAAGTGATTAAATTTAGCAATGCACGTTCGCACTTTGTTAGCAAAACTGAAGAATATAAGTAAGAAGTAGAAGAGATTAGAAGGTTTGATATTAGAATTCATGAAAATAGTCTTCAAATTGCGCTGATTTGCCATTGGATAGCTGGTATAGTTTAATTAATTTATTCAGTGGCGTCTGTTTATCTTTCTGTTTCCTGAATATTCGCAAAAACCAAATGACCTAACAAATTTGGCATTCGTATGACATTCGCATAACTTTTGCCTAACATTCGCATGATATTCGCATGACATTCGCATAACATTTGCACAACATTTGCATAACATTCGTTTAATATTCGCATGACATTCGCATAACATTCGCATAACATACGCATAATATTTTACATTATATTTACATAAACTTCGTATGACATTCGCAGAAAATTCGCATAAAATTCGTATGATATTCGCATGACATTCTCAAAACATTCGCATGATACTCGCATAAATTTCGTATGACATTCGCAGTAAATTCGCATGATATTCGCATTATAGTTCGCATGACATTCGCAAGACATTCGCAGAATACTCACATTATACTCGCATTAAATTCTTATGACATTCGTATGACCTACGCAGTAAATTCGCATGATATTCGCATAAAATTGTATGACATTCGAATGACATAGCGCATAATATTCGCATAATATTCGCTTAATATTCGCATTATATTCGCATTTCGCATAAAATTCGCATTATATAAGCATTATATTCGCATTTCATATAACATTCGCATTGCATTCGCATGATATTCGCATAACATTCGCAAGACATTCGCATGACTTTTGCCTAACATTCGCATTCATTTGATGTTCGCATCCTTATATGCATATTTAACAAGACTTGAACAAAAGTAGAATTTATTTTAAATGGTATCAACTGATTTTATTAACGATTTTACATATTTTCAATCGAAATATTTTTATATATTTTTGTAAAATTTTTGAATCACTTCTTGTAGGTCAATGCGATTGTTAGTTGAAGTTGTTTTCGTCATACTCATTTGAAATGGTTCGCTTTCGCTTTTGTATTCGCAACGCCTGGAAATATGCATTGAAATTTTGAACTATTCAAACTTTTGCTTAGCCTCAATTTTCTTTTTATCTACTTTGGTGTCATCATCATCTTCTTTTGCTGCTTTCTTATTTTTTCTTAGCCTTTTGAGCTTAGCGAGTTTGTTTGTTTGTTTGTGTGTTTTTTTGCTATCGCGTTAAGAAGTTTTTTGTGCATTTAATTTAATTAGTACGAGTAGACTCTCTGGAATTCAAAGCGGAAACTGATAAGAGGATACGAGTTGATTGAAAAAAAAAATCATTCAAAAGAAAATTTAATAGTAGAAGTTTTACAAAGTGCACTCACCAGTAAAGTGTGCATTACAAATGCATGGACAGCGACAAATAAATTGCACTAAGTCTTTGCTGCTGTTGCTGCTCCTTTCAAACGTTTCATCTGACACTTTAGACGCTGCTGATAGAGTTGTTGCTAAGCGCGTTGTACTAGCAATCATATCGTTTGTCATAAGCATCACATTGCTTTGAACGGGCATTGCTGCACATAAATCCGTTTCTGATGAGACTGTCATCGATTTAGTTACTTCTGGGCTGCTGCTGCCGTATTAAAAGGTAGCTCTTTAGTTTGTGTTGCAATTGAACGTTGACAATTCGTTGTGGCATGAGTCTTCGTTTTCGTCTCTGGCTCCAAATCCATTGATCCTGTCTTTGTCTTTTTCATGTCTGTCATTGTCGTTATTGTCTTTGCCAGGCTTAATAACTCAAGACCAGCGCTTAAGCGCTTTTCTATGTGCGCTTTTTCAGTAGGAGCAGCAGCAGTAACGGAAACGGAAGTAGTTGTTACAGTAGCATCTGTCGCCATAGTTGCTGCCATTGTCTCATCAACATCGTATAGCAATGAACTTCGGCGTATGCATTCAATTGAGCTGCTCAATGACTTGCAGCAACCTTGCTGTTGTTGTCTGTCCACAAAAAATGTTGCACGCATTGAATTTTTATTGTTGCTGCTGCTGCTGACACTTGCCGTAGACGAATGACTATTATTGTTACTGCTACCAGTGCTATTGCTGCTGCCAATGCTGTTCGTACTATGACGTTTCTGTGCTTGTTGCTGCTGTTGCTCCGTGTATAAATCATTTGTCGATACTGAAAAATGCTGTGAAATGCCATTTCGTTGTGTCGTTGTCGTTGTTGTTGCTGTTGTTGCTGTCTTTGGTATTGTCGTCAGTCTTGTTGCTGTCACTAGCTGCTCTTCATTTGGTTTTTGTTGCTGTTGCTCCGACTGCTGCTGCCCCTGCTGCTGTTGTTGTTGTTGTCGCCATTCATCTATAGTCAAGTGATTTCTAGCATTTGTGCGGCAATGAAATTGATTTGAACATGATTGCGTTGTCGTGGAATCATCGCTTCCCATACTACACGAACAACTTGCAATGTTATGGCTACAACTGCTGCTGCTGCTGCTACAATTGTTGCTGTTTTCGTCGACATGCTTTAAGGCATTTGCAGCTAACAATGTGCATGCATTTGTTGCTGTTAGATTTTCCAACGAATAAGCTTTGCTTTGCAGCAATTTCGTCAAGAATTTATTCGTTGGCAAGCGCGCTTTTCGCTGTCGATGTCCAATTGTCGCACTATAAAGTCCGAGTTGCCCACCAGCTCCTGCAGCACCACCCTCATCCGTTGACTTGCCTCGTTTCAACAAGACTTGCTGCTGTTGTGTTCTTCCATGTACGCCGAAGAGTTTATGCCGCAATTTATTTTCGTTGTTGCACAAATCGAAGGCACTTGAAATAGCCTCATAGATCTTCTCGGCGATTAGTGCACGACGTGGTGTGTAGTAATCCCGGCAGACCGGACACTTTTCGGCGCGTATGCGACAATTTACACAAAGCAGATGCCCATTTTGACATTGCATTGCCGGTGGTGTTATGGTCTCTAAACAGATTGGACATTCAATAATGCTGAGTATCGATTGTACTATTATCGAGAGACGTTGCAGTGTGCGCGGCATTGGCGCACAGCAGATACTCTGTTTTAAGAAATTTATTGTACATTAATAAATAAATAAAATGGAAATTAAATTAATTTAGATATAAATTCAATACTTCTGGTTCACATTTGACTTGACAGTTACTGCTCCACAACGTCATTGTCACTCCATCGGTATTGGATTTGACAATCTTGGCAATCTCAGCTATTCGCATACCCAACACATTGTGACCGTTTACCTTAAAAGAAAAAAAAAATTTATTCTGTTAAATTCCTTTTAAATTTTTAATTGTTAAAATATCTTAAAATATCTTTAAACTTAATATAACCTAATGGAATTTTAAATGTTTACAAGTACTCGTATTTACGTGCCATTTTTTTTGTATTTATAATATTTTTGCTTACGTCAGTAATGACTTGCTTTTACTTAAGCATCTATGACTGTCTATATTGTTGGTACTAATACGTCGAACTTCACAAAGAATATCGCTAAGACGCACGTTTACAACACAATTAATTATAAAACAAGGAAAAACGTTTACTTCGGTAGAACCGAAGCTCAAATACCCGCCACACAAAACTTTTATTAGTTCATGTATGATCATCAAATTAAAAGCATGTAGATAAAATTTTTAGGTTTTAAATGAAGATATCACAATACTTTTCTTCTGTTATATGGGGTCTATATTTTATAGTGACCCGATCCTTGTCATATGGGTAGTATATATGTATATAGGATGACAGTAGAAGTGATTTTACCCAGATTGAAGTGAATATATTCAAAAATAAGAACTATTTTCATACAAAAACACAAAAATGGGCGGTATATTTGTATGGGGGCTATACCCGGAAATGGGCGTGGCTTTTTGATTTGGACATAAGATGACTTTAGAAGTGTTTTCACCCAATTTGAAGTGAATACATTCATAAATAATAAATATTTTCATACAAAAATTAAAAAAAATTGTAAGTTTTTTATGGGGGCTATATCAAAAAATGGGCGTGGCACCTTGGTTTTAACATACAAAGTAGTCGTTACCGAGAAAACATCAAGTTCCAATTTTCAGCTGAATATCTTCATATCTTCACCTAAAAAAATGCGTAGAAATAAACAGACAGACAATCAGATAGACGGACATGGCTGTATCGATTCGTCTACATCGAGCTGATCAATAAAATATATATCTACTTTATGGAGTCTACGACTTCTCCTTCAATGCGTTACAAACTTTCCGACAAAATGATAATACCCTTCACACTAAGTGTGGCGGGAATAAAAAAGAACAAGCAAAGACGTGGCTTACATTGCTTTATATAACAAGAAGGAACGCTGAAATCGAGCATGCTAGACTGCAAGATACCCTTTACCCAATCTTTATGTATCTTAGGTTAAGTCTTTGTTATTTTGTTGGATTTTATAAAAAACTCAAAAAAGGGGGTAATTTTGAGGGGGGTTTAGAAATTTGATTCTATCCGTATTGGGATATTTCATTGGGACTATCATAGACATAGTTTACACTAAATTAAAAGATCCTAGAATAAGAAACAATGGAGCTTTTATGCAAAAACACAAAATTTTTGGGTAAATTTATATGGGGGCTACCCTTTAAAGTTGGGACTACAGAACATTTGACGGCTCAGGAGAGTCTAAGTTTCAAATATGGTGGTCCTATTTCTAATAGTCTCCGAGATAATCGTCTTCATACGGCAGATAGCATGACACAGAGGGACATAGGTAGATCGACTCTCCTATCAATCCTATCAAAAATAAATTGTATTTACTTAATAGGGTCTACTATGTCTTCTTCTGCCTTTACACAAACATGATATTTACCCTTTTACCCCTTGGGTATATCGGAGTATATAAGTATGAAGGATCACAAAAAGTTTACGTTTCAAATTTTACGTCAATTTCTTTAAAGCTGATCGAATATATCTTGTACTGACAGATGTACAGACGGACAAGTTTTTTAATCATAAGAAATTATTGTTTTCATTTAAATTTTCAAAATTTTAACCTCGAAGATCGGAATACCAAGTTAACTAGTAAAAATTGTTAGATTCAACACGACAAAAAAGTTACTGTAATTGTTAGAAATTTGTAATTCGTAGTTTTTTGGGTTTGATGACAGATTTGTCAAAATTCTAAATAGCGTATCCAATGTGGCGGATAATATCAATCGGCATACAGTTTTCTTTCTGAGCTATGTTACATAGTTTAATTTTTAATTTTTACGATTTTTTTACGGTGAAAAAATGTATAGTCACCATATAGTCACCTCGACTATAGTCACCTCGACTATAGAAAAATCTTTTGAAGAAAAGAATACACTCTAGCAGCCTTTCTTGACATAGAGGGAGCTTTTAATAATGTCCACCCCGAGGCTATCGCTGGTGCCTTAACGGACATTGGAGTTGATGCCTCCTAACTGGTTTTATACGCTCTATGCTAACCAGCAGAGTAGTTAACTCCACGCTGGGAGAGGCGGCGACTCGAAGGTACGTTAATAGAGGGACCCCCAAGGGGGTGTTCTCTCTCCTCTACTATGGGTCTTAACGGTTAACCAGCTGTTGAGGCGTATGGAGGAGGAGGGATACCAGGTGATTGCCTACGCGGACGACGTGGTTATTCTAATAAGAGGGAAGTACCCGCAAACTCTCTGTCATCTAATGCAATCAGCACTAAAAAGCTTATCGTCCTGGGCAACCTCATGCGGACTAAGCATCAATCCAGCCAAAACGGAGCTTGTACTCTTCACTAGGAAATACAAGATTCCGACCCTAGTTCCACCAAAACTTAACAATATCTCCTAACCTTTAGTGACAGTGCCAAATATCTGGGTGTTATCCTAGATAGAAAGCTAAACTGGAACGACAATATTGAGGAGAAAGCCAACGTGGCGCTCTTCACGTGTAAAAAAGCCATTAGTAGGAGGTGGGGCTTCTCACGCCCATTAATATCTACACAGACGGGTCCAAAACCGAGGGAAGGGTAGGGAGGAGGTATCTTTTCCCCAGACCTGGAGATCAGAGAATCCTTCAGACTTCCTGATCACTGCAGCGTTTTTCAAGCTGAAATGATTGCCATACATGAAGCTATGCGTTTTCTGGAACACCACCCAATTCGTATACAAAAAGTACACATCTTTTCGGATAGTCAGGCTGCCTTAAAGGCGCTTGACTCGTGCAATAACACATCCAAAACTATCTCCCAGTGCCGCAAATCTCTTAACGAGATGGCGGAGCAATGGGATATTTGCCTCACATGGGTTCCGGGTCACCAAGATATATTTGGTAATTGTGAAGCAGATAGACTGGCCAGAGAAGGCACAAATTCCGTTATTCCTCCTGGGAGGAGTTCGACTGGAATTCCCATGGCCTCTCTAAAACTGCGAGTGAAAGAAGAATTAATGAGAATAGCAGAGATTAGGTGGACCACAAACCCAAAATGTAATATCTCGAGACTAACGTGGCCAGAGTATAGCACCAAGCGAACAGCCCAGCTCATGCGCCACAATCGACAGACCCTGTCCGTGATGGTGGGCGCTCTCACGGGACATTGCCTAGTGGGTAGACACGCCGTCCGACTAGGGGTAACCTCAAATGACTTCTGCAGAAGCTGTAGAAACGAGGAAGAGGAGATAACAGTAGAACATTTTCTCTGCCACTGCCCAGCCCTTGGAAGAATAAGGTTTACCGAACTAGGTAGGCCGTTTCTTAATAGCCTGGCGGAGATTGCATCAGTCAAGATTGGTGCAGTAGCCGCCTTCATAAGGAAATCGAGCTGGTTCGAGTAGGAGGATAATAGAGATCATATGGTATCACAATGGACCTTTTCTGGCCTAGGTGACGTCGCGAGAATTCGTGACGGCCATTCTAACCTAACCTAACCTACGGTGAAAAAAAGGCTGTGGTTCAAAATTTATACGGAATGGAAAAATGCGTTTCTAAAAAATTATTTGTAAAACAACCAGGCTCCCACTTTCGAAATCACTAAAATTTAGTAGATTACTTTTTAAATAAATTCTTATAATCATATAATTTTCAAACAGTTTAAGGATAACAATAAAGTTTCTGTTCGATTGGATATGAGACGACCAACAATGGACATAAAAAAATGATGTGGATGTACCACATGAAACGGTTGTGGCCTTTAGACAAAAACTATCGATCATACGGAAGTTCCTCCCATATTTATATGCTTAAACTATTTGAGAATTATAAGATTAAAAGAATTTATTTGAAAAGTATATCATTAAGTTCGATGTGCTTGATTGATACATCAAAATATTTTTATCACGAAGAACGCAGCTTGCTATCTCTTTTACTTTTCACAACATTTTTATTTGGTCGGGGTGCGCATATATATTCTCAATCAAAACAAAAATTCGATATATCCGTGTGTTTTGAATTTAGCCAAACCTGTCTAAATTTCAAAAATCAAAACTTTATATTTGTATAAATTGGAAGTGTATTAATGCCTCGTTACATAAGACCGACTATTTTTTTATTGCTTTTTGTTTTGATCTATTGACTTCTAGGTGTACGAGCATATCAGTTAATTTCTTTGTAAAAATACGTTTTCATATGCACATATGTAATTCCTAAACTGTTTACAAAAAAATTGATGCGACAGTGACAACTGTTTTTGCCAAGATTCATTTGAAATTAACAGATTACACATGCAATTTAGTTACTTGTGTGTATGGCAAACGAGCAAACGTGCTAGTTTCGAAAGCAATTAAGTTGAACAAATGATGTCGCGCTTTTAAAAAACACACAAATATCTACAAATAGGTATGAACTTGTATCTACAAAAAAAAAAAAAAAAAGTTAAAACAACTGAAAATATTAACTGAGCAAATGTATCTGAAACATCACTTTTATTTTTTTTTTTTGATTTCATGAATGCACTACGAATAAAAAAAACTAAAAAGAGACTAGAAAAAAAAAAAACACAAAATACAAAAATGTAAAACTGCAATTCAATTGCTATGGTTTCGATTTTTCGTTTTTTTTTTTTTTTGACTGACCTCCAAAACACAATCGCCAGCCTTGAGGCCACACTGCGCAGCCGGCGTACCTATATCGATGGCATTTATCTGAAAAAAAAAAACACACACACTTTTGTTTAGATACATTTGTAACTGTTAAGATAGATTTTGTGTAACGCACCCACGGATATGGATCCCATTTGCTGCGCGTCAAATGAAAACCATAAGTTTCAATGCTTGGCGCTGCACGTGGAATTTTTATTATGCGAACGCATGAATCATAATGAACTTCATTAGCAGCATCCGCAATGCTATCCTCGTTGTACATTTCTTTCGTATTGCGCATTGAAATTGGTTTAAATATTTTTTCCTCAATTGAAGCAGCAGTATCTTTCATTTTATAACTTGGCATAGTTTCGAATTTCATTGTTTTTATATAATTATTGAAGACTCGATTCGATGTGTATCTTATTTGTTATCACTTTCGCTTGAATATCAAATTAATTAATCGCGCTCATCGTTTTTTTTTTGTATTTTTAGGTGTTTGGCATTTGAAAGCCAATGTTGTACTAAACTTACGAATAGATACAAAACGATTTTTACGCTGCTTTTGGCTGACTTTATCTGAGACTATCTCAGTTGTGTAGTCTGTGTTTAAAAAACAAACAAAAAAAAAAAAAAAAGTATATATTTTTCACCTGTTCAGCTGGCAATATACCAGCTTGTTTAATCGTCCGTCTGTCTGTCTGCTCATGTCATTGTTGTGTTCTCTCTTTGCAAACGTTTCAAAGACTTTATTATTAATTGTTGTTTTTGTTTTGTCTGTTCTTCTTTTTCGAGCTCTATTAATGCAAGCTTGAGTTTTCTTTGTTATACGCTTTAATCGTCTGGGTAAATGGTTAGTTATTCTATACTTGGTCAATGCAAAATTGTTTTTAGTAGGCAGAAAAAAAGGTGTAATAGTCTCTTTTTTAAGTATATTTTATGTCTTTTGGTAGTCGCCGAAGTTAGCAATTAGATTGTTTGAAACATTTAAAAGATACATATAGAAGATACTTTTTATAGGCATTTAGGATATTTCTTAAAATCAATTAATTTTTTCGAATTTCGAAAATAGTTTCAAAAAGTATTTTTTTCGTTATTACTGCCTTTCAAGGTTGTGCATATTAAAAATCATTAGCTAAAAAATTATGTTTCATTTATTTCTATTCACACTTTTTCCTTTTTTGAATTATATTTCTAAAAATAGAAAACATAAATATTTGAGATACATTTTCCATTAATTTTTAAAATCTTAGCCATTTTCGCGGATTTGAACAGTTTCGAGATGTATAATTTTTATATCAAAGTTTAGGTTTCCATTTTGGTTACTTTTCAAAATAAACTATTTAAATTTTACTGAAATTTAACAGTGTAATCAAAAAATGGGAGTATTCAGGTAAACAGGTTTTCCTTATTATTAATTTCAGAATTACTGCGGCGTGAGTATTCAAACTTAGCTTTTACAAAAACAAATTTTTTTCGTTTAACTTGTAGCGTATCTAACTGTCAAACAGCTGCATACTTAGTTTATATTTATTTATATTTTTTCGTTTCTATCATAATTTATTTGGTAAATATTTAAATACATATTGTACGTACAATCATTTGCGACGTTCGTTCAACTTTTTTTCTTTTTTTCTTTTTTTATTTGCTAGCTTCGCATTTTTGCTGCCACTGTTTTTGTTTGCAGTTAGTAAATATTTGCAGTGCTGTTAAGTATGAAATATTTGTTAGATTTACTAAATTCGAAAGAAAACATGTTTAAGTTGTGTGACAAAGATAATAAATATTTTATATCCCTCAAATATAAATGCAATTTTAAAACTATTTTAAAGGGAAGGCAAGCAATATATGGTTTGCACATTGTTCTGTAAGCAAATTTGTCTGTGTCTTTATTATGATGCTTGCATACGTTTTTAACGGGCTTTTTGTATACCAGGGCTGCAATATTTTGAACAAGGGCTGCGTGAAATTTGATAAACCAGGGCTTTAAGAATAATTATTGAACCAGGGCTGCACTAATTATTGTTGTACCAGGGTTGCATGTATATTGAATGTACCAGGGCTGCATCTTATATTGAATGAATATACCAGGGCTGCATCACACGTTTTTGAACCAGGGCTACAATATTTGAACCAGGGCTGCGTGAAATTTGATAAACCAGAGCAGCAGGAATAATTTTTGTACCAGGTTGGATGTATATTGATATACCAGGGCTGCGTGAAATTTTTTAAACCAGGGCTGCAAGAATATTTATTGAACCAGGGCTGCAGAAATAATTATTTGTACCAGGACTGAGTGTGTATTGAATGTACCAGGGCTGCATCAAACGTTTTGGAACCAGGGCTGCGTGAAATTTGATAAACCAGGGCTGCAGAAATACTTTTGAACCAGGGCTGCAGAGAAAGATGTTAGTACCAGGCAAACATTATATTGAATCCGTACTTTGGCTTCGCATGCTTTTGGCCAGGGCTGCATTTTTAACCAGGGCTGCAATATTTGAACCAGTTTTTTTTAATTAATCAAGAAGCAGAAAACTATACATTTATAAGTTAAATTATTTAAACTTCCCATAACATGCATACTCAACCAAATTTCTGAGCAAATTAGAAAGAGATAGTGGCGGAACACTTCACCTGGTATGACCACCGTATATGATATTTTGCGAATATCATATTCGGACCGATACAACCCAATCTAACTGTACTATGTGGGTTTGGTATTACGTAAAACAAAGAAATTTAATTAAATACTTCAGTACCCGAAATTAGACAATTAAACGAGAGTCTTTGAAAGATATTTTTGACTTGCGGCTCACAAAAGCGTTAGACTTTTAAGGGCGCCATATATTAATTATTATTTTGATCTATATAGTATATGCTAAATTCTTACTGCTTTCCGCTGTATCTCAAGAGCCATCGTGGTTTTCTTTTAGTCCTCAGAAAATCCTAAAACACCTATGAAACTCCAACATTGCTTGGTATTATATTTATGTTGTTAAGAAAATATATCCTAGATTGATAATTCTCAATATCCAGTTTTAGAGTTTTTCTTACACAGCTTCAACCTACAATAGCTCCAATATTTAATAGTCCTGGTTTAAAATAAATAAAAAACAAGGAAAACGTTAACCGAACCGAACCGAAGCTTAAATACCCGCCACACGAATCTTTGAATAGTTTGTGCGATCATCAGTGGCCTATACACATTTATAAATGTACTTTTTCATACAAAAGTTCGGGAATAATCGGTAAGTTTGTATGGGGGCTATACATAAAAATGGGCGTGGCATACTGGTTTTGGAACTGGATGATATAGGAGGTGTTTTATTCAATTTTGAGTGAATACATTCATAAAAAATACCTATTTTTATACAAAAATTCGAAATGGGCGGTAAATTTGTATGGGGGTTAAACCTAAAAATGGGCGTGGCACGTTAGTTTTGACATTAGAAGACATTAGAAGTATTTTTACCCAATTTGGATTGAATTTATTCATGAATAAAGCTATTTTCATACAAATAACCTAAAAAAAAGGTAATTTTGTATGGGGGCTATACCTAAAAATGGGCGTGGCACTTTCATTTCCATACTTGTTATAGTCGTTCGAGAGAAAAGCTTAAGTTCTAAATTTCAGCTTAATATCTTTTAAACTGACCAAATAAACTGCGAAGAAACAAACAGACGGACGGACGGACGGACGGACAGACGGACATGGCTAGATCGATTCGTCTCGTCGAGCTGATCAAGAATATATATACTTTATGGGGTCTCCGATGCCTCCTTTAATGCGTTACAAACTTTCGACAAACTGAATATACTTCACACTATGTGGGAATAATAACAATAATAATAAATAAAAATTTTTATTTTATAATAATTGACAAATGCAATTAAAAATTAAATAAAAAGTGTCATATTACATTTAAACAAATGCCTTATGCTGCCTAAATGGTTTGAAAACGCGCTACAGCGTACATTCACCTAAACAACCTAAAACGTCCTAAAACATCAATTAAAGCGACAAATGCTGCCATTGGCAATGAGCGCTGCTATTGACTTTCGTTTCTTTAAAATAATTACTCGAATATTAATTTTCAAACAAACAAAAAAAAATTAAATAAAACAATTCAATTGTGTGGGTACAACAAGTTTGGTTTTGCTGTTTAATGACGCGACTGATTGGATTTGTTTGGATTTTGTTTAAGTAGCGCGGCGCAGATTTGAACTCTGTTCTGGTTTGGTTTGGTCTATTCGAACGGAAGCCACAAAAACGACAGCCAAAAAGTCAAATTACTACTTAATACAATTAAATCATTTCTGCTTATTTGTTTGATTTTTAACATTGAACAGCTACAAAAATTATGTACACATGTCTTTGAGTTCATAGACATTCACTGAAGAGATTTTTGGTTCTTTTAGTTTTACAATACTTTTGCTGTTTTCCGTTTTATGTTTGCTTTGTGAAATTAAATGAATTTAAGATTTTTTTTGGATCGGAATTCCAATTTCAGTCATTCCAATCCAGTCAATCAGTAATATTCTTAATAGTCACTTTCAACTTTGATTTGCTTTAAATCATTATACAAAACTGTTCAATACTTTTATAAATCACTTTAATTAAGTAAAATTACTCAAAAAGCTTAAAGTCGCACTCAAACAATTCACTCAAGCGCATCATAAATATACTTCAAATTGAGTTATTTTGAGTTTTCACTCATTTTAAGCGCGTCTTAAACTCCAAATGCTCTTGGCCGAATAAAACAAGCCGCAGATTATTTTTGGCCATTGGGCTGATCGCAAGCAAGTTATCGCAACCAGCGAAACGGTGCGCAGTCGTAGTGAAACAAAAAAAAGAGTCAACAATTTATAATTTTCGGGTTTTTTTTAATATTAAGTAATTTATTTTTGTGTGTTTACTTCGAGTGTTTCTAGTGCAAATTTACATTGCGTTGGTTACGAAGCGGAAAGAGTTTAAGAAATATTTCAAGTGCTGTAATAAATTTAATTAAAAGGTGAAAATTCAAAAATTTAAGCGTATCTTGTAAATTTGTTGAATTATGAAAAAAATGTTTCGCAAAATTTAATTAAACATTTAAATTTTGGGGTTTATTATAATAAGTAATAATCAAATATGGTTTTTTTGCTGCTTCGAATACTGCTGAATTACTCGGAACTACTAATTATTTAATTCAAGAAGATAGTATTATTTTAATTCTTTTTAGAGAAATGTAACGGCTATTCTTAAAATATTTGGAAAGAGGTTGATGTTTGTATAGGGTGTTCCAGAAATGACACCATTCGTACAATAAAGATTTATTAACTTAAAAAAAAAAAATTAAATTAGAAAACTCTGCCATCAAAAAACACTTTGTCATTTCGGCTGCAAACAATTGGACAAATCTAGATAGCTGTAGGAAGGCTAGATCGATTTGGCCATGATTACACGCAAAATGTTAAAAAAAAATACTGCAGAACTCGCTAGACCTTGCCCGTTTAACAGCAACACTAACTGGCCATTGGCCCATTAGGGAGCATAAGTCCAGGCTAAGAATCCCGATCAACAGATATTGCAGAAGCTGCAAAGAGGAAGATAAAACTGAATCGTTAGAACTTAGATACATAGAATGCGGTTTCTTGGACAATGGCAGTTCTCCTGAGTTAGCTATTCAATATTTGTCCTATTAAACTACGCTCTTTCCTGAACTGTGCGGGCTGGCTTTGAGTAGGCTCTACCAGCTCGTTGCAGCCGGTTCCTATATACGATTTTCAGTGATATCAAAACGGCGCAATATGCGCCTGTAACCAGTCCATTTTTTGAGCTATACCCAAAAATGGACGGGATACCCAGGATTTGATTTGTTATTGTTGAGAAAAGTTGAAGTCCCAAATTTCAGCTCAATATATTTGAAACTGACTGAATCAAAAGTGTTGATACAAACAGACAGTCGAACATGACTAGATGAGAATGACGAGTAACATTTATTTATGGACCCAATACCCAACTTCAGTTTAAATTCCAAGTGTTATGGGGTCATTAACTTTTGTAAATATAAATTAAAGAAAATGTCTGAATTGCTTGGTCTCCCCAACAGTTTTAGTTTTTTTTTTTTTTTGTGTGTTCATTTCTTAGAAAATGCATTCAGGTATATGCTAGAAATCGATAACTACCCGAAAACGTCTAGGTTATTAAAATTTGACTGTATTGCATTAATACTATTACCAAAATTTTTTCAGTTTAAAAATGCTTGAGTATATTTTCAATGCAATACGATCGAATTTAGACAATGTAGACGTTTTTGGTTTTTTGTCGGTTTCCGCACACACTAGCACACACTGATTATATTTGATTTAAAGAGTATAGAAAATATTCATATACATATTTATTGGGATGTTCCCACCTAATAATGTATATTTTTTTAATCATTTTGATAAGATGTCTGGCCATGTTCATCTGTTTGGCTGTGTATTATTGTCTGTTGCTAAGAGTTTCATTTACTTAATGTTTATGGATTAGCCCTCATACAGAGCTACCATACATTTTTGTCAATTTTGGTATACAGTACAAATTTTTGTTGGGATCATTCATAAACATTTTGTATTGGACCCATTAACAGCCATCCACAGTCTATAAAAAAATGTACCTACTTTGATACAAAAAAAAAAATTATCATTAGTCTTTACGTATTTCCGCATTGATTAGTTTTCACAATTCAACTATTTCGACAAATAAATAAACATTCTAAATTAAAGTAACATCATTAGCCGAAAAAAATGAGTCAATCAAACTGACAGCAGATGTTTAACACTCATTTTTTTATTTATTTATTTTTGTTTGGGTTTCGTTTAATTAAAATCAAAACTCGTTGTATTTCCTATTTTTAATGAAAAGAAACATTACGCATACACATAGATACATAGATACATAGATACTTGCAACGTTCGTCAACACACCTTCGCTGTAGGCAAGCTCGGTTTGAACAGCTGCTAAGCTTAGACGTAAGCGCAGATACATATTGCAAGATGTGAAGAAATAGTGCGGTTGCTTTGCAATGCGGAGTACAAAACTAATGTGAAACAATTTACACAGCGCCAGGCATAAGTTTGAGTAGGCTTTTGTGCGCATGCCATGAGAAGAAGCAACAAGTCAAAATATTACGGAGAAAAAAAAAAAAAAACATTTCAGAAACCAAAAGCTAATATACTCTTTAGTGTTTGCAAAAAAAAAAACTCTTTTGGTGATTTTTTCACAGTGATTTAAAAATCGCTATGTCGCACTGCGACTGAAAGTAGTGATTTGCAGATCACCGAACCTGTACAAATTCAGTTCAGCAACGATTTTGTGTATTAATTCACTCTTCGCAAACAGTGAACCTGTTCAATAATCACTTACTGTTTTTCACGAACTGCGATTTTGACAATACTAATAGCGACTTAAAACTTCACATTGAAGAAATTAATAATTTTATTGCTCAATGTAATTCAAAAAGAGATGACCATATATAGGATGTCCCAGAATTTACGCAAGTCCCAGAATTTTTGATTTAGATTGTAAATTTTATCAGCATAAAATTTTGAGAAAGTATTCAGATTTGCTTACAATTAAAAATGAATTCAAATCGAAGGTCTTCAGATTAGAACAAAAAAAAAAAAAAAAAAAAAAATAGTTTGTAAGGCTATGTTTTTTGAAAGTACTCGACTGAGCTTCATGTGAAGGGTATACGTAAATAAATGAAAAAAAAAAATAATAATAATAATTGTACAAGTTTTAATCTGTTTGAGTCAGTCGTTCAATCGAGCATGCGATCAAAACGGCGAAAGAGTGTTAATTGCAGCAATAGAGCAGCGGCGGCTTCAGCGCGGCAATTGAATGTTGCGCATGCGCAATACTTTACTCATTTCTGGGTCTCTGTCGTTTCGCTTGGACTTTGTTGCCGCTGTTCATTGTGACGCAATTCTATGCGTTTTGCGGCTGATTTTTTGTTTGCGTTTTTAATTTTGTTTTTATCTTTTTTTTTTTTTTGCTATAGAAATCGAAAGCTTGTTTTCATTTCGATGTCATCCGTTGTTAATTTTGTTGTTGTTGCATTGCGTTTTTACAGCTGTTTTTTTTTTGTTTTTGTTTTTTTGTTCACTGTTATTTTTTTTTTTTGTAGTTTTTATTGCGCGTGTTACCGTTAAGTGTATCTCAGCGTTGCAAACGCAATTGTATCTAACGCAAAATGCATTCAGTTGTGATTTACGCGTGCATTTAAACAGTTCGAAATACGAGTGTGAAAAATAAAGAGTTTATATAAAAAAAAAAGATTTATACCTACAAATAAAATATCATATACAAATAGCTACATAATAAAAAATCTATTGGTAATTGGAGCATTTCAAAATGTATCTTTTTTTTTTTTTATTTTGTTAAGTTCAGCTCACTCATTTGTGCAAAATCTGTTCTTGTATTCTTATTGCATAGAACTGTTATGTGTGTTGTGTGTGTGTTTAGCTGTTTTAATTTGCATAGTTTTTGTTGTTGTTCAATTAAACTAATTTCAGCTTTTGATTTAATTTGCCTAATGGAATATCGATTAAACGTATCCGCTCGAATAATCTTTATCAAAGCAAATGCATCTATTTAAATTTAATTAAAATCGTTTAATATGCAAATATTTAGGCACAAAAAGATAAACGTCTAACATAAAAGAGAGACATCAAGTATTGAAAATTTAGTAAATTTAAAGTCATGAATGGTTTTCATATTGAAAATGTAGACCTTTTTTATTTTTATTGCAATAACAAGAAAGATACAAAAGCCTTCTCAATTTAGTTGAATAAAATAATTTTAAATCTTTTAATTAAAATTTATTCAGTTGTAAAAAATAACAATGCAAAATATCTGCATTATTCTTAATTTGAAATATTATTGTATTTTTAAAACAAATTTAAAATAAGGGTGTTCCAAAAAGGGGTGTAAACCAAATAACTACAAATAAACAGCCTGCATATCAGTGTAAATAATATATACAAAGCAGAAACTATATAAAAACAAAATAAAACGTTAACTTTGGTTGAACCGAAGCTTATATAACTGTTTAAAGCCGTTAGCTCTATAAATAATTTGTTTTTCTTAAAAGAACTTGAAAAATTTTCTACAGACGGACAGACAGACGGACATAGTAAGATCGACTTATCTCGTCAAGCTGAACAAGAATAAATAAAGATACGTTACAGGTTGCAGGATGTCTCCTTTAATGTGCGTTACAAATTTTCCGACAAACTCAATACACCTGTTTCGCACTATGTGTGACAGGTATAAAAAAACAATTTATATAGAATGCCTTTTAGTTATATTTATTTTATTTTATTTCATTTATTTTTTTTTTACCAAGAAAGTGAGATAGAAACATTAATTTATATTGCTGTCCTTTGTAGCATTTAAAAAAAAATTATAATCTGACTTGTTAAACCAAATTTAGTTCCATTAAATATAAATTGGATAGAATAAAAACAAAGAAAAACAAATTTAGTGCTCCAATCTATTCTAATAATTCAAATTGTTAAATGGTTAAATAGGTTTTTAATTTTTTTACAACTAAGAGCCATGAAATACTTTTGGAATCTGAGGCTGAAAGTTAACACCATTGCTGTATAAAAATTTTGGTTTACAAATGAAGAAGTTAGAAACACTAAAAAATAAAAATTCAATCAACTTTTAACCAATTTTATGCATTTAAATATGAATTAAAGATAAATTAACAGCCATGTTCCCGTAATCGCAAAAATTTTGTGATTTACTCTTTTAGTAAATTCGTAAGATTTCAAATTTTTCGTGCTCTGGCAAACAAAGTTTCATTTCCAAATCATCTCTTGCACGAGAAAAACTGTTTATCGGAAAAAGAAGTTTATCGGTCGCATTAAATCGCAAATTTTTTGTTGCTTTGACAAAATTTTGGCGATTTTCTATTCGTGGAGCATCAAAATTTGCGATTTGAAAAGTAAAATCTAAAATTTTTTCGTTTGCGTTTATGGAAACATGATTTTAAATTACATTTTTTTGTTTAAAATAAAATTTAAAGCTCAAAAATATTTATCGTTTAAATTAAGCTGGCAAATGTAATTTTAATAAATGTTTCAAAGTGTAGAAAGGGATTTAAGACATATTGTAGACAATTACTTCCTGTTTTAAATAATCATAAATCAAATTTATATAATTATCTTTTTTTTTAGTTTTTAAACATTTTTTTCGATTTTCTATTCTTGATTTAAATTTTACATATAAAAAAAAAAAATAATTAACCGCATCGATATTTTTTATAATTATTAAAGTGAATGCTTAAGTCTTTACTAAAATAAATTATAAACTCAAACGGAATTGATTAATAAACAATTTTCAAAAATTGACGTCAGCCAGACATGTGCGAGAATTCGAAAATTCAATTTTGAAAAAAGTTATTCGTAAAAAAAATTATAATAATTAAAATAAAATAATGCAAAATAATGAAAATAGTTATTTTGATAAATAAATACAACAAAATGGTTCATTATTTTTTTTTATTTTCATTTTGCTTAACTAATTGCTACGTTTTGAACAGATTTAAAAATATATTTTATATGAACATGTGATACCATAGTCACTAATTGCTCTAACTGCTTAGCAACGTCATCAGAATTTCATGGTCAATGTCAATAAAATATGAAGTGAATTAAATTGAATATACAAAATGTATGCGTATGACTTTGCGTAATTTATGAATTCACGTTTTGAGAATTTAGATACTCATACTCATGCTTAGATCAGAAAGATGGAGTACGACATGAGGCGCTACTTGAAGTTGACTGTGAGTGGTGAATGAACGAAAAGAATCTCAATAAAACAAATATTAAATTAATAACACTGATTGACAAAGTATCTTAAAACTAGATAGTTTTTATTAAATATGCTCAATGCCCTCCAAATTCGTCTTACTTTTGAGGACGAGAGAAAGTTTTGGTACGAAAGATCAGTTTAAATTTGGCATCCACAGATCTGAGTTTTCTTTTTAATACTCCATGCCAGTTACAAATTTTTTATAAAGATTGAGTAAAAGTATTAGTTCCGTGTTCAAAACCAGTTTACAGCTTAGTGGGGGGATTGCCTTAAGCTTAATTAACTTAGATTGTTGCTATGAGAAAACGCATTCACAGATACCTGAACTCGTTAAGCATAATTACTAGAATTGTTATGAGATACTTTTGTTGTGCATATAACTTGTTATTACTGTTTGTACATTATTTTTATTATTTTTTTTTTTTGATTTTGAGCTAATATTTTGCTTGTCATATAAATTTTTTTCGTTTGATTTGTTTGCTTATTTATAGTTCCGGTTATTTTGTTGGAAATGTTCTTTTAACCGGCTAAGTTTTTGTTCGTTTTATTGTAAATAATAAAAACAAGTTTTTATGTGTTTATAAAAAAAAATAAATAAAATAAACTAAGCAAAAGTAAATAAAATAAATAATTAAACATGTGCAATGTGACTATTTGTAGTTAATAAGAGCAACAGATAAAGTTTGAACGCATTGCAATCAGGGGAGATGATAGAATAACAAATACAGTTTTCTTTTGGTGAACTTCAAAATGTTGAATATTAAACAACAGAAGCCAACAAAATATGATGAAAGACCGGAACCAGAGACTGGATAAGGTGCACCCAAAAATAGTGTTGCCACTCTGCTTTCAAATTCATGCTAGGAATTGTTTTATTTCTCATGGTTTTCGGGATATTATTACCTAAACATTTTTTTGACGTTTTTATAGCCGTCACTCATGGTATGGAGGTGTTATCATTAAGTTAGAAAGTTTTTAATGCTTTAAAGAGGACATCTAAGGCTTTATAAAGTATATTCTTGATCAGCACAAAGAGACGAATCCAGCAATGAGATGATTCATCGGCTCAGTTTTAAAGATATTGGCCTGAAACAGGAAACCTAAGCTTTTCACAGTGCTAGATAATTTCTGTGTTAAAAATTTGTATGCCACGCACACTATAGGGTGCAGCCCTCATACAAATCTACCGACCATTTTCGAGTTTTTTCGGGAAAATAGTCAATTTATTTGTTATTTTTGATCCTAACTGGTTTTTATGCCAGAACCATAAAAACCTAATGAAAATTTCGAGTTTTTGTATGCAAATAGTTATTATTTATGAATGTATTCATTGCAAGTAGAGGAAAAACTTAAAACTTCTAAGATGCCTACACAAGAGATTTTGTAAGAATTGGGTCACTATAGAATACAGCCCCCATACACACCCAACGCTCTTTTCGAGGGGTCCCCTCTTTTAAATATATAAAAAATTTTTATTTTAGTTACTCTTATAAAAAAAATAAAAATAAATCCAACTCAACTCAAATGTTCGAGTTTTGTCACGGAAATTTTGTGTGATGGGTATCAAAGCTTCGGTTCTTCTCCGAATTTAACCTCTTCCTTTTTTGATCTTAAATATTTCGAAACTCGACTAATCTGAACATAGAAGGCATAAGTGTTGGCCAAAAGAGTTATTTTTGAGTCGCTGTGTAATTAGTGACTGTGACTTGAAAATAGCAGTGACTGCTAACAGTGATAGAATTAAAGTTCGCAAAGAGTGATACTCAAAATCGCCGCTAACTAAACTGTTTCGCTACACCAACACAACAAACCGACTTTGTTTTCAACCATCGAAAAATAAACACTGCTTTTATGTTAAAATAAATTTCACAAATAAATATTTGTAAAAATAATTGTGTTCTTGGACAAAACTTTTCTAGTCTATTTTTGTTCAAATTCGTTTCAATAGATCGCGTTTTCAGTGAATTGTATGTTTTGACGAAGTGTCTGGCAAATGAACCAACTAAATTGTACGATTATGTCAGTGAATATGAACGATTCGCGAAGGATAAAGGCACCAATCACTGATAAATGAACTTTCACTGTTCGCGACGAGCGATACTTAAAATCGCCGAAAACTGAACATGTTCACGGAGGAACAATAAAATTCCAAATCACTACTTTCCGTCGCAGTGCGACATTGCGATTTTAAAATCACTGTGAAAAAATCACCAAAAGTGATTTTTTTGGTTCTAATACTTGTGGCTTTGTTAGTTTTAACTTAAATTTTTATATTTGAAGTATTTAATCCATTTTTTTTGACTGTGTCTATTGAGGCTCAGACACAATTATAATTTTTTTATTGTCCCATTAATTTTGCCTTGTTTATAAGAATAAACATTTCAGTATTTTAGCAAAAAAAAAAAACCATTAATAGTTTGCACGTTGCTCACCTTACTAACGGAAAATTTTGCCTGTCTTGATTTATGTGTAAAATTTTTGGCGCTAGTTAGACGCTGCGTTTACTTATTGCGGTTGTATGCCACACATACGAGTATAAAAAGTTTACGGCAAAACTTTTGTTTTTAATTAATTACGCATCGAAAGGTGAGAAAACGCTGAAGTGAAGTGTTGAAAGAAGCACTTAAAACGAAAGAAAATGTATTTCACATACAAATGTTTGCTATTTTTTTTTTTTTTTGTTGTTGTGGCAGCCACTTCGACGCATCTTTTACGCGACATGTGTGCGTGTGTCTATGTTGTACGTGATGCGACTACAAATCGAAATGAATTGTATTGAGCCATATCTGAGCTGAGTTGTTGAAATCTTGCTATTTATGTGCGAAATTTTCGGTTTTTTGGGGTTTTAACGCGCATTGACACGCCTACTTGACGCCGTCAATTTCTTTTGCAAAAATTGTAGTTTTGTGGGTTAAGGTAATAACGAGACACGACACGACACTGAATGGTGACAGCCTTTTTTTTTTTTTGGCAGCATACCATATGTTGTCCATAACGTGACGTGACGTGTGTACGACATAAAATGCATTAAAATTTTTGCGACGCATTACGTGTGACCTTGAAGATTTATGCCAACTTAAAGCGTTTCATTTCTCATTTCAGAAAAAAAAAACATGTTACATTTATGTCAGATTTACGCCTGCGCGAATGGTACACTTGGTCTAAATTTGAGTCGTGCACCCTGGGATCCATATCCATGGGTCAGCGGTGTTGCACAACAGTCAAGTGCACAGCGTGCTGGTATACGCAACGGTGATACTTTGCTCGAGTTAAATGGTTGTGATGTTCTGGGCCTCAAGATCAGCGAGTTGGCCACACGTTTACGTGAGCATTGGCAAAGTGGCGCTGATTGTGCAAACATGTTAATCTGGCGTCAATCGGATACATCTGAGGAAAACTATGAGACGACGACGGTAAGTAACAAATGTATTAAATATCTCAATTGTGTTGCACTCGAGTGCATGTCGCGTGTCTTTGATGTATTAAGAAATCAGCTCGTTTGTTTGGCTGTCTAATTACCTTGAAATTAGCACAAAGCCTAAGCAGAGTATAATACTCATCATCATCATTTTCATCAATCTTTGGGAATTATGTAATGTCTTACATGCACAAGCAATGCATATACCTATAAATGGGTCATTGTCACACTTTACACGCTCGAAAGCGTTCACGTGCCCATTCAATGCGTTTTCGTGCAATATTGTTGATTTATTTAATCGCTTTGGCGCTAAACTGTTCTGTTGTCGTCGTCAGTGGTTATGTGTGCTAATTAGCTTTAAATTTATAATAGACCTGTTAACTACATTAATCTACAAGAAACTATTGTGTTTCATAAACAGAGTAAAGCAATTCATCTATTGCTTTAATGCAATGAAGAAATTTAAATCAAATTTTATAGAAATTTAATTCTGATCTAAATTATAAAGTTTGTCATTTACTAAACATTTAGACAGCAGCGTTGCAATCAAAATGTTTTGTTCGAACACATGTCACGCATGAGATTTTCAAAGAAAATCATGAATATTTAGTGCTAATTGAATATAAAACCGAAAACACCTCATATAAATTGAATTAGAGGCAAAATACAAAATGCTGTCAAATTTTACTATAGAATGCTTATAATAGGCCTAAAACAAGAACAATTTTCGGTGTAGAGGGAAGGGAAAAAGGAAACGAAGACAGGAAAATAAACGAAAATGAGATGCAGTCATTTGCAGATACATAACAGATATAAATTGTTTTGTCTCCTCAAAATATTTTATTAGACAGTTCGACAAAACTTTACTTTACAATTGTTCAAACCTAATGTTCACCTGTCTATTGAAATCATTTTTTCTATCACGTATCTATAACGACTATACGAACAAAAAATCACTAAATGAGTCATGTGAACTAGTTTGAAAATTGATTGATTTTTGAGTCACAGTGTGATAAGCGACTTCGACTTAAAATTCGCAGTGATTACAAACAGTGATAAAATCGTATAATGCTGAACAGGTTTACTGTTCGCGAAGAGTGATACACAAAATCGCCGCTAACTGAACATGTTCACTGAGGAACAAGGAAATCGTAAATCACTACTTTCAGTCGCAGTGCTAAATTGTGATTTTTAGTCACTGTGAAAAAATCACCGAAATGATTTTTTTTTTGCCGACACTAATATGATATTCCTTTAAATAATATCACTGTTTATATGACATCATACCGTTATAGGAATCACTTTAAGACGTTCAAAATTATCTAGTGAGCGTCATTGTCCTTTCTAATATTTTGAACAATTAAAATAGGATCTCTTGTCTTTTGGAAAATAATTCTGCGACATTATAACAGTAAATGTGTTCAATATGGTGACTCAAAAAAAGACGTTTTCCAAAAAGCGATGGGACAACAGTAAGATGTGCCACAGAAAAACTATATTTTCCCAAAAGAGATACATGAATTTTTTTTTTGGAAATTGAAAAAAAAAAATACAAGCAAAAACGTTTACTTCGGAAGCACCGAAGCTCAAATACCCACCACACGAATCTTTAATTATTTTCTTGAAAAAAAAAGAATGGAAGGTGAGTTTGAATGGGATCTATATGTTATAGTGGCTCGATCCTTGTCATACCGTTAGCATATTCATAGGATAACAGTAGAAGTGATTTTACCCAGCTTGGAGTGAATATATCCATAAATAAGAATTATTTCCATACAAAATCTGAAAAATGGGCGCTTGGTTTGTATGGGGGCTATATGTAAAAATGGGCGTGGCACCTTTCTTCTGATATTGGATGGATGGATATTGGATTAAAAGTGTTTTTATTCGATTTGTAGTAAATATATTCACAAATAATAACAATTTTGATAGAAAAAAAAATGGTAAGTTTGTATGGGGGCTATATCTAAAAATGGGCGTGGCACCTTGGTTCTGACATACTAACTGCGTTCGATTATACATACACCAAAAATAAATAAATTTCATTTGGCTTTAATATTTAATTTAGATATGCAACGTAACAAACTTTTATGTATATTTGTACACATTTGACTTTATTAGATTTTAATTGACCTAAATTTGTGAGTAAATTGCACAAAAATACTTGAAAATAAAGTAACAAAACCAAATGCATTTTCAATTTAAGTAAATTGTGTGTATGTGTGTGTGTAATTTTGAGATGACCAACCGACTAGCATCAATTTCAATCAATTTTGAGTGGCAACGCTAGTACGTATTGCTAAAATCGCTGGCAACTATACTTTAGGCAGCCAATGATCATTTTAAATAAGTTTGCTATAGTGGCATGTAGATGGATGTATGTGTGTGTGTGTGTTTGTATATGTATATTTGTATTTGTATTGGTTTTGATTTTCCATTTATTGAATTAATGTTTTAAGGGCATAAATTGCAGGCTACTACAAAAACAGTGGAAAGTGTGAAGTGCAGCTGCTGCATGAACATAATAGAATAATAATAATTAAATGCAAATTCCAATTGAAAATCGGCTTAAACAAAGCTATGCGAAAATCTTTGAATTTGGCATAAATTATCAAAACAACAACAACAACAACACGAACAACAATGAAAGCAACATTCGCATTTGTTAGCGCTTGAACGCCTAAATGTATGCTGCAATTTGTTACTTAAAGCTATGTATTTGGGTCATTCATTGAAAAATATTTCATTTCATTTCAAATCAAATTGCTTTGATATTTAATTTAATTAAAATTATGACACGTTGAGCACGAGATGTAAATCGCTTAAAATTAGAACATTTAAAATTCATAAATGACAAACTTTTTAGAAGCATTTAAATTTCCGAAACTACGAGTATGCGTAATAATTTTAATTCTTCAATTAAATTTTTTTTGTTTTGGTTTATTTTTTTTCCAGGCGACGGACGGCATTAATCAGCAATCGTTACAGAAGTTTGCAACTTGCCTGCAACATGTTGCCCAATTACTGGAGTGTCCTGTTTGCCTTGAGGTAAGTCCTTTGAATCAGCTCAGTTATGTTATTAAGGATGAAGAGTGAAGTGAAACATGTTGAAGTGATTGACGTGCGTTGCATATCGATGAGCATTAAAGCACACACATAACAGTTGCTCATGTTATTTTTGTTAGTTTTAGTCGTAGTCATCATAGTCGTTTTTGTGTAGTTTTAGTTTTTGCAGCTTCATTATCTAAAACTTTGTTAGTCGTTCAGTTTGGCTTGCTTGCATGTTTGTTTGTTTGTTTTTAGTGAACCCTGACGGCGTAGACGTGTCGACGTCATCAACGTTTGTTCAGAGTTGTTTCCCCGATACTATTTTTGTTGTTTGTTCTTCTTCTTGTTTTTGTACTATTTGAAGTTGATTGTTGTTCTTGTTGTTGTTGCTGTTGTTGCAGTAATGCGTTGCGCGTTACCATGGCCATAAGGCCTACATATGCAGTGGATAAAATGTTGTATTTTTTTTGTTAAAAATTGAAATTTAACTTTGGCGGTGGTTAGGTAATTTTTTTAACAACTCTCATAGCACCTGTATATCTCTCATTCACGACATTGCAGCTTTTTTTATATTTTACTAGCTCTGCGAAAGGATTTGTACTAATTTACCGCCTTTCCGTTTCGCATCCGCACCAGCGTTACCAAAATATGTTGGGGCTAGTATGAAAACATACAAAAAAGCACTAAAAAATACCTGTTTTTGTTTTGATTGCAGCGAGAACACAATATGTTGGGGCTGTTATAAAATATACAGAGTCAAAAATCGACTTCATGATTGGAAACGAATCTGCCCAATGCATTGTTTTAGTGATCTAAAACTTTACTTGCAGTGTTGTCTTTTAAATGAAACTGATTTTGAAGTATTTGGTTGAATAATTTTAACGTCCATAGCGGACATAGAAATATATTTACTATTTAATGATTATAAAGATATAAATAGAAGGTTTATATGTACTTAACAAACTTTTTTTTTGCATAAAGCGCTCTAACGATTAATTAGATAAATCGACTTTCTATAAAATGTTCTTACGTTTTGATATTTTCAATATTTTTGAAAATTTCTGTCTACTGTGCTCTACTTTCTGAATGTATTTGTACGAGTTTTTTGTTGCTAATCACTTGACTTTTATCAACTGAGAACGCTGAAACGTATACTTATACCAACATACACGTACATGTATGTGTGCTATCTATGTGTATCAGTGCGTTAGAAAGTATGTTTTTCCTTGTTTACTCAATTACTCCTCATAGTAACGTGCGCACAGCACAGTTCAGCTTACCAATCACGCCCACAGCTTTCATATCATCTGCTTTGCGCATCGTTGTCATGTATACAGATCGGCTTTTTTTTTTGCATTTTTTTTGTCTTTGTTTCGCAATTTGTGTTTCAAATTTTATTGAATTTTTAAAAAATAAAACAAAAACTTTTTTAAAATTTTTAAACTAAAATATATATTTTTTTATTATATTTTTTTATGATTGTTTGCACACGCTTGTTGCCTTGATTAGTTTTGGCCTATTTAATACTTTTTATTTTATTCCTTTTTTTTTGCCGTTTTTTTTTTAACTAGTTTAAACTTTTGTGTTGACTTTTTTAATGAATTTTTTTATATAAGCTCGATCAATATTTGTGGCATAGTTGCACGAATGATTGATTGTTGAAATTAAGCGCTTAACTTCGGGCATTTAGGCAAGTAATTTATACAAAAGTTAGCGTAAATTAAAATTTGTCATAAAATTTTGAAAATAAAATATCAAAATTTTTAGTTTTGCTAAAAAGTTTGTTCTTTGTTTGAACCATTTATCAAACGAATCGAAAACAAATTTTATTATGAACGTTTGCAATTGTAGCTAGAAAGTATGAGTATTTAGAAAAAGTAACTAGAAAATGTATCTAGAGAAAGTATTTAGATAAAGTATCTAGATAAAGTATCTAGAGAAAGTATATAGATAAAATATTTAGAGAAAGTATCTAGATAAAGTATCAAGATAAAGTTTCTAGATAAATTATCTAGATAAAGTATCCAAATAAAGTATTTAGATAAATTATCTAGATAAAGTATCTAGATAAAGTATCTAGATAAAGAGATTTTTAGATAAAGTATCTAGATAAAGTATCTAGATAAAGAATTAGATAAATTATCTAGATAAAGTATAAAGATAAAGTATCTAGATAAAGTATCTAGATAAATGTATCTAGATAAAGTATCTAGATAAAGTATCTAGATAAAGTATTTTTAGATAAAGTATTTAGATAAAGTATCTAGATAATGTATCTAGATAAAGTATCTAGATAAATTATCTAGATAAAGTATAAAGATAAAGTATCTAGATAAAGTATCTGGCAAAGTATCTAGATAAAGTATCTAGATAAATTATCTAGATAAAGTATCTAGATAAAGTATCTAGATAAATTATCTAGATAAAAAGTATCTAGATAAAGTATCTAGATAAATTATCTAGATAAAGTATCTAGATAAAGTATCTAGATAAAGTATCTAGATAAAGTATCTAGATAATGTATCTAGATAAAGTATCTAGATAAATTATCTAGATAAAGTATAAATAGATAAAGTATCTAGATAAAGTATCAGGCAAAAGTATCTAGATAAAGTATCTAGATAAATTATAAATTATAAAGTATCTAGATAAATTATAAAGTATCTAGATAAAGTATCTAGATAAATTATCTAGATAAATTATCTAGATAAAGTATATAGATAAAGTATATAGATTAATTATCTAGATAAAGTATCTAGAAAATTATCTTGAGAAAGTATCTAAATTAAAAGAAGTTCCTAGAAAAAGTATCTAGAAAAAGTATCTAGTAAAAGTATCTAGAAAAGTATCTATAAAAGTATCTAAATAAGTATCTAGAAGAGGTGTCTTAAAAGTATCTATTTTTAAAGAGTTTATTTAAATATGAACATTTTTTTTGAACAATTTTATTGCTTAAACAAATCAACAGCTTTCTTAGCTAAGCTAAATTATGTCAAAAAATATATAAAATGTAATCTAATCTGTTTAA
This sequence comes from Leucophenga varia, assembly GCA_018903435.1. Taxonomy (NCBI): domain Eukaryota; kingdom Metazoa; phylum Arthropoda; class Insecta; order Diptera; family Drosophilidae; genus Leucophenga; species Leucophenga varia. The sequence continues at coordinate 3,552,835 of JAEIFJ010001414.1, forward strand.
ATCAATCTTAAATTACTTAAATAGCAATCTTCCATAATAACAGAAGAAGCATTTATTCATCTTGTTTTATATTTATTTTTGTTTGTCTGTGAACCAATGTGAGCTGTATTGAATGCATAAGTATGAGCCATTCCATTTAGTTAGTATATTCGTATACATATGTACCATGATACAGCTTGAAAGATTAAACTTGAATAGTAATGTACACGTGCAGCAACTGAGTCGTCGTATGCAGCTCAAAATTTCAAATGAGCCGGTCACACCAGGGCAGGGCGTTAAGAAGACTACATATACTATGTATATATTTATAATGTAAGAAAGGACTGTAGACTATGCTCCATTGCTACTGCTGCTGCTGTGCACTTAATAATTTGTTTATTAACCCAAAATCAGTTTATGTTTGGTTGCATGCAAGCAATATGGCAACTGTGTAGTGTAGTCCTAAGGCGTACATAGTATAGTATACATATATGTCTGTATATCGACTTACACTAAAATATACAAAGAGGTCCTGCTACGGCAGCAGTATTTCATATTCGCAGCAATTATTACTTTGGCTATTAGCTCTTTCATATTTATGTATCTGTGTGTATATGGAAGGAAGTAGTAGTTTAAGTTTGTATTTGTGTATGCAAACATTCGAGTCCATTAAGTTATTAAGGGATTTACTTTGTTTTTGTATAATATTTTCAATAGTTTTCACTGGCATTTCTTCTTCTATACAAAATATATATATATATCGATATACACACACACAGATACACCAGATATTATTTAACTCTCTAAATCATACTTGAATGCATTCTACGTACTCCTTTAAATTTTCGTTATTTTGCACTTTGTCATGCAGTCTGATTTTGTTTTATTCATTGCTAATGGCAAGAAAATCAAGAACAATTCTCAATAGGGTCTAATGAAAGTCTGTATCCTGTGCTTTATTAGTTTCCTCATTTCAAACCTATTGTATGTGTCTATGTATGTTTGTCTGCGTTAGCCATTTAATCGAGTCATTTTTGGGTTTTTTGGTTTTTGATTTGTATTTGTTTATAAATCAAGCTGAAAACTGCATGTGTTGCATTTAAATATGCATAAATACCTTCAAATTGTTTCATTTGATTTTCATAAAATTTGTGGCATCTTAAATAATGCAAAAATATTTTATAGTAAGTGTCATAAAAATGTTGTCAAAGCAAAAGATACGCGAGTGATTTGGCAATCTCCATATCATTTGACAATATATAGCTTGTATCTCTTAGGTCATTTCTTCGACATACTGCTTAAATATTGAGTAAAATGATTCAGAAGCTCCTTGAGTTCTAAGCTTCAAACAATTTCAAATATATTCGTGACAATTACTGTAGAGCAAATAAATGCTTAAGTTTATGAAAATTATATCTAGAGAATACTTATAAAATTTCTAAGCATTTTATACATTTTAATGACAATATTTGTTTGGTTGAATAATTTCAAATTTATTTATTTTATTTATGCTAAGCAAATCAACTTGCTTAGTTAAACATTAACAATGTTCTTCGAAAATTATAGATATTTATAAGACAATTGTGTCACGGGATACAAGAAATTTAAATTTAATTAAAATTTATTTTACATACTTCGAAATACATACATACTCAGAAGCAGCGATTTAAAGATTTAATATGTCAAGTTTTTTATATTGCCGTCTGTCCGCACATCTGCCTTAAGAAACTGATTATCTCGGAGACAATCATTTTGTAAACTTATATTCTCCAAAGCCTTCAAGTAGTCAATTAAATTCTAGTCTCATTTAAATGTAATTTCCTCGTACAAAGCTAAAAACACTAGCATAAATTAAGAATGCTACTGGAATAGGACATTACTTAAGGTACATACAAATCGCATAGTGGGTAGTGTTGGCAAAGAGAGAGATTTTTGAGTCGCAGTGTAATTGGCGACTGTGACTTGAAAATCACAGTGACTGCAAACAGTGATTAAATCACAGATCAGTGATTACTAAACAGGTTCACTTTTCGCAAAGAGTGATACACAAAATCGCCGCTAACTTAACTGTTTCGCTACACCATCGCTTTAAGCATTTAATCGTTTCTGTATTTCTGTGACGAATCAAGTGACTGGCAAATGTACCCAAGAATTTTTACAGATTCGATGTTCAAGCGAATATGAAAGATTCGCGAAGAGTGATGAAAGCAACAATCACTGATAAATGTACAATATCACTGTTCGCGAGAAGAGATACACAAAATCGCCGTTAACTGAACATAATCACTGAGGAACCAAAAAAATTGCAAATCACTACTTTCAGTCGCAGTGCTACATTGTGATTTTTAAATCACTGTAAAAAAATCACCGAAAGTTATTTTTTGCCAAGACTAGCAGAGAACCGAGCATACTTTACTTGTTTATTTTTTTATTTTAATCTGTGCTATAAAATTTAAATTATTTTTATGTTACATAGTAATAATTACTGATGTATATTTATTTTATTGATGAAAAAAATATTTAATAAAAATATTTTTTGAAATATTTCACCTAAAAGTATGCAAACAATTTTTTTTCCCCATTGCACTTTTTGTTAACAAGAAATTGTACACAAAAGATATCAATTCAATTGAATATTATTTTAAATGTAATAAAACATAACAAAATTGAGCATTTTATAAATTTTTATTTATTTGCTATTTACAAAAATTTATCATACATTTTTTTTGCTGCTCTTTTTGTTTGAAATCAAATCCGCATGTCTTTTTTAAATTGCATACAAATCGCTTTACATTTGTTATACGCGATTCTATCGAAATCGGTCTCAATTTCAGTTTTAAACATATTTTCTATTTGTTTTTTTTTTTTGCATTTTATTCTGAAATTCATATTTACAATAGCTGCAATAAAATATGAAGTAAGCAACATGAAATATTTACATGTTTTTCTCCAATTTCTTTATGTAAAAAGCGCAAAAATTTTTTTTTTTTTTTTTTTTTATTTTTATTTTATATATTTTCTTTTGTTTTTATCTTGATTTAACTTTTTTTTTTTTTGTGTTTTTTTATTTTTTGTATTTCATATTTTGTCGTATCAAATACAGTCGCATTATTTTAAATCCTCTTGCAATGTTTTCAATTTGATTTTCAATTTAAATGGAGAAAAAAACACTATAAGGAAATATTTCTATATAAATGTATATGTATGCGTTGTCATTGTCTATGTCTGTGTTAGTCGGTAAAGAAAAACAAAATAAAATAAAATTTTAATATGTACATAAGTCGAAATAAATAAATAAATATTTCATGCTTTATGAAAATTCAAAGAAAAAAAAAAAATAAAGAACATTTAAAACCAAAACTTTGTAGAAATTTAAATTTAATTCTATCGTTAAAATATTTTAAAAGTTTTAGTTTTTCATATAAAAATTTATCTTGCTAAACATTTCTGAGAAGAAGATTATGCATGTAATTTAATTGGTTTGTTGTAGTTTGCTTGTCAGTGTCTAATTGGATTACATAACAAAAAAAAATTTTCAGCAGCAAAATATCAAAAGTTTTTAGAAATAAAATTACTTTTTGATATTTAAAATAGTACAAATTAAATTGTAATTAAGAATTTTTAGAGAAAAAAAAAGGAAAACATTTTCTTTTTTATACAACGTTTTGCATGATATGAGTTATTGGAAGTTTACGAATATTAATTAATCTAGGTTTCTGTGTCCGTCTGTACCTTAGTGATTCATATGCTCAAAATCCGAAATCCGGGGTGAATTAATCTTTTGCGTTTCGCATCTGCTGGTTTATATATTGAAATGTTGTATTTTTTTTAATACTTTAGAAGTAAAAAATAATATTCAAATTAAGAAATAGTAAAAGATTTTGCATTTAAAAGATAGAAACCTTTAATATATTTAACAATAAAAAAATTGTATCAAATTATAATCTTTTGTGGGTTTTGAATTGTAAAATTTGAACTTAATATATCCGTTTTATAAATCGATTAAAAATCTTTTCAATTTCTTGATAAAATTCATTATTTATAAATGATTTTTTTACATTGAACATGATTTACATCGCAAAATAGTTGACACGAATAAATTTGCAGATTTCTGTTGTTGTTGTTGTTGTTGTATTTGCATTGCATGAATTCAATTACTTATTTATTTTTTATTATTTTTTTTTTTTTGCTTTATTTTCTTTATTTTCATTGCATTTATTTATTCTTCTTCTGACTGACGCTCATTTGCGAATGCATTCAATTGTGAATTCAGGTCATCAAGCCACCGGGTTGGCAATGCTGCAACGGACATGTGCTTTGCAACACTTGCCGCAGTCGCTCAGAAAAATGTCCTGTTTGTCGTGTTCCTTTAGGTCCGCGTGGTCGCTGTCTGCTCTCCGATAAATTATTCACATTGCTGGCTGAAAGTTTTCCCTGTGATGGAGGTAAGTTAAGAATTTATGTTAAAAAAAAAAAAAAAATAAAAAATAAATAATATTGTACTCAAAATGTTTTGTGTCATAATTTTAAGTGCGGTAAAATGGACTTTATTATACACTATTGCGTACTCGACCAGCATTGGATTCTATGCTCCAAAATAAATGAAATTAGGTCCATGAGAAACCAGCTCTTTTTTAGGCAAACTAAAAAATAGCAAATATTCAAGTTGAAATATGGATTCTCTTTTATTTGATTTTAGATCTACAATTCTTGGGAATATTTTTCGTAATTGCTATACATGGGGCTGAAAAAACTGTATTGCTCTTGACGGCTATGGAGAATCTAAGTATTGAATTTGGTGGCTCTATCTCAAATAGTCTCTGAGATTATCCTGTTCATAAGTCAGACAGTAGGACAGGGCTGACAGACATAACTAAATCGATTCGGCATTTGATGCATATAAAGAATATTAAAGAGTTTTATGGGGTCTATTTTATCTTCCTATGCATGTTGCACCCGATTTCACAAACTTAATATACCCTTTAGGGTATAGGGTATAAAAAGCTACAAGATTTAAAAAAAAAACCTATCGATATTTCTATATGTTTCCCAGTCGTAAAACAGGCGAATTGCGGAAAATTAGTATAGGCAAAATCGCAGTGATTGCAAACAGTGATAAAATCGCAGTTCGCTAAAAACAACCAGTGATAACTGAACAAGTTCTCTTTTCGCGACGATTGATACACAAAAACGCTACTAACTGAATTGATTCGCATGTTTTGACGAATCGAGTGAATGGCAAATGCAGCAACGAATTTGTACAGGTTCGATGTTCAAGTGAATATGAACGATTCGCGAAGTGTGATAAAAGCACCAATCACTGATAAATGAAGTTTCACTATTCGTTAAGAGCAATAAACAAAATCGCCGATCACTGAGAAACAAGAATATTGCAAATCACTACTTTCAGTCGCAGTGCAACATTTGCGATTTTAAAATCACTGTGAAAGAATCACCAAAAGTGATTTTTTTGCCAACCACTACTGCATATAGCTACTTTAACTTGATCCTATCATGCTGCTTACATAAATCTGCACTATTAACTTGAATCAGGCAAAGCTGTGTTAGTAGTGAAAAAAAAAAAATAATAATAATTGAGCAAACAAAATGTAATTATTCTAAAATTTAATTTCATAAAAAAAGAAAAATGGTAAAAAATTAAAACGATTAAATGAGACGCATTAAATATCGCATTTAAAGCCATTTTGTAGTTTTATTTAGTTCGTTAGGTCAGTCAAAGTGTCAAAGTGAGCTAAGTGTTGACTGGCAAAACAAAATGGCGTCTAAATTAGCATCGCCATTAGCGCAGCATTAAGCGGCGTCAAGACAAGACAGGACAACAAAAAGGTGTCGCGTCGTGTCGATGTCGCAGCAATTTGTAAAGTCCAACAAGTTTACTTTTGCCAGCGGCTACCAAGTTTGTAAGCGCCCACCTGTCTCTTTTTTGTCTAACTTCTATTTTCTGCTTCTTCTTATGTTTCCGGTTACGTTTACTGTACGCCTTCGCACCTTAATGGCGTGTAATTGTATACGACAAACAAGTGTCAATGTTTTCACTTGTGAAATACTTTTGCATTGCGTTGCGCATCATTTTAAAGTTTATTTTTTTATCTGGCAATGCCTGTCTTGCTGCTTTGATTCTATCTTTTTTTTTTTTTTTTTTTTTTTGTTTTTTATAGCATAATTACGTAACATAAATTACTAAAGTTTGACGCGAAACTTTTTTTTCGTGTTTTTTTTTTACTTGCTTGCAACATATTGTTGTTCCTTTTTTATTTGTTGTTGTTGTTGTCGCCTTCTTAATATTGTCAATTTCAGTTACAGTTTTTTTTTTCCTTTTTAGGCTAACGCAAAAAAAAAAAAGTTGCTTCTTTGCAATTTTTAAATCTGTGCGTTGCTCATAATCTCAAGTGTTGGCAAGTTAAGATTAAGTGAAGTTTACACGCTTTCAACAACAACAACAACAACAATGTGAAGGACAATAATAATCTCTGCAACAACTTTCACATTTTCCTGTGATTCACACTTGACGTTCTCGTTGAATTGTGCTTCACTTCGTCATTTATTTTGTTGTGTTGCTTTCGCTTTATTGCTTTCGCATTAAGTTTTGTATTTTCTTTATTTAAAGTTTTGCATTTTTTTTTTTTTTTTTTGAATTGTCTACAACTTTTAATACGCTACATAAATATTTATTTTTGTACAAAGCTCTTAATAGGGTTTTTGTCCTAATTTGTTGCTTGGTCGTTCCGAACTAAAATATCAGAAATATCAGCTTTCAAAGTTGGTAGCTCTATTTCAAATAGTCTCTGGGATTATCCTGGACAGACAGGCAAATAGAACCAGCTCGATTCTGCTTTTGATGCAGATACAGAATATTTAAAGACTAAAAAACATTAAATAATCAAACTCTCAAAATGCTTATGAAGTGTATTACAATTTCGATTCCCTTAAAAAAAAAAAAGGAAAAAAAAAGGAAACAAAAAAAAATTCATTTTGCTTTTTTTTTTTTTTTTTGTTTTTAAACTTCTCAATTGCTGAACTTATTTGCTGTCCCTAACGAGCGCAAAAGGACAATTTCAACTGCAATAAACTTAAAATTGTATAAATATTGTAAAGTTCTATGAAAAAAAAAGAAAATAGGAAAATATGAAAGTAACAAAATCAAATATATTCAGCTTCCCTTGTTGTTTTTGTTGTTTTTGGTATTGCAAGATAACAATGTCCGCTGAAAATATAAATTTAAGACATCTTTTTTTTCTTATTCTTCTTTTTTATTGGTGAGTCATCTTTTAAGGTTTGGAAAGAGATAAAAGTATGAGGTAGCCAAACCGGGCGAATACGCAGATGGGGTCTCCTCTACCTATACACTGCAGTAGTAAGTCCGATCCTTTGTTATGGAGCTCTGGCCTGGTGGCCGGCTCTTTAAAACAATTACAACATCCAGAAGTTATCTAGGGTACAGAGATCGACTTGTATTGGGGTCACTGGGACAATTAGAATCTGTCCCTCCGAGGGCAATACTAAACCGGCTTCCCATTGACCTATTCATAAAGCAGATGGCCCCGATCAGCGCTCTTCGACTAAAAGAACAAGGCTTGTGGTCCTCACTAAGCTGTGCTCATAGTGCTGTTTTATCCACAATGCCGACAGATTTAAGTGGCCCTACTGACTTCCTGTCCGAAACTTCGGATTTCAGTAAATCCTTTGCTACTGGGGAGTGAAGCTGGTCTGTCGCTCTACACCGATGGGTCCAACATGGATTGCGGTGTTGGGTCTGGGGTACACTCGGAGGACCTGGCAGTATAGGACTTCTTTCATCTGCCTAATCTCTGCAGTGTAGAGGGAACACGCTGCCAGACTAAGTATCCCTTACAACAGCACTTGCAGAAGTTGTAAAGAAGAGGATACGCCAGAGACTTTAGAACACTTCCTCTCTGTGAGTGTCCTGCACTTAGATCGAGTAGACTAAGGTTCTTTGGACGTTGGCAGTTGGAACTGCTAAGCGATCTCTCTCTCTCTTATGTCCCTCTAAACTACGGTTCTTCCTTAACTGTGCTGGTTGGCTTTGATGCTCCAGAGCCTATCATGCCATGCAAAATGGCTCACTTCGAGTTATTTTTATGGTAGAAAATGGTGGGGAATATGGGTTTTCTCTTCAGCCATCTCTATCTATCTTAGGACATAGACGCCATCTCCTACTTGATTGTTAGGTTTGGTTCTGTTCGTTAAGATGCAAGAATGACAAAATTTACTTTCATTCATCGCTGCCAGTGCCAATCTAACAGACTTGAAAATAGCTCAGTAGTATGTCATATGATAGGTTAAAATATTGAACAATTAAAAAAAAGCAATCTTACGTAATAAAAAATCGTAATGAAATTTAAAATAAATTGAAGAATCATAATGCTTCAAATAAAATGAATGACTAATCAATGAATCAATTTATTAAATTTTTTTTTTTTTGATTTTCAGTAAAAGCCAATGGAACACTTGCCGAGAGCAGTAGTGAGAAAAACAGCAGCAACAATAAAAATCAATGCAGTAATGACTACCACAATCATCCAAAGATGGCGTTCGGTACAGCGTTGGCAACAGCGACAGCAACAAAAGCGAGCGAATCAAAAGACTTTTTTAAGAAAAGTAAATACTCAAGGCGTTCAATAGAGGGAACAGCAGTTGATGTAGTTAAAATCAGCAACAACAACAGCAACAACAAAATACAAATACTTAAAAGAGCGACAGCTGAGTGGGCGGCAATTGGGCGTTAGCATAAAATCAATGGCAAACGGCAACGATTCAAAATTTTTAAATTGTCTGCAATTTAGTGACAGCAACAATCTTGAAAATGCAACAGCAACAACAACAACAACGACAACAGCAAGAAGAGAAAATGTCAGCAAGGAGAACAATCTGCTCGTTAAACTAAAGTTAAAGTCAAGCAAGAAAAGTTTGCAGATTACAAGCCAAGATCAAGACGAATTGCTGGACGATGAAGTTGCAAACATTAATAATGGAATGCCAACAAATGGAATAAAACTTCCAGAAGCAATGATTTTGAAGGTGCAACAACAACAACAACAGCAACAATATCGAAATTATCATTGCCCTACTGGGAAATCATGCAGTTGCAGTTACGTGCAAACTTTCGTTGAAGCTGAGACAAGTGCATCTAACAAATTGTCAACGACAACCAAAGACGATGAAGCAACAAAAACTATTCAAGTTGCTGCAAGGCATACGAAAAGTTCAACGGCAACAACAACAACAACTAAATCAACAAACGACACAAGTTTATCATGCATAACCCGCAACTGGCGCTCACGAACTGGACAACACCAACAGGGAATTGGACATACAACACTGACCGAGATAAAAACAACAATGGCAACAACAACGACAACACCTGCTGCTGCTACTAGAAATGAACTAAATGAAAAACTTAACGTAACGCAATCAATAAACAGCGAAAACAGCAACAGAAAGAGAAACAGAAGAAACAGTGGCAGCAGCAGCAGCAGGGCAAATGATGGTTCAATTGGGCTTTCAGGATGAATGGCAACTGCTGCAGCATCTGAGCAACGTGCATCGTTTGGCTGTCTTACATTTTTACGGCACGTACGGCGAACGTTTACATATCCAACCCAGACAATATGAGCAGCAGCAGCAAACGATTTCATGTCTGAATTTGCGCAATGCTTTGAATGCGACATCAAATGGAAATGCACTGCAAACTGTGCAGCGATTTTTCTTGGCTGTCATAGCACTCAACGAATCGAGCGATTCCTGTCAAGTACCCTCAAAGTATGCAATCTTTTTGTGGCATATGGAAAACGTATGCGCTGCTGCCGAACAATTCGAGTGCATTATCGAGGCACCGCGTAGCGCAAGCAAATGGTGCGGACAGACACAACCATTGACGCGCAGCTGGAATGAGATACACGCTGCTGGACACTATCTGACGTTGCAACATGCAGCGTCGGGGGGTCATTTGAGCCACTCGAAATAGTTGTACGCGCAAAATGAACTGAACTTTTTTTTTCTCGTTTGTTTGTTATTGTTGGAAAAATTGTTCAAAGTTTAAAATGCTTTACCATTTTTTTTTTTTAATTTTATGTTTTTTTTTGTTTATTAAGTCTGAACCAGAAAGTATGCAAAATATTTAATTAAATTAATTAATGTTATAATTTACTTAATATAGTTGTATTGTATAGACACGCTTACAGCTACATTTACTTATGCATAACATAACATATTATATATACATATTGTTTATAAATAGTAAATAAAAAATTATGTTTTTGTTGGGTGAGTTAGAAAGTTTCTAATTATGTTGACTTTTTTTCTTTTTTTTTACTTTGTTGAAAATGTCGAGATTTGTATTTATTAAATGAGTTACAATTTGTGCTCCATCAAACCTAAGAGATTTGCGTGGAATGAAGTGTTCATTGCAGATATAAATGTCTTTTTTTTAAGACTTTGCGGATTAAAAACTGGAAAACGCTAGACTAAGTGAATAACACATATCAAAGGTAAACCATTTGAATTTTATTTCAGCAAAAAATAATTATTTTTCTGTACATACTTATCTACTTTAACATTCTGTATGCTTTTGATGCAATTATAATAAGGTGTAGCATTACACTTCTTCTCTTTTTAAATTGCTTATATAATTTGGTGAGTTCTGTTCAGTTTGAAAGCAAACTGTGGTGAAAAGACAACAGAAAATATGTTTAGCTCAATCTAGCTTTGAACTCATAAAATATTTTTTGAACAATTTTCAATCATAAACATGGAAAAATGCTAACTTCGGTAGAGGCCAAGTGCGAACAGAAAAACTAGCCTTCAACTTATAAAATATTTTTGAACAATTATCAATCATAAACAATCATAAATTTATATACGATCATCAGTGATGTAGGCAATATTCCGTAAAGGGATTAAGTGGGGTTAAGGTCCGACATATCTCAAGTTTAGAGGCAATCTTGGGATTCATATTAGAAACATACTATATATTGGATGTATGTCAAATTTAAGCTAGAGAAGCAGATATACCAATAGTTTTCTTGAAAAAAAACCCAAAAATGCGAGGTGAAATTGTATGGTGACTTTATATTATAATGGCCCGATCCGTGTCTTATCGGCAGTGAATACTTAAGATGACAAAATAAGTGGTTTTAAATAATTTTGAATGATTACATTTATATATTATAACTATTTTTATACAAAAAATCAAGAATGGGCGGTAGGTTTGTATAGGAACTTTACTGAAAAATGGGCGTGGCACCTTAGTTCTGACATAAAAACTTACTTAGGACCAAAAAAGCTTAAGTTTCGGATTTCAAGCCAATATCTCTGAAACTTTCAGAGTAACACGCATTGCAACAGAGGAACAGACAGACAGACGGACATATGGAAAAAGTTATTTCGATTCGTCTCTTTGAGCTGATCAATAATATATATATATTTTATGGGGTCTCGAATGCCTTCTTCAATACGTTGCAAACTTTTCGACGAACAGACTTCACACTATATTTGGCGTGTATAAAAAATCAAGCTTTTATGGGCATCAGATGAAACAAAGCGCAGCGTTTCTGAATTTAAGTTGCTAGTTTCTATGATCGATTTATAATGCAGAAACCTTTAAAATTTTAAGTTTGACTGAGTCAAGTTTGCAGCGGTTTCTATATCATCCAAAGCAGTTTCTATATCTTCCAAAAAAAAAAAAAAACGATGATACAAAAACATGGTAAAAACTTTCTATTGGACCCACTCAATTGTATGTATTAATATAATTTTAATTATACATATGTAAATATTTTGCATGAAAAGTGCCAATTGACATATTTTGAATAATTTATAGCAAAATGCACATCATGGCTCAAAGCGATTTTGGTGCGAAATGCATTGAGCTAGTAAAAAATAAATAAATAAATACAAATAAAAAATTACAATGTATGAAGTATGTACATAGTAAATATTTTTTATTAAAAAAAAAAAAAAAACAAAGCATTAAAATTGTTTACCTATGCACAATATAAATATTATATGAAATTTCCTTTTATCTCAATCATATTTTAATAACGCTTCAAATGAAATTAAATTAAAGAATTTTTTAAAAATATGCAGCATTTATTCAGAAAAAAATTTAATAATATTTAAAAATAAATCAAATAATTTTAACAAAAAATTTGAATTTATTTAATCAAAATATAACCTCTTTACGAACTCTGCTATCTGGATATGTGTTAGCTGAAAGAGTAAGTATTAAAAAATAAATTAATAAATTATGTTTCGAGAGACCTACTGAAATTTATTTGAACATAAATATTCAAAATATTTAGATCAAATATTTTGAACAAATATTTTGATCAAATTTTAAAAAAAAAATTTTATTGCATATTCATTTTTTTTGAATTTGCCTACCACTTTTCATGTGATTTGAAACTGTTTTCAGTGTAATTTGATGTAAAAATTAAAAATTGTAAAAATTTGATTCAAAATATTTGACAAACTTAAAATAGTTTGCATGAGAGCCTATGCCTACTACGAGAACGTGGAACTCTTTTTTACTAAATATTTCTACAGATCTCTGAATCTGACATTAAATTTTAAAAATTATTGTAAATATATTTTTTTGCAAGACACATTAAAGCCTCTCTCGTGTATTCCAGAATATTACAGACAGTGTTGATTGTCAATTCGTTCGTTATTACTTGTCAATTTCTCGCTATTTATATTTTTCAAATAAAAATCATTTTATGTCGTTGACAGTTTTTAATTTTCGTAGTTAACACGCAGGCACATCCTTTTTGCTTTTCCAATATATCCTTTATGAAATAAAAAATACAAAAAAAAAAAATCTGGAAACGCAATTTCATTAACAGCGAAGCATTTTGTTGCTGCATCAGCAGATTTTATTATGTTCGTTTTATTTTTTTTTCCTGGACTTTAACAAATTCAAAAAAATTTGTGTTGAATTCTTTTTTGTTTGATCAAATTGCATTTGCCGCAAATTAATGTATCCGACATACGAAAAAAATAATTGAAAGGCGTACGTACATTCTGAAAATTGCCATATAACTAACCAACTAGGTTCAATGTGTATTTTATAGTAAATCTGGTTGATGGCTAGTCTGTAACACTTTGTTTTTATTTAAATTTATAGCAAAACATTTTTAAAAAAAAAAAAAAAAAAAATGGTGCATAAAATATTTGCAACAAATTGAAGCTTGCCAAAAATAAAAAAAAAATCATTTCGATTTTCCAAACCACATTCAAAATATTATTTTTATACTATAAAATGTATTTATTTATGGCAAACAAATTTTTTATCATATACAAATTTTTTTGTTTGTATATAATCAAACTATGTAGTTATAGAAAAAGTATATATGTATCTACAAGTGAATGCAATATATGGCAAATAACACTTGGGATTACTTTATTTTAAATATATAAGCTTAGGCTTAAATATATATTTTTTTTTTAATTTTAAATAAAATGATCAATACAAAAAGTTTTATAAACAATTAAAATTAAAAACTTAAATTCCATTTGTTTTGTGCTTGTTCATTGCTATGTGCTGTTGTATTTTCAATACTTTTGGATAAAAAACTGGAAGAAAAAAAATTTTGGACTCCACATACACCTTAGACATTCCCTATAATACTTAATGTATTAATTCGAAATAAGCTTAAAGTATAAAATTAAAAAAAAAAATGCTAGATGTATTTTTTTTCCTTTAATAAAAGGGCGTCTTTTCACTCCAGAGCTGCATAGCTATCAAAAATGCTAAGGGTTACGAAATAAGTGTGGTTTGGGCTTTCGGATAGAGGAATGTACCTGACTCTTTTTTGGAGCTGTAAAATATGCATTATAAATGAAGCGCATGAATATTGTATGCCTAAAAGTATGCAATACTTTTGTTAAAAAGCTAAAAAATAAACTCAATGTCACAATAGATAAGCAATTTGAATAAATTCCGATTCGATCGCTTGTAAATATATTTGATATGTTCTTTTTTTTTTGTTGTTGTTGTAGCTTGAGTGTAAGGTTCAATGCTTGTGTTGTGTCTATTTTGATTGTTGTTGTTGCTGCTCTTTCAGCTGTTCATAACATTAGTAGCGCATGTCTTTTCGATCTCTTTCGATTCGCTTTGTATATTTTTTAACCACTTGTTACTCATCTGTCTCCTGAATGCTATTCAAGTCATATGCTTTTCCGTTAATCATTTAAAACAAGGTTCGATTGAAATGTTTAGCATTTTAAATAATATTTTTTATTAGTGTAAATGTTTCCGAAAATTATGCAACAAGGAAAAAGGCCAGTAAATAATAATAACAAGGAGAATTGTTAACTTCGGTGGGAACGAGCTTAAATACCCGTCACTCGTATTTCAAGTTTAGATACATATATTGGTATCAAATTTTAAAGCTAAAAATACAGATATTCAAAAAAAAAAAAAAAATCGTAAAATAATGGGGCTTCTGAAGTGGGCTTGGCTCCTTGGATTCGATGTTGGATGATATTAAAAGTGTTTTTATTCACTTTGAGCTAATTTATAATAAAACATTTTCGTACAAAAATTCAAAAAATGTTCGGTAAGTTTGTATGGAAGTTAGATCTTAAAAATGGGCGTGGCACATTTGTTTTGACATTGGATGACATTATAAGGGATATTATGCCATTTGGAGTGAATATATGCATAAATAATAACAATTTTCATACAAAAATTCAAAAATGTGAGGTCATTTTGTATGGGAGACTATACCTTAAAATAGGCGTGGCATTTGAACTTTCGAACTTAACCTGTTCGTTCCCAAGAAAAGCTTAAATTTCAAATTTCAGCTAAATATCTGCAGTAGTCTCCGAGGTCTCCTTATGGGGTCTACGAGGTCTCCTTCAAAGCGTTACAAACTATCAGATAAACTGAACAAACCCATCACACTATGTATGGCGGGTATAAAAAAAGCTTTGAGTGTTACTTATAAACATTATTTATTGGAAAGACTTGCTCAATAAATATAATGGTTATGTTTGATTAGGGTAATCCACACATTAAAAAATGTTTAGATTCTCCGAAGTTAATTTTTTTTACGAATTAAAATAAAAAATTGTATATCAAGTTTTTTTGTATCAATCCTTGTTGTACATTTTGAAATGTATGTATGAGACCTCCTAAGTGTTTTGTTTTTCTTTTGTTTTGTTTTGCTTTCTTTGCAATTTGTTTGCGTTCACTCGTTCAATTAGTTCTAATCGAAATGTGCGCGCGTTTCCGTGCAGTTATTTATTTGTGATTTCATTCATTTTGGCTATTTATTTAATAAATAAAAAAAAATAAAAATAATTTAAAGGAAAGAAAAAAGTGCGCCACAAAATTTTGTGCGGTTTTTAATTAGTTCCAACATAAATATTTGTTTGCAGCCACGTGTACGTTAATTAATTTAACGATTAAAAGCAAAGAACAAGCTACACCGGAACTCCAATCTAGCCAAAACGCCTACGCAAGTTGTGCCGCTTTGTTTCATTGAAGATTTTTTTGCGTGTTTAACTTAAATTTCATTCTTATTCTTAACTTCTCCGCCGTTCAGCGTTCGTGCCGCAACTAAAGCAAGTGGAACGAAAAAGAGTCATTCACGCTGACACTCTTCAAGAACGACGTCATCGATTGTTGTTTTTTTTCTCTGCTTTTCATTCATTCGCGTTAAATGTACAAAAAATTATTTTGAGTATTTTGTTTTGTTTTCTGTATTCGGTTTTGTATTTAATTTAATTTCGTTCGTTTGACATCGACGTCAATTATGAGCTACTCACATGGCAAGTATTCTCTTAAAATATTTTGTATCGAAGAGTAAAATTATCGAAAAAAAGAGTATTGTAATTTTTGTATCCGTGACACATTGTTATTTATTTTCGAAAATTGTGTAACGTTTCAAAGTAGATATTGTGAACCTTATGTGTAATGATTCGATATTTAGAAATTGTGTGTTAAGGTTTATTGTTCGCCATATAAACGTATTCCGTTTATCCATTTTTGTATGGGATCCTATTTTTTTTTTTTCAATTCTGCACAAATTTTGGTCAGATTAAAGCAATTTAATATATGTATTAACAAAATCTAAACCTTAAATAAATACTTAAAAATGTTTCAGATCAAATTCTTTCAGCATAAAGATTCTTCCTTTATAAAAGTTTTCTGTGGTTCAGTATTACGTTGAAATATTTTTTTTGTGCTTGGTATAAAAACTTTAGCATGCCTGACGTCAAGATTTCTTGCTTATTTAATTAATTAATTCTGTTGTGCTCTAAGAAAATTAAATGACAACTGACATCGTTTTTAATAAGAATTTAATACGCAAATCAAACAAGAAAGATCGCTTCAGTCGAGTTTGTTCGACTACGAGATACCCTGTACCCAATTTTTATGTTAACTTATGGTGCATCTAGTAGTCGAACAAATTCAAAATGGGGTAAAATAGGGTATTTTCGTATAGGGGGTATACGTTATATTTTTTGGTATTTTTTTTTGGGATCACCAGGAGAGTCTACGTTTCAAAAATAGTGGCTGTACCTCCTATAGTTACCGAAATATTTATTTTGCTACGGCAGACAGCAGGACGGACAGACATAGCTGGATCGACTTCCCTTTTCAGTGCTGATCAAGAATATATATATTATCTATGATCTAACATGTCTCCAATTGCCTGTTAGACACATTTGCACAAACTTAATATACCATTTTATCCTACGGTTATAAGGTATAAAAAAATATGTAATTAGTGTAATCGGTTGCATTGACTATTTTATAACCTTCACAGCATTACAGTTTACATTAAAAAAGTTTGGGTGTTTCCCGAAAATTCCAAGTATTCAGTTTGGTTTTACTCAACCAGATATACAAGACCTTAGACTTCCCAGCTATTTCAATCTTTTTTTATTTTTTATTGTCGAACAATGTTATTCACACTTTTAGCAATATAAATTTCTATTCTACATTCCAATAGTAGTATTTTTTTTTTCATGAAGCAGTTTATATATAAAATATAAAAATCAAATTATATTAGTTGATGTTTTATAATTAAATTTATACGATTTTATCATCTATTTAATTTATCGATTTTATTTGCTGAATTTTTAAATCTAAAATTGACATAATTCAATAAATAATTTAATTGAATGAATTAATATTCTTTTTCGGTAGCAATTAACGATAAACCAGCGTTACAATCTTTGAACAGCAGCTTTTCGCTGGGACACAATCAAAATGAACTCAATGATTGTGAATTGGATGTACCTGAGAATCAGTGTCTTTTGCGACATGGCTCCTATCAAGCAGAAGTTCACATAGTACCAAAACTTCTCAACAAAAGCGATGGCAACGAAGAACAAACAAAGCCGACCACATATGAAGAAGTCATCTTCAGTGCGGAAAAGGATGCGAGCCACAATGCAGAATACGATATTTATGATAAATCCAATTCCAGTTCTATTGGTAAGTATTGCAAATAGTTACAAAGTTTTTGAAATACCACAACTCAGGAGATGAAAAACTTGAAATGGCAACAACAGAAGTTGACTCGCTGCACCACTTGGAGATACATTTGTATCTGTATCTTTACGTTGCTAAAGCGTTCAAAATATCTTTTTTGTTTTTGGATGCTGTTTGAGTCTTTTTATTCCCATTTTTTTTGTTGCACTTGATGCGTGAATTAGTTTTAATGCTTCGTTGAATTGAAAATGTAATGCAATTCTAAAAAAAAAGCTGGTTACATAGTTATTTTAGGTATAAAAATATTTTTGGACTCATTGCAGAGCTGCCAAATGTAAATGAATTATTTTTCCCATGCATTTTCTTAAAAATATTTATACAAACTGTGCTGCCAAGTGAACAAGAGAAAATTTATGCATTTGCTAAACATCATTATTCAAATTTATTATTCTTTTTGATTTCTAAACTTTTCTTTGGTTTGCTGATTATTTTCCTTAATTTTTTTTTTGGTTTTTTTTCTCGATTATTGTAAAAGTTGCATAAAAAACATTTACATATTTTATGTCTATGTGTATGTGTGTGTATGTGTATTGGATTGCCTGCAGCATTGATTTAGGTTTCATATGTTGAACTCATTATTTCGATTGGTTGCAACGGGCAGAGCCGTGCCGTGCCGCACAGTTAAACCGTGGCGCCGAGCAGGCAACTGAAACGGAAACGGATGCATAACAAATTTCACATGCGAATAATGAGCTGAAAGCAAACTAAAGTAAATAGACAAACAAACCGAATCTGCTTTAAAGGATGTTGCAACGAATGAATGGAAGGATGCAGCATGCGTTTGTATTTGTTTGTTAGTTTGTGTGTTTTTGTATGTGTGTGTTAGTTGCATATGCATTAGCGGAAAATAATTTCCTGCGTGTTCATTTGCAACAATATTCACATCGCATAAAATTTATCCAGAGTTATAGTTTGTGTATAAAATTTGTGTTTATAGTTTATTTTATGCAAAAACTTTTCCATATTGAAAATTTTTGGAATTTTTATGTTGAACTACATAAAAAACTATATAAAAACTGCTTGCATATTTACATATACATACATGTATAGTATGTAGGTATACGTTTAGAATATTAGCCTGTGGGCAATTATACAGTTTACACTGAATATAGGTATACAATATAGGTATTTTCAATATAAAAAAATATTTTCACCATGAGAACTTTTAGTGGGAAATACAAGGAACACAAGGAAAACGTTAACTTCGTAAAATGGGTGTGCCTACTTTGGTTTGACATTGGATGACAAAGGAAGTGCTTTTACCCAATTTGGAATGCATTCGTTCATAAATAAAACCTAATTTCATACAAAAGTTCGAAAATGGGCGATAGATTTAGGCTAAAAATGGATGTGACACCTTGACTCTGATATACAAATTGCCTAGAACCAAAAAAAGCTTAAGTTTAAAATTTCATGTCAATATCTTAAAAACGTTCTGAGTAAAACACTTTGCAACAGACGGACAGACAGACGAACATAGCTAAGTCGATTTGTCACATCGGGCTGATCGAGAATATATATATTTCATGGGGTCTCCGATGCCTCCTTTAATGCGTTACAAACTTTCGGACAATCTGAATATACCCGTTTACACTATTTACAAAAAGAGAAATGTTAACTTCACGATAGAGCCGAAATTTTGATTCTCGTCACACGAAATTTTCATGACAAAAACTCGGAAGTTTTAATTGACCTTGTGAGGGACTATATAATATAGTAACTTAGTCTTTATATAAATACATAGTTGTAAATAGTTACCTGATCTTTATCAAATCTGTATTGTAAAAACGGACTACCATACCAAAGGTTTCACCATAATAAAAAAGTGGTCGTGGCACCTTGATTTTGACATAGAAAGTACATAGGACCTAGAAAAGCTTAAGTTAAAAATTTCAACCCGATATTTTTAAAACTGAGCGAATAAATTGCGAATAAACAGACAGAAAGTCGGACGGACATGGCTAAATCAATTTGACTCGTCGAGGTGATCGAGAATATATATATGTATTTGTTTATATATATGTATGTACATATGGCAGGGTTTTCGGGAACACTAAATCCATATTCCATGCCAGAACTGTAAATTTCAAAATACCGGATGCCATATGGCAACCTCCTAGTATCTATGTGAAAGTGAATCTGATCAGATTTTATATTTCTTGATCGCCATATTGCATTCACACAAACAGAAGGTCAGACAAATGAGTACTGCTGTACCTATTTTTTTTTTGTGAAAACCCCATAAAAAGGTACCTGCTTCTACACTACTTGGGCTCGTATCACTAGTTTACAAATACTGGCAACATTGCATGGGGTTTTTTTTCCGGCCTCCCTAATATAAATTTGTCTGATTTTACTAAAGTCACTATTTTTGGAATCTACGATCTATGAAAATAGGTCTTTTATGAAAAAAAAAACCCATTTTTGATATAAACTGGTGTGAAGATCATCTGTCGAGCCTCCCCTCTATTCCGAGTACTTCTAATCTTTTGAAAAGAATAACAAAACAGCCGGCATAGACATTTTGCTCGATTATTTTTTAAACTTGGTGTCTCTACAATGATTGTTCTTCTTTGTCTGTTGACGTAGTTCAAAATTATATTGCATAAAATCTATTAATGCTGACTTAGGAAAACCATTTACTTTGACTTGGCAAATGCAATTGCTTATTAATGATTTAATTTTATTCATAAAGCATAAAAAGTGAGTCAATGCGAAAAGAAGTTAAATTTGCTGTCACTGAAAATACCAACGCCATTGCCAACTGTCAACGCTTCGAGGCAACTTGTAATGAGTTCATATTTCAAATGCATTTTCAAATAAAGAAAAGCTACAGAAAAATAAAAATATGTAAACATGCTTCAAATAAGTTAAATGCAGCGTTTTCATTACTTCAAGCATTGTAAATGTCGATGTAGTTGCATTGGCACTTGACGCACACACAAATACACACTAACTTAAGCATACACGTGTGCGTGTGTGTGATTGCGTTATATTGCGAATTTTCCTTTTCATTTGGCAATCGTTCCAAGTCAAGATTCAAATGGAACGAATAAACGTTTGCTGATTTCTTTTTTTTCCTTTTTTTGGAAAATGTTACCTTTACTCATTTACAAAAGTAAATTGCGCATAGATCTTTCTATGTATATGTGTGTGTGTGTGTATGTATTTGTATGTTTATTTACATTGCACAACGTGGCGTATACGCGTTTTATGCATTTCTATGTCAGCAACAGTATTCATTTTTCACACACAGCTTTTTTTTTTTTTTTTTTTTTTTGTATGTTCGAGGGTGCAAGTATTTTGTTGTTGGTTAAAGTTAAAAAAAAATAAAAAAAATAAATATTAAAAAGAAAAAAGAAAATAGAAGAAAATGTTTGTCAGTTTTGGTTTATTTTTCTTCTTGCGCTTTCAGTGACATGAACACGTCGCGAATACAAAATATTATTTACATTTTCTGTATTTGCTTACGAAAAAATGGACGAAGAAGAAATTCAACAAGAAAAGCTAAAGCAAAATAAAATCGCATATATTGCGCTCACATTTAAATGCTTTTAGATGTCAGCGTGTAAGCAAGTTTGGCTGGCTTTATGAACTTTTTCTTTGCATTCGGTTGAAAGCATTCAAAGAAATGTGAAATACATTTATTGCAGTACGAAAAAAATAAATAAATAAATAAGTAAAAAACTTAGTTTGACATAGTTTTTTATGCTTTAGAAATGTTTACAAATTTAAAAAAAACAAATCGCAGCATGTATCTAGTTTAAGTGATTGCGAGATAGCAGCTTTTGAGGATTGATAGGAATCAGAAGATGATCATTAAAATTTTTATTTACCAAAAAGTTTCATTACGTAAATTTACAAATGACATTATTTTGGTTTATGTTTAAAATTGGTTTTTATTTCAAAATGCTTAATGGATTTGCTATAAAATTACATTTGTAGGTTCTTCTTTGCTGTTTTTAAGTTTTAAGTTTAATTTTGAAGAAAACATTCTATTCAAAATGTTTTAAATTTTCGTAAAGATAACAAATTTGGGGATAAGTTTGTATATTTTACACTGAATCGCATTAAATTTATTTTTGCTTTCATAAGTTATTCAGATTTCGGATGTTTTTGAAAAAATATCATTGAAAAAAAACTAGGAAAAACTTTAAATACGGTGGCACCAAAGTTGAATAGTTTATGTATGATCATCAGTGGATTAGATACAATTTGGAGACGGAATGGTTGGGTGTCCGGTGCAACCCAAGTTTTAGCATAATATTAAAGATATTGGGCGGTTAGTTTGAATGGGCGTGGCAACATTTGTTTTCACATACAAAGCAGACGTTGCCAAGACAAGCTAAAAATTGAAATATCAAGTCAGTATCTTTACTGATTGTCTGAATGAATCCCGTAGAAATAAACAGACAGAAAGACTGCTAGATCGATTCATCGCGTCAAGCTTATCTGAATGTAATCGAAATGCAAAATTTAGGAAAGTGTTAAGCTTAATTGTAGTGATTTATTAGTTTTTAAAATCGAATATGCTAGTTAAAATGTTTCTATGTCCGCTACAGATTTTGAAACCATTCAACCGATGAGTCCCAAACCGGTTTCATTTGAAAGGCAACAGTTTAAGTAAATTGAAATTTCACTAAAACGTTGTATTAGGCGCAGTCGGTACATTCATAAAGTTGATTTTTTAATTTTCGCATGTTAAAAAAAGGCATTTCTGGTATTTTTTTAATGTTAGCCAAAAAACATATTTTTGTAGCGCTGAAATAAAAAAAAACAAGGAAAAATATTAACTTTGATGGAATCGTAGCTTCAATACCCATCATACGATAATTAGATTAACTTTTCTTAAACGAATATGTAAGATCGGGCTATATCTTACTTCAATCATGTATCCAGCAGAGATCATGGATTGCTCAAAAAATATTTTGACCATATTTGTCACAAATCGTTTCAAAAATGACCCAAAAAAAGCAAACGTAATTGGTGGAAATTGGTTTGCTATATGCTAATGTGTTACCAGCGCAACCATGGGTCCATTTCTAATCATGGATTGCTATTAGAAGTGTTCTTACCAAAGTTTAAACATATCGCAACATAAAAACCAATTTTCCATATAAAAACTTAAAAATTTGCGAAAGATTTCTATGGGATCTATATGCTATAGTGGTCCCATCTCAACCATGGGTCATTTTCTGAACATGGGATGTTGTTGGAAGATTTTTTACCTTATATGACATATATCGCTTCATAACTGAAAACATTTTTATGGAAGCTATGCCTTACAATGAGTGTGCCACCTTGGTTTCAACACATTAACTGCTAAGGGCTGAGAAACTGAGAGAATGAAACGTGTCACTACAGACAGACAGACGGACATGGCTAGTTCAACTTGTCTCGTCGTGCTGATCAAGAATAAATCTACTTAATGAAGTCTACGGCGTCTCCTTTCATGCGTGACAAACTGTCTGACAAACTATATTTACCCTTTCACACTATATGTGAAAAAGTACAAAAATGCCATCGAGAAGAATTAGAATTGTACAAAAAAATAGCAGAGGCAAAGCGGAAGGTTCTACTTGCCAATCTGCCTTCACGCTTAGATAAAAAACAATCTATGTCAATTTTTTTCGTAATAATAAATTTCAGATTCTTTTGTTTTACGAGTTTTTATCGTGGTTTTGCGTTATCTTTTTCCTTCTGATTTTTAACATACTTAATTTTTAATTTATTTCTATGGTCTCTTCAATGTTTCCAATAATTTTTAAAGATAATTATAGTTTTTATTTAAATATTTTTTTTTGGTATGCTTTCGATAACAACTTTTTCAGACAAAAATCAAGTATTTTCTTATCAAATAAATGATGAATTACCTAAATAGTATTTATGGTCTTTTTTGTATCAGTTATCGAGTACGCATATAGAGATATGACTTACAACAGCTTCTGAACAACATTCGAGTTTGTAAATAAAAATTTAATACATACTAAGTAGTAAGCATGTATGTATATAGACCATTTTGTAACTAAGCCAAGTAACTTGTACTTTGAATAGAGTCACAAGTAATGAAAAATTGCAATTGAAGATGTCAATGTGCTATGAAGTATTACAAATAAATATATTTGAATAATAGCAAAGTCTAAATATTTTCTTAGAAATTGCATTAAAAAATATTGTGCATTAAAGAAAATCAAAACGGAAAACACTTATAAAGGAAAATACATACCTACACATACATACACATGTGCGAGTATATGTATTTATATAGTAAGTAGGAGTAAGAACATATGTAAATATTATTTATTTTACAAACGAAAGTACTCAAAGCCTCTTAAACACACGCGAATTTACACATATCAATTTATGCACATACAAACACAAACACACACACACAGACATAACACAACACCTACTTGTACAAATGCACATAAAGAAGTCTGTGTGTGAAGCATTGCTTGCGTGTTTAAATAAACATAAATAAAAAGAATTTATGGTAAAAATTGAAATAAACCGCAAACATAAAAGTACACGGTATGCATTAACATGCAATCAGATATAAAAAAAAAAAAAAAAAAAAAAAAAAAAAAAGCACAAAGATACACAACTACACACACATTTGTATCTGATGCAATGTAAGTTACTTGTGAGGCGGCAGCGTGTGCAATTTCTTGTGCAAATATGCGAAAATAAAATAAATATGAAAAAAGAAATTATAATAAAAAGAAATTATGCCTTCAACTCAAGTGCAGTTCGCAAACGCAATTTCACAGTCACATTCAATTCAGTTCATTGTTCGGTTCAGGCTTAAGGAAAATATTAAATACTTACACATATTTACAATACAAACAGATATACTCACTCGCAGACACGTAGGCAAACAGCGACTTTGACAGACCATTAGGTGAGTGAGTATGTGGGCTGTTATACGAGGGCTGCTTAAAACTGCTTAAAGAAATATCGATATGCAAAAATAGTTATCGATTCGAAATGACTGCAAAAAACAACAACAACAACTAATGCATTGAATTATGCATATAATTTGTATAAAATTTATAATTCATGATTATAATTCATGAGCAAGTTTTCCAGATTGGTTTGCTATAAGTAAAATATATTTATAAATCAATAAAACAGCGCTTTCTTTTTATTATTTTTCTACAATTGTGTTTTTGTCATATTTCTCATTGATAATTGATTTCTTTGATCGACCTAGAACATTGAGCTTAAATTCATAATGTGATTTATATGGTGGCAAACTTTATCGAGTCATCAAATAGTTCTATGCTTTTATGTTTGTAAAAAATTAAACTATAAGCCTCGGTGGAACCGAAGCTAAAATACCCGTTACACAACATTTTTAATAGTTTATATGTTCATCAGGTGCTTAGATTAAATTTCACGATGAATTTGATCAAATTTGTATGGAGGCTTTTTTTAATGTTAGTCCGATCTTTACCATATCGATGGAGTTGACATTGGAATTGATTTTACAAAATTTTAATTGAATTCATTCAGAAAAAAAGTAAATGTTTTCATACAAAAATTCGAAAATGGGCGGTAAATTTGTATGGGGCATTAACTAAAAATGGGCGTGGCGTCTTGGTTTTGACCCTGGATGACAAATGAAATGTTTTTACCCAATTGGGAGCGAATACATTCATAAATAATTACTATCTTTAAACGAAAATCGAAAAATATCGAAAAAATCGGATAAGTTTGTATGGGGGGGCTACACCTAAAAATGGGCGTGGCACTCTCATTCTTGAACTTAACCTAGTCGTTGCCGAGAAAAGCTTAAGTTTAAAATTTCAACTCAATATCTTTGAAACTAAGCGAATGAACCGCATAGCAACAAACAGAAGGACAGACGGACAGACAGACAGACGGATAGACAGACGGGCATGGCTAGATCGATTCGTCTCATCGAGCTGATCAAGAATATATATACTTTATGGGGTCTCCGATGCCTCCTTCAATGCGTTACAAACTTTTGAAAATAAATACCAAAAAGTAAAGGAAAAAAACATTGCGTTTGCCTTGAAAATAAACACAGATAGCATTTGAAATAGCATAACAAAATATATATTGTTCGAAAGGTCTACGTTTTTTCTTTCCAAAATAGAATAAAAAAACAAAAATCGGTTCGTAGTTATTTTAGTTATAGCTTTGCAAAAAGAGCGAAAAATAAATTTTATTTATTGACATTAAACTAGGTTTTGGGGGTTTCCCGAAAATTTGTATACAGTTTTTTAACTCGACTAAGCCTTAAATTTTCAAAATTTGATTAATATTCAGCAAGTAGTCACCTTATGGCTCCCCAGAAGCTTAATGGAATTAATGTTTCAGTACACAATTACAATGTTAAAAATATTATAGCTACCCTAAGGACCGATTTATAAAACAACGACGTTCGCAACAATAATTGCAAATGAAATTAATGTGAAAGGATGTGTTTACTTACATGCATTAAGCTTTTTTTTATACAATATATTTACCTGGAGAAAATGTTTTTCTGTTTCTTCAATACTTTTGCGTTACACATGGCGTATAAGTGACAACTGCATTCTGGGAATATTGTATAAAAAACTTTTGTGTGTTTTTTGAAAACTGCGCAAACGCTTTGCTGATTGCTTCAAAAAATGCATAAAGAAGTAAAGTAAAAAGTACTTCAACAATTTAACGCTAAACTTAATTAACTGCTTAATGTGGGGATTTCAATGAGCGCAAGAAGTGCGTCTAATTTGTTTTTAAACTTAACTCATTACAGGAATGGAATGGAACGGTACTAAGTTTTACATTGAAAGAAATAAACCCTTTTTTTTTTTGCGAAAATGTTGCACTTAAAGTTTTTATTTGCTTGAGTAAAAATAAAAAAAGTAACGCAAAGATTTTTAGTTGTGCTAAGCGTGTTGTTTTGTTAAGCATTTAATTACCTTTTTTTTTCATATAAAATAAATAAATCAAATTTCAAATAATTTATTTAGTTTTTTTTTTTTAGATACATTATATAATTTTTTTTTTTGTTGCCATTCAAATGTAAAAACTTTTGCAACTAATAAGATAAAAAATACTTAGGGTCATTTATTACATTTGTATATGAAAAAAAAAATGACAAAGGCAACAGCGCTGGAAATAATAATAATTTTGAAAATAGTAAAGTTCGCTTTTG
The DNA here is from genome assembly GCA_018903435.1 of Leucophenga varia. Classification (NCBI taxonomy): domain Eukaryota; kingdom Metazoa; phylum Arthropoda; class Insecta; order Diptera; family Drosophilidae; genus Leucophenga; species Leucophenga varia. The sequence continues at coordinate 3,579,531 of JAEIFJ010001414.1, forward strand.
GTTGTAGAAGTAAAAAGTTGAATAGAAGTTGCAGTAAGACAGCTCGAAAAGCAACGAAAAGTTGCATTCAAATACTTTGAATCCGTATTTTATTTATTATTGCAACCTGATTTTTTTTTTTTATTGCCAATGCGCCAGCATAGCAACTATAATGAAGCTGCTTGAAACTCAATTTCTTTTTTTTTTTCGTTGCCAGTCGTTATCGTTGCTGACACTTTTGACAATTTATGTTTAATAATTTTTTTGCAATTCCTTCTTTCGACTTAAAAGTTGTAGCGTTAAATGCGAAAAAGTTTTATATAGAAAACATTATTTATAAATGTGTAAAATATTCTAAAAAAAAAAAAAAATTTGAACAAAAATTTATCAACAAAAAAAAAAAAAACAAGGAAAAACGTTAACTTCGGTGGAACCGAAGCTTAAATACCCGTCACACGAATCTTTCAATTCCTTTTGTGGGATCATCAGTGGCTTATATACATTTATAAATATATATTTGAAAATAATTACTTTTTCATACAAATGTTCGAAAATAATCGATAAATTTGTATGGGGGCTATAGCTTAAAATGGGCGTGGCTCCTTGCTTTTGATATTGCATAGAAGTGTTATTACCAAAAATTTAAGTGAAAAGTTTCATAAATATTACGTATTTTTATACAAAAATTAGAAAATGGGCGGTAAGTGTATATGGGGGCTAAACTTTAAAATGGGCGTGGTACTTTGATTTTAGCACTTGAACTGCTTTGGACTGAGAAAAGCTTAAGTTCTGAGTTTCAGGTCAATATCTTTAAAACTAAGCGAATGAATCGCATAAATACAGACATACGGACAGACGGACAGACAGACGGACATGGCTCCTTTAATGCGTTACAAGCTTTCTGACAAAATGATAACACCCTCCACACTACGGAATGCAAAGATGCTGGCGAGTTAAAGTCCAAAATGTATGAGAAAGTCTATAACCGACCCTTTCCGAACGTTTCGAACATCACCATCAATAGTAAATGAAATACTTCTAGAAAAGCATTGTTAATAAAATTGACTGACTGACTGACACACAACTATATGTACATATTTCTTTTTCCAAAGCACAGACATGAATATTTACAATAAGAAAAGTCATCACCAGGTAAAATAGCTGCTTGTGCGTTCTCTTGGCGCCAGCTTATTATACCTGCCACACATAGTGTGAAGGGTATATTCAGTTTGTCTGAAAGTTTATAACGCATTGAAGGAGACGTCATAGACCCCATAAAGTATATATATTCTTGATCAGCTCGACGAGACGAATCGATCTAGCCATGTCCGTCTGTCTGTCCGTCTGTCTGTCCGTCTGTATATTTCTAAGCAACTTTTTCGTTGAAGATATAAAGATATTAAGCTGAAATTTGGAACTTAAGCATTTCTCGGCAACGACTATTATGAGTTCGAGAATTAGAGTGCCACGCCCATTTTTAGGTATAGCCCCCATACAAACTTACCGTTTTTTTCCGATTTTTTGTATAAAAATTGTAATTATTTATGAATGTATTCGCTCCCAATTGTGTAAAAACATTTCTTTTGTCATCCAGTGTCAAAACCAAAATGCCACGCCCTCTTTTAGGCATAGCCCCCATATAAACTTTTCGTTTTTTCCGATTTTTTTGTAAAAAAATACTAATTATTTATGCATATATTCACTCAAATTTGGTTAAAAACACTTCTAATGTCATCCAATGTCAAATCAGATGTGCCACGCCCATTTTTGGTATAGCCCCCATACAAACTTTCCGACCATTTTCGATTTTTTGTATCAAATGGTTATTATTTATTCATGTATTTACTCCATATTGGGTAAAAACCCTTCCAATATCATGGCGCCACGCCCATTTTCAGGTGTTTCTTGCATACAACCTTACCGCCCATTTCCAGATATATTCGAGAAATATGTTGTGATACATATCTGTATTTTTAGCTCAAAATTTTAAATTAATATTGTGTGTAAACTTAGGTGACCACTGATGATTACACATAAACTCTTTAAAGATTTGTGTGACGGGTATTTAAGCTTCGGTTCTACCGAATTTAACGTTTTTTCTTGTTTTCATTCTTCTTTGCCTACAAAGCAGCAAACACATTTAAAGACAAAAGTATCGGCATAAAGAATTCCTATAACAATTGACAACTATATCAAAGAAAAAATTAGATAATTTTTTTGGGCTTTGTAGCAGACACCAACACAAACGCTTAGTTTTTAATGATCGAAGTAGAAAATTTTGATTCTAAAAAAATCAAATAATTAAAATTTTAATTATTTTTCTGTGCTCTTACAACTTGACCAATTTTATCGGTAGTTTATGGCTTTTATCGTTTTTTAAATTGATTTTTCACACAAGTTTCATAATCCGAAGAAAAACTCAAGAATTTAATTTGTCATTTTTGGCTTGCAGTTGCCACCACTCCATTTTTCGCTTATTTAAGCTTATACGAGTATGCCTTCATTCGTGATTGTTTGATACTTAGAATTATTAAAAACTCTATTCATCAATTCTTATGAGTTGTAGAAAATTTATTTCTTCAATATTTAAATAATTTTTGATTCAGAGTTGCGGCAAGAAAATATTATTTTTATAATGAGTTATAAGCAGACAAAGCTATGCGGTGACAAACTGCAACGGGTTTCCCTATTTACGTAATAAACACATTCAATATTTTATTTTTAATTTATTAAAAATAAATATTTTTTACACAAAGCCTAAGAAAAATACACGTGATCAGCTCCAAATTACTTTGTGTATGAATAAAAAAATATTTTTAGATGCTTATGCATGCATTCTATTGTTTATGATTGCTAATTAATTGATAAGCAAGCGTTTGCAAACATAAACTTAATTATTGAAAAGAAAATTAATATATATAAGCACAACACATAACTACTATTTTGAATCGGTGCATATCTGAAGTATCTAAATACGTTACGCTATATTATCTCATTTAACGTGACTACCTAACTTGTGCAGCATTATCACGAATATCTTAATTCCAGCGAATTATCTGCTGCTGCTGCTTGTCTCGTGCTTGCTGTATTAATTAACATCTTTGTATGATAATGAACCCATTATTATAGAAAAATTAATAAATTATTTCACAAAATTGTATAAGAAAATAATAATATTTTTTTTCTTTCAACAGCTACACAGTTGTGCTCGCTTACTCACTTAGCTGTAGATACTTTTTAGATACTCGCACTTTAATTGTTGTTGTTGTTGTCGTTTTTTATTGTTTATTATTAATTTGTTGGCAAACAAACATTTCTCAGCGATTGCTCTCTTTTTTCTCTGTCGCCTTTTTTTCTTCATATTTATTTAGCATTTTTTTAATAAATCTACTTTTTATTATTATTAACCTAAGATAAAAAATTATACAAATGTTTTTATTCAGTTAGCTTGTGTCGCTTTGAGTCGATCTGTTGTGAGATTAGTTCTATTTTAGCGATAAATCCAAACGGTTCGCTGCGGTAATAAATTTTGCGATTTCGATTTAATTATAGGAACAAATCTTTGGGTTTCCTTAATTGTGTGTTTTGTTTTTTTGTTTTAAGTTGGCTTTGAATAGATTTATTGGAAAATAAAGTTAAAGTTCTTATTAAATATTTACATTTTGCGGTTGAGATAATAATTATTATTTATGTAAGTATAAAAAATAAATATTAAAAAAAAAAAAAAAAGGAAAAAAAAAATAAAGAACAAGAAAAAACATTTAACTGCAGTAGAACCGAAGCGCAAATACCGATCACATATAACTTTAAATAGCCTTTGGGTAAATAAGGGTTCATGGTCCGATACAAACTAAGTTCAGACAGCATTTTGGAATTCATATAAATAAAATAATAAAAAAAAATAAATAAAATAATAAAAACAAAAATAATAAAAAAAAAATAAATAAAAAAACCAAGAAAAACAGTTAACTTCGGTTGGACCGAAACTTATATACCTGTTACACATCATTTGACGTTGATAGACCTTCGTGTGCAGCATTTGTATTAAATTTTATTTCAAAATACTAAAAAAAATTAAACTTTAAAAATTTAGGAATTCGCGGTCCGATTTGGATCATATTTGGTCATTCGCTTTACAAATACATTTTTTTTATAAAAGAACTTGAAAAATTTTAAACCTCCCTAAAAGTGGGCATGGCACATTGATTTTAACATAGAAACTACACAGGACTTGTGAAGACAATTAAAAATTTCAGCTTAATATCTTAAAACTGACAGACAGACCTATGGACGGACAGGCAGACAGACAGACAGACAGACAGACGGGCATGGCTAGATCGATTCGTCCCATCAAGCTGATTAATAATATATACTTTATAGGGTTTACGATGCCTCCTTTAATGTGTTACAAACTTTCCGACAAACTGAATATACCTGTTAGTGTAACTGGTATAAACTGGTATAAAAATCAAAAAAAATGGTAGGTTTGTATGGGGCTATACCTAAAAATGGGCGTGACACTTTCGTATTCAATTTTGACCTGGTCGTTGCCGAGAAAAGCTTAAGTTTCAAATTTCAGCTAAGTATCTCTAGTAGTCTCCGAGAAAATCACGTTGAAATAAACAGACAGATAGACAGACGAATAGACAGACGGACATGGCTAGATCGATTCGCATCTTCGAGCTGATCAAAAATATATATACTTTATGGGGTCTCCGATGCCTCCTTTAATATGTTACAAACTTTCCGACAAACTGATAATACCCTTCACACTATGTGTGGCGGGTATAAAAATGGGATCTAGAAATTTACGTGTAAAAGTCTAAGTTTGAATTTTCATAATATCAAATAAAATTGAGCGCGTAAAAATTATCATAGAGGCAGACGGACAGACCGAGGGACTTGGATAGATCGTCTTGATTCGTTAAGCTAATTCAGTTTATATATACTTTATGGGGTCTCTTAAGTCTTCTGTAATGTGTTTTAAAAATAACTAGACAGCATCACATAGATGGACAGACCCCCAGCCAAGATCGACATGGCTAGATCGGTTCACCTCGTCGCGCTGATCAAGGATATATACATATACTTTATTGGATCTAACGATGGCTTCTTTACAAACCTCCCGCAACTTTGTGTGAAAAAAGAATGCTGTAGAAAAAACTGAATGTTTTTAACGCATTAAAGGGTCTTCCATAGGTCATAAAAAGTTCATATATTCTTGTTCAACTCGACAGATCCTATCGATGTAGCTTTCATTTTTTAGTCAACATCAGTCTTTCATTATTTTTCTATTTAAGAGTATTCTATAAGTCCTAAGCATTATCTTTTGTATCTATTGTAATGTACAAAAGGTCTAAGTTTAAAGTAATTTTGAGCCTTTAATTAAAACTTAGTTGAGCTTCAGCTGGACGCTTTAGAATGTTCAAGTTTCAGTTATATCGAAACTAATATATATATTTCTAACTTCGCTTTATTTAGATCAGAACAATAATACACTACATCATATCGCCATTGCAGAGTTTTATAACAAAACAAAAATTTAATTCAAAATCTGGCATAGAATTGAAAATTGTGCCAATGATTTGTATATGCAAACATAGTACGAGGTGTGTTCAATAAATATGAACAAATTTCGCTCGTGGATATATGTCATTAAATATTTGTTCAACAAATCTCGTACATACATACTATATATGTTTTTCATCAGGCCTACTACTGTACATGAATGTCTTTTGCATAACGAAATTTTCCTAGATTAATTGAGAATGTATTGTGTTAGGTTTGCGTAATAAATGTTCATACACAGATACAATTGATGGTAACCAGCAGAGATGCACAGATACAGATACATGTGCATTCGTTTGTTGTGCACATCATAGCAAAATTAATACAAATCAATTTGGAACGAAACGACAACGGCGACGTCGATGTCGATTTCGATGATGATGATAACAATTCGATTCACACGTGATCACAAAATGTCAATGAACAAACAAACAAACAGATACTAACCGACAGACAGACGGACGGACAGACGGACATAAACTGTCACAAAATATTTGCGCACAATTAACACGTCGACAGCGAAGTTGACAGAGAAGTCAAAACGAGCAGAGACTCTGGCAGATATTTTCATGTTTTGAAGTGTTATAAGCCTTCCCATTTCTAACCATTTTGACAGTTCAAAATTAAATTTAATTCAATTTTAGCGTTAAAACCGAATCAGGCGTTGATTGCAATTGCAAACAAACATTCTGCCGAAGCCGAATTTGCGCAGCAATTTTTGTATCAAAACCTATGAAAAAAGTTTGAAGCCTGTACAAATTTAGTTGTACAGCAAAATAATTACGTGCACGAAAGAAAATTATTTGTGCGCAAAATTAAAACGAATTCAAATTTAAATGAGTTAAAAGTTTGTATTTTAAATAGAATTGAAGGCCACATGAAAAATATATTTTCGTAATTAGGAGCTACTAGCAACGAATACGAATATAGCAAAAGTTTAACAATCGAACATTGAGCGTATAAAATCAGTGACGTCAATGGCAGTTAAATGCGCTAATTATTAAAGGAAATATTTGCATTTTAACACAACGGAAAAAGAAAAGGAACAACAACAACAACAACAACAATGATGGCATTGACAGGAAACGAAGGCGTCATAGGCAATGGCGACAGGTGTGAAGCTGTGTTAACGACAATAAAGCCAATTATGGTACACAGGCTGGTTGCTTAGTTGCTAGCTAACCGGTTTGCATTACTTGAAAGGCATAAAGGCAATCTCTAACATCGTCGACGTTGACGACTACAACAACAACAACAACAATAAAGAGGAAGACGACGACGACGACAACTTCCTGTCAATGCTGTTGTTATTACTGCTGCTGTTACTGGTGCTGCTCCAACTGACGTAGCTGCTCCTGAAGCTGCATCTCAAACAGTCACTTTAGCGTAATCAGCGCCTGTCAATCTATGCAGCAATCTTCTTTGCTGTTGGGTGCTACTACTTCTTTTGCTTTGTCGCCTGCAATTGCCGTTGGTGGTATATTAAATTCTTTCACTGTGCCCCTCTCCCTCTCTCTCTCTCTTGTGCCAATCTCTTACTTTACGATCCTTTCGAGTGTGCATCCTGACGACAATTTTGCAATTTAAACGTGCCAGAAAAATACGAAGCCACTCGAAGTTGTTGCCGTTCAGTACAGTACATTCGCGAATGCGAGTGCGAATGCGGGTGTCGTTCTATGTTATAAGCCATTGAAAATGAATGCAAAATGGGTTAAATGCAGCTTGTTAGCACTTATAAGGCAAAACGAGCATGAACAGAAATACAATAAAAAAAAAAAGAGAATACTAAGTGCGGGTATAAGATGGCAGAGAATGCGTATATGGGTTCTGGGGAATAGCTACGTTTGGCTGCAATAGCAATAAGATACATTTTTTTTATTTCTTTTATTAACTATTTTTTTTGCTATTTATAGAGCCACATAAACTACAGCAACAACAACAACAAAAGCGACAAGAAGGACAGGTGTTATGTAATAAAATGGCAAAATACGACATTAAAGTAGAAGAAGAAGAACAACAACAAAACCAACAACACAATAAATTAGATATGCAAAAATTTTCCAAAGACTACAACAATAGCAACGCTGAGCGGGAAGATGTTGCCAGTTGTAATATTGACGGCATTAATAGTACTCAAAATGTTGCAACAATAATTTTAACGCCAACATCATTAAATGCAACAAATGTTGCAACAACACAAATACCAAAAACACCAACAACAACAACCAAATGTAGGCGGTTTTGTTGCCGCTGGCGGTAGTAGTAGAAGATTCAGTTATACACACGAACCCGCATACAAAGGTCCTAAATGGTAAGTGTGAACTTTATTTTTTTTTATGTATATGCAACAATGCAGGCGCTCTGAGCAGCCGTATGAATGGCAAACAACAAACAATTTAAAATGTAAACTCAGTGAGAAGAATATGGGAGAAGAAGAAAAGTGAAGTAGGCTGAGATAATTTACACTCTGTATTAAAAATTAAATGCAACAAGACAAGTCTCAGCAACAATAGTGTAAAATTTAAATCATTTAAAAGGAAAACATAAGTCTTGTTGCTTTGTAGGTAAAGAAGAAAATTTGGAGAACAAAGCATTCTAAAAGGTTTGTTTAATTTATATGATGAGTGGTAGGAGAGCAGTGCTTAGTTACTCACTCTAAAACAGTCATCAAGTTTCGTATAAATATTTTTTTTGCTATTTGTTTTGTTACGCTTGATAAAATTGAAAATCAAAACCGCCTGAATCAAAATTGCCAATAAAAACTAAGAAGTTTCAAATTCAAGAATTTTAAATCTGAAAAAAAAATGTTTTTTTTTTTATTTATTCGTTGAAAACTAAACCAATTTCAAACGCTTAACTCTTTAATTTGGTTACGATGAAAATCGAAACGCAATCTGAACGTGAAATAGATACGGCACAAGTAAATTAAACCGATGACGTTCGTTTAGCAGCCAATTTAAATTTCAAGTGAATGAAAATGAAACACTCTGAATCAAAATTAAATAAAATATGAGCAATATCAGCGAACAAGTGTTATTGCTTTGTAGGTAAAGAAGAAAATTAGGAAACAAATTGCTTAACATTGAATTAGGAAACTCGCATTACTTTGAATTTGGAACTCGATTAATCGATCAAACGTATATCGATTGTTTATCGCTTACGCGAACGCAAACATCAGTGGAAACATAGCTTTGAATTTGGGGTCTATTCTATTCAAAAATATCTTTTCCCAAAGCCTATTCCTGACATATTTCAGATGTCAGATACTTTTAAAGCAGCTTGTACGTAACGCAATACACAAAATGTGAATGCCCAAAAATAGGCTTTTTTGTGCTTAGTTTATTGTGTCTACGCGTTTGGCCCGTAGACTTCGTTGTCGTCGTTTTGTAAGCGCATATTTGTGTGCATATCTACGAATGCCGCTGTTGTGCTTCGCACAGTTTGTCTGTCCGTCTGTCTGTCTGCGTGTCGGTTTATTCGTTTTGTTTGTGCTCGCTTAACCCTTTGTATGCACTTCCGTTGCAGTTACAGTCACATTCATTCAACTGCTTTTCGCATATCCGCTGCCATTTTTTTTTTTTGTTTTTTTGTTTGTTTGTTTCTTTCGTTCTTTCATTTTATTTTTCTATTTTATTATTTTCACGCTAACAATGACAGCAACGTTGCCTAACGGCGACACGCTGTCTACTCCTTGACTCCGTCTTATTTTCTGTTGGCTCGCTTATTCGCATGTCCTTCCGGCAGCATTTTTCCGTCCGTCCGTACGTACGTACGTCTATGTTTGAGCCAGACATCTTATCCGTTTTTTGTATGCTTCCTGTTAAATTTTGCATTCGAGTGTTAAGTTTTTGGCTGTGACATTCATTTTAATAGTATGTATATCCTTTTTTTTATATTGTTTTACTGCAGCGATGCATTTAAAGCGAACTGTCCACGTGTTGTACTGTCTTCTTTTTTGCTTAAAGGTGTAAATAAGAAAATGTTTTCAATTTTAATGTGCCGAAACTTAAATTGTGCTTTATTTTGAATTTAAAATAAATAAAATTAGAAGCGAAAAGAGTATAAATTAATTAGCTATTTTCCGTTAAATATTTGTAGCATAGCTTTAGGCTGCATTGCGTTAATTATTCAGCCATTTTGAGTAGAATAGCAAAGAAACTGTAAGCATTGTTTATTGTCTGTAAAAAAGAATTATTATAATTCTATTTTTTTTTTCTTATATTTTATCCAAATTTACCTTTACAAATACGGGCAGTCCCACCTCAAAAAAATTTCCAGCCTTTATTTTCACCGGATACTTTAGGAATTCCATATAAAGATTAAGTAGCTTTCTAGTGCGCGGTGTATAGTGCAACCAATTTGTATGATAGACACTTTCAGTCAATTGATTAGCATTGTAGGTGATTTCGTTGCCGAAGTAGCATGGTAAAAATATTTGCAGTACCATTACGAATAAGAATTGTACCATAACAACGAATTCGCCGGGATTTGATGTTACGTTCAAGTGCAGCATACGATAACCGGAAAAGCAAATTATAAATGCGCTAAGCATAATCTGTGCCATTATATATGGTGACACAAGACGTTCACATTTACGGCTTAGGCTGTTACAATAAAATTTAAATACAAAAAAAAAAAAATTGTGATTTTGCAAAAAAAAGAAACTTACCCACGCACTCTGGCATGCATTCGAAATATGTGATGCAGCTGCTTGACAGCGTACGCCTCCGTCAAATGTTCATGCCGCAATGCATTCAAGCGCATACCCAGCAGTCGATAGAGCAGTGCAATATGAAATAAAAAATAACAGCCAATCATATCAAGCGTTACATTTGAGCTGCAGCAAAGCGTCATGGCGAGCACATTATAGCCGTAGGCATACCAAAAGCCCACCGGATTATGCCAATCAAATGGTACATACTGCGCAAATGGTAACTCGTAGTCCGGCCGTAAGAGTGCACTCGTATAAGCCACTAATGCAGCACCCAAACTAAATCCAATATATCCCGAAAAAATACGTTTGAAGAAAAGCTGCTCAGTTTGCCAGAACTCGTATTCGGCTAGCGTCTGCAGCGCATAGATTTCATTGGTTTTTATTTCTTTAATAAAATTCTGTGCACCTTTTCGCATTAACCAAATACTTAAGATTTTGATTGACATAGTCAAAATTGTAATTGACATATACAGCACATTGCCAACCTGTTCCAGATCTTCCGATGTAAATGCTTCCACAAACATGAGCACCAGATACATAAACGAAAATGTTGCATGCAGCAGATAGCCATAATTTCGTTTTAGTATGCCTAACGCACCCGTTTCATTGTGCCACGACCAGAGTCCTAAGAAACGCATTACTTTAATAAGGTTACGTGTCGCTCCAATTCGATTCTCCGTCTTAAGTTCCATTTTGAGTTTTGAATGGAATCTAAATCGGAAATAAAGTGCGACTAAAGTTTATATAGTGTCCGAATCTAGAACAAATGCCAAGCAGCTACGAAATAATTAAGCAGAAAATCAATATAGTCGCTACACTATTTTGGTTTTGAGCTCAAAGCTCCAATTTACATGCTGTACAAAGTGTCTTCTCAATAAAATATTCCACTATTTGGTTTTGAAACCGAAATTTTGGCTCCAATTTGTTGTTTCGATAAACATTTAGCATTTTTATTCAACCCTGATTGCTTCAATAATATTTAAACTAATTAAAAATACTACTTAACTCTAAAATCCAATTATTGTAATTAAATGGAATGATTTTTGTCATAATATTTATAAAATATTTAATAGCGGAAATTATGCAGTCACGAAATGAAAAGCTAAAAGGGAAATTGTTGTAAAAAAAAAAAAAATGAAAAATAATTTTGTTTATTTAATTTTTGTCATTCATACTTAAAGGTTGAATTTGGTTTATGAAAAGTGTAGATTCTCTACATTTTATTCTTTTTAGCCCCATTTTAAGGAGTAAATTTCTTTGTAACATAATCTATGATAGTCCAAATAAAATAATTAAATTAGGTTATTAGGTTAGAAAAGACAATTTTTAGTTAATACCGTCATTAAAATTTTCTAATTATGTTTATATTAAGTCTAAGCCGACCCAGTCCAGTATACCTTGTAATACCTTGGCTCAGATGTCAAATATACATCAAACCTTTTTCCTGTTACTTGTCTTTAGAAACATAACCTAATCATTTTTAATGTCCGGCTTGGGTACAATAGACCCCTATGGATTCGCAATGCCCTATTACATGCTTAAATATATGCAACAATATAACGAATTATTTTGTAATGCTTATATAAGTTCCACCGACTATTTTCGAAACGTTTTACACTGGTCGGGCCAGGTATTTATACAAGATGAAAGAAATATATCATTTGGTTTAGAAAGATACTCTATCGTCATTTTATTCTCTATCAACCATCCGAACATAATTTTGTCGTCAGATTATTAGTTCCCGTAAGGAGAGCGGAACCTGTGAAGGATGTATCCGGTTCCTGGTGCAGAACTGAAAAAGAAAGGGCCGTAGCATTCGCCGAACTCCTCTACTGCTCTTTCTTCCTCTATAAGGTGCTCTCCAGAGGACGAGGATGACACTATCCGCTCCCTGGATTTTAAACCCTTCCTAATGTCTCTTCCCATCCCAGAGGTAGAACATGACGAACTCTTTGATGAAATAATAGCAGCTCAAGTCCTCCAAATGGAGCCATATGACGGTATCGACGTTCCAGCCATCAAAGCTCTACCGGTAATAGGGCTTTCCCTTCTCCTCAAACATGCGTCAACAAATGCTTCCAGCTAGAAAATATTCCCACCCAGTGGAAACGCGCCGAGGTGATACTGATCCGAAGACCTGGGAACCTGCAGCCAATCTTGCCTCTTATCGTCCGATTAGCTTATTGGCCGTACTCTTCAAAGTGGTTGAGAGACTACTTTTGCGAGAGTTCAACCAAGACTGGAAGAGGTCGGTTTGATACCACATCATCATTTTGGTTCAGGGAGTTGCATGGCACACCGAACAGTGCCATAGGATCGTTCACAAAACTCTGAAGCTCTTGAGGAAAAGGAATACTGCTCGGCTGCTAGATAGAAGGTCCACCATCAAACTAAGGGTCAAACTCCTCATTTACATTGCCATTCTTAAACCTATGTGGACTTATGGCATAGCACTCTGGGGCACTGCAAAGAGAAACAACAGGAAAAGAATCCTAGTCTTCCAAAACAAGGTTCTGCGCATTATTTTTAAGGCACACCCATTATTTTACAAATGCAGAAATCATCAGGTACTAGAAGTCCCTTCTAATCGTCAGGTGGCTAGGCTTACTAAGGCATAATCTGGTATAGGCTGGACAACCAGTCAACCCTCTGGCCTTAAACCTGTTGGATAACAGTACAACGACTCGGCGACTGAAGAGGTAGCACCCTGGATTTGCCTCACACTTATAACTATTAAATCCCCCTCCTCCTCCATCACCCCCACCCTTTAAAAATCGTTAAATCATGAGAAGCAAATTTGTGCTGAGTTCCTAAATTAATAATCCTGAAATTCCATTTTAACTACTTATGAAAGATTACTTTACCTTTATAACAATACAGAGAAAATTAGTTACTTAGTTTGAAATATTTTATTATGTGTTTTAATTTGAATTATTGTTACATAAAAAGTGCAGTTTCAAATATATTCGATTATTTCGCTTGTTTTTCATTCAATTGCGTCTTATTCCAAGAAAATTAAACCAGATTTCGCGTCGAAAAGTTTAAAGTACATTTTTAGCATTTAGAACTTTTAAAATATTTAATTTTTAGACATGTTTATCAAAACAGCAAAGAAGCTGTATGAGTTATTGATGGTCTGAAATAATAAATTTTTAAGTTTTATATTTTCTTGAGATTTTGCATTTAAGTTGCCAAACCTTAACGAAAATTGGTAGTCCAACTTCAAAAAAGTTGGCAGCACGAATCTTCATGGGACGCTTAAGAAATTCCATATAAATATTTAATATAATTCTTGTTTCCGGCGTAAAGTGTAGCCAATTTGTATTGTAGACCATATTTGTCAAACGATCGGAGTGCACTGTGATCTCATTGCCAAAGTAACAGGGCAAATATATTTGCAGCACCATAACGCTTACGAATTGTAGCATAGCCGCAAATTGACCAGGATTTGCTTTGATGCTAACATGTTGCAGGCGATAGCCACTAAAGCAGAGTATAAATGCGCTAAGCACAATTTGCGAAAGTACATAAGGCGACACAAGACGTTGACAAATTATGGAGATTCTTAAAAAAAAAAAAAATTAACAAATATTTTAATATAATAAAATCAATTAAATTCAAAACTCACTGCTGAACTCTTTTGTGTAATATAAAAATTTGCCGCAGCTTATCTTTGGCAAAACGCTCGTCACATTCTTTCAACGCTTCGATACGCATGCCAAGCAGACGATAGAGTAGCGCCAAATGAAACATAAAATAACAACCGATTACATCCAGCGTGGCATTGGCAATGCAGGTCAGCGTCATAGCCAGAATATTGTAGACATAGGCGTACCAATAACGATCTGGTCTACGCCATTCAAAGGGCACATAATAGGCAAAGGGTAACTCGTAATCCTGTATAATAAGCACACCAAGATAGGCGCTACAAACTACGCCAATACAAGCCATTATGTAGCTACCAAAGAGTCGCTTGAAAAATTTCTGTTCCTTGCGCCAGAATACGCATTCTTTGCGTGTTTGTAGCGCATAAATTTCATCTGTTTTCAGTTCTTCAATATATTGCCAGGCGACATAACGACGTTGCCAAATATTTAAGATTTTCACTATTAATGCAATTTCAGTCAAGGACATATAGAGCACCTGTCCTGCTTGTTCAAGATTTGTTGAAACGAATGCCTCCAGCCACATCAACGAAATAAATGTGAATGTAAGCGGCAAGTGTAGCAAATAGCTATAATATCGCTTCAACCATCCATAGGTGGCACTTTGCTCTTGATCCCAAGCCCAGATGCCAAAGTATCTTTGTGCTTTGAAAAGCAAACGTACTGCTTCAATACGATCTATCGGTATTATTCTCGAATTCATTGTGCCAAGAATGCGTGTCGAAGTAATCTTTAGAACAAATTTATAGCCGATTTTTTGAAAATGTGTCGCAATAGTTTAATTTAATTAAAAAGTTTAGCTATACATAGTGCCCTTTGGGTATTTAATAATACAAGGATAAACTTTATAGTCTCCTATAAATCGCTTTTATTTATATAATGAAGAATTTATTTCCTATAAATCGAATGGATAGATGTCAGTAGATTAATATTTTTCTTCATTTAGAAGAGCTTATGTTGAGGACAGAGGAGTAGGATAGCACATGCAAGCTTAGGATCAGATCAAAGATGTATGTAAACATTTTAGATTTAAATAATTAATTTGTTGTTGGAAGGCGGTGCAGACGGCAACGAAGACCTCGAATTATTTGTATTTTATTTTTATGATGAAACATTTAAATGTAATTTTGTGTAATTATAACATTAGTTATTCTGTCTTACGATGAAATATTTTGACTTTATTGAAATATTTGTTTGGTTTCTTAAGGTAGTATAATTTTACGTTTAATGAAGAAACGTTTGCTAGACAACATTAAAATAAAAAAAAAAAAAAGAAAAAAAAAAAATAAATAATTATTATTAAAAAAAATAAAAAAAAAAAAAAAAAAAAAAAAAAAAAAAAAAAAAAAAAAAATAAAAAAAAAAAAAATCGACTCGTCTCATCGAGATGACTAAGAATATAAATATTTTATGCGGTTAATATCTTTAAATGAGGTTCGATAGTCCTTGACCTGAGAAACTTTTACTTAGGTCAAGTCTATTTTTTACGTTCTTCTTTTCCAGATGTCCATGGAATACTTATTGTGGAATATTTCCGTTGAAAAATTATATTTAAAAAAATGTTATTTTTTTTTTTTAATTTTATTCCAGGTGGCGTTATTTACAATCTCATTGGACGCTCATTTCAGAGCATTTGGCGCTGTTAGCCGTTTTCATTGCTTTATGGGCCATTGGATTTATACAGCTTGGCGAAGCAGCGCTGCCGAAAACCGTGGTTATGCGCATCGCATTTCTTTTTGTAGGTGCACAAATTTCGGGTACATTGGTTTCTTTCGTGCATTTGCCCGATATGCTGGGCATGCTTTTTTTTTGGTGTGCTCTATACAAATGTTGGTTTGGCTGATTTTGAGGGTTATAATAAACTTGAATTATTTTTAAGGTAAATTTTTAAGAAAATATATTTTTTTTTTAAATAAATACAATTTTATTTTCTTCTTTTTTTCATTTAGAGAATTGGCGCTTATTAACATTATGCTACTGGCTG
Organism: Leucophenga varia; assembly: GCA_018903435.1. Lineage (NCBI taxonomy): Eukaryota > Metazoa > Arthropoda > Insecta > Diptera > Drosophilidae > Leucophenga > Leucophenga varia. Next base: position 3,595,441 of record JAEIFJ010001414.1, read on the forward strand.
GCCTCGGTCTGGATGGCAATGCATTTAAGCGTTTATGGTTCATGATTTTGCGTCTGACACTCATTCCGACAATCGCTGAAGTGATTGTTATAACAGTTTTAGCGCATTTTGCACTCGGTATGCCCTGGCTTTGGGGCATACTTTTGGGGGTAAGTTGCAAAGGTGCAAAAAAAAAAAAAAAAAAAAAAAAAAAAATTGCAAAATAGAACAGAAAATGAAATGAAGAAAACGTGTGCGGTTATGCACTGAAATCAGTTTTGCCTTTTAACATTTTGGCTGCACATAATGTTGCACATTAGTATCAGCATCAGCATCAGCTTGCCACCACCTTACCTTGGCGCCGCGTTGTGTCCATAATTAGATGCGCACGTTGTCGCGCTGTCATTAAGTGGCAAATATGCGCATTTTTGTGCATATTTTTGTGATTTTGTGCAATGGAAAATGCAAAAAACATTTTGCAGGCAGGCAGCAAAGTGGAATGTTTGTGAAGTGTTTTATGAATGAATCATTTTTTTTTTTTCAAGTGCGAAAATGCGCTCAGTTTGAATTGAGTTGCATGTGGCATAAAATCGTGCCTGCTTCTTTCACTTCATTCTTGTTGCATGTATTCGGTTTTATGCTGAAACAACCATCAGCAGCGTATGTCAAATAATGTTGATGATATCAACGAGCATGTTGCTGTGTTGATGACGATGATGCTTAACGTTATTACAATTTTTAATTTGATGCGCGGAAAAAGGTTTTTTTTTACGCTTAAATGACGCCTAATGCGGTTGCACAGTGCTTTGGAAGTTTTGAAAATAAAATTTTTGTTAACCTTTTTTTTTTTTTTGAATGAATTCTTTTATTGCAATCGAAATTCCATAATCAATCCAGAATATGTAACATTTCCGAATGCATACGCCTTTATGCTCCATTTTAGTACCAGAGAATTGCAAAACTCACACTTTCCTTGAGTCACTCAACTCCAGTAACTGAGCGGAATACAGCGTCGAATGAAAATCAACTCGTGCTGACGAATACGTTAATCGTGTGCAACGTACAGGCTTCCTCCTTAATGTTTTGCTCACGTTTTCTCACTCTGCCGAGCTAAGCATTGAATAAATTGAGCCTATTCTCAAGAGCGGCTCATTCGGCTCATTCACGATCATTGTAGAGCCGAACGAGCAAAAGTAAACTCAGCGAGCAAAACAAATGTACCAAAGTTGAGTGATTTTAACTTAAGTGTAAAAACATATGCGAGTGTTAGCTTGAGCGGTTGAGCCGAATGGGTTGATGATTCGGCTATTGTTCGTATATGAAAGTTCTTGCGCTCAACGGAAGCCGTTCTCTGTTTACTACAAGATTTATTTGAATATTTTTTTTTTTTGAGTATAATCGTAACACTGTGTTTCGCTTGGACTCGTTTTGTCTCGTCTAAATTATGCAGTTTAACATAATTAAATGCGTAAAGCAATTTATTAGGGCATTTTAATGGGTTAAGAGTCTCATTTAGTCGGTTTTTTTTATTAGAGAATGAAGGTCAGCAAAAAACATATTAAATAAATAATTAAATTTTATATAATGATTTATTTTTATTTTTTGTATTTTTTTAGACTCGTTATAACCGCAGTCTCGCCCAATGTAGTCGTTACGGTGATGCTAAAGCTGAAGGAAGAGCGTTTGGGTTTAAATGGCGGCATACATACGCTTATATATGCGATGACCACTTGCAATGATGTTGTTAGCATATTTCTTTTTGGTGTTATACTCGGTGTCATTTTCTCAACGGGTAAACGAAAACGAAGAAGTTATGTTGCGGAAGAAGAAGAAAATAATAATAAAGATTTTAATTAAATTATTGCAGGCTCACTGACACAGCAAATATTACAAGGACCGATTGGTATTGGTATTGGTGTTGTTTTTGGTTATCTATATGGCTTAATGCTACAATTTCTGCCATCACGAAATGCGGTAAGTGTTGTAATTTTAAATGCACAGAGTACAGAATGTATTGCATACTTGTGGGCGCAATGCAACATGACGCACACACACTTTACCAATACTTAAGCATTCAATCTGCGCATTAAATGACGCGTATGCATGTAGTTCAAGTGTGTGCTTGTGTGTGCTTGTGTGTGTGTGTGTCTATGCTCTTTGCATAAAAGATACTTACACGTTGCATTCTACAACGACAAGAATGACAACGTTGATGGTAACCTCGACTCGACTCGACTCGACGACAGCGCATACTGCAAGTTATGACTGCTGCATGCAGTTACAATCAGTTGCATTCTCATTCTCATTCCCTTTACTTAGCTTTCACTTAGCTTCTTCCGTGCTGTATATATGAGCACTATACACTTTGACTACTGTCGCTGGCATTGTTATGTTATGTTACAAACTCATTGCCGCAACTTACGCTGCTAATGGCGCGCATAATCAAACGCCATGGGTTGTCGTCGTTGCTATACGTACTCCATGAAAACTAACCCATATCTATGCTGTTAGTTGTCACCACCGCCGCCATTGGCATCGTCGCCAACTTCATCTTTACTGCTCATTGCTGCTGCAATTCTTTGTGAAAGCAACCCAGCCAAGTCATAACTTTTACTTGGCGTATTTTCGCTTCAAGAATTTGCGCCACATGTAGCCGTCGTAGCACTTGCAGCAAAGCACAACTCGACTTAAATTTTCACGCTGTGCAACCGCACATCCTTACATGCATGCAATTCAATGCTACTCGCATACTATATATCCTTTTGTTGTACAGCATGGATTGCCTTTGTCTGATATTGCTGCCGCTGCTGCTGCCATTGCTGCTGCTGCGTTTATTTTATTATTATGCGCTCTTGTAATTTTTCGCTTGTAAAGTTTTCGTGTACTTTCCGCTTTTTCTCTTTGTTTTTTTTTTCATTTTTTTTTTATTTTTTTTTATCTCAGATTGTTCTGTGGCGTTTTTAGTGTCATGACGCTGCTTGACAGTATTTTTCAATAAACTATTATGCAAAAGTTGAGTGGTGCTTCTTCTTGTGATTGTGCTACTGATGTTGTCACACTAGTTTGGCGCTTTGAACATTTTACAAGTAAATCATTTAATAACATCGCGCTTCGTTTTACTTTATTTTTAAACCTTAAATTACTTAAGTCATGTAAACCGCTGCAAAGGTGTATCAATCGTTAAAATGAAATGAAAAATAAAAAGCAAAAGCTTTCACTTAAATAACCGTCACTCGATGATTGAAGTATCTTTTCTTAAATGAATATATGGTTTCGGTTTAAATGTACTCTGCTGTGAAAATAATCGGCTATAAGAAGAGTTTTTACCATATTTGAAACAAATCGCTTCATAAATAATTCGTATTCTGTATTGAAAATAGTAAAAATGTTTCTATGTCCGCTATGGACTTTGAAACTATCCAACCGTTGAGTCCCAAACCGGTTTCATTTGAAAAGCAATAATGCAAGTGTATTAAAATTCTACAAAAACAATGCATTAGGCACATTCGGTATGTTTAAAAAGTCGATTTTCAAACTTTACAATACAAAAATGGTTTCCTTTTTATGATTTTTTTATTATATATCCCCAAAAGAGACTCGCTGCAATCGAAAAAATAAAATCAAACAAGGAAAAACGTTAACTTCGGTGGAACCGAAGCTTAAATACCCGCCACACGAATCTTTGAATAGTTTGTGCGATCATCAGTGGCCTATACACATTTATAAATGTACTTTTTCATACAAAAGTTCGGGAATAATCGGTAAGTTTGTAAAGTTGGGGGCTATACATAAAAATGGGCGTGGTACGTTAGTTTTGACATTAGAAGACATTTGAAGTATTTTTACCCAATTTGGATACAAATAACCTAAAAAAAGGGTAATTTTGTAATTTTCATACAAATAACCTAAAAAAAAGGTAATTTTGTATGGGGGCTATACCTAAAAATGGGCGTGGCACTTTCATTTCCATACTTGTTATAGTCGTTCGAGAGAAAAGCTTAAGTTCTAAATTTCAGCTTAATATCTTTTAAACTGACCAAATAAACTGCGAAGAAACAAACAGACGGACGGACGGACGGACAGACGGACATGGCTAGATCGATTCGTCTCGTCGAGCTGATCAAGAATATATATACTTTATGGGGTCTCAGATGCCTCCTTTAATGCGTTACAAACTTTCAGACAAATTGAATATACCCTTCACACTATGTGTGGCGGGTATAAAAACAAGTGAAGAAACAGCTGATTGCAGCGTTCTCCATTTTGGGCGCGCTAGTATTTTTTTAGTATATTTTATGTTAGCTCCAACATAGTTGCACTGTAATAAAAAAATAATAATAAAAAAAGGTAAAAATGCCATCGAAAAAAACTGCAATTGAAAAACTGCAATTGGGAAAAGAGCCGAAACCGCAGTCAAATCGTCCGCAATAATGTATGTAGTAGCACACGTGGGGTATCCGAGGGCAAAATATAAAAACTCAAAAAATGACGGTATGGGGGCTATATGGTATAATTTTCCCACCTCAATCATGGGCCATTTTCAGAAAATGGGTTGCTATTAGAAGAGTTTTTACTGTATTCGACCTGAATCAATGGTATGGTGGGTACCCCTTAAAATGGGTCTAGAGAAAAATCGTTTGCAAAAGCACGCTTGACGGCTTAGTAGAGTCTAAGTTTCAAATATGGTGGCCCTCCCTCTTATAGATTCCGAGATAACTCTCTCATACGGCAGACAGCAGGACGGAAGGACAGATAGACAGACATAGCTAGTTCGACTACCCTTTCAAATGCTGAGTAAGAATATATTTTATACTTTATAGGGTCTATCTTTCTTGCCTCTTTCTGTCTGTTGCCTACATTCGCACAAACCAAATGGGCATGGTACTTTGATTTTAACACTTGAACTCTTTAGGGTTGAGAAGAGCTTAAGTTTCGACTTTCAATTCAATATCTTTCAAATTGAGCGCCTAACTACACGTGTAACTACAGACAGAAAGATGGACAGATGGACATGGCTATATCGGCTTGTCTCGTTGAGCTGATTACATAGGGCTGCAAAATTTACTTTTTTTTTAAATTTGATTGTATTTGAACCAGACGTAATGGGTACTTTTGGATCGGATCAGAAACGTGTTCAGCACGTTTAAAAATACATCGGAAACCGTTCCCATATCGAAAAAGGACATTGTTGCCCTGTGTCCAAATGGTTAACCTTATTCCAAACGTGTTTTTGCTCCATTTTAATCGTTGTCGAAAGATAGATTCATCACCACGCACCAAAGAGTGTGGGACAGTCAAATTAATAGTTTTCTCCTGGTGAACGTGTATCAAAAAAGATACTGTTTGGTGTCTCTTGTACAGCAGGTCGTTTAATTTTAAGCTTGAGAATGAAACAAATAATTGGTAAAATGATGGATTAGATATATGCAAACTAAAAATTCATGAAAATTACTTTATTTTTTTCTTTATAAAACTTTGAATTCAAAAAAATATTTATTTATTTAAGATTTTTCCAGTACACTCCTTGCTCTTTACTAAATACAAATGTAGATATACTCTACAGAAAAAAATGAAACGAAAGCTAAAGTGCCAAAATTCAATTTAGTGCACAACACAAACACGCACATCGCATAGCAATAGCCTCGGGTCTATGCCTTTGTGCATCACTCGAATGTCTTGCCAAATGCACACAAATCAAATGCGCGAAAATGGCACAAGCGATTTGAAGCAATTTCATACTTTGAAGAGCAGAGCAGGAGCGAGCGAGCGAGCGAGCGTCTTGAAAGCGAAAAGATTTATTATTTGATTTGTTGGATTTATGCATTCTCAACATTTTTGTCTACTTTTGAACGTAGTAGAACTACTTTTGCCATGAACACTTGCTAAGCCTTGCCAGCAACACACTTGTACGAGTTTGCTGCTTTTCATAGCATCAAATGCAGCGAAACGCAAAGCAATGCAAAGAAAAGCAATCGTCTCGTCTACTTCAATTTCGTTTGGATGTGCGCTTTTCACATAAACTCAAGGACTATTATCCGCACAGGAGTTAACGCCATAACGTACAAAAGCAGAAAGAAAAAGAGAGAAGGAGAGAGAGAGAGCAAAGTGAAAAACATTTACACCCAAAAGAAAATCCAATTGCAAACGATTTGCGGTCATGCAAAAGGATCTTAAAATACAAACACAAAAGCGAGCATCAACGCGCATGAAAATGAAAATCAAACGAAGAAAGCTAAACAAGGAAGAAAGAGTACCAAAAAACTAAAATAAAAAAAAATAAACGTTTGAAAGAATTTCACTGCAAATTTGCGTAAAACGAGTTACAAATTAAGTTTATTGTTCGAAAAAAAAAGAATCTACGAAATTGAATCGCACACATGCAAAACACACACAAACAAACACATTCATACAGAACAAGGACTTTTATAAAAGTTCACAGTTCCATGGTAGCTCTAAAACTTTACAAGATACAAAAATAATCAATCTTTTGCTGAAATTACTGAGCGAAACTCAGAGACAATTGCTTCCAGAGAAGTTCCATACTAATTGAATGTATCCATTGTATTAAATTATGGCACATTTAAAAAATGTATAAACTCCTTAAACTTTTCAAACACATCTTGTACGCACTTAGTATGCACTAAAAAAACTCGTTGAATGGAAAAAATTGCCGAAATTATTTGTAAAGAATGAAAACACAAATTAAAAGATTCTTATCGACATCAACACAAAACTAAACTCGATGAGTGTAAAATGCAGCGTGATATGCCTTGCAGCAAATGAAAATCGAGCTAAACAAGTGCAGCAGTACAAAATGCTCACATGTGTGTGTGTGTGTGTGTGAAAAGCCCTTTTGTATTAAAAAAAAAAAATAAATCGGTTAGAAAAATAAAGGAAAAAAAAAATGTTTTTTTGCAGTTATGCTTTCGAGTATTTTCGAGAATTTTATCAGACCAAAATCTGATGTCAACCATTTAGATAGACAGCACAGAAAACTACAATTTTTATTAAGGTTAGAATGCAACAGAAAGAGAGAAAAAATATAGAAAAAAAAAAAACAAGATAAAACGTATGGAACAATATGACCCTAGTTTATACTCTAGGTTGGGGCTAATATGGGAAGTATATGCTTTTACTTTGAAGCTAAAAATAAAGAAATTAAGATGATTTTCTTTAAAAAAAAACCATTAAGTGGGTAGTAAATTTGGACTATTTAGTGGATTATTTGGGAACTAGATCGTTTGATATGCTCTACATATAAGCGCCAACATATTATTTTTTCTCGAATTCGTCTTAGATAAAATCTAAGACATCAGTTTACCCTGACATACTATCCGTCGAAGTAACATTTTGATACCGTACCTCGTGAGCTCTAATATTTTTTTTTTTTTTGCATTTTAGTTTGGATAATCGGCGGGTGCTACCCAGTACTGCTATTTTAGCTTTTTTTTTTCTCTTTCCAAAGTATGTTGCAGTCTAGTATAAAAACAAACTAAAAAATACCAGTTTTGTTTTTGATTCAAAGAGTTCGAAATATTATAGGATTTGTATAAAAACATATAATAAAAATAACTGAATGTGCCTAATGCACTGCTTAAGTGGTGTTTTACTTTACTTGCTTTTTTACCTTTAGAATAAAACCGGTTTGGGACTAATCGGTTTGATGGTTTGAACGTCCATAGCGGACATAGAATATTTTTACTATTTTCTCAACATATATAGAGTATATTTATAGATATATAGATAGATTATCGGGTAAAAAAATTATTACCTGGGTCCCCAATTGAGTCTGAACGATATGTAACCCACTCATTCGAAATTTTGTCCGTTTTTGATATTTGAAAGCTCCCAATATCGTGTATAAGTCAAGTTATCTGTCCCATAAGTTTTTCCCATTAAATGCTTTGCAGTTATAAGTTCCTTTTAAAATTTTTCAAAAATCGCTTAATCGATTTAATAATGTTTTCGTCTGTCTGTCTGTCTTTTCTGTCTCTCCATCACTTTAGTACACTCAAACTATAAAAGATTTGGTTAAACTAAACTCAACATTTCCATTTAATTCTTGTTTACTTACATTTCACTCCAACACTTGCTAAATCACTTTATTTTCATTTCCATTTTTTTTTTTTTTTTTACTATTTTCAGGCCTATGTCAATGGATTGCGTTTCGTTTTAACTATCTTGGGCGGCTGCATTGCGGTGATGGGCAGCCGTGCCATTGGCTATACTTCGGCAGGCGCTTTGGGCTGTGTTACAATTGCCTTCATTGCGGGTATCGGCTGGAAACGAGATGTACGAAAGCTCTCAGAAGAGCAATTGCAAGCGCATCAAACTGTAAGTTTTTTTATTTTGTCATTTTTTTTTTTTTGTACTTTTTTTTGCAGACGATGTTTTTGTACATATTTTTTTTTTTGCTATCTACGCTTTTACTTTGATCAATTGAAATACTCTACGCTCGATTTTTTTTTTTTTTGTTTCTCTTAAGTACAACGATATAAAAAGTGTAAACCGTGTAGCGTGTATAGAAGAAATGCAATGGGTCGTAGTGCTTTTCGATTTCTACTTAATAGAGTTGTTTTTTTTTTTCGGTTGTTTGGCTTTGGTTTGAGCTGTTTTGACTTTTATGCACACCCAAAATGTGCAATTCACAAAAATAGCCAATCTACTACGAATTTTTCATTTTTTTTTTTTCGCAGAGCTCTTTCATTGGTTTCATCGTTGAGCCTTCTCTACTAGGTTGGTTGGCTATTAGGATAGTTTGTTACTCTAGTCACTATGAATTGTTTTGTTAGTCAATCGTTCACTTGTTTCACTCCAGACACACTCATTTCATGCGTTTAGTTATTTGTCTGGGATTTTGTTAGCAATTTGTGACAGCATGTCCTGTATGTCCTTTTACTCTGATTGTAAGTGTCTTTTAGACAGTTACACATACACATACACATACATACAAACATCATAGTTTATGCTTATAGCACTTTTTACACTATTTCTTCATTCTTTTCGATATGACATACTGTTTGCCTCTTTTGGCTTTTGTTCGCTGCTCATGTTTTTGTGTTATTTTACGTAAGTGTTTCTTGTTTTTTTTTTTTTTTTTTTTCGTTGTGAGCAGTGCTTTATGTTTTGATTTTTTTTTTCTTTATGTTTTTCTTGTTCTTTATGTCCTAGCTTGGGCTGCTTTGTAAGCCGATTGTGTTGCTTTGATGTATCCGAAGTAGATTTTAAGGCAAAAAGTCAAATGCATTACGTGAGTTTGATGATAAACCGTATTTGTCTTTGTTATTATCCTTTTACATTACGTTGTATAACATTGTTTTTTTTTCTTTGTATTTTAGCATTTGCCATATTTAAATTTGTGTCTTTTGAATGTTTTGTAATTGCTTTCTGAATAGAAATGCAGCATATTGCAAAGCATTCAAGATTGTTTCGACTCATGTTCAAATGTAATAAAAAAAAATTGATAAAAAATATATGTTAGGTCACCCTATGGGCACCGGGTTTAATGTCGGAATTTTCCTTAAACACGTTAAACATATTTTTCAACGATTTTTAAAATTTAGTATTAAGTCTCTAGATCTACTCATTCCAAAGATATAGCTTTTCCGGTTTCAAAGTTCCATTAGGCGAAAGGTTAACATTTTCAAAAAATAGCGTCTTAAGGCTCATCTTTGTAGTAAAATTATAAAAAAAAAAAATATTTTTTAAACTTTTTTTTTGTATTAAATTATTGGTTAAATCTGTTAATTAAGTAAAAAATTAATTCATTGATCCTTTCAGGGTCTCAGACTCTGTGAAAATTTTTAGAAAGATCGGTTTATAAATCTGGGCTCCTATAAAGCACAAAAATACATAAAAACTCACATTCATTTTTAAATATATAGAAGAAGAAGATGAAGATTATTAGATTATTTGAGCCAGAATGGATTAATTTGTTCTGGAATATCAAAAGGGGTACTTAATGCTACAACTTTTTCATACAGAAATTGACTTTCTTATGGACTTGTAAATTAATTTAGATTCAGATCATACTTTTTTTTTAAGCTGAATTTTTTTCACCTTTTTTTTTAATTGAAAAATGTTTTCAAAATTAGGTTTAAGATTAGGAAAAATTGATTTTGTAGAACACAAATGTATTCTCAGCTGACTGCCAGTTCGTTAGTTTTTGTCATCTGAAACTCGTGTGTACTCTAGATGTGCTATTAGCTGCCAAATTCGAAAGGGTTTGGAATGAGTTGGCAGGGTATTGCAAATTATAATTGATTCTAAGCAATTGAATATAGTCTTTTCTTCGCTTACCTTTTTATGCTTACTTTTTTTTCATGCTCTAATTTCATTGTTGTAGTTTTTTTTTTTTTTTTTTTTTTTTTTTCGTATTTTCACTTAAAACTAATTTTTTTTTCATTGTATTTTTACAGGCGAATGTCCCAAAGCGTTTGGATTTGCTGTGGAAATTCCTGAAGCCAGTCTCATTTGCGCTCATCGGTAAAGAAATTAATTTTGCTGTACTGGATGGCAAGGTGGTCGGCTATGGAGCTTTGCTCGTGTTACTCGGAAGTTTGGTAATTAAAATGACTTCTCTAGCGTTTCTATTGTTTTTGGCAGAAAATTTTCTTTTTTTGTTTGTTTTTTTTTGTTCTATGTTCGCGGCTACGAAAAACATTTGCAAACAAGTTTATTCTGTTTGTTTTTCGTCGCAGCGGTTTGTTTTTGTTCGGTGTTTCGGTCAGTTGGTCGGTCTGTCGTTCGGTCGGCACAGTTGGCAGCACCGGAACACACACACACACACACACAGAGAACAAAAAACTATAAATTAAATTGTTATTTGCTGCAATGCAAATGTTACCTGCGCATATGAATAAAGATACAATTCCATTTCTTTTTTTTTTTTTCTTTCTTTCTTTCTTTCATTTATTTGCAGTTTCGTTTGGCTTTTGCATATTTATCCACATATGGCGGAAATCTGTCGAGAAAAGAACGTGCCTACATTACAATTTCCGGTTTTCCCAAAGCAACTGTCCAAGTAAGTTTCCGTTCGCGTGTCATGGCGGTCGTTTGACTTTGTTATTGTTTTTTGTTGTTTTTGTTGCTGCTGCTTTTCGAGTTTTGTAGAAAACTTTTTATTTTCGGTTAAATTTTGGAGTTTTTTGGTTGCGTTTTTTGGCTTTTCACTTGTACAACTTTTTTTCCAGTTTTGCTGACATTTTTTTTTGTTGGCATTGGCCCGCACATTGTTCACAGTTTAACCGCAAGCGTTGAGCGTTGTTTTGTTTATGTCCTGCCGCTTAAAAAAAAAAAAAAAAAAAAAAACAAAGTCCTTCTTAGAACATTGCCACTTGTGTCTGTGGTTTTGTGCTAAAATTTAAATGTTACAGTGGCTTACTTATTTTCATGCAACACCAGAAAGCATAAACCGTCTCAGTCTTCCGCTTGCTTCCCCTAAATATTTTATACCTAAATTTTTTGTTGTGCATTTTTGTTTTTTTTTCGATTTGGCTACAATGGCAATTGCAGCTGTCGCGTAACATAATGCATGGTCCGTATTGTCCTTGTGTTTTTTTTGTTGTTGCTCTCATCCAAGGAGATTTGAATTTTTTGAGTCACATGTGTTGCTTTGTTTTGCGGTTTGTTCGCTGTTAAGTCGGTAATTCTTTAAAGTTTTTATTTATTAATTTTTTTTTTTTAAATACTCTTCATGCACAATGTGAAAAGTGTATTGTTGCCATAATAAATTAAGTTTGTTATAGTTCGAATAATGAAATACTATGTATAAGTCTTTTTTTACCTGTTCTTCTGTACGTTAAATTTTTTTGTGTCTCAAATTTTTTAAGTTTTTTTGGATAGTTTGATTCATACTAACAACTGAGATGAATATGAATTTTTTATGTTGCAACTATGAATCGTAAAGAGTGTAAAAACTTCGGTTATTTTAAAATTAATATTATTTTTTTTTATTTTTTGCCAAATATGTGGTTTGCTCACAGCTGTTTAAATATTTTTTCCAAGTCTGTTTCATATTTCAGTGCAAAATTTAATTAAATTGTACTCATCTTAATTATGTTGTGAATTAAAGCCATATGCAGACTAAGACATTTTCTGTATAAGAATGAACACACAATTATTTTATTTTTGACATTAAATTTTCTCTAACATTGAGAAAAATTTGTTTAATTTTACGAAAAAAATAATGTTTGACATATATTTTAATGGAAGTCATCGGCTTTTTTTTTCATTTAATTTTTTTTCCTTTCAATGGAGATGTTCCAGTACTCTGCCCAGAAGTGTTTACATTATTATACCCATTACACAAAGTCAATAAATAGAAGCCGATTGTGACTTCGGAAAGTGTTCTTTACAAGATTGGCTCCTAGTTCCTTATATAATTCGCCATTTTGATCGTCATTTAAATTGTCTAACCCCGTACATAACCTAGTTCAAACACTTTTATTTTATTTAATCTAGAAACTTTAAATTTGGTAGGGACTGCTTCATTGAGGATTTCAATAAAATTTCTACAAACAGGTATGATGCAATAATATCAATTATTCAGCCGCTCTCTCTTTCTAATTTGCTAACAAATTTTGTTGAGTATGCATGTTATGGTGAATTTATATAATTTCAACATAACTATAAATGTCAATTTTTCTGCATCTTGATTTATATAAAAATAAATATTTTTTAAAAGCACCAAAGCACAACGAAGCTAATGTACTAGAAAATATGCAGGGGTGTTAGGGAAACCTCTAGTAAATTTGGTTAGTTTGTAAATCTTTGAAATAAAATTTAGGTGTCACAGAACTTCGACAAATTTCATTGTTCGAAGACGGTTTTGCAAATATCTGTTTCTCTTTGTCAAAATTTATCATACTCTTTTCTCCTGTAGTGGTGAAATTATATATAACTCACCACAAGCTAAATTGTCATATTTATCAGAGTATAATTGCATACATGTGACATTTTCAAATCTCTTCTAAAATTCAATGGAATAATAAATATTATTCGCAATTAGTTCAAACTATATTTATAGAAATAATAAAAATATGTTGTATATTTTATTTGTTTTGAAATTTTGTTATAAATTTGTATCTAATCGTAATGCATTGAATAAGATTAACGTGCTATTTCAAGTCTGGGGAATATGGGTTTCCATGTTCATTGGCCACTTTTCTTTATCTGAAAGTTGCTAAACAGAATAATGGAAATGGTTTGGCTTTTTGGTTTTTAGTTAATGGTGATATCATAATCCAGAGTTTCATGACTCCTTTCTTAGATACACATATACAAGTACTTATAGGGCTGTTCATGTTTTTTTTTTTTAAGTATTAAAGTATTAAATTTTAATTTGTATTAAAAATAGTTTACTATGAATTAATATTTATTTTTCTATGAAAGATGAATGTGAATAGCTCACAACATTTTCTGCATTATACATTTTCTGCAATAATAAAAAAAATAAAAAACTATAGCAAAAATGTAATTTAAATCTTGTTAATGAAATGCTAGAGGCATTAATTTTTTTATGCAGCGTAAGCACTCAAATCCAAATGTGCTGAACTTTAAAGCAGCTTTATGTACTTTTATACTTTCAAAAGCAAAAACAAAGAACAACAGCAAAATGGTTACCATAGCAAATGCAGCACAACAACAACAACAACAACGAAAACACTAACAAAGCTAATAGCGAAAAAAAGTAAAATGGCGAAAGAACATCAGCCATCAACCGGATATTGTGCAATGCATAATCATAAACATTCCATTCAGTGTATTCGTCATTGCGTCGCATTGTTGTTGTTGTTGGTTGTCCATGTCCATGTAACTTCTCTCTTACTTAACGAAATGTTATACTAATTTGTTTCTTTCTCTTTTTCAGGCTGCTTTGGGTCCGATTGCATTAGACATGGCTCGTTCAAAGCTTAGCGATGAAACAACGCTTGGACTTGCAAGCAGTGTACTTGTCATCTCAGTGCTTGCCATTATCTTTACAGCGCCGCTGGGCGCATTTCTGATGTTACGTTTGGCGCCATTCTGGCTTAAACGTACCGATCCGGACGTAGAGTCCAGTGTGGAGCATGCTACGGAAAATGGAGTAACAGCAACAACAACAACAACAACAACATTTGATGTGCAAAATGTGACGAATGCGTCGAAACGCACATAAAACGCGACAACAAAAAGGAACAATTACAAAACAAAACGATAGAGTATAAACGCGAAAGATACAGTGTGCGATAAAAGTATAATACTAAACTCTATGCTGCTTAGTTGCACATTGGTCATTTGTTCTGTTCTGTTTTATGTGCAATAATGATGAATGTGTTTGAATGAATAAATGAATGAATGAGTGAACCTACGCTCGCCACTAAGTACCCAATACAAAATTCAAAATATCTACGCTTACTCTTCTTGCTTTGCTCTTTGTGCACAGTGCGTCCTGTTACTATTATTGTCATTCGTCTATCTAATTAAGTGTCTGCTTTTGTTTATTAATCCTATAATGAACATCGTTCCGTCACAGGCATTTCATCTTTTACGCATTTATGTACACCACAATTATTTTCGCAAATATTTCACATTATTGAGGTATCTACTTGTATGTATCTGTAGCTAACTGTCGAGTATATATATCCAAAAACTCTTTGTTTTCATTGCTACTTTTTGAGTTTTGTGTGCCTGTATTTGGATCCTTTTTATGTTCTGCACAATTACAGCTTCTCCTAAAAATAGACGATAAGCGCGTTACGACGCTGAAAGCGTAGCATTTTTTTTGTTTTGTTTTATTTTAATTTGAAAAGTTACTTAATTTTATGCTAGTTAAGATTTTATTTCTTAAATTTTATTTTACTCTGTTAAAATATATTTTCAAAAGCAAAAATAATTAATAAATAAAAAAAATGTATTTAGTTTAAATGAAAATTTAATTTTATTATTTAAATTTTCAAATATTAAGCAGAGCTCACATTTTACAGTTCCGATACACTTTCGCACCATAAAGACCAAAATCCATATACAAGATATGTATGTGCACCTATAAAAGAGTGTAACAACTTTTTTTAATGCAGCGCACGTTACCACTACTGAGAAGAAAGTTTGCAGATACATCCAAATTTTTTATTTTCCAAAAGACTCTTTTGCAGAATTGTACGCTTGAAAGTTAAAATGTTCCCAGACCCATCTCCCTACTTTATAATTTTTGAATATTTACGTTTAATATATTTTCATTTTAATTTATGAAATATTAAAAAAAATAAAATAAAACAAATTAAAAACATATTCCATATTTTTATATTAAATTCGTGCAAACAGAGATCTGTTTTCTTTTGCTTACTTTTTTATCACCAACCCAAACAAATCAATTTTGACAAATATATAGACCGAGTGTATAAGGGTGTCCCAGAATTGACGCAAGTCCCAGAATTAACGCAAGATTTGCAATAAAGTGCTGGCAACCCCTAACCAAATTCTATCGTTGAATCGCTTTTTTTCTACTTGATCTAAACTTTTCAGCTGTCAAATTGTTAATTTTCAGTGTTGCCAGCACTTTACTTTCGTTTTTGGGACACCCTTTAAATATGCCTGTATGTGTATATCCGCCTATGCCAATTCTTTTGACTTTGTTGAGCTTTACAGGTAATTTTAGAAACTTTTATTTTTACATTTTATTAGCAATGAATGAAAAAAGCAATTGAAATGAAACTTTGCTTACACAGTTAATTTAAAATTTTTTCCCAAGAATTCTATTTCATTTCGGACAAACAAATTTTATGTTTATTTGTTTGTTTCTTATATTTTATTTTATTTTTATTTTGTTGAAAAGATATTTTTACGTAATTTATTTAAAATTGTCAAAGTTTTCAAATCCGCATGGATTAGTTGCAGTCAAGCGAAGAAATGAATGAAAAAAATACGCAGCGATTTAATAAAATAGAAAATTTATTCAAAAACGAAAATAGAAAAAAAAAAAAAAAAAATTGAAAATTTTTGTTAATGAATTTATTTGCTGCATGCAATTATGATTGGATTTGCTATTAAGCTTTGCTAAACTTTTGCTAATTGGTTTTCGAAATTAATTTGCTGTGATTAACAAAAGATTAGCGTGCGCGCGAAAAAGGACATTGAATGCGGCAAAATTTGTTTTCGAATTGTTTTTTTTTAATAGTTTAAAAGTTTTCGAAAAGAAATACTTTTAAGCACAAAGAAAATATAAAATGGAGAAAAATTAGAAAAACATTTAATTAATTCTACAAGTAATTGCTTGAAGGATAACAATAGCTAAACAAATGTATGCTGACAAGAATTCTTATATACAAATATATTATTTGTATTGTATATACAGGGTCATTCAATAAGGGAAAAGGAAACTAGCATTGAGCTTGGCTTGCTTGTGGAGTATAAGCTTTGAGAATTGTTGGCAAAAAGCGTGATTTTTGAATCGCAGTGTGCTTAGCGACTGCGAATTGAAAATCACAGTGACTGCAAACAGTGACTAAATCACAATACGCGAAAAAAGTAAATAGCGACTATTGAACCGGTTTAAAGTGATTGGCACATCGATACCATCGAATTTGTACAGTTTCGGTGTTCAAGTGAATAAGAACGATTTGCGAAAAGTGATAAAGGCAACAATCACTGTTAAATGAACAGCTTCAAGTTCGCCAAGAGCGATACTTAAAATCGCCGATAACTGAACATGTTCACTGAAGAACAAGAAAATTGCAAATCACTATATTCAGTCGCAGTGCGACGTTGTGATTTTAAATTTTAAAATCACTGTGAAAAAATCACCGATATAGATTTTTTGCAACACTTGGTTGGTTGGTTGGTTCTATTTTATGCGTATCTATTAATACTGATAAACTGTCATTTAAAGGACCCTTTATACACATGTATTGTACTAAAAGAATGGCAACTCGGCACAACGACAAAAAAAAAAAAAAAAACAATTTCCCATTAAAAATTCTCATTTAGTTGGTGCAATTATTTATGCAGCAATTTTAATATCACTAATTTACCTTTAATTTTCCAACTTTCTCTTTATATTTCTTTTGCTATCTCTTTTCGATTCGTTGCTTGCATAAATTTTCTTCAGCCCAAAGAAAAGCATTAACACAAGTGCAGCGTGGCATGAAAAATTTAAAAAAAATGTAAAAAAAATGGAAGCGAATAAAAAATATATAGTGGAAATAATAATGAAATGAAAGAAATATGCACTGTGATAAACGCTTCATTCAGAAAATGCATTCAACCTGCACGCAAAAGTCAGGCAGTGTAGGATAGTATATATCTGAAAGGGGGCGGGGGGAGTGGAATGGACCTGTATTGTACGAGAGTTATTATGCAAAAGCAGACCGACCAAACTAAACTAAGCAACGTATTTAAATGCAGTCAACGATGAACGAATGAATGAACGAACGAACCATTCATCGAGGACGAAGAGTGAGAATGGAAAATGCGAATAAACGAATGAACGAATAAACGAGCCAAGGATGCCTTGAATGCTGTCGGCGGTTTCAAGCAATGTCCTACAATCAGTTTTCAATTAAATGCCATTTTCATTTACCACTCTCTGCTACTTATACTATAAACTATATAGAATATATTCAACGACAACGATGACGACGACGACGACTGATGATGCTGCCGACGACGCTGCAGGCTCAAATCGTGTAAATTGCAGAAAACAAAGGACCTGCGACCAGCATAAACAGTGCTGAAAAATCAAGAGAATGTAAGAAACCGCAGCAATTAAAGAAAATTTCCTATTAACATAAAAAGTAATAAGCGTTTTTTGCATTTTCGCGTTTTATCCTAGAAGCAGAACGCGTTGCATTCATTTTCAATGCGCATATTGCGTATACGCACTGTAAAATTCGTTTTCCTATTTCGTTGTTGTTGTTGTAATTTCAATTAAAAACGCATAAATGTTAATTATCGCTGTTGATTATGTTGTCAATGATTATGTTGATGATGATATACAATAGTTCGAGTGTAATTTGTTGTTTTGGTTATTTCTAGTTTGCTAAACATTTTTTATTTTTTTTTTTTTTTGTTAATTATGTTCTTAATGTCATACGCAGACCGCATTCGTTTTTTGAAATTGTAATTTTGCTTAATGTTGAAGTGTTTGTTTGCTGTTGCGCGCAGTTGACTGAATAGTAGCATTTTTGACGCCATTTTGTATCAGTTGCATGGCTGTTGCTGTTTTGTTGTTGTTATTTTTGTGGCTTTATTGCAAGTTCATAGTTCATAATTATATTGTTTGACATTTCATAAAAATGCATTTAATTTTTGTGGCTTTTAATTGCCTCAAATTAAAATTAGTTGGCATAGTTTTAATTTGTTTTTGACATAGAAGCAAATTTTTAGGAGAGTTGTTTTAAATGTTTGCAAAACAGATTAAAAATTATATTTTTATGCTTACCATGGGCTGCAAAGTCTGTACATATATACAATTTACTGGGGAATTAATAAATATAAGAAATATTGTATACGATTGTAGTAGTCCTAGTTTTTGATAGCAACTTAAGGTTGAACTTGAGTAAGCCAATGGAAACGTAAGCGGTTTGGTATCTTAGCACTAAAATGCATACTTTAGATCATTTTTAGGTATCCACTCGTAAATATTATAATATCGGTTATGGACTAAATATAATTTTAGTATTATACCATATGTTTACAATTACATGCTATGCCGTAGTTTTATTTTTTTGTTGTTGTTTGGAGTCTAATAGCGAAAAATTGAAAATTGTATCGTTTTAATAATTGCGGTGTCAATTAGCATCAACTTTTTTGGCTGCGTTTAATTAATATTTTGTGATTTTCGGGCATGCAAAACAAGCAATTTCAAAGCAGAATAAATAAATCGAAATAGCAATGCCCAAATGGGAGTAAATTGATAGTGTGGAAAGTTTTTAACGCATTACAGGGGTTACCCCTAATATACCCCTAGTATACTAGTATCAATAGGGTATATTGTTGATCAGTGCCACAAGACGAGTCGATCTAGCCATGTTCGACTGTCTATCAATCAGGGTTCACCTAGACAGAGACAGAGTCTGGTACCACGGGCAGCCAGAAGACCCTGTCTCTTTTGGATACGGCCCATTTGGGAGTATCGTGTGCTTTATACCCAAAATCGCGTGTAGAGCCGAATGGCTCGATCGTGGCGTAGCGAATTCAATCGGCCCTTACCGACTGTTTGTAGATATCAGACAGGCACCGAGATTTTAGATAGTCCTCACACTTCACCAAGAGTACATGTACAATACCAATACCAGCATGGCTTTGAATTTGGTACCAGATGCGGACGCTCTCTGGAATGCATGTTGGCGTACACCAACCCCTGATAATACCTAGGGGTCCCTTGGGACTAAATCGACAAAGACAGTCAACCACGTAAAACACAGCGGCATTTGTCTATCAATCTGTCTGTCCGTGATTTATTCGGAGAGTTCTGGAGATGATTGGCTGAAATTTGAAACTAAAGCTTTTCCCGTCAACGACTAAGTTAAGTTCTAATATGAAAGTACCACGTCCGTATTTAGCTATAGCCGTAAAAACACTTCTAATATTATATTTAGGATCGGAACTCTTTAATATATAATATAGCACTATGCAAACTCACCTCTCATTTTCTGATGTAAATGCAAGAAATTTTGTTGGATTGTTTGGGCTGTATCAGACTATTGACCCTCACTAATACCATTTCGAAGTTTTATCTAAGCCACTTCAGATCACACATAAACTATTTAAACTATTTCGCCAAGCTAACACATAGTTTGAAACAGGTAAATTCAGTTAGTCGGAGAAGCATCTTAGACCCTATAAAGTATTAATATTATTGATCACGATTTTAAAAATATAAAGATCAATCTACGTCAAATGATGTTGGCAGTTATATAAGCTTCGGTCCAATCGAAGTTAACTTTTTTTCTTGTTCCTTGTTTCTTTTAGATCTGTATTTCATCTTGTTCCACTCTCGAAACTTAAAACGATATATTTTTTTATGTAATGAACATATCACATAATTATTAAACAGCACCTCGTAATTACACTAGTTTGCCAAGCATTTAATTAAAAGTAAACAAATCTTACTTTTTTACACACGCACACACGCATACACGCATACACTGAAACACAAATTCTTGAAATTCATTTGCAGATTAAGTTTATCTAAACCGTTGCGTTGCAATCAAATCAAATTGCCAAAGTTGTCGCAAAATTAAGTTATAAAATTTTAAGAGCTGCCAGAAAGCGCACGCCCGTCTATTTATTTAGCGCTGCCACGTAAGCCTAGAAGTATGCTACATTCTCTGTGTGTTATTTTTTTACATATTTTTTTTTTTTTTTTTTTTTTTTTTTTTTACAGTTTGCCATAAAAACAATTGACGGAAACGGAAACAACAATGCAAAAGAATGGCGTAGTTTGCTACGACTTTAAGTCAAGTCAAGTCGTTGCTATTTGAAAAGTTCATAAAAATGACATTCTTAAGTTGAAGTTTTGCGTTTTGTGGCAGTAGAAACAATAACAACAACAAACTTAGTTATATACTTCAGTTCAGCAAATAGTTTTAGTTATGAAAGCGCAAATTATAGTTTAATAAAGAAACAAGCACAACAACAGCTATAAACACTAGAAAAATCGTAAATCGTAAAATGAAAAATGGAAACAAAAAAACTTGGCAGAGAACAATTAACATGACGAAGCGACATAAAAATTCCACTCGAGTAAAAAATAATAATTTTGGTTTGGAATGCAAATAAACTCAAGAAAAACAGGAAAAACTTACTGTCAAATGTGCGTCTGACACGAGAGACAGCAGTTCTAGAATGTAGAATGGGAGTAGACGTTTGCATGACTTTGTATTTTTCTAATTTTATTATGTTTTGGCCTATTTTTTTTTTTTATTCTTTATAAATTCATACAGCAAAGGTGTATCTTTATTTCTTTTGGCATTTGGCGTTTAATATTTTCACAAATTCGTGATTAGTGTAACCTTAACAAAAACAAGTTGATGGTGTCGACTGTATTGTTTTTCATGATGTTCCCAATATGATAAACTATCAGCGTTTACGTGAAACAACAAAAACACGTTTAATATTCGTGTAAATGACTTATTTTTATAGCTTGTTTCTTTTACTTAATTCTTGTTGTAATTAAATATGCGTATTTCTTTTTTTTTTCCTTTTTTAGTTGTTTAGTACAACTATCATTTTCGCTTTGAGCATTCATTCATGCATGCACACGTCGCGCCGCCTTGTTTGAGGTTCAAAGTACAACACACCTCATTGGAATAACATTCGAATATGTTTTGTGATGTTTGTTTTTTTTTTTCTCGCTTGTTGAGTGTCAAATTAACCCAGGAGACGCGTCAACGCTTAAAGGTGTGTTTTCAAAAACACAAGCAACTGGCTTGCTGACCAGCTGACAACAACAACAACAACTGTCTGACTGACTGACGGACTGACTGCGGTGCTGTGTCCTTGTTAAAATATCAATGACAGTGACAGCGAAAATATTATGCTTAGCGTGAATGGCGTGAAACGATTGTTTGTTGTTACTTATTTTGGGTTTGTTTTTAAAATATACATTTTTAACTTTTAATTCTTATAAATAGTATACTTTCGTTGTTAAAATATTCGTAGTTAAAATATTTAAATATCGCAACATGGATATACTTACAATTTGTTTTTTTTACTTTTTGTATAATATTCCAATACTATAAAGTAATATAAAAAAGAGTTACAGGGTATCTACGAGTCCATCATACTCGACTTTAACGTTTTTTCTTGATTTTATTTCGCACACATTCATTGATAAAGAACATTGTTTTTCGGTTTCGTCTTGTTAACAAAACGTTTTGTTTTTGTTTGCTTTGATTTGTGTTGCCTGATAAGAAACAGTGTATCCGTATTAAAAACGTTTTGTTTTAACAGCCTTCAGTGTGTAGGCAGCTAAAAAAATATTATATATATAAATAGTATTGAGACACCAAAACGGAGATAGACAGACAAACAGACAAATGTACAGACAGATGAAGATAGCCAATCAAATTTGATTGCTGCATAGTCTCCAAGATCAGAACAATTGGACGGAAGGATTGATCTAGATCGAAACTGCATATCATGCAGATCAATATTATATAAATCTTGTGGAGTTCAATCAATTAAATTGTATTACATCCTTTTACACTTCAGGTAGATATTACAAAAAGGGTCAAAAACGATAGTTTACATAAAAAAAAAAGGTTCTGGACTAATATACGCACCTATTATGGATTTTGGAATAGATAAATGGTAACAGAACGATCCTAAAAATTTTATTGTCAAAATTTGTAAACTAGTGTAACCGTGTAAAGTATATATATTCTTGATCAACTAAAGATGAGACGACTCATTGATGGGAGCTGAGTTATGTTCATCCTGTTACACATGTCTGTCTGTCTGTCTGTCTGTGTGTCCGATCTGCTTCCATCTGTCCATCTGTCTGTTGCGAGTTGATTCATTCGCCCAGTTTTAAAAATAATTAAGCTGAAACTCGAAACATAAGTTTTTCTCAGTTCTAAGTAGTTTGTATGGTGTTCAGAATGCCATGCCCACTCTGAGGTATAGCTCCATATAAATTTACCGCCCATTTTCGAATTTTTTGTATGAAAATATGTATTTTTTTATGCATAGACTCACTTCCAGATTAGGTTAAAACACTTTTTATGTCGACCAATATCAAAACCAACGTACCACGCCCATTTAAAGGTTTAGCCCTCATATAAACTTACAGTCCCTTTTCAAATTTTTAATTAAAGTTCACTTCAAATTTGATAGAAACACATTATATATCATGTACCGCTATTATACGAAACGGTCCACAACATACCCCTCATTTTTTGATACTTTCAAGAAAATGATTGATATAACTGTGTTTTTAACATTAAAATTTGATACCCATATTGTATACAAACTTGAGTTGTGATAGACTATTGATTTCCACCTATTCCGTATCGAAGTTCTATCCAGGCACCTAACGATCACACATATCTCGTGTAATGGCTGCTTCGGTTTCACCGAAGTTAAAGTTTTTCCTTATTTTATCTTATTTAGAAAAATCGAAGCATAAACTATCCGATGAATCCGAGATAAGTTATAAGTTTTTTTTAAATAGTTCAATATCTGAAATATCTGTTCTATGGTTTTCTTTAGTCATATTCAGAGCAAACAAACTTTGTCATATACGAATTGTAGATGCTTTCTTTATTTTTTCTTTTTTTTTTTTTTTGACGAACCAATTTTTTTTTCGACTTAATTTTTTAATAAAAACATTTTTTTAATGTTTTTGTTTATTAAATTTTTTTGCTGCTTAATGTTTGCCATATTTCGCGTTTTAATTAAAAAATATCAAAATAATTTAGTAGAATTTTATTTAAGCACATTTTTATTCGAAAATCATGTTTTGTTTTATTTATGTTTTTTTTTTTTTATACAACAAAAAAATAAAACGAAAATAATAAAACATTTATTTTCATGCAAATTTTTTCAGAGCACATTTTTACATCATTCCAAGCAACTTCACCACACCTCACGACAACGTCCATGATAATCAGGCAAATAGCCCGGTTGGCAAGGAAAATCAATCATAGCAACCTGCATTACCTTCTCCGTGACCTCATCCGTTGTTGGTCTTGGTGTCGTCGTTTGCAGCTTACTTGCCTCATATCGCGCCATAACTTGTGCCTCATCCAATTCAAAGCATTCGTTTGGTTTGCCACGCGTCTTAACATTATTCGGACAGACAATATTTTTGACGCAATACTTCACACATGGCTTTGGATTATCGACTTTTAATTTTTTCTTGCATTCAAAATGAATTTTACAATCTGCTGCTACACTGGGAACATTATTATTGATGAAAAGAGGCTGCGGTTTTGGTGTTGTAGTACTGCGATGCAGCAAATGACTCAAAACGCCACATTCAACGCTTGCCGCAAAGAATATTGCAAAGCCGCAAAGACTCAAGAGTATTGCGTGTCTCATTTTTTAAAGTTTTTTTTTTTTTTCGCAGCGAGATTTTTCTATGTTTTGCGGAGAATGTCAGACTGATTACTAAAAAATTCTAAGACTGAAAACATTTTCAAATGCGTCTTTTGCGTTTAGTTGTCCGGCGCATTGCGATAAACTTTTGAACTGGCAGTATTCGATTATTTATTTATTTTTTTTTTGTATTCGATTATTTTCAATTGATAACAATTTATTTTGTATTTTTTATTTATTTCATTAAAATTAATTTATTTTTCTAAAGTCAATGCGTATTACAACGCTGATTATATTTCCAATTTCATTTGTAAATTGACTGTCACAGATTTCAGTTCAGTGATTCTTGTATTTAAATATAAATATTTATTTATATTTTTTTTCGTTTTGTTCTCTCCACAAAATAAATTTACGCAATTTTTATTTAACATTTTCAAATCATTGCAATGGAAAGTTCAATGGAAATTATTTGGCATAGTATGCCACCGCCTCGTATATTGGATACACAAATTGAATTATCTCGATTTTGTGAACCGCAAAATTGCATAAATAAATATTAGTCAATTTCATTGAATTTGTATGCAATTGCACGCATAATTTCCAAAAAAAAAAAAAAAATTTTAAAAGAAAAAAAAAAATATCATCGATTCGCGTGCGTAAATGAATTTGTATTCGCAAATAAAATTAATATATTTTAGATAGCCCCCAAAAGCGCTCGATCGATTTTATGTAAATTTTTATTTTATAAATTGACTTTTGCAATATTTTGAAATCCACATTTTTTTATATTTTTTTTTTTATTTTTATTTTGTTTTTAATAATTATCTTTATATCTGTTTATTATGATTGACTTACTTTTAAGCCATCCTGACACGGCACAAGATCCCTGTGAACTTCATTCATTATTCTATTTTAGTCAAGTAGAGCGGATCTAGGCGGAGTGTTTGCACTTCAAGTTGACTCATACACATCTTTACTGATGGATTCAAGATGAATTTAGGTATAGATCTGTCGTTATACTGCGCTGAGCCGAGGTACCCTATAAATTAGCAAACCACTGTAGTATTTTCCAGGCGAAGGTTTTGGTAATACGGATAGCTGCGGAAATTTAAGATCCTTCTGAACAAATAATTATATTTGTCGACAGTCAGGCCGCCAATCAAGACCTTTTGGGAGGGAAGCAAATTGAAGCTTTATGGACTTCAAAAAAAGTGGGCACATCTTTTGGATTCCCAGCCATTAAGGCATAAGACAGAAACGAGATGGTGGATTATCTAGCAATAGAAGGCATTGTTCTGACCCAGGGAGAGACAATAAATTTACCAATTTCACAACGGTTACAGCAGTATGGAGGAGATTGCCTTGAACGAAATTGGAAAAAGTGGAGAGATAGATCAGGCTGCAGAGTATCCTAATTAGTGTATAAGACACCTATCAAAAAATTGTCACAGTACTTACTGCAGCTCTACAGGAGGAGGAGGAGGAGGTCATTGCCTTGCGGCTGCTTAGGCTAACAAGCTGGGAATAACCAATGAGTACACTTACTCTGCAACTGCCCAGCTATCTCCAAAATAAGACTGAAAAACCTTGGCACATCCAGGATCGCACAACTGGAAGATACGATCACATTGATGCCAAACATGCAAGGATACGACAAAAATACTGAACGACCTCCAAATAGGAATTAGGAACTGAGGACCCCCCAACACAATAGGGTCAGCCTACCTAACCAAACCTTAGGACCTAGTTAGTATTGTTGCAAAAAGTGAGAGTTTTGAGTGTGATTTCAGTGTTATTAGCGACTGCGACCTGAAAATGACGGTGACTGCAAACAGTGATAAAATTGCAGTTCGCAAAAAAACAATCACCGATTACTGAACAGGTTCACTGCTCGCGAAGTGGTATACACAAAATCGACGATAACTGAACATGTTTTCTGAGGAACAAGAAAATCGCAAATCACTACTCTCAATCGCAGTGCGACATTGCGATTTTTAAATCACTGTGAAAAAATCACCGATAGTGATTTGTTTGCCAACTAGCTAGCAAAAGAAGTTGACCAATCACACCAATTTAATGGTTGATGTTCTCTCTTGCGTATCCCTTTTATTAAGACCACAACTTTCCATTCGAAGCAGGAGGCCAACTCAATGCATTTATACGAATTGAACATTTAATTTACCATTGTTTATTATTAAGACTATTTATTTATTAAGATTATTTATTTATTAAGATTATTTAATTTATTTAATTTCTTGTGAAATGTATGTATTTATCTTTTTGAGTCAGTAAAATATAGATCGTTTCATAAAGCTTTACCAAAATAGTTTTTTGGATGACATAAATTATTTTTTATTTAAATAGATCTAAATGCTTAAAGTTTATATAATTTGAAGTGCTAATAACTTAAATTATCGGTTGTATCAGAATGTATTAAGCAACATTTTACGTTTCAGCTGAACAAAGCTCTTAAATGAAGCATTAAATAATTTTTATTTTTGACCTAATCTCTCTTCTTATCTTTGAAAATGTTTGTTTGTCTTTTATTTTTCTTTGCTTGCATGACAAGCATAAATTTAAATCAAAATGAATTTTCTAATATTTCATTTATTTATTCATTCATTCAGTTTAAACTAAGCAATTATTCGTTCAACCTGAAGGCATAAATGTACATACTCATACATACTTTACTCGTATATAGTATACAGTGTGTTCGATTATTCTTTGGCCAAAAAAACAAAAACAATAATGGCTAAGAAAACGACTTGAGTCGGATTATGGCATTATCAATGAGCCAAAGGAGAAAATCTTGTTGAATTTGTTTTTCTTTGTTTTCAAATTGTTGTTGTTGTTGTAATTGTTTTTGTTATCCTTTATTGTTCTTGATTATGCTATTGTTGTTATTCTTATTGTTTTTGTTGTTGCTGTTTGGTTCGTTTAAGTCTATACTTGACTTGCTTTGCCAACGCTTTGAAACTATTTGAATAATTGATATTAATCGTTTGCCAAGAGCTGTCAAAATTAATTTGTGCTGCATTTTGCAAAATGAGATTATTACAAATAATCAAGAAAACTAATAAATGATTGCAGTATTCAAGAGCTATTCAAATTATTAAGCTTAAATTTTATGTGTGTATGTGTGTATTTATTTGTGACATATAATATTTGCCATATATAGAAGTAATATTATATAATACTCACATGAAACTTATTATACCCTATACAGCATAAAAATATAAATAAGAGCATTTAATTTGTTGAAATTCAATATGAAATTCATTCAAATAAACATGACAATTCAAGCTGCTTTGTGTGCTTAACAAGATGTCTATCAGAATCTTAAGAAAAACGAGGAAAAAAAAACTTTAACTTAGGTAGAACCGAAGCTTAAATACCTGCCGCATAAAATTTTTGCCAAAGGACAGAATAATAAACATTTTCTTGAAAAAATTAGAAAAAAAAAAATTAAAAAAATAGGTGATTACTATATTTGGGGGGCTATATGGTATAGTGGGCTGATCCCTATAATATCATTAGAGTATGATCATTAGAAATAATATATTTTTACCCAATTTAAAGATAATTACTATTTTCACACAAAAATCAAAAAATGGGCGGAAAGTTCATATGGGGCTCATACCTAAAAATGGGCTTGGTACTTTCATTTTAATACTTGATTTTGTCGTTAGAGAGAAAAGCTTAAGTTCTGAATTTCAGCCCAATATCTTTATAACTGACCGAATAAACTGCGAAGAAACAAACAGACGGAGGGACAGACGGACGGATGGACAGACAGACGGACATGGCTAGATCGATTCGTCTCGTCGAGCTGATCAAGAATATATATACTTTATTGGGACTTCGATGTCTCCTTCAAAACAAACTGAATATACCCTTCACACATTGCTTGGCGGGTATAAAAAAAAAAAAAAAAACAAGGTCAGTTAAAGACAAGGAAAAATACTAACTTCGGTGGAACCGAAGCTTAAATACCCGCAAATGAATCAATGAATCGATGATTTAGGATCATCAGATCATTAAGAAAGATTTGGCGATGGCATGGGTGGAAGTCTATGGTCCGATTAACCCAAAAGGGAGTAAAGTTTTTGAAAAAAGGACAGATATGACAATAATTCTCTTAATAGAACACGATATAACGCTGAACTCAAGCATGCTCGACTACAAGATACCCTGTACCCAATCTTTATGTACTTAAAGTTAAGTCCTATTCTAGTACCATTCCTCATTGAATTGGATTTTCATACAAAAACATAAAAAATGGAGTGAATTTGTGTGAGGGATATATCTAAAATTTTGTTAGTCCTTCCGATATTGGAATATTTCATTGAGACTGTCATAGGCATAAGTTGTACTAAATGTTGAGAATGTGAAACCATGACGTGTTTATGTAAAAACCAAAATGTTGGGGTATATTTATATGGAGGTACCTCTTAAAATGGGGCTAGAAAAAGCCGTTCGCAAGTGCACACTTGACTTGGCTTAGGTTAGGTTAGTTACAAATATGGTAGCTCTATCTCTAAGTCTAACAGATAATCGTTTTCATACTGCAGACATCATGAAGGACGGACGGATAGGCAGACGGACATAGCTATTTGAACTCCGCTTACAATTCTGAAGGTTTTATGTAGCCTGCTTCTGTCTGTTGCATACATTCGCTCAAACTAAATATCCGTTCTCCCTTTGAGTACAGGGTATAAAAATTTGTAAGATTGAATGGGGGTTTCATCTAAAAATGGGCGTGGTACCTTGCTTTTGACATGCAAATTAGTTGTTTATATCTTGACCGAAACAAAAGTGTAGTCGGACAGATATATACTTTATGGGTTTTACGGTTTCTCCTGTAACGCGTTACAAACTTTTTGACAACTAAACCGCTGGAATTAATACATAAAAAAATATTATAAACTCCTTCAATCCCAAAATATTTTCAATGTTCTATGTCCTTGAAAAGGTCACAAGGAAACACTTTGAATTTTTATTTAATTCCTCAAATAATTTTTTCGATTTATGATAACGAATTATGAAAATTTTCTATTAAAGTATTTTCCTTTTCTTTATTATTTCGCTGTGCTTTTTTGGTTGCAGTAACGTCGACAAAGCTTAAAAAAAAAAAAACAAATTTAATAATAATAAAAAGTAAAAAACGTAATAATGCTGAAAAGCAAATAAAATAATAGAGCAGCGGAAATTGCCAAACACTGATACTTCCGCCGGAAATAAGTTCAAGTGTTTTTCGATGAGTAAAATTTTGTGCCTGAGGTAAACAAGTTTGAAGATACTTTATTATATTTTACGAAATTGTAGCTATTGTAATTGTTTTTGTAGTACTTCAACAGCGTCTTTCATAATTTATTTTTTTTGCGTCGTTTTAGAAGTTTGGCTTAGTATAAAATTGAAGCAAGAATAAAGTTAACCATAAAATATGCAAATTTATGCTGCAACGAGGCGTTGATGTTAATATTCTTTTTCAATATAGTTTTTTTAAAAGACAGTCTCTGGATAGCAGCTTTGATTTAACTAAAAACATGACGCCATTTTCTAAACGCTTCAAATACAAAATCCTTTTGCAAATTATCTGATGGCTTTTTTTTGTATTGAATTGTTTTTTATACACACAATAAACAGATCATAATCAGTTAAAGTATCAATTCAATTCACACCATGCTAAGCTCTTTTTTTGTTTAGGGGTAAAAAAAAATTAAGTCTGCAAAGCTTGTGTTCAGCTGCCAACTCTGGAACTGCTTTTAGTGCTGCGCTCAGCTTAAAGCACAAACGCAAACAGGAGAGTTTACTTTACAGAAAAAAAATTTATTTATATATAAAAAAAAAAAATCTAGAAGCAAGTACCAAGCATACATAATAGTACGAGGGTTGCTATTAAATATTTGCTGCGTTAATAAAAAAAAAAAAAAATGAAAAAATCTGCGACGACTCCTTTATAGTTACTCTCGCATGTTTGTTCATATGTTCTCAACTATAAATAATTGTGCGTGTATATGTGTTCTTGAAGTCTTCTTGCTAGTCCTTATAGATTTACGCACACTTAAACAGCGTTTATTGAGACAGCAAAGCAAAAGAGACAGACAGACAGACGGACAGACAGAAAGTCTTTCAGTTAAAAAGTCTTTCGAGGCAATAGTTTTTTTTTTTTCAATGCGTATAAAGTGTTGTTTTGTGTTCACGCATTTGCTCCTTTTTATATTTTTATATGCTGCGTATCCTTTGTTGCTTTTCATTGCTTTAATATTATCGTCTCGACTGCTTTGGTTATTTATATGTCTCGCTGGCTAGCTTGTATGTTTGCTTGTGTCTGTCTGTCATTTGTTCCTAGTTTAACAAATAAAATTAGTGTTTATAAACATGTTTTTCAAGTGTATTTGTTTACACGCACTCATACACACACACACACACACATAAGATTTAAAAAGTGTTCTAACTCTTTGTTTTGAATGTTTACTCGATTTATATCGAAAGCTTAGTTTTTTTTTTATCTGACTTGTATACACAACCCAAACTATTATTTTTCAGGATATAAGAAAAGATTTCCTTAGTTTATTTCCTGCACACTTATTTGTTTTTACTGCTGTTTTTATTGTGTTTGCTTGAAAAACAAAATGTCTTCGTTTTGAAAATACAGCACAGCATGTAGCAGCGGCAGCAGCAAGGCGACAAAGTGTTCACATTTATCGCTTAAGGATTGAGTGTGCTTATATTTTTAATATATTTATTTGAAGTCTTTAAAAAAAATATAACTGAACAGAAATAATCGCTGCTGCTCTGAATATAAAGTTTATTCCATCCAGACAAAATTGCAGTGCCATTAGATGAAAGGAATATCTCTAAAATTGATATGACGCTTAGACACGTCACTTCTTATGTTTTATTCCTCAGTTTCCGTTCTGTTAAAATAAATTCAATTAGCCACGAGCACTAGCATAGCCATTAGTGTTGTCAAAAACAGCGATAAAATCACAGTTCGCCACAAAAAATAATCGATTATTGAACTGTTTGCGAAGAGTGATACAAAAAATCGACGATAACTGAACATGTGCACTAAGGTACAAGAAAATCGCAAATCACAACTTTTAGTCGGAATGCGACATTTCGAATTTTTAATCACTGTGAAAAAATCACCGATAGTGATTTAGTTAACAACACTTTACAACAACAATTACATTAGAGAATGTAACCACTTCTTATCGACACATACCCTTGACTTCGAAATTGGGAAAAATACATTAAAAATAAAGACTCACATTGTTATCGAAACATCGATTGTCTTCTTAATTTCAGAAATAGGTAGTCCAAAGATAATTGAAACCGTAAAGCCAGTTTGAAGTAAAATGTCACAGTTCTTAGGTTTCTTTCAGACGATAGACTGAAACTGATTTAATAAAAAAAATCAATAAAATTCGAATTGCGTTTCTATCAGCCGTGTTCCCGTAATCGCAAAAATTTCGCGATTAACCTTTTAGTAAACACGTGCGATTTCAAATTATTCGTGCTTCGGCAATCGCAAAAGTTATGTTTCATTTCCAAAACGTTTCTATGCATTATACATTATACAAAAATTACTATCGGTTCCAAATCGGTCAAAACAAATCGCAAAATGTTGTTTCTTTGGCTAAATTTTCTGCTCTACAAATTAAGGCTGCTTGTAGAGTAAAAGCTAAAAACGAAGCGATAGTTGTAGCGAAATACAACTCTGTGTTATGGCATGGCCTATCGCTACGCTTTTAGCTTTTACTCTGCAAGCAGCCTTAGGCATGAGTAGAAAATATTGATTTCAAACTCGTACAAAAGCATTTTTTTGTAGTGTATACGAAGGCATATCACATTGTTTCATGTTAAAAAACGTTTTAGAAAATAATGCCAGAGTCAAAACAGCTCTGGTAAAGAATATTTCCATAAAATTATAAATCAAAAAAAAGCAAATTATAAATGCGCACGAATAATTTATAATTTCGTGCGATTAAACTAATGCTAATAAATCTTTTCGAACACACACACACGCAAACACATACACAATGACAATATACAAATGTACACACACATACAAACACTTCACAATACCATATATAATATTGAATTTAGTGTTGTACAAAATTTTCTGCAAACTAAAAAAAAAAAAACAATAAATAAAAAAAAAAAAAAAAAAAAAATATAATGAAGTTTAATTTGTAGTTGCGCCGCATAAATTGCATAACAAAACAAATTGCTTAAATAAATTTTATTATTATCGCGATCGAATTGAATTTTTAATAATAGAAATTGCGTTTGTAGGCAGCAGACAGAAACTGCAACAGCAAGCCAGGCATTAACGACGCAAGTGCCGTAAAGTATGCAACAGTGCTGTTAATGTTGTTGTTTTCTATAATAAGCGCAAATTAGCGATTATAGTTTTGTTTAAATTGGCAATGGCTTCCTATTTACATACAATGATGTACTTTAGCCACATTTTAATTGTGTGTAAAACACACACACACATACACAAATATATTTGTATGCACAAAATGAGGCGGATAAATTCACTCAAAACAACTGCATAGACTAATTGCCAACGGCAGCCAGCCACAAAACGAATGTTAGCACTGCAAAAAAGGGCAAAGCAAGGCAAGGACGATACAAAAATATTTTGAAAAGAATTACAGTTCAATGAAGTCTGAACATACTTTATTTCCAATTCGAATGCAAATTTGCCATTTAATGCTCGATAACAATGCGCGCTGACCAAAATACACACACACACACACACACACATAAATAATCCCGTCCGTTCATTTCGACGCTGCCAGCAGCATTACCATTGCTGCTAATATCCATGTTGTTTGGCTTGTTTTGTGTTTTATTTGTTGCCTGTTTGCATTGTTTGTTGCATACTTAGAGGCGTCACATATAAATTTAACACGATAACGGTTTGCAAATGTTTTGTTTTACGAATGTTTTACCAAAAATTGTTGCTATAAAACAACCTGCAGCAAATTTATTTGCAACATTTTGTGTGTGTGTGTGTATTTAATTTTATTTTTATTGTTTATTTAAATTTAACTAAATTTTTGTAGTTTGGGAATTGAATTTAATCTAAATGCGTTAAAACTTTTTTTTTTTTAATTTTTTTCCAGTTTTTTTAAGTGAAAAGAAAAATTTACCACACATTTTAAATTAGTTTTAGTTTTTTTAATTATATGAATGGTTTTTTTTTTGTATAAAATAATATTCCATGAAGTTCCATGAAGTCAAAGTTTGATTTTATGCTTTCTTTTGCTCTGCAAATAATTGCAAATAGTCAATTTTATTGTGGCAATAATATCGACTGGTAAGATACATATTAATGGCGATATACTTTTTTCCACACTTTATTGAAAATTCGCATAACAATTGAAAAAAAAAATTGGAAAAAAAACTAACTACAAAATGAAGTTTTATCAAATAACTTTGACAACTTTTGTTGTCACTCGGCTTCATTGTTGTTGTTGTCGAAAATCAACGACGGTATTCAATTTTATCAAACACCAAAAAATTGCTATAAAACACGTCAATCGATACACTCTTCGCATCGCATTGTCATTGCCTCTTCTCGCTTGCATGCACAAAGTAATCAAGTGCAATAGTGATTGTTACTGTGCTTCTGCATGTATGTATGTGTGAGGGTGAAGTGACAGGTATATGCACAACTAAAAGCGCTTTGTATTCGAAGTGCCGTATAAAAAAAAATGAAAAAAAGTGGCAACTGTACATATTGTACATCGAATTATTAAAAAATGGGTCACTTTGAAAGTTTTATTATTTTATTTCGACGCTTTTCCATTTCTTCTCTGCTTTTAATTGCAGTGAAACCATTATATTTTTGAGGCTAGTATGAAAACATACTAATAAATACCAAATTTTTTTTTTTTATTTCAGTGAAACCACAATATATTGGGGCTAATAAGAAAACATACTAAAAAATACCTGTTAATTGCAGCGAGACCACAATATGTTGGGGCTAGTATATATAATAAAAAGATACAAACAATAAAACGTTTTTGTATGGGAATATTATAAAATCGACTTCTTGACTGCATCGAATGTGCGTAAAACATTGTTTTAGTGTTCTATAAGTATGCTTGCATTGCTACCTTTCAAATGAAACTGGTTTTGAAGTCAACGGTTGTATGGTTTCAACGTCCATAGCGGACATAGAAACATTTATATTATTTTATATATAAAAATTCCAAGTAAACGAACGTCGACCATTGCCAAATTTCAAAATTTTTCGATGACATAATTTTCTATTTTAAAAATGGATGTGCTTCTTTGAATTTATGTGTGTTGATGCCGCTTTATCTTCAAAATTATTGTTTCAAAATTAAAGAAATTATCAGAACGACCCTCTTCTGCATTGAAATTGTCAATATTTGCAATAGAGCTACAAAGTTTAGTAAAATATAAATAGAAATATAGTAACAAAGTAGGCAGGTGTTCTCTTCTCAGCTTGGGTTACACACACACACACAAATGCTAAACTTTAATATACACAAACTCTTTGGCTTTGCATGTCTTGACTATATTTCGGCAATAGCGTTTTGTATTACGTGGCAGCTTCCTTTTTTTTTTCTTCTTCTTTTATTTGACATCCTTTTTTCTTTAATAAATATCG
Organism: Leucophenga varia; assembly: GCA_018903435.1. Classification (NCBI taxonomy): domain Eukaryota; kingdom Metazoa; phylum Arthropoda; class Insecta; order Diptera; family Drosophilidae; genus Leucophenga; species Leucophenga varia. Next base: position 3,630,101 of record JAEIFJ010001414.1, read on the forward strand.
AAATTGAATCGTAAGCAATAATGTTGCCAGTTGCTTTTAATAAAAAAAAAAAAAAAAAAAAAAGAAGCAAAGAAGAAAGTTAAACGAGAAGAAAGAAACATTTTGTATATTTCAAAAACAAAACAAAGCAAAGCAAAGGAGAAAAATGGCAAATATCAAGAATATTAGTTGAAGCGCACGCTTCGATTTCAAATTGAAATGAAAATGCATAGAAGAAGAAGCAAAGTGCTTTGATTTGATATCCTTCGGCACCTATTTTTTTTTTTTTTTGTGTGGCAGCCATTACGATTTCTTTTGATTGCCTGCGGTGCACTTAATCACCTTGACACATGCAGTTGTATATTGGAGGCATATGCAGGCATATAAAAAGTGTATTTTGAATAAAAATAAAAAAAAAAATATAAAAGAACTTCAACATATTGATTTATGCATGTATTGTGCTACATGTACATGTCATACAGCGCGTATACGTAATAGCAAATTTTTATTGTACAAGTGAACAACGCGGTTGAATAATTTTGCTTGTAGCTTAACTTATCGCTTTTTTTTTTTCTTTATTGCATACATTTGCACTCTTGCATTGATTTCTTTTAAGTGAATGAGTATGAGACCGATTCAATGCAATGCAATAATGAACAATACAAATATATGCTCAGTGTATATTGTCTGGTCATCCGCTCAGCGCCTTTTATAAATACAAATCAAAAACAATAAAAAATATTGTGTTAAATTTTCTACAGCGAAAACAACAACATCAATTGTATTGGTACAATGCATATACGAGTGCGGTTGATAGGTAATTGAATTTGAATATAATTATAAAATGATAAAGAGACTGTAAGACAGACGGACAGCTAGACGTAAAAGGCTAAAACGACTCGCTATATCAAGTTGATTATTATTTTTTAATGTGTTTTATATTCCGATTATTTCTCAAGCACTCCTCTCCACTTTATGTTAAAGTTTTTATTTTAAAAAGTACGTCGAAAGCACACACATGCAGCATCGCAAAGTCAGCAAGCGTTGTATTCAGTGCTACATGTGCCGTAGTCGTTATTAATTGGCGCCGGAGCAGAGTTCGATTGCATACGAAGTTGGTTTTCCATTATTTGCGCAACCAACTTCACTCTGGCTGCTGTTGCTGCATTCATTTATGCACTCATTCACTCTGTGGTGCATTTGCTCCGCGTGCTCCTTTGTGTTGCATGCAACTGCAATAAATTGTTTTTGCTATGCTGTGTTCATGTATTTTTGTTGTTGTTGTTGTTTCAATTGCTATTGCTGTAGTAGCTGCTGCTGCTGCTCTACACTTGTACTATTGTTTAAATGGACCAATGTGACGTATACGTAATATTTCATTTACTCGCTTTTGCACACCATTTACAACAAAACAGTTTACATATGCTATACGTGCGTATGTGTGTGTGTTTGTGTGTTTGTGTGTTTGTGTGTGCCTTCAAGTGTATTTGTATTCATGTAAGAGACGCCTACAAATGTTTGCACAAAGGTTCAACACGGTTATTTATTTAATTGCATTCAATTTGTGGTTAATTGTTAAACAATACGCGTCTCGCGTATAAAAGAGTGAATCACTCACTACGCTATGAGTATAAAGTATTTTAACTTCTAGTATACTATATATTTATTTATTTATTTATATGTATATAACATATGTGTACCTATAAATGTACCTATTCAATGTTTATATGTACGATAGAGAGTACAATTGTGTTGTGTTGCGTTGTGTTGTGTATATTTATTGTTGCACTGAAGTATTGCACAGCTCAAGTGTTTGCACTATAAACAAAATGTGAATGCGGTTTTAATTGAGCTTAAGTGGTGCGAAGTGCTATGATTGGCGCTACTTCATCGAGTTCAATACACCATTTACCATTTCTCTACGCCATTTCAAATTGTAGACTTATGCTCAGCGTTAAATGTGCATAAAGCAATGAAATTGCTACTTTTATTTATGGTCACAAAAAGCATTTATGATATTTTTTTCTCTACTTTAAACGTTTTGATTGAATTATTTATTAATCGATTTATTCGATAATTTAAAAATATTGATAAAAACCGATAAATCGTATAATTTTCGTGAACCAATTAATTGTTTGTTTCTCATGAAAAATACTCTCATCTGTACTCATGATGCATTTAGACAAGGTGGTATACTCTTTGTCTGTTTAAATTGTCAACTCAACTGAGAGAGTACTGAGAGTAGCCACAAAATAGACCCGTGCGAAAGGGAAAACGAATCTTTTGTTTTCCTTATATCAAACACATAGGATAGAAAGAGTAAAGAAATGTTTTGCTTATTTTAGTTTTTATACCCGTTACACATAGTGTAAACGGGTATATTCAGTTTGTCCAAAAGTTTGTAACGCATTGAAGGAGGCATCGGAGACCCCACAAAGTATATATATTCTTGATCAGCTCGATGAGGCGAATCGATCTAGCCATGTCCGTCTGTCTGTCCGTCTGTCCTTCTGTCCGTCTGTCCGTCTGTTTGTTGTTATGCTATTTATTCGATGAAGATATTAAGATATTGGGCTGCAATTTTAAACTTAAGCTTTTCTCGGCAACGACTAGGTTAAGTTCGAAAATGAGGGTGCCATGCCCATTTTTAGGTATAGCCCCCATACAAACTTATCGATTTTTTTCGATTTTTTGTTTCAAAATAGTAATTATTTATGAATGTACTCGCTCCTAATTGAGTAAAAACATTTCTTTTGTCTTCCAGGATCAAAACCAAGACGCCACGCCCATGTAACGGGTATTTCAGCTTCGGTTCCACCGAAGTTAACGTTTCTCCTTGTTTTTTGTTTTTTTTTGTACTACTTGCAAAAAAAATAAATAAATATTTCTTCTGTTTCTTAATCACTCTCCACGAAACTTTGATGCAAACTAAAAAACTTAAACAGACAAAAGAGTGAAAAATAGAAAGAGACAGAATACGAAGACACCACCTTGTCTAATTGCATTATGATCTGTACTAAACTAACGCTTAATTTCTTTTAGTTTCACTGAAAACGCTCAAATATCTTCTTGGCTGTCTCGGTCAAATAAAAATGTGTTCAATGTTTCTGATTCCCGCACAACTTGTTATCATATATAAAAATATAAACACTTGTAGCTAAGATATAGTGAACTTCAATTCTCTCATGCAATCTAACTTTCTAAGCCTTCTTGGTATCGAGTTGTGAGTGGCCTAAAGTAAATTTTTGTAAATGATACTCAAGCGTTATTTGGGAGACGCGAGTTGAATGTTTCATTCCCTTCTAAGAGTTTATCTTTCGATCTGTCCTATATTTTATTAAAGGCAAATTGGCTAGTAAAAGGCTTCTAGGAAAATTTCTTTAGTTCGAAATCTAAAATAACATTATTTCTAGTCGAAATTCGAAGAAATCAGCTGAAATTCTTTTCAAGAATGCAACTTCTTACCATTAATAGATTTTAAGTTTTATTAAATTTCCTAGATTATAAAACAAAAAAAGTTTTTATGCAAGATTTTGGGTAAGTTTGTATGGAGGCTATCACTTTATACAAAAAAAAAACCCATTTGTAAGTGACCACTTGAATTCTCAGGAGAGTTTTAGCTTTAAAGATGAGGGCTGCATCACTCATTGACTTCGATACAATCCGTTTAATACAGCAAACAGAAGGATCAATAGACGAACGGACGGATAGACTAGTAGATGGACAGACGTACATACATAGCTAGAACGGCTCTCCTAACAAAGTTTATCAAAAATACATACATATAACTTTAAAGGCTGTATCAGGCCTGTAACATACATTTACACAAACGGCTTTGGTAGAGGGTATAAAAATAATTTTTAAAAATTTTTTCATAAATTTATTTCATACTTGTCGACAGCCAAAAATAAAATAGTAAAAAAAATATTTGAGCATTTGCTCACATTTCCCGGGCATACCATGCAAAACAATTCAATTTAATTTTCATAACGATTTGAGAAGACCAGAAATATAACAAATAAAATTGTTGACAACGCGCGAAACATTGCAACTTGCAACAACTTTATTTCAGCAAGCAGTGAAAAAATAATAATAGAAAAATAATTTTTATAATTTCTTGACCAAAAAGAAGTTTTGTGGTTTTTTTTTTTTTTTTTTTTTTGTAGTAGAAAAGTCAAATTGAAAAGTTTTTATTTGCTCAAAAAAAAAAAAAAAAATTGTCACGCGAAAAATATGATGTGCAGCAGTAACAGAGAAGCATGAGTAGAACCAAAGTTACCAATTGCAAAGTTTTTTGTTTGTTAAAGATCTTTTTTGGCCTTTTTTCCACTTGTTTTTTCATGTTCTTTTGAATATCTCTTCGCTTTGTCAGTTAACTTCATATTTTCTTCGTAACTCTCAAAAAAAAAAAAAAAAATACGAAAAAATAATAAAAAGAATGAAATTCAAAAGCAAGTTACTTGACTGCTCTTTGGAAAATTTGCACTTAGTTGTATGAAGACATCAGACAACGGAATAATAAAAAAATAAAATAAAAAAAACTTCCTTGTATTTTTCCACAATATCCATTTGGCAGCGTAACTTTAAATTTTCGGTAAAACTTTTGCTATTTTTTTTAACAAATAATTTTCATTTAAAAAAATTGCTAACTTTATTTGCCAATAAAATTGTAAATGGCAAAAGATTGAATGCCTTAAAGAAATTGCAAAATAATTGAATGCCTTAAGAATTTTTCTACACGTTTTCTCGTTAATTATAATTTTTAATTATCTATTTGCTCTGTGGCATTGCATTTAAGGTTTAATGGCTGTAGGGGGATGGACAAAGAAAAAAAATACGGACAGACAGACAGAAAGAAAGTTTTATTTGTCTTAGGCTGAAAGGCATAATTGCAATTGAGTTTTTGCTTATTTTGGTTTAATTTGAATTGGTAGCTGGCTTTTTGTTATACATGCAGCAACAATTGTCAGTTCCAGAAATGATCCAGCGAGCAGGAGGTTGTCAATGATCTAAATCCTCGAAAAAGGTACACATCTTCTGGATTCTAAGCTATCGGTATATTGACTGTTACGATTCGGCGTACAGCCTAGCAAAATCAACTTACGCACACTACACTCTAAGGACAATACTGGTCTATGCGAACCCCATACAGGGTCAACCGAGAAAAGCTACATAATATTTGAATGACTTGATTGCTTGATTGGCTCGCAGAGAGAATATCCTTATTTTTTTCCAACGTTTAAAATGAATACAAATAATTAAATTTAAATCGATATTTTTTATTTAGATTGTATTCATATAAATTTCACTTAAATATTTAAGTAAACAAACAAACCCCATTACGATTCATGAAATCTTAAAAAAAAAATCGTTTAAATATGTACCTTTTAGCCGCTTTAAATTTTTTTTCCTTTTAAACCTGTCTAAATTTGCTTTACAAAGGATCAAATGGCACGCACAAAATAAAAGCAATTTACCACAAAAAAGGTGTCTTATATAATTTACAAAAATTAAAGTATTTACTTACGATACCACGCGACAAACATGCATTTCTCGAGATATAAATCTTTTGTCAAAGCAAATCAGGCAACAATGACAACAACAACAACAACAACAACAAATAACTACAAAAACAAATATTAGCGATTTAAGAGCAAATTTGATGGCTGAAATGCCGATGGAATTTAAAAATCAGATCATCAGTTTGACGCATAACGAGAAAAATATGTTAAAAATGTCAGACTAATTTTTGTTATGAAACCACACACGCAGACAAACAAAATCACACAAACACACAGACACACACATACACACTCATGTATATATAAAATAATATCATACGCACGAGTGACATGTGTCTGTCGCTTAAATTCTCAAGCATGGTTTTTGTATCTGTGTATGGGTTTGTGTGTCATTTTAAAGAGTGTTTGCCTTATCACGGCAATCAAAGCGTGTAAACAAAACATCAAGGACTGCGTTTTATATTCATTCAACAATATGAAAAAATAAAATAAAATAAAAAGAAAACAAAATTAAAATAAAAAGAAAAAGAAAAGGGAAAAAAAACTTAAAAACTTAGTGAAACCAATTTTTGTATACATTTCACTGGAAATTTGAATTTTTAAATTTCTTTTCTGTTAATTAAGGCACAGGAAGGTCGATGGTTTGAGCGAGGTTTTAAAGCAAAAGTCAGCTTTATTTTTGAACAGACCACATATATGGATTGACGTCACATGAAAAAAATGCGTTGGTCATATGCATGCATCAACTCTTGTGCAAAATATAGACTGGTGTGGCATAACCTGGAATCATAGTGTCCTGTGTCCAATTTTTAAAGAAGCGTACACTACAGTCTGCGTGAACTATCGTGGAATAAATCTCCTACCAATCGCTTATAAAATCCTATCTCAATAGACTGAAACCGTACGTAGGAAGTTATAGTTGAAGATTACCAGTGTGGTTTCAGAGCGAAGAAGTCGACCAATGAGCCAATATTCACACTACGCCAGATCCTGGAGAAGATCAAAGAAAATCAATTCGACACATCCACCTATTTGTCGACTTCAAAGACGCTTTCGACACGTCAATAAGATCAAAGTTCTATAAAGCACTGACTGAACTTGGTAACCCTGCAAAGTTCGTTCGCCTCTGTATGAAGACGCTAACAGCCACAGAAAGCGTTGTCTGGGTCGGTAAAAATCTCACCGACCCATTTGATACAAAGAGAGGCTGATCTGACAAGTAATATTTTCTACAAAGGAACTATGCTGCTCACATAAGCCGACGACATAGACATAATCGGCAAAAATGATTGTGCAGTCAACGGGGCTTTCTCAGACATTGAAAGGAACGTCCCGACCAATATAACTAACGGTGAACGAGAGCAAAACGAAGTGCTTGGTACTCACCCGCTGACAATCTACACGACGTAGTCGATCTTTGAGGACAGAGAACTTTAGCTCTGAGGCTGTAGAAAACTTCGACCAGCTGGGCACATCTGTAAACGGCGTCAACAGCAACAGTCAGGAAATTAAACGAAGCGAAATCACTCTTGCTAACCGTATCTTTTATGGTCTCGGAAAGCAAATGTGAAGTCAAGATCTGTCCAGAGAAGTAAAAATTTAACTCTACAAGACATTGATAATGCCTGTCCTGATGTATGGCTCAGAAGCATGAGTCATGGAAGAATCGATCGGAAGATACTTCGGAAAATTTTTGGCCCGTATACCACAAATGTGTACGATGAGCTGTACGAGCTATATAAGTACATCGACAAAGTCAGAAACATCAAATACAAAAGTCTGTCCTAGGCTTGTCACCTATGTCGGATGGATACAGAGACTCCGGTCTAGAGAGGACGTCCGTCGCTGCGTTGGGAGGACCAGATCTTGGAAGGCATTCGCAAGATTAATTTCTCAAATTGGTATCAACGAGCACTAGAAAACAACCAATCATACCGTAATACGTGTAACGTGTGTAGTGTACAAAAGCGCAAAGACAGACAGAGACAGGCAAACAATAAAAATACACACACACACACATACATAAATATAAAGAATCAACTTAATCATGAATAATGTGACACATATTCATATGCGACCACGACAACGACGACGACGTAGACGTTGACTATACTACAGTGTATATATAAGAAACATTGATGATGCCAGCGGATATTGCAAAGAAAAGCGTTGCGCCAAAAAATGAAAAACAAAAAAATAAAATATTTCTAGCCGAATGCAGCCGAAAAACATAAAATGTTGACATTTTTGCCTTTGTTCCCATTAAATATGCGTGTCACGTTCGTTTGTACGCTTTGAGTATTAGTCTACTTTTAGGCTGCGCTTATGTTTGCTGTCAACTGAAATGTTTGTCGTGTTGGCGATGTAGTTTGAGAAAGGATACCTATTAAAAGTCTTTTCGTAGACTATTGTTTTTTGCGTACAGCTGTGCAATGTGTTAAACTGTAAACAGATTTGGTCACTCGTTTTTATTACGAACAGCAAACAGCAGTAAAAGGCAAACTTATAAAAATATAAAAACAAAAAAAAAAAAGAAAAAAATGGTTGATTAAAAGTCTTTGAACTTGAAATTTGTCAAAGTTGGTATATACTAAATAATAATCTACTGCAGCAAACATTAAAGAGCTTCAAGACACACATAAAATGTCTGTCATTTGATTTTATTATACAACTTTTAATATTGAAATTTATTTTTTTTATATGTTTGAACTTGATTTCATTACTTAAGATACGCCGCAGACGTCTGATTTAAATAAAATTTCATATTGTTAACAAAAAGTACAAAAAACGTCTACATTCTTAATCAACTTAACAGCAACCGCAAGCATTTCAGGTGTCAAAGCAGCGCACTGCAACAAAATGAAAGCTTAAATTTTCATTTTAATAGAAAAATATATTTGAATGCTTCACACACACACATACACACCAAAGAAAAAAGTGTATAAAAACGCAAAATCTGAAGCAGCATGGAATAGCTTGGAAGAGTTTGACAAAAGCAAAGCTTTGTTTGCCTTTTGTATGAGTTGGCGGCGACATGTCACTGACATTGCAGACAAACTCTCTGATTTTGCTGCCATCAACGTTTTATATTCTTCTTTTATCCGCTTTGGAACTGGAATACATACAAAGAAGTTATGTTCGGTTGTATGTGTCGGTGTTACTAATACTGTATATGTGTGTCTGTGTGCATGTGTCTATATTTGCAAACATGAAGCCTTATGCCTTAGTTTAAAGCATTTAAAAAATTTTAAATTTTAAAACGTTAAGAGCAGCCTTTAAGTTTTTTCCTTTATTTAATAAAAATTTTTTCATGATTATATTTAAGCCTTGCAGCAACCTGTAAAAGCAATTTAATCTGTATTTATATAATCGCCACAGCATTTTACAAACAAATTTACAAAAGCAATCAATTTGTGTGTTTTGCCTAAATCAATCTGTTTTTTTTGTTAAATATTTTCAAAAATAAATTTTCATATACGATAACCGAGTTTCAACATTATTGCTTCCATCATCGGCAAGACGTATTTTGACATTGTTGACAGATCTTCTGTGTGAGTTGTCTTTTTTTTTTTTTTTTTCCTTTTTGTGTATGGCATATGCCACTTAGTGGAGTTTTTGTTGTTGTTGTATCTGTGCGTTTAAGCGTTTTTAAATGTCTCGCATAATGCTACAATTTGAAGTCGTTGCTCAATGTTGCTGCCTGTATTAGGCTCCTTTTTGAGTATATTTGGCACTTTAGTGAAATTTAGTGCCTGTTCATGCATTCATTTCCGAGAATTTTTCATTCATAATGCGATACATTTATACACTAAAAAAAATGAAAGCAAAGTGGTGCATACATATTCGAGTCTACATAATTTTCATTTTAAGTGACATTTAATGCGGCTGCTCTAAGCTTTCATTTGAGTTGACACTTTAATGTCTCCATTTAAGATTTAATCCAATTTGTTGCGTTAAGTGGCAACTGTTGTAAAGCAAAATTACACAAAAATGAGTTGTTTTTTTTTTTTTTTTGTATTTAAATTTTAAATTCAGGCAATGTGGTTTGTTGTACATATTTAATTGTAATAAAAAAAAAAAAAAAAAAGGGTAACAAGAAATCTGTTTGTGGAGTTATTATATTGCTTGTTTCTTTAATGTCTCCATATGATCGGGGATTCAGTCAAAAAAGCGCTCTGGGTACTGTAAATATCTATATTGTATAAATGATGAACACTCTTGAGATTGTGTCGTGACAAGAACCATGAAAATAAGCTTGAGAAGTCCATTAAGTCACATGCTATTTCATCGATTATGAGAATCAAAAGGCAAAGCAGCATGATTGATATCTGACATTTTTAAGCATGTTTGACACTAGCTCCAGAGACGATCAGAAAGGCACTAGAACATTTTTATTAAATCTAAAAAGTAGTTGCATACTTTCAGGCTGAAAAATATTCAAATATTAGCACCCTAAAGATATTCAATATTTTCTTCTTCGTGTTGCATGCTTTTGAACATCCATACAGACGTGTCGAACATGCTTGCAAGCTTGTTTGATGTCAGACACGCATACCAAAATTAGTGTCAAATATGCTTGCAAACATGTTGGTCGAGCATGCTGAGTACCAATGAATAGTACTGACTACTCATGAGTATTACTGTGAACTACTGAGTTCTACTGTACTAATGTACACTACTGTGAATTCAACTGAGTACTCATGAGTACTACTGACTACTCATGAGTATTACTGTGAACTACTGATTACTACTGTACTACTATACACTACTGTGAATTCAACTGAGTACTCATAACTACTACTGAGTACTCATGTGAATTCAACTGAATACTAATGATTACTACTGTGAATTCAACTGTGTACTCATGAGTACTACTGAGTACTCTTAAGTATTACTGTGAATTCAACTGAGTATTAATGCGTACTACTGAGTACTCATGCTGTAAGACTTCCCAGCTATTTCAATATTAAACTAAAACTCAAAAAATTGAATCTACATTTTCTCGGGAATATAATTTGTGCAACAAAAAAAAAACTTCTAATAAAAATCATTGAATTTAAAAATGAAGAAAAGCCAACGCGAAGCCAACGAGAAAGCAATGAGTAGCTTAATGAATTACGAAGAAAATACACGCACGTACGCATGCACTCAAACACACAAACAGCGTGCGTACAAAAGCGGCAGAAAAAGAAACCAGCAGGATACATATACTCTATAGTAGGCAGGCATTGAACCATATTCTTGTAGTTCACTTACTTGCAACACATTTAGATGTCCGTTCTACACTGTTGATTACTGCTTACCTACTCTGTATTCTCTTTTTTTTTTTTGCATTGCTGCTTCTCACAGCTATACACAGCTTTGGCACCTAAGCGAATTCCTAACGCCAGTTTACAATTTGAAGTAATAAATAATTTTTATTGTGCGCACTTAAAATGCTTTGTAACGCAACAAGAACAACAACAACAACAACTTAAAACTTTGAAAGCAAGCACCATATCGAGCGCCAAGACCAAGCTAAATAATGAAAGTAAAATAGCCAAGCCAACAAATGAACAATAAAAAAGAAAAATTTTCAAAATAAAAAAAAAAATAGAATGTTAACCAAAAAGTACACTCCACGCTATTCTTTGATGTTCTTACGTTTGAGTAGTTTTTAATTGATTCGTGTAGGCGGTCAACAACAACAATTTTGGTTCTATTTAAGTTACAGGCGTGTGCGTCAGGACATCCCATGCGGTGCCTATTTGATTATTGCTGCACACGCTGCTGATTTTGTTAATTTTTAAGCAAAACCACGCCTATAATTTAAATTTGAAGTTGTTAGCACAATTGCTTTTATAATGTTTTATTTTTGCTTTCTTTTGGTTTGAGTGATTTGCGTCGCCTTGAAGTATGCAACATTTCTTCATTTTACTTTCATAATAAAACTTCAATTGCGCGACTTTTGCTACTTTTAGCGAGCTGCTCATTTGCTTTCTGATTAATTGTTTAGCATTATTTTTTTTTTCGGTGTTGTAGCCTTGTAGCGATTGTTGCATGTTTTCAACATTGTTCGCATGTTGTCCACCACCGCCGCCATTTTCCTTCGTTGCTTTGTCTGCCATCTTGTTTTACAAATCGTCGCTATAAAATTCGTAATGTTTTGTTATTTGTACAAAATGCTAATTTCATGAATTTTCATTTTATTGTTTTGCTTTTGTTATTTGTACAAAATATATATTTCATTTTTCTTTTCTTTTCTTTGCGGCATATATTTATTTCTTAGTCGAAGTTTCAAAGTTTGATTCAAATGTTTCAAACGTTGCTGAAAGTTGAATAAAACAAAATTTTTTTGCTTTAGAAATATAGATTGAATAAAAAGCGATAAGGATGAAGTTCCTTTTATGGTCAGATAGAATAAATTAAAATTGATTTGAATAGTTTCTTTTATTCATTGAAGACTAACTGGATACTAAAAGCTGAGTAAAATATCGATATCATGTTAATGCCGAGACAAGTATCGATACATCGAAATAATTTTTATATCGATTTGGTGTTAAGTACTTTGTTAGAAATATTTAGTCACGAAGTTTAGAACTATGCATCTTTGTTATTTAAAAAAAAATATATTAAATAAAAAAGAAACTTTTGAAGCAAACCATTAATATGGCTTTCTGGCGCTGTACGTGAGGTCGCCAAAATTTTTATTTTTATTTTTTTATGAAATATTGCAATTATTTAAAAATATTTCATAGTTCAGTGCATGCGTGCGGCCTTAATTTTTAGCGTGATTTCAGTGGGATTCCTATTCGTATGAATTGGAGTGAAGCAAAGATTTTGAAGCATGAGTCGAGAGCGATTGATGACGAAAGCAGTCAAGGTGAGCTGAGCTGAGTTGAGTTGAGTCATATTTCCAATTAGCATAATCTTTAAAGGGAAATGTTAATTTAACTGTGAGCGATTACACTTCGCGTTCGCATGTTTTCCATTGACATTCTAGAAAAATTATGAAGCCTTTCATGCAGCTGCATACGTTTTGTAATTCATCGATTTAGTTGTGTAATCTTAAATTGAATTTTCACGTGCATGTTCCTTTGTTTTTTTTTTTTTTTTTTGATAAATATGGAAATTGATTTTGCGCCATTAAATCGTTGAAATTTGAAAATCTTACTTTAATAGTTCATAATGGCGTTTTTATATAACCGTTCAAGACACCCACACATCATTTTCATGCCTAACACTGAACCATAAAATTGACTTTAAAGCTAATTTGTTAAAGTTAAACAAGAAATAATACAATAAATAAATTAGTAAATAGTAAATCATAAAGACGGAAATCGTTTTGGGACAATCTTATCGACTTACTAACGAACTAACGCCATTAAGAGTTAAAAACCAGTATAAAAACAATGCCAAAAGCCTTCATTAAAAGGCCAACAACCGAATATTTAACAAAGAAAAACAACAACAACAACAACGACAATTCTCGAGCACAACAAATGGCTACAAGCTTAGCGAGAGCTGCGCAATGAAATCCTAATGAAATTCCATAGAAAACATGTTTTCGCCTGATAAGCGACCATATTGGTCAAAACGAAAAAGGCTAAAGCACGACGACAAAATAACCAAAGCAGCAAATACGTACATGCAACGCGTGCAAATGTGCCACAAACAGGCGAACTTTCGCGCCAAAAAGCGTGACATAGAAGAAGAAGAAGAAGACACTTGAGTGTAGAATGGGGCAAGCAGCAATCTAAATAAAAAAAATAGTTGGCTTTTAGGTCGAGCATAAAAATTGAAATATGAAGCGCAGTGTAAAAGCCAAAATAATTTGCAATGCAGCGCTATAAATTTTGAGGCAAGCTAACGTGTCGTATACGCGATGCAGTTGTGTATGTAAAGGATTGCAGGTTGTTAGTTTATTAAAAAAAATCACGCAGTAAATAGAAAAGAGAAACAAAAACAAAAACAAAAAAAGGAATTTTCGATTTGAGTAAACACATAAACGAAATTAACAAATTAAATGCCAACTTGGTTGCATTTCTTTAATTTTTCTTCGCCTTATTTTTTTTCTTCTTTTTGAACTGAAATTTCATATCCGACAATACGAGCTGTGCCGCGCTTCCGCAGTTGGGAGTTTTAATTTTCCTGCTCGACGTTGCATATGCGAAGCGTTTCTGTTAAGAGTCAACGACGCAGTAAAAGCAGCAGCAGTAACAGCAGCAGCAGCAGCAGCTGCCATTATCCGTGACCAGCAACCATTAAAGCAGCTTTTGTAGCGCTCAAGCGTATAGTGTATTCAAGCTTTTGTGCCGCAAGAGATCAAGTGGGTGTAGAGTCGCGTTGGCGCTTGAATAAGTTTGAGCGACTAAGTGTCGCAATGCAAGCAAGCAGTTGAAGAAGTTGAAGAAATCGCTCAAACGCAACAGGAATGGCAGTAGCATCACCGCATTGTCTTATCCTGTGCACACAGCAGGCATCGTATCGTGTCGCGTCGCGTTGCTTCGTATCGTCATCGTCAACGTTACCACAGCACAACAGTTTCCTTGCTGCTGCATTTTGTTCAGTTTCCTGTGTCGTTGTCTTTGTTTTCCTTACTGGCTGGCTTTCTTTTTTTTTTTGTTACTTGCTTTTGTCTTTGTGCACTCGCAAACAAAGTACGCGATAAACTTTTGTTCCGCTGAACTTTGTCTTCAACATTTTGCATACTTTACGGCGTGCTACGATTTTCTTCCTATTCTTTTCTTTTGTTTTACTTTATTCAACTTTTTTTTATGTATCTTTCCTGTGGTGCTTTCTTTTCTTTTATCAAAATGCATACTTTATATATTCTAACGCTTCTCCGCAACTTAGTTCACAGTCATTTGATTTGTCCTATTTACTTGGTTGTGAAAACAATTTTTTTTTTTGTCATAGTTTTTGCTTATTTTAATAAATGACTTCTGCGTCTAAATAAACAAAAAGAAGAACTTGACATCGATAAAAATCATTTTTAACTAAAATTTTATTAAGTTAGTTTAAAATTCTTAGCCTAGCAGTAAATTATTTAAATTTGTTTAGCGTACACACATAGTGTGAAATAATATAAGATATGTCGTGGCAATCACTGCAGATGGGGAAGGAGAGAACTATTTCGCATGCTTCGAGATAAACGGAAAATAGATCGGAAAAAAAGATCGCTGAAGTCGACTGCAAGATACCCTTTACACTTTCTTTATATACTTTAAGTTTAGTATTATCTTAGAACCATATCTAATTGTATTTTGTTTTCATACAGAAACTTAAAGCTTAAACTTAAAAAAATGTAGTAAATTTGTCTGGGATCATACCTATAATTTTTTTTTGTCCTATTGATTTTGGGAAATTTCATTGGGACTATCATAGGCATAATTTTATATTAAATTTGAAGTTCCTAGAAAAAGAAACAAAAAAGTATTTACTCAAAAACCAAAAGTTTTGGGGTAGATTTGCATTTGGGGCTACCCCTTAAAATGGGACTAAAGAAAAACTGTCTGAACGTGACCACTTGACGGCTCATGAGTCTCTAAGTTTAAAATATGCTAGCCTTATCTCTTATAGTCTCCAAGATAACCGTTTCATGCCCGGATGGACAGACAGAAGAACGGACGGAAAGACAGAGATCATAGTTAGATCCTGTTCAAGAAACCTAAAACAAAGCATTACGTAATATCACCAATGCTCAATGGTTTGTGCATAACAATCTCAAAGTCGTGATTAAAAGATGCTCACTGTCTCAGCTCAAGATAAAACGAATGCCTCCGAGACCACATCTCAAGAGGTTCCACTCGAATGACTTTCCATCACGGAGCTAGACCCCAATCGAATTATAGACGGACAGACAGACAAACAATCAATGGCATCAATGCTGATCAAGAATAAATTCTTTATTGTCTCATGCCTTGCTCTGCATGTTACATATTTGCCTCTCGGGTACAGGGTATAAGTTCCTATGGAAGTGAAGCAGTTCCCAAGCACCCAGGAAGCTTTTTGTTACATTAGCTACCAATATGCACCGTTCGACGACGTCAGTTAGAATGATTGTTCCCAAAGTTTTTAAAATTTTGCTTTGTTACATAAAATCTAGTTCGGATTAGGGGTCGATTAAATTTGTTTGATAACGAACTGTAGGTAAATAACTTCATGTTAGGCTAAAAACAATAAGAAGGGTTAATAGAGCATCGATGTATGAGCCTAAGTATGTGCACTGTACAAGGATTTGTTGCCGAGGTTAAGGCTTTGAGACTTAAGACTAATTTACAATATTCGTGGAATCAAAAACATGCAGCACAGTCGATCACCGAGAGCATAAGGAGGAACATAATGCATTGGTCAAAAATATTTCTAGATCTCAATCCTATTGAAAACCCGCTGTTGTGAATTAAAACGAAAAGTTCTCAAGATGTGTTGATGATTGAAAATGAAAATTATTTTTAAAACATTTAATTAAAATTTAATCTTCAAAAAAAAAAATTTTTATAAAAAATAAAATAATAAAAAACGAATATAAAAAAATGAAGTTTTAATTTTTCTAATTTAAAATTGAAAGCGTAACACGAACAATGAAAGAAAGAGATAGTTAGATATATAGAAAGGTGAATGAAAGAGATAGAAACAGAGTGATAGATAGAATGTTAAAATACCACACAGGATAAACAATTGAAATAGTTAAATTATATGTTTTGTCCAAAGGTTTGTATGTCACTGCGCCAAACTCGTAACTTGATTAAAAAATTTATACTTTTGTGTCCTTTTACGTGTCGCACGCTGCGTTGCATTAGAGTTCAGTGCAGCTCCTGTGGAATAGTTCAGTTCAGTTAGGTTGAAACGCATTTGAACATTTCGTGTTGTTGCGTTGCCGTCTGTGTGTGTGGGTAACGTATGCGCCTGAAATTATATAGTATGCCAGCTGTGAATTATTTCGCAAAGCAGCAGCGCTGTGCAGCTTGTTTGCCACCGAAGTAAATGAAAAAATAACATACTGCAACACTGCAGTGCAGTGCATGGTCGAGTGTAATTTGTATCTAATTGGACGAAATACATACATACTTATATACCATACCATACTATTCTATATATGTATGTATGCAACGACGTAGTTATTTATGCATGTAGATGTGTATTGAGACTACTTATGTGGGTGTGTTTGTTTTTTTTTTTTTTTTTTTG
This sequence comes from Leucophenga varia, assembly GCA_018903435.1. Taxonomy (NCBI): domain Eukaryota; kingdom Metazoa; phylum Arthropoda; class Insecta; order Diptera; family Drosophilidae; genus Leucophenga; species Leucophenga varia. Next base: position 3,646,771 of record JAEIFJ010001414.1, read on the forward strand.
GAACTGGAGGCATTGAAAAACGAACAGGATATATGTATTAAATTTAATGCTATTCAAAATCAAACTCATCAGTGCAATGCCTCATGTTTCACTCACACACACACACTTGCAGCACAGTCATTTTATTCATTTCATTTCGTTCGCATTTATTATGTAAATCTCTTGAGGCCAACGTCATGTTGCGAAAGCAGCAAATCAAACAAAATCGATTGATGTATAACATTTTATATTTTCCTTTTTTTTTGGTTTTATTTATTTTTTAAGCTTGCTTAGGCAACGTAAACATTTCTACTTTTTGATTTGAAGTGTTGAAGAACAACAGGCATATCCTTTAAGTCAAAAAAAAAAAAAAAAAAAAAAAAAGAAACGAAGAATAGTCGAGCTGACTTACTGACTTGACTGACTTTTGATTTGCTTTGAACATGCGTTTGCGCGTGTGTGTGTCGGTGTGTGTTTGACAGGATACTGCAGAGCCAAATCAAACAAGAATTATTTTATCGTCCTTATTTCAAGGCAAACGAAAGTTTAGACAACGACGACTGAGTTTGCTGTTGAAAGCTTACTAAATTATGTAGATTTCTTTTAGCATAATTTGTGGTTCATTTTTTAAATTTATTTTTCTTTTATTTTATTCACTTTACTTATTTTATGCTAAATCGAAGAGGCTCCACTACACGTATACATCATTTTGAGTAAAACTAATTCGGGGCGAAGAAAAAAAAAACCAAACGAAAAAATTTAAAACGCCATTAACTTTGCGCAATAAATATCAACGGCTGCCAGCGTAGAAAATTGGCTTCATGTTGGGCCTACACCAACAACAATGAAACGGAAAAAAAAAAAAAAAGAGAAGAGAAGACACCACTGTAACCTTTCCATATCGGAGCAAACCATACAATTTATACGAATTTCACTCAGATCGGATGAAAGCCAAGTTGTGGAATTATGCAAATTTATTTTTCGAAGCAATGGAATTGCCCTTTTGCTGTTTGCTGGTCACTGGGAACAGTGCGTGTAAATTTGATTGAATTATTGTTTGTTTGCTTGTTTGTTGGCATTTCTTTTTGTCTACATTTTCATGTTTTTTTTTTTTACGAAATTTTTTTTTTAAATATTATTTGCCTCCTTTTTCTTGTTTATTTTTATTTTTGTTTCATTGCTGTGCAACGTGGCGTATGCGTAATATATGAAAATAAATTTGTTTTGGCTTTGACGTGATATTTTGTTTCATATTAAAAAAGCAAAAGAAGATAATTTAAATTTGTTTTTTCCTCCCAGTTTCAGTTAATTTTCTTTTTTGCGCTTTTTCAATTTGAATTTTCTTTTTGTTTGTTTTTTTTTTTTTTGCTTTGTTGAAAAATCAAATCAGTTGAAAATTAATTTAATTCGCATAAAACTTTTACATTTTCTTGCTTTGCACTTTTGATTTTTTAACCTTTTTCGTATCCATTGACTACTCCTAGCACTGTACTGCATTTTTACTGTTCTCCTCACAGCTACAGTCAAAAAGTTGCAAAATTTTTAATTATAAAAGTTTCAATCTCACGCCTTGACGCCTTTATTTGCGGCAACAATGAAAAATTTCTTCTTATTTTAACTATTATTAGTTTCCACTTCAACTTCTTCAAATCTTGCTGCACTTTTTCTTTATTTCGTTGTCCTCACTTTCGTTCGTTCTTTTGCTTTTTTCGCCTTTTTTCCAGTTAATTTTTCTTCGAGCAACGCAATCAAGTTTTACTACTGCACTTTACCAATTTTCCAATATTAATTACAATTTCTGTTTTCATATTTCAAAGCTTAGCAATAATTTTTAATTTTGACTTAGAAAGAAAGCGAAAAAAGTTGTTCTCTTTTTTTGAATTCAATATTTTAGCCAAAGGCAAAAATCGTGAAGTAATTTTTAATTATGTGCTTTTTTAGAGCGAATATACATTCTGTAAAATAAGTATCCGAATTTTTATTTAAAATGGTACTTAAAAATAGTCTTTTGAGTGTTAGAGATATTGGTAGTGAGGTAAGCACTCTCATATGACCGCTCAGAACACTTTGATTGGCATATTGGGCATGAGACACGTCGCTGCTTGAATCGTTCCGTATGAGCTGAATTTTTGCAAAAGTCGCATCGTAAGGAGGTCGCTGAGGACATGGTTTTCGAGCCAATTCTGACTACAACTTCATGATACGCATCATAACTGAAGACGAGACATGGGTGTATAAAACCACTCAACAAACAGCCGAAGTTTTATATACCCGTCACACGTATTTTTAAATTGTTAATGTTTTATCATCCGTGGCTTTCATAGAACTTCGAGATGGGATAGGACGGGGTCAAAGATCTGATACAACTCAAGTTGTGTGGGCTCTATGCCAAAAAATGGGCGTGTCACCTTGATTTGATATTGGATGATATTAGCAGTGTTTTTAGGCCATTTGGAGTGAATGCATTACTCAAAAATAACCATTTTCATACAAAAATTAGAAAATGGGCGGTAAGTTTGTATGGGGGATATATCTTAAAATGGGCGTGGCACATTTGGTTTGACATTGGTTGACAGTAAGAGTGAATATATGCATAAAAAATAACTATTTTCATACAAAAAATCGAAAAAAAAAACAGTAAGTTTGTATGGGGGCTATACATAAAAATGGGCGTGGCTCTTTCATATTCAAACTTGACCTGGTCGTTGCCGAGAAAAGCTTAAGATTTAAATTTCAACTAAGTATCACCAGTAGTCTCCGAGAAAATCGTGTTGAAATAAACTAGACAAACAAACGGACAGACAGACAGACAGACGGACATGGCTAAATCGATTCGTCTCGTCGAGCTGATCAATAATATATATACTTTATGGGATCTTCGATGCCTCCTTTAATGCGTTACAAACTTTCCGACAAACATAATACCCTTCACACTATGTGTGGCGGGTATAAAAATCTGAGACAAAGCCATTCAAAAGTTGATGTGATTCTCACCGTTTTCTTTGTTTATCGTGTTGCGGTTCACTCTGAGCTACTCCCGGATAGTCAGACGGTTAATTAAGAATATTATTTATCCGTTTTGGAGGACCTACGCAAGAGCATCCGCAGAAAAAGGCCATCGAGCAACAACAACATTCGCCAGATTTTGCATTCTGCTCCTAAAACTAAAATTGTCTCTTCGGGAAAGGCGTTTTGAGTTGATCGATGCCATTAAACAAAATTCGCCGAATGACCTGAAGCTCTCTGGCGGCCTATATGCGGGCCATGGAGCCTATTTCCAGGTACTTATTAAGGTGAGGCGCATTATTAATTAAAATTGTTCCAAAACTAATTTTTTTTTTCAATGATATGCTGACCATTTTACTAGCATATTCCAACATTTACCAACTTATGCTGTAGGCAGATAATAAAATTCACTCAATTGATTCATAAATATGCACTGAAAAATTATGCAAAACAAAATATTAATAACTGCAAAATTTTTATACATAAAATGTTCTTAAGTAGTCAGGCAGTTTGAAGCTGCTGAATTTAGTTTAGCATACCCACACACACACACAGCATTCACTGCACTGCTACACACTATTGTCAACGCTGTTAAAGTTCTTTCGAACGTCATTCTTTTGCATACAAAATAATGCGCTTGAGTGCTGCAGGCAGTTGTGTGTGTGTGTACCAAATCTATGATTTGCATGAGAAGCACACTATTCGCTTCGGAATTTTCATGCATTACCAAGACTGAAAGCATTTAGTTTGAATCGCGTTTCCCGTTCATGTGCAACTCAGCAGGACAGGACAGGACAGGCTGCATTCAGTATTTCCTATAATGAAGCAAAATAAACTAATGTCCTATAAAAATTCATGCATAAACTTTGCAAATGTAAAAGTTTTCTTAATTTAAAGTGAAACGTGCCCAGTTGGCTTGGACAAGTGCTCTGAGGGAACATCATATTGCCGCACTGACCCTTGGCTCCACTTGACTATTTCCACTTCCGACATACTTAAACTCGCTCTTGCAGTGCACAAAACGCTATTGACGATATTAAAAAAAAAAAAATAAATTTAAAAAAAACTCACTTGAGAATTATGCAAAAAGTTTCTTTCGTTCGTTCATTCGCCTCAACTCAAATTTCTAAATTGAAGTTTTTTATATATTTTTTTTTCTTTTCTGAATATTTTTTAATGACAAATAAATTTTCAGCAGGTACATATTTCTATATTTCATTATGTCATACACGTTTCAGAGATATTTTAACATTATTCGGTGATGAAAACTTGTCAAAGTTTTAATCTTGTTTTTTTTCTTGTATTATGAAGAAAGTTTGTTTTTTTTTTTTTAAGAAACTAAACTTTTTTTTTATTTAATGTAATTGCACTTTTTAACGGTTTAAGTGCATAAATATTTTCGAACCTTGAAGAGATTTCATTATAAATCCAGACTCGGAATGAACTTCGTGCGATCTTTTAAAGAAATTGTTGAGCAGTAGTAGAAACCCATGATATGCTTTGAAAATATTTAGCAGTTTAACTCATAAAGAAATTGATTTAAAGATATATCTGTATTCTGGATTGAAGCTTTAGATTGTGAGTATTGTATTCTTTACTCGATGTCTGCTTTGAAAAAATCAGCCGTGATCATAGCCCTAGCGGGCCTTGGATTTGTTGGTTCCTTTATTAAGAATAAAAGATTCTTGAGCAATAACGATTTTTTTCATACTAGTATCCGATCAAATTTTGAGCTTAAAATATAGATCTGAAAATAATTTTATTTAAGATATCAAAAAATTGGAAGGTGAGTCTGTATTAAATTGTTATAGGATGACAGTAAAAGTGCTAATTTGGATTAAATACATTTTTAAATAATAACTATTTTTACACACAAAAAAAACAAGAAAAATGTGGTAAGTTTGTAGGGGCTATGCCCCAAAAAAGGCGTGGCACTTGATTTGATACACAAAGTAGTCATTGCCGAGAAAAGCTTAAGTTTAAAATTTCAATTAAATATCTTTAAAATTGAGCGAATGAATCGCATAGCGGCAAATAGACAGACAGACTAACAGACATACGGATAGGACAGACAGACAAATGGCAGACTGAAATAATAAATATTTTATTTTCCAAAATTATTCATAAAGTACAGATACATTCGTTTTTTTTTTTATTTACGGCTTATTCTGTATCCATCTCACAAATATTTGCAAAGTTTTCAATGGTTTTTAAAGAAAAAAAAAAAAAAAAAAAAAATAAACATAAATTAAAAAGTATTTCAAATTGCCTGAATTGAAGGCGGAGCAAAATGTTGCCATTTTATGTTGTACTTCTTTCAAAGTTGCTTTTTTTCCAAAGCTCGCATAATTCTGAATGGTTTACAAATTTAGAATTATTGAAGCAAAAAAAAAAAAAAAAAATTGTTTTAAATATTTAACTCAATTTTATATATGCTAACCATGGAAATTCTGAAGAATCTATGCAGTGCAATGGCGAACTTGTTGGAGTTGGCCATTGCACTGCATTATTGTGAATTCTGTTCAATATTTGAATGAATGACTGCTTGTAATACAGGGTGCTCCGCTTTGTGGTACGTTATGTTATTAGTGAATAACTTAAGTAAGACCCAAACAAATTTTTGTATTTATTCAATCGGTACTTTTTTACATTTTTACAATTATTTGATCGTTTATGGAAAATGATTTCAGAAAAATATCCACCTTCAGCAGCCACTCAAAGATTTGATCCATTTTTTTTATTGGCATTTTTTGTTACTCTTTGCAGCATATCTCTGAAAATACGTGCAATTTTCGATAAGTTGACTTTGAGTTGGTCCTTGGAAACTGGGATATCGGTATAAAGTATTCCTCTCAGGTATGTCCTCAGGAAAAAGTCTAGCCACGCAGTAATAGAAATTGCCACAACAGATATGATTAAATTTTGGCAAAAATCGGGTTCAATTTCCTTGATGACTTGCATGTTTTTGGTGTACTGAAGTCGTGGAGGCTTGACGGTTGGCAGCAACTTCCATGGTAAAAATTTTAAAAGACTCTCATTTTTAGTAACGCTTTTTCTTTCTTGCTTGAATTCGATAACCATTGCAATCCATGCGTTTTCTGTATTTTTTACTATAATCATTTTTAAAAGATAGCTGAAATAAAACACAATATGATATTTTTTTTTTTTACATCTAATGTTTATTTATTTAATTTCATTTTTCATTTAAATTATTTTATCATCATCATCGTCGTCTTTATCAATAGCATCATCATCATGATAATCATCATCATCATCAGAGTATTCATCATACATTTTATGCTTAAGAATTAGAATAATCGTACAATAATAATCATAATTATATTTAGTTTATTATATAATATCGTTTTATATATTAAATATTTATTTATTAGTTGCATACTCGAGTTATTTACTTTGTTCTTCACCATTTATAATTATACTCCAATATGAACATGGTTTTATTTTTTTATCTTGTTTTTCTTTTTTTTTTTTATTATTAATATTTTTATTAATTTGTTGAAGTACTTTTCCATATTTATTCAACTCATTCTTATGCCAATGTTGTATCTATGTTTATGTTATATAAATGCTGAATTTTGAGTGCAATGAGACAAATGGTTAACCATTTGATCTTTTTTTTGTCTATTGAACATTTGCAATTTTATTTCAATTTAATTTTACAGGAAACTGAGGAATAGGACTGACTGACTACACATATGCACTAATATGCGCAATACACGCATCATTGCTTAAAAAAAGGATTCATTGGATTACTTTGTTAGGTACACTCATACAAACATACGCTAAATGTAATTGCTTATGCAGTATTCCATAGATGTTGGCATAAAAAATTTAATGTGAATGTGTATTGAGTTTTTTTTTTTTTCAATATAAATACAAGATCGAATTATTGCGAAGAGTTGTAAGAATTCTTTAGAGCCACGAAAGCATAATTGCAAAACATTTAGTTTGAATTTTTGTATCTAGAAACATGCCTTCATGCTTAAAATATTTCTTGCAACGTACGCACGAGAGAAAAAGAAAAAAGTTTAAAATGGTTCTTCTAAAATTTATTTATTAAAAAAATATTTTTAAAATTAAAAAGAACAACAAAATCTTATCTTGTTTGGATAGAATTCGATTTTGAATCAAGAACAAATCTTTCATAACAAAAGAACAGTTATGCCGGCTCCCAAGAGAAACAAGATTCGGAGAGTATTGGCAGAGTTTTTTGAATTGTTTGGCGGTACTTAGTTTTTAAGAATATTTTCAAAAACCTTGTATTATATCAGCAAGTTGGGCTCACAAGTTTATATATAAAACTTCCTTACACATCATTGTATCTAATGAACTGTATGCCAATTTTTACACTGAACCATTTATTAAATATTTTAGGTATTTTATTTATTTGTATTATATTTTTACCATGTTTTTTTTTTTTTTTTTTTGACATCTATGCTTAGAAATTTCTTACAAAAAGCTGCTAAAATTTTAAATAATTCATTAAAAACCTTTTCCTTTTTTTTTTTTTATATTTACATTTGACTTAAAGACTGTAATTTTTTTTTTTATTTTTAATATTTTTATTTTTTTTTAATTTTTTTTATATAGTTTATTCATTAAATTTTATTTCGAATTTAATATTTTTTAAATTAATTCTTAGTGTGTTTTGGTGGTACAACATTTTGCTTAAAATCTAAATATTTTTTTTTTTTTTGTATTATTTTATTTATTTTTATTTATTTTTCTTTATTTGGTGCGCTTAGAAAATAACATTAAAAAATAAATTTAAATAATTAAAATATTTAAAAGATTTTCTTTGTATATATATATTTTTTTCTTTCAATATTTAAATCTAAATGATATCACTAAAATTCACTTAATTTACAAAATCATAAAATTTTTGCTGTGCTTTAGTTAAATTAATTATTTATTTTTTTTTTTTTTTTTTTTTGAAAATTGAATACTTAAATATTTTATTTTATTTACATGCATTAATTTGAATAGTAAAACTAGACTTTTTTCTTATAATTTACAATAATAATATTTTATAATTATTTTTTTCATTTTATTATTTTTTTATTTTTATTTTTTTTTTATTTTATTTGTATTTTTTTTTTTTAATTTTTATTTCTATTTAATTATTTATTTTTTTTTTTTTTTTTTTTTTTAATTTATTTTATTATAATTTTTTTTTTTGCGCTATCTTGGCTCATTAAATTGTTGATAAACATTTGCGAAAACTATTTACAAGTTGCATTTTATGACTTTATTATGTTTGCAATCGATTTTTCTATTAATTTTGTTGTCTAATTTAGTTTCACATTTACTTTTTTTTCCCATTTAGATTTTTTATTCTTTAATTCTTTGGTTAAATTGCTGTATTATGTAGATTATTTTTGAATATAAAATGAGTCAATTAAAATTTGTTATTTAATCAAACGATGAAATTTTTTTAATTAATTAATTAATTGTTAAAAAAAAAAATTATGTATTAGCCTCAAAAAGCATTGTAAAACTAGTTACAACTATAAATTGCCTTTATTCTCCATAAGCAATATTTTGTATATTAAATTTTATTTTTAAACTTTTTTACAAAATGAAAAAGTTTTTAGAAAATATCTTTAATATAAATTAATTGTTTAAAAAAGATATTTGTGTACAAATAAAAAAATAAAAATAAAAATAAAAAAAATAATAATAAGTCAAATGAGTGAAGTATTAACTTTTTGACATTTCTTTCAATAAATTTCTCAAGTTATTTTTTTTCTTCCTTCCTTCCTGCCTTTCATTCGTTCATTCATTCAGTTAGCTATATTAATATCAATTTGTGTTTTTTACCATTGAAGTATGTCCTTGTTTCTGTTATGCTTCTGTGTGTGTGTGTGTGTGACAAAGTTCAAAAGAACTGCGCGAGCACTTCACTTGAAAAAAAGAAACAGTAGCAGCTATAAATGTCTGTGCTAGTGTCCTTTTTATTTTACACTGTTTACTTCAATTCTATTCTTTTTTGTTGTTGTTTTTGTTTTTGTTTGTAGGAATACAAAAATGTTGGAAAACAACAAAATGTCAACTTATCCCAGACCGAAACGTTGCCGTTGTCTATTGTGCTGACAAATACTCAATGCAATAAGTAGAAGTATGGCATATTGTGCCAGGATACTCGTTGACGACGCGCTCAATAGGCTGCTGCTGCCGTTGCTGCGCGACTTGGAACTGGCCACTACTTCAGCATCCTCGGGTGCGATATCCATGCTGTTGCTAGCGACAATAAATTGAAATATATCGCTGACCTGCAAAGAAAAAAAAAAAATGGAAAAAAACAGAAGAAAAAGGCATAAGTTTTACTGAAACAAAAGACTGAATCAGATGAGACAAAATCCTGCGTACAAATCAAGATTAAGTAGCGTAAATGTATGTGTATGTGTGTGGGTGGAACCTGTTTGTTTGTTTGTTTGTATTTTGATTTAGACAAAGTGTCGATTTCAGTGTGACAGGACAGGAGTGTGTGCGTGTGCGTGCCTACGATTTATGTGTGTTGACCAAACTCTCAAAGTAACTCAACCGAGCGACTCACCTCATTCCAGCCGTAACGATTTTTTGCCTGTACAATTGCCTCATAGTATGCGCCGGGATGTAAATTTTTTATGGTATACGACATGATGTGTGTTAGCGGCTCAGATGCAGGACGATGCTCAGGTGTTAGTATGAAGTCATGCCATCTGCCTGGTTGCTGGAATGTATCGTTCATCTAAAAATTATTGATACAAGAAAAAAAGATAAAAGGAAAAATATGTAAATTGAAGTTGGTTTTTAGTTTTTTTAAATTAAAGTTTCTTTTTTTTTTGAGAACACAATTTTTTCCCTTTTTTAAAAATATTTTTTTTCTTTTTTTATTACATCATAGCTTAAAATCTTTAAAAATTAACTCCTTCAGATATTGAGTTAAGGTTGTGGGAAATTTATTATTCTTCAAATGGAAAAACATTTCAGTGTATTTTTGTGCCAACTGCAATAGTTGTCATCATTAATAAATTTTTTTAATTTTAATTAGGATTCGCAATATGCGCCACAGAGTATGCAACACTAATATTTCTTTAACTACTTTTCAAACACTTTCCTGAATCTAAGCCTTGTACTGCGTGTATATATAAAAATAAAGGATGCCTTATATTTTGCGCTTGTGTAGCTTTCAACAAAAAGATTTTTTTTTCCATTTCAATAAATTATCAATGACAAAGGTTCATAAGTTTGTAAAGTATTGACTTACGCTTCGCTTCATTGCTTGACTTTTATTTTATTTTATTTGTGTACAACAACAACAACAAAAACAATGGCAGTCATAGTAATTAGAATTTATTTATTTTTATTATTATTATTATTTTTTTTTTTTTTTTTTTTTTTTTTTTTTGCATTGATAAACTTTTAATTTCAAAATTGCTACAAAAGTAAAAGCTTTTCCATTTCAATTACAATATTTGAATAGTATTTTCATTAATTTTACTTTAACTTCTTCTTTGTCTTTGGCGCTCTAATTAAAACCACAAAATAAAAAAAATTTCGATTTATAATTGAAATTAATTGCAGCGCAATCGTCGCGGTAAGCAGTATCTTTGTAAAACGTAAAACTAATTAAATGTAATAAAACGCGAAACTAATTGAATTGCAAAAAATATTTCGAATAGCATAAAACGTAGCAAAATTCTTTTAGGTAGATACAAAAATTCTTCCAAATATGCAAATAAAAATGAAGAAAATGAAACGTTTTGTACGATTTTCTTTTAATTAAAATCATAGCGAAAAGTTAGTTGCGCTTGATTTACGCCTTAATGTACTCAATTATAAGTGAAAATGAAAATAAAATAAGTGGATTTGCAGAAAGAGATACACTTCGAAAGATTGAGAATGGATTTAATGTAACTTTGCGTATACGTAATGTCAAAGTACTCGAGAGAGAGCTTATGGAATAGTACTATACCCGAAATACCCGGTCTTGAAACATATTCGTTTCGCTCTTAAACACCCAGCTTCTGTATTAAAACAATTTTGAAGTTGTATGAAATTTTAACTGAAAATAAAAACAGGCTCATGTCCTTATATTTTATTCCGTCACGGGATTTTGGGAGCAGGTATTTTGATACTTTAAAATATTATGACTGGCACTTCTTTTGGATATCTGGGATTATTTCTGGGACTTTTTAGAACGCAGAAGTTTTTTTGAAATTTTTCAGTTTTCTGCTCAAATTTTATAAATTTTTCCTTCCGTAGCAACCTTCTAAAAGTATTAGAAAAAGTTTAACAAAAGATGAATGAAATCGGTAAAGTCACTCCCAAGTTATGGAGTAACCACACAAACATGATTAAATTTTATATATATAAGTATATATAGATTAGGACTCTGATCAGTTCAACGAGACAAGTCCATCTGTCCATCTTTGTGTTCCTCCGTAAATATCGCCTCATCACTGCCTAAATTAAAATGCTTCTTAAAAATAAAGACATTTTGCGTTCCATCACAATTCCAAGAAGCGTATTCAAATTGCGCCTCAACCATTTTCTTTTCTATAATAAATTTTTTTTTATATAAGCTTTAAATCGACGCTGTTGCTCTTCCCTTTCATACACATCACCAAAAGCGTCATTAAATTTACGAATGAGCGACTATCATATTTTATTTCTTTCTTTCGATACCAACCAACGAATCAACCCCAACATGCACGACGTTATCTTTTGCAATTAAAGAACATTTTCATGTGTATTTAAAAATCACTTTTGTTTATGTACGTGTTTCAATAGCAATCTCAAGTATCTCAGTTTTATAGCTTTTGTGCATTGGAATATATATGTACATTTACTCTTGTACAAGTGTTATATTATATATATATACTTTATGGTATATACTCCATTCGTCTACAGCGTTTTCCTATATATTTTAAATATAATTTTAATCACGTGCTTCATTAGTGCGCGAATTTTATTACAGTCTGCTCCGCTGTCATCCTTTAACTTCTTCAACATTTGTGACTGCATTTGCTGTGTTACAACTTATTTAACAGAAAAGTCCCTAAGAGTTAAGTTCGATATGAAGCTGCAGTGAAATTGAGAGACTCAAGCTTTACACTTTGAAATTTATCAAATTTAAAAATTTTACAAAACAAAAACCTTGCATATCAGTGTAAAGTGTCTGCGGTGGCTATGAGACGCTTTGTTTTCTTAATTTGTAAATTTATTTTTTTTTTTTCTTTGTCTAGACGCGTTGTAGCTAGAGGAATTTTATATTTAGATTTTTAAAATTTTATTATTGTATATTTTAATTTTCACTTTAAATTAATAAATTCTTTAAGGAGTGGATACTTGGTTTCTTAAAGTCAAGTTTTTTCGTACCCCAGCTACCAAATAATCAAATAATAATCGTCATAAATTTCCGAACAAATGATACCAATTTTTATACCCACCAAACATGGTGTGGTTATATTCAATTTGTCAGAAATTTTGTAACCCATTAAAGATGGCAACAGAGACCCCATAAAGTATACATTCGACTGTTCAGTTCGACGCCATGTCCGCCTATCTGTCCGCCTGTCCATCCGTCTGTCCGTCTGTATGTCTGTCTGTCTGTCCGTTCGACCGTCTGTCTGACCGTCTGTTACAATGTGTTTTTTGAATGTTTTAAAGATATTAGCCTGAAATTTTAAACTTAAGCTTTTTGTGATCATTGGCAGTTTGTATATCGCAACAAAGGGGTCACCTCATTTTGAGGTATAGTCCCCATACAAACCTAGCGCCCATTTTTGAGTATCTGTATGAAAATAGTTCTTATTTATTTACATAAAAAAATAAAAAAATACTTTTTCGTTAATTTCAAGATTGCCAAAAAAGTAGAAAATACACTACTTGAATGAACCGAATGTGTATTGTTTTAGTGGTCTATAATTACACTTGCTTTGTTGCCATTTAAATGAAACCATTTTGGTACTCATGGGTTTGATGGTACCAAAATCCATAGCGGACATAGAAACATTTTTAAACTTTTATGATTATAGATTAACTCCAATCTAGGTAAAAGCACTTCTACTGTCATCTTATATACTACTGATAATGACAAAGATCGGGCCACTATAACAAACAAGCCCCATACAAACTTAACTTCTATTTTTTTTTTTTTTTTTTTACATGTATGCTTCTAATTTGAGCCCCAACATTTGTTGTCCGTACCCAACACCATTGACCAACACTTGAACTAATTAAAGTTTCGTGTGACGGGGATTTGAGCTTCGGTCCCACCAAATTTACAGTTTTTTCTTGTTTATTTACAAATTATGTCTTTATTTAATACTTTATTTATTTATTATTCTTTTTTTGCTGTGTATTTAATTGTCCGTAAAATTGGCCGTGTTACAACAGCATAAAAAGTTTGTACTAAATTTAGCTTTCGTTTTGCACATACAAAATCAGTTGATGAAAAAAAATGTGCTACAAAAGTTAAAGTTTTTATTTAATTTTTTCTGAATTTTTCTTTCATAGAAGTTAAATACTCATCGAAGGCTTTTAACTAAAATTTGCACTTAAATTGTGCTATTTTTTTTATTGCATTAAAACTATTTTCCTTGTTTTTATTCTATTTTTTTTATGTTTATATTATTTTCCACACCAATATTTTTTCTATGCCAGATGATTTTCTTTTATTTATTTTCTTTGTTGTACAGTTTTGTTTTTGTTTTTTTTTTTTTTTTTGCGCAGCATGTGCGGCAATTTTTAATAAAAACAATTGAACAATTTTTTTTTTTTTTTTTTTTGCTTGTGTACTTACCAAAACACGTCGATAGAGCAGACGAACCTCCTCTAGCGGTGGATAACTATCAATTTTCCATGTGAGATTGTAGCTGTCCGATGAGCGTCCCCATTTTGGTGAATAGAATTCAGCTGGTCCGGGTCGTCCGGATAGTTCCATATATTTACGCGAACGTCCGAGTGAGTTATCGGCGACGCAGCTGGAATTTAATTGGTATTTATTAGTCTCTGTCTCTATGCAACTATCTATCTATCACGAGTATGTATAACATTTGTCGTTTAGTCCGTCTGTCTGTCTGTCTGTTTTCTGTTTTTCTGTATAGCATGTTATGTGTGCATGTTTAGGTTTTTATTGAACAAAAAATGTTTTTCATTGTAGTATTATTTTTTATGTCGTGTTGCAGCTGTGTATAAAAATATGATTTAAGTTTTGTAGCAAAATATACCAAAAAAATAAAACAAATAAAACAATTTTAATAAATATTTCAGATACGAGTAAAAATATAATTTAAAACATATAATTGCATTTTAGTATTGTCTTTTTTTTTCATTGCAATAAATTAGTCGTTTCGAATAAATAAAATAGATTTTCTACAAATGGAAATCGAAAAGCAGACAAAGCAGACATTACTCATACGCCTCGTACAATAAACTGAACCATTAAAGCCACTCATTCATTGGAAAATAACTCCCTGATGTGTTGTGTAAATTAGCAACAACCTTAGACATGTCGTGTCTTGTCTGAGCTGCACTAAAACGAAACAGAACTGCTAATCCAAACACGTCGTTGTCGTCGAGCTTGAAGAAGATGTGTGGACAAAGAAGAAGAAGAAGGAAAAAAAAAAAACTTTGTTCATGAAATGTTGTGTCAACATGGCAAAACTTCCGTTTCTTTAATATGTTTCAGACAGATTGACATTGATGTGGAAAAACTTGTTTATCCGCAACGCCCCCAAAATGCCAAATGTGGCACACCCATTGCCCATTATCAATTTCTGTTATTGTTGTTGTTGTGCAAAAGTGTCCAGCTGTGTGAGTTTACCTGAACGTAAACTAAGGCAATGAAAGCAGATAAAAAAAAAAGAAACAGTCATCGAATGGACTAAAAGTTAGTAAATTGACTAAATCAATGTTATATCGTGTATTCGTATTCGTATTATTCCATATCCAGCTGTGTTGTCCATTCTTCCAGTTGTTAGCTAACATTGACTTCAACTTAACTCACCTGTAGTTGCCAAAGTCCTCCTGCTGTATATGGCGTACGGTGAGCGTATGTCGATTTCCTCTTATTGACATAATTCGCCTATCGGTCGTTTGTATCGGAAATGAGTTTTGGTACCAGGACACCTGCTGTGCACAAATGGCATAGACCAAAGATATTAAAAAAAAAAAAAAGATAGAAGATAGAAATATAATAAATATTAAGTGGATTTTAGTTTCGATTTTTTTTATTTGAAATAAACAAAAAATTATTTAATTTGCACAAAAATATTTGAATGTGAACAAAATTCAATTGAAAATATGAATCCTCTCTCTATGAAATTCTATTCGTCTATTTTGTGGTTTATATGCAAAGCACTTTGTTGACCTAAATTTAGCTAACCGCAAAATAAAATTAAGTATATAAACCAAAAACTATGTCACACAAAATTTCGTCAAATTGACAAATAGAATGCCAATGCATGGCAAGATCGACACAATTTTAATAAAAATTGTTAAAACTAATTACGAACAATCTTTTTTTTTTCGCAAACCTCTTTTGAGGCCAACGTAGTACCACCAAAAGCGTTTTGCATGGCCCGGTCGAGTTGCTCGCAGTAGATGATCGAATTAAGCGTCTGGCCATATTTGAGCAGTTCTTAGTGGATGATTCCCTTCCAACCCCACCACACACACAGCAAAACCTTTCCTGTTGGGTCGGCTCGCCGCGCTTCAACCACGACCTTTTTCGCTGGACGTTATCGTAAGTGATCCACTTTTCAACTCCAGTCACCATCCGCTTTGAAAATGGGTCGAGTTCGTTCCGTTTCAGCAGCGTATGACAAGCGTTTAAGCGATCAAAAGACTTTTTGCGTTATTTCGTGTGGCATCCAAACATCCAGACTTTTTTTTTAATCCAATCTTCTACAAATGATTCCAAATGGTTGTATGTCTCAATACCCAGTTTCTGGCCAATCGAACGAGTGCTAACAATTGCCGGTCCACTTGGATGATTTCAACTATTTTATCGGTTTTTACGAGGATTGGCCTACCAGTAAGGGGTACATCTTTGACATCCACTACACCAGAACGAAATCGATTGAACCAACGCTGTGCTGTGCGAATCGTTACAGCATCGGGTCCATAAACTTCACAATTTTTTTGGCCGCCTTCGTTGGATTTTTACCTCTCAGGTAGTAAAAACGTAAAATATTGCGAATTTCTTGCTTGGTAGACTCCATCTTTGGCGCGCTATAACTTGAGACTGAAACATATGATCACAACACAGTCAAAGAAACTCTTGTAGCACAGGGTGTCCTCTTTAAATCGCCGTACTGGATGACCCGATGCGATTAGTACAACCTAAGATATGTTAAAGAGTCGTCATCTGTTAAAAAAATACGACATTACCAATATATTGTTTTTTAGCATCGAGAAGTGTATCGATATAGCTATGTCCGTCTGTTCTGCTATAAAATTTAAAGTTCATTTTCGGTATGTTAACCCCACTTGAAGAAATTATTAAAACATTACCAGTCGAACGAGCCAATATTTTATTAAAAAGTAAACAGGCTCCTATAAAAAGGTTACTTTCATTGACTTCAGTTTTAATTCCTCCGAAGTTAACGATTCCTTTTTTTATGATATATTTTTATTTTTTTGATTTAAAAAATTCTAAGTTCAACGCTTCTATTTTTAAATCCAATAAAAAATCTTTTAATTCAGTTTTAGTCAAATTTTGTTCACAAACGAAATACTGTGCCAAATATGATATAATATTATATATGCTGCAATTTAATATAGAATAATATATAGAATATATAAAATAATATAAATAAATAAAAGAACAAACCGTTGCAACTGGATCAGCGTAAACAATGCAAACGAGTTTTGCTTCAAATCCTTCGCCCGAATGTATCCAGGATTTTTCCACTTGTATATCCGGTGGATCTGTTTGCGTGCAAAGCATGAATAGAAAGCAAAGTAAAAATAAAAAGAAAATGAATTTAGTGAATGGAAAGAAAACTACAATCTGATTACAGTCAAAAATCAATTTATATACAGTTACTTAAAGCTTTTACAGATTTTCTGTTTTTTTTTTTTTTTTTGTATATTTTTGTCTAACCACTTCGTACTCCACATGTATTTTTTTTTTTTTTTTTTTTTTTTTGTTGTTGTTGCAACAGTTTGCTGCCACATATTAAATCCTTTCATTCAATAACGAAAATTGTTTTTGTAAATTTTTGCTGACTAAAGTCGTCGTCTGTCTGATTTACGAGATCTTCGACTGAGAAAATGAAGAATGGAATAATAAAGAAAAAAAGTACGCGAATACAGAAAATTAAATTGAATGATTGAATGACTGACGACAAACTGACAGCTAGACGCATGAATAAATGAGCAAATGTTGAATTGAAACAGTGCAAATGCAAGAATTCATTGCTAGACAATTTTTAAAAAGAAAAACTTTATTCATTTTCTTTTTTTCTTCATCGCATTTAAGCTGTTTTGCATTTTCCTACATGGTAAGCTTTTCTTTGCAGACAACTACGATTTCGCTTGATACACACATGATGCGCTTCACATTTTTATTTGATTTATTTATTTTATTTTTTTTTTACTTTTCTTTTAAAATATTTTTTTAGTGGTTTTGCATTCAATTTTCTTTTAGCAGCATTTATCTTCCATAGTTGTGGTATATGCCAAGTTGTAGCTTAACTCGATTTTACTTGCATTGCGAATGATTAATGAAACATTAGAAACATAAGTGACAGAAATGCACGGGTAGATTGGAAGTAAGGATAGGATGGATGCCAGTCATGATGTGAATTTAAATGTTTTGGCATATATTTCAATTTAAATTATTATTATAATAAAGTGCATAATACTAGCAGATTGTGTGTGTGTGTGTGTTTGTGTGTGTTTGTGTGTGTGTGGCGGTAATACTTACAGAGTACATCAAGACGCATATCGACCGTAACTGGATCTCCGACGCCATTGTCTGCGGTGCATTGATAAACGCCCGCCTGTTGTCTTTCGAGTTTCTCAAGTGTTAGAATTGGACCATCGCCAATACGTGCTGTCGACTTGCCAGTGCCACTCTGTGAAGTAGAAGTAGTAGCAATAGTGTCAAAGTAAACAATTTCCATTACAATCGCATTAGTTTTGATATAAATGATAAAAAGTGATGTTGTGATAGATTTAATGGATGCACAATTTAATGCAGCCAGCTGACTGTACTTAGTTGTAAATTGTTATAAATATTTTTATAAAAACAAATCAAATGTTTAATATTTAAGAAAGCTGTGGATTTTTTTTTTTAAACTGTTGCTTATCTGGCTAGCATAAATATTAATATAAAATTTGTGTACATCGAACTTTGTAGATTAAAGTAAAAAAAAAAAAAAGTTCTGTCTATGGATACTTGAGCACCAACATAAAAGAACTCTATTTCTCTTCTTTTGTGGCACTACATCCTGAAACAAATGGATCTACTGTAGCAGATTGTGTTTCACTTGATAAAAGAGTATATTTGCTTATAAGAATTCCTTCAACACTCAACTTCTTCTGCATGAAACTTATATATCAAAGCAGATAAGAGCTCCCGATCAACATAAATATGACACTCATAGGGAACCCGGACTCACCGATTCGAATGAATTAAGGGTTTTCTTTTAAAATATGCAAAAATATTGGATACGTATTTTTTTATTGTGCAAAGACTCAAATTTAGCGGTAAACACCATCCCTTATGTAGTAAATTTTGATGTACATAGCCACTCAATTCTGTACAAATATTTAAAAGAAGAGTACTTTATGAACAATTAATGGGTCTTAGAAAACCGGTTAATATACTTTAGAACTTTTAAATATTTGAAAAAAGGGGTGAGTATCCAATATTTTTCCATATTTAAAAATAAAAAGAAATAATGCTGAAGTTGAGTATTCTCGGCTGCAAGATACCCAGTACCCAATCTTTATGTACGTTAAGTTAAGTCGAATCATTTTATTGAACTTTCATAAAAAAACTTTAAAAAATTGGTATATTTGTAATGTGGCTATTCTTAAAATTTTTTTAGTCCTACCCATTTTGGGATATTTTATTGGGACTATCATAGACATAATTTACACTAAATTTAGACTTCCTAGAATAAGAAAAAAAAACCCAACATTTTGATGTAGATTGGTATGGTGGTACCCCTTAAAATGGGTCTAGAGAAAAACCGTTTGTAAGCGGAGAGCCTAAGTTTCATTTATGGTGACCCTATCTCTTATAGTCTCCGAGATAATCTCTCTCATACGACAGACAGCGGGAGAAACGGACGGACGTACAGATAGACACTTTCCAATGCTGATCAAGAATATACTTTATAGCTTCTCTCTTGCCTCCTTCTGTTTGTTACATACATCGCACAAACTTAATATACCTACTCTTTTACCCTTTGGATACAGGGTATAAAAACATAATTCGAATCTGTGAGTCCAGATTTCGAAATTTTCCTTTTCAGAACACATTTAATGCTGCTGAATTCATGTTTTTTACAAAATTGTTATACGTATGTAGATGATTGTGGTACTCCATGCTACTCCATATCAAGTCTTTTGAAATCAGCTGACATAAAGGTTTTCTCTAAAATCTCAACTATCAGCGGCTTAATATCTTAAAATTCACTGTTCCATATGAGAATGATACTCTTTAGTACCTCCAGGATCAGTTGTGCTGTAGACATTTCGCAACGATTTCTCAATACTCTTGGCAGATCGAGACCACCCAACCAGCATTTTAAGAGCACAAAGTCGCAGCATTGTACTGTTGCATCTCAAAGCTTGTCCTTGGTCAAAATTGTCTTATGTCACACATTATAAGTTTCAGATAGCCCACGTAATATATCACTTTTCAAAATCACCAAATTATTGAAAAATAATGAACGAATAAAAATATTTTTAAATATTACAGAATATTTTACTTGATTCTTAAATTAAAGAACGCACACATTTAAGCTATTAAAAATTTTCATTAAATTGTTTACCTTTAGTGTCTTATATTAACGCAGATACAAATTTCTTAAAGAAAAAAGAAATACAATTTATTTATCTCCCAAATATATACGCACATGCACAGCTTAAATACAGCAGATGAACAGCAAAATACACACAATAAATTACTTAAATACTTTCATTTCATAGTAATGCACAAAATTCGTATTCGAGTTTTCTAAGAAATCTTTAAGTCTTTTCAGAGCTATTAAATAGGCAACAACAGGACAACAACATGAAACAGCAGCTCGTTCACATGTATAAGTAAAGCCTTTCAATTTACACACACAGACAACAGCAGCAAAATTTAGTAAAGCAAACTAAACCAAATTGAGCCAAACAGAAGCGCACAGAGAGCTTATAGCATACGATTCATTTCATTTCATTCCATTTTGCTTTACTTTGCTTAGCATTGCGTTGCGTTGTATGTATTTGCACAAAATCTAAGTACAAACTCATTGACAGTCAGCATCAAATCAAATTTACTCAAAACGAATACGAAATGCAACACTCGAGATACAGATACTACATACGTCGTTGTTGTAGATACTTTTACAATGCAATACGAAAGTGAAAATAAAGCTTTGCCAGTGGCACATTGAGGCAAAATAGGAAAATATGCTACTGCATATACATAGTTTGCAGTTGGCTTGAGGTGGTTTTCAAGGATATTTGTATGTTTATGCGTTAACGCTTACAATTCGACTATTTTGTATGCAGCAACAGCAACAAATGGCAACGGCTACTGTAAACAATGTCAAAGTGTATAAGAGCTGCTGCAGCTGCGTTGCTTGTGCCACACCATCTCTCCGCAACACTCTCTCGTTCCTTGTTTACACAAGTAAACTTTGCTCCATTGAAAGCTAATAATAAATCAAGCTTTGTCGAAATATTGCGGCTAATACAGTGCGTGGTTCTTTGCCTGAAAGTGAGCTACTTTTTCATGTTTTTCATTAAAGTTTTTTTTTTTTTTTTTTGTTTTTTTCAGTTAAGGCGACTCTGCAGTCAGTTACTAAACTACCGAAATAGCTTTACATTCAGTTAGTTAGTTAGCTCTATCGTTGCTAAATCTGCTGCATGCCAAAAACATTTTTCTGATTAGATTTACCTTTCGAGACTCTTTTGCGTTTCGTAGTAGTAGATGTGGAAGTTGCAGTAGCAGCAGCAACATGCCACATTGAACATTCATGCACCAAGCACAATAATGATGCCAGCTGCAAAATACACTAAATCACTGTCAGCAACAAGCAACAACAACAACAAACAACAACAACAAACATTCATTTATAGTAGGTACACTTTTGACAATATTGATAGGCTATCCATATGTCAGACGATATATTTTGAACGATAAGAAATCGAACTGACCAAACAGTACAACAAGTACACTGAGTACACTGAGTACAATGAATGAATACGCCCGAAACGACAAGGTGATAGTACCAATGAACTGGGTGTGCTATGCTTTAAATCGGATGTTGTCAACGCTTCCGGCATAGTTTTTTTTTTTTCTCTTTTACTCCAATGGTGAGTAAACATTGCAGCTATTGCTGCCAAATTGTAATTAATGCGAGTCACTGTGCCACAAATATGCAAAAGGTAGACAGACTTTCAGACAGATGGACAGACATATAGTAGAGTGTTTATGGCATAGAACTAGTTGAAAGAATTTGACCTATACAATACATACATTGAGAGAGCTGTTCAATTCGTTGCAGTCTATTTAACTTGTATCTTCTGTATTCTCGAATTTGTGTGTGTTCGTTCGTTCGTTTATGCAAAATGACTTCCGTTTTTAGTATTTTCAACTATCACATTTGCTGCTGCACTTTTGGCGCATTTGACATTTCCGTTCGACTTGTATATTTCTGCATGCATGCAACTTCGCATTTCTTCTTCGTTAAGCAAACATTTTTTCGGTTGAAATCTGTGCCGTGCAAAAGTAGCAGCAGAAAGCAGAAAAATCGAAATTTCTATTTGCCAAATAAAAATTTGATTTCAAATGTTGTACCTAATACTACCACTACTACTTCTTTAAGATTTATTCTCTTTCCTTTTTTTTATCAAAATAAATAACAAGTTGAAACTTCATCTTTTTTTTATCTTCATTTTTTTTTTTTTTTTTTTTTTTGGTACATGTTGACACAAGCTCCCTTTGGGGCGTTTGCAATAGTAAAAGTCTGCAACAACTTTCAGTTATGTTGCAACTTTGCTACTCCTTTACTTTCTCCGCCTCTCTTCGTTGTCTACGTGCTGTCATTTTACTCGTTTACCTTTGTGACTCGCTATCATTCGTATGTTTCCTTTTACTTCCTGACTTGACTTTACCTGCATCGTCGCCATTTTTGTCGACTTTATCTGTGTGCGTTTCCTTACCGTTTCGTTTCATTTCGTTTCGTTAGGTTATCGGAAACTACTTGTTTACACCTATTTCTACATGTAATACTCCTTACTTTACTCTTGTTGTCCTTGCGATTGTATTTGTTATTACATTCGGCTTCTGTTCTTGACATATTCGTTTGCCCTCGATCTTCAACATTTCTATGCAACTTTATGAAAGTTTTCATAGATTTTTTTAGATTGCCATACCCTCTCTTCAAATGTCTGCAAATGTTTTCAGTTGTCTTGTCAACTTCACATTACAGAAGAATTTTTGTGTTTAAATATTTTTTGCCTGTTTTTTGTTACATAAAAATAAAATACTGAAATGCATTTTTGAAAGAATTCCTAATTTTTTGTTTGAAATCCTTTGTTTAAAAAGAAATTAATTTAATGGTAATTCCGATCATAATTATTGTAACTTAACTATTCGCTGTCGAAGTTAAAAAATTGAGTACTACAACAAAATATTGGATTGGCTGTTTTTCGCATTTATTCGTAAACTGGTCATATTAAACCCAGCGGAAATTTTCCTTTGATTTGGTCACAAATGCTGATTGGTTACATGTCGTTGTTTTTGTTACCAAAGCAGGATGGTCTCAGTTTAGTCACAGTTTGGTCGCAGATTAGTCATAGATTAGTCACAGACTAGTCACAGACTAGTCACAGACTAGTCACAGACTAGTCACAGACTAGTCACAGACTAGTCACAGACTAGTCACAGACTAGTCACAGACTAGTCACAGACTAGTCACAGACTAGTCACAGACTAGTCACAGACTAGTCACAGACTAGTCACAGACTAGTCACAGAGTCACAGACTAGTCACAGATAGTCACAGACTGTCAGACTAGTCACAGACTAGTCACAGACTAGTCACAGACTAGTCACAGACTAGTCACAGACTAGTCACAGACTAGTCACAGACTAGTCACAGACTAGTCACAGACTAGTCATAGTTTAGTCACAGTTTAGTCAGAGTTTAGTCAGAGTTTAGTCACAGATTAGTCACAGTTTAGTCACAGATAAGTCACTAATGACAAACATACACGACGTCTTGCAAGATTGGTAATGCTTGGAGTCTTGATAGACTTGTCATGTATGAAGTCTTGCCAGACTTGTCATGTATGAAGTCTTGCATGACTTGTCATGTATGAACTCTTGCAAGACTTGTCATGTATGAAGTCTTGCAAGACTTTTCATGTATAAAGTCTTGCCAGACTTGTCATGTATGAAGTCTTACATGACTTGTCATGCATGAAGTCTTGCAAGACTTGTATTGCATGAAGTCTTGCAAGACTTGTCATATATGAAGTCTTTCAAGAATTGTCATGCATGAAACCTTGCAAGTCATGTCATCCAAGCAACTGCGACATTTGTATGGAAATGTTGTCAGCGATGACTCTTCTGCTGGAAAAAAAAAAAAACCTTGACAAAATGTATCAAGCCTTTGTTGTGGTATTAAATTCAAAACTGCTCAAAAATTTAAATTTTAAATTTTGAAAATGGCAATTTACGAATAATTGAATGCATAAAATTAATCTAAAAGTTCAAATCAATTTTATGCAAATATAATAAACTTCACTTGTTGCTCATTTTTGTATTATTTTGCTTTTTCATTAAATTTCAACTTATTTCTCACTCTTAAAGACGCCCAAAGAAAAATCTTTTAAGCTATTTGCACCGAAATTAAAACAGTAAATTTATTTATAATAACAACCTGGCAGGCACTGCTGAAGGCAAACTAACTTAATGAAAGCGAATGCTGAATTGTTGAATAGAAAAAAGTACTTAACACAAACTTTGCTACAAAAACATTAACTTAATTTGCATAACAAAAAAACCTGAAACAAGAAGACAAAAAAAAAAAAATGAGTAAAAGAGACAAAATATGTATATAAAAAAAAAGTTAAAATTAATTAAACTAAATTAAATGAGATTCACATTAAAAAGAACTCGAAAAAAGAAGCAGCACGACAAAATGCTAAGCCAGCCAGCAGCAGCTTTAATTGCAAAATGCTTCAGAATGGCTACAAAGCGACAAAGTGAAGCAAAACAAAATGGCGAACGAAAAGTGTTAATTGTATTTCACAATAATATGCAAACCTTTTTCGTCCAGTAAATAGATGGTACCGGATTACCGGAACCTTTGCATTCAAGCGTAATTGGTCCACCTTTGCGCGCCTGTAGCTGACCGGAAGTGGGTATGGCACGTACACTGGGTGGCACTGTACAAAAAAAATGTAATAAAATAAAATTTTGCTTTTAGTTTAAAAGTTTGAAAATTATTGAAAGCAAATTTTCTTTACCTAATATTTCGACTGTGTGCACTTGATCGCGATTAACTTTGTCACTGATTTGACAGACATAGTCGCCGGCATCTTGCGGCTCTAAATCAGAGATTTCCAGATTGTAGCCATCTATCAGTCTTACACGCTCATCGCGTGTCACCATTATATTCGAGGCTGTGAGCACATTTGTGCCGCGTCGCCAGAGCAAAACGAAATTTCCTGTAAATTAGAAAAAGGAAACCATTTGAGTATATTTTTATGTGTAATGCCAAACAAAACAAAATGTTCAGCTGTAGTTTTGCAACTTATTTTTATAAAAAAAAAAAAATAACAGAAAAGGAAATTTATTATAAAAGGACGAAACGTTTTATTTTGTCACATCATAGCATCGCATATCCCATCTAAGACTCGCATAAGTCTACAGCTCTATTCGACTGAGTGTGTGTATGTATGTGTATGAATTCGCGCCTGAAATTATGCTACATTACAAATGAATTTCGCAGCAGCGTTTTCTGCTACTGGCTTTAGTTTTATTCTTTTCTACAGTCTTCTACTTAGTTTTTGAGCAGTTTTTAGATCCTTTTTTCTTTGTTCTGTGTTTGTTTTGTTGTTAAGTGTATGTGTATGTATTAGTGTAAGTATCTCTGTTTGTTTGTGTTTACTGATATATAAATGACATAATTTTGCATCTGTTACTAGCATTTTTTTTTTTGTTTTTTATTTATTATATTTTATCTACTTATTCATATTTCTTTTACACTATTACACTATACCACATATGTTCATGTACACTTACGAGGGAAGTTCAAATATTTTTCATTTCTTTGAAGTACATTTTTGCTGAATAATTCAAGCTTCTCGCTCACAAAAAAAACTAATTCGCTTCGTAAATATTTTGAGCATACAAAATAACTGAAAACTTTGCAACAGACACATACACACATACACATACAAACCAGCAAATAAAAAAAAAGGAAAACGTAAATTTGTTAAATGGGCTTAAGTAGCGTATAATATGTTTATTTATTTTATGTGCTTAAAATATGAATGTTAATTTTTCTACTAGGATTTGTGCCAGCGCATGTAAATTTATGAATTTATATAAATTATAAAAACCTTAAAAAAAAACAAGACATAAAAGCAGCCTGAGTGCTGCTGCGCGTGTACTCGGTCATCAGTTTCTCAATAAGTCAGTTTTGTTAGTTTTACATTTTAAATATTTAATTTTAATGTTTGTGCATATATTTCCACGTTCGCGCTTTTAACATATACAGTCAGCCTTAATCATTGTTTCATTTTTTTTATTATTAATGAAGCGCTCGAAAGTACGAAAAGAAAGGAAGTAGCCATATTTATACAATTTAAAGCTGTGTCTGTGTGTGTATTTATTTTGTTGCTTCCGGCTATTAACAGAGTCAACAACAATAAAAATACAATAAAATTACATATTTACGTTTGTTCTTAAAAAAAAAAAAAACAACTTAAAAATAATAAAACAAAAAAATCTTAAATCGCGCCTTAATGTATGCTACAAAAATAATGAAAATAATGCCTTAATATCTTGCATTCACTTGAACGAACGCACAAAATTATCTTTTGATTGTTTTCGATTATTATTATTATTATTGATTATATTACTTTAATATATACCAAGTATCTTGCATTTATGTATGTTCTCCTTCTTCTTTGTCTGTGCGCGTCTGCTTCTAAGCTGTGGCAACAGTCGCAACTTTACCATAAAAAGTTTATTTTATGTATTTTTTTGTTGTTTTCTTTTTTCTTTATAATTTTCCTTTTTCAAAAGCTAATGTTTCTAGATATCAAGTTGAATTCAATGCTAATGGCAATAAAAATATTATTTTATGGTATATCTGCATATGTATGACAAAATCATAAAAAAGTTGCATTAAATTGTTTGTGACTTACTTTGGAGGGTTCTCATTATTATACCCGTTTCACAAAGTGTAAACGGGTATATTCATTTTGTCCGAAAGTTTGCAACGCATTGAAGGAGACTTCGGAGACCCCATAAAGTATATATATTATTGATCAGCTCGATGAGACGAATCGATTTAGCCATGTCCGTCTGTCTGTCCGTCTGTCCGTCTGTCCGTCTGTCTGTCTGTCCGTCTGTCTGTCTGTCCGTCTGTCTGTTGCGATGGCTGTAACTGGGAAAGTTTTAAAGATATTGACCTGAAATTTTAAACTTAAGCTTTTTGTGCTCCTAGTTACTTTGTATACCAGAACCAAGGTGCCACGCCCATTTTTAGATATAGCCCCATACAAACTTACCACTTTTTCGACTTTTTGTATGAAAATAGTTATTATTTATGAATGTTTTTACTACAATATGGGGTAAAAATACTTCTAATGGCATCCAATATCAAAAGAATGTTGCCACGCCCATTTTCAGATATAGCCCCCATACAAACTTACCATTTTTTTTCGATTTTTTGTATGAAAATAGGTATTATTTATGAATGTTTTGTCTACAAATCAGGTAAAAACACTTTAAATCCAATATCCATCCATCCAACATCAGAAGAAAGGTGCCACGCCCATTTTCAGATATAGCCCCCATACAAACTTACCATTTTTTTTGATTTTTGTATGAAAATAGGTATTATTTATGAATATATTTAATCCAAATAGGGTAAGAACACTTTTTATGTCGACCAATGTCAAATCTAAGGCGCCACGCCCATTTTTATATATAGCCTCCATACAAACTTACCGCCCATTTTCTAGTTTTTATATGAAAGCATTTCCTATTTCTGAATGAATTCAATTAAATTTGGTAAAATCAATACCAATGTTCACCTAAGTGAACACTTTCGATATGGTAAGGATCGGGCAAATATAACATAAAGCCTCCACACAAGTTTGACAAAATTCATCGTAAAATTTAATCTAAGCACCTGGTAAACATATAAACTATTAAAAGTGTTGTGTAACGGGTATTTCAGCTAAGTTACGTTTTTTTGTTTTTAAATTAAATAAATTTAAAAACAATAATATTTATTTTGTATATAAGTATCTCGAATTTTTACATTCAAGATGCACCATCTTGGATTTCATATTTTGGAGGAGAAGTTCTTTCGTTGTTAAAGAATGGCTCAGTAATAAAATAATGAGTAACGAAAGCTTTTATATGTTTTTATCATTACAGAAAAAAAAAAAGGAATACTTTTACAAAAATAAATACAAAACATAATAAAACCGAAAATAAGTTCAATACAAACTTGTACACCAATTACAGCCACCTGATGTGATTCGGTTGAAGTCAATAACACTTCGGTTTGGTATAAAACAGAAAAAAGCAAAAAAAAACAAAATATTCAAAGCCAAAAGTGCCAATAGTCAACAAAGGTAGCAACAAGGATATAAGTGGTTATATATATATACAGAGCTGGTATCAAGTGATTTTTGTATGTGTGAGTGTGTGTGTCTGTTGTACTTCGCTTGGTTGTGTTGATTGCATTTGTTATCGCATTTACCTTACGGAACACTCTGAACAGTCGTACGGTTTAAGTTGCTTCCAGATATGCCTCCAGATACACCACCAGAGACGACACTAAAGCAGTTCGAGAGAGTGCGGGTGTATTACTAAAAGTTCATAATAGCGTTATGTGTATAACAAAAGTCATAAATGTGTGCGGCGCTTGCTGTGGGCTCGATTTGACTCATAATGCCTTGACTCTCTACTCTATGGCATACTTAGCTTTTTTGTATTATTTTTATTGTTGAGGCTGCTGCATGGCTGCCTTACTTGTTTTTTTTTTTGGTTGCCAAACATGCTTTTGTCGTCTAAGCATAAATGTCGTGGAACACTTTGGGGATTTTCAATTGCCAGGCATATTTTCAACTACAACTAGGACGACGACGACAATGAGGACGACTGTTATTCCTTTAACTCGATTGCATTGTGGCTGACTGGTTAACTGGCTAGTAAAGGGTTATTGCTTTAAAGGGACTCATTTTCCTTATAATACAAAGAAAACAAAATATGCTTCCTCTGTCGTTGGTTTTTTTGTCTTCATTATAGGCGACAGTTAATTGGCTTTTTCATTGAACAAAAGGCCGGCCGGCCGGGTCGGTCGTTCATGCTTTGCACGTGTTTCGTCTCGCTTGAGACAATTTCATAAAATTTAAATTAACATTTTAAAATGATTTTTTTATTCGATTTGTGCTCTTTTGTTGAAAGCCATAGAAATTTAATACATTTTAAATTTAAATTAAACGAAAGACACTGATTAGATACATTTTGTATTTAATTATAGCTGAAAAAAATTGTTGTTGTTCAAAGAAATCAGAAGCTATTGGTAAATTGATATTATCGGATTTGATATAGTATCGCGCTGAATTTTATACATGCGATACATTTCGATGTGAAATAGAATAAAAATGAAGCATGTTACTTTGTCATTAATTCAACACATTTCACATATTTAATGCACACTCAAGTTGCAAAAGTGGTAAACATTCAACTACAACAGCAACAGTAACAGCTGCATGACAAGGTGTGTGGGTGTGGGAATGTTTGTGTGTGTGTGAACTTTGTTAAGTACTTAAAAGTATTTAGCACAAATGCTTTGGCCGGAGAGGTCAACAATGGCTAACAGCAACATCAACAACAACAACAACAATAATAACATTAAAATAGCCAACAGCGCAAAAAGTCAGTTTTAATCCAATAAAAGAAATTAAGTGTCAAATGGTCTATGAAGCCCCATTGTGATTGTTGTTGTTGTTGTTTTAGTTCATAGCGCTCTTGTTGCACACGATTTTGTTTTTGTTCTTGTTGCACATCCGTCACACTTTTCTACACATTTAAAGCATTTTATCCAATATATTTCAACGTTATATCATTTCTACTATAAAATGCATTACAAAATGTTGCACTTGTTTTAGATTGATTACCAATTTTGTTTTATTTTTCACTTATGTACATAAGAGTCTTTCAATATCTAAAAAAAAAAAAAACAACTCCATGACTATGTTGTCGCTTTTATTTTTTAAAAATTCTTTATTTCTCAACTCAACCTTTTACATTTATTGTAAGCGACTATGTTACTTTTTCATTACAAATTGGATTTTAATTAAATTGCATCCATATAGTTACTCGCATAAAAATAAACGAGAAAAATACAATTTCAAATGACAAAGAAAATTAATTACAAGTTAAGCATTACGTATGAGTATTTTTTTATTTGTTGCTACACAAAATATGGTCGTCATAGAAAGGAAAAATAGAAAAAAAAAAGGAAATAAGTCATAAACATATTTTTTTGTAGCACATTCATTTTTATTTTCATAATAGTTCGGCATGAATCCCAATTTATTTTTAGGAATGCCACAAAGTTGTTATATATCAATAAATATAAAAAAAAAGTGAAAAAAGGTCTCTATGTCCGCTATGGAATTTTTAACTATCAAACCGATGAGTCCCAAATCGGTTTCATTCAAAAAGGCAACATTGCAAGTGTAACTATTGAACGCTTAAACAGTGCATAAGGCACATTTGGTCATTCATGAAGTCAATTTTCGACTTTTCTCATACAAACATTTTATGCATTTTTGTATGTTTTAATACTAATTGTGTTCTTGCTTCAATCATTCAAAAATAATAAGTATTCTCGTACAAAAACTTAAAAATGGGCACTTGGTTTGTATGGGAGCTAAACCTAGAAAATGGGTGTGACACCCTTATTCTGACATACAAACTGCCTAAGGGCAAAAAAGCTTCATTTTAAAATTTCATTTCAATATCTTTAAAACTTTCTGTGAAAACCAGGCAACAGGCAACAGTTGAACATGACTATTTCGATTTGTCACATCGAGCTGATCAAAAATATATACTTTGTTGGGTAAAGGATGCGTCCTTTAATGCGTTATAAACTTTTAGACAAGCTGAATATAACCGTAGGTATTTTTTAGTGCTATTTTGTATGTTTTTTTTAACATATTTTGGTGACACTGCAAACCAAAAAGTACCCAAAACGCCAAAAGAGCAACGAAGACGCCTGTACAAAGTATTAGCACACACTGGGTATTCGCTAATTATGTAAAAATATAAAAGAATGCTTTGAAGAATCCTAGTTTCACATTTGATGGATTTATCTTTTAAAGAACCTTTGGTTCTACTATTGCAACTTTTTCAGAATTGGCTAACAAAACCAAAATATTTGTATTTTTAAATTAAATCGTAAAGTCATGCAGCTATAGCCATGGAGAAACGCTAGGCAAATTATCTGATTGTGGCATAAGATACATCTTAAAGTTCTTTTTGAATTGGACTGCAATGATTAAGTTTTTATTGCTTTTTAAATATTACGTATACGTCAGTTGTGCTTAATCTATAACGATTTACAAATATTTAAATTTTTTTAACAAATTCATAAAAATATGCAATGGCAAATCGCGTTTAATAAAGACTTTATTTTGATATACAATATTGTACACATCAAGTGGCAACATAAACAAATGCGTCATATCACAGCGCTACTAAACTAATCCAACACTCGAACAACAACAACAACAACAATGTCAAAATGTCAGACTAATTGATTGACAGTAGCGTACGTTCAACTCGAGATACTTTTATTGGTTGTGTAATAAATGCAAACAAGTCAAGTGAATATGATATACAATCTATGCAACGTACACATACACACACACACATACACGAATACGTAATCCATAATACAACAATCTGAGTGTGCTATAGAGAAAAAAATGTGTAGTACAATAATAATGAATGTCGATTGCCTGTGTGGTATTTTGTGCAGTTGGTATTTATTTTTTACTTATATCATTCAGCTACTTGAAGTGACTAATGGATAAATATTGAGATCATAAAATATCTTCTGTGAATGAATAAATGTCTTTTTTTTTTTAGACATGTTTGTATCTAATTGAAAATGAATGCACATAATTAAGTCTAATTAAAAGTCTTTATAATATTTATTATAAACAGACATACTCAATGTTTTTTTTTCCAGGTATGACAAGAAGAAAAAAACAAACAGAAAACTAACTTGAATTAAATTGAATGTTGTTGACATTCCAATAAATAAATTGCAAACATTTACAGCAGACAGTCATTCTGTCAGTCATTCATTCATTCATTGTGGCAATCAATCATGCATTTGATATACGATTTAAAATCATTTCGTTGGCGTATCTTTGAGAGTGAAAATATTATAGTTTCAATAATATAAAATATAATATACACTTCCATTTTATGTTGTTGTTGTTGTTGTTTTCACAACCCTTTTGCTTGTAACACATAAAAATTTATTTAAACAATTCGTAAAAGCTGTAGTTTTTTTTTTTTTTTTCTTTTAATTAAATTTATATTGCAATGATTTTCCATTAAGAAGTCACAATGAATGGCATTTTTATTTTTGCAATGATTGCATTTTTCATTTATAAATACTTTTCTTTTCGTTTAATTATTTTATTCACAGCAAATAATTCGGATGTATATAATTTTTTATTACATATTTTAAGGCGCACAACATGGCGTATGCGTTACTAGCGATTTTGCTGATTTACAATATTAAATTTTTAATAAAAGAATTGATTTTCATTTTAATATTTTGCATTAAATTGAAAGCATGAATATTTTTGCATTAACTCGTTTTCATTTGTATATTTTACGAACCAAAAAAAAAAAAAAAAATTATAATAATCATGAAAAAGCTTTTAATAATATTAAAATAAATTGCTTATTTTAATTAAAAATCAAATATGTATTTGCAAATAATTATTTAGGCTTCAGTGAAGCATAAAATGTTTTGATTATGCAAAAAAAAAAATTGTTATGTTTTGTCTAAATGCGATGATTAGAATTGAAATATAATCCGAGGTGTCATGGAAATCTCTAGAGATTTAGCTGTCAGTTGATTTATAAATGTCACGAAAAATATTTTGGTGTCAGAGATTTTCAAGAGATTTTGCGAACACATTTTTAAAATCTTCTCTAACTCTGGGACATAATTTTTATTTAAATACTGTTTTTGAAGCTAAATTAAATTGTCGATAAAATTGTATTCATTTCATTAATTTCAAATTTTAGTTGTGTATTGCCATAACTTAAGGAAATTTCTCTTAAAACCCGTAAATTTATTTCGTATGAAATTCAGTTGAAAGTGATTTTTCTGACACACCAGAATATTTTATATTTTTTAGATTGACAGCAACAGCTGCCAAATGACTTCATATCCGCTTACGCTACAAAACGTCATCGATACTGTCAAATTTTTGTTGAAGCGTTAATCGCAATTTCATTTTGAAAATTTATATTTATTAAATTTATGAATAGCAATTTTTGGTTAGCATAAATTTTGCACAATTTTTAGCACTAAAAATTCTAAACGAGAAACATTTTAAAATATCAAAAATAAACGAAAATATTTTATGTTGACAGCTCGAATAACAAAAAAAAAAAAAAAAAAAACAAGCACAACGACAGCAGCTGTTGCATTATATCACTTTATAAATTATTGTTATTATTATTTTTATAATTGTTGTTGAACATACACACACACACACACACACACATAGATGATAATTTATTTGACTAGGCTGTCATTTTATTTAAAGTTATTATTCGACTAAAAATATATTTCTATTTCGACGCTTCAATAAATAGTTTTGTCATATTTAATTATTGCTTACCCAAATTTTCCACCTGACATGGCAGCACAAGCGTATCGCCAACAACAGCGCGATATGTATGTCCTCGCGATAGAAAACGTGGCATTGAATTTAATGTTGCTGCAGCAGAGGATGATGAGGACATCGATGCTGATGAGGACATTTGCTGTGAAGTGCTCAAACCGCGACTGCTGGTGCCTGTAAGATAAAATAAAAGAAAAAATTGTTAACATCAAACTATAAAGTTAGAGTTTTTATTTATCTATCTTTAAATATAAAATAGTAAAATTGTTTCTATGTCCGCTATAGACATTGAAACCATTCAACCGATGATCCACAAACTGGTTTCATTTGAAAGGCAACAACGCAAAAAAGTTAAAGTTTCACTAAAATAGTGCATTTGGCACATTCGGTTCATTTAAATAGTCGATTTTCTTATTTTTCAATACAAAAATGTTACGCTTTTTGTATGTTTTTATTGTAATAGTCCCGATATTTTTAGGTACTCGCTGCAATCAAAAAACAAAAGCAAAAATCAAGCGAAAAAACAGCTGATTGCAACGATCATCAAAATATATTGGGTATTTTTTAGTATGTTTTTATGTTAGCCCAACTGCAATTGTACAAAAAACAGCAGATTCGATACGGTGCCGTAACGGCGGTACAATAAAATTTTTAAGAAAGGTCTTTGCATTAATCGACCCACAACTCCTTAGCTTCTTGCTTTAACTCAGACTTATTTTGCTCGACACAAATTTTGGTTTAAAAAAAATCGAGTATGTATCTGTTTGAGTGAAAAGATTTAAAATTTATTTTTTAATGAATCAAATATAATATATCGAGGTCTTCATTTTAGTTTTCTTAAATAAAATAAAAAAAGAAAGAATAAAATAAAATTCATAATTAAATTTATTTAAATTAAACATTTTTTTAACTTAAACTATTTGAGTATAAAATTCTTAAAGAATATTTTTTTTTTTTTTTTTTTGAATTGCAATAGAGACAGCTTCAAAGAATTTCAATAGCTTTGCGCATAAAGACGAACATGCTTGCTGCTGCTCAAACATCTTTTCAAGTAAGTCAATTTTTGCTGGCTTCTTACATTTCGTTGCGTATCGAAGGCAATTTGTTTCCATTTGAATGGCTTTCAATTAGCATAAAAATGTCCTTCATCCTGCGCTTTTACACGCACATACATACGTATTACCTACATATAGAAATTTATATCATTTCAACGTTCGAATCCCAGGATGCCTATAAATGCGTACGCTCATACTTGATATGCTGTAGCTACAAAAAGGACAAAGGACATAGGACATTCAAATGGTTGGAAGTGACGTGCATACATTATAGCTGCCTGTGTGTGTGTGTGTGTGTGTTTGTAAGGCGGACGTTGCTTATTACAGTTGAGTGCTTGGTTTGGTTTGTCGCACAAACACATACAAGTGTATCTGTGTATGCGTGCGAAAATATTGCCATTCAATGCGCTACCAGTCCAACGTGTTAATGCACTCTGCTTCTTTAGGGAATAACTTTTTGTGCGTGTTTACTATTATATCATGCATGCACACAGGCAGACAGACAGACCGACAGGTCATATTCATGAAAATTGTATATTTTATAGCATTAATATATATGAGCACACATACACACTCACACATGTATCGCGTCTGTGAAAGTGTGTCGCACATCGATTATCGATTTACAGCAAACTGTGAAATGCTTTAAATGTGCCACAAATGTACGCGTGAGAAATTTTTAAAGCCAATTCACAGACAGATTAAACTTTCGCACACACAAAACAGTGACAAAGTGCATAAAGTAGTTTACCTGCGATGTTCATTTTTTTCTTTATGCTGTTGCCGAGACAGTCATTTTACGACACCAACTCATACCGCGGCGGCAAGTATCTCTTTGCGTGTGGCAGCAGCAGCAACGAAGTGTAACAAATTTGATTGCAATAAGAAAAAACAAATAACAGCAACAAAGTGCAACAAAACTTATACAAATACAAATAAAAAATGATGAAATTTTAGAGTAGTGCGCCTTCGAAGCGAAAGCTTTTCTAAGTGGAATAAAAAAAATAGAAAAATACACGACATCTGCCAGGTAAAATAGCAACTTCAGCAAACAATTTGTTCGCAGGAGATGCTGCTTACGCCTTAAATAAGTTAGATCCTTGCCACGCCCAGTATGCAGTATGTCTGCAATTGCAATTTGTCCAATGCGACTCGTAACGCAGCAGCAGCAACGCAGCAGGATAGTAGCCAGAATATACTTTGTAGCTGCTAGGAAAGCTTAGCGTTTTATTTAGTTTGTCTTTTATTTTATTTTTATACCCGTCACATATAGTGTGAACGGGTATTATCATTTTGTCCGAAAGTTTGTAGCATGGAAGGAGACATCGGAGACCCTATAAAGTATTATATATCTTGGTCAGCTCGATGAGACGAATCGATTTAGCCATGTCCGTCGTCTGTCCGTCTGTCCGTCTGTCCGTCTGTCTGTCTGTCCGTCTGTCTGTCTGTCCGTCTGTCTGTTGCGATGGCTGTTACTCGAAAAGTTTTAAAGATATTGACCTGAAATTCGAAACTTAAGCTTTTGTGCTCCTAGTTAGTTTGTATACCAGAACCAAGGTGCCACGCCCATTTTTAGGTATAGCCCCCATACAAACTTACCGTTTTTTTCCGATTTTTTTTTATAAAAATTGTAATTATTTATGAATGTATTCGCTCCCAATTGTGTAAAAACATTTTTTTTGTCATCCAGTGTCAAAACCAAAATGCCACCCCCTCTTTTAGGCATAGCCTCCATATAAACTTTCCGTTTTTTCCGATTTTTCCGATTTTTTTGTAAAAAAATACTAATTATTTATGCATATATTCACTCAAATTTGGTTAAAAACACTTTTAATGTCATCCAATGTCAAATCAGATGTGCCACGCCCATTTTTGGGTATAGCCCCCATACAAACTTTCCGACCATTTTCTATTTTTGTATGAAAATGGTTATTATTTATTCATGTATTTACTCCATATTGGGTAAAACTCTTCCAATATCATGGTGCCACGCCCATTTCAGGTGTTTCTTGCATTCAACCTTACCGGCCATTTCCAGATATATTCGAGAAATATGTTGTTATACATATCTGTATTTTTAGTTAAAAATTTGAACTTAATATTTGTGTAAACTTGGGTGACCACTGATGATTACACATAAACTCTTTAAAGATTCGTGTGACGGGTATTTAAGCTTCGGTTTCGAAGTTAACGTTTTTCTTGTTTTTTTTTTTTTTAATATTTACGCTTAATTTTACAACGTTTACTAACTTCGTATACGCTACAAAAATATACTTATTTGAAGGTTTTATATGTTTTCAGCTTTACGGAAAAAAAAAATTCTTTGGCTAATGTAGAATCGATCAGAATAAACATCCATTTCTATTTAACTGGTCAACTTGGCACTTATATAAAATATTAAGACGCAATTGTATT
The DNA here is from genome assembly GCA_018903435.1 of Leucophenga varia. Taxonomy (NCBI): domain Eukaryota; kingdom Metazoa; phylum Arthropoda; class Insecta; order Diptera; family Drosophilidae; genus Leucophenga; species Leucophenga varia. The sequence goes on from JAEIFJ010001414.1 coordinate 3,683,609, forward strand.
TTATTTTAAAAGCGTGCACTTCAGTCGTTGAACTTGAACATTAAATTTTTACGTGTAAAATATTTTTTTTTATTTTTCGAAGTTTTATTTGACATTTTATTTTGAACGTTTGTTGTGGCTCGTGGCCACTTTCTTTACTACTCCCAACACCAACTCTGTTGCTACGCTTTGTATACTTCATTGTGTGCTTTTGACATTTGCTGCTTGCCGTCGACTGCAGTTACATTCTTAAGAGACACTTTTACAGGTCCTTAGTGTCCAACAACCATAAAAGGACATTTTCACAGATCATCATTTTATGGCGTAAAAGTTGCTTCGCGCACATCCTCTGTTTCTTCTTTCTTACATGTTGCACTGTCGTTGCTACTTTTGTACAACAAGCAGACACTTTTATCATTTACACGGTAGTATATATTGTGAACAAGTAATTGTAGACAGTTTTTGTCGTCGTCGTGCACTGAACCTAAGTTGCACTTGGTTAGATTTTATACACAAGTCTGCGCTGTAGATACTTTAAACTTAAAGTATCTTTATATACCGCAGCACCGCTTATCAACAGAAGTTTTATAATTAATTTCTAAGAAAATTCAAATTATTTTCGGTAAATTTTCAAGCTTTTTATTCGAGTAAAATGAAGTAAAAAAACCACAAACCAAACACGAACAAAATGTGCACCTAAAAGTAGACTATATAAAATTGCATTAAAATGCGGCAGCATACATACACACACATACGAATTCACTCATATTAAAGTGTTAAAATGGCAAAGAAGAAGAAGAAGAAAAAAATAAACGAAAAAAAGTAGATGGATTGCACATCAAAAGCGTAAATCATTCGCAACTCAACTTAAAATGCAAATAAAGAAACTGTCACAAGCAGCTGATTTTCCACAAACTTGGTAAAAATGTTAAGGAAAACCATATGACGCAATAGGTTAAGAGAGCAAATGCTGCAAGTGAGAGTAAATGTTGCATCTAGTAGCTACGTAGATGCAAAATGGAAAATACGCGAAATCATTTTACTTGCGAATTTGTTTAGCATTTCAAGTTGTAAAGTACACACACTGTGCCACTGTGTGTGTGTGTGTGTGTGTGTGCTAAAGGTGATGCTTAAGTTGAAGGAAAGTGCAAATAATGATATGCAAATGATATGTGCATAAAAGTCATGCTGCAAGCAGATTTTCCGCTGATGCAAAACGAAGTCAGCATGCCACCACTGCACTGTCGTAGTGAGTGGATATAGAGCAAATAACAAACTAGAGCTGCTGAAAAGATTTTACACTATTACACACACACTCACACATACAAATACATTTAAAATGGGTTTGCCACGTTAAGTGCATTGTGTGTGTCAAATGCGCAAATTGACTGACAGCTTTCACCGAGATATATGGAAAAAAAAAAAGATTTTGGCACAAATCGTAATAGGAATTTACTATCGACAACAGACAGCAGAAGAAAAAAAATAGAAAGAAGCGAAGGAAGAATTGTATATGGAAAAAGAAATGCCAATAAACGCCCACGCTTGTTGCTACATGAAAAAGGCGACGCCTACAGATGGCCAAACATTTACCAACAAAAAGAAAGGAAAACGCTGAAGTCAAATAAGTCTGAAGTCAAATAAGTTTCTAAAAATTGAAACAAATCAAAAATTAATAAATTTGCGCAGAAAATTGAGTAATTTCAAAAATTTCAGCGTTCTAAAAAAATCCCAGAAACAGTTTCAGATATCCTAAAAATGACACTCTTCCAAAATACCAAGATTTTAAAATACCTGTTCCCAAAATCTCTTGACTGACAAATAATAGAACAAAACCAAGTCCGTGTATTTCAGCTTATAATTTTGAAGGCTTTAAACGATATCTATGACCAAAAAAATTCTATAAATAATCCTAGATATACCAAAAAATATCTGTTCACAAAATCCCTTGACTGCAAAATATTCGGATAGTATGGACACTTTGGAAACTCTTACATGATATTTGGAAAATTATTACATGACACTGAGCACAGATTCAAAAAACTTTTTGAGAACCTCAAAATGAAGTATTAAATCGATAAATTAACATTGTCCCGCTCGTCACTATGTCACCATCGCTGAAAAGTTTAAGTGACAAAACAAAAATTGAGTGATTAGTATTCAACAATAAATAGAATGACAGCCAAAGCGTCTTAGTTAGCTGATTGAGTAAAACAGCATGAGTCAAAAATACAGCGAATTTCGTTACTGACAGTTAATTGGTTTGGCATTGGCACTGTCTCTGAGTCATGAGTGCAATGTGCAAATGTGTGCTTGACGGCTCGTTGAACACTACTTTAGCTCATAGCTCACAGATACACACATACAAGTATAGAGTTTTCCAATATAGTACAGTGCCATTCACACACAATATCACGTCATTTGCTGGCACGATTTTTCTTTGCATTTTATTGTCATTCTCGTCACACACACACACACACACACACACATATACTGAGTGTTCAGCGCCAAAAGCGGATTTTGATAAATGCACTTTACGCAAGAGTTGAAGCTTCCGGTTTGCCATCAACATCTTTCACATAGCACATCGTCTGAATCTGTAGCTTTGAAAATATTGAGCGTATATATTGACAGATTGTGGTGCTAAGTGAATTTTGCACAATACGAACTGCAACGTCGATAGTCAAGATTACGTAAGTGGATAAATTAGAGCGGCAGAGCGTTTAAAGTGAAGTTTAAGCGAACTATGCTAAACAAGCTTGCACCTGAAATACCCTTACACACACATACATATATTGTAATTGACAAAAAAAAAAAATCGAAATCAATTTCAATCTTTTTCAACACTTTTGAGTTATTTTTATAAATGCATATTTGCTCGAAGCTAGTTTTCCTATAAAAAGTGTAATGGGTGCAACACCGGAAATAATATGCATAACTTATGATACACAAAAATGGAAAAGAAAAACGAAAAGCATAAAATTGTGGAAAAAAAATAAATATAGTTTACAATATATGCAGGTGAAAGGTGTTTGTATCTTCATGAATGTATAACAAACGTTGCCGCTGGCTGCAGCAGTGCATGACAGTGAGAAGCGGAGTAGAAAAAGTATAAGAAGTGAAGCTGTAATATTTGAACAGATTTCTATTGCATATTTTAGAATAAAAATTGCATGGTCTTGCTTCAGCATTTGAAAGTGTTGAGTGTATAAATGGCAAAAGAAGACGAAGTTTTCTAAACAAATAATAAAACATGCATCGAAAGATGCTACAAATATGCAATATCATAAATTGTATCTAGAACGTTTGATTTAAAAGTATCTAAAGAATTTTTAATAGAATTTTTTTTGCAGTTGGCAACATAACTCGAACTCAAAAAGGCAAAGGATAAATTAAAGTAATTTAAAATTAATATTTAAAAGATTATCGTAAAACTAAACGAAGTTTTATAAACTTTTGAATCACACTTTGTTGTGCATATTTATGTAAACTCATTGCATGACTGTGTGTGTGTGTGTGTGTATGTGTATGTACTAAGTTGTCTAGCTGGCAAAAGTTTTAATGAAACAAAGTGTTGCACGTCGAACGAACTACCAAGCGAACAAGTGAACTGAATGAGCGAAAGAATGCTTACGGCAAAGAAACAGTTCCAGTACAGTAGCTGTTGCAGCGAGGACGTTTGAGCGTAAAGGTAGCGGTAGAATACCGGCATGTAAACTATACCGCAGAGCAACGTAAGGTAACAGCAATGGTTTTGTTGTTAAAGTAAAAGTTTCGGTAACAAGCCACCAACCAACGGAAATGAGAAAGAGGTAAGCATATATGTATGTATGTATGTGTGTGTGTGTACTCTATACGCTATACGCTATATGCCTGCATGTGAGTTGCCACTTTTTTTTTTTTTTTTTTTTTTTTTTTTGGAAAGAGTGTATATGTTTCTGTGTGTTTGTGTGTATTTACGGCTTGTTGCAAATGCAAAATGCATAAATCAGTTAAGCGGAAGTGCTGCTATGCAATATGTATAACAAACACACTTATGCATTACATATATGTGTAAGTGTCTATGTGTAGCGTATCAATGTAGTTGGTTTCTTTGGTATTTCTTTTGTTTGTTTATTGTAAATAATATTTATTGCATACTTCACGGCTGCACTTTCACGCCTTTTGAATTTGTTTAAAATATTTTCCTTTCTTTAAATGCAGCAATAAGAAATAAATTAAAATAATAAAATAATCTTATGAATGCTAGATTGCTTAGAATTTAAGCTTAATTTATTTTATTTAAGTCAATAATTTTGCAACGCAGTTATTTAATGCTTCTTTAATATTTTTTTATTTTGCATAAATTTTTAATTGCAAAATGCTTCATCAAAGTTGAAACAACAAAAATAAATTCATTTAATCGATTTCTATTTGTGAAAGAAAATCGAAAAACACTTTTAATTCTATTTCAATCAAATTTCATTATACAAAAGCTGCACTACCCAAAGGCTAAGCCAAGGCTATAAGTTTTAAATCGAAAAAAAAAAAAAAATAGAACGATTAAATGAATGCTTTTCATTTTCAAATCGATTTGAAAATTCAACAGAATAGAACAAAAATTGGAAAAATTACAACCAAGCGAAGTACGCCATGAAAGCATTTGTAATCTGCTTCGCAGTTTGTGTAATGCCGGTGAAAAATACTTGCAATGACGAGTAAAACTACTTTACACGCATACTTAGGATGCACATTAAAGCGCAAACTAACGAAACCGACACAGCTAACAGATACAAACAGCGTACACAAAACTTATTTGTTAAAGTAGGTGCAAGGTTTGATTTAAAAAAATATTTTATTTAATAAAAAAAAAATAAAACATATCTTTATGTTGAATCACGTCCATAGTTAGTCTTATCCTCAATTGTGTCTGGGCAAGCAAGAATATCTTCTTACTTTGATATTCGCACAATATCATTTTTTATTTGTTAGTTTCGAACTAGTCTACTGCAGAAACGATCAGACAGATCTTGATGCAATTATATTAGGTGGTGTATTCTTACTCACTCACTCTTTTACTCTATCAACTCAGCTGAAAGAATGCTGAGAGCGTAAAAACAAAAACTATCTTTCTCTTTTTCATATTCATACTCTAGCTACACTGACAATATTTCATTATCTTGTTCATGTGTACAGTCCAAAGGTACAAAACTCACAAAGCAACAACAGGCAACGTACTCGGCGCCGAAGCGAATTGAGTCTTCAAAGGCGACAGTGTGTCGTGTGACAAATTAATTCTTTTAGTTTTCTCTTTGTTTAATTTTGACATAGAAAAAAATATTATATTACGACACGACATAGGGTATGTATGTATGTATAAGTCTCTGTAGAATTTTTAAATATTGAATCGATCTTTACGATTTTTTTGAACTTATCCATCAGAAGATAATTACAGGCTATATGTATGTCATTTTGAAATAATGGGCGGGACGAGGCCCCAAATAATCTATTTACGAAATTCGTCTTATTTTTGCAACTATTTGCGCTACATGAATGAAGTTCGATATACATCTTTTAAGGATAAGGAAAATATGATACATTCAAAATTTATTTTAAAAAAGATTTTGGTAAACATCTTGTATATCATTTCTAGAACAAAGTTTATAACAATCAATCGAAATAGTTTTGAGTCTTAAAATGCAGACAAAGTTGTCTCGTAATTTATTATAAGATTAAAGGTATTCATAAACATTACAATCAGACATTGTATGCAAGCATTTATGCACAAAACGAACACACACACACACACATACATACATACATACATATAGTATATATGAGTAACATGTATGAAGAGCAGACAAACTGAGCTGCTGCTGCTGCTGCTGCTTTTGAATGAGATACTTTTTGATGCAAGAGTTAAAGCATTTAATGAAACAATGTTGCTTGTGGTTGTTGTTGTTGTTGTTGCACACATAGATGCTTTTGTTGTTTTTTGTTTTTGTTGTTGTTGTTATACTGTCAACGCCACAAACTTTTGTTTGCATAGTTCTAGGTATTTGACTATGAATGTGTGTACATATATATTCTATACATTGTGTGTGTGTGTGTGTGAATGTTTATTCGTATTTATGTAAAAGAGTGTGTTGAGTTAAATAATTTAAACAACAACTGCGCTTTTCAAATTGAGTTTATTGTGTGGCGTCGCTGATGGCAGCATTTGCGGCAAAACTGTAACAGCGACAACAACAACAAAAGCTGTGTATGCATTTTTGATGTTAATGCAAACGTATGTGTATGTGTTTGTGTGTGAAGTATCTGTGTATATTATGTATGAGTTTTTCATCATGTTTACTTGTATGTGTGACACAGTTTCACTTTCGCATGCAAAGCATTTTACACTCAGCACAGCTCAACTTCTACGCCGAACAGTGAAAGTGTGCAAGCGCGGAAATGGTTAAAGTTTTTAAAGTTTTTTCTCTTATTTTTTTTTTTTTGCGTATCTTTTTTTCATATGATTATATTTTATAATTCGACTGGCAAGAATAAAAATTTAAGTAGATTTAAACTTTTTAAATATATTTCGCAATTTTTGCTATTTTAAATAATAAACGAAACAGTTTTCTTATCGAAGCAGCTCTAGATAAATGATTGATAAGTAGATACATTATAAATAAATAGATACATGTCTAATTTCTTATTAAAATATTTTTTAGAAATGGAAAAAATTAATTATTTCAGTTCTGACAACACTTCAGCCACAATTTATGCATATAAATAAAACAATATAAAAATATTAAATTTTGGTATGTACTCCCACTCAGATACCAGCATAAATATGTATATTTATGTAGGTGTGGTACATATACATATATAATATTATATTTACTTTATATGTACCATATCTGTTTGAAGTTACAACAGACAGGCTGACAGTTGAATAGATTTGCTACCAATTGGCAGAGACTGCAGACTGCCTTCAACTGAATATTCTTAATACTTTTGGTCTTTTTCTTGCAATTCTAATAGATAAAATAATATTTTCATGCACAGTTACTGAGCAGATTTAAGAAGAAAAATTGTAAGAGAAAATATTTTACATACGTGTACAATATTTCATGAAAAATAAAATTGCATGTGACAGTGATGGATGTGCATTTTCATTGAATTTAGTTTTTATGAAAATATCGAAAACAAGTATTTTTAATAAATGCAAACATATGTAGCGGTATACACAAATACAAAGAAAGCTCTGACTAGTTTTTAGTTTCAGATTATAATAAATCTTTTAACACATTCTTGCCCACAAGGCAGCTCTGGAAGGCTGTTCTGCTAGGATGCAATTCTGGTCTGTCAATCTTCACTGACGATTCAAAGATTGACAGCGATGTGGGCTCTGGAGTATACTTGGGAGACAGACCTGGGCGTCGAAAAATCGTTTCGGCTATCGAGTCTCTGCAGTGTTTTCCAAGCGAAGTTTTATGCTATACTGTTAGCTTGTGAGCAGCTCGCAGAAATGAACTTCCGCGACTGAATGGTTTTCAGCTTCTCGGGCAGCCAAGCTGCAATACAGGCTCTAGGCAAACCGGCTCAATGCAGCTGATCGTTACAACTCTTTTACTCTCGTGGGTCCCAGGGCATAGCGACGTTTTCTGAAATGAAGACGCGGACACTCTGGCTAGTGAGGGATCAGCCAGTGACGCACCACCGGTCCAGGTGGTGGTCGTAGAGGGAGCTTTCCAATATTTGCCCTTTTTAACTACGCTCTTTTCTGAGCTATATATCAAATTATCGCTTTTTCCTGTAAAATCAGCTGCCGAAATATAAAAATTTGCAGTTTTCAAGTATTCCTAATTCAATCAAGCTTTAACTTCTATTTTAACTCATATTTTTATTAAAAAGCCAAACAAAATTTATTTTTTTCACATCAGATTATTCGATTTGTAGATATTTTCAAAAGTAATCAACTTTCTCATGTATCTATAAAGTATTAAAAATTTAATGACCAAAATGATAGGCTCGTGCCTCACATATATTTATTTTTTTTTAAATAAACAAAAAAACAAATCGTAAACCCAGATTGACACATTAAACTGTGAATATATTTTTCAAATCCTTTTAGCGACTTTCTCATGTTTTTAAAAAGCGATAAAAATTATTTTCATATACATAAATTTTTTATTAGCGCATTTAGGACTTAAGTTGATAAATTTTTTTTTTTTTTGCACTTTACAGATACAAAGCATAAACAAGAAATGGTTTTGTACTATATAAAAAAAAAAATTTATAAAAAAAAAGAGTTACTGGTTCGAGGTTTTGGTGCGTTTATGCATTGGCAAACCGTAAATTAAATAATAAATTCCAACGTTTGGTTTGCTTCGCTTGCAGAAACGCGCAACGAATAATAATAATAAATAATAAAACAGAAAAAAATTAGAAAAATGTACGTTGAAGGGTGAAGTGTGTGTGTGTGGAAAAGATGAACCCTTTTTTTATGAAATATTTTTTGCAGATACATATTTGTATCTGTAGCCAAGAGTTTAGGTGTATACAACATATGCACAGCACACACACACACACACTTCGCCATAAAACAATAACAAACAAAAAAAAAACCTAAAAGACGATAATTTTTATACGTTTATGTCTGTAAGTGTTTACGAGGTAAGTTTATAAAATATTTATAAATAATATTTATATATACAGCCATGTTTCCGTAATTGCAATTGCACAATTTTCCAAATTTACTTTTCAAATCACTTTTATGCTGCTGATAAAAGTAAATCGCAATATATTTCCGATTTTAAACCGCTTTTGAATAATGAAAAGTAAATGGATATTTGTAATTTAATCTGTATGTTTATAGAGTTTAGCTTTGTAATTTTTAATATCATTGATTCTGAATTCAAATTAAAAATATTTTCTACTCATGCCCTTATTTAAAAAGCATTAAATTTTAAACACTTAGTGATTTGCTTAGACCGATAACCTTTTAATTTCCAACCGATAGCAGTTTTTGTCAAGTGCAATGAAACGTTTTGGAAATGAAACATAACTTTTGCGATTGCTGAAGCACGAATAATTTGAAATCCTACGAATTTACTAAATCGTAAAATTTTAAAAACAAATTGGTCCACCCTTTTCTTACTGTCTGTTTAAAGCAGCCCTCGCATGTTGTTGGCATTTTTGTATGCTTCAAAATTTGTTCGTTTTTTTTTTCCTTCAAGACAACATCAGCACATAAAAAGCGCACATTCCAGCGCTATAAAAATATAAATATAAATGAAATTATTGAAAGGATAGACCCTGGCATACATACATATATGGCATACCCTTTCCACTCCTTAATAAGCAGAACGTTTTGTTCGTCCTGAAAATTATGACAATTGCCTTTAAAAACATTTTCAAATATAAAACAAGCACGCGCGTTGATTAGGTTTAACATTGTAAATTGTTTTTTGGAGGTTTTTGTTTTTATTTCTGGTAAAAAAAATAAACTCGAGAAAAAAAAACTTCATAAAAATTTTAAGAACTCAGCATCCATGAGACAAAAGAAAAACTATTTTCGCTTACAACAAAATATTTCGCAGGATATAAATATCATAATTGCTGCCATTCTAGTATTTGTTTAGTAAGCAAAATAAAAAAATGAAGCTCACGGTTTATCATAAATCAAAATTATGAGCAAATAAAAAAAAAAATATTCTTTTATTGTTGTTGTTTTTTGCGCTGTATTAACACAGAACTTTGCTAATAATTCACACACGCTCAACGCATTTTTCACATATTTTCCAGATGACTAAAGAACCAAAAAAAAAAAAAAAAAAAAAAAAACAAATATAAAAAAAACTGCTGAGACAACTTTTTGCTCATAGTTTTGCTCATACCAAATAGATTTGTCTACACATTCCCAAGTGTGTTAATTTTTCGGCTTAGTGGAGAATTGGCCCATTAAAGAATATTAATATGAAGCAGCGTAAAAGTTTATGTTTTATTTATGTTCGCAAGTAGATGCCACAAAAACGAATTAAATTGAAATCATTTTGCTAATTTCAATTGCTTGGAAAATTGCTGCCGAGACATTTTCTAGTTTGTTTGGTGGGCGTCGTCGTCAACAGCAGGCAGCATAAATTCATATGAATTTGTGTGAGGCGTTATGCGATTTAAAATCACTTTAAAGTTAAAGAAGTCCTTGTGTAGCCTGTGTGTAGCCGCTATTAATTTGCAGCAAACGCCCTGAAATTGTTTACGAGACATTAAGCATTGCAGCGACAGCACAAAAACAAATTTTCAGAAGAAAACAAAAAAAAAAAAAAAACATAAAAGTATTTGGCAGCAGCCTGTGAACTTTCAGTAGTTTGCGTTAGTACAGCCTGAAAGCGTGCTACGCGAAATAAAGAAACCAGACAAGAGTAAGCGTAAAGTGTAACGATGCGATATGGCAAAAAAAAAAAAAAAAAGAAGGCGCTATCACATTAAGAATTTAAATTAATTAGATTAAAATGCGCGCTCGTTGTATGCTCGTTGAAGGAAACATGGCCGCTGCTGTGGTCGCCATATTGCGTGTACAAAGCGAGTCCTTTGCGTAGCATGATTCGCGCAGACTCTTAACTTTATACATGTTGCCCCTCTCTTACATTGCTTCGGTTTGTTAAAGCTGAAACGAAATTTGCATACGGCGTAATGTACTTTTTCCTGTAGGCGATTCTTCTTTTTTTTTTTTGTTGTTGTTGTTCTGACGACGCCATTACGCAGTCAAGCGTGGTCATTCAATTTTCATTTTTTTGCGTCACTTCTTTTTAACAATTTCATTTTATTTTTTTTTTTTTTGTTTTTCCCACCATTCCCAAACCGATGATTCTTTTTCTTATTAATTTTTTTTTTTTTTTTTTTTTTGAATTTTTTGTCCTTTTGTACCCTTGAAATGGAGTTTTGAGAGCGTCTAACACATTTAAGGCAAATTTTGTAATAAATAAATTAAATCAAATTGTTCGATCATCTGTCCGTCTGTCTGTATAAATGGCATTGCTCCTTGAATTTGAATGGCTTTTGTTTCCCATCAAAAATATTATTTAAACTTTTTTTTTATCCGAAACAAATTCGTATTCTCAGTGCACAGTATCAAAGCTTTGTTTTCACTGTCATTTCCTATTTTTTTTTTTTTGCTCGCTTATTGCAACATTTTTTCATTGAATTTTTCTGTTTTTCTGTTTTTTTTTTTTTGACATTTCCGTTTTGTTTATAACTTGTGCCTTCGCGTTGTCGTGTTTAGTTCCATTTTTTTCCTTTCATTCTTGTGCTTTACGATTCCGTTCCGGTCGTTGTCATGGCTTTTATGGCTATGAGCTGTGCAGATTTTGCTGCTAGCCTTGATTGTTCTCATACTTGTGTTCTGTCTTATAAAGTTTTCAATTTTATTTTCCGTTTTGCCGATTTGTTTTCGCTCAATTTTTCTTGAATTTCACTTTAACTCAACTGGAGCAAGATTGGTTCGCAGTTAATGCAGTCTCTCTAAAAGAAAATTCATTTTAGTTATCTGCTTTTCCTGACATTCCTCATTTCATTTCTGTGCTTGACAGATATACAGACAGACGGACATCTTTTGTTCAAGCCAAAATACATACTTATAACCGCAAAAGTATGCAACCAAACGGATGCTGTAGCTGCTGCAGCACTCAAATCTCAAAGTAAATACATAGTTTGAAATTATTTTCACTGCTGCTGCATCTCAATGAATGAAAATCCTTATCGTCATTTGCCATTAGCCATTGCCATTGAGCATTTGTTCGATTAATTTGTGCAGAAATATGCATCGAAGCGTGTGCATTGAACATGAATGGTCAAGAATTCTTTTCATATTTTTTCATTTGTTCTATCTTGAAGTATGCTTTTCAAGCATCCTTAATCTAATTAAAATATGTAATGTCTAAATTTCAAATTGGATTAAAGCTTTCTAAAGTAAAGTTTACAAACAAACAGACAGACGGACGGACAGACAGACAGATAACATGCGCAGCAGGCAAGGCTGACCTGAACCCAGTTAAAATTTCGCTCTAATGCCCCAAAAAAAAAAAAAAAAAAACAAATCATCGTCACACACGCGCACGACCAATTGGCATGCTCTACTAATTTTCCAACCGCAAAGAAATTAAACTTTTTAATGTTTTTTTTCTGCTTCTTCTTCTTTCATTGTTGGTCTGCAATCTCAACACACGTAAACAAGTCTCGACTGATTGCTTGATTTTGTTGCTCTTTTTTTTTTATGTTGACTCTTCTCTCTTGTTTCTGCTGGTCAGCATGACTTTTCCAGCGAAATAAGTTTACTAACAAGAAAATTGTGTATAGCAAAGAAAAGTCTTAAGGAAAAACTAAAGAAAAGTCAATCAAGTTGCAAATCGCACTCTTGGCCGAATTTTCTTAATTTTTTTTTTTTTTTTTTTGTTTTTTTTTTTTTAAGTTAAACATTTGAAGTCGACCCACAAAACTTTTAACTATTTTCTTCTTATTTTTATTTGCTGCGTTTTTATGACGCCTGAATGCTTCAGTTCATGTGTTGCTCTTTGAAATACTTTGTATGTCAAAGATGTGGGCTAACATGTGCTGCAACATATGAAGTTTTATTTAAACATAAAAACTTTAGAGCGTTTGCAGCATTGAAAAGCGACACACAGCATGAAACATTAAATATATTTTTGAGGACATTTTCAAATTGCTCGTTAAAGAAATTTTCCAGGATGTGGACTTATTTTGTCCGACGCGTTATACTAAGTCGCGATAGCGAAAAAGTTGTTCCTTGTTAAATTGAAATTCAAAAGCTAGAATGATATTTTTTTTATCTTCGGATACTGATTGTTATGGAGCAGATTAACAGACATACCAGCAGTTAGAATGATCGTCTCAAAGGACACGTCAACCAATTGGTGGTGGCACTAACCATAAATTCTTGCCGAAAGAGGTTGAAGCGACTTCATCCAAGCGATCTGTGGTGTCGCTAATATATACAATGTTCATTCTTTAAAAACCCTCATCCAACTTTGAGTTACTCTTGACTTAATATCACTCTTTCAGTTAATCAATTTATATCATAACTATGTTTTATAGCTTTTAGGTTAGCTGATTAACATTTTTTCGATGCGGAGGGAGGTTTAGTGAGTAAGAATCTCACTCAATCACCTGCACGGTGGTGTCTATTGAAGATTCCCCCGACGTGTAAAAATGTTATTCTTAAATATATTTCAAAAATATATACTTACATATATACATTTTCATGCAAATAAATTTCAATTACTCAGTCCGACAATTTTCAGACCCAGTGACTGGGCACAGTGTGCTCAAAGAAGTTTATTGATTCCGAATACGTGGTCAGAATTGCTCCATCTCCTTAAAAACTGAAAAATAGCGTGGGTTCGGATACGTTTTTGGAATTCGAATATTTAATACCAACATTCAAACCTTTTGATAAATGAATCAAAAAGTATTACGTTTCGGTTAAAAATCGGTTCCGTTTAAAGCCGGTACACGATTAAATAGTCTTTTATGTGATAATCCAAATACTTCATGCAAAATTTCAAGATGGGAACTATCCCCGTTTTTTTTGTGATGCAAATAAAAAAAGGTGTAGTAGAACCGGTTAATGCATTCAAAATGGCAAAATCAAAACCGTTTCCATATGCAAAGCATGCATTAAACACGTCAATCACCAAAAAGTCTGTAGACAAGTTTCATGATATCTCTTCAAAAATATCCGAAATAAAATAAAATAATTTTCGCAATACTTGTGTATTTTGCAATGCTACAATATTTTTTTCTTCGTTTTATTTACTTTAAATATTTAATGACTGAAGAAAAAAAAAAAAAAAAAAAAAAAAAAAAAAGAATTTATGCCACACAGCAAGATATTAAAACGTTAAACAAATATTTAAACATGTCAGAACAAACAACGACAAATTAGCTTAGAGCCAATGCCAGCATCTGTCTTTATGGCTTTTTATCTGTGAAGCAAGCAAAGCTGGCTACCACAGACCCAGCTCATTTTTAGAACTCTTGTGAGACCCGAAAAAAAAAAAATGTCTGCAAATTCTAATGCTATTAGCAATCGTTCCGTTCCGTTCCGTTTCGAACTCTGACAACGACGCTGGGACATTTTTCATTTGCAATCTGCATACATTTTTAAATATTTTACTGTCAATGTTGGCCTTTCCACTTGGTGCACAGACAGACACAAGCAGCTAGAATAACAGAAAGACCGACAGACAGACAGACAGAAAGACAGACAAATGGAGTAGAGTTCGCTTTCTCAGTTTAATGATGTACAGTTTGCCTTGGTCTGGTCTGGTCTGTTTAGTTTGGTTTGGTTTGGTTTAGTTTGTCCATTTGTCTGTCTGTCTGTCCGTCTGTCTGAAAACCGCATTGCTCCTATTTAGTCCGATTACACCAAAAATAGCTAATTACATACATTTAATCACTTCTATACTCAGCTCAAAGAGTGTATACAAGCAAGCAGGACAAGGCGAGCGAGTATGAATGAAAATGAAGTAAAAACTAATGTTTGCCTTTTTTAGTATTTGCTTTACTTTTTCTGTGCTGGACTTCATGTAAAATTTTGCACATTCACACACACACACACACACACACACACCTTAGTTTGTTGCTCGTTATTTTCTCGAAATATAACCCTTTCATTCTGTTTAGTATTTATTTTTCTCCATTTCTTTTTTTTTTTTTTTTGCCATTTTTTCACATTGGCCAAAATAAATTTTCCAGGATAATTTGCGGTTCGTTTGCTGCGAAAATGTTTAATTTAGCTGCAATGTACATACGTGAGTGTATAATGAGCTACATGAGATGATGATTATAATTGGAAATAAACTTAAATCGAATTTGCGTACAAAAAAAATGCTTAATTTGCATATTTTCCTCAAAGTTTATTTTATGATTGCATGCAGACCGAACGAGCGAGCGTCCATTTGTCTAATAAAATACAAAACGGAAATGCACTTTGACAAATCAGCAGCCAATGTGGTTTAGCAACACTCACACCTATACACAACACAAACACACACATATAAGTATGGGAATATGTACAAATCCATTTATTCATTTATTTTGCTTTTAACGAATTTATTGATTAAAATAAATTCAAACCGCATTTTGCAATAGAAAGAAACCGCAGCTCGCGTTTCCAACTTCCGGCTGTGATATTTTTTATTTAAATGAATTTTTGTTATAATTCAAATTCAGATTCAGTTTGTTGTTTTGGATTACATTTGGTTTAGCTAAGAGCGCTTTCCTTTTCTATTTTATTAATATTTGATCCATTCTATTGACCTATTTGTCATTTAATTGTGCGGTCTGGTCTGTGCAACAAAATAAATAAATGAATATTAATTAATATTTTCGTAGCTAACAAATTTTTTAAACTTTATAAATATTTTTTTAAAAAAATAAATAATTGAGAACCATAAAAATTTCCAAATTTATTTGAAGTTATTTTTTTTATTTAAGCTTAAAATTAACATTTGAATTAGCGTCAACATAAACTTCAGTCAAAAAAAAATTTTTTTAAGTACAAATTCTGCACTGAAATCTTTAAGTATCGACACGACAGGTTATCTTATCAAAATTCAAAAAAAGTTATTTGTTGCCAAAATAATGATATATCATTTTATATATCTCTCGCCTTATGCACTAATTTGAAGCATCTAAATGCTTTCTTGCGTCTTGGAATCTGAAATGAGCTCGAACGCATGGATTCAATATAGGATTTGAAGTATAAACTGCAAATCACCCGGTTGATATTATCTATTGTTACAGTTGCTGCTTTCATCAAGTCTATTTTTAATTTATTCGCCGAAATTGAAACAAATCATCCGTTGTGGATTGCGTGTTTTCTGTTTTTTGTTGACTTTGGAACAAACTCAAATTGACAGGATTTGGCAACTGGTTAGCGACACACTCTCAATAAAGCAATTTACTTTCTCCATATTTACTTTTTAATATATGTACTAGCTGAGCCCGGTGTTCTTTGGAATAAAAAAATTAATTTGAGTCACCCAATTTCTGAATTTCGCTTGAACACGTCAAAAATAGTTTTGGACCATTTTTTAAAATACGTCTAGCATCAAGTGTCTAGATCAACTTATGCCAAAGACATTGCTTTTTGATTTCAAGGCCTCATTAGGCGCCTGTTCAACACTTTCAAAACTCTTTTTTTGGCCCCCACTGGGCCTCAATTCCAATATTCAAAGATCCCAGAATCATGTCGATTGTATTAAATTTAGAGGAAAATCGGTCATTGAGAATATGCAATTATCTCTTCCAGAGTCCCAGTTAATTTTTTAATTTTTTAAAAACAAGAAGTAGAAATATTAACATTTATATGGTGAAATTATATAAATTCACCATAACATGCATATTCACCAAAATTTGTTAGCAAACTAGAAAGAGATAATGGCGGTATACGTCAAATGGTATAATTTGCATCTTGTTATTTAGAACTATCTCTTACATTTTTATATATTTTTATTGATTTTCTACATTATTTTGTATATTTTTTTTTTTTAATTTCCGCACAAAATAAAAAAATATGCAAATATTCAATTGTGGTTTTGTTTTGTATTTCATTTTAAAATTTTCTATACTCAATTAATTTAAAATTTGCTGTGAGGAAAAAAAAATGTGTAATTTTTATTCAATTTCACAGAAAGATCGAAAATTTATATTTCAAAATTGAATGTAGAAAACCCAAAACCGGCAAACAGTAAAATTAAAAAAATATAATTTAAACATCAACAAATTTAAACAAAAAAAGAAGCATGAGACGGATGTGGCACAGTAAGTATGCACAGAATACATATTTTGTTGCAAAAGGATGCTGCCAGTTTGGCATGAATGGCATGGAATGAACGGCAAACAAGTTTTTACCATACCGCATGTGTGACAATAAATTTCAATTTCAACAAAAACTAAAGTGCACTTAAATTGTTTAAATAAAAGCAAGAAACACAAAAAACCGAGCGCAAGAATTGAAGTATGCTGTAGGTGTGACAAAAATCTTACAGATACGCACATCTAAAACAAATCGTATCGCATTGTATATGCAACATTTTACCAGATGCCACATGCAAAACAAAAATAAGTAATTGTGTGTCAGAGTTTTTTTTTTGGTGTTACACACACAAACACACACACACACACACAGAGAGAAAGAATTGAGCTGATAAATTTTATATGCTACAAGTGCCACAAACATTGTAAAACTACTCGATTGCAATTTTCTTTATTCGAAATGCTTTACAATTTGTTACATATTCTGTGCGTGTCTTCTAAGTCTTAGTTTGGTTTTTTTTTTTTGTGGTTTCAATTACTGCGCATAAATCAAGCATAAAATGTTGCAGTTTTTCATCTTACAACTTACATGCATTCAAGAATTATGCTATATCCTTTTCTTGAAATATTAAAAAAAAAAAAAAATACATCGTCCTGCCGCTTGACATTATTTATTTATGTATGCAGCCACAGTAAAGTCAAAAGTAAATTCATTTGATATTTAAACAAAAATTTAATAGAAACATAGACCCACAATTCGACTTAAAATGGTCTGACAGACAGACAGACAGACAAACAGACAGACGGACAGACAGACAAAGAGACGAACTGGCTCTGACCGACAATTTGGAGCACCACAAAAACTGCAAATCAAATTTTCTGTTTATTTATGCATGAACATTTTTTTTTTTTTATGTCCTTTTACTCAACTTCATTCCAATTGGCAATGTCCTTTCTAAGTTTTTTATTTTCTCTCTCATAAGCTTGTCTACGCAGCGAGGACAACGACGATGACGATGACGACGATGACGATGACGACGTTGTTCTATTTGCAAATCAATTAAATTGTCGTTGATCCTGGCGACCAGCAAAATATAAAAAAAATTGAAGTAAAAGTAAAATAGAGAGAAAAGGACAACGAATGGCAGACTAAAGTAGATTGAAATCTGTCAGTGAATACACATTTACTTCTACTTCTTCTTCTCTATTTTAGTTAGTTGCCATCTTTATTCGTTCGGATTTAGTTTTCCTATTCAGTATGTTATTGAGCGGCACTTAGAGAGCCACTTAGTTTGCAAATGTGGCGATTATCTCGGTTCGCTTGAATGCTTTATTTTTGTTTAATTCTGCTTGATAGCCGCATTTACTTTTTGCTTTTTACTTCGTATCTGCTGGATATATTTAACAAATTTATGATAATATTTTTTTTATGCGTCGTCTGTTGCATCATAATGTAAAGTAAATAGATTTGTATTTTGCTTCTTTATATTCGTTTTGCCAACGTTTTGTATGCTTTTAATTTATTTTTCTTTTTAGAATGTATCTGAATATATAATTTATACAAAATACACTTCATTAAAATTATTTGATTGTATTTATTTAGTCCTTGTTTTTGTTGTCTCCTGTCACAGTAGACTGCCAACTTAATGCTTGTCAAACCGAAAAAATTTAATTTGTATAATTCGTATGTCCAAAGTGTGCAGACAGACAGTCACAGCAGCAGCAAAGAGATTCTTGATTTTATTTATTCAATTTTCTTATATTGCGGCTCGATAAATACGCATAAATTTTATAAAAGGACTTTAACTAAATAGACAGCAATGAATGAAACATTTAAAGGACTATTTTATACTTTAAAATTCAGTATCAATTCCATTAGCATACGTGATCAATTGTGCATTCATTCATTTACTGATGCCAATGCTGTTTGGAATTTCAATATGGTATGCGCATATAAGCCAAGTAATATTTTGAAAATTTAAAAAAAAAAAAAAAAAAAGGGGAAAAGGGCCAAAGAAGTCGTAGGCGTGTAGAACATATTTACATATGTAAAATACATATACATCGAATATGTTACTCATTAAAAATACAGATACTTGCACAATCGAACGTAAAAATGTCAATATCAATAAAGAATTTAATTTGATTAGTAAATCAAATATTGCCAATTTAATATTCTAGTAGCTGTATCTGTATCTTCTACTTCTTCGTTCATAGCAGCTGCATGTCTGCATGTCTGTATCTATAAGATTTTGTTTTTTGTATATGCAAGTGCAAATGTTATGTGTGCATGTCTGATTCAAAGGCAGCATAAACGATTGAATGTGTAAATTATTTCTCAATGAGTTAAGTTTCTAAAAGATTTAAAGTTTCTTGCATATAAAAGATACTTAAAGAAAATTGAAGTAAGTTTAGGTTAAAATTCTGAAACGATTGAAGAATGCAAAGATTTGTGTTTTCTGCTCGTGCTCCAAACTATTCGGTCAATGATGTGGTCTCTCAGCGAAAATAATTCTATGGCTGTTGCACGGCTTTTTTACGCCCGATCCTTTGCTATTTGACTCTGGCCTGGTAGCCAGCTCTTAAGAACAACTAATATTATTCAAAAGTTATGTAGGTTGCAGAGACGAGCTTGGTGTCACGGGAGCAATTAGAATCTGTCCCTCTGAAGTCTTCAATGCAATGCTGAACCTGCTACCCGTTGACCTACAAGCATTCATCAAGCAGATGGTTTCGATCGGTGTTCTTCGACTAAAAAAAACAAGGATTGTGGTCATCACTAAACTGTTTTTGTAGAATCCCGACAGATTTAATAGGCTCCACCAAATTCCTGTCCGATAAGTCGGACTTTAGTAAATCCTTTAGAACTATACTACTAAAACTGAATGGCGGAGCTGATGATTAGTGAACCTGGTCTAACACTGTTCAATTGTAGTTCTAAGACGGATGAGTTCTTTCGTCTGTAGTGTAAAAACCATGCCACTGGCAAAGTGTGCGAACTTCTAGTATAGATTGAGACTCGGAACAGATCGGTCTTCATTTGCTCAGATAGCCAAGCTGCCATCAAAGTGCTGGATAGCCACATTACTAAATCTTAGTTAGTAAGGGAATATAAATTTTTTTTGACACCATAACTTACTTTGCCCTTCATGGGTTCCAGGGCATAGTGACATTCCCAGAAATGAGCAAGCTGACAGGCTGGCTAGAGAGGGTTCAACGGGTGATTTCCAGCCAGTCATAGTACGTATCCCAATGAGTGCTAGGGTCGCCCCACACATTGCAGAAAAGCTTAACTAAAGAATTGATCCAAAGCGTACAAAATTAACAGCCGTCATCGCGGGACATTGGACCTATTGGGGAACATTCGGTCAAATTAGGAATCCCTTTTAAGAGAGCCTGCTGAAGTTGCAAGGAAGAGGACATTTCAGAAATGTTAGATCACTTTCTTTGTGTGCGTCCAGCGCTGAGATCGAGTAGACTATGGCACTTTGGTCGGGCGTTGTGCGATCAGTCCCTTCCAAATCCTATTTGAACTGCGGTCCATCGTGAACTGACTGGTTACCTCTGATCAAGGTCTATCATTTGCAAGGCCTTCAATCCGAGATGGTTTAGTCGAGATTATACCAATAAGGGTCAACTTAAAATGTAAATGTCGGAAGTTTCGTATGCAAAAGATTTTCTCTTATTATCATTTCTTGTTTTTTTTTTCGACTTAAAATAAGTTTGATTTATTGGATGTGTTACTTTTCCTCACATTTTAAATTCGATTTTATAAACATTTATGCCAAGTTTTTTTATGCTACTTCAAACATAAGAAATGCTTTATTATTAATTGTAAAAGAAGATGTTTCATTTCTATAATTAAAGATGCCACTTATGTCCCTTTTCTCATTTATTTTTATGCCATGTGTACACTCGAATATAATTTCTTTACTTAACCAATTTAAATTACAGCGATTTTCCCCAAACACTTTTAAAAAATTAAATTAAATCAGTTTAATTGCAATGCTGCAACGAATGCCAAATAGAACTAACCCACATGGGTGCGCATACAAACTTACAAAGTAAAAAAAATATATATGTAAGACACACTTTGAACATTGCATATATGTATAAGAAGAATAACTTAAAGTAGATTGCGGCTGCACACATGCGACAGCGGAAGCGCAACTCAGGCGAAACTTGTCTGCAACGGAAGTGGAACACAGCGCCACAAGAAAAGCGGAAAACATGATTGAAGAAAACATGGATGAAGGCGGACAAGCAACGGAAGCCATCACTGTACTTGTTGTTTTTTGTTGTTGTTCTTGTTGTTGTTGTTGTTACTACTGCCGCCATTTGTAAGTCAGCGTCAAATGAAGCGAAATGAAATCGAATTCAGTGCACACACGCCAAACAGAGCCAAGTCAGTGTAAATAGACCACAGACAGACAGACAGACAGACGGACAGACGGACGGAGAAACAGAAAAAAAACTGGCAGAAAGTGCATCGAGACCAAGACAAACATACCCAAAGCGCCTAGCACTTGCAAGACTACTTCAATATTTTCTATTATGATGTGTGTAACAACCCGAAGGACTATGGATGACGCTCTTCTAAGTATTTGCAGCTGTTGTTTACGCTATTCTATATATTTGTGTTCATACTTAAATCAATGTATTTATCTGGTATACTGTATAGTATAAAGTCTCAGATGACGCTCATTCCTTTTATGCCTTTCGAATTCGAAATGAAAATGAAAACTATGCCAGGCCAAGTTAAATCGGACAACATTAGATAAATCGAAAGGATTGCACCAGGATACCTACAAAACAGATGAAATGTAATAAATTTTATTGATTTTCGCCGCCAACTGTCTAATGCGTTTTTAAAGCTTTAAGTAGCAAAAAAAAAAAAAAATAGAAAAATAAATAAATAAATTATAGAAAATGTCGCTTAGTTGCATATGTATGCGACAAGGACAAAACAAGGATTCACTGCTGTGTAAAATTGAATGAAGTAAAATAAAAAGAAAAAACATGAAAAGCAATGTGGCTGTCTCTTGTCTTTTGAAAATTTCTAGCATTGCTGTGCAAATGCATGCGTAGCGAATTCTACGAATTTTTTTACTCGAAGCGGGATGCAATAAAATTCTTGTAAATCTGTACTACATATTCCATAAGGATCGCATGCTATCTCTTTTACTCTCTAACCGCTATCTTTCTCTTCATTCTTCTGTTGTATATTTCTGTGTGACTTGATTAGGTTGTCTGCATGTTTATGTTTGGAATTTATTGCATCGCACATGTTTCAAATATATTTTCAAGCTATTTGCAAGGGAATAATGTCAAATACAGCATACTTCCAGGCTGTTTATTTTTTTTTTTTTGAGAGAGCAAAAATTGAATTTATAAATAGAAATTATTTAAATTTAGTCATTCATCTTTTGCCTTTGTTTGTTTTAATTAGAAAATAAATATATTTACCCACAGTTTTATATAATTTGGCCTTTTACTTTACTTTAATTCAACTCACCTGCAAATAAAAATAAAAAAGAAGCATATTAAATATATAATTAATTATTTAGTTTACGTAAAATTTTGAAAGCCGTAGGGCTAGTTGTGTTTTTGACACAATAACAATAAACAAAAATGCGCGTAAAATTAACTTATTTAATATTCAAATTAATAAAAGCAACTCAAACTGGAATAAAATTGAAAATGAATGTAAACGAGGGCAATTTGAGATAAAAGAGAAAGAGAGAGGCACATAATATAATTTAATATAATAATGTAGAGTAGAGAAGGGTGCGAGGCAAAATATATAATACCAAACCCGCCCTGAACGATGTACAATAATTTTGTACCGATTCCGCCCAATCCTTATTTTTTTTCAAAATTGACCCGTATTCGGGTGGGTTCTAAACTTTTTCAAACCTTTTATTAATATATTATATACATTTAGATTGTTTATACTCTGTATCTGAGGGGTCAGAGAATAGGACGTAAACTATTTTTCCTACTCTTAAATGTGGAGTGGTGGGCGTGGATCCCCCGAAAATTCATCGAATATTTCCCAAACAACTCAACCAATTTCAATGGAAATATTTAGATCTAAATTTATTAGTCCAGCTTACAAGATGGGATGGTGGGCGTGACTGAAATTAATGGTATTTTTGTAGTTGAGAGAAATTAAAGTTGGTATACATGTTACTAGGACATGGGGTTTTGATTTTGGAGAATATTGGGACTAGGCCGATATCGCGTTTAGAAATACTTTTCGGATTTCTCAGTTTCCCTTTCGGGTCCGCGTTCATCTCTAATAAAAATCTTTTGATCAATAGCCAAACAACTTATTGATTGGCCCTCGTACAATATCAAACAAGAAAGCAGTCAGCATTTAATTTATTTTAGTGAATATTTTTTTTAATTATTAAGCATGAGCACATTTAGTCGCTTAGTTAGTAAGTTAGTTCGTTAGTCAGTTTTGCTTATTTATTGCCTCGAGTAAAAAAATATTTTTTTTTTTTTTTTTTTTTTCTAATTTTTTTAGTTGTGAATTTTTTTTTTTTAATTTTTCTTTTGTTTTTGTTGAATTATAAACCCTAAACATGCAAAAATGTAATATATGAAGGCAAAAAAAAAAAAAAAAATGTAAAAACCAAATTCAAAAACATTGCATAACACAACTGTGACTGTGACTGTGTCTGTGTGTATGTGTGTGTGGAACTTTAGTATTAGTTCCTCGCTGTTTGTTATTGTTGTTCGTGCTGTGAGCGCAGCAATGTCATTTATCAAAGCGCGGTTAAAGGGTTAAAGGCACTTTTACACTATACAACGCCCCATATACAAATTCTACCCCGCGTATAACAAGTTAAATACTTTTTATATAAACATGCAGCATGTCGTTCTCTCTCATCAGATGTGCCTTCTGGCAGTGCCATATGTGCGTGTGTATATAATACGATATGAAAAAAATCCTGCGGCTAATAAGCGACACGCGTCGATTAATAAAATGTTCTAGCCTTGGGAGCTGCTTACAACATAAAAAAAAAAAACAAAATAAAAAAACAACAAAAATAAATAGGAAGAAAATAAAATCATGCTAACAGTGGCAGCTGGAAAACTCGGAAAATGAGCACACAGCAAACATTAAAAGCCCATGTCACAGTCGACGATTATGTAAAAGAGCAGCAGTTGATTTCGATAAGGACTAAAAAGGATTTATGTAAGCGAGTGGAAGGTAAAACATGTCAAATTGAAAGAAGTTTAGCTAAAATGGAATGCATGAAAACTAAACTAATTTAACAATTAATTAAAGCGATTAGAAACTTTGAGGGTAGAAAAAAAAAATTTAATAAATAAAAAATTAAATTCAAAAAAGGAATTTATGATTTAAGCGTTTTTAATGAAAAGTTGACATTTAAAATTTTTAAATTTGTGTTTTGGAATTTAATAAAATCACAAGACTCAAAAAAAAAAAAAAAATTGATAGAGACAAAGCCCCTGAAATGAATTGCTTTTCGCACTAAGAAAATAACTTAATTTATATTCTCAAAGTTTCTTACAATGCATTCCCAGTTTGTGTGCTGCACTATTTGTTTAGCTTAGCTTGTTGTTTTGTGAGTAATGCCAATCAGAGAAATCTGAGAAATATGCCAAACAAAATATGAAATCAAAATCCATTCAATTTCCATGCATAAACATATACGCCCGAAGACAAACATAGACAGTCGCATAGACAGAGAGACAAACAGATGAACACAAAATATATATACGAGTATAGTATACGGATAGTCAAATAGAATCAATAGAATTGAATGGAACGGAAAACCAGCACGAGACTTTGGTATCATCTTTTATAGAGGTTTTTTCTTTGGTTTGTATTCAAAATGGAAAACAGTTGAAAATAAAAATTGTTATTGATATGCAAATGCTTGAATATTTTCTTATTATACGAACGGGTGCGTTTTTTTTTAACAAGAAATATGAAAAAATGCAAAGCATGATTCAAGAGATTTGCCTGTCAGTGTAATTTTAATTGCAATAGAACTAACACCAAAATGTGAATATGTCAACTTAAAAACACTAAACAGCAGCAATTTTGAATGATTGCAACGATAAAGCAACTTGTCAGCGAAGTATTCAAGAAGTTTGCAAATGTTGATGCATTGATATGTGTCTTGACAATATTTTCGTCTATCATATCTTCTATATTTTTTTGTTTTCATTCAATTCTTTTCGCTTGATTGAGCGTAACAGTCAAAACCACTTTGATGTTGCGCCTGAACTTATGCTATGATTTTTTTTTTATTTTTCTTTTTTTCATAAATTTCTATTTCATTTTTAAGCTATTTCATTTAATTCTTTGTAAGCTTTAATTGTATATTTTGCTTTGTCAAAGCTTCATCATTGCTAAACACACACTTTGAAGTTGACACCTGCGGCATTTTAACATTTTATTCATAATTGTTTACGCTTTATTGTTTGCATCATTGTTTACCATACTGAATGCTGCTTGCCTCTTTTGTTAATATTCTTTTTATTTGTTTTTTTATGTTTTTTTTTTTTTTTGATTATGGCTTTTGCAGCTAAAGAACAAAAGATGCTGCTGGCTTTATTATTTGTCAACCCAGAGTGACGCTTGTTCAGTTTATATTCATTTTTTTTTTCATCTATCGTTATACTTATTACATTCTGTGTGTGTGTGTGTGTGTGTAGCCAAAAGGAAATAAGCAAAAATATCAAATAAAGCCTGACATTTAGTCAGAGTCAGAAGAGTGTACACAGCAACTTCAATATTGTCACCGGTTGGCCACACGCAGTCCTGGCAAAAAAAGGTAAAAGTTGTTTGTAGGCAAAAAAGGCTAAAGTAAATTGAGGCAACAGTAAAGACAAATACTATCCTGCAGCTATTCATTAAATAGTCCTTTACTCATATGTTTTTACTCTGTAGCTGCTGCTGCTGTTGCTACTTCAAGTCAAGCCTTTCATTATGACTTGGCTTCAATTTTTCTGCATTTCGCCTTCTGTAAAAAAAAAAAATAATAAAATAGGAAAAAAACAAGTAATTTTGTTGTTGTTGTTGTTGTTGTATGCTTTCAAATCATTCAGCCATCACTTGAGCTTATTGTTTGTACTTGATGAGCATGATGCTCTGCATCCTCTTGAGCTGCTCAAGGATATAGTAAATGAGAGAAACATTTATTGAAATTTAGCAGCAGTTGGCAAAAGTTGTTTAAATAAGCAGCAGCAATAGCAACAACAGCAGCAGCAGGTGCAGTGCATTGGGTGATTTGAATTTATTGAACCAAATTCATTTTGAACAAATATTTAACTGATTGTTTTTTTTTTTTTCTAATACGCTTCACATATTTTTTTGAGAAGTGTTTGCTTGTAGTGCAGTGAATAACAAAATTAAATGGTTGCGTTGGTTTCTCTAAAATTTTGCTTTAGGCTAATTAAATTATAGTTTTTTTTTCTCCAAAATATTGCAAAATAATTTTAAGGTTCTCAGGATTCTGCAAACAGGTGCTAGTGAAGACATCTCCATTTCAGCCAAATTTCAAAATTTATTTCTTAAGATTTGGAAACAGGAAATAGTTAAGGAGCGGCTGTTTTTGATTTAAATCAATGCTTTGAGTTAATTGCAAGAAAACTGCCGACTTTTTCTGGCCGACAGACCCATTTTTGGCCTAATTTCTAGAAAGTGTGCACTATGATGCAAATCTCATAGTTTTCAATCTTCTGCAGCTCAATGCTAACAACAATTTGAAAGAGATTTTGTGATGCATATTTTTGCCAAGGGTCTAGTATATTCGTTTATACCAAATAATAATTTATGTAATATTTTTATACCCGGCACACTTAGTGTGAAGGGTATGTATATTCACTTTATCTGAAAGCTTGTAACGCATTGAAGGAGACGTCATAGACCCCATAAAACTATATATATTCTAGATTAGCTCGACGAGACGAATCGATCTAGCCATGTCCGTCTGTCTGTCTGTCCGTCTGCTTGTTTATTTCCACGCACTTTTTCGGTGAACATATTGAGATATTTCGCTGAAACTTGGTACTTAAGCTTTTCTCGGTAACAACTACTTTGTATGTTAAAACCAAGGTGCTACGCCCATTTTTAGGTATAGTTCCCATACAAAATTGTCAACATTTTTTCAAGTTTAGATGAATTGTATTTATGAAGCGAATGGTTCAAATATGGTAGTAATGTATTGAACCATGCCAAATTTCAGCTAAAAATACGTTTAATATGGTCCGCAAATATCAAATTAAAAATGCCACGCCCATTTCTTTAGCACACGAAGATCTATCCACGTCAAATGATCTGTAACCGGTATATAGTATTTTCAACCGAAGTTAACTTTTTATTTTTTTTTAATAAATTTATTTAGCTTAAAATTTGATACCAATATTGTGTCTTAACGTGGGTTATATCAGACCATTGACCCCCTCCCAATCCCATCTCGAAGTTTTATTTAAGTCACTGATGATATCACTTTAACAATTTAAAAATACGTGTGTCGGATATTTAAGCTTCGGTTCTACCGAAGTTACCGTTTTTCATTTTTTTTTTTTTTATAATTATTACTGCTACTGCCTACGATATTTTAAGGTATTTTCAGTCATTTACCATTTTCAAGCTTTCAGTATTCATACAATTCACTACATTTTGCATCAGCTTGCTGTTGTCATTAGTCTTTAGCTGCTTTTGTTGACAGACAGAGTTCTTATTACTATATACGTATAGCCAGACAAATAGACAGACGGACAGACGTACAGATAGACAGTTATAAGAAAAGGCATGTATCTCGATTTTTCATTTCAATTTCAACACTTGTCGGTTTTAATATTTGTTGTTGTTGATATTTTTTTTGTTGTTGTTGTTGCTGTCATATTTTCATTTCTAAACTTATTGCCTTAAAATTATTGTTGCTGTCTTTTTTTTATTCAAACTTGCTGTTCATTTCTTCTAAGCAGCTGCTGAGCATTTTATAAAAAAAAAAAAAAAAAAAAAATATATTTGAACATTAAAAAAGCTTAAATGCTTTATTGCAGCTGTCATTCCCTTGACACTTTGTCTCTTTTTTTACTCTTGTAAATGAATGTCAGAGCAGATACATACTAGCTACAATATTTGTGCTTAACTCTCTGCCTTCAATTTGTTTAGACTGTCAACTTGTTTTCATACTGTCTGCTTTTTGTCTGTCCTTTTTAAGATGTTCTCGCTTTAAGGATATTCGTTGTTGTTGTTTGTTGTCTGCTGTCGTTGCTATTAAACGCACCTGATGTGCTAAAATTGCTTAATTGAAAACATAAGCTGTAATAATTTTGTACAAAAAAAAAAAAATGTATTTAAATATTCAAATTTATGCGTTGAATATTAAATATTTGATGTCCTTTAAAATTTTCATGCTGCAGACTATCTTTGGCAAAATATATATTTTTTAATCTGTTTGTCTATTGTCTGCTCGCTCTATTGGATTGATTGTTTGTTTATCATAAATAAGCTTAAAATTTACTTAATATTGTTTATTTTTTGTGAGATACTTTTTCGTATATGCAAACAATACATCATGCCGAACGAAACCAAACCAAACCAAACCATTTCATTATGTTTTGCCTGATAAAGACATCACTTTGACTTATGTAGCCAATTTATAACTGATTGCTGCGACATTGAAAATCGTGATTTTTGATATGCTCCCGCAGGCATTGTTCGCTTTGCCCATTAAATTTGTATTTGCTTTTTTTTGTTGTTGTTGTTATTTGTTCCTGTCAGTTACCGCCTTCCACATTCAAGTTAGTATCTACGTACTACAACTGTTTATCACATTTTAAAAATCTCTCCGCAACAAATTCGCATTCTATCGCAATCTCAACAAGACACAATGCCACTACCTTGCGCTACAATAGCTTTTTGAGTAGAAACAGGGTAGACTAGGGAACTTTTTTTCGCCTGAATCCCAGCGCATCGGTTCATTATTTCTCATGATGCTGTCGCAAGGGGGGCAGCAACATGAAGCAAAAAGAAATAAAGTAAAATCACAGCAAACAAGCACTTGAAGAGCTCTGCTCTACCTCAGCTTTTTTTATGCTGCTGTCGCTGTTTCTATCTATTTTTTTTTTTTCAACAGCGACATTGTTATCCTCATTGTCAAGCTAGTAGCTCAGCCTTCATTTCATTTTGTGAGTTGTTGTTGTTGTTGTTGTTGTTTGAGTAATTTATCTACCACTTTTGTCTGGAAACAAGCGAGCGAACGCTTTTCAATGTCAGTCGCTATTGTCACTGACTCGCTCCACGTTTCTTCTGTTTCTGTTTCGGTTTTGGTTTTGATTTTTTCATTTTGGTTATCTGACTTTTTTGGTTTTTTATTTGGGCATGAGTTCTTCTTAAGCGCGTTTTACTGTGGTGCTGTGCGGTGGCTTTTGCGGTAACCAGTTACTCCTGCTGCTTTTTTGGGGTGAGTGCGTGTTTCTTTGTGAGATGCTGGGTGGGGTACAAACGCTGTCGAAATCTCAGTGCGCTACTTAACATCTTATTCTTTTAGCATTTCGCATGCTGCATGCCGATAATGAAAATAATGGGAACTGATTCTCACGAGACCAGCTGAGACTTACTTATACGAGTATATATGGCGTAAAGTGCAGAGATTCTTATACACTTTGTTGACATCAGACATTAAAATGTTCTAGAAATGAGAAATCTTATTGAGTTGTTGGGGCGGTAAGAATATAAGTCACGTGCATAGGTTGACGCATAGCGAATGCGAAACAAATGAATATCTCATTTTTAAATTTTATATACCTTTTTTTTATGGTTTGTGTTCTGATAAGATTTTTTTTTTTCGGAACAAATTATTTGGATTCATTTGAAAATGTTGTATTGTTTTTGTATCCAATAAATTGAATGGGGTGTAAATAATTTAGTGAGCTCTATTTTGTAAATTTGATTATTAAATTTTAGTTAAGGTTTGTAATTAAAAAATAAATAAAAGAAACAATCGTCTTGGCATATTTTTAAGTTTAATGTTTTCCTCTAAAAGAATCCCTTATTTAAATTGATAAATGTGTCAAATTATGGAAAAACGGGTAAAGAAATATGTTTTAACATTGAAAAAATATATACCCATGTATAAAACTACCAGCTATTGGGTTTCTGATTTTGAGCAAGCTGAGGTGTTTGCCCTACATCTTGCAGAGCGTTTCAAACCATTTAATTTAGCTGATCCAACTGATGTTGTGTCTACCGAAGCTTCGTTAAAAAACTCCACTGCAGATGGATTTGCCTATTGCGCCTTTCACCATTTCTGAACTCTCTTACGAAATAAAACGGCTTCTAAGGTTTGGGAGAGATTATTAGCAGCTAGACTGTCAGATTGTCTTTACTAACATTATTGGTTTGCTGCCGGATCATCAGTTCGGCTTTCGTACAGGTCACGGAACAGTTGAACAGCTTCACAGAGTTGTTAATAACATACTGGAAGCATTTGATAAGAAAAAGTATTGCAATACTATCTTCATTGACATACAGCAGGCCTTCGATAGAGTGTGGCATATCGGCAATCGTGGCAAAAATTAAATGTAAGCTTCCTGCGCCATATTTTTTGCTACTACGTTCTTATCTGGAGAAGCGCCAGTTTTCGTTAAGGTGCGCTCAAATGTGTCCTCAACCCATCTAGTATGTGCGGGAGTTCCACAAGGCAGCGTTCTTGGGCCATTCCTTTTTAACCTGTTTGCTGCCGATCTTCCAAAAACAAACGAAGAGATTTTCAATTCAACGTCTAAATTGATGATTGCTGCTTATGCTGATGACGTATGTATTTCATGCAGATCTAAATGCGAGCAAGAGTCTACCAACATTTTGCAGACTTATATACACATGCTTCAGGACTGGGCTAAAAGATGGAATGTCCAAATTAATGGTGCCAAGTGCAGCAATGTCTGCTTTGCATTGAAAAGGAAGTCTCCCCCATATTCAAATAAATGGCACTACATTGCTGCAAGCCTGCAAAGTTAAATACCTAGGTCTGCTCCTGGACAAGCGTCTCACCTTTGAAAATCATCTTCAGATGTCTATCCATACCTGTAAAGGCAGAATTCGAAAACTTTTTTGGTTACTTGGTAAAAGAAGCAGACTATCATTACGCAACAAACGTTTAATTTATCAACAGATAGTTGCTCCGATTTGGAGATATGGAATTCAGATCTGGGGTATCACATCAAAAACAAACCGAAACAAGGTGCAAATCCTTCAGAATAAAGCGCTTCGGATAATTACGGGCTGTCCCTGGTTCGTCAGAAACTCGACCCTTCACAGAGACCTAAACATCACCAGCGTGGAGGATCAAGTTTCTTTTTTCTCTAGCAGGTATAATGATCGTCTGCTCAACCATCAAAACCGCTTGGCTAGACCCCTGGCTCAAGCCGTTCCGATCAGACGCCTCAAACGCCGCCACTTCGGTCACCTTAATCGGTGACTTTTTTCCTAAGGATTCACTTTGTTTTCTTAACTTATTTTAAGGCAAATTTAAGAGGATCCGCTGTTACTATACATTTTAATATCTTTCTTAATATTAAGTATATTTAATTAGTGCATTAATTATTTTTATATGTTATATTATTAATAATTTGGTGATTAGCACATAGATATAAGGTTAATTATAGGGAAATTTTTGTATCCCTGATTGTCACCTAATAAAGAAATTAAAAAAAAAAAAAAAGCTATTGGGTACTGCATGTTTTAAAAGAAGATTCATCGATTATATGACCACAAGTTTTCAAACCAGGCATAATAAACACTTAAATGGGTAAATAGCCTTCAATTAAAATATTACTTCTTGGACAATATAATATATACTATTTATATTTTTTTTTTTGATGTATAATGATAAAAAATGAAGAACGTCCGTGAGGAACATTCTATGGAAACTGCAACAGACGAAATTCAATTGGTGAATCTCTTATTTTATGGGCTACTAGCAGATACCCGGCGTGTGCTGCTACGTTGTACGGGCGTTTCGGATGCTCTTTCAGCACTTTTCCGTTTCGCATCTGCTGTGTTTCAGTTCTTTTTGCTAGCATTTTTACTATTTCTTTTAGCAGCGCAAGCAAAATGGGCTAACTTAAAAAACGTACTAAAAAATACCACTTTTTTATCTTAACCAAAATTTTTGTTTTTCGGCTTCTTAAATGAACCGAATATGCGAATATTAGGCAATGTTTTAATGGAATTTCAATTTACTTGCATTGTTTACTTTCAAATGTAACCGGTTTGGGGCTCATCGGTAGAACGGTTTTAACGTAAATTGCGGACATAGACTCATTTTTATTATTTTATATATATAGATTGGGAAGTTGCTTATGTCATGCTGTATGAATGAAAAAAAAAAAGAGTTGTTGAAAAGTGAGCTTCAACCAAATTTAAAAAAAGTTCCACAGCGACAATGGAACATTCCAGAATTATAACGCTTCTAAGCTTGATTAATGTTATACTAAGCAAGTTTTTGAACTGGCTATTGGTCAGTGTTTAAATCTGGTTGGGAATCCTTAAGACACGCTTTTGGCTGCAATGTTTTTTAATATCTTTAAATTTCACCCACTAACACCTTTATTAAAAAACTCATCTCAAATAAAAAAGTTTACTCAAAGAAATTAAGAATTAAATGCAATGCACATATTTTTAATTTATCTAAATACAAATATAATCATTTTTTATCTTCAACACTCACAAACCGTTATAAAAATTATTTTGCATTTGCTTAGTAGGTTAAGGACATCCCGCTTTATTTTGTTTTGTTTTATATTTGTACTTATGTGAAAATAATAAAAATTAAAGAAATATTTTTTTTTTATTTTTAGCCCACACTAGCGTACATATGTATATGTATAATATATGCTATAGATACTTACTGCATTCACTTATATAAAATGTCCGCATTTTAAAAACTTCTTTGACAGTCGAGAATTAAAACAAATTCCTTTTTGTTACATTTTTACTCTCACTGGGGCGCGCTGTCAAAGTATTCATTTAGTATGCAAATATATTATGTCCTTTGAGATGATTATAAGACTTTATGTATGTATGTGAGTAAAATGTAAAAAAGAAGCACATACGTAATAATGACTTTGATGTTGACTTTTTAAAAGACATAAATAAAATATAATTATTGATTTTAAAAGCCGATTTATATATTACACTCGTATTTATGTCATTTATAGCACATTTTTTTTAAATAAAATTGATTGACAAAAGAAATCAAATATTTAAATATTTTAAATGTTCAAGAAAAGTAAAGCAATAACGAGTAAAGTTAAAGAGTCTACAAAAAAAAGCTATATTAATAAAGAAAAAAAATGCAAACAGAAGAACTTTTCAAATGAAACTTTTTCAATTTGCACAGAAAAACCGCCAAAATGAAATGTAAACAGGCACTCATGGACATCATAGAAAGTATAAACAGAAATGCATATTGACAATTAGATAAGGACGAATGAGAAGGATATGTTATGTGCACTAAAACCAATACAGACAACAGAATAAATATTGATAAAGCGATACTCTTCAATGTATATAGTTGTACTGCATACATATATACTGAGATACACGAACTTATACAGATCGACAGATACATTTCATAGCAAAGAGTAGTGAAGAAAATAAAACACGAAAAAAACAAAACTAATCGAACTTAAATAATGTTTGTCTGATTTCTCGAGAGTAATGAGTGCGCATGTTGAAATAACAATGACCAAAGACCGAATCGAGACCATCATCTGGTAAAGTAAATTTGTGCTATAGTTGTGGCACTCGAAGTATGCTGCAAAAAGTTTTTTACACACACACACACACACACACTGAAATGAAAGTATTATCGAAAGTGTTTGAGTTTCGGCAAGCACATGAATTTCTTATGTGATAATTAGAGTTGGCTCTTCACAGTAGCAATTTTGCTGCTTTTCCATTTATTGCATTCGCTCACTCACACACTTGCTTTATGTTTCCGCTGCACATGTCCGTTCCAATTTTCCCAAAAACTTTCAATGAAATTTTTTTTAAACAAAAAATTTTCTGTGGTCAAATAAATTCGAGTTCGATTAGCTTTAATCTGGCACGGAAGTTGTACTTGGTAAACTTTTCGTAAAGTTTTGAAGCAGGCAGATTATGAGTTAAAACATAAAAAAAAATATATATAATTTTTAATTTAACTGTTTGCTGCAGGCAAAAGGATTAAGTAAATTTACAAAAAAAATTGTATGTATGCATGTAGGCGTAGCATATGCTTTGCTGAATCAAAATGCAGCAAAGAAAAACTTCAGCCAGCGCAGCACAAGTTTTGTGCCAATATTTGCATCATTAAATACGCCATTTTGACTGCTGTTTTAGTTTCTCCATTTATTTTTTTTTTTTTGGTATTTTGCTGCATACTTTGCGGCGTTCCCAAGTCATTTGATGCTCTGTGTTGACTGTCGCTACGTTTTGGCATGCCACTACTTCCCTTATGTGACTGTAGCTGTGTTTCAGTCAGTCTGGCATTATGCTTGTCTTATAAAGACATAATTTAACTCATTTTCTTCGTTTTTTTTTTTAGTTTAAACATTTTACTGCTTAATTAAAATACAAACAACGATTTTCGCTCATTTTTTTAAACTCTTAAAAAGCTGTTTGTCTTTTTGTCTTTCGCTATCTCTCTCTCTTTGCCGCTCTATTTGTGTGTGTAACCCAAACGGAAATGAGTAAGAGGCATCTCACTTCTCGTTCATTTTGTCGTTTTGCTTGCGGCTGACCATTTTTGTCGTCTAAAATGCGCAAAAAAAAAAGAAGAGCATTTTTTTTTTGTTCAAATTGCTGCGCTTCGACTTTTCTTTTTTAATTAAATGCCATTAATTTCCTAACACGAACTAAGCGCGCTGCTTGAGGTGCGGAAATTATCTATTGGCAACACGCCCAGGCATACGCCGCCGCCGCGGCAGCGGACACGCGCTGATTTGTGGTAAATGATAAAAATGGCAGACAGGACATACAGGACATAGAAGAAATAAATGATGCCAAAAACAGCCGCCAATAATAAGCGCATTATTTTCGATGATAGTGATGCGCCTTTCGCTATGCTATATTTTTTACTCTATCAGTTTTCACATTATTTTCAACTTTTTATTATTTTAATTTAATTTTTTTTTTTTTTTTTTGGTTTTGTGGTGAGTTTCCGGCAGTTTCATAATTTAATTTTTTGTTCACATTCGTAACACTCTTTTTTTTTTTTTTGTTCCATTTCATATGCTCTCGTTTAACAGAGACAGTGCAAGATGGAATAAGAATATAAAGCGCAACTCTGTTTGAGTTCCTGTGGCGCAGTTTACGCCAGGCCTCGTTTTATATGCAAGACAATGTTTCGACTGCGCTGTGCCGCACTAAAGTCGTAAAGTAAATTTTTTAATTAGAGTCACGAGTAAAACAAACCAATTAGTAAAGCTGTCAGAGCAATCCTTCTTTGCTTCTTAATTATTGTTCTTTTTCTTGTATTTATTTTTTTCTTTTGTTTTTGTTTAATTTTTCTTTATAAACTTAACTTTTTTTTTTTTGTATGGGTTCAATATTAAGCAGCTTGTGCATTATATTTATTTTAGAGATTTATGACAGTTAAAATTTTTAAGGTATAACAACATTCTATATACAGCAGAACGGACAGACATGGCAATATTGCATAATATAGATGAAAAATGTATAGGGTATTCAATGCTTGATTCATGGTAATACAAAAAAGAACTATAAAGAAAAAATTAACTTTATTTCGACTTATAGTTCAAGTTTCTGTTTTGTCTAGCAAATTGTGAGTTATTAGTACCACAGCGAATAAGAAAAAAAAAAAAAGACTCAGTTAAATAGAATAAGAGGCAAAATTATTTTGAGTGCAAAATCAAAAAAGTTTCTACACACACAAATTTATATTTAAAATCTGAATAGTTGCATCGAGAGTGTTCGTTGTTGTTGTCGTCGCATTCATTTTCGTCCTGTCGAATTGTTTTGAAAACTCCAAAAAGAAAAAAAAATTAGTTCGAGTTGATTTTCGTTGCAATTCGGCGAGAAAGTTTTTCGCGTTGTATTATTCTCTATTTTTGTTTATTTATTTATTTATTTGTTTATTTCATTGTTTATACGCAGCTGTTGAATGAAAATGCGACGAATGGCGCACTAAAATTTATTGTTTTGCACTTTTCAACAAAAAAAAAAAAAAATGTATTTCTATTTATTTTTTTTTTTGTTTTCAATTTTAGTTGGTCTACACAAGTTTTGCCATTTGAATGCAATTCTCATAGTTTATGAAAGTTTTTGCGAAAATTTTCAATGCACAGCGCCAGCAAGTATGCTTTAAATTTTTTGCAGCATTATCAGATTTATTTTATTTCATTACATTTTCTTTTAGTATAATGTCATTCTTCGGAAAATAAAAAAAAGAAAAACTTGGCAAGTGAAAAAGTGTTAACCACGCAAAGTGCTACTTGCCAAGTTTTCTTGGCTTTCGTTTCATTTCATTTCCTTTCTTGTCTTGTGTCTTACAAGGCGTTGATTGTGTACTAATAGCATAAAACATGCGCATTAAAGTGATTATTATTATTTGTGATAGTAAATTATGCTTGGGAATTGAGACTATTAAAGAAAATATTCATTTAAACATTTTGGCTCTAACTGCGGCCCATTTAAATACAAAGTAAAATGACTTCAACTCAAGTGCTTAGCATAATAAAAATGCTTCTTTTTTTTTTTTTTTTGCATGCATAAATATTTACGATAAAATCGAAGCCTTTGCATTTAGTTTCCAGCTCATTTAGTAAACGAGCGAATGCTAATAAAAATAAAAAAGCAAAAAATCGGACTCACTTATTGAATAGTTTAGCAAGTTTTACTCTTTTTTTTTTTTTTTTCTTGTCTAGCATAAAACTTTGATAAACTAACTCAAGCGTATAAATTGAGGCACAGCAATACAATTTAATACGCACAAAACACACACACACATACACACACAGACTATGTAATAGGTAGTTACATAATTTGCAAATTATATACAAGAATCGAAAGCATACATATCAATGTAGTAGAACACTTGAGCTGGAATTGTAATCAATAAAAGTATTTTGTTGCATACTTTGCAGCAGAAAACGAGACAAACAAATATAAAAACGAGTATTTTAACTTTGTGATTGTTAATGTAACAAGAAAAAAAAGTGTTGCCTTCAAACAAAGTCTAGCATAATTGTAGCTCACTTCAAAGTCGACCAATAGTTGACTTCTGTAATCCTTGCTGCCTTTAAATTACATTAAATATGTAAATAGTTTCAGCATAAAACTCAAGAAAAATGCAACAAGCTGCACCGGGCAAGCAGGTGAATGATAAGAAGAAGAAGAAAAGTAGTTTCAGAACAAAGTGTGCCACTTGAGTTGCATGGAATTCAAGTTGAAATTGAAATGTATTGATTTATGGCAATAGAATGTCCAAAGCAGCAGAAGCAGCAAGTAAAAGAAAAAAAAAAAACTACTTCAACTCATTCAAGTAGAAGGCGAAATAGATATATATGGGCACAAACTTTGTCCTGCAATGCAGGCAGCTAACAGTTAACTAACGAAACGAGCTGCACTGATAAAACAAAATATAAAGAAAATGTAACTAAAAATGTAAAAGAAAAAAAAAAAATAGCAAATGAACTAGAAGTGGCGAAAAGTCAAAGAAGCTTTCTCAAAGTTCAGTGAAGTGTTTCAATATAAGTTTGGACTGACTGCAGTGGTCATGGCAAGTTTTTGGTGCTGCGAATGTGGCATGTTCAAAAAACAGAATCAATCAATAATTGAATTGGTTAGAAAGAAGTCTGCGTTTAGGCAGTTTGTCATAATATGCAACAAAAAGTTGTTCAAAGAAAAAAAAAAAAAAAAGAAAAAAACAAAATCAATGCTTTCAATCGAAATGTAACGTAACAAAAAATCGTGTAGCGTAGGTGTGTGTAGTTTAGTTTACGTCGTCGTCAGGCTTGTGCGCCTTTAATGCGGCAACATTATTTTCTGTTGCATTATTAATGTACAAATTGTGTATTCACTTTGTCATTATTATTGACTTTGTGGCATTATATAAAAAATATATTTTTTTTTTTTGTAGAATTTACTTTTAGCTTTAATTCAACATGCAACAAAAAAAAACGCTTAAATATTTTTGTTTGGTTTTAGTTCCATTTTAGCTAGTCACGTTTTAATTAGACTAATTATGAACTTTGATTTATCTGTTGTGCGTGTTCGTAAAAAACAAAAAAAAAAAAAATAAATAAATAAATAAAAATTCTACGCACTCAATTTCTTAAGCTGACCTGTTGCATGCTACACGCGCATTAGCTGTCACACACACATATCACTCATACGCATACTCTGTGCGTTCGTTTATTCGTTTTAACTTAATTTTATTTGATTTAACCAAATAAAATATTTACCAAAAAAAAAAAAAAAAGAAAAGCAAACATTACTTCGACTAATTGCCTTTTGAAGTTTCTTACAAATTAACACTAAAATCACATTTGTGTAAGCTTTAAAATATTTATTTATAGTCTGTCCGTCTGTCTCTCTGTCTGTCTGCATTATATAACACAATATCAAATTTAACTTACCCCAAAAATAATTTGTTAATAAATTATGCAAAATGTTTGCTTACCTGCAAAAACAGAAAAACAATGAAATACATTAAATAATTTGATTTTATTTTCTAAAAGGAAAAAATATATATTTTGAAAGCACTTGAAATGTCTTTGTACAACCTTTATCTTGTATCTTCGAGTGCGATAAGTATTGGCAATAAAATTAAACCCGAATTTGTTTTGGCATTATATCAAAGACGTATTTGTGGCTTAACTACATTAAGCAAAATTCGATAAGCAGCGTCATTGAAGCAAAGAAGTAAAGCAGCATAAAACGTTAATGTACACAAAAAACCAATTTAATGTATTTTATTAACGTACTTAATTTTGCTGCCTGCCTCAGAACAACTTGAGCTAAGACATTTAAAAGAGCTTTTATATTTTCTTAAATTAAAAGGGTCAAT
Organism: Leucophenga varia; assembly: GCA_018903435.1. NCBI lineage: Eukaryota > Metazoa > Arthropoda > Insecta > Diptera > Drosophilidae > Leucophenga > Leucophenga varia. The sequence goes on from JAEIFJ010001414.1 coordinate 3,722,467, forward strand.
TTCAAAGAGAGCACATGTACACTTGTACCCAAAATGATGTTTCCAGTTAATGCAACTTTGATTTCTTTATTAGGTATACGACATGTTGTACAGCAAAAGAAAATTTAAAATAAAGCTACGTGGTGGCAGCATGGAAATAAACTTTAAGCCATTTCACATTTTTTACAGGCAATCTTAAAAAAAAAAAGATGTAAACTCCACGCGTCCAGCCTAATAAAAGTGTAACAAATTAAGTTGGCAGCACTTCAATACACATTGTTGCTGTTTTTTTTTATTAATAAAAACCTAAAGTGCCTGCATTTAAGTATCTATAATGCGTACATGTGTTTACTCATTGAAACATAAAAAAAAAAGAAAGGAAAATAAAGGCAGAAAACAGTTCCTTTGTGTGCAGCATTCAAAGCGAGGCAACAGGCTTGCTGTTGTTCACTTGATTTGTTTTTCTTTGTTGCTTGCTTTTAGGCGCACTCATATATTGCCTGTCTAACTTTGCTTCAGTTATTGGGTACACACCCATCTCTCTCTCTCCTCACTCTGCTCAAATGAACTGTATTGCCTTCGTTTGAGTTAATGGTGCGTACGTTGTTGCTGCTGCTGCTGCTTATATGCCATTATATATGCTTCGATTTTTTTATTTTTTTTTATTTTTTATTTTTGCTTCATGAAACTTATTAAAGCGTTGCACGTACGCCCGTTTAAAAATGCGTCGCTACTGCTTTCAACAGCAATTTGGTGCTACTTAGCGCTGTATCAGCGTGGGCAGCTTACAGATTTAAGCAGTTTCAAAAATATAATTTGAACTTTTCCCTAAAAAAAAATTTTTTTTTTTAATATTCTTGAAATTCTTTTTATATATTCATGCGATTATTATTTGAACTTTAAGCTTCATGCTTGTAGCTCGAGTTGATATAAATAGCAAATTGATTTGCTGTTTAATACGTGATGCGTCTATAGAAGAAGAAAAAAGGAATATATACGAAATTTTGTTTCTTTTAAGGTTATTTTTTATAAAATAAATTTTAATTAATTGAATGAAATATTATTAAATTGAAATTGATTGATTGAACACAGTTACAGCGACACTTTAAAGAGAAGCAGAGAGAGTTTTTTTTTTGGTGTTCTAAAATGAGATAAGAACGAAAATAGCGTGCAATTAGTTTTTTGAAGAGCTATGTTACGTTTGTAAAAACACCATTTTTGTATCTTATAGATCGACTTCAATTAGGTTTGGGACTCAACGGTTGGATGGTTTAAAAGGACATACTAAAAATACCAGTTTTTATTTTACTTTTAAGAATTTTGTTAAATCTCAAATTGAAAGCTAGTATTTTATACACTCAATGCTAATTTGAACAATTAAATAAATGAATTCTGATGAAAATATTTTGCCATTGAAGTATATTTCTAATATATTTCCCACATAAGAAATTACATAAATATTTCAACGATTATGATGTATGTAGGAGTACTACTAATAGTAACAAAGTAACATAGTATAACATTACCCAACTATAGTACTATTTATACATGTATTTACAGTAAGTTACAAGAAAAATATTTTATATCAGAATTTTTATGTTTGACAAAAACAAAATAAACATTTAGCCTGGGAAGCCATTTGTCGCAGCAAGCGTTTTACGAGTGAATATTTCGCATTTTTACTATCGAGCCAAATGACTATATTGATATTCATTGACATAATACTAAGGATGTTGTTGATGATGACGACGATAGGGGAAACTGAGAGGCGCAGCGATTCTTTGTACTATTGCAATATTTGTTGTCTTTAGTTTCCTATTTTTTTTTTTTTTTTTGTTTCGATTTTTACTGCGTAAAATATTATTTATATTTACCAACATTGTGAGTGAAATTTGAAGCATTTCATTGCGTTGTATTCCTGTTTTCCTGTTTTTTTTTTGTGAGAAGTTGCCTAGCATAGTAAACGCTTAAAGGCAAACAATGTGTACAAATAAATTGAAGAAACAAGAGAACTTGAGCGAGCTATGTATATGAGTTTTTTTTTTAGTAGCACACTTAAGCGTTTCGAGTAGATTTTTGTTGTTGTTTATTTAATATGAAATGTGTATCGTAAATAAACAAAAGACAAACTAAAATATTTTTTTTTTTTATATTAAAGTTAAACGAATATTACGTATACGTAATATTTAAGTTTACTCGGTAGCTGACTGATTAGTTTGTTGAGTTAGCAAACGCTTTAAATTTAAATAAAAAAAAAAAAAGTATCTTAAACTGTCACTCAGTGAATGTGTGATTGATGTCAACGATTTAATGTGTACACAGTTGCCTCTTTTAATCCTATTTGTTTATTAAAAGGACTATGTAAACACAGATTTTTAATAGTAGTGTCCTGAAATTTAATTTTCAAATGACAAAAGTTGCCTTTATCAGTTGTAGACAGGCTCGCTCGCTCGTAAGGTAACTAAACTCATTATGTGTACCATAGCATATATGTATCTAATATTGTATCCATATTACAGTGCGTACGAGTAAAAGTTTGAATATGTTTGCTGTGGTGCTGCTGCTTCATGTCGTTATATATTTAGGCTAACAATTTTTCGACTCCTTACATGAGCGGTAATAATCTGAACGATGATAATGATAATGTTGCTACTGTTAAGTTAAATTATGCTCATAGTTTCTTTTTTTTTTTTTTGGCAAATATCTCTTTCTCATTGGCAGCAACAGCTTTTACAGAAAAGGACAACAATATTATATCAAAAAGGGTATAAAGAGAGACAGACAGAGAGTATTTTAGTTGATTTCCGCTTGCTTTGTTTACGCTCGACTGCAGTTGTTGAACTTTATTATTAGAAAATTTTTAATGTCTTTGGCAAGCAGCGTACTTCATGCACCCAAAAGCAAGCCAAAAAAAAAAAAAAAAAAAAAAAAAAAAACAAGCGCAAATATGTTTCTATTTAAAAAAAACTAAAAAAAAAAAAAAAGAAGGGTATAAGAATTTGACAAAGCGAGTTATTAGACTCATTAAAAATGTGTATAGCGCTCTTATCGATGGCAGACAATGAACAATTTGAAGAAAAAACCAAAAAAAAACATACGCCAAGCAGTTAATATGGTGGATTAGTGCAAGGACTGCTATAAGTGATTAAAGATTTTGTTTAAATTAATAGACATCAACAATTAACTTTTATTGATGGCGGAAAAGAACTTTCGGTGATTTTTTCACAGTGATTTGAAAGGGATTAAAAATTTTCGTGTTCCTCAGTAAAAATGGATCGTCGATTTGTTGTATCGTTCTTTGCGAACAGTGAAACTGTTCATTTAAATTGATTGGTGCTTCGTGAATCACTCACTTGTAATCACTGTGATTTTGAAATCGCAGTCGCTAATCACAGTGCGATTCAAAAATCGCTCTTTTTGTCAACACTATTTTCTTAGATCCGATCTAGCTATGTTCGTCTCTTCGTCTTTACGCCTCTATAAGCCTTATAAATGTGGTTAAAACTTGAAACAAAGATTCTCTAGAACCCTCATATCGTTTCGTAGAAGCTAATTTTTTGCTAACCACGTTTTAAGTGGTCTGTCTGTCTGTCTGTCCGTTTGTCTCATTCATTTCCCTCTGTTTAAAAGATATTGAGTTTAAACTCGAAACTTAAGCTTTTCTCAGTTCTTGGTAGTTTGTATGTTAAATTCAGATTGCCACGCTCACTCTGATGTATAGCTCTCATTTATATTTATGAATGCATTCACTTCAAATTGGGTAAAAAATTCCTCTTAAGCCATCCAATGTAGAAACCAAGGTGACACGAAATTTTCGGAAACTTTTAAATAATTTCTTGCTCTTCTCCTTTTTTTTTTGTATTATTATTATATTTTTTTTCAAACCATTAAATGTCTTCTATCTTCACATATTTTATCAATTTTATTAAAAAGAGAGAGAGAAATCAAGAAATTTTCATAAATCACACCAAAATAAAACCGATAAAAGTCCTTGAGTGTCCTTGGCCACAAATAACACGTTTAAACCTAAACGTCAGCGCAGATAAAGTTGATGTCAATGCGCTGCTAATAAAACCCATACCCAGATACATACATACGCACATACATACACATATGTGTATATGGGGTATAGTAAGCTTATAAGTATTTATTTGCTGCTGCTGCTTCTTTTGTAGACAAACTTTTATGTGGTTTACTGAGACAACATTTTAAAGAAACATTTTAACATAAAAATACAAAATCATATGTAAAACTTTTCACGCAGTTTGCTAAGAAAGTAGAAGGAAAAGTGAAGGGTAAAACCGAAGCGGTGATGTAGCAAGAAAATAAAAGAGCAACAAAATTAAATAAAAACGCCGCTTCAAGTCAAAAAATGTTTAACATATTTTTGCCAGTCTCAACCGCAATTTGCTTGCTTTACTTTCACTTTTTTTATTTTTTTTTTTTTGTTGGTGTTAGTTTAACATAAATACACACACACACACACATACAAATATGAACATCTGTGTGTGCCTTTGTACGGTGTTTTTTTCTTCGTGTCAAAGGCGCAAGAAAAGGCATAGTTAAACATGCTCAAAGGCAGTCATACAGTGTTGTCCTTGTTGCTCTTCTCAAAGCTGCGGTGTGTGTTTTTTTATGACTCGCTTTTGCGTTTTGTTGGTAATGGCAGCGTCAATGGCGGCAGCGGAAGTTCTTGTTGCTTTTTTACTTTTTTTTATTTTTTATGAAAACTTATGCTGCTACTTGAGTTTTTTTTTTGCCTATTTCATCGATATTTCATCGAACCTTTTAATACTTCATAACATGTCGTTGGCCCCCACACTAAATACAAATATTTTGTGGCATAGAAAATGGCAACTTATTTACAAAACGGACTTTTATTTTATGTACATAAAAATAAAAAAATTTTGAAGGGTGAATTCGAAAAGAAAGAAAAAAGGTTTATAATTTTGTTGAGGTAATATTGTTTGCAAATTTGTGGCAATATGAACAGCAAAAGGAAAAAAAAAGGATATAAACCAATTATTTTGGGTAAAGAAAAAATATTTGCTTTTTTGTGTACTTGCAATCTAATCTACATAAAGATTGTCTGTAAATTAAAAATGTATCTAAAAAAAAAAAAGAAAATAAAACTTAAAGCACAAAAGACCTTCAAACAGTCTAGTCGGTAAAAGTTCTTTTTCTGAAGACGCTTGCCTCGTTTCAAAACAATATTTCAAATAAAATGTTGCAAGTCTGCCTCTTTTTTTTTTGTTGTTTTGCTTTCCATAATATTGCACCTGTTTATTTCGCTAGCTTTAGCCATATTTTACTCGGTCATATTTTGCACATTTTTCTTACTTTTATATTTTTTTTTTTTGTCGATTTTAATAGGTCGCAATTTGTCCAAAGGCTCAAGGCTATTTAGAGCTATTGTTGGCCACTTTAAAACAGACGACGTGAAAGCCAAGTCGAGCAGCTTGGCTGAATTCATGCTGAGTTTGTGGGTCGTTTGTAATATTGTCCTTCTCTCTCTCTCTCTTCTCTTTCTTCCTTTATAATTTTACCTCTCTTTTTTAGTTAGACACCCACGGTGGGTCATTGCACTTTGGCGCATAATTTGTTGCTAGTAAGTAAGTCTTCCAGACAATTTGGCTGTGCACCAAAAAAGCCATTTGTTTCGATAATATTGGCAGCAGCTGTTTCATTAATTTTCCTTTGTTCAATAGAAAATGTTGCATATACGTTGGTGGCTATGTACTTTTCTGGAAGGCATTACCAAATTTTAAGCCATTTTTTTTTATATTTTTTATGTTTTTTTATTGTATCACTATGTATATAAATATTTATAGTCCATTCAATCTACGGTCTATTGCCATTTATATGAGGCATTCTATAACAAGAAAACCCCCCTTCTTTAAAAAAAGTTTTTTGAGGAGGGCAATATATCATGCTTTTTTTTTAGTGTGTATCAAATTTTGGCTGATTCTAGTTGGGGGCCCACACCAAATTATATTAAAACAAAACAGACAACTTTTTTCAACATAAGAAAAAAAAAAAAAACACAAAAAAAAAAATAAAAACACCCAAAAAAAGAAGACAACAAAAAACTTTTTTAACCTAATCAAAATATTTTTTTTACTGAGATAAACTTTATCCGCCATCTTGAATTTTAAAATATATAACTTTGCTTTTAAAATAATTGCGGGGAATTTGGAGGAGGTAGCTGGGTTTCTTGTTGTCTTCCATTGAATAAGAATATCTCATATTTTTATTAATTTTTTTTTTTAATATATGTTGCATTGAAGGAGACATCCTTTAGATGAGTCGATCTAGCTATGTCCGTCTGTCTGTCTGTCTATCTGTTTGCTTTTGCCCGAATTAAATAAGTACTTTTTTTATGAAATATTTTGTAATACAAACCAAAAATACTTTTTCTATTACGAACTGCAAACACATTCAGAGTTCAGAAGAACAATATAAATAGTGAAAGTAGCTCTATACACAATTTATGAGTAAGATTATAACATAAAATATGCGAAATTCCAACTACTTTTTCCATTTGCAAGAATTACAAGCGTGAAACTTTGAAATTTTGTTGAATATTAGAGCACAAGTCAGCCCAACAATATTTCTATTCAACCTTTTTTTTTTTAATTTTTTTTTGTAAGCTGCATATTTTCTAAAGATATATCCAACTAGTTCTCTTGCTATCTCTTTCATTGCATATCTTTGACATGTCAGCAACATTTCTAAGTTATCAGCAGTAGCAGCAGTAGTAGCAGTAGCAGCAACATCAAATGCCATGTAGACATGGCAACTAACTTGCTTAAAGGCAACTTTCAACGCAGTCAACTTAGATCCTTATGCTTATGCTGCTACGAATACATAAATAACTACGTGTGTGTGTATGTATATGAGTAATAGGAATGTGTGTGTGTGTGTGTATATTATGCATCTGTATATGCATTCAACAAAGACGCTATCAAATATTTTTCATGCTGATAAAGTCACAAAATAAGTCGTTGTCGTACTTGTCTTCGCCTTTTCATTTTTTTTTTTTTTTTATTTTTTTTTTTTTCATGTCTCCGTTCTAGTCGAACTCATTGAAGAAAGTTTGAGTTGTGCACGCGTTTCAAGTGTGAAAAATTTTTTGCATGTCGCAGCAAAGCGTTGAAGTTTTTATAGCTTTGAAGTTTTTAGCTAAGTTGTGCGTTTTCTCACACGCAGACACACACATACAACTTATCTCTTTGAACTGCATTCAAAGTGAAATGCTTTATTGCTTATTGGCTTTATTATTGTTGCAAACGTCTTTAATATTGTCTAAAATGCTACAAAGAATCTATTCATCTTCATATTCTTCTGCTTCTTGCATAATTTAAAGTTAAAGTAAAAATAATTTTTTTTTGCCTTAAATTCGAAAAGCTACAAGTTAGATATAATCCAATTTGTCCATTCTCAAATGTCTTCTACAGGAATATAAGACAAACATTTATCTAGGAAGTACTCAAGATCTTCTTTGTGAATGTCTCACACTACTAAGCAAAACATTCGAAAATGCAGCCAATTAATTTGTAATGATAAAAGTTATTTAATATTTCTGCTTATTTATTTATACTCCAAGCCAATTTCAACAATGGTTCAAACATTTTATTTGATAGTTAATATTTTCCAAACTAATTGACAATTTCGATGGCTTCCATTTCTCTTAATAAATGTGAAGCCTTACCTTAGATAAACAAAAACGAAAATAAAGTTGTAATAAATATTATAAAAACAACAAAACAAATATGGAACAAATAAACAAAAGAAAGAACGATGCATTGCAGCAAGGTAGACTGCAAGATACCCTATAGCAAACCTACATGTGAGTTAATGCTAAAATGTTGTCATAGAAATAGTCCGATGATGCTTAGAAAATATTTATATTTTTTCAAAATTTTTGGGTATTTTGTATGGAACCCATATCTGGAAATTTTTAGATATGAAAATGTTATTGGAATTATTATGGGTGAAATGCCTAATAAATTTTGTGTTTCTAGTTTATATAACAAAACAGTTTTCATATAAAAATCTAAAATTTCGGAGTAAGTTTTTACACAAATCGCTTTCACCAGACTGATTGATTTCCGCTAACGGATTACAGCCCAAGCGGCTAAAGATAGAAAGCTGTTCATATACATCATTGCGTAGAGGAGCACTGAGGAGAGATTTTTGAAAATTTTGACCGGCTCCTTATGGGCGCATGATGGAGGGCATTAAACCGGATAAGCCATATCTTTGCAATGAATAGATGGAGAAGCCATATCTATGTTTCCAAAATTTGGACCTGGGACCAATGGGTGGACCCAAACTATGTTTTTAGATAAAATTTTTTTTTAGATTTCAGGTGAGTACTAAAACGTTATTTCAAAAATTTTTGACTCGGTGCCTAATGAGGACATGGAAGCCGGAAAAGCCGTATCTTTGGAATGAACAGACATTAGATTTTTAGATTGTCGCTGTGCCTAATTGGAATAAAAGTCACATCTTTATCGATTTTTTCAAGTTTGGAAAAATTAAATTTCAAATTATTTTTAGAGAAACTGAAATACCCACACACTGGAAATTTTAATGCAGAAATGGATTGGCCCACTTGATAGAGAATACTTTATAAGAACTAAAGTGCCTGTTACATACATTTGCACAAACTGAATTTTTCATATACTTCTACTCGCAAAAAAGCAAAAAAACAAATTCATTTCGATTATGTATGTTATACAAAAAGAAAAAAAGAAGTAAATAAATAAATATAAATTAATCAATTCAATAAATAAAAGCCACAAAGTGAACACTTGAGCATTTCCGAAATGTTAGCCCATTATTAACATCTCCATTCATTGTCGTCGTCATACGGCAGGCAACATCATTTACAGAAATTGTATAAATTGAATGTGAATTGCGACGCCCCAGCAATTTCGATATCAATAACTTCCTGAATGACCGATTGATGTAAGCAATTTCGAGAACATTGAATCTATTCATTTTTTTTTCTTTTTGCTTTTTTGCGCTGCTTGAAATTGTTTTTGGATCATTTATTTGTTTGCCTGCTTTACGCTGTCAAAGAGTCACTTGTACTGTGTGCTCTGTGTGTGTATTACAGGTGCAGTAGCAATGTAGTCAATAGTTTGTGTTTGTCTAAATAAAGGCGAAGGACGCACACACACACACACAAATTCAAATACAAAAGAAAATGTTCATATTATATGGAACGACTTTTTCTTTTTCAAGACGATTTTCGTATCGACATGTTATCAACAACATTGAAGCCTGCCTGGCTGGTAGCCACCAGCTATATTCGTGTTTGCCTTGTCCTTGAGACATTGAGTCCTTGTTGCTGTTAGTGGCCGTGTGGCCAAAACAATAATTTGCATTTTGTTATAGGTTATTTACAAGTTGACTCAATGAAACGGAAGTCCAACCAACAGCAGCATTGTATCCTGCTGTGTTTGACAACAACAATAAATGGCAGGCAGGCAGCAGACGCATATACACCGAACGTTCAATAATATAAATAATACAGCGCGAAGAGAGAGAGGAAGAGAGGAGCGAAAAAAACAAAAGTGTGATGCAGATGTACTTGAAAACTACGCGAAATTGTCAGACATTTCGCTTCAAGCGTTGATCAAATGGCCGACGCGACGCGACTCATTTGCACAAATAAGCCATTTTGTGCGCTGTCGGACATTTTTCGTTTAATGTTCTCTGACGTCGCGTCGAAACGTCCTTTCCTTTCCATTTTCGTTCGTTCATTCGTTCATTTGACTGAGTGCATAATACGCGAATAATGTGCGCTATATCCTGTTGCAATAATAACGATAATAACAACAACGATGATAATGATAATCATTTTGCGCGTCCGAAATATGCAAATACATGCTACATTACATTACATTACATAACATTGCGCAGCGAATAAAAAAAGAAGCAAAAAAAAAGAAGAAGAAGAATAAATGTACAATTTTCGTGTACCTTTAGTATATGTGTGTGTACATACGTCTTTGTAGTGATGACAATGTCTGTCAAGGCTCTTTATGATGGCTTTTACGCTAAAGAAAAGCTACATTGTACAAAGGACGTTATACTTAACATGTGAAGGACTCGCTTATTTAAAAAAACGTTTTTTTTTTTTTTGCGTGCAAACGTATTAAAGTGTTTTTTAAGAGCGCCATTAATGAAGCCGCGGCAAGAATGCAACTCATTGAAAAAAAATCTCTCTCTTTCTTTCATTTTTTTTTCATAATATAATAACTGTGAATAGCGAGTGAAATAAAAAAATGAAAGTAATAATCTTTTCAAACAGGAAATAAAGGGAAATTTAACAGGAAACTTTTGTGTGTGACGGACACAAACACACACAGCTATGTCGTTACATTTTAAATATGTATGTGTGTGTTTTTTTTTTTTTTTTTTTTTCATTTTCATTAAAATGTATAGCTGACACGCAGCGCATTCAATGTTGACGTGCGCTGACCCTCATTCATGTTGTCGCCTGTTAAAATTACAGTATTTAATTTATATTTTTTTTTTTTTGTGCTGTTTGGCTGTGCTGCCTGTTTTGCATATATAAATTTTATATTTACATTTTTATATAAAAGAAAAATCTTTATGAATGCAAGTTAATGACTTACCATCGTTAATGGTATTGCCGTTGCCGTTGCCGTTGCCGCTGTTGCTGTTGTTGTTGTTGTTTCGTTGCGGCAATTAAAATACTAAAATAGCGAACGCATTTCGTTTATATTTCGATCATTTTATAATAATCACCTGAAACTTTCAACTTTTTTTCGCTTATATAATAGATTGTTGTTTTTTTTCTTTTATTTTAGTCAGAAATGTCGCTATCAAATTTAATACACGCTCATTATGCACTTTGATAACTGTTATTATTATGTTGCATACTTTTTGGCGTTCTCATTCAATGGCAATATGGAAGTGAATGGCGGTAATTATGCATATGTTAATGTCTTCATTTTAAGTTAGCGAGCAGCTGCCACTATTTAAATAAAAAAGGTCAAAAAGTGATTTAATTTTCTAGGCTAATGTGCAAAAATATAAGACTTGAAAGATAGAAAAAAAAAATATTCTAATTCGACTCAGATCGAATATTATGCATCGTAGAAGGATCCAACTTTGTATTACTAATAATCACAATAAAATAAATGCTTAAAATTCATAAATTTATTTGTATATGTAACTAGCTGAGTTACCCGGCCATGCTCAGGTCATATATATATAAAAAGTTAATTTGTCTAGTTCAAATATTTGCAAAAATTGTGGAGCTATGCCCACCACCTATTTCCCTGATGGAATACACCTCTCTTCTTGCTGCAAAAAATTCACCACCGGACTTCTTTTTTCTAAAACTCAAAAAATATTTTTTTAATTTTTTGGGAGGGGGGGGGGCCCTCTTATAGGGGGGGCCCCCCGCCGCCCAAAAAATAATCTTTCTAATCTATCTTTGGACCAAAAATATACTTCTAAAAATATAATTAAAATCGGTTGAGTTGGTTCGGAAATATTCGATGAATTTATGAGTCCATTTTATAAAAATAGTTTGCGTCCTATTCTCAGACCTTCTAAATATACACACAAAATTTCAAAAGAACTGGTCCTGCCAATTCGGAGTAGTAGTACAAAGAGCAACGAAAATTTTATAAAATGACTAGCGGATACCGGGCGTTTGCTACTAAATTGTCTGCTGCTTTTGTGCAACCAAAAAGTTGGGGCTAGTATAAAAACATAGAATACATACAATTTTTTAATAGCAGGGTACCTAAAATATGTTAAAGCTGGTATGAAAATATACAGAATAGCACTAAAAATTCTAATCTTTCCAAATTGTAGCATGCCTTAAATATGTTGGGCGCTAGTATGAAAACAAAGAAAAGTACTAAAAAATACCTTTTTTTTTTTTACTTTATAAATAAATTAAATGTTCCTAATGCACTGTTTTAGTGGTCTACAACTTTACTTTCATTGTTGCCTATCAAATGAAATCGATTTGGGACTAATCGGATAGATGGTTTCAAAGTGCATAGCGGACATAGAAACATTTTTACTATTTTATGTATATAGATTTATTTCTATAAATAATTCACACTAGATATAATGTTCTTTAAGAATACTAAACTATTTATTAGATTAATATATCATACTAGCCGCTATTCTATGATAACTATTTTTGAAAATGAAACATATCATTCCAAAAATATGGCTTTTCCGGTTTCAGGGCCCCCATTAGGCCCCGGGTCAAAATTTTCTAAGTTCTCACCTGTAATAAAAATAAAAAAAAATTGGTCAAAAAATATATTTTGGGTCCAAATATGGGTCCCAAGTCCAAATTCCAGAAATCCCTTGAACACCTTGAACGCTAAAAATGTTTTTTAACCATCTTTCAAATGAGCCCTGTTTCAAGTCTCTACGTCTATTCATTCCAAAGATATGGCTTTTCCGGTTTCAAGGCCCCATTAGGCCCCGGGTCAAAATTTTCTAAAATCCCGTCTAAGTGCTCACCTGTAATAAAAATAAAAGAAATTGGTCAAAAAATCTATTTTGGGTCTACATATGGGTCCCAGGTCCAAACTCCGGAAATCCCTTAAACACCTTGAACGCCAAAAATTTTTTTTAACTATCTTTCAAATAAGCCCTGTTTCAAGTCTCTACGTCTATTCAATCCAAAGATATGGCTCTTCCGGTTTCAAGGCCCCATTAGGCCCCGGGTCAAAATTTTCTAAAATCCCGTCTAAGTGCTCACCTGTAATAAAAATAAAAAAAATTGGTCAAAAAAATCTATATTGGGTTTAAATATGGGTCCCAGGTCCAAATTCCGGAAATCCCTTGAACACCTTGAAAATGTTTTTTAACCATCTTTCAAATGAGCCCTGTTTCAAGTTTCTACGTCTATTCATTCCAAAGATATGGCTTTTCCGGTTTCTAGGCCCCATTAGGCCCCGGGTCAAAATTTTCTAAAATCCCGTCTAAAGTGCTCACCTGTAATAAAAATAAAAAAAATTCGTCAAAAAATATTTTGGGTCCACATATGGGTCTCAGGTCCAAGTTCCGGGTCAAAATTTTCCAATTTTTTTGCCTTAAACCATCCTTTGTGTGAATACGAACACACATGCAAAATTTCGTGAAAATCCGTCCAGTAGTTTCCGCGTCCATCGATCAGCAACAGAATTTTGGACTTATTTTTATATATATAGATATACCATTAAATACTACAAATAACTTCTGCTCCTTCTTCTTTTATTACAAAGCTAATTCCTTAACATCATCATCATCAACAACATTATCATCTTTCTTAATAATGAAAATAGCCCATTCAAGTGGAATTCGGCGCAGGCAATGCCAAACGTCTACACAGCTGCTATCGCTTTTAATGGCGGAGCTTCCTTCGAACTTAAAGTCAGAATGTCACAAATGTTAACGGTGCGTTAATAATGCGATTAGATACATTTCAAGTTCCTTGCACACATATACACACATACACACACACAAAATGGTCCATATCAAATAATCTTTTCATTGTTGTTGTTGCTCTTTTATACACACAATTTGATATAAATTTAAAGAAATATTTAGAAAATTATATTCTAAAAGTATAAAAAAAAAAAATAATAATAAAAATTAGCTTTAATTGTCTAAAATTTTAGACAAAAATACACAAAAAGGATTTGATATCGATATCAAATAAATCCACATTTTACCACAGCAGCCAACTTGTAACTATTTCACGCTACTTTTCACAAAAGTTTGCGTCGTTCCGTATGCGTACACAGCTGCTTCTCAATGTCGTTATGGGACTAATTAATAAATTTCTTTTGGGGTTTGTTGTAGTGTTTAATTATTTGGAAATGTATCTCGGAAAATGTTGAAAAGTTTTTCGCGTCATAAAATATGGCTTTGAAAGTTTAAAAAGCAAAAGAAATGAATGGCGTTGACAAAGATAGCAGCAAAGGGAAACGGAAATGTTGCATCATAATTATCACATCCGCTTCTTTTTCTCAGCGCTACGCATGTGTGCGTCAATCAGCAAGGAATAAAAAAGTATATAACGCCATATTTTTTGTTTATTTTATTTTGTTTTTTTATTTTCCGAAGTCTACATTTGATATTCAAATTATTTTGTGCTTTGACGGTGAAAATTCAAAAAAAAAAAAAAAAAAAAAAAATTGTTAAAAGAAGAAAAAAAATTGAATTTTTCTCTATTGAAAATATTTTCTGCAGTTATTTGAATTTCCTTTTCATTTTCTTTTTTTTTCTTTTTTTTTTTCTGCCAAAAAATAAGTAAAATGCGAATGGTACTTTCAATTACATTTTTCGCTCAGCGCTGTCAGTTTGAAAATCTCTTGGTAATATGATATTTTCAATTTCCATTCGCTGATGTATAATTTTCATTTTGTATCTTTTGAAGCAGTGCTGAGCTGGCTCAGTTTGTGTTTTTCCATTTCTTTTTTGTTCATACTTTTCTGCAGTGTATTGATATCTTTTTTTTTTTTTTTTTTTTGCATTTTCTATCATTTTTTTTTTATTTTTTGCAGATACAAATTTATTTTTTAATACCCTTCAAATATATATTCGAACAGAAGGATTAGCAGCTGAAGACTTTGAAGAACCCTTCATCAATCTGCTTGACTGTTACATTAACTTTGTTTTTTTAAAAACTTTTCTATTTAATAAGCAAAATTTTAGTACAAATTTAAACTGTTAAGTCAATTTTTAAACGAATTGTGCCAAGAAGAACAAATGGTCTCAGTTGAAAAAACTCGAAAGACTTATTTCAATTAAAAAGCTCAATTTAATAGTTTGGAAAAATTCTTCTACATCTAAAACAACTCGTAGCTGCAACTAATAGAAATGAGCCTGTGAAGTGAATAATAAATTTGACTTTGCCGAAGCTAATATTTACATTCTTTTTTTTTCATTTGTTTCTGTAGCCTTCATGTTTTATTGAATTTTCGCTGTTTTCCCCATTGGCATTGCACAGATACAAATGAAACTGATGCGCAACATCGCTGGTTGGCATAAATAAAATAAATTGAAACCATTGATTTAATTCAGTAAAATCGAATTCGAAATACACTTCAAACAATTGGACTAGATTGTCATAAAATTACTTATACTACATTTCCACTACAGTTTCGTTTGCATAAACGTTTAAGAACCGATTAACGATTGGTTTAGTAATCGAAACAAAACGATAAATCGAGAGAGCGATTGAAATAACTGTTGTGGTGTTAACTTAACAATAAATAAATGCCTGAAATGTACAAAGCATAACATTGTTTTCGATATTTTGATTTCTTTTATTGGTTCGATTATTTAGGAAATTGTAAATCGGGTTTTTAAATGCTAACGCAGGTACAACTGTAGTGAAAATGTAGACTTAAAAGCCCTAAAAGTGCAGTTTGTTGGGTAAAAAAATGAGTAATGTAGCGTTGTATCGATAATATCGATTTTCTTAGAATATCGAAAATTATCGAAATATATCGAAAAATATCGAAAAATATCAAAAAATATCGAAAAATATCGAAAAATATCGAAAAGTATCGAGGTATCGAAAAATATCGTGAGTTTTCCATACGTAATTTGTAGTTGTATATTCTAAGTTTGGTGCAACCGGCGCAGTCGGCTTAATGAATACTCCGGCATCTGCTTCACATTATTACATAAAAATATATGAAAGCGCTTCAAAGTTAGGGATGAGCCTTTAGCAATATACGCAGAGATTGACATTTTCCCCCCATCTCTCATTTTTTTCTAGTTTAACAACGACAAAGTGTTAGTAATTGAGATGGTAGTGTATTACAATAACAACTATCCATGTGTTTGCTAGAGCTGTCATTGTTCTTTTTGGAAACAAAAAAAAAATGAAAAAAATAAATAAAAAAATGTATGACAACCAATCAAAGCGTTTGTTTTTTCGTAATACCGCAACAGAACATACAGCTGAGCACGAGATTTGTTGCACATTTCAAAGCGACTATGAGTAAAAAATGAATGCCAAAGCTGCTGCTGCTGCTACTGCTACTATTGCTATTGCTGAGCTGTTATTTCAGCTGCCCCCACCTCATGCAGCTAGAATTTCGCCAATATGAACTGTTGCTGTTGCTTCTTTTCTATAGTTTCTGTAGCAACAGACTGATGGAAATTTATTGCGAGCAACATATCCAAAGGGATTCAAATGTAATACAAACGCACACACACACACACACACAGCAAATGTGCGTACGTTTGAATGTGTCCTTGTGAAAAAAATACAACTATGGCGGCATTGAGAAATATGCTGCTAAACCTACGAAAAATATATTTTGGCAAATGTGCGGCTAAGCAAAACATTCAAATTGTGGTTTTATGTCGTACTTTTCTTTTCTTTTCATTTTTGTTTTGTTTTGTGGAATATTTACAAGATATATTTTTCTTTTTTTTAACTCAACACGCAACTACTGAGAACAAGAAAGAAAAAAAAATGCTGTAAAATCAGTGAAGAAAAATCTGTTGTAAAAATATATGACAGCAAAGTAGTAGCTTGTCTGAGGCATTTTGCTAAACCATTGCGCAAAGTCTGCAAAAAAAAAGGAAAAAAGATTGAAAGAAAAGAAAGATATTTCCATATATTTTTTTGTGCTGAGCACGCACAAAGCATATTTTTGTTGTTATGAAAATTTAAGTGAAATCACTTAAAATGCCAAACAGAAGACTGCAAGAAATGCAAGGCAAGGCAACAAAGCGAGCAGCAGCAGCAGCAGTAGCGGAGGCAAACAACGATGAGCTTAACAGCCAAAAGCAACAAAAATTGAGTAGAAGATACTCGTACTGCTAAGTTTGAAAGACGAGCGCAGTGAGTAAATGCAACGAATTATGTTTTTTTTTTCATCTTCTAAACACTTCCCCTCTCCCCCACACGCCAGTAGTGTATGCAAAACAGCTGTTATGTTGCTCCAGTTTTTTTTTTTTCGCTCAATGAAAAATTGTTGTCAGTTTATATAAGAAAATATACAAAAAAGAAAAACTTTACGAAGCAATGTTTCATTTTAAAGAGAAAAAAAAAAAAAAGGAAAAAAGAAAAGAAAACATGGACAATGCTACTTAAATAGCAAATCACTGAAGCTTTAAGCAAGCAAGTAAGCAAGCAAGCAAATTGACTACGACAAACTACCAAAAATGTACGAGAGTACTAAGCAGCAGGAAAGCAGCATAAATGACAAAATAGGTCAACTGCATTGAATGAGAGATTGAATGTAGAAAAAAAAAAGGACAAAGAAATATCTAACTTTCATACTCCTCAATCCACTCAATAAACATTTATCTTTCTAGTTTTGGACAAAGGTACAAACAGCAACAAATCTAAGCTATCAACTTTATGTAGTCGCCCACTTGTACTCGATTCTTTTTTTTCTCCAGTTCACATTTTAGTTTTATTGTAATTTTCATTGGGGTGTATTTGGTAGTTTTTGCATCAATTGTTCTTGCGTAGTATTCCAACAGAAGATTATAGGTGGTAACTTATCAAGAGGTAGTAGCAAAAAAATAGAAATAGAAAAACCGAAACTTTTCACATTGGTGCTCTGAGCTCAGAAATCAAACTGCGTTTTCAAACGATTTCAAGATATTTTGATAACAACAATTCATTAACACATTTAATGCACAATTGGCGTATTCAGGTCTTGCAAGAAATTTTCTTTGCACCAAATCGCTCTTTGTGAAAATTAAACTAGTGCAACTCTTCGAAATCAGCTGTTTCACACTTTCTCGTCGAAAAGACACACCCTCTGTCCTCTAGTTAACAGCTCATTTCAATTAACGGCTTTTTGCAACAAAAATTCTGGCTGCCACTTGCTTCACTTTCTTGTTTATTTTCCAACACTAGAATTACACTGGTGCAATGAAATTATTTAATCAAGCACATAGATAGAATAAAGTAGATTAAAATATTTCATTGGAAATTTTTGTTGGTTGTGCAAAATGTACAAAGTTGTAAGGTTTGCAAGACCTTCTGAAGAACTCAATAAGCTTTTAATTGAAACATGCCATTTGTGAATTTTAGCCGACTCCACCAATAAAAAAGAAGAACACCATTTTTGAAACCGAGAACTTAATTATTTTCCGTTTTTCGGAATGCATGTTCTATCGGTTTCCCATATTTTTTTATTCGAAATCGGTATGTGTAATTGTGTTGAAGGTTGTTACGGAAAGAAAAATTAATAAAATTGTGCAAAATTTGAGAAACTTCAAAAAACGTTTGCGTACTAAAAAATCCCAGAAGTAATCCCTGACATCCCAAAAAATACCAGTTCTCAAAAATCCTAAGACTTCAAAATAGGGAAAGACAGACATGGTAAAACGAACTATTTCGAACCTTTATTTTATCTTTGATTTTGGTTGCCTTGAACTTTTTAGTTGTATAAGCAAATTTTCAAATATTTTCAAATATTCCCATGACATGTATGTATGAGCAAAACTTGAAAGACACGATTTTATCTTTTTTTTTTTTTTTCAGTTTTTAAAAAACTCCTTCAACTTTTTTTTTTTTTTTTTTTGTTACAAGACGATAACGAGATACATATAAAGTAGAGCGTAGAGCTATAAAATCGCAATGGCTGCCATTACTACGTCTCAATACTTTTCAAATGGACTATGGTGTATATATGTATATGGTCGAAGTTAGTCTATCGCTACACGATAGTATCCTAGTATCTATGTAGGTCCTGTTGCTTTTTCGCATTGCTGACAATTTGCTGCTATCAACATTTTTGTTTTGTTGTCTTTGACAATTGTTACTTGTCTTTTTTATGGCTCTTTATGTAGTTTGAATAAAACACAGAGAAAAAAAACTCGAAAAAAATCAAAAACGAAAATCTGAAACAAAGGACAAAAAAGCAAAAACAACAAAATTTATGATCAGTGACAAGAGCACATTTTCACCTTTGCAATAAAAAATGCTTTTGTGTTACTGATTTTTTTTTTTTTTTTTTCATCTCTAACAATTTTTTCATCCCTTTCGCTATTTTTACCTTCGTTTTTTTTTTATTGTACGCCCCTTCATTGTTATTGTTTCTACTTTCATTTTTTTTTTTTTTTTTTTTGTATTTTCATTTTTATTGTTGCTATTTTTGTTGTGGTTGTATATTTTAGTTGCTTACATTCGCTTTTTTTGTGAACATTTTCATTTTTTTCGTTTCACTTTTATGTTGCTCATAAATTTTAAAAAGAGAAAAGTGTTACATACATTTAGGAGCGTATAAGCATAAAAGTATGTTTATACTTAACAGCATACTTTGAGGAAATATAAAAAATATCATTGAAAATGCTTTAGAACAAAAAAAAAAGAAGCACTTTTACAAACTGCGTGGGTGGCGTATACCGTTTTATGCTTCATTGGTCATTTCTGGCGTCGTAAATTCTACTTCAAAAATTTTTTTTTGCTCTTTACAATTTGTCGAAAATTGAGTCTAATGTCGAAATTCAGTTCAGTTTATTGATTTATTGAACTTTTAAAACTTAAGCTTTTCGTTAGAAAGTGAAGTTTTACGTGCGTTAATTTTGCTACAAAATAATACTTTCTTTGCTATGAAAGCAATTTTATGTCGTATGTTCTTGTAATGATTTATGATCTTCTTGAAATCTGATATGGAAGTATTTTAATTCAAAGAGTTTCTATTCTTGGTGGATAAAACAAATATAAAGACATAAGCAAAGATTTCTTTTGAGATTATTAAAAACTGTTTAAGAAATGGAAACAGTTTTTAAAAATTTTGATTTTTATACCCTGCACATGAGGGGTATAAGGATATTTTCATACATATATTTTTGATCAATTTTGATTTGACTGTCCGTCTGTCCGACGGCTCGTCCGTTCTTCCTTCTGTCCGTCCGCCCTGCTATAAAACGATTATCTCGGAGACTATTTGTAATGGGTACACCAAATTTGAATCTTAGACTCTCCATAGCCTTTTAGTGGTCATATACAAACGGTTGCTTTATAGTCCCATTTCAAGGCCTAGCTCCCATACAAAACTACCCCCAATTGGATGTTTTTCAATAAAAACTTATATGTTTTTCTAATTCTAGGAACTGTAAATTTTGCATAAATGACGAGACGACGACTCATCTCTATTTAGGCATATCCAGTTTCTGTTTCATACCCATCCCTGATTATAAATAAAATATTCGATTTATTGTGTAACGCGCATTTCAGCTTTGGATCTGCCAAATTTAAAGCCTTTCAATTTTCTTGCACAATTCATTTTCTTTTTTTTTGCAATATTCGCAAATGTCAAACTTTCGATGACATAAATTTGTAACCTAAATTTAAATAAAATACAATATCAAGAGTAGGTAGTGAAATTTTTAAAAAATCATTTAAGTGAAATAATCGTTCTGATTTTTCGCTTTAATTTTTTTTATAACTTAGTCATTGTTTTGATAAAGTTTATAGTTGTAGTTGCAGCTCTAAGGCGGCCATTGTTTAAACTTAGAAAAACGTTTATAAATGTGAAAGCAAATGCAAGAGAAAACAAAAGTTAAAACAGTTACAACCGCAGCATGCGCGGATTACTTAGTAATGTTTTCCGCTTTGTTTTTCAAAGCTTTCGTTTCCTTATTTTTCTACAATATTACACATTCACTTTTTTCATTTTTATTTATTTATTTTTTTTTTTTTTTTTTTTTTTGCTTTTCAATGCAGCTGATTTTACTGCTGGCTGCTTGCATTTAATTTCTAAGCTGCTTTCTCTTTCGAGTTGCCGCAAACGTTTTTCTTCTGGTTTAACGTTAAACACCGCAACGTGTTCGAGAATGGCAAAGAAGGATTTACTCGTTACTGCTGCCGCTTCACACCGCTCCGTATCCGTTCGTTCGTTTGGTCGGTACGGCACGGCACGTTATATTGGCATTAAAAATGGCGGCTGGATTACGGCTGCAGCATTTATTATATAAAATAGAGCGTAAAAATATGCGCAAAAATAAATAAGCATGAATGCACACAAAGCGCAATATTTTTTTTTCCCCTTTCGACGCTCAAACCATTACAGAATTTTTGTTGTTGTTGTTGCAAATGCATCTAAAGAACTTTAACTGGCAACACTGAGTGATTCGTAGCACTTTCACAACAACAACAACAACAACAAAACAGTTTCTATTTTTACTATATTTACTGCAGGATGCAGTCTACAGGATGCAGGCAGCTAGACAGGCGTAGGAAGGCAGGGGAAGGCAGGCAGTCTGCCCGCAGTTATGTAGCTTTAAAACACTAACAACAACATTGGAATGTATTTTAGTGGCAGTTGAGTGATGTTGTTAAATAACTAAACGCAGAAGGAGAGTGAGGGAAGCGTAGTGAATCTGAATGGGAATGTTCCATGCATTTAAAACTGGAATAAAATGAATCGCTTACCTCGATTTGAAATAGCAGCCTCCGCAAAGCCATGCCCAAGCAGAGTCGAGTACAGAAAACATCCGAGGCTAATTACAATCAAAATGGGGCAATTCATTTTCAACGCCGACGACGATGACGACGATGCAAAGGATATAAAAGATGATGATGACGACGATGACGACGATGACGACGAGGATGCTGAGGACATTGTTGAATAGTACGTTAAGCGACGCTTTGTTCGTCGTTGGTTGGCGGGAAATTCGTTTTGTTCTGTTGTCATTTCAGCTATGTTGCTGCTTTTGCTGCTACTAAATGGCTCGGCGCCGTGACGTATGCTATGCGAAATTATTTTCATTGTTTTTAATACGCCCACAACCACGCCCGCCGCTGTGCCGACGAGCGAATTGCCGCGTTCAGTTTCCTTTTGGGTAAACGTATTCGCGCGCGAGTTACGTATACGCAACGTTGCGTTGTTGAGTTGCTTTGCGTTGCTTTATGTCCGGATTTTCTATATTTTAACGAATGAACATACGAATGTTACGTCTGTCTTTCTGCGTTCTTTACGTTTGCACTACGTTTTGCTTGCCTACACTTTACGTTTTTTTGGTTTTATGGTTTTTTTCTTGCGCTCTTTGCGTCTCTATTTCGTTTTTATGTGAGTTTTGTTATTTAATTTGCAGTTTTTCATTTGTAAATGCTTTTCCGCAGCTCCACGGCATATGACGTAGCGGTAGTCATGTGTCGTGGCGGGGTTTTAGGTGCACTGTAGCCGTGTGCAATTTCCGCTTTTAACGTTTATGAAGTTCACTTGTGTTAAATATCTCACTCGAAATTACTTTGCCAGCACGCGACGAACTTTTTTTTTTTTTTTTTTTGGTTTATTTTAAGTGAGTATTTAATTTTTTTTTTTTTTTACTTATTTATTTTTTTTTTTTTTTTGCTTACCAAAGTATTTTGCTACTTTGCATAAATTAGAAATGCAATTTAATTTGTTTTCAGTTTTAATAATTTCTTTGCTGTTGACATTTGTCGCATGCCATTGCAATTTGTTTTTTTTTTTTAATGCTTTTTTAATTTAAAATTAGCAAAAAAGACATTTATTTTTTTATATTTTTTTTTTTTTTTTTGCCACAACCAGAAAGCAAAGAGTTTGTTTATTTTTATATAATTTCGTTTCACTTTTAGTCATGTGTATTTTTATTAAATTTTTTTTTTTTTTCAAGTTTTTATTTAATCCGTTTTTATATTGCTTTATTAAATTTTTAGTTCTGTAAAGAGAAGAAAATATTTAATTAAAATTTTTAATAAAGTTTTCAAATAATTGTTTAAAATAAAATAAACAGAAATTTCGAGTTGACAAGTACAGTAGAAACTCGCTACTTGCACACCTCGATTCTTGCGTCAAGAAATTATTTCTGATGACGTATTCAGTACTTGCAACTTTTGACAATTTTAATCTCAATACTTGCACTTCTCTTTCACTTGCGTTTCTGCAGTGAATTTTTTTTGTTTGAATCTTATGCTTTAATGCATGAATTTCTAAAATGAAGTTCGGGGAAGTCCCAGTAAAGTAAAAAAATCATATTAAGTCATGGTGGTGTTCTAATTCGGTTATATACTCGTAATTCGCTTCCAAAATGCCAAAGCCAAAATTTACTCGAGTTCTCGAGACGTCATCCAGGCCAGATAGGCCCATTGTGATACCATATGGTCCCTCATATAATTCTTTCTACTCGAACCAGCTCGATTTCCTTATAATGGCGACTACTGCACCAGTCTTGACTGATGCAATCTCCGCCAGACTATCAAGAAGTGGCCTACCAAGTACGGTAAACCTTATTCTCCCAATGGCTGGGCAGTGACAGAGAAAATGTTCTACTGTCTCTTTCTCTTTTTTTTTTTTTTCTACAACTCAAAAAAAGTCATTTACAAAAGGAATATAATTTCATGTACTACATACATACAACATAGACTATAGTGCACGCACACACCCATAGCAACATTCATAAATGTGCATAAACGAGCAAATACTATGCACACACTTCTAGATTGCTCACCAACTGTTTACTTTTATAATAATTTTGTTTAGAGTTTCAAGTGCACTAATTCAAACCGACAACGGAAAGAGTTACAAAATTTTAGCCAAACAAAATTACTGTTGCATACATACAGGCACTCATGCACGCTCTACTTGTGTAGATGATGACGACGACTACGTTGACAATAACAACAACACTAAACAAAGTGAGTCTGCATAACTTCACTGACACGCAAAATTACCCCACAAAGTGCAATTAGCACAAGTTTAAATTATAAAACTTGTTTAAATTTGCAACACAGTCCAAAGCGTAACAATTTCATATGCACATCCGGTAAAAAAAAGAAAAACGAAGAGAGAAGTAGCACAAAGTGCAAAAGGAGAGACATAGAGTATAAACAATAAAAACAACAACAACAACAATTTGGTATACTACCACAAAAAAAAAAAACACACGCGCAGCCACATTTAATGACAAAGTTTTGCATAATTTTTATATGAGTTGTAACCCAAAAGGAATGGTGCCAACGCAGCACAAGTTAAAATAATTTCATTATCACTTCGCTTGCAGCGTCAGAAAATAATATTTAAACGCTACAAAGCATGCTGCAAAAGACATTAAAAAAAAAGAAAAGAGAGAAAAGAAAATAAATAAACTGCTTTGAAGCGAAAGCGAAAGCTGGGAGTAGTGTTAAAAAATAAAGTTATAAATTTAGATTAACGCGCTTAAAGGACGAAGATGTCCTTTTGAAAGCCATAAGCTCAATTTTAACAACAAAATCTTGCTAACCTTCTAAAATCCCATTAAAATACACTTCGGGCAGTCTCCTGTAATTATCTAAAGTTAGACTTAGACTTCATTACGCAACACGAAACACTGTGCGTATACGCAATATTTGACTTTGACATTGCTTTGACTAATTTTTTTTCCAACATGTCCTCGAGGAGCAATAAAATCGTATTTGTATCTATTTAAGCTGACCTCGAGCATTATATTCGCTGTTGCGCTCAGCACAAATCTGAAAGCAACGTAATTACTCAAGATACATTTGTATCTACATAAACATATATAGAAGACCGAATGTTGATGATATTGCAAAGATATAGAGTAGAGTAAATTGTTGCCAGCATTAGATTTTAATGTAGCACAGCCAAAGGCTTCTATTATGTAGGCGGCCGGTCGGTCGAGCGCCATAAATACGTGCATAATAATCATAAAAATCTGAAGAAGAAAAACAAGCGAGTATGAGCGAAACTCAGAACTCAGAACCGACCAATTTGTCTGTCCATGTTTATCAGTTTTATGTGTTTTTTTTTTTTTTTTTTTTGGGGGATTTTTATGAGGCTCAACTTTCCGCGTGGTTGTCTATTAGCAAACTGCTCTGCCACACCGGAAGCAAGTAGAAAAATGAAAGCGTGTGCTGGTCATTGGGTCAAATGTGAGTTATACTTTTTTTTTTTTTTTTTTTTTTGGACTGACTTCATTTTTGCTTGTTCAGGGTTAATGTGTTTTTGTTGTTGTTTACTCTCTGAGTTTTTTTTTACGAGCTTATAAACATTTTAATTGTAACAAATGCAATTTAATTATTTTAAATTTTTATGTTTTAATAAAAAAAAAAAGGAAAAAGGAAAACAAAACTTTGCTTTTAGCAGCTTTTGCAACCGCTTAGGACTGACTGTATAAAAAGTTTAAATTTTGGAGCAGTGGAGTAGTAAAGCTAAGTAATGCTTCGGTTGCTCTCTCCTTCTCTCTCTCTCTCTCCCTCTTACTCTAAATTGCATTTGGCGTCTTAATGCCATTCGTACTAGAATTGATCCAATGTCTAAGTTGCCACAAAGTTTGTACAGAAACTTGTAATTAGTTTTCTTGTTGTCGTTTTTAAATTTTCGGTATTTGAGCGCATTTTAAACTGAAACTGAAAGCGATTTTCTGCTGCGATGCATTTGCGAAAAATTTTACGGAATAAAACTTTTCGAAAGAAATTAATTGCTTTGCATGTTTCAAATTATTACAAAAACATGCACATATGGTATGCAGCAAGTGTAATTTTTTAAAAAAAAAAAAATTTTTAAATAAAAAACACATATTTTGATCTTGAAATATTCTTTGAGAGACGAACGGTACAAGACGTTCAAGGAGAGCCGAGAAGTGGTAAAAGATTTGCCTCGTTCTGGACGACAATAACAACCGACGAAAACGTCTTATATGACCACTCAGAACTGCTCGACTCGTTCCAAAATAGCAGAATTTTTTACAAAAAGGGTTGCTGAAGATATGATTTGTCGGACCAATTCTGAATTCAGGGTCATGAAGCGTATCATAACTGAAGACGAGACATGGGTGTATGAAAATCAGTCAACAATCAGCCGAATGGTGCCTGGCGAACGAGCCGAAACCGAAAAAAACCCGAGCCAAGGTCACTCAAAAGTTAATCTCATGCTCAACGTTCTCTTTGATTATCGTGGTGGGTTTCATTCTGAGTTCTTTCCTGATGGTCAAAAGGTTAATAGTCTTTTTTTGAGGCGCCTACCCGAGAGCAATTGCAAAAAACGTCCGGAATTGAGAACGGGTAACCCATGAATTTTGCACGACGACAACGCACCATATCATCGAGCCGTCACTGTAAAAGAGAACAAAGCCAAAAACTCAAAAAATACCATCGAGCAACAACATATTCGCCAGATTTGGCGCCCTTGGCTAAAACTGCCTTTTTGGGGAAGAGTTTGAGTCGATCGATGCCATCAAATGAAATTCGCTGAAGGAGATAAAGGCTATACCTTCGGTTAGCCGCTGAAATCGTTGTATCTGCTCAAATAAAGGCGACACAATAAATTCCGATTATTTAAGTTTATTTTTTTTTAATAATTTCCGGGTACTTATTTTACAGAATGTATAATTATTCCCGAAAAATAAATTTATTAAAAAAAAAAAAATCAATATTTTTTAATAATTCAAATATGTTTGGTTTAGTATATAAAAATCTTTATTTCAAGCAGTTCAGTTCAGCAAAACAGTTCCCCCTCTATAATTTTTTTACATGCAATATTTTTATTATCACTCTTGACAACAAGTCGAAGAGTAAGCAACATTAAAGTTCAAAGTCTTTTAAGTAAAGTCTTCACATTTGATGCAGACCACATCAAGATAAATCATGCAAAAAAAAAAAAAAAAAAAAAAGGGAGAAAAAAAAGACAAATGCAGATGATGAGGTAAAACATAGTATAAAGTGTGAAGCATAGTTTGGGGCGCAACAGCACTTACAACTCTTATGCCTGGTCTCCTTATTATTATTATTATGATTATTTATGCAACGTACACGCATGACTGGCTATAAACTTGTGCTCGCTAGGATAGCACAAAATTAAAACCAACAACAAAAACCAAATACGTAAAAAAAAAAAAAAAACAAGAAGGAAGAAAGACTTAGAAGAGGCAAAGACAGACAGAATGCATGAATACATGACGTACGGCATCAAACATTTGCCTCATGCGTTCACTTCAGCGCGGCATTGTCATCAACATGATTAACAGCGAACAAAGTTATAAAGTTCTGAAACAAAAGCGGTTGCAGCAGCAACAACAATTACACAACTACACTACCAACAACAACAACGACAACAAAAACAAACTAAACTAGGGAACGACAAGTTGTTCAAAGTTCAAGCGCTCAGGCACTTGCTATAAGTTTTATCTGGTTGTCTATCAGACTGTGTATCTATATGTATGAACACATACTATATAAACTGATGCAACAATGTTGCATGGGGCACCTACTTATAAAGAAAGTTAGAAAGAGAGAGAGAAACAGCGGATGAGTACGAGGTTGAACAAAAAAAAAAAAAAAAAAGTTCTATTTAGTGTGCGCTTCCTGAACTTTTTCATAAAAAAAAAAAAAAAATTCCTCGATAAAGGATTATTAAAATTTTCCATATGAACGAGTCTTCGTGCTGTACTCAGACCAACACAGGATGCAAGTTTTATATCCTTCTCTTTTCTCTTCTTTCTTCTTTCTTCTCCTTTACTCGATGCCATTGGTTTGCTTACGCGTTTGCTCATCAAGTAGTCACTTGAATTCATTGTCAAGCACTTTTTTTATTTACGATTTGTGTCTGCTGAACTAGCAGCTTTGAAGATGCACTTCGCTGCAGCAGCAGCAGCAGCAACAGCAGCTATATTTGAATAATTTTTACTCTTCGTCCTGCTTACTGCTTACCACTTCATGCATTCTCAAATGCAATTTCGAGTGGCCTCTGATATAAAAAACAGAAGAAAAGAAAGTAATTCTGTAATAAAAAAAAGTTGCACAGAGCCAAAGTTTAACGACAAATTCGATTATATTTTTAAGTGAGAGCGCCTAAAAATGTGTTTTTATATATTTTTTTAAAAGCAATCATAAAACGGTGCCCAACAGTTTTTGCATATTTTATGCAAAATATTTAATACAAGATCTGATTTAAAAGTTAACTTATATTACGTCTACAAATGGTAAAATTGTTGATTTATAGCTGAAATGAAATTCATTTTTTATAGGCAACCACAATTAGTTCCCAT
The DNA here is from genome assembly GCA_018903435.1 of Leucophenga varia. Classification (NCBI taxonomy): domain Eukaryota; kingdom Metazoa; phylum Arthropoda; class Insecta; order Diptera; family Drosophilidae; genus Leucophenga; species Leucophenga varia. The sequence continues at coordinate 3,750,436 of JAEIFJ010001414.1, forward strand.
CGATCGAGAAGAGTCGATCTAGCCATGTCCGTCTGTCTGACCGTCAAATAAAAGGTTTATGATTCTGACCTTAAAATAACATTTGACCACATTATTGTGTCTAAACTTTAGTTGTATCGGACTATTGACCCCAAGCCAACCCTTCTCCAAATTTTACCAAAGCCACTAATGATCAAAAATAAACTATAACCAGATGTGGCGGATACTTGAGCTTCGGTTTAAAGTTAAAGTTTTTACAAGTTTTCGTTTAACAGCAAAAAAAAAATGTCAGTTCTACGCTGTATTTTTGCTTCATATATAAACAACAACAATAACCATTTATATGCAACTCTGAAAAGGACTTCAGTTGCTTCATTTGCTATTCGCTACATTTCTCTACTTTTCAATTTTTATTCTGTTGGCTTTCTTAAAGGATTTTATTGCTTTTGCTATTGCATAGCATTCACTATGCAATTACTGCTATATTTATTATGCCGAAATGGATTATCCTTTTTAGTGTCCTGATATACAATTTCTGCTTGTGCTGCACTATTTTCTCTAGCAAACACACACACACACACATACATATTATTGTGATATGCAAAGCAGCGTTGTGAAGTACAAATTGTTTGCCTGTTTGTCAACAGCAACAGCAACATCATCCTTGTCGCTGTCGTTGTCGTCATGATCATCATCATCTTCAACGTTCAACAACAGGGAATACGAGTATGTGTAAGGATAACGCAGCATAGAGTGTATAAATATGCGCACACTTCGCATATTCATAATGTTTAGAATTATAGTACACAATTTTTAGTTGCCTTTTTGATAGCCTAAAGTCCTGAAGGATAATATATTATGTAATATTTTTTAATGGAATGCTTCTACTCAATGTATATGTAGTAGCTCTTAGGCTTTGTTATTATTATTATTATTGTATTTTGTGTGCTGTAACTGATATGCAGCTCCTTTTTTTTTTTTTTTTGCATGCATTAGTCTGGGCATTTTGTATTTTATGCAAGAGCAGCTTGTTAAATTGTGCTTACATAAAAAAATATTGAAAGTATTCAACTAAATTTTCCAAAAAGGTATCTACAAATAAAATATACGCATAAGCTTGCTGTATTAAAGTTGTTAGTGCTTAAACAAAAATAAAAAAATACAAATTGTTTGAATATTGGAAAACTACAAAATCCAAATGTCAGAGTGCAACCATAAATCAATGCTTCAATACAAATGACGAACAAAACGCTGCAAAAAACAAAGAAAAAAATGAAATAAAAATCATGTATGTATTTGTTTCACATAAACCACAAATAATGGAAATAAATATTAATAAAATTCAAAAAAAGCGAAAAGCAAGAACGCATACACGTACACCGAATGTAAACATGCCGACAGAATTACATTTATAACAGAAGAAGAAGAAGAAAAAATATATCAAAATCCCAAAATACAAATTCGGGCAACAAAATAAAAATGACACACAAGTTCTACATAAACACGACAGCAAAATACACTACAGTTGGGTCAACAATAAAATTTAAATAAAAAATTGGAACAGATATCATTATTTCAGAGCCGCAAACCACTTAAAGATTGGCAGTGGTTCAGTTCAGTGGTTCGCAATGCCTTTGAACTGCTGGTTCAAGCCACGAACATTTTTTTTTTACAGCACCGAACCATGGTTCGGTTCGAACCACTTTTGCCATTTGTATAGTTCGGTTTTTGGTTTAAAACCATTGTCCTTCAAGAGAACTGGTTTGGTTCATGGTTCGGAGCAAACGATTGAAAATGCTATGGTTCGGTTCAAAAAACCGGTTCGGTTAAAACACTGGTTCGCTTCAAAATCCGATTCGGTTCAAATAAGGTTCGGTTCAAAACGGTTTGGTTCAAAAAGGTTCGGTTTTAAAAGGTTCGGTTCAAATACCGGTTCGGTTCAAAAACCGGTTCAGTTCAAAACATGTTTGCAGGCTTGCTTATTTTTTAAACTTAATCTTATTTTTGATTCGAGATCCTCACTCACTCACACGGAATATCAATACGGAACAGAAAGACGGAAAGTGCTTATATAATAAGATATCAATTTTTCAACTGTTACATAAACCTTTCATAAACCTAATATACTCTACGCTACAGATACCCCAATATATAAAAAAATGCAAATCTGTGCAAAAATACCAAACAACAACAAATGCTAACCTTTCAACACCTAAAAAATAAATATAAATAAATAAATAAATAAAAAAAAAATCAAATACAACAAAATGACAAATATACAAACGCAAAAAAAAAAAGTCAACGAAATACGTTCTCGAAACTTATTCCAATGATATAAAAGTCAAAGCCTTCAATGTTCAAATGCTCGCTTGTCAGCCCAGACAGCGGGGCGTATGAGTAACAAATAAAACGTTGACTATGCGAATCAAATGAAACACGTACGCAACAAGAAAAAAAAAACTAAAACACGTGAATAACAGAAAAAAAATCAAAAAAAAAAAAAAGAGTAGAAAAGAAATAAATAAAAGACAATTCATATACAAGACAACAAGATTGAAAGCATGTTTCTAAAAAAAAAAAAGAACAAAAAACACAAAAATGGATATGGGACAAGCAAAAGAAAAAAAAAAATATGGAAAGGATTTTAGCAAAAGTATTTTAGCAGCTGTGTAGCTGTTGTGTTATTGTCATTCTTTGTTGTTGTTGTTCTTGTAGTGCGTAACATATGCGGAGCAATAGCAATGGCAACAGCAACAAGGACAACTAGAACAATGACAATAATAATCATATTGGTTTTATTGATTGTCATTATAAGCCTTTTTCAAACCTAAGCAAAGCAAATCGTACTAAGAAGATTCATATGCAGATACCATATACAATATGTATGATATATATATATTACTTTATACGAATTTTATTAATGCCAGAAGCAGTACACATTGAAAACGTTGAAGCAGCAGAATAAGCCAAACAGTTGCATATGTTTCAGCTGTAAAGGACATCTCATTGTATGTGTTTGTGTGTGTGTGTACACATTTATATTTCGTTGTTTCACGCATAAAAACCATTTTGCATTTGACATATTTCGTTATTCATAAATGCTTATAATCGAATATGCTATGTGCACAGGTGTATACATTTATAAATCACAAAAAATTGAATACTAAAGGCGCTCTGAGATTTATTTTATATCTGAGTGTGCTGTATTCCCGAAAGATTTTACTTAATTGTAAACGTTACGATAGTATGTTATATGGAACAACTAGATGAAATTCTCTCTGTTGTTGAGATGTCGATCTGTAAATTGGTGAGGGAGATATTTCGCATGTGTATGAAGATATTTTATATTATGCATACATTCGAAATGTAGCTAGATGATGTAGGAATTCGCGGTCTGATCGATTCGATTTGATATCAACACGAAAACAATGAATTGTCGACATACATGTGTAACAGTACTCAACATAATAGGATAGTAGGAGTGGCTACACCTATTACGTATTCACAAGTAATATAAAAATACGTTAAACTTGAAAAGCAAATCAATTTTGTTTAAATCATAAATCGAAATATAAAAATAATGCAAAGACTCAAACAGTTTGCTTAAAGTTGCAAAGTTCTTTTTGAAAGTTAAATCAATAAATCAAACGCCCATTTGAACTTGAATCAATTATTATAGAGGACGATGACGATGGCTATATTTGATGAAAATGATGATGTGAATGATGATGGAATGCGCTTTGTGTCTCAAACTGGGAGTATTTGGTGTCAAGAAGTCAACAATTCAGTCAATGAGAGCAACAATTTAATTTATTGATTACCATAAAACGAAACCATTAACAAACAAAATGTCAGGAAACTGTCATTAGAATGTCAACGCATATTCCACTACCTACTCTGTTCTGCATGCCTGACTGTCTGCCTTTCTGTCTGTCTGTCTTTCTCTCTGTCCTTGTTTCGCCTTGTAGTCCTTGTGCGTCGAAATGAATGACTAAATGATATAGTAAACTTACTGTTGACAGTTGAGCAGATGTACTTTAAGCGAAACAAACAGCAACACACACACACACACACACACAATTATGTAAGGACTTTGGTCGTAGAATATACTTTAATGTGTTGATTTCGTTTTGTTCATTAAATTTTCGCAGGACTTTCAGGACTTTTTATATTAAGTAACCAGCTGTCTGTCAGTTCATTTCATTTATCGCTTATCAAAAAGTAGCAAACTGACCGTATTACTGTCCAAATTTTCTATCTGAATATCTTTTCATTTTGTGCAATTTGCTTGTCACATTTGACAGTTAACATTTGACAAAACAAATAGATGCGTCCTAAAGACAAAAATAAATAAAAAGGAATAAAAATATTCAACGCCGTAAATGAATAAAACAAATAAATTAATGACAACTGACAAATTGTTTATGTAAACAGGTAAATAGGAACTTAAATATAAATTCGAGTTTCCAATGCGTTTATAAATAAATAAAAATAATTAATGTTTATAAGCAAAAATGTTGTAACATAAAATTAAAAATAAACATGAACAGTGAATGCTTTGATTACAATGTTTAAAGTACGCCAGGAGTCATGTCTGTAAGAGTGCTACTAAATTCATAGCAAATCATTAAAAATGTAGTTTAAGAGCTGTATACATACGTAAGCACACACACACACACACACACACGCTCAGACAAACATGTATAAAACGTCAGCAAGACAGACAGTCATAGTCAGAGATACACACAGACAGGCAGACAAAATGATAGGCAATCTTCAATTAAATGTTCAACTGGCGCCTAAAGACAACAACCGTCAGCTGACGTATTTACTTTATTATATCCGTCAAGGACACACTCAACTATCGAATAGCTTTCATGTTTTCTTTTTTTTTTTATTTGTTGTTGTTGTTGTAATGCCTACAAGACGCACGCAGTCAAACCACTCCGCAAGAACGCCCATTGACTGATTTTGAAACTATTGAAGCTCATTTCCTTATATGCATTGACACATTTACATATAAAGCTATGGGTTTATTTTATGTAACCGAGAGAAAAAGGATAGATAGACCCTATAAATTATATATATTCTTGATAAATCTTTTAAGGGGAGTCGAACTAGCTATGTCCGAAAGTGATTATCTCGGAGACTAAAATATATAGGGCCACCATATTTGAAACGATTTATCTCTTGCCCTATTTTAAGGGGTGCCCCCTACAAATCTACCCCAAAATTTTGGGTTTTTGCATAAAAAGGTATATTTTAGATATATCCCAAATACAATGATATACCTCATTTTTTAAAGTTTTTGTATGAAAATTCAATACAATGAGAAATGGTAGAAAGATAGGACTTAACTTAAGTTACATAAAAGTTTGGGTACAGGGTATCTTGCAGTCGAGCATACTCGCCTTCAGCGTTCTTCTTGTTTCTATTTACATCTAAGTGCGTAGCGTGTGAAATTTTTTAAGTTCAAAAGAAATAAACTTTCTGCCTTGAGACAAAAAAAATTATATAAATAAAAAGAAGAAATCTTTTTAATCGGTTGCAATAGTTGAACAAAGCGCAACTGATTAAAGATATTTACAATGGTTGCAGATACTTGTCGTCTTTAAAAATGGGGATCAACCAAAATATTTTTAAAATATCCATATATTTGAATTTAAATCGATACCTATTTTAGTCCTAACCAAAGTAAATTTGTCAAATTTTCACATCAATATAAAATGAATATAACATCGATAAAGTATTGATATTGGTCTCTACGTTATCGAACAGAGTATCGATATTGTGTCTCTACGTTGTCGAACAGAGTATCGATATATTTGGAAAGAAGCGTGCTTAAGTGTATCGTAGCTGCTCTCATCTGCAGCTCTGCTTTAAATTTATTTTTATCTATCATTTTATTTTCTATTTAACAAATTAATCGATCGAAAATCTTTAAATTGAATTAATAACTTTTTGTTTTAGTTAAACGATTTTTTTGCTACTTCTTTGTTTGTTTCTTCTTTGCCAAAGTTTTCGATTGATTAATTGAAAACAATTTGCTAAATTTTCTTGCTGGTTTTTGTATTTGTTTTCATTGCTTTTGCTGCTGTCTGTCTGTCTGTCCGTCTGTCCGTCTGTCAGTCTGTTCTATGGCAATTACATAATGACCAAATATGTATTTGTATATTTATTTGCTTAGCTGTACCATAGACAAATTACTTTTAACGCTTAATATTTTTCTTTTTGCTTTGTCTATAAGCATTGTATTAGCTTTGTCTATTTTTCCTAATGTGTATTAGCTGTGTTTTCACACTTAGTGACTAATTTGTAGCAACATTAATTTGTGCTATAAAAATTAATGTTTGTAATCAATTGAAACATTGAAGCTATGCAAAAAAATTCTTATTGAATATTTCACGCACTTTGAGACAGACAGACGGACAAATTAATTAAAAAAAAAAGCAAAAGCTGATTTGTTAGCTAAACAAAAATAAAACGCTTTGGGAGACTTTTATTTTAATAAATACTTAATTTATTTTAGTTAAATGTTGCAAGTTAAAAGCTTAAAGCTTTTCATTCTAATATTTTTGTGTGAAGTGTGCAAAATGAAAAGGGTAATACTGACGATAAAATATGTTTTGCGGTTCAAATACAGAAATTTTGGCTAAATTATTGTCAATGAACTAAAAAGTCGCGAAAGAGATTAGGCATTACAAATAAAATGAAGAAAATATTGACTAGAATCTGCTACGCTGCTTGCCTTATAAGCATAAAAAATATATTTTTAAATTGTTGCTGGCTTATGACTAGAAATAACTGAAGCGATATGTTAGCTGCAGGCACTTCAAGTTGCTTTCGTACACCAAGAAAGATACAGTAGCATATAGCGTAAGAAAATGGAAAATTAGCACAAATACAAAGAGAGACAAGTATCTTTTATGTTGATAACATAAAAGTGGGCGGCATGTGTGTGTGTGTATAGAACGCTTTAAACAGACACAATGATACTTTAGAGCTTTTGCGCTATGTCTTTGTTGCAATAAATAAAACAGGCAACTTAATGCTAAGTAGCTAAAATTAATTTTAATTCAACTCGTATGAACACACACACAGACACACACACACACACACACACGCACTGGAAGTGTAAAAGGAATAAAGATAGCAAAAAAACAGAGATAGATGCATTTTGTTAGATAGAAAAGCAGCGACATACATTTTCTTCTTTTTTTTTTATAGTTTCAAAGAAACATGAACAAGCAACAAAATTCTAAAGGAGCAAACTGTTTGTATGTATAAGAGTAAATATTATGTACACACATACACATACTCATACATATATAAAACAGAGAACAGTGAGTACCGTTGTCATTGTACATAAAATTGCGCGTTTTCTACTAAATTATAATATCAATTATTTTGCAACATGCTTCGCACACACATTTAAACAGTTACACCAGCACCCACACAACATACAGATACGCAGATACACACAGTCATATGTGACCGCATTTTGCAGCGACGAGATACTTAATAGCAACTTATACCGAACAGTGTCTACTTACTTCATTTTAGTATACAACAGCAGCAATGCTAATATCCAAATAAATTGTTTTAGGGAAGAACCACATAAAATATAAGAATGATGAGTTCAAAACTGAAATTTAAGAAGCGAACAACGTAATTTTGGTATTTAAGGTTTAATTAATTAAAAATTAATACTTTATAAATATATTACAAATGTTCTCCTATCTACTAGTTTCTTAGGAATGCAGAAACTGCTGTTATCGATCGTTATGAATATTTTAGTGTATAATACTATCGATCAGGGGAAGGCTAATCGTAATAAGGATGCTTAGAGTTGAAGAATTTTATAAATCAGGGCAAAGCTAAGATTTTTCGAAAAAAGGAAAAGATAAACAATTACCAAATTTCTGATCTAGAATCTAAGAGATTTGATATTTAAGACACTTAAACATTTTCGAAAGATGTCAGCTTAAAATATTACAAGCACTTTTTCTTTTTATCAAAAGGTTAGGTTAGGTTTAGGTGGTTGTGTGCTTAGACGAGTACTGCGACACTTAAACCAAAAAGAGTCCTATTGTGATGTCACATGATCTCATACGGCAGCCCAGATACCAGAGAGCTCTAGGACCATTAGCTACTACCATTTTGTCGCCTTAACACATTTAGATAGGCTTCTGGCTTCGACCCTGGTTACTTCTGGCATATCTTCTAAGGAAAACTTTCCCAGAGTTGGACAATGGCAGAGAAGAAATTTAATATTTTCTTCCTCTTCTTTATTGCCATAGCTTCTACAAAAAAAAATCATTGATGGGGACACCTAGTTTGCTAGCATGAGTGCCTATGAGACAATGTCTCGTGGTCACTGCTATCAGTAAGAAAATATCTATTCTGTTCATTTTGAGCATCTCATATGACCTCTTACGATTGTAAGCAGGCCTGGTGATCCTGGATGTGCCGCATGTTGTTAAATTGACCACTTTCTCTTTGCAGTAAGTAGAGTCTTTTCTTTTATGAGAAGCCAGCAAGTTGCTAGGAGTATCCCAAACAAGTCCTTCCCTGTAAGGATATTACTTTGCCCTTGCTTTTCAATAATATAAATGTTCATCATTAAGAGATTTGCGACACTCAGTAATGGATTTCGATTTCTTAATATGTGTGTTCAGCGTCTTAAAGGCCGCTTGTCTAACAGAACGCAGACAGACTACTTTTAGAAAATCCGAGAAGATTCATCGTTTCATTTATTGCTATTACCTCTGCCTGATAAACACAGTAAAGGTCGGGTAGCCTGAACGATGTGTCAACTCCCAGATCCGGAGAGTGGGTACCCTCCCCAACTTGGCTGTGAAGTTTGAGTCCTTCCGTATATATATTGATAAAGTTTACTTTCATCCACAGCTTTTCCAGTCAAGACGCAGTGGAATAGTGACTTTGTTTCTTTTCGTAAAGTCTACAATTGGGACGCAGTAGACAGTGTTAGATGGAATTTCTTCCAGAGATTTAGTAATCACGAAGTGTTCTACAATTAAAGTGCCCCACAAGTGCAAGATAGTATTGAGTGCTTCTGTTGGAGTTGTACGTAGTGCTCCACTTATGCAAGACTTTGCACTGCTTTGTGCCTTGCTGTTAATCAACAACGACAAAGTTTTTTATAATAAATAAAATTCATTAAAGAAATTTAAGCTTTTTAACTTGTTCAACATTTCTGTAGGTAATAACTTGCATGCTTAAAGACTTGAAATAAGCAAATCAACAAAGTATAAGCAGCAGTGCGTATGTGTAATATTTTATTTAACTGTCTGTTGCCATGTTACACACTTCAAACAAGAAGTGCTCAGGTGTCTTTATTATTATTCCCGTGAAATGGGTATTGTTAGTTTGTCGAAATGCTTGAAACGCATTAAATGAGGCATCCTAGACCTCTTAAACTATATTTATTTTTGATCAGTTCGATGAGACGAGTCGATCTAGCCATGATCTTTTGCTTGTACGTCTGACATTACACATTTACAGTTATTAAGTTGAGAGTCAAAACTTCAGTTTTTCTCAGCTGTAGGCAGTTAACATACTAAAGGGTATTATAGCTTCGGTTGCATCGTTGTTAAAGCATTTCCTCGTTTTAATAGGTATGTAAGTTATTTTTGTAAAGATTCATTAAAATAATAAAATTTAAAAATGCAAAAAATAAAAAAATAAAAAGAAAATCATAAATAACGTATACGCGCCGTTGGCGCTAAACTAATTAAAACGCTCAATTAAACAGCAGCAAAAATAAAAAAAAAAAACAAATACAACATTGATAAAATCATTAAAAATTTGCAGTAAACGTAATGAATAAAATACACACATACACAAAAAAAAACCACACACACACATAAACACAAACAAACAAGAAACCAAAGCAAATCGAGTTGTAAAGAGTTGAGACGAAAAATGTTATTAATGCCTTTGCAGATTTATACGCTCACGGCTATTTTCAAATCGAATTGTTTATATGTGTGTGTGTATATGTGTATGTGTGTGTGCTGTATTATTTGATCATAGAAACTTATTAAGATCAAAGCATTTTGAATGCTTTAAGCAATCTGAACAAATTACTTAAATATTGCCAAGAATTTGCAAACAAACCAAAAAAAAAAATATAAAATTAAAAAATAAAATACTTTCAAATCTTTAAATCCTACGCTGCAAGCTGAGTTAGATTAGTATGAAAAAAATGTTGAAAAGAAGAAGTTGAGCCATAAAAACTCATTAAATCATTTTCACACCTACGCGAGTGCAAACGTAAAAAGCATTTAACACCTCCGCTCATAACAATGGCGTTCGTTGTTAAAGTAATAGAATGCTAGGGATAATGGGTCCTTTGGTAACAAAACAAGTAATAGACGTAGCCAAAGGAAGGTATATAATAAAAACAACAACAACAACAACAACTATGCTAACAACAACACAAACAATGAGGCTAAAATTAAATATATATTTTCTCGTAAAAGAGGAAAATGTTTATTTCAGTCAAAGTTTCGAAAATAACAAAAGGTCGGACTAAACCATTGAATGTTGTCTTTATATATACAAGAATAAAATAGAAGACCATGAACAAAAAAAAAAAAAAAAAATATACGTAATGGAAATGCAGGAAGTTTAGAGGCCGAAACATTATTCAGCATTATCCAAGAAAAAAAAATGAAAGCTTGTAGCCTAGCAAAGCAAAAATGTAAGAAAAAATAGAAACGAACAAAAACAACAACGTTCGAATCCTTTGTTTAGATTTTAGCTGGTTTTTCTTAAACTTTTTCTTTCTTTTTTTTCTCTAACATTTTAGTTTCTAAGATTATTCTATATTTTTTTTTTATATATATTTTTTTTTATTATTTCATTTGCAGCGCACATTTCGTTTCGTTTCGTTTGGGTCTGTTGCTTCAAATTGTTTCTGCGTGATTGAGGTTTTCCGGTAGACCTTCGTTTCATTCACATTTCGGTTTGAACTTAAGTCTCCATTTCTTTCTTTCTGGTTTGGTTTGGCTTGGATTGTTTCGCTTTGTTGTTTAGCTTTCATAGTTATTTTTGTCGTAATTGAAGTCGTAGCAGCCAGGCAGGCAGGCAGTCAGAAAAAAATGTTAAGCGTTAGCACGGCTTAAGCCTTCAATGAACGATAGAGAACGATTCAATCTAAAGCAATTGAGCAATATTGTGAATGTGTTTTCTTTTTTATTCCAATACAGATGTCGAGTAGTGCACTGAAAATTGATTAAAAAATAGCAAAAACATACACATACACAGGCGACTAGAACTGCAGAACCTATACAAACATAAACTCATGTGAAAATTGGCTAAAAAATCTAACAACAAAAAAAATAAATAAAAATAAAAGAACGTTAACAATGTATATGCTTAGTTAAAGGTAGTTCAAAGTGCAAAAGGGTTTTATGTTATTGTATACTAAAAGTAATCTAATTGATAAAATAGAAACACACACTTTCATCGGATATGCAACAAAATTTTTCTTTGAATTTTTTTGTGTGTTTTTTTTATTCTTAAAGCGCGTAAGGTGAGCGCAAAGTTAAATAAAAAATATTTTAAAATGATTTAAAAAATTTAAAGGGACTTATAAAATGTCTGAGATGCATACTATACGTATATAGTATGTAGTATAAAAACATACTAAAAAATACCAGTTTTTTATCGCAGTGTTCCCAAACATGTATGGAAACATACAGAAATAAACTCAAAAAATTCATTTGTTGGGGCTATTATAAAAACCGAAAAAAAGCCAAAACATTTTTGTATAGGAAAATTTAAAAATCGACTTCATGAACGATTGTGTTAGTGGCCTATAAACATTCCAGCAGTGTTGTCTTTCGAATAAAACCGGTTTGTGAGTCACCGGTTGGATGGTTTCAACCGTTCATAGCGGACATAGAAACATTTTTACAATTTTTATAAATAGATTAGGTTGGGTCAATTTTTTCGCGTCCAAGCGTATAGCAGAAACGTTGTCTTTGTTATATTCCAGGAAAATTTTTCCAAAGAACCATAGGTCAAAAGTCAAGTCTGACCTTCAGTATTTTTACTTAGGTTGCAAAACAACCTTAGCTTTAATGGACCAATTTCGCTTAAATGAACATTTCAGATGTCATGTAAACATATTGCCTTCTATATAGGATCACTGCCCACTTTCCGATTTTTTAGAGAAAATTGTTATTATCGTTTTCAATTTTATCAATTTAATGTTCCCAATTTCACTTCCACGATATATTTTTAACAAGTAGGGTCTCCAGATAACCAAACTGAATTAATTTTTTATTTTTCAGGTGAAATGTTATACCTAAATCATTTTTTCATTTATCAAAGTAAAGCTTTTAATTTTATGCACATATAATGCAACTCGTTTTAAGAACTCTTTTTAAAAAAATTCCTCTAGTTTAACTCATTCGAATTAGTTCTTTATTATTTGAAACTCTATTCTATGAAATTTTATTCTTGAAATTGGTTTTAACAAAAACTCATAGCAAAATACAAATGCAAAAAAAACTTTGTATTTTTTTTTTCTGAAAAATAAGCTTTTAAATTTTTGTTTGTTTCATATTTTTTTTTTTTTCAAAGCGAAATTTTCGTTTTTGTGAAAAATTGCTTATTTTTCGCCAGAACGTATGCAACATATTGTTGAACAAATAAACGAATGAGTAAATGAAAAGGTAAAGCATAAGTTAAAAAGGGAAAGAAAGAAAGAACGAACGAAATAAAGCAATAAAACAATGAAAATGGCAACCAACATTTATTTTCAGATTTTTAAATGCAAACAGAAAAAAAAAAACTGAGTCAAAAGTAAAGAAGAAGAAGAAAAAAACATGAATCCTAGTTCAAAGTTTCTTAATGCATTGTAAAGTTTGAATACTTTTCTTGTTTTTGTTTTTAATTTTTGTTTTGTTTTTTATTTAGAAATGAAGAAGTGAAACACAAAAACCAAAGCAACAAATTAAACAGCAGAAAATGACTAAAAGGCAGCAAGACAAGTTTGAAAAAAAAAACAAAAAAAAATGAGCAAGGCAAAAGGATTCAGTAGCATTCATAGCTAAAGATGAAAGCGTGGCATTGCGTTGATGAAGCTAAAACGGGAAGCGAAGAGTTTGCAAAGTGTAACCCTTACAATGATTTGTTAAATTACAAGAAAACTTTTTGTGTTCTACTTTTTAAAGAACGCAAAAAGAGACATGAAGCGGAGTGGAGAATTGGCACTGAAGAAGAAAAACAAGCTTGAGTTTTTGAAAAATTACTTAAAATTGGGCGTGAAAATAGAGAACAGAGAAAACATGAACGATTTTTAAGATGGAAGGTGGCCTAGCGGAAACAGTTTCATTAGCAAAAATAGCAAAACGTACTAAACGAAAGCAAATGCAACTTAAATGCGAGGGTTTAAAAGGAAAATACTCAAAAGAAATCTGCAAAAATAAACGAAAAGCTTAAAATAGCTAAGCAAACTATTAAATATAAAAACTTAATAAATAGCTTAACTAGATACTTATAAGCTACAATTGCATTCGCTAGATACTATTATAATCAAGAAAACTTTCTTAATGCATCCCTCGCACATAAAAAAAAGAAAGCGCAAAGAAGCAAAATATTCACCACTCATTTGCTTTTCTATTCTTTTACTTTTCATAGCAAAAGATTTCTTTTTATAAAAGAAAAAATGTTCTCAAGTCGTTATTAATTCATGGTAATAAGACTTTTAATGTGCGTTCTTGCGAACAAATGAATGAAGATATTATGGCAAAGAGTGCAGTGAAGTCAAGTGTGCGGTTGTAGTAGTTAAAAAAGAAAAGCGTAGCAAAATGAAAATCGAATGTGGTGCGAACTGAGTGCCAAATGAAAATTGCGGTTAGTTGACAGAATCAGAACGAATGCGGCTAATGGCTTCCGGCATGAATACTACACACAAATACAATATAAAAGGACACACATTTATGTATAGCATCCTTTGGCTAAGCACTTAATTAGTGGTTAAGCTTTTTAGCAACTGACAGTTTTCGTCTATCTTCTTTGCGCTTGCACGCTGCGAAATATATTTAGATACATAGATACATTATTGAAAATGTATCTTTTTCTCTTGTTTTTCTTTTTTTCTTTTGAAATACTTTTTGTATAAGCAGCAAAGTTTTGCAATTATATAAGAACTTTTAATGGCTTAATAAGTCTTAATCAACGACAACAAATAAAACATGCAAAGGGGTTTTTTTTTCGAAAAAAAGAAGTAAAAGATTATCTTTACAACTCAATCAAATCTTATAAATCGCAAAGTAAAGATTTGCGCTTGACTTAAAAACTAAAAGTAACAAATTTTTATTGTTGCCTTTTTTTTTTTTTTTTTTTGAAGTTTTATTTAAAGCCAAACTCTCAACATTTATTTTGCATATATATGTATATGTGTATGAATGTGTATTTGTGTACATAGATACAGCGCGTGTTGCTTGTTTTTTTTTTTTTTTTTTGTATCTTAATGTTCTTCTATATGGACATGCCGCACGTCGCTTGTTTGGTTCGAAGAAATATTCTAGCGACGCAACACAAAAGTCAACATAAAATTTAATTAAAAACTTGAAAACAAACTACAAGCGAAAAACATGAACAACATTTGTAAGTAGCTGCAGTAGCAGTAGCAGAACTTGTGCTTAACTAAAATACAAAATGTAGGCAACATTATGCACAACATGTTAAAATGTATCTACTAGATACATCCGTACATAGGCTGCGCTAAAGTATATAAATATTTGTTTTAAGCAAGAAAAACTGAAGCAAAATGAAATGAAACGAAACGAAACAAACTAAGCAAAAATGCGCTGAACTTAAACTGAAAACGAAACTAAAACGTTGAACTACTGCGACTGTAAAAAAAAAATTGAAATAGAAATAAAACGAAGTATTCAACAAATTGTATCTGTAAAAAAAAAAAAGATACAAAAAAACAAATAGATACTCAGACAAAAATAAAGTCTTTTGAAATAGCAAAAGTACGAGCAACTATGAACTGAAGATACTTAAATTTGCAAACATATTGAAGGCCTTCGTTGCCTTCAGAAACGCCTCGAAAACTGTGCAGAGTGAAACAAAATGAAATTTAAATAAATAAAATAGCAGCAAGGCGAATACGAATGTGAATGAAAACTAGAGAGCAGGCCTAGGCTATATAGAGTAACTAAAGAACGAGGCTGAAGTGATTAATAGTTAGAGCAAGCGAATAACGGTATTCTTACTGACTGTAACTGAAGTCAAAGTAGCTAAATTTTATAGAAAAATTTTATAAATTAATTTAAAAATTAATTTCTGCTTAATGCTTTGCGTAATTATCAAACTGCTCTCGTAGCTAATGCAAAAGAAATGCAAAGCAAAAAAACAAAAAGTCCAATTACGAATTTAAATGAAATTCATGAAATTCCAAGCACTTTGCACAAACTTAAACCACGTCTTTGCAATATATATCTTAGAATACGAGCAAATGAGAGGCAAAAGTTTAGACTTGACTATACAAAGTCAAGAGATAACAGAAGCATTGCATAGTTTTAGGTGCTGTTGCATGCTTTCGACTGCTAACTTTCATACGACCGATTCAAATCTTAAGATACTAAATATATTCTATTTGCATAGAAAACTTGTCTATAAATACAAATAAAAACGTGCTTTAGATACGACAACAACAAATACAAAAAAAAAAAACGAAAAGAAAAAACCGCAGACAAATTTCTAAGAAAATCGATTAGTGTACACACAGATACAAAAAAAAAAAAAAATAGAAAAACTCTCAAACATAATGAAGCATATTTAAGCAGCTTTGCGCAAAAGTTTTTCATTGAATTTAATTGCTTTCATTTATTTTCCATCAACGTTTTAAAGTCATTTTTCATATTTCACAAAAAAAAAATAGTTTAATGTTCGTGAAAGTTTTCACGAATTTCACAAAATTAATTGATTATTTTTTACGTGCTGATGTGTATATGCCTGTATCTATGTGGTAGTGTGTGTGTGTGTGTGTGTGTTTTACCTTTGAATGCATTAATTAAAATTTTCGAAAATGCGGTCAAAATGCCACGCAGCAAAATATTAAATAACTCAAAAGTTTTTAGCGAACTACGTTCACGCAGCAGCAGCATTGTACTGAAGAGTCACGATAAAATCATCATTTTTCGGTTCATGTATTGAATTTCAAAAGAGTAGGCAGTTCTTAATTTTTGTACATATAACTATGCCATTGCTATGTAGACCCACGCAACATCACTTCAAATCGACTTTAAATAAAATTAATGATTCAAATGGTTGTTGCCTGGCAAACAAAAAAATACAATATTTTAACTTTTTCATTGAGTTTAATTACAATAATTGGAAATGTTTTGCATGCTTAGTGGGTCGTTGTAGTTATTTGAAATTGTTTTTTTTTTTAGATATTTTACTTTACTGTTCCTTTGTATCTATTTGCATGCTTCCATCGGCTTGATTATCAAGTTGCAGCGTTATTGAATTTAATATAAGAAATTAAATATAACATCAAGCGTATCATTGAAAATTATTTTTAATTTTTGTTTACTGAAGGACAAAAAATATTAAAAACTGAAAAGTTTTTTCATATAACAAAGACGGAACGCTCAAAAAAATTTACGCATACATGCGGATGTAGAAAATATTTCAAATATTTTTTAGTTTGTCAGCCCAAAAAATTGTACAGCTTCATACATGCCAAAATACCAGTTTCGCACCACTTAAAGTATATGCTTCTTCAATCAGCTTAATGAGACAAATCAAGCGCGCAAAGCATGTCTGTCCGTTCGTCCCTCAAAGAACCTACTTTAGACAAGTTCTTCGTTGCTTATCGGCTACCCAGTTCAGTAAATTCTATGACATTGTAAATTTTTTCAGCGATTTGGTAAATCACAAATAGCCAAATCGCTTGCGATTTCTGTGACATGCCTGTATACTCATTTTGATCTAATTACTAAAAATCGTAGAAATAATTTGCCAAAATCAAAGACAATGATTCATAGAATTCTATTGTCAAATAACGTTTCGGAAGATCGGTGGAAATGCTTTATAAAATTGCGCAGAAATTCGAGAAATTTCAAAAAACTTCTGCGCTCAAAAAAAATACCAGAAATAATCCCAAATAACCAAAAACAAAATATCAATTCCAATAATCTCAAGATTTCAAAATACCTAGTCTTAAAATCCCTTGACAGGAATATATTAGAGCAAGAGTACATTTTATTTAATACAAAATATATACAGAAACTGGGTATTAAGGAGCAGCAAAAGCTACTTGATGCCACAAAACTATTAGAAAACAACTATTTGCGACACCCGAGCAACAGCGGGTATTTAGGCAACATAATTTACGCAATGTCAAAGATAACAAAACAACAATAAATGTTTGTTAATCAATCCGATTACCACAGAATAATTTAATTTAAGTAAAATGAAAAATAAAATGGAAAAATAAATTTGTATGACTTAAATTATATTCTCGTTTTTATTTGTGCAAATGTTTTCTTGATCAGCATTAAAAGGAGAGTCGATCGTCTGTCTGCCGTATGGAACGGACTACCTTGGAGACTATAAGAGAGACCATATTATAAACTAAGACTCTCGTGAGAAGGCAAATGGTCACTTACAACATGTTTTTATCCAGGCCCATTTTAAGGGATACCCTCATATAAACCTATGACTTGGACTTTTTATACATAACATTTGGTACAGGGTATCTCATAGTCGTACATACTTGACTGCAGCATTCTATCATGTTATTTTTTCTATTTTTGATGATGATATTGTTTATTTTAAGACACAAAAAAAAAAAAAAAAAAAAAAAAATGCAAAAAGCGATTATAATTTACTTAAACAATTTAATGCGCTCAAATGGAAAATACTCTCAAGAAAAAACAGACAAAAAAACAAAGGAAAAAATAATAATAAATAAAAAACAACTTGTCGTAGCACTCGAAAAGACAAAAGCCTTCACAAAAGATAGCAAATTGCCTACAATATGTTGTTGTTTGAAACAGATTAGAGAGTATCATGTACCACAAAATCCAACCAAACGACAAATTTATACAGAGACAGAGCATTGAGCGGCGAAGGCGTTGAAGAAAATCCTATCAATTGATTATCAATCAACTTTTTTTTGTGTCACACGAAAACTGAGAAATTTTCAAAGAAGGAAACGAATGCTGAGGATAAAAAACGTATACAAGCGATTGAATAGAAAACGGAAAAACAAAAGAATCAAAAACTTTGCTTCAGATTTCTATTCATTTTGGATTATATTGTATAAAGAAAAGCATACTTCACTGCACGACATTGTGTATATTTTCTGACAGCTAATGGAATTAAAACTGCCAATTTTCAGATGACGAACGTAAATATTAAATGTAATTGAAACATTTTTGGATAACTTAAACAATACAGCTACCTGTACACTGAGGAATTTTATGTAGAGGGTTGATAATAAGCAATTGCAATTATAATTAGCCAAAGAAAGTTATATAATAATATATTTAACGAATAATAAAAGTTATTTAAAATTAAAATTTATCAATAAGCTTCTGCTGACGCCTTTAAATATGCTACAATTAAAGACATTTCTTAAAACAATGTCTAAGAAGCAAAGAGCAAACAATCAAACGATGCGCGAAAACCAGCTGCAAACGACTTACTTAAGTTTATACACACACATGGAAACATAATAATAAAAAAAAAAAAAAAAAAAGTAGACTTTTAGGCATCATGCGGCACATTTGCGTTGCAATGAGCGTCAAAAGCGTTGCCAGATGTTTGCTATCAAAACTGCTTCAAGCAGGTTGGTTTCAAACGAATGAAAAAAAGATGTTGCATATTGAATGGAATATTTAACATAGTAGTACACGAGGGTAAGCCAAAGAAATACAGCATTCTGAGTAAAGTAATATCAACTTTTAGATTTCGAATATGAGAATTCGTTAAATTTATACATCCCTCTTTTTCCCGACTGATACTCAAACATTTTTAATATATATGGCAATGTATATTATTCAAAACCTTATGGGTTCAGTATTAAATCATGGGTTCCATTGAATTAAACGTTTTTCTTGCTTCAAATATAAAAAATATTTAATCCTTGAAAATCTATTTTGTTTGATTTCAAATATCTTCTAAAATTCAATGAAATTATGTATATAATTCACAATAAGTTTAAACTATATTTATAGAGCTAAAAAAATCGGGTGTTAACTTTATTTATTTATTTATTTAAATAATGTTTCAACTTATTGTGAATTATATTTATTGTTTCATAAAATTTTGGAGAGTTGAACAAGAGATTTATGTGGGACAACCCTGTTTATAAATCTTTACTCAAATCATAAAATCATCTATTTTTAAGTTCAGGAGAGCTGAATATGTTTTTGTTAGAAGAACATTCTCTGTAATAGCAAATTAAATTAAGAAAAAAACCATAACTTTGGCTGAACTAAAGCTTAAATACCCTTCACAAGAATAGCTTATCGATTGCGTACAAGGAATTCTAATAGTTCTTGAGATTTTAGTAGTAACCGAACGTCCAAAAATACCGTTTTTTTCAATATTTAAAAAACGATTTTTAAGAAATAATGTTGGAATCTATACATTCCAAAATTCATGGAAATAGGTCAATGAAAAAGAACCACATTCTTGAAGCGTTAACATTGCTTAAGATACCAAGCAGAATTTAAGCAAAATCTTAATAAATAAAATCCAAAATATATATTTATAGCAGATCAGAAGACCTTAGTATTACCCTCGAACATATGCAAATATGAAATGTTATATTTAGATGTCAGTCAGTGTGTATTTCTGGATGAGTTTGAATGCCTGTAAATGCTTTTGGCAATATTTACAAAAATTTTACTTGAAAACCGTTTACACCGTTTTAAAGGGAAATACAAATTCGAAAATGTGGGGAGAAAAAGTTATTGCTCAGCATTCAAATTGACTTTTCTTTGCTTACTCGTTTTTCCTGATTGTTTGTTTGCTTGTTGTTTGGCTTACTTACTTCCTTTCACAGCTGAGCTTAACTTTTCTTTTTTTCAGTTTTTTCCCGAAGCTTTATGTTTATTTCATTTTATTTGTGCACCTCACATTCTTATACTATATGTATGTATGTGTGTATTGTGCTTCTTATTGTTATTGCTTTTGTTGTTGTTGTTATTATTGTTGGGTGTTTATAGCAATTTCGTTATGTATATCATTTTTAGTCCTTTATTCAGTTTGGCACTTTGCCTGAGTTTTATTCTCCTTTTTTTTTCTTATTTATTTTATTTTTTCCGGCAGCCACAAAACAATGAAAATTGCTTTCTTACACTTTTCTTCTTTTATGATTTTTTGGTATTTTGTGGCTTTTTTTTTTGTTGTTCATATAAAGCAGTTTTTCATTTTCGTTGAAACTTTTTCCCTAGCATGATTTGCTTATGATTTTACAATTTCTCAGGAAAAATTATGTTGCGCATAATCACATAAAATATCAAATGTAAACATTGGCAAAAGCAAAGATGCAAAAACAAAAAAAAAAAAAAAACAAATTTTATAAACGTACGAAAAAAACGTACAAGTCCTTTTATCCTGACAGCCTAACGCTACACCATTCCCCTTACGCCGCATTCACTCTTTATGAATGTCTTTTATGAAAATTGCGTACACCTTTGCCAAAAACCTAACGAAACCGCAATGACTTTTGCTTTTAAGCTTGTTTCAGATTTAATTTCGCGCCACAATTTAATGTTTTAAGCGCTTTAAATATCCTTTTTTGTTTTGTATTACCTGTATTTAAATTTTTTTTAAATTATTTTCTGCTTCAAATTTTAGTTTCTTCCAAATAGTTTTTATTTTTATTTTTTATTGAAAATGTATGTCACACTTTTTGATGAAATTTGAAAATAGGCCACTTTTAGCTATATTTGTGTATGCAAGTATTTGACTTGATTTTTTTTTTTTTATTAAATTTTAGTTAAATATTTTATTTTTTATTTAAATAATTTCTGTTTTTTTTATTTCTTTTTCACTTTTAAATTAAATTTACAACACAAACATTTGCAACGTATCTTGTTGTTGTTTTTGTTGCAATAATAAACTTTGATCAGTTGATTATTTGAGAGATACAGTTACTCTTAGCAGTGCACTGTTTGGATTTGCTTTGCATTCATGCAATTGTTTTGCCTCTTCTTCACTTTTCAGTACACTTTGCGTTTAAAACCGCTTCGCGCGCTAAACATGTCAACTATGCCGAACGGTCCACTTTCAACTAACCTAACGGTTTTTGCGCAACAAACGCCGCCGCCGCCGATTGTCCAATTCGATTGTATTCGTTTCCTTTTTTACTTCGTTTGCCAGCTTCGTGTGTGCTCGTTCTTGTTTACTATCGTTTTTCGTTTCGTTTTGCAGCGAATCGTATAGCAAGTCGAGTATAAGTGCGCTCAAATGCGCTCTCCTTTTTGAAAATTGAGAGAGCGTGAAAGTGAATATTTAAGTTGTATAAGAATTTTATTCAACATATTTTTGCCAATTGGACTTCGTTTTACGGCGAATTTTAACATATTTTTTTTTATAATGGAGCGTAATAAAAATATTTGAATTTGTCTGTTTTTGGGAATGGATTTTGAGTAGTTTTGAGAAATATTAAATATGTTATTTATAACGATTAAAAAAACTGTACATAATAATTTATTGTAAGCAAAAAATATTTTTTTAATCCTTAATCAAAAATCATTTGAAATATTAATTATTTTCAATTAAGTCTTTGGACCTAGCCCAATGTTTGTTATTTTAAGGAAGCGTTTAATGTGGTCTTTCAATTCAAAAATAAGAAAGCATGCTGCAGTTAAGTTGGCTCCAAGCAGCAAGGCCTTTCTTTGTAAATTTTTAATTTTATTTATTTTTAATACTATAAATAAAACTATGATTTAATCATTTTTCATACTTTTTTGGAACTATTCTTATATTAGTTTGCGAATATCAACTTCTGAGCCATATAAGCATAATCTGTAAAACAAACCTTACTTTTCCGTTCACATTCCAAGGAGCACATGGTCTTTGGCAGGGTTTCAACCATCGATTTTTGAAAGTTCGCTCTGAACCGAACAAGATACCCTTTAACCAATCCTAGTGTATCTTAAGTTAAGTCTTATATTAGTACCATACTTTTTTGTGTTGCATTTTCAAACAAAAACTCAAAAAAGGGATAAATATTAAAATATTTCATTAGGACCATCATAGGAATAATTAGTACTAAATTTAAATGCTTAAATTAGAATAAGAACGTTTTTATGCAAAACCCAAAAATTTGGGGTACAATTGTGTGGGGCTACCCCTTTAAATGTTAAAAGACCACTTGACAGTTAAGGAGTTTCAAATATGGCGGCCCTCTAGTCTCCTATAGTCTCCGAGATAAATAATAATATTTAATAATACATTTTAAACTTTAATAGGTTCTATGATGCCTCCTTCTGCCTGCTACATTGCCCAAAGCTATATAAACCCTACCCTTGGCTGGTAAAATAATCCAAGCCAAAAGGTAGGAAACATAAAAGATTTCATTATACAAAAATTCAAAAAATTATGATAGGTTTGGTTGAGTGATAATCCTTTAAGATGTGATGATCTTTAGTTCATTATATTTTATTTTAGTTATCTCTCAAAGGTTCTGGCGAATTGAAGTTTCCTACTGTCTCGAATGTTGAAGCGTTCATACAGTATTCAGATAGCAGAACGGCTTTACAAATTGAATAACTGATCAACGGACAGACAGAAATGGGTATACCAACACGACACACTCTTTACAACTTTTTAAAAATGATCGAAAACTTCTTGAAGCAATTATTTTCAAATTTTAAAAATAACAAAATGCAGCACTTTTCTCCTTCTCTATCCCTCTCTCTTTCGCACCCCTCTATTTCTATTTTCTAAAACTCTCTTCTCATATACCTTTTTTTATTAATTCAATAAAAACTACCCCTTAAAAATTTCAAATTCGCCGCGATTTAGCAATTCCGAGTGGGGAAGTTGCATAAAAAGTGCCGGCAATTTTAAAGAAACATGTTGCTGCAACATGCGGTCTGCAACATTCGGAATACTATCTTAAAAAGGCATTTTTACAAACCAAAGCGAAAATATTTTAATACACAAAAATGCCATTCGCACTTTACTAGCGAATGTGAATGCATGCATGCATGTTGGCGAAATAAATAAAAATTTATTGTATCATTTTTTATATATTTTTACATCTCGATAAGACTTAATTTCCGCTTGATTCACTTCACATTTCCTTTCGAAATTTCTGATATATTTGTAATTTATCAAAATTAAAACAACAACAGACAAACCGCAAAAACTAATTTGTTATTGCTTAAGCCTTAAACAAACCCAAACTAAACAACAAAAACAACAACAACAAGAACGAATGTAAACAAATGAATGAGACTGAAAGAGCCCATTAAAGATTTTATCCGAGAATAAGTTGTAAGTAATTCAACCCTTGTTGTTCATAATTAAAAATAACAAGCATGAAGCGCAACTGCCTTTTTTGTTAGCTAAATGCAATATCAGGTAAGGTAAAGTCGCTTTTACAGTTTATGACTCTGTTCGGTTCGGTTCGGTCAGATAGATCTATCAGAATATTTATGTATTTCAGCTATACACTTCAGTGAGCGTAGAACACAAAAAAGGCTGTCTCGACAAAAAATAAAAATAAAAAGAAAATATGGAATATTATAAAAAAAAAAAACATTCTACTGATTATATTCTTGGATGCGATGATGATTTTTGTGGTGATGAGTGAGCAACTAAGCAGGCATGAGGAAACCAAAAAGTCCATAAGTCAGGATTAAGCGGCATACGCTTAGATGAACGGACATACGCTGGAAGGTGAAATAACAGCAAAAATGTGTAAACAGCAAACGTCATAAAATTAATTTGAATATTTTCAGCGTTGGCCGACAACGCTGTTCTAACTTTCAAGCGAGTAACTTACCAAAAAAAAAAAACAAAAACAGAAAACATGGCGTTTTCGCCAACAAGAAGAACAAGAAGACCACGTCAACAGTTATAAAATGTCAAAAAATATAAAGACTTAATCCCCAACACAGAGAACAGACAAAACGAACTTTGCCTGAACTATAGAAAACTCGATGCCGCATTTAAACAATAACAAGCAAGGTGCACCCGGTGTTCACTATGAGAAAATGCCGTAAAGAGTGGGCAATATTTTTGAGAGTTTATGCCGTCATCACAATTTATCGGGCATACAGCGAAATATGTTGGAAAATGTAAATATGTTGTTTTTGTTGTTGTTGTTGTTGTTGTCAGCGAGGTCAGAAAAATGAAAAATTATGCGTCAGCAAAATTTTATATAAAAAAAAAAAATGTAAATTAAAATTAAAAAAAAAGGACATAAAATGGACGACGACCGAGTACATTGGTAAGGAAATAAATGAATGAAAAAAAAAAATGTAAATTATTTTGAAACAACAAAATATTTTTGTAATTTCACGCTGCATGCTTTTTTAATAAACAAAAATCTTTAAAATAATTTCTTCAAAAGAAAAAATGTAAATTTTTGCAACATAGACACAAAATAAAATTGATTAAAAAAACATTTTAAAAAAAAATATATAATTAACTTTTTTTAGTAAAATTTTTTTATTTCTTTGTGCATGGAAAATTGCAATTAATTTGTTTATTTAAAATAATTGTCAACCAATTTGCATGTTTTCACAAAAAAAAAAAGTTCAACAACGCGACGAGACGTGGCTTTTTAAATGTTTACGCAGTTGATAACTATAATTATTAAAAAAATTATTTTTTTGGTATAATTTTTTAATATTTGCAGAATGCTAAGATACAGTTTACGAATAAAATATTATTTTTGTTGTGTTATCAGATATAGGGTGGCCTTCGACCATTAAAGAAGAAATGTTACTCGAAAATATTCGTCACTTAAAACTTCGAATAGCTTTTTCAATGGTGTAGATTAAGGTATTCAAAATGGTCGTGCAAAAAATTAACGTTGCACCCGAAGTCAAAGTGAACGCCCCTTGCAAAAGTAAACTTGTGCAACTGTGTGCAACTTTCTGTAATCAGCTGTTCATGATGTTGCTCTTTTTATTTTATTTTCAATGTTTATATAAAAAATGCGACGAGAAATCATTTATAAAAAATTATTAAGCTCTAAAAAATTAATCTGTTCTCGAAATAAAATCTTTTTTATGAGAATATTTTTTATTTTTATTGGTTTTTTTTTTTTTCGACTGCTGCGTTGCCAATCAAATTGCTGTAACTCGGGCTTTCATATTTATTTTGGTCTCCGATGCAAAGAAACTTTTTAATCAGAGGCATGGGTAGTGAAAACTAGATTAATATTTTTGTTGTTGGTTTTGCAAAATTTGCATTGCATTTTACTACGTTAGTAGACTTGCAAGACCATTCTTGATTACTCTTGATGTATTTCACTAAGGCAAAAATGGGTAGCAGTTCAACATTTTAGTTTCTTTAGTGAAGATGGGCGATTTGTGTTTACGGAACTGTACCTAACAGTAAGCGTGGAAGTTTTGACATAAAAAGATCCTAGAATCAAGTCTAAAGAAGTGCTTCAATTTCGAATTTCAACTTAATATCTGCACAACTGAGCGTTTCATTTAATGCGTTTCAAACTCTACGACAAGGGTTTAGAAATGACGAATATTTTTTACCGCCCATTGTCCACCAAAATCATTGGTTTATGCGAGCAAAATTTAGAAACTGTAGAGAACTGGAAAGAATGCATTGTAAGAAATTTTGACAAAATACTGCTCCAAAATAATCTAATTGGAATCAATAAAAGAGGGACCCCAGAATCGTGTTCAGCGCACCATAATACATCGGAAACCTAAGTAGATCTTCGGTAGAACCGATGCCCAAATAACCGGCACACGAACCATTAATTGGTTCATGTACGATCAGTGACTTGCTATGTATTATATTCCGCAAATGGGTGGGGCCGGAAAACTCAAGTTGTGGCTTAAATAAGAAGCATATATGAAAAATAAAAATGCATATTTTCATACAAAAGTTAAAAATGGGCGGCAGTTTTGTAAATGGGTGAGAAAATCGCATTGCTACAGACAGACGGACGGACGGACAGAAGGACTAAATCGATTTGAAAAGTATATTAAAAATATTGATTTCTCTCGTTTTGAAAAGCAACAAATCGATTTTTTTTTTTGCGATTATTAAAACTATTTTAAAATATTTTTTCTTTTTAGTGAAACATTCATGTTTTTAACTTTTATGACAAAATAGTATTCTAGAGAATCGCACAAATTGAAAGCCATTTTGTATTTGCATCATTCTGCCAGACAAACTGTTACGTAATAAATAAATGGAACGTCATTAAAAATGAATATGTCATTTGTTGTAAATGGTCCCGTATGTGTATACGTTTGTATGAAGAATCTTAGTTATCGTTCTTCACTTTTTATTTTCTATTTTTCAAAAGCTTCAAGGTGCACTTCAACATTTAATCAGCTTTAGATTGCAGCCAATATGTTTCATTATAGTTGACTAAAACTTCTGGCAAATAAAAATTCAGAAAATAGAAACATTTAAGTCAAAGCATATTATTAAAGCAACTTTAAATCAAACGCAAAAACCAAAGCAGCAAACACGTGCGGAACACCCATCCAAATGGACACATTTAAAATCATGCAGCGGTAGCAGCGGCAGCAGCAAAGAGAGAGCTGCAGACGAATGTCATTGAAAATCGAATTAAAAACGAATGGACGTGAACAGGACGAGAATCAGGACGACGAGAATCTGTTGACGACACAAACGTTGCCCAAGCAATCAATGTAGAAGCATAAGCACGGATGAGGATGACGATGAGAATGACGATGAGAAGGGAGATATTCGACTGGACAAAATAGCGCCAATGGCATTTAAATCGCATAAATACCACAAATCATGCTTTACGTTGATGACTTTGCAACTTGTTGTTGCCACTGTTGTCCCCCTTTTGCCGCTTCTGCTGCTGCTGCCACCGTAGTTGCAGTTGATATTGAGACACACACACACCCGAGGAGCTCAAGGCAAAAGCCAGTCAACCCTCGAGGGCGGATATAAACATAAGCCGACAATACCGAATGAAAAAGGGCGACGGTGGTACTAAACTAGCGAGTGAAAGTAACATTTCTCTTTATACGCGTGCGTGTGTGTATATATGTGTGTGTATGTAGGAGTATATACATATGTTTGCATGCGACAGACACCAGCTGTGCAAAGTGCAATGGTACAAATTGTAGAGGGAGTCTGTGATACCATCTCGTTCTCGTACATTTATCTGTGTTGTCTATGTGCAACACTTAATTGGATTAGTTGCGTCATCGTCATCGCAGCACATGCAACATAGAAATAGAAGCAGCAGCAATGGCTGTGGCAGTGGCAACACAGAACAAAACAGAACAGAAAGCAGCCAAAATAAACAAAATTTCATCAAATCGCATTTGTTGCGCTTGCATGATTTGGCGGAAAAGCTCTCCGCTCTCTCTCTCTTCTCAAAACAAGAAAAGAACGCTGAAGTCGAGTATGCTCGACTACAAGATACCCTGTACCCAACTATATGTACTCTTTTGCTAGGTTCTTTTGATACCTACACTTGAATTGGTTTTATAGAAAACTTAAAAAATCGGGGATATCTTTGTTGGGTCTATATGTACCTTAATTAGAGGGTTTTTCCTTGGTTTTTAGAAAACTTAAAAAATGGTTTAGGTTTAACCCAAAATTTTGTTGGCCTACCCATATTGGTCTATTTCATTGGGACTATCATAGACATAATTTATACCAAATTCAAATTTATCTAGAAAAAAAAGCAAATGACGTTTTTTTTGTAAAAACCCAATATTTTGGGGTAAATTGTATGGGGGCTATACCTGGATCTTGTTGGTCCCAACCATATTGATATTTTATTGGGACTATCATAGACATAATTTTTACTTAATTTGAACTTCCTTAAAAATGCAAAACCTAATTGGGGTCTTTTTTACTTGGCAAAAACCTTAAAATTTCTTTTGGGTTATAGTCTCCGAAATAATCGTTTTCATACGGCAGACAGCATGACAGACGGACAAACGGACAGACGGACAGACGGACGGACGGACGGACGGACAGACAGACAAAGCTATTCGACCCCTTCCAATGCTATGACTTATGCGCACGCCCCTTCTGTCTGTTACATGCATCCGCACAATCCACATACCCTTTACCCTTTGGGGAAGGGGGTAAAATTGTTTAGTCGACAAATAAATATTGCATAGTTTATGGCGACGAAGCTGTTTTTCATTATTTAATTGCACGCTGATTTATTACGCTATGCAGTATTTCAGTTTAATTAAGGAAAATTGGGGGGGCACCATTAAATTTTAAACTATACATATTTTTTTTTTATTGATAAATAAAAATATTTCATAAATTTAATTGTAAAAATAATTTATACAATACATATACATGATATGTAAATAGGTGAAAAGCAAATGTTCTCTTGTAATTTTTAATAATAAATAAATTAAAAAAACTAGCAGATAACCGACAGGTGCAACTGCAGGTCTATTCAGTGGCAATTTTGTATCTTTTTTTTTTTTTTTGTATTGCAGTGTTAACAAAATATGTTGTGGCTGGTATGAAAACACAAAAAAAGATCTCTAAAATTCATTTATTTTGATTGCAGCAATACCACAATATGTTGGGGCTACTATATAAATTAAGAAAAAAGATTTGTAGAAGAAATTCGCAAGTCGACGTCATGAATGAACCAAATGTACCTTATGCATTGTTTTAGTGGTCTATAACTATACTTGCATTATTGTCTTTCAAATGAAAGCCGATTGGGGCTCATCGATTGAACGGTTTCAACGACCATAGCGGACATAGAAACATTTTTATAGATTTATTACAAAACTGCTAAAAATAAATATTTTTTTGTGCTTTTAACAGCTATTAACAGCAAAAAGACTGTCTATAACATTGTTATTTTTCAAATAAACATTATAACCTTGAAAAGATAAAAAAATTCACCAAAGAAATATTTGGTTTATAGTTTAAACATATCTGAATTTTAAAGCAAACCGTTTCTCCATAAAAAATACAAAGAAAACTTTAAAGCTCCTGCGGCACCATTGAATAATAATCGACAAAAAAAGAATAATAAGGTTATTTTTTTCAAGTATCCTAAAGTTTTATGGTGTGAGCCCATTTAAAATTCAACTAGATTATTTGTTGCACTTCTATTTGAAATAAAAAAATAAAAAAACAGAAAAGCTGCTGCATCCATTTGTGCAATGTGTTTTTCATCAGTCTGGTAGCTGTGGCCCATTAGTTTAAGCCAAGCGTTGAGCACTATAAAAGCGGATTAAGTATTTTATTCCGCTTGGGGATTCGATTTACTTGAATTTGCGGCTTTTAAAAGTTGCAAAACGTCACAGGACGTAACAGTACATTTAAATGCACAAACAAAATGGAGAGAAACAGACACATTCGACAGACATCGTAAAGTATCCAAAATGAAAACTGCAACCAATTCGAAAAACAGCCTCACACGCACACAATCAATTTTCAGCTGATAATAGTGTTGATGATGGAGGCATTACATACGCATCGCTGAAGCAATCGACGCTGGCGACAACGCTGAAGTAACGCAATACCGCAGAATGCGAGTAAATACGCAAGGACAATGCAGGCTCTTTAATGCTGTTGTTTTTTGTTGTTTGTTTATTTGTTTATTTGTTTTCATTGCACTTCACTGCTTTTTGCAATGCAAACAACCTCTTTTTTTTGTTTTTTATCACACCACATTTATTCATGGGCGTAGCCAGGAAAAATTAGAGGGTTACAGGAAATCAATGAAAAAAAACTGATTCTTCTCAATAATACTTTGAACGAGTTCAAGATCGGACCGATAAATTTTTAAGAACATTTTATTATTTTTAAGTATCCTGTACCAGACGGGAATAGGAGCTTTGAGGCAAGTACGAAGGCTTGATGGACCTTATAAAAAAAAGCAAATTGAAAGCACGGAGCCGATATACATAGCTTGTGTCTAATTTCTCTGTTGAAACCGATTATCTTGTTACTCTATAAGAGAAAGCCGGCTTCATATAGAGACTTCTTCTTAGAAATGTTTTTTCTAGCCCCGTTTTTGGTGCAAATTAGTGTAAAAATCTTTATGCCTCTTTTCAGTTGCCCCCATGGTCACCAGACTACGCCCATGCATTTATTTATTTGCATTTATTTCAAATAAAAAATAAACAAGGAAAAGTATAAAAAAACTCATTGAAAGATATAAATTCTTTTCTTTACAGCTGGGCGACCATGAAAATTAGTTAAATTTTCGTACGATGACGTTTACCATTTGTCATGGCTTTTGGTATTGTTGTTTGCATAATACACACACACACACACACACACACACGCAAACATAGAAAGTTGCCACAAGTTGCATATGCACCAGTGACACGCCTATTTTTTTTTCCTTTATGTAATTTTACATTGCATTGCATCGAACGCTTAATCCGCTTATTGTGTTAATAGTTTTGCTTGTATCTTTTCATCCCTGACTTTTTCAGTCATTGTAAATATAGCAACCACCGTTTTTTCCAACCAACAACAACAATAAATATCATCAATATCTTTTCAATATGACACTTCGTACGCATTCATTTGCTCTCGCCTCACCTCGCCTTGGTGTGGAAGGAACAAGGTGTTAAAAGGCAATAATTTATATTCTTAGATCTCTTCCATGCCTATTGCATGTAGCATTTATGAATTATCCTGCGAGGTGCGTTGCTATTCTGTGTGTGTTTATTTGCTTTTTCATTGTCCTTTCCGTTTATTATTGCTGTTGTTGTAATTGCTTATTTTGGGTTTTTCTTTTTTTTTTTTTTTTAAGTGATATGAAAGGACAGGAAAAATGAGTTTTTTATGTGTAATTTAATTTATCTGTTTACGCTCTTTGTGGGATTAGCCGATTATTTATTTAGTGGTTGCGAATTATATATATATTTGCTGTGGTTTTATGGTTTAAGGTATTTGTTGTACTGTATTGTATGTGAAAGCTAACAATGAAATGGGTCCAGTGTAATGCATTTATTTCGACAATATTTTATTTTATCAATTATTCTTGAGGTTATTTGTGGCTCAGCAAAGAGACGAGAAGAAAACTTCAATTTTATTTATCGTTGCCGCACAAATAATTCATTCAAAATGACGCTGTTAGCTAAAAAAGGCCTTAAAATTTAAAATTAAAATTTTTGTTGGAAATGCATCTTTTATTTGATTTATTGTTCCCATTTTGAAGGTAACTCCAACTCCAAAATATTTTTATCTGAAGTCAGAAACAAGTGGTAGTCATTTGGTGACAGGTTTTAAGAATTGGGATAAAAACATCATAACGATCTACGAAAGTTACTATCAATGCTTGTGGCCGGGTGTCCTGAAAATAAACAATTTTTCAAAAAATCACGCTCTGGGTTCTCCTAGATCTAATACGCTATAACTTTCACATTTTTCAAATTGGGAATCTTAGCGTTTTTTGCAACAAAATAACCTTAATTAAATTTAAAAATAATTTATTTTAATTTTTATCTACCCAAAATAGAATTGAATTTTTATTCAATTCGATACTCACAAGAAGCACATTGTCTTGTAGAAGAAGTAATTACCTTTCAAAAGATGGTCAGGTCTGGCTGTTTGGACTATCCATTCTCTAGATGTATAGCAATAACGGAAAAGTCATAAAACAAGGCATTTTTGAGGATATCTTCAGAAAGATCCCTTAAGGAAAAATTGTGAATGGGAATAAATTTATGAGTACCCAGAACCTTTGACAAACTCAAAATTTGTAAACTAGTGTTACGTTCCACTTCCATCAAACGCACTGGTGATATTTACATCTCTTGTCATCTTCCGTTTTAGAAATACGTCGATTTTATAGCAATTTAGCCGTAAAAATTCTTATGGGGTCTTTTGCGTTAACTCGTTTGGCAAAGATACGATATTGGGAGATACAGATAACATAATTCATCTGTTGAAAAAATAATGGTGTCTTTTGATTATCTTTTTTTTTATTACACCCAATATTAAGTTTATAATAAATACTGTATACTGCTTATGATTCGTTATTAAAAGTGGCCGGAGAAAAGATTATTTAAGGGTTTGAAAAATACTTTTATATTATAAATTTCTTTTTATTTTTAATTTATTTTAAATACTCCACCGTAATCAGTTTTTAAATGCCACCATTCGCATAGAAACATTTGTAAACGAGACATAAATTAAAAATTAAGTCTTACAACAATCCGAAACCGATTTAACTTTATAAAAATGTTTTCTTTCGGTGTTTTCGGCATTTTGAAAAATTTCATAGCCAAAAGATCAAAGCATTCAAAAAAGGAAAACAAAACAGAAAAATGCCAAAAGGACAAAAAAAAAAAAAAAAAAAAAAACAACAATAAGGATAATGGAAAAGCGTAATCGCGAAAAATTTGCCTTGTACTTTGAAAAGTGATAAATGATTGTCATAAATAAAAGCACCAAAAACAAAAAAAAAAAAAAAAAAAAGGCGAACCGAAATGAAACAAAAAGCCAAAATGCGTTAAAGCCAAAGCCAAGGCAACGGCCATATCGATGCCTACGCTACGGTCATATCGAAGCCGAAGGATATTGATGTTTAAGACTTTTTATCGCAGAGGTGGAAAAAAATCGACTCAAAATCCTTAAAAAAAAAAAAAAAAAAAATGAAGGCCAAAAATTTTTGCAAAACGCAGATCATTAATCACAAATCAGAGAGTTTCTGAACAAAGGCGAATCCAATACGGTTTGCAGCGGAGAAACAGTGAAAAATTCAAATCAAAATGAATTGCATAGACTACGATTTGGATTTGTGTTTCCTTTAAAAAAATAAGGAAAAAAAAAGAGTTTCAAGAAAAGAGTATTTCGTAAAGTCAACGCAAATGATTAAAGTTTTAATTGCGCGCAACAATGAAATGCACAAACTAAAAAAAAGAGAGAAACTATAATATACATAAATGATAAGAAAAATTTACTTATTCTTAACTTCTTCTGTGTAGCCTGGCCGCCACCTGCTATTATTGCCCATAACCAGAACATTTACGCACACCCACTCACTACAGTGTCCTTACGCTTGGGCATGTGATATATCAGCATTAAGCATTCGTTGAATCCTTGGTCATTTTTGGTCTTTATATGGCATTTTATTTTCGCATTCAAACTATTATTTTAATGCAGACACAGGAAGAGAAGCATAAAGAGAGGTCGAAGGACATCATCGTCATCATCGTCATCATTGTAAGCGACAAACACATTTACAACGTGCAAATGCAATCATTTTACGATTTATATATATGACAGCACAAATATTTAAGTCTGAGCTCAGCAGAACAACGCAGAGTGCAGTGGGAGAATGAATGAACAGAAAACCAAGTCAAGAACTACGAAACACCAAAAATATATGCTACACCACACTTTTTCATTTATTTCTTCATTCATTGCCATTTTTTTTTTCGTTGTTTTTTCACTCGATTCGTATTCATATTCAAGCAAAACACAGCAACAACGATGAAGTCGAGGACAAAAACCAACAACAACAACAAAACGGACGACACACGCACAAAATTAAATGGAGAACTCGATGACAAGGACATTGTACGCATTATGTTACGCACTCTTACGACTCAGAGGTGAGCAGGGAGAAGATAAAGGTTTTGATGTGCCAATGAATGCTTCTTTCCAGGGAGGGGAGTTGTGTTAGGGTAGGAGTGGAGTTTTTTTTTGTTGACTTCGATGTTTGTTATTTGCGTTATACAATATTACAGACTGAATCACAACATATACACATACGCGTACATATGCATTTGGTATACCACCTCTGCTGGTAGAAACAGTCTCATATATTGTACAATACAAACATATGACTCACAGGAAAACATCATCTTCTTAATCTTAATTGCGGCACATTAGCAATAAACCAAACGAAACCAAACAATATATCATAAATAATAAAATATCCTCACCGGCCTCAGTACCGCCCAAATGCCCCATATGCTTAAAAAAAAAAAGACCCCCACTAGGGCTAGAAAATTTTTCAATTCATATCTTAGTGCTCCCTACAGTGGTAAAAAAAAAAATTGGTCAAAAAATCAATGTTGCACCAAGGGCTCCCGATCCAAAATTCCTAAATTCCTTATTTACAGTATTTTTGAACAATCTTTCAAATGTGCCTAAAATCAAGTCTCTAGGCCGCTCCGTTACCGAATTGAAAAAATTTGAGGTGCCCCAACGGGGGATTTTGATAACCACCAACATCCCCAAAAATATTATTTACCGACTTCAAAAAAACGACCAAAACACAAAAACGACGACACACGCACAAAATTTCAAGTCTATATGTATTTTCATTCCAAAAGATGAATCTGGTCAGATCCTCCACCGATCCCCAGGCCGTTTTAAAACGAATACGACTAAAATATTATTCAACTACCTTTTAAGTGAGTTTTATGTTAAGTCCTTAGGTCTTAATATACCAGAGTTATGGCTTTTCCGGTTTCAAGGCCCCCATTTATTTTTCAAAGTCCCTTCTTAGTCATAAGTTTCATTATAAAACTAATCTACAGTAAAAATAGTAGCTTCCTATATGCAGCCGTTTGGGCTGTAGTCCTTTATCAGCTGTGTCAGTCAATCAGGTGAGTCTGGTAAAAGAGATTTATATATATACTATTATATTATCTATATACTATTAGTATTATCAAATATTTTCAAATATATTTGTGACACCAACTAGCTTTTCCCTGCGCTTACTTTTTCCATTCCATCATACTTTTTCCGCTCCTTTTTTACTGTTAATTGATTTAACTTCAACAAATTTTGAAGTTCAACTGAAAATAAAAATTTGCTAGTGTCGTAATATTTTTCTGTTGAGGGTTTTTAGGACTAGGTTTTTTGATATCTTGAGATTTTACGACAGGATTTTTTTTTGGGTTATCTGGGTTTATTTCTAGGACTTTTAGCACGAAGATTTTTTTTTGAAATTTTTAATTTTCAGCTCAATTTCAATAATTTTTCCATTCATCCGGAGAGGTTTAATAATTTAGTTTTCTTTGGATTCTGGTGTGTTGTGATGGCTTCATATTTTATTCATATTTACGAAACGGACTTATCCACGTCCAAAAATAAATGTCAGCTTCATCTCATCTTATTTTCATTCACCAATAATCTAATTATAACATGGGCTATTCTGGCGTGATAATCTCATTTGTACGACCAAAAAGTATTTTAGTCTTATAATCATTAAACGCACTGTACCCTACATATGTATTGTAAGTGTACTTTCTCGTTTGTTGTTGGTACCGGCTGCTAAAATGTGTCAAATTATCCAATTCTCGAGCACTTTTCTAACATTTTATTTGCTGAAATATTAATATTGCTTTATTGCAAATAGTCAGCACCGGAAAACGGAAATGACACACATATGCACACATACACACAGATACACATAAACACACACACATAGAAACAAACGCACACGTGCTTCCCAAGACTCCCTCCGACTCATATCAATGCATTTTTGCATAAGTTATGCTGCACTATTCCATGAATGGTACGCATTTCGATTAACTATTGATCTTTTGGCATTATGTCGCAATTAATTTGTTTAATATTTAACTCGAAACTTAACGCAGGGAATAAATAGCCCATTAGGACCACATAGAAGACAGAGACGAAATATTTAAGTCATAAATGCTATTAATATCATTTAGGCATTTTCCTTTTGCGTAAGCCTGCTATTTTCACTTTCATTTTGCTTTTCCATTTTCACTTTCCATATGTGGTCATATTTATTTGTCAATAAATTTGCACATATTTGCCATTATTGGTTTTTAGGTGGTTGAAATGTGTTTAGTTTGCCACGATTGAAAGCCGATTTGCTTTCTTTGTTTATAAATTATCGCATTACATAAGAGATTTTTGCAAAATATTGAAATATGTAATTTTGTTTGACATTGGAGCGAAAGTTAAATTGTATTTTGTTGCTTGAACTCTTATTCAGTTATTTATCTTGTTTATTAAAATGCAAAATACGCAAACTACGAACAGCAACAGCGCATGAAAATATCCAGACAAAATTCTATTTTAAGAATTTTATGCTCAGCAGGAATTTTCAAGCATGTTTTTTATGTCAGCATTTTTTAATTTTTTTTTATTTTATGTTGCATTCGTGTAGAAAACGGAAATACGTTTGTAAAGATCACTGCAGGACATTGTCAGTATATGCAAAGCTAATCCCCATAAGCCTTAACCATGTTTTTCATGTCTGACCACTTGGAGAGTGGTCGTTTTTTTTTTTTTATGCGCAATTGTATTTATTTTTTTTTTAAATTTATGCAATTCACGTTTCAAATGTTGAATGACAACTACAAGAATAAATAAAGAATGAAAGAAAGAACGTTAAAAATATACTCAAATTTGAAATAAACTAAATGAGTGCTTGACGACATTTCTACACAAAAAACAATTTATATTTTTATGTGATATCATTTTTCTGAAGATTTAATAGGATTTCTGCTATAGAAAATTTTAAATAAAATATTAAAAAAAAAAAAAACAAAAAAAGTATGTCGGTCTAACACTAAACCTCAGCTCCAATATTAAAAAATCCCAGAAATATGTAAAAAATAATTTTGTAACATATTTCATTTGTATTAAATTTGAGGCAAATCTGTAGGTGATATAGGATTTTAAAAACAGTGGGCATATGGGTGGGCGTGGTAAAAAAAAAGTGAATTATTTATTTCAGGATCCCAGTTACACTCTGTGAAAATTTAAGGAAGATCGGTGTTTAAAAATGTGGGTATATGGGTGGGCGCGTTCAAAAAAATAATATTATATTATTTTTCCCAGGATCCACTGTGAAAGTTTTAGGAAGATCGGTCCAGAAATTTGAGCTTCTATAAGCACAAACTTACATATAAACATACATTCGTTTTTATATAAATTCATTGATAGAAGAAGAAGAAGAATTCAGGAGATTTATATATATAAATATATAATAAAGATATGAAGTAAATGTTTTCTAGATTAGTTCGAAAAGACGAGCTATGTTCGTCTGTCTGCCTTGAGTTTCTTATTTCATTCGCATAATTTTAACAAATTTCAAACTGAAATTAGAAACTTTCCATATAAATCTAAGCATTATCTCCAAATATGGGTTGTATCAAACCATTCATCGCTATTCACCGCTATCAACCAAACTTTTTGAAGATTTATGTGATGGGCATTCTAGCTTCGGATTTACCAAACTTTAAGACTTTATTAGTTTTTAATATATTTGTTTTATTCATAATAATTTTTTTATAGGTTTATCAAGCTTTATTAAAATAGTGTTTTTGTACTATTTTTGAAACATAATCTATCCTGGTTTTGGCTATCGAAATTATAAGATTTAATCGAAATATAATTAATGCAAACATTTTAATAAAGAATAAAGTTTATTTACCTCAGTGTCTTGAATTTCCAATGATTTGCCAAACAACAAAACAAAACAAATGCAATTCGAATGGAATTGTGTTGCATAACTATTTCAAACTCAATTTGCACTACAAATATATTCGTCCTTACAATAATTATTATTTATCCAGCTTTTATTAGCACTAATAGTCTTCTTTGGACAACTTATATAAGTGTAAGGACTGCATTGCAATCTTTTGCAGCTGTTTCTAAAAGATTTAATTGCCAAAACATATAAACAAGATACATACTTACATAGTCGCATGTGTATATCTCCAAAGAATTAGGAAACTTTAATCGAAGATTAGCATAAACATTTATAATTTGTCTATTTCGAATGCAACATAAACTTTGAAGGGAAAGAAAGACTCTGTCTCATCTCGTATAAACAAAAATATTACGCATACGCAATGTAGTTCGACTAATTTTATATATGAATGAGTGTGCAGCATCTTTGGGGAAATGCAAAAAGTTTACATATATATAAATTTATTATTAACGATGTGCAAAGTCCTTTGAAACAACAACGTTTCTGATAATGATTTAAATGATGATCATTATAATGATGATGATGATGATGCGTAAATAATTGCATGTGAAGTTTAATTGATGTGCGGGTTGCAGCGACGCATAATATTGGAATTTTAGATAAACAAAGTCAAATACAGCTCAGCTCCTCTACAACAAATATTCATATGTAATCGTGTGTGTGTGTATACACTTCTATACACACACAGCAAATATATTATTTGCTTGCAACAAATCTTTGGCAAAGTTCGAATTGAAAATATTCATGAAATGATTATGTTGTGCAAACAAATCTCAAAGGGGAAATTGCAAATTAAAACGAACGGAAATTTGCCGGCAAAAACTAATTAGCTTTGCGTCCGTCCGTCCGTCCGTGCGTCTATCTAACTGAAGAATAGCTGCAATAAATGAGAAAAAAACGTTTAAAAGAAATATAATTTGTTTTTAGCCTTTTTATTTATTTTTTTTATTTTCTTTTTTATTTAATGAAACAAAATTACATTCAAACGTTCAAATTTTCTTCTGTCAACATCGAATGTGCACCGAAATTTAAATAACAAAGTAAATATTTCAAGTCAACATTTATTCGCTCTCATTGCCAGTCAGCCAGTCAGCCAGCCACCCACTCAGTCAGTTAGCCAATGTCGTGCTGATTATTTTAGCTGTAAGATTTAGTGCCGTCTTGGTCATATAAATCAATCGTCCGCAAATTTCATTTCATTTTATTCCTTTGGACCCTGACCTGCTTTACACAAAACCCAACTTTACTCTTAAGTTTATTCTGTTCTGTTACGTTCTCATGGAACATGCTAATTTTCCACCCATAAGTTTTGTGCTGTTTTCATTTACCCAAATCAAGTTGATTGATAGACAGCTGCGGTATGTGTAAATGAATGCGTTGTGTGGTCTCGGTAGGCTCTGAGAGGTGCACAGCACAGCACAGCACATCACATACACACATATTCCCTAAGACTTTTCCATTTCTATATGCTAATGCAGCTTTCACTTCTTATGTTAATTGAATATCCTTGCTTGCATATTGATTTAATTTAAACAGGCGATTGGAGCATAGCAGGTTCAGTACAACATTTTACATTTTAAGCAATTAAATGCTACAATTAAACTTCTAATCTAACTTCTTGTTGGGTTAATTGAAAATTCGTGGAATTAAGGTGATTAAAATGAGTATTTTATAGGTCTTTTACACGAAGAAAGTGCCCACCACTGATTTCAAGCATTAACTACGTAACTTGACTCATTTTTTTACAGATGAAAATTTTTAACCAATTGAAAGCCTCTGAACAATCTTTGAATGTTCTGGTCTAAAAATCTGACAGATAAACAAATCCTCTTTAAAAAAAATTTCGGGATGCTTAAGAAATTACAAACAAAATAAAAACTATCAAACAAAAGTATTAAATTCAATGGAACCAAAGCTTCGATGCTAGTCACACGATATTTAGACGGAATTTTCTTGAAAACATTTAAAAATGGTGTTCAATTTGTAGGGGGGACTATATGATTTAGTGGGCCCACCTTACTCACCTTACAAACTGGCGGATATTCGGCGCGAGATACTACGTTGTAAGGGCGTTTCGGCTGCTCCTTCGGCTCTTTTCCGCTTTATTTCCCTTTTGTGTGTTGTTGCACCACTTTTCGGTGGCATTTTTGTACTTTTTGTTTTGAATTTTTTTTTTTTTTTTTGAGTCGAGTAACCATAAAATGTTAGGGCTAGCATGAAAGCATTCAAAAAAAGGTCCTTAAAAATACCTTTATTTGATTGCAGCGAGACCACAATATGTCGGGCTAGTACAAAATCATACAAAAAGCAAAAAAAAAAACTGTATGGAAAAATGGATAATCTACTTAATAAATGAACCGAATATGCCTAATACATGGTTTTAGTGGTCTACAACAATACTTGCATTGTTGCCCTTCAAATGAAACCGGTTTGGAACTCAAAAGGTTGGATGGTTTCAACGTACATAGCGGACATAGAAACATTTTTACTATTTTATACATAATAGATAGACAAATCACTTTATAAATAAACAATTTTTTATTAAAAAATTGCGGAAATGGACGCTTCTTTTAATGTATGAGCTATGCTTTAAAATGAGGGTAAACTGCCAAGGTTTGAGAAAAGCTTTAGTTTCGACTTTCAAGTCAATATCTTTAAAAGTGAGCAAATGAAACTATCTGTAGATGGCTTGATTGACTCGATTCATTGAGCTAATCATGAAACTATAAATTTTTCTTTATGGAGCTTATGAAGCTTCCTAATGCGTTACAAACTTTCCAAAAAACTGATTATACCCATTCACACTATGTGTAAAGGGTCTAAAAATGTTTCTTCGCATAAAATGTGCATATCACATTAACGAAAAAAAACTGTCATAAAACTGCATCTCGACAATTCATTGAAGAAAACTCTACAATTATGTGGCACACATTTAGCAAATCATTTTAAACTGAATGGGCGTGTTCAAGCAAAATATTCGCCACATCAAGACAGACAGTTTATTAATATAATCTTTCATAAAAATAAAAAAAAATAAATGCTGAATTTTTTGAAAACATAAACACTTTCGTCTGGGATACGCAACGCTACACAAAAGGAATGGCATTATGATAAGCAATTTTAAACTGGTGCAAACGCACCCATGAGGCGTGCAATAGTCTACATAAGCAGGCAAATAAAATTGATTCAGTATAAATATACAAACAACAACAACAACAACTACCAAAGCATAACATTTTTGTATTAGAGTAAAAAAAATGAAGATGAAGAAAAAAAGGATAGTAAAAAGTTAAACAAATCCTTGCAGCCCACGCTGCTTTTAAAGGATTTCAAAAAAAAAAACACACTCTTCTCTTTTATGCGAATTTGTCTGTCTGTCTGCAAAATTGTCAAATGTCATTGAGACGGCTTTCTGACCAAAAAGAATTGACAGTCATAGTCGTATAGAGTAGCATGAATTTGTATTACGTGTGCTGTTAAATAGGATTGACGAATTCCAATTCCATTTTTCCTTTTCTCCTTTTTTTTTTTTTTTTTGCAAAGGACTTGCCTGCTGCAATCACAACTGTATACATTTATTTTTTTCTCTTTTTTTTTTTTTTTTTTTTTTGCAATATCATCAACTATAAATTATATTGTACAAGGGCCTTTGCTACTGAAACAAGTACGTGGCGTGATAATGGATATTTGCGGACAGTTTAAATTTCCTATAAATGTATTTGAAAAGGTGGTGTTTGTTAGCTGATTCAAGCCGATTTACACAGACGACGAATCAAAAACATTAAAGGGAAGAAAAAAGAAAATTCGAAATGAAAAAAAAGGTAAATGTTTTGTTTCGCAATGATGTAGCAAATACATTGACAAACTTTCAATATTATTGCGCTGTGCCTGCCACTCAAGATAGTTCAAAGTGTGAAGAAATTAAGTAAGCTGTAGCTTAGAGTTCATAGCATGCCGAGCTAGCATAAAACCAAATGCCAAGTGTTAAAATGTCCAATCGTATTAGCTGCTGTTGGCTCATAGACATAAAACTAAATTTGAAAATTATACAAAGAAATACACAAACAGTTGCAATTGTTAAACTAAAAGAAATGAAAAACCCTTGCAGCAGAATAAAATCGATTCAGTAAGTGTGGAAGGTACTGTCTGGAGAACTATAAAAAAGAAAACATATTATGCAGTTTTCAGTTTTATGTAGCGTGACAACATTTATGATAAACAGAAAAAAAAAAAAATAGAAATAAAAATAAAAATTGAAATAAAATATAATTCACGGAAAGTAATTCAAAATTCTGTTGCGGCATTAATTTTTTTTTTTTATAAACTTGAAAATTTTTTAATGAATTTTCTTTGCAACTAAAAGTCATCCGACTCGACTACTCTCATGTGACCAGCAACAACAAAAACTAAGTGAAAACTAGTTAGACTGCAACTAAAACTAAAATTGTGTTCCTAAGCCGCCATTTGCATTTGTGTTGCAGTCTCCATTTTATTTCTCTGTCTGTCTTTTTTTCATTGCGTCTAGCTGTTTCTTATACTTTGACATCTTTTTTAACTACAATTCTATTTTTTATATGCTGAACTATTATTATTATTTTTGTTTTTGTTGTTGTTGTATTTCATAAACATTTTGTAAAAGTTTGCATTTCCTGTACATTCTTCTTCTTCATATATTTTACAGCAGAAACTTCCGTTTCCGTTTTACAGCAAAAAAACAAAAAAACTAACCGAAAAATATGAAAGAAATGAAACTTGCTCTTGATTTCTTTATGAATTTTTCTATTTTTCTATTTTTCCATTTTTTTTTTTTTTTTTTTTTTGCCCTCAATTTTTATAGCATATTTTGAGGCTATTTTCTCTTGTCGAGAATTTGTTTTGCTACACAAAAGTTTTTACTGCAGCAGCAATTGTCTATTTAAATTTTTTTTTTTTTTTTTGATTTTGCTGCATAACTTTATGCTATTCGTGTGTGTGTGTGTGTGTTTGCTTATAATCAAAATAACTTAAATAATTGCCATAAATAAGAAATATATAAGAAAAATATTTATATGAATTTATATTTAGCAACACTTTTGGAGCATTGTGCAAAAATTTATTCTCATTGGGCAACACTTGAATAAAAAAAAAAAAAAAAAGAGAAAATAATAAAAATAAAAATATTTTATTAAAGTTTTTATGCATTTCTTGTACGAATATAATCGATTTGTTTGGCACATAACATTTTTACAAGATGTTACATCAATAAAAATATGAATTCATTACTTTAATTTGACTCAAATGAAAATTAAGCCAAAGTGTTCTTTGTGTAAATGTAGCAGAACACACCTCTCAGCGAATGTTTCGCACCCTTAATAAAACAACAACAACAGCAACTACGCAGGGAGTCAGGGCGCGTACGAACACCTTTAATTAATTTCATTTATTTTATGTGATTCTCAACTTAAACATAATGACGCGACGCGATGCGACGCCTTATAGAACTCATTAAGTTGCCCAGTTTTCAACACGCCTACCCTGCTTGCGTCGTCCTTACGAAGTATCAAAATTCAAAGTTTGAATTGCAACTTCATTCGACTTAAAATGCGTCGTTGTCATTGCTTATG
Organism: Leucophenga varia; assembly: GCA_018903435.1. Taxonomy (NCBI): domain Eukaryota; kingdom Metazoa; phylum Arthropoda; class Insecta; order Diptera; family Drosophilidae; genus Leucophenga; species Leucophenga varia. Next base: position 3,793,669 of record JAEIFJ010001414.1, read on the forward strand.
GAACTTTGACTTAATCGAAGGCTTTGTTTGTATATCGCAGTTTTTGATGAAAGGACTCATTGTCAGTCATTCATTTTATCCTTTTATCGCATTTGTGTGCATTAATCGTGTGCGTTTTCAGCATTTTTTTTTTTTTTGTTGTTTCAATTTTGGTGCAACATATTGCACCCGCCAGATTGTCACGTGTTGTTATACTGTCCGTCTGTCGGTGTTGTTGGGGTTGTTAGTTTTAGGGAGTTGAATACATTTCACTATATCACATACACATGCAATGGTAATTTGTTTTCATTTAGCTTAACGCTTGTTTCTGGCATTTTTTGACATGCATCACTTCCAAATAATTCCCAAATCGTCATGTTTTTTTTGGGGTGTAGTAGAACACGTTGAATATGTTTCGTTTGTTTTGTTTTTTTTTTTGAAAGTCACAGTTCAAGACAGGACGCTTCATAAATGTCATATGAGTTGTTCATATCAATTAATTATTTTTGTTGATTTTTTGTTTACATTACGAGGGACAAACGTTTAAAAAGTCATATAAAATATATAAGAAATAAATTCAAAATAATTTAAATAATTTTTAATTTATTTACTCAAACAGATTTAATAAAAATTGTTATAAAAAATCAATAAAAATATTGGAAATGTTTCTATGTCCGCTGTGGACTTTGAAACCATTCAACCGATGAGTCCCAAAACAGTTTCATTTGAAAGGTAACAATACAACTTTAATTATAGAGCACCTAACCAATTCATTAGGCACAATCATGAAGTCGATTTTTCACAAATTTTTTTTTAGCCACACAGAAAAATGCTGCAATTTTACAAAAAAGCAGCTGCGTTACGGAAAAGAGCCAAGAGAGCAGTTCAAACAACCGTACAAAGTAGTAGTAAACATCGGATATACGCTAATAAGAAAATAAATTAGATTCTTGGAAGAACGTTATATAACCAAACTCTATGGAAGAACCCGCTGTGCGTTGTCCATTATTAGGTCAATTTGCTGGGTTTCTACAATTTAAAAAATACTTCGGTTGAGGTGTCTGATTGGAACCGCTTGTGTCAGTAGTCTAGCCAAGCGATGTGACAATTAAATCGCTTGATTCTTCTTAAATCGTAAAAATACAACATACACTGTCAAATCCATTAAACAGCCCTCGTTTATAGTTTGTTTCTCTTCCAAGAAATTGCGCGCATTTCAATTTTTTTTTTTGATAGTTTTGATAGATGTAGCGTAACATTTGGTTAAGTGATAAGCATTTGTGTTGTGCTGTGTTGTGTTACCTTATGTCCTGAGGCAATGTCACATATTCTTTAATGAGTCGAAAACATTTTACATGGAATTTTAATAGTTTCCATAGCAATTTGTATTTTGTAATTTGTTGCAAATAAAAAAAATCTTCAATAAAAATAATAAAAATTTACTTTTTCTTTGCATTGTTGCATGCCTGCTGTGACTTGTGTTATTATGAAACGTATACAATGCGATGATACCAAAAGGAAATAATGGAAAAATCATCATAATCAGCAGGCGGTCTTCCGCGACTCGATGTCATAAATCTCAATAAACTTCGCGCAGCAGCAGCAAGAAATCAACACCGAAAATAAAAAACTCAAAATCAAATATAAAAAAAAAAAAAAAAAAATTATGAAGTAAATAGAAAGTCAAACACGCGTTGCATGCACGCGTCGCAAAGCAAATACATAAATAAGAAATGGCAAAGTTCTCAATGCCTGCGCCAAGGCGGGTAACAAATTTTTATAAATTTGATTATCAAAAGACGAACTTTTGAACTTTTTAAACACACACAAAGAGACATACACACACAGAGATACATACAAACATAGGCAATGAGCGTATGAAGCGCAATGAACCTTAGCGAACAAATATTGAAATTATTATTATGCAAAAAACATGGCAGCTACATGAAAAATACCAAACAACAAGACTGCCTAAATGGGAAGGGTGCTCAAGCATGCCGCTATGAATCAACAACTTTGTTGATTTTATTAAAAAATATTGTGGAAAAAGTGAAGAGAATGCTTTGTAAACTTTCGCTTTCGCTTGCGGTGCGGCGCAGAGCATATTCATATAAATATTTTCATATAAAGATTATGATTCACAAAAGCATTATGACAGCAGCAGCAGCGGCGTAATGCAACCCTTTTACAATGCGTTGGCTTGTTGCGCCTGTGCTGCTGCAACAGAAATTCAATTTTCATTGTTTATCAATTTTCTGCTTATTTTCAATCAGAAACAACAACGCAGACGTCTCATAGAATTCTCGTCGGAGCGTAATTAAATTTGGAACGCTGCCAGAAATCTATAAATCATCACGTTATAATGTTATCGTTGAGGTTGGGCTGTGTTGGGTTGGGTTGGGTTGCAAAGGGGTTGCTTAGTTATTTGGTTGTGTTTTTCAAAAGATGTCATCATGCCAACGAAAATTTATGCATGCTCAACTCATTTTGGGTTTGGCTCGCAGTTTGCATTCATATATAAAAAAAAACAAAGTACTCACATTTGTTTATATTCTATGTGAATGCGATGCGATCATATTGCAAATTATTATCGGAATTTTCATTTAGTCAAAATGAAAAAAAAAAAAAAAATATTTCATCTTATTTTTGGCATTGTTTTCTGTAATCGATTTCTATGCTTTTATGTTCTGTATTATTTTATATTTGAAAATTTAAGAACAGAAGACTTATCAAACTTATCAGAACTTTAAAAGACACATTTAGCCACTCTAGGTAAATTTTTTTCTTTCTTAAGATCAGTAGAGTCCAATTAGCAAACGTTCAGGTCTGGAACCAGGGAAATTTTATTAAAATTTAATATCTGAATTCTGAACTATCATTAGAGACCATTCCTGAAAATATTTAAGTAAACCGAAGAGTGCGCAAAATCCCAGGGAAGATCGTTCTAAGATAGTGCAACTCTTTACAAAAACGATCGTTCAACAAGCGACAATATTATTTTGGGAACAATAAATTGTTGCTTTCTATGAGATCTTGAAAACGAAAACAGCTTTTGTCATTTCCCACTCTATTTGGACCAAAGATTCACCAAAGTATCTTCTGAATGTCGAAGTGATTCTTCGTGATTCTGACTGGTGCTGTTGACGCTGTTTACAATTGTACCTATGAGTCTACAGCCTCAAAACTAAAGTTCTCTGTCCTTTGCAATATGCGAGCAGCATAGTTCCTTTGTAGAAAATATTGGCCTTCAGGTCAAAATTTGGGCATTGTTTCCGTATGTATTCCATCAGTAAATTGAAAAAGTCGCACGTCAACGCATCGCCCTGTCTGAAGCCTCTCTTGGTATCGGAAAGATCTTTACCGACTCTAACAAAGCTTTGGGTGTTTGTTAGCATCATCATACAGTGGCGAACGATCTTCGATGTTTAGTTAGTTCTTATAGAACTTTGATCTTATTAGCGTATCAAAAGCAGCTTTGAAGTCGACAAATTGTTGGTGTGTGTCGATTTGTTTTTTTTTTTTTGGGTCTTCTTTAGAATTCGGCGTAGTGAGAATATCTGGTCAATGGGCGACTTCTTTGACTTTTCACTAATACTCTTTTTTATTTCGATTCATGCGAGCGTTCGATTAATCAGGCTCACAGTATACACATTCAAATTTTCATTAAATTATAAACACTGCAACACTTGTCCACAATTTTGACAATGCTTTGGGTCTCTAACTTTTCTTATGAATGCCTAACGGCACAAAAAGATCCCTTACAGCGAAATTTTGAAAAGTTAAAAGACTCAAAGTTGTACTACACTTTTAGCTGGAAATTTCACTAACTTTCTAGACTATCTTTCTTAGCAACACAATGTCATGTTGTGTATGTACGAATCATGAGAAAGTCTTACAAAGTTAGTTACTTAGCTTAAATTGAAATACTTTTCATACCACTTTTGGCCATAAACTTTGCCTGTCTACGCCTTTCAATACGAGAACTAATAAAATTATGCTCTTTTACCCACGCAGACATATAAATCTATTTAAAAAGACAATTCAACAGCAACCGCCGCCGAAGTCGTTATAATATTTGCACCCCTCAAAAAAAAAACTGATTTAAATTTATGAGAAACTGATTATTTTTGCAACGCGCTGCTGCTGCTGCTGCCAAAAACGAAAAATATTATTATTAACGCGTCTGTTGCCAAAAAACGCATAAATACTCACACAAGAGAAGGCATGTGAACATTTAGCTGACATTAAGAAAGACCAAACAAAAACAACAAATCCAACGCATGGCATAGAATAGCAGCAAAAGTATCTCTAAGATAGAATAGAAAGATAAAAAAATTAAAACAGCAAGAGCGAAGCACGTGACCGGCAGCCGACAACGCTTAAGATAACACACAATACAACTGCAATTCACAAGATACTACATGAATAACTACCAAAAAAAAAAAAAAAAAATAAATTGAAGTGGAGAGCAGCAGAACGTGTAGCTACTATATTGAATTCTATTGAAAGGTCAAACAAATTATGGCAAACAAGCGAGCGAACATTCTCATTCGCTGTTGTTGGGTGCTTAAGAACGCTTTAAACCAGAGAACCACTTGAAAAGTAGACACTGAAAAGTTACAAGGACTCAAGTTTTGTGTACTTCATTAGGCGCGTGCCAACAACGATGAGAACAGAACAGTGAACAGTTGGTGGCAGTGGCAGTGGCATTGCCATAAAAAGTAACAAAGAATGACCGGCCACAGCCACAGCATGCAAGACAAATAGGCGAGCCAGCGAGTAACTCTTTTTCTCACACTCTGCATGCTTGAATTAAGCAATTTCTCTTCGCGAGGAAGAGGATGAGGACGAGGATGAGAGCTAGAGACGCTATTGTTTCTGCACTTTATTGCAAATTTGAAATTGATATTGGCGCGACTGGAAAATATTTTTTTTTTTTTTATTTGAAACAGTAAAGGAGCGTTTAAAGCGGCATTTTGTAGCCCAAATTTAGGGTTTACCAAGCGCCAAAAATTCTTTCGTTCACTCTTTTAGGCATTTTTCTTTTTTCTTTGCAATTCTATTTTGTTTCATTTGCAATTTTCCGGCATTCTTTTGCGTTTTGCGGGGTGGTCATGATTTATTGAATTGCATAAACAGAAACGGCAGCGCAACGCAATCATGTCGCAAGGACTTTGCCCTTCGAGTGCCATACTACTTCTTTTGTTTGTAAGAGGTGAGAGTATTGGTAGTCAGCTTTCAACTCAATTGCTTCACAAGTCGTTAACTTGTGGCGTTGGCATTGAATCAACAAACTCCATTAAAGACCAAAGGGACTACAAGTTAAAGCAACCGCAACACCAAATTGGGCAGCAGTAGCAGCAGCAGCAGCAATGGAAAATATAGTAAAATAGCGCTGCTCTGGCATAAATCACAAATAGTTGCGCCTTTACTTTACTTCACTTCACTTTTGTTTTGGTTTTGTTTTGTTTTCACATTTCAAACGTCCTTTTCAGTGACTAACTTCCTTTTTTCAACTCACACACTTTTCCCAAATGGCGCCTCGACTCGACTCGACTGCACAGTTTTACTTTTCTATTTTCGCATTGATTGTTGTGCTACGCTCCAAGTTCACACTCTTTTCATTTGTAAGTGTAAGTGTTACTATGACTCTCTGTGTGTGTGTGTACAGTATATCCTTTTTGTGTTTTTTTGTTTGTTTCAATGAGGTCGAAATGGCGCAAAATAATGTGCAAAGTTACTTTTAACAATTTCGCTACAAAAGCAATGCCAAAAAGAATAAATGCGGCTGCATTCGCATTCGCTTTACGTTTGCTGGCGACAAAAGATCTAAAGAAAATGACAACGAGTGTAACACTAAAATGTTTTGTAGTATGTTTACTACTTTTGCTAGACTTCAACAAAAAAACTTTCAAGTATAACCTCGAAGCGTGGCAGCAGCAACATAAAAGCAAAAAGGATTCTCACGCGCATACAACTCTTTTGAAGGTTTCGTAGCAGTTACAGCTTCGTTTTTAGCATTCTTTTCGCACTTTACTAGTGTTGGCAAAGAGAGTGATTTTTTGAGTCGTAGTGTGATTAGCGAAGGAGTATTGAAAATAACAGTGACTGCAAACAGTGATAAAATCACAGTTTACGATAAAGCAATTAACGATTACTGAGCAGGTTCAATGTTCGCGAAGAGTGATACAAAATATACAAAATATCACAGTTTTGACGAATCAAATGACTAACAAAATTGAACGATTCACTAAGAGTGATAAAAACTACAATCACTGCTAATTAAACAGTTTCATTGTTTACAAAGAGCGATATACAAAATCACCGATAACTGAACATGTTCAATGAGCAACACAAAAGATCGCAAATCACTACTTTCAGTCGCAGTGCAAAACTGCAAATTTTCAATCACTGTGAAAAAATCACCGAATGTGATTTTTTTTGTCAACACTAAATTTTACTCACACTTTTTATTTTATAGAAACTCTTTGTATGTCTAATGTCCTTTCGTTTGTTCGTTTGTTCACTCGTTTGTTTCTTGCTTCTTTGCTTGCATGCTTGCCGAAGTTATGTGACTTTGGGGAATTCAGTTCTTCTTTTTTGTTTTCTACTTTAAGTTCGCTTTTAGTTGCGCCTTTGACTTTAGAACTTTGTTAAAGACGATGTTCATGTTACAGTTCTGGTTCTTTCCCTTCTTCTTAAACTTATCCCCCTTTCTACTCCGCTCTATCTCTTTATATATTTTTTATTTTTATTGTGTTCGTTTTTGTTGTTGCCAATCGCATCCTTTGCAGTTATTGATAGTGAAAACTTGAAAAACTTGCGGTGGCTAATGTTGCGGAATATTTTCTTGAATTTGCTATGAAGTTGTTGTGTTCATAAAAAGAAATAAAAAATATAAGAAAGAGTTTTAAATTATGTTGTTTTCAACGCTTTGTGGTTTGGGAATATGTTCAGAGACTTGTTGTTGTTCTTGTACAAATGGCGCCAGTAATAAATGCTATAAATGAGCTGTTTATGATTATTCATGCTCTGCATAATATTTTTATAATCTATTTAAAAAGTCGAAGAACATTTAAAAATAATTCATTTGCAAATGATTTCCATTAAAGTAAAAGAAAAAGGTTCTGAAAAATTGATGCAATTAGCTGAAAAAAAGATAAAATAGAATATAAGAAAAATAGCCACAACATTTTTGATTACAATAAAAAACGTTAAAGGATAATGAAACAAATGCTGCTCCTTTCTTTTCTTTCTGTAATGACATCGATTTTCTCCAAACTCTTAGAAGAAAATGTTGTAAATCGAAAAAAAATAAATTAAAATAAAATAAAAGATGCGCTTCAAAGATTTAGAAATGTTGCGCAAAACGAATCAAAAAAAAAGAAATTAAACAAATCAAAATTGTAAGCCACAAGTTTTGTGTGCGCTCAGCTAACAAGAAGCAAATGAATCAGAATCCAAGCAAAAAATTACGTCGCCAAATGCCAAAGTCAACGCTATCGTTTCTGTTTGTCCTTGTAAACCGCTGAGGCAACCAGTCATTCTGTTAGTCAGTCAAGCAGGCAGCCAGGCTGGCAGGCAGGATGGCAGTATGGCAGGCACGCAACAACTCAATTAAGCCGCTTTAATTGGTCTAATTAATTTGCGCTCAAACGCACTTCAACTCTAAACGTCAAACGGGGCGACAGGGGCTATGCAATGCCTGTGTCCCTTCGGTTTCACATACACGCATACTTTGGGTGTACAATACAGTAACTTTGGTTAGATACTTTCGTAAAATATGCAATAAGCCGCAGATTTTTTTTGCAGTAATTAAGCAGACACTCGACGTGCGACGCGATTGAGTTGAGTTGAGTTGAAATGAGTCGACGTCGTCCTCATCTCCGCCAAGCGAAGTTTTGTAAATGTCGCAAAGTTGGCTTAGTCCTTGTCGTCCTATTCTCATCATAATCAAAAGTATCGACAGCAGCACCAACAGAATCGCATCAACATCATCGTCAACGTTCAGGATAAAGCGTTAAGGATAAAGCGAACGTCGTTGATTTTTTAAAATTGAAGTGATGCGTTTAATGAGCGCCACGTGACACGCAGGACAACGAGCTCAGCCGCTCATTTGGTCTTTTTCAATTGGTTCGTGAGTTTGTCATTTAGCTTAATGCTTTTTTTTTTTTTTTTCTTTTTTGTTGCGAAAGGATTTTATACAAACATTTTAAGCTAAAATAATGCAAATCATTCGAGCGAAATGAATAAACCCGATTTTGTGTAAAAATTGTTTTGAAATTTTTTTTAAAATTTAAACTTTGTGCATGATTTATTTCCTGTAAAGAAGGAATCACTCGCATTTTTTTATAACGAAACAGTTTGCTCCAATTCATAACTTTATAAACTAAGCAAATTAAATAAGCGATCTCGTGGTTTATAAAAACCCATCTGAGAGAAGAATACAAGCACAATTCGGTATGTTTTTAAGAACGTGTGCTTATTACAGGAATAAGTTCATTTTCCATTAGAGTTCGAATTGTGCTTGTTTTAAGAACGTATTGTGCTTACTTTAAGAAGAAATCTACTGTAGAAGCTTATCAAATGATTTAAGATGCTTACGATTTGGGTGTGGAACTCTGGTAACACCCTTAAAAAATGTAAAGATGCCGAATTGCCGAATTTAGCTGCTCAAATCTGGGTTTTCAGTGCGTACCTCGAAAAGTTAACTTTTATAATTGGAAGTGGTTTGTTATGACGCTTTTTTATTTCCAAAATTTTACTATTCGAAGTTTTTAATTAATAGGGTCACCCGCAATGCTAGGTCACCCCCAATGCATTCGCTTGTTCCTTCATCTAGTAAAGTCTCTAATTCTTTATCTTTGAATCTAGGACATTTTTTGTCTTCAACGTCAAAATCGCCACTTTTGTAGCCAGGAAATCATTCCCGATAACTTCTTTCACCAACAGAAATCTCACCATAAATTTTATCAATCAATCGACTTACCTGGAGCTGTAGTTGAGCTGGAGCTGCTTTTAATTTAATATTAATATTAACTAAAATCTAATAATTTATTTTTAATCAAAATGTTTATTAAATTTATTGTTTAAAAAGCAAAAAAAGATAGATATTTTGTATTCTTTTTTGTTTAATGTAAAAATGCTTTTAAATCTAATCCTAATAGGCTCATATATACTTGGATGAGTTCATTGTCAATACAACAACTCAATAAATTTCTATTTGCAAAATTTTAACACAGTCGTGTGTGCTTGTCTCTATTTAAACACTTCAAGAGTCATTAATTTTAATTTAAACTGAAGAAAACAGGCACAGCAGTACGCATATCTGGATTTGGCTCTTATGTAGATCCAATAAATTTATATTTGCGTAGTAAATTAAAAAGATGTAGGTCGCAATTTTTATTGAGGAATACTTTGAATATGCTTTAAAAGGAACTTTTTCTAAAAAAAAATATTTTCTTACACGAGCTCTGCGAAATGGTGCGATCTGAACCAAAAGAAAATTAAATAAAAAGCAAAAAAAAAATATTTTTAAAAAATTATGAGCAGCGAGGATATTAGTATTCAAATAAGTCTAAGACAGTCTAGTGGAAGAAATAGAATTTTGTTGTTCTTAAGACAACGAATACAATAGTTTATGGCACAAGTATTGTACACAGACTTGTTGTCGTCTTTTGAACTTGAGTCTGTTTACTTAAAAATGCATGAATATGCAATAACTTTAACTGCCGTTACCGATTTAAACGAAGACACATGGCATAAAAGCAGCAGACGTTCGCAGTTTTAAGCAGGAAACCCGAAAAATACAGGACAATAATAACAACAACAGGCGACTGTGGCAAACAGCAGCAGCAGCAACAGTCAACTCAAGGCGCAAAACATTTGCAATAAAATTCATTACGCAATTGCAACTAAAAAGCGGAAAAGAAATCGCTATAAATTTTCGCCCAAAAACGACCAAAAATGCAAACAGTAGAAATCCTTTAGACAGGATATACTATATAGTATGTATGCAGAGGAAGAGAGTAGTGTGTGAGTAAGTAGTTTTAGTATGAGGAAAGAATTATTGCGGCGGCGAAATGCTGTCCACCTACTTAAAATTAATTTCGGCTTTCGCATAAAGGGAGTACAACAACAACAACAACAGCAGAAACAGCAGCAGCAAGGATAACGATGAAAGCATAGAGGAAATATAGTAAAGGAATCGCATATCCCGCGGCGCGTCAAAAACAAAAATAACAAAAACAAAAACAAAGACGACGACGACTAGCCTGCAAGGATATGTAAGCCAAAAGGGATGATATGCAACAGCAGCACGATTCATTTCAAACGAGTTTTTCTCTTTCTTAACAATGACGATTGTCAAAATATTGAAATATTGAAACAAATGAAAGAGCAAACAAGGAGCAGCGGCAGCAGCAGCAGTGGCAGCAGTGGCAGCAAGTCAAGCAAAACGCATGCCGCATGAAAACAAAATAAAACACAAAAAAAAAACACAAAGTGCGTTTTGCAGCATAAAAGTGGACAATGCAGTTGGCTGAAGTGCTGCAAAGGGTCAGCGAATGGTCAGTCAGCTTGTATGCAGTCGTATGCGTATCGTAAAACACCACATAAAAGTACCCGGTAGAACACGGGTATTTTATATAATTAAAGACACTTTGAATAAAACATTTGCACTGCGGAAGGACATTGACCTAAAAAACTATAAAGTAGCACTAGAAACGTAAAGGCAAATGAGAATTTAAAATAGACTAGACTCGAAAGCAAAATGATCCAAAATTTGGTTTATTTGCAATTCTTAGGTTTGCCCTACACTCAGGACCAGAGACATAGGCAACCAAATGAAAAATCGTCCTTATTACTGCTGTGTATGCTCCTTAGGAATGATCCAAAATGAAACCAGACTTAGACTATTCAGCGCAATACTGATCTACGCCCGTTTTTTGTACATTTGGGTGAAATAATTTTTATAAGTTACACCCTTGGCATATCTCTGGGGCGCTCATACTAACTCACCTCCATAAAACCACACACAACCCTTTGACGAATTACTACCTACGCCACTGAGGATCATATATACGCAATTCCACTCGAACGTTTTCATAATAGGTTACACTCGGAATTAACAACGCATAACACACTACGCCTTTCCGAGTATGAAACGTGGCATATCTGCCCACGCAATATATTGCCACATATACTTATATGGCCATAACTAGTTGTTAAAATGCATCACTTAGGTTTTCACCCAGCTTGGATGGTCCAATGCTACTCGATACCAATTTCGGATCCCAATCTTGCGAACATCTTCCAAGATCTGTTCCTTTCAACGCAGCGGCAGTTGCCCATGCTGGTTTTTTTTTGTACGCGGATCCACATAGACCATTGTATTAAGCCACTCGGGAACATGTACATGTGTCCCGTCGCTGTATAACCACAGTGCTCTAGCAATTGTATTAAGCCCTCATTCATTTATTTTTTCTTAGCTAGGAGTCTACGCTGCGTCATATGCGCGCTAAGTCTGTTTCCGTGGCTACAATTTGTCCTTTAAATTTAAATTTTAATAAATGAGCGATGCGCACGATACGACAAAGGAGAAAAGCCAGAAAAACGTACAAATTAGACAGCGATACAATCAAATTCTTGGTACTAAATGAAACGCAATGCAATAGAATAGAATATGCATGGCAAGCGAATAGATCGTTTGTCTCTGATAATTATAGGTATCTTTTAAACGAAGGATTGCGGGGTCAATTTCAGTGCAACCCTTAGCAAACGACTAAATGACTTAATGCAATTTTAGTTGAAGTGAGCGGTGTGTGTATCATTAACGCTTAATGAGCTGCGCCTTACGCAGCATTAAGAATTCGACAGCCATTTAGAACAGGAAATAAAAACAGTTCGAACACTTTCATAAAACTATTTTATTATTTTAATGACTTCATTTGAACTCGCTTAACGCTTATGCTTAGGTAACAAAGCCCACACACATACGTTGTAACACACCTTCTGGATTACCTTGTCAGTGGGCCATTGTGTAACTAAATATAGAGTTATCATCATAGTCGTATATTCTTACATAATTACTCTCACTTTGCCCTTGGCGCTTATGATTGCGTTCATAAAGCCATTAAATCTTCAACCCTTTTGGGCATATTTTTGGCATTTCCGGTGTTGCTGTGTTTTTTCTTCAACGTTTTCGTTTTCAGCTGCGAAATATGGCGCATTTCCGCTCCATGACCGCCATAAATTATCCAAGAACATAAATAAAATAAAATTAAGAATAAAATTTCTTTGTTTTTATGAGAAAAACCAAAAAAAAAAAAAAAAAAGAAAATCACATTTTGCGTTATTATTATTTTCTTGCTCATTTGCCACGAATTACTCATGGCAAATATTAAGGAAAAGTTTATCTCAAATAAAATAAAATTTTTGGCAAATGGGTTTTCGGAGGCGTTCTAAAGAAATCATAACGAAAATTTGTTTGGATTATTTAAAATTTCGCTGCATTTAATAATTTAATAAGAAAAACCATTTTAAAAAATAGCTTTCAACTAGATTAACTCGCTAATAGGCAAAAAAAGCGGCTTAAGTTAAATTCACATAAATTTTAAATACTATAAAAGTCTCAAAAACATTTGCACAAACAATTCTCATAAATTTTCGAAAAAAAAAAAATATTCAAAAAGAAAAAAGAAGAAATCAAATTTCATTTAGTTGATTTGAAACGAATATTCTGATAAAAAAAACAGTAAGTGCAAAATTTTTGCGAAAGGGTTGCATATATTTGCTTTCGAATAAAAATTTCTAATACAAAATCGACGAAAAACGTTGCCTTGCCACATGGGAAAACCGGGAACACATCAGAAAAAAATGAAAGGAAATCCGCATAAAAATCCACAACAAAGTAAATCAAAGCAGGACGCGTCATAAAGCGGGGAAAAAAAAGAAAATATTGGAAAAAGAAAAACATTGGCAGTAGCAGCGCAAACTTTGCCGTATCGAAGCAATTCAATTATTTTTGCAATAATTTTCAATACACTTAAGTGCAGAATCCAATTCAGATACTGCTGCTGCACACCTTCGCAGCTCTCATACACAAATACATACATAATCGAAATAATATTTAGACACACAAACTCAGCACAGCACAGTGCAATCTGTACATATTTTTTAGGTATACACACACGTTTCGTATATTCTAGAAAATATAAACAAAAGATATTTTGTTTTATTTGTAATTTGCTTAAGGCGTTGCCAAATACCAAAAAAAAAAAAAAAAAAGAATATTTCGTTGAATTTCGAATTTACTTTAAGTCGATTTTATACAACAAACATTTTGATATGAAAATTTATTTGTTAGATTTTTTTTTGCATAATAGTTTACCACGCTTTTTTATTATTTTTGTTTTGTTTCGTTTTTGGATTCATATTGACAAGTGAAAACACTATTTTACACTTGTGCGTTGCATCTTGCATTTTTAGGCACAAACTAAATTAATTCTTAAAAATTTACACTAGAGTTTTAAAAATTAAACGGAAGTAGCATATGCATAACATTTAACAAGTGATCTATTCACAGCTCTAGAGAATATTAGTTTTATGTATGGTGGTTTTATCTATCGAGATAATCCGTCCAAAACGGCGCAGAGCGGTACAGACAAACGAACGGTCAGACGGACCAACAAAGCTAGATCGATTGTACTCACAGTACTGATCAAGAACATTTATTTTCTTTAAACGGTTCCATTTCAGTTCCTTCTCCCTTCGCTTAAACTCAATATAACGCCTTGCTCCTTTAAACGCAAAGTTTTGTGATCTACGATTTAGTAAAATTTTGTACGATTTAAAATTATTCGTGCTCCGGCAATTGCAAATGTTTGTTTCATTTTCAAAATATTCAGGAGTGACAAAGAAAACACTTACATTATAGTTTTGAGTTTTATATTTTTCAAAGAATTGTAAGGTTTCATTTTCAGATTTGCGGGTCGCAAATTTGATTTTTTGGTATAGAAATTAAAATATTAAAAATGTCGGCTACCCTATGGAATCAATGAAAAAACTCGAAGTATCGGTGTAGCGGAGTATATTTTCGAGTATTAACACCAAAAGTCTGAGATTTCAGTGTCACTCCTGATTTCTTTGAATTTTATATGATAAAAACTGCTATCGGTTACAAATTTAAACGTTATCGGTCTTATATTGATTGAAAATTCGAATTCAAAACTGATGACTTTAAAGAAAATGACAAATAAATCGCAAAATGGTTGCGATTACGATTACGGGAGCATGCTTGATAAGCCCACTATTTTAACTTTCCGGTAGAGTCTATAAAAATTAGATAGATTTGAATCGGGGCTAGGACTGTGTGAATGAGCGAATAATCAATGAGAAATCGATTATAAAAAGTGCGAAGCAAAAAAGGAAAGGTGTTTACTTAACCATGGTCCAAGTAAGAAGCAAAAAAAAATCATCATCTTCACTTATAAAATAATATTCTAAGTACTTTGTTTTTGTTTGATAATCATGATTAATCGAAAACAAAATTTTGTTTAGTAATCGATTATTTGCATTAATCGCACAGCCCTTTTTGGGGCTACATCGTTTAGGCATAAGCTTAGTTCAATCTGGAACAAATTGGTTATTCCTAATCATTTAAAAAAACTCGGTAAAATCGATTCGCTTCTTCTTTCGATCTTTTGTGATCAAAATCACTCATTGTAAAAAAAATCGTAAGAATCATAAAAATCATATCATCCAAATGTAATTTTTATTGTACTACTTCAAATAATCCAAAGTGTTAATCCAAACACAAAAAAAAATCCAAATGTAAGATTTTCCCTTGTCAAAAGCGATAAAACGTGCTGTTCGATTTAAAAGAAGCGCCATGGCTAATGCAGTACGAATTTAAGTGACATTGACATTCGATACTATCGAGATGAGATACAATCTAAATGTTCGTTGTACATGCTTCTATAATATACTCAACAAGCTGTAATCGAAGTACAATTGAAAATTGCAAAAAAAAACGAGCTGGAATGAGCATAATAAATTTCTTAAAGACTTATCAAACTTCATTCAAAAGTACGCAGATACTTTTGTTTTTAAAGCGTTCATAAACTCTTGCTGCGATTCGTTTGAGCGCAGTTTGTCACGGCTTATCAACATCTTTTGCTGTCGTTTCGCGTTGAACTGTGCCGCACTTCAAAGATTAAAACAATTTACAGATTGCTTGCAACCGAAAAAAGGGGTGTAAGAAGCACAAGTGTGGGTCTATATAAGCATATACGAGTAGATACATAGACAGACAGATCTATAGATAGTAAAGGCCTTGTAAAGATACTTCAATAATTTTAAATTGCTGAGGCTTGCAATTGTGTAACTACAATTGGAAAATGGCAACAATTGCAACAGTAGCAGTAACAACTCATTGTGTGAGGGGTGCGAAGTAGAGAGTAGAGAGGGTGACTACATTTTATCGACTGCAATAACAGACAAACTCACACCAAAGTTTCGAGATAAAGAGAAGAGATAATGGCAAAAAAAAAAAAAAAAAAAACACAGAAATGCCGAGAAAAAATCTTATGAAATGCAACCGATTGGAAAATCCAGTCGATACTTTTACTGTTATTGTTTCATGTTGCATTGAAGCAGCACAAACAACAGCCGCAACAACAACAACAACAATTGTGCATATGTTGCTGCCATACATTGTTGCCACATTCTTTTCCCTCTGGAAAACGCGCGTCTCGTCTTTATTTTTTTTTTTTTTTTTTTTTTTGCCAATTTTCAGTCTCGATTATGAACGCTTCCCTGCCTGGTTTCGCATTCGTAGTATTCCATCTCGTCAGCAATTTTTAGATGCGTTTAAATTTCGCTTCCCCTTGAAGCGCAACTCTGCACATTTCAAGCTCATCTCAATGTATCTGAAACTCAATTCAATTCGTTGCATTACAATTTGCTTCTCTGTGGTTCACTTTGATTTGGTTTACTTTAATTTATTTTGTTTTGTTTTGTTTTGCTCCCCCTTTAAAACATAGTTTAAATTATTTTAAGGATTCTTATTCTATTGCATTGCACTTCACATGTGTGTGTGTGTGTTGCATTTGTTGTTTTTGGCATGCATGTATCTGTTTGTATGTTGATGTTATTACGCTATTAACTCAACAAAAGACCAATAAAACCTTACGTCTCGTGTTTATTCATTTAGAACGCATTTCGTTCGTTCGTTCGTTCCCCCTCCCGTTGTTTTTGGTTTGTTGGCAAAGTGTTTTAATGTTTACACTCATTTACCAATGGCAGTTAAATTAATATGTTGCAAAGTGCTTGGAAAACGTTAAGATATGCTGCCAGCAGGCCAGGCCAGGCGATGCTTTGTGATTTGTAGTTATCCAATTGTGCTAATATGTCGAATGCTCGCACTTAATTTATTGAAATGTAGTTGTTTGTATCAATTAGAGTAGGCAAATGAATTACATCTGGCAATAAATAAATGCATATGTATTACATTTTACTTGAATATGGACGTACTTGCTTGGATTGTTTTAGAGAATAACAATGAGTTGAGCCCAAACCAAATTTTTCAAATAAATGGAAAGATTTTAAACCGGTACAACGTCTCTTTTTGATCTGTAAAATCGAATACAGCAATTTGTCAGGAGAAGTGTTAAAATGGTGCAAAGTATCCGCAAAACTTTATCTCGTTTTATCTTGTTAATCAAAATAAAATATGTATGTAAAAATGTTTCTATGTCCGATGGTCTTTTCACCATCCAGCCAATGAGTCCCAAGCCGCTTTCATTTGAAAGCCAACAAGCAAGTATAATTATAGACCCTTTAAATAAAACATTAGGCATATTTGGCTCATACATGTTGTCGATTTTCTAATTTTCCCATACAAAATTTTTTTTATGTGTTTATTATTTATAAGACGGTCTTGAATCATTGAGGATAAGCAGTCTATGTACCAATATATGAAATGTACGCATGGGAACCCTCCAAAAAATAACAATATACCATTCACGTCTAAAAGCAATGTCTTATTTATTGTAGTAATATTGAACAGTGGGCTAACGTAGACACCGAATGTTGAAGAAAGAGTGAAGAAATTAACCAATGAGCTCTATGCATACCAATGGACTTGCATTGGATTTGCACAGCGGTCGTGCGAGCAATATTGTTTCAATTGGTTCTGGTATGATGGCAAACCACAGAAAATTCCACAAATTTTAAACTTATGGAGAGGACCCATCGACAGGCACAAGTCTGTATCACGGGGGGCGCTGAGGTCATTTTTCCTCTGGATATATACGCTATCTGGTCGCTCAAAAGACCACACAACGTTTCTGTGCGACAGAGGCTTGACTTCTAAAAACTATGGACTTAGTAAAGTGGACTGGGTATTCATTCTCAGCAGTGTCTATATGATTCCAAAATAAACGGATATGAGATGGTGGACTATCTAGCAAAAGAAAGTGTTGGTCTGACCCAGAGTTAAATAATATAATAGCAGTCTAACTGTATACATTATATTGCAGTGTGAAGGAGATTGCTTTGATTAAATTTGAAAAAGGTGGAGAAACAGAACCCACTGCGAATAATCTTAAATAATGTCTAAGAACCCTAGCAAAAAACTATCGCAGTACTTGCCGCAGAGAGTGCAGGCTGCTGATCGGCTTTCCAACAGGTCATTGCCTAGCGGCTGCATATGTTAAACAGCTGGGAATAACCAATGAGGAAAGTTGCTGGAAATACAAGGAGCATGGTACCCTAGAGTCACTGGAGTATTTTCTCTGCGACTGCATAGCTAAAGCCAAAATAAGTCTGAAGCACTTTGTTACCCTGGGTCGCATCACTGGAAGATGCGGCCAGATTGATGCCTAGTCTGGTTTTAATATTCGTCAAACACTACAGGATAAAGTACACTATTACAAAAATACTGAAGGACCAGCTGAAAGACATCACTAAGGACCAAGTTGGTCTATGTGAGACCCCTCAAAAAGTAGATGCCATCGAAAAGAACTGCAATTGCACAAAACACAGTAAATACTAAATGGAAAATAGCCGAAAGGGACCGAAACGTCCATACCGGATATATGCTAGTATACAATATAAATTTACTCTTCAAATATATCGAATTTTAATTTGTACAAATAAAAGTCCAAACCTTTACCGCATTGCGCCGTTGATAGAATTTATATCTTCATATATGGTAGTGTGTATCTTCAATTTGTAAATGGGTGTAAGTGTTTTTTGCACTTTGTTTTTGTGGTGCGTAGGTTGCGTATTTAACGACTTTGGTAGTCTCAATTTACATAAAACGCCCAAATGCGTTTGGAAAGACATAAATCAGCATTTACCGCTGTTGACTTTACTACTGCCTAAAAGCTTTTTCTGTGCTGCTCAAAGCGCTAAAACGAACACCTTCAACACGCTGCAGCGCAGCACCCTTACTACGGTTTCTTGTGCCAACCTATTTGTGGGGTGACAATATTTGCACGAAGAATTGTTTTTTTGGTAAAGCTTTTACATTTTTTCTTTTTTTTACTTTTCTTGTGGATTGTGTTTCCGTTGCCATTACTATTCGAACTATACGCGTACAAGTATTTTCGTATTTAAAGCTGCTTTCGCGAGTGTCGACTGTGCTTCCGGCGACATTTAAATGCGCCAAGTTAACAGCTGTTTTGTTTATTTGCCAATGCCATGCCGCGACGGTGTCTGTCTGAATGGTTTGTAGTGATTTGTTGCACATGTTAAATCTTTTGCAGGCTTTTTTAATGTTTTTTTTTTTTTTTTTTTTTTGTTTTAGTTTTAAATGGCCATGGCCATTGTTTTCATTTCAATGCTGTGCAAATAATTAATAATTCGACAGCATAAATTGAGATATGTATGCATTGTGTGGTAACCACAAACTGAAACATTTCGCCTAATTACAAAATCGCAATGGACAAAATGCCCAAGCAAGCGAAGCTTACAAAGGCTGACGTTGCCACAAATGCATGCAAAGTTATTGTGTATACAAACTCGAATAATTATACTCGAGGCAAATGGAGTGCCAGAACCGCAATGCAGCGAGTGGCTTTATGTCTCTGTATGTGTGTGTGTGTGTGTGTACGCTCGGCAGGTAACACATTTCGGCACCTAAAACAATAATAATGGACAGCGATACCAATGAAGTTAGGAAATATGCTGCAAGCCTGCATAGCGGTGTACTAAGAATTTTTATACATTTTAGTATTTTGCATGTGGCGCTACCATACTGATTCTGTTTAATTCTGTACTTCTGTTACGGTTGTTATCATTATAACATAATGACGCGCGGGTGCCAAACAAAAGAGTTGGCAGCACCGCAGCTATTTTTATGACGCAGCAGGTTACAATGTAATTAGCGCCAACAGCGCATATGCTTTTTTTTTGTTAATGCAATAGTTTTTTTCCACAATTGTTTGTTTCTAGAGAGAACATTTTAGAAATAATTAACATGCCCATGCGGCGCACTCGATGTGTACGAAAACGTAGAATACACTACAAAATACCATTATGGAAGTTAAGGTATAAACATAACGTAAACTATTTTTTCAAAACACTATCGATACTTTCCGATACTCTTAAAAGATTCTATATTGTCGATATATCGAATATATCCACTTTCTTTTAAGAATGTAAAATGTTGAAATATTAGTTGGGGAAAATAAGGGCGGGCGTTCAAGAATATCACAACAGAGGACTTCGCTTCTGTAAAAGGCGTCTACGTGATTCTTAGGGGCATGGTTGGTTTCGTGGGGTTTATTTCCTCTTTAGCGGAAAAGAACTGAAAACATTGGTACACAAAAAATTTTGAAAAAAATAAATGTGAAATTTTACCCATGGATAACTCCACAGCAAGAACATGGATACTGGCGGCATCTACTACATCTACTACACATGGTTACTACTTCCGATTTGAATATGTGAACTGAAGAGCATGTTACCACCATTAGAAATGGAGAAAGTTAATTGACTTTGCCATGGCCCAAAACATGGTCAAAAGGACTACCTATATAGAACACCTCACCAAAAAAAATAGATTCTTCTCCGGCTACCGAATGTATACACGAACAGTGTAGTGCATATCTCTAATTCGTTAGTACGGCAGTCAAGCGGTTATTGGCTATGCTAGACCTCGAAAGTAATGCTGATATGATAAGATGTATCGCATTGCTACGGCGGAGAAGATATGGGCATCGATATTTTGATATTTTCTCCAGCTTTAGATACAAGAAACTGGGTATAATTCGTATTCGACTCGTCGAGCTGATCATAAATATATACTCTATATGCTCTATAGGCCATAATGGTCCACTTCTAGAATGGCATCGAAAAAATTGACTTACTAGAACAATACTATTGCAATTGTATTAAATTAATTATAGAAAATATGTTTAAGGTTAAGTATAAAATAATTCGGTTATACAGAAGTACATATTTGAAATATTTTTAGCACAAAACATTAATAAAAATGTGACGTCATGGACACCATAGAATAAAGGCTACACAACAAGCCAAAAAATATGTTGACAACATTAATTGTTAAAATGCACAATGAGCGGCAGGATGTTATTCTGCTGGTATATAATGCTGCTGCTACGCTTGCTGCTGCCGCTGCTGCTGCTCTTGGTGCTCTGTGTTTTTGTTATGTTGCTCAAAATCGAGTAAAAAAGAATGTTATTGTAGTATAAAACATGCGTTTAATGACCACCGCACGGCAATTTTGTTAAACATTAACTGGACAACAGCTGGATGCTGCTGTATGCTGTGGTGCTTCTTGGCGCCTATATTTAGGCAACAATTTGTCGTCAGATACAAATTATGCAGTACAAAAACCAGAAAAGCACATCATCAGATACAATAACACTCTCGATGTTTTTTCGTATTGGTCATTGCCTGCTTATTGGTTTGCTTTATGTGGATTTTACATTTGATGCTCGTTTTCATTTTACTCTCGCTCGTCGCTCGTCGAGCGGTTGACATTAACGCGTTAATTGCATTTTCATGTTGTTTGTGGTTAGTTATTTCGAGCATTCGTTGAGTAATTTCGTAGCTTTTGTAGCTTTTTGTGTGCTATAATTAACACTTGTTTTTGTTTCACAAGAATACTTATATATACAGACGCACATTGGTAATTGGATAGACAGAGACAGAGTGCGGAGTAGTTTTTAGCATTGAGCCCGCTTTGCCTTCTGTCGGCATGCTATGCAATGCTTAAACCCATATATTAATACCCCAAGGATGCACAAACTGTTTTACAAGTAAACAAGAATACATAAAAGAGAACATTTGTTAGTCTATAATTATCACTCTTTGATCTGTAGCATTAAGTGCTTGCAACTAGCTATTTTCGATCATATCTTTCAGATACTTTTTGCACTTTACATTTCCCGAGGGCAAATATTTTTAATGAGCAAGCAATACCTACACCGAAATATACTTGTCACAGATTTCTCTTCAATTTACGTCACTCGTGAACAAGAAATTTTGTTGTGGTGCAAGGACATGTTGCAATATTGACAGTTGTTGTCTGTGCTGCTGGTGGTGCTGATGGTGGTGGTTAAAATCAACAAACTTTCTATTTTGTTTGCATACAACATAAATAATTGGTACGATTATTCTGTACAATTTTGAAATTGTTTTTGTATTTCGTGCTCGTCATGGCAGTAGTTTAGTTTTATGTACTTTTCGGTTTATTTAAATTTTTTAATGATTAAAAGATGAATATTATGACATATTTTGAGAAAATTGCTTAGATTGTCAATTTCGTACCAAAAATTGACACTAAACTTACTGCGCTTCTTACACACTGCGAAAGGCAAAAGAGTAATTTTTAAAAATTGCACATGAACCACTTAGGTCTATCAGTGTCCGATTCTATAACTAGTCAAGGACCACCCAATGATGGTCAGCAGCTGCCCCATGCTGTGGCAATGAAACACTGCTTAGAAAATGTGTTTAGTTTCTGAGTAAGTTGTAACTAACTACAGCTGACGCATCATGGGTCAGCTGCTCCATTCTGCAGCAGCCTTGACTAGACACAGACTAGATAATCTGTGTAGTATTTTGTATTTTGATTTAATATTTTATACTCGTTTCAAATATAAACGGGTATTATCGTTTTCTTAGAAAGTTTGTAAAGCATTAAAGGAGACATCGTCGACCCCAAAAAGCGTTTAGATTCTTGATCAGCTAGACGAGAAAGTCCTTTAACCATGTCCGTCTGTAGTTACACGGTTTCATTTGTTTAGTTTTAAAGATGTGGAACTGAAACTCGAAATTTAAGATTTTCTTAGCCCTAAGCAGTTATAGTGTTGTTATAACAAAATGTCACGCTCTATTTTTGGCATAGTTGTTTTATTAAAACTGGTGAAAACACTTCTAATAGCAACACATATTTAAAAATGAACCCATGTTAGAGATGGGACCATTATAGCAAATAACCCCCAGACAAATCTAACTCCCATTTTTGAGTTTTTGTATACATTTTTGTTTATTTATGAAGCGATTTTTTTGAAATATGGTAAAAATGCATAGAATAGCAAACCATGTTTAGAAAAGGATCCATGGTTGGCCTTCAGCATTAAACCCATATAGAAAATTAACCGCCAATATTTGAGTGTTTTATAAGAAAAATGGCTTATTTTTGAAAGTGATTTGTATCAAATATTTTTAAACCCTTCTTCGGAAAAGAAGCAACCCATGGTTCAGTTCTTTAGCATATAGCCCCCATAAAAATTTGTTTTGATTTATGAAAATTGATTATTGATGGACAGCAATCCCAAATCATGGTCAAAATACTTCTTGCAAAACAAATATATACATACTGAGAGACGACTTCGAACTGCAGCTTTTCCTTTTATAAATTATTTCGAATTATGTCAGGGTTCTAGATACATATTAGTGTTCAAAAAAAAATCACTTTTGGTGATTTTTTCACAGGAACTTAAAAATTACCATGTCGCACTGCAACTGGAAGTAGTGATTTGCAATTTTCTTGTTCCACAGTGAACATGTTCAGTTGCGTCGATGGTATCACTCTTCGCGAACATGTTCTGTAATCGCTGATTGTTTTACTCAAACTGTGATTTTATCACTCTTGTAGTCACTGCGATTTCAAGTCACAGTAGCTAAATACACCTCGACTTAAAAAATCACTCTTTTTATAAAATTTCTTAAATATTTTTTAAACTTAATGCATCGCCTCAAAATTTGAATCACTTTTGTTGCATAAATCAGTAAATTTTGCTATAAACAAGCAAAGTGTAAGTAAATAAAATAAAATAATTATTGACAGGTTTATTAAAATTGTTGCGATTAGAGCGATTTATGTGCAAAATAACAAAATGCAAAGCACTACCAGTACCAAAACTAAACAAAAATGAAACAAACACTTATGCTACTATACATGTATATGGCATATGTATGTGTATGTGTGTGTATCTGTGTGTATGAACACGTACAAATGTAAATAAATATTTAGATAAATAGTTAAAATCAAAATCAACTTGTTGACAAATACAAAAAATATTCATTCGGTCGCTGTGCACGCACAAAATTCATTCAACCCTAAATTATGAACTTAAAATCAGCCACAAAATGAAAAGCCGCTCAGCACGAACATCAACGTTTTTTTTTAGCGACATATGGCAAATTCATATGCAAATTAAATGCAAATAAACAATTAAAATTTCAAACAAAACAAACATGATTGCATTCTAAATATTGTGCTGTGTTGTGTATTAAAAATGAGGGCGACATAAATTAGGTGGGCGTGTCGCACATTGATTGCGTTGTATGAAACTCGGTACTAATCAAATATTAACGTATTTAACAAATTTTTCTTTTCAGTTTAAATATTGTTTATTTATTTTGGATGAGATTTCAAATTTGTCAACGAAGCTAAAACTTAAACAGTTAAAATAGCAAAAGTTAAAAAAAAAATATGCGGAAATAGACTCAAATTTCAAATAAAATAGAAAGCGGAAACCCCTTGAGCGTGGTTTTTACTGAGTGTTTTGATAATTTGAGCTAACTGAAAACATCAAAACAGTTCAATCAATGCAATAAACTGATTGAATGCGCTAAAGCCAAGACAAAAAAAAAAAAAAAAACTTTATACCCTGAACCGCATTTAACGCTTCAAATTCTTAAAAAAAAAAAAAAACAAAACAAAAGTGCGTCGTATCTATCGAAAAGGACATAGCTGAGAAACGTGATTGCCGTGGTAATGCAGTAAGCTGCACGGAAGTGTATGGAGTAGCTCTGTTAGTGGTCGTTATGCTTACGTGTGGAAATTTGCTGGAAAATTGAAAAATATTAAAAAGAAAAAAAAAGAGGGTTGTTTCGTATACTTTTATAAACTTACAATTTTTGTTGTTATTGTTTTTGTAATCAAAATCTATGAAGCGTAAATAAGTTTTTCACACTCATAAAAATCAACACTTTTACGATTTGCATTTTAATTTAAATTTTACCCCATTTAAATGATTTCGTTTTTTTTTTTTTTTTGTAGCATACTGCTAGGCGTGTTGCAAAACAGAACTTCATCTAATTGCTGCGCTATTTTTTTTTGATTTGTTTGTTTGCACATGTCACACACTTTATCATTATTTCAAAAAAAGTATCTCATCGAAGCGTAAATGTGTGCGCAACATCATTTGTTAAGTATCTGATTTGGAGCAGCACATGCGACTGCTTTACTTTAGAAACATCAATCGTTGCGAATCCTTTGCAGCTATACAACACTGCTAATCCTGTTGAAGTATTAATATTCGCTGTCGTTGTTGTCGTCGCTTGTTTATCAATCAAAATGAATGAATGCGAGTTGTCTATTGGCATACATAAATCTTTGCATACTCAATTGCTTTGCATTGAAGTAAAGTGAAGGCGTATGGCGTATGCTGCGCTGCGCTGCGCTAAGCTTTGTTTCTTAATCCTGATAATTTGCGTATTGCTGTCAATATATATTTTCTATGTTAAGTCACTTGAATTTTACGTTTTGAAGACAGATAAAAATGTGACAGCTTTGTTTGTTAAGCAGCTGAGCCTAAAATATGCTGCTTTTGGGCTTTGAGCTTGAAGATGATTTTAAATGTAATTAATTTTAGAGCGTACGACTCTTTTTTTTTTTCCCTAAGGCAATTATTAATCATTGTTGCAATGTTATCAAATCTTTTAAATTTACAAAATGAAAGATGGTTCAGAATGTATCTTTAAAAAAAAATATATTAAAAAGATAAAGATGCATTTAAGATTTAAATTAGCATAGAAATTTAAAATATGCACAAATAAATGCTGTCCTCTTCAATTTCTTTGCGCTGCAGCTACAATTCAAATCCAGGAAATGCTTATATAACACTGCATGAATTCAGGAAAGATTTATTTTCAAAAAAAAAAAGAAAAAAAAAATTTAATATGAAAATAGCAGCACAGGAAAAAAAAAAAAAAAAGAAAATAAAGCAAATGTAATAATACAAGTGGAATTATACAAATACAAAGAAGGACATACTTGCACACTGTGGCATGAATGCACACACACTAACCGCCGCAGAGACAAACTTTATTGGCATGTTGAGCCTGGAGCCGAGCGTCGGTAGTTGCAAATCTTTAAGGCGCACCGCACAAAAAAAAATAAGTAAATCTACGTGTAAAATAACCGCCGCCAACACTGCTTCTTAGGAGCACACCAATTGTCCGTCCATCCGTCCATCCGTCCGTCTGTCTGGTGCTAGTACAGTCGTCGTCGTTGAGTTGTGAAAGCCACACTGGGATTTACGTTTTCATTACGTTTGTCTTACGTTTGTACGAGTATGTAGCAGTCTTAGGCCGAGTTAAGGCGTTTCATGTTTCTTTCATATACGTGGAACGAGTGAGTTTGTGTGTGTGTGTGTGTGTGTGGCAAGGCTTTTGGCTGTGTCTTGAGCAAATGTCATGCGACCTCCTGCTGCACCTTTTGCATTCGTGCGTAATTTATATGCTTATTGTCTTCAAGTGCACACCTAAATTGCGCTAAATGTCCTTTTCTTGAGTTCTTGAGTCTTTCGTGTTGGTAATTTTTCATAAGCGTTGAGTGACTGCCAAGTTGCTTAGATTCTTGTTGTATGAGTTTATGCCATTTTCTTGTTTTTTTTTTTTTTTTTTTTTTTTGCAAAGAAATTAAATGTATATGTGTTGCCTTGTTGCTAACGTCTTCATCATCAGAGTGACTTAGTTGCCTTGTTCACTTTAGAAGCAGTTCACGCGTGAAGTACTCGTGCAAATTATGAAGAACTTGTCGCAATCTAAGAAGGTGCTCAGCACAGCAGTATTGCGAAATGAAGTGGTGCAGTGGCAGGCAATAATAAAAATATTTTATGGTACTCGCCAAAATGAATGAATGAAATGGTTGGCTGCATGTTTTGAAGCAGATGTGGCAGTTATGTATATAGTATACCAATGAAAGCTAAATAGTGTTCTTCATTATTATTATGTACCAACTTATCCAATAGCAACAGTTAAAAGAGCAACTATTTTATATTCTTGAGTTAATCTTAATGGTTACTAAATGGACTTATAAAAAATTACGTCAAGCTCTGAGCAGTTCAAATGGTACATGTTTTGGTTCCATCCTGGTTATTATACACTGACATAATTTCAATGATAAAAATATAATTTAATTATAAAAACAATTACGTAAAAACCAATTAAAAATAAATATTCTTTCGTATAAACTAGGAGTGGGAGCATCTCAACTTATATCGATACTCTCAAAATATCGATATTTTTGATAATATCGAACTTATGCTCCTATTATGGGCTACTAATTTCGTAAATAATGGTCTAAGAAGAATATTATGTTCTTCGAAACACTTTCTACTGTAATACAAATTCGTATTACGAATTTCTTTTAAACATGACAAATCTCTCTTTTAGAGGCATTTTAAAATCGATATTCATAACTAAAAAACTGTCATAAAAAAAACGAATACACGTTTTAAAAAGCGATCTGCCGAGTACTTTTTGGTGCCTAAAATTTAAATCTTATATATTTAAACCCTCTGTAGTTTTAGAATTTTGGAATTAATAAATAACAAGATAGACGCTATAGTCGAGTTTGCTCATTACTGCAAGTACCCTATACCAACCCTCAATCTTTATGTACCTTAAGTTAAGTCCTATCTTAATACCATATCTCATTGTATTGGACTTTCATATAATTAAATAGGAGTATTTTTATAAATATTTATGGGGACTTTAACTAAAATATTGTTGGACCTATCCATGTTGGGATATTTCTTTTGGTCTATCGTAGGCATAATTTATACCATCATTTGTACTTAGAATAAAAACAAGGATGTTTTTTTGACAAAAAACCCCCAAAAATTGGGGGGTACATTTGTATGGAGGCTATGCCTAAAATTTAAATTAGTTTTTGTTTGGTTCTGCCCATAGGCAAATTTTTACTAAATATATAGTTTTCCTAAAATGGGGAGCACTCAAAAAAAAAAAAAAAAAAATGTAAGATTGGGTTGGGGGTACTCCCCCAGCCATGGGGCTAGAGAAAACTTCGTTTGCACAGTGCTAGATTGACGGCTAAGGCGAATCTAAATTTTAAAAAATTTTTTTTTCTTTTTTTTTCGCGGAGAATAGTTTTTTCGACTCCTAGTTCGACTCCTCTTCCAATGCTGTTCAAGAAAAAAAATATACTTTATAGGGTCTATCTAGCATTCTTCTGTCTGTCACTGGTCCAAAAAAAATGCTTAGATTGAATGTACGGCATAGTAAATTCCCGACTGGAACGCTTATATACTTATCATACTTATATTTTTAATGTTTTTATTGTTCTACCCACACCCTTTGCGTAAAGCTGTCTATGTGGAAACATCGTGTGTCGTTTTTTTTTTCTTGCTTCATTATAATGATTATTTTATTATTAAGCAAAGTAATATTATATCATATAATACACATTTCAGCAGGAAAATCTCTTGTTGCGACGCAGCAGATACTTTTTGATTTAGCTTATTAGATTTATTTTTATTATGTACTTTTGTAATTTGCATTTATGTGATTTGTATCTTTTTGTACTTTAAATTCATTATTCTGCTTGCTACGATTCAATTAAATTCTCGGTAAAAAAAAAAATAATAAAAATGCCAATTTAGGTCAAATCAAAAAGCATAAGAATATCGTATTTCAATTAAACAATTAATGCCCACGTATGCCAAATAAACTGAAAGACATAATCGTAAGACAGGTCATTGTCCAAATAATGTAATACAATATACAAGAGATAAACTCATCAGAGTCGCACAATTTCGTCTTAGCTCATACAATCTTCATGTTCGCCACTTAATTTGTATAGAATATCCTACGCATCCGTTCGAGTTTATCGATTTGGTAAAATACAATAATTATATGTTTATACAAGCAGCATTTCCGAAATAACAGACAATAGTCTGTCGGACAGAGGACAATGGTCAGACGACATAGGATATGGCGTAGCATATGGCATGCAACATGTTGCTGATGCTGCTGCCTATTTGACTTGTAGACGCATACGCTACTCTCTCTCTTAGCTCGATTTGCTTCGAAGCGCAACAGCTGTCAAGTTTCCATGCTTTCGACAATACAGACAACTTGATGAGATGTTAAGATTATGTTAATGAGTTCATTAAATCACAAGACACAACGCAACGCAACGCAACAGAACGCAACACATCACAACACAACACAACATGACATGAATGTTCACATAATTGTATCTTATATTGGCGACTGTGTGTATAACTGTGTGTGTGTGTGTGTGTGGAGTTGTACTGATTTGTAAGCTGACCTACGCCCACTTTTATCAAATCAAATTTCATAGGTTTGGCATTTTCAGCATTTATTAACTGATTTATATGTTGATTTGTTGCTATTTGCCACTACCCATGTGATTAATTGCTTTAATTAAATTCAATCTAAGCTAGTCATCGATTTAACAGCGTAGAGAGAGAGATATTATTATAATGTTTCCATGTGGACAATGGATTTTGTGTGTATCAGTTGTTCATGTTTTTTTAGTTTGGCGCCCCGGCGAAACGTGTTTAGAATTGAAATTGATTTATTAAAAAAAAAAATACTAAAACAAATTCCGGTTCCCACAAGTTTTCAGAAAATATGATACGAAATTTATTAGAGTTTCAACTTTTAATTTTATAGCTGAAAGACTATATCTAGGTCTTCTTCCGTTTATATCTTTGTGTTCTATTTTTCCTATATCAAACAAATAGTTGTAAGTTAACTAAAACTCTTTTCAGCATCGAAAGCATTGAGTCGAACTAACTATGTCCGTCTTTCCGTCTAACCGTCTATCACAGTGTTGTCAAAAAAATCACTTTTGGTGATTTTTTCACAGTGCTTTAAAATCGCATTGTCGCACTGCGAATAAAGGTAGTGATTTGCGATTTTCTCATTACTTAGTGAATATGTTTAGCGATTTTGTGCATCACTTTTCGCGAACAGTTAACGCTGTTTGTTTTTGCGAACTGCGATTTAATCGCTGTTTGCAGTCACTGTGATTTTTAAGTCGCTCTTTTTGCCAAGTCTAGTCTATCATGCTGCTTGTCGTTTGAAAACGATTATCCCGGAGACTATAAGATAAAGAGCTTCCATATTTGAAACTTAGACTCTCCTAAACCGCCAATTGTTCACCTGCAAATGGTTTTTCGTTAACCCTATTTTAAGGGGGTACCCCCATACAAATCTGCTCTAAAATTTTAGGTTTTTTCATAAAAAAACTAAATTTTTCTTATTCTAGAAGGTCTAAATTTAGTTTAAATTGTGCCTATGATAGTCCTAATGAAATAGAACAATATGGGAAGAACCAATAGCAATTTTAGGTATAGCCCCTTATAGAAATATAGCCCATTTTTAAAGTTTTTGTATGAAAGTTCTATACAAAGAGGTATGGTTTATAAGACAGGACTTAGCTTAAGGTATATAAAGTTTCGGTACAGGGTATCTTGCAGTCGGACATACTCGACTTCAGCGTTCTGTATTGTTTTTTTTTTTTGCAAACATAGATCTAAATAAATCTTGAAAACAAAAGTCTTTGCAAAAAAAATGTTAAATATTTCATATTTTAAATTTCGTTTCTATGCAAATTCCTACATCGCATGACAAGTTTGAGTTAGTCAAATTTATTTGAATGTTTCAAAAGAAAGTCAATAGTTATTTAAAATAATATTATATATAAATACACTTCGTTGCATTTCATGCTTTCTGTTGGTCAGTAGGACACAGTCTCGACAAAACCGCAGACTAAACAGAATCAATTATATATTTTATATACTTTTACATAGATACAGTTACATATTATATAAAATAAAAACATCCACAACAACTAGTAACTGTCTTGACATCCGATCGATACATGTTAGACAGCGTAATTTATAGCATGTCTTCAATGTTTGATGGTGTGGAAATCAGAGCAGCACACACCTTTTATATGTAAAAATAAACATACAAGTACGAGTATATAGAGTCGAGTATGGTGTGCATTTTGCTTTTGCCAAACACAGTGTAATGACATGCAAATAACATGTGCATTCAATCCGTTGTTGAAAATTACACACCAACACAAATACAAAGACAAACGTAAACATTCAACGATGCACATGAAACCTCATTTCAATCTTGATAGTGCAAAGTGAACTGCTAGGTGACGACCAATAGCAGCTGACGCTGATGGTGACAAAAGTATCTGAAATTGATTGGCAGACAGTTAGATAGTTTGATGAATGGATAAATAGATGGACAGGCGAGTAGCACTTGACGACAGTTAATGTCTTAGCAAAGATATTGCGCATACGCAGCGTGGCACAATATTGTATATAATTAGCCTTGATTTTTTTTTATAACAAATTTAAAGTTGCTACTTATTTCTTTGCCTTTAACTTTTTTTTATATATGTAATTTCTGTTACGTTTAGTTGCATAACATAATTTGTTATAAGTTATACAAAAAACTAAATAAAAAAAAAATGTTGCCTTTGCTGCCATGTTAAGGTCAATTTTAAATTATACACTTCCGCTTCCGTGCGCTGACTTCCGCTCGATTGACGTTGGCATCGAAGTTATCCTTCATCTACTTCATCTTCCTCACTCTCTCTCTCTCGTTCTTTTGTGTGTGTGTGTTTAACTTATTTCTTTTATCGTTGTAAATTCTTGTTTTCTTTATATAAATATTGAAATCGATTCACTTGCCATAAACAGAATCCTACGGTTACGCCATTTGCCATTGATTTTGAGCTGAGCTGAGCTGAGATGTTGCAAGGAGTTTTCACATCAAGTTCGATCTATATGACTGACTGACTGACTCTGAAACCCCGTTTGCTGCCGTGGCTTTTCTCTGCGCCTGTGTGCTGCCCGTGTCTTTTTTTTGTTGTTTTGGTTTTTTTTTTGTGCTTCGTTGAATCCTTGTTGTTGTTGTTGTTGTTGTTGCTTGGGGTTTTTTTGTTGTTGAGGGAGGAGGTTTATGTGTTTGGTTCTGATTATAAATCATCTTTATAATCCGTAAATCGTGTTTGGTTAACATAATGGAATAAATTTATTTTATTTATTGCAGCTGTAAGTTTTAATAAGATTCTTTTTTCTCTTTTTTTCCAGCTTGTGGTTTATTTTTTTTTTTCTTCTTGTATTTCGTTTTGTTTTGCTTCAATAAATTATTTAGCATAGTGCTGTGCAGCATACAAATAGGTTTAGGTCAATAATGGCTTTGATTAGGAAAAAAAAAAAAAAGGAAAGGAAAAAAAAAAAAAAAAAAAGGGTTTATTAAAATAGTGAATATGTAAAATAGTATTAATAAGAGGTATAAGGCAAGGTGGATAACAAAATTTCTGAAAATATTAGCATTGGTAAAGACCCAAAGTAGCGCAGATCGATTCGAATGCTCTCAGGAATATTCTGAGGTACTAATTTGCTTGAAACTCTTAGCCAAAATCCATCTTACGTCTACTTACCGTGCATTTAGTATCCCACTCGCATTCATGAAAATCCAAATAGCAAATCCAATAAGCATAACCGGCTCAAGTAAAGCTTCATATGTCGGCGCCGCAATAAAATATCACACTTTAACGCCATTTGCGCGCATTTTTAAAAAATGATAATGTGAAATTTTTCGCGCATAAATAATGCACGCCCGAACTGAACTGTCGACGTTGCTGCTACAGAGTTCCCTCAGTTCGCTTTATCTTTACCTCTATACACATATGTATAACTGTTTCTCTCTTTGTTTTGTTAGGTGCCATGAACTGCCTTCTATGTGTGGCAAACATAATCTTACAGATACTTTGTACGTTTTAGTGTCTATTTTAGTAAGTTCGCCAGTCTGTCTGTCTGTCTGTCTGCACAAATGCTGATGTCTAAATTGCGTTTTTTTTCGGCCGCAAGCATTTTTTTTTTTTTGGCGCATAAAAATATAAAAATTTATTATTAAAGGATTTTGTGCGAAAATATTTGAAAATGTGCACACTACACACACTCATGGGCTATGATGTTATCTTTGTTTAAAAAATATATATTTATCCAAAGAGAGTGTACAATGCTACGCCGCAGTGCTGCACAATGATGAAAGTGTACATTTCAAAAACAATAAATTTTCGTTGTATGCTTTTAGGCGCAAGGCTTAGAGTGGGTTTTCTAATAAATCTTGCGCCTATGTTGCTTTCAAAAAATTTTTTTTTTTTCACAAATTTTACTGTACCATTTAAAAAAAATATATTTGAAAAAAAAAAGAGCAAACTCAATTTACAATTTTTCATTTAGAGTTGGCCAATTAGGTTTCGAGTCCGTCAAAATATTCTGCCAATTTTCAAGTGTAGATACTCGAAATAGTCAGTCAGTTATTTGAAAAATGCAAACTAATTTACTCATAGACAATTAAATTCCAGTTGAAGCCCGAAAAAACACAAACTCAAACAAACTCAAGCAGTAAACAACATAAAAATCGGAAAAAAAGCACCACAAGCGCAACAGTAAAAAAAAAAAAAAAAAAAGAAAACCATAAAAACTAAAAAATATTCAAAGTTACTTTGAAATATGCTGTTGCTCGACTAAACACTGCTTAGCTCAGCCCAACTAAATGTGCATTGAAACACTAACAAAAATATTTTGTTAAAAACTCAACGATGCAATGTGTTTTATTTCGTATGTAAACAGTTCGTTTCGTTCCTCTCGGCATTGTATGTACGCTTTTAGATAAGAAGTGCACAAAAGTTTTACTAGAGTGTTGATGTCTAAGTGGAGCTGAGAGCTATGCTCAAGTTTTGGTAGGGTTCATATTTGAGTTTTAGCACAATTTAACAGCAAATTAAACCGCAGAAGTTTTTCGTTTCGTGAACATATGCGGCAATTCAACGTTATCGATAAAAATTCAAATGGCATAAAAGCAAAATACTTGCATTCAAAAAAAATATTTATATTGAAATTTTTATAGGTACCTGTAAAATAAATTAAGAATTCATAGTCCTTTTGGAATCAAAAATATGAATTTTTTGCTTTGAAAACATTTAAGTAACTTTTAACGGCGGAGTCGGAAAGAGCTTCAAAATTGATAGTTAGTGCACGATATTGGTCATATTCTGGCGTACGCAATAATGATGGCTCTCTTAGATTTTATGGTAACCAAAACTATACGGATAATTCACTGGAACTGAATTTAGACAATGAGCTTCCTTCTGAAAAGGCATATTATTTTGGAGCGAATCATTTTGGCAAATCTATCTTCCTCGCAATTACCAAATATATCTTGGTGACCCGGAAATAATATCCCATTGCTCACCCAACTCGTTGAGTGATGAGCGGCACTGGGAGATAGTTTTAGATGTGTTATTGTAAGAGTCAAGTGCTTTTAAGGCAGCTTGTCTATCCAAGAAGATGTGTACTTTTTGCCTGAGTGGTGCCCTAGATAATTCATGGCTTCGTGTATAGCTATCATTTTAGTTTGAAAATAGCAGCAGTGATCGGGAAGTCTGAAAGATTCTCTAAATTCCAGGTTCGGGGAAAAGATACCTCCTCCAACCCTTCCTTTGAGTTTGGACCCATCTGTATAGATATTTATGGCGTTGGGAAAGATGTTTCCATTGTGCTCATGTTGGGTATGATGTACAGTAGTCTGTGGCTGGTGGCTGTGGTATCTTCGAGTGTCCAAAGATTCGATTGAGCAAGCCTGATGTCTCCCTGAATCTCAAAACTGTTTTTCGCTGTCAGTTCTTTGGCTATTAAATTATTTTGATTCCATTCCCTTTTCAGGAATTATTCCTCAAACAAGTCAGGACATTTTAGATGTTGCCTATGACCACTTTTTTTGTTACATAAAACGAAAGGACCAAATTTCGTAAAGATTACATAAATAATAATCCAAAGAAAATATTATAATCTGACTCAAATATGGTTGTTATAAACTACGGTCTTGTATTAAGTTTTTTTTTTTTTTAACTAACTCCTCTAGTTACTCAAATGGAACAAACAGTGTCATTTGTATTGAACTGACCTAATTATTTCATTGCCTTTGATCGTTCATGAAAGTTTTTTTCTTTTGCAGCTAACGAACTAAAACTAAACTAAGTCAACAGATTTCTGCCGCTTTGTGTCTTCCGCTGGAAGTTTTTTTTTTTTAAATTTTGCTTAGATTTTTAGTTTTTCTGTTTAACAAATTCGAAACAAAATAAAATCATGTTAGCAACTTTTTGACATACTTCCTCAATATTTTTATGTTCATCACAGATACATTTCTCTTTGACTGTTTGCGTGTAGTATCAGTCTTTAGAAGAGTGATTCAACAAAAAGTTTATTATTAGAAAACTTTATTTTTTTTGAAAGGCATTACCTTACATTCACCTCATTTTCATGGTGTTTCCCTGTGTATCGATGGCGGAATTCGAACATATGCGAATTATTTGTAAATTGTGTAAATTGTTAAGTGGCATTCAATGCTCAATTAAATGCATAACATTACTAAGCAACATAATCAATGCGAACATGAAACATTATAAAATACTCAGGTGCAATTTGATGTATCAAATTGATACACCTTAACATATATAAGAAATGTTTAAAAATGTAAAATTATATTTCGAGCGCAAAAAAAAAAAAAAACAAT
Organism: Leucophenga varia; assembly: GCA_018903435.1. Taxonomy (NCBI): domain Eukaryota; kingdom Metazoa; phylum Arthropoda; class Insecta; order Diptera; family Drosophilidae; genus Leucophenga; species Leucophenga varia. Next base: position 3,828,799 of record JAEIFJ010001414.1, read on the forward strand.
TAGAAACACAAAAACAAAGTCGAGAAAACAAAAAAAAAAAAAAAAATTAACAAAAGAATGAAAAAAGATAAACTTTTGAACCTAAAAGCACCGACAGTGATACGCATAAAATATACAAATACAACAAAAGAAACCTTAAAATACAAAACCAAATTAACTTTTTAATTGTTTAATGTTTCTAAAGTTTTCATTCATTCTGAAGACTTTACACTTCAAACTACATCCTTCTAACCATCCAAATATCCTTTCATGGTTTCATTCTTAGTTACCGCTTGTCTTCTTAATTTGTTGTTGTTTTTTGTTCGCCCTAAACGTAAGTAAAATGCGAAGCGCAACATGGCGTATGATGAATTTAAAAGTACAATAAAAATAGTAAAAAGAGCACTCGTTGTGATTGTTGTTATTCTTAAATAAAATAATACAGATTGTAGAGTAGAGTAAGATAAAGTCTTAAGTAAATATTCAAATAAAAAAAAAAAGGTGAGAAAGTGAGTGAGTGAATATTGAAGTATGCAAATGTTTAAGAGCAAAATTCGTGCGTAATTTAATTTTGTTTTTGTCTTATTGCTTTTTATTTAAAAAAAAATTCTTTTAATATTTGATCAAACTAAAAAATATCTTCCAAAAAGTGTTGAGCAAAGATAAGCAATAAACTATTGTTGTAGAAAAACAATAACTCAAAGTCTTTTGTAATAAAATTGTGTTGACGCCCATGCCTAAACTGATCACTAACCGGAAGTGATGGAATAATATAGTTACCAGATTTGAGTTAAGCGACCGCAAAAACACAAATAAACATAGTCACCGCTCTAGGTCAGCAAAAATAATAAATTTTTTTTTAAAGATTTTTAGCGATAAGTTTCCATTGCTCTTTGAATTTCTAAAAAGATCCAAATTTCTTTTAAACGAAAACTTAATTACCTAAAATATTAGTAGTTTTTCAACTTTCAACGACAAACAAATTTTTGTGAAGTGATGTTATTCTGTTTAAAAATAATTTATATATATAAAAAAGTAAATATATTTCTATGTCCGCTACTTACGTTGAAACCGTCCAACCGATGTGCCCCAAACCAGTTACATTTGAAAGTAATCAATGCAAGTAATTTTAAATTCCACTAAAACAATGCCTAATGCATATTCGATTCATTAAATAAGTCGATTTTCTAATTTTCCCATAGAAAAATTTTTTGCTTTTTAAAATAAAAAAAAAAAAACAAAAATAAATATCAGCGGATTTCAGCTTTCCCCAATATATTTTGGGAGAGATAAAAAAAGTGGTATTTTTTAGTATGTTTTTAAGTTAGCAAAGAGCAACCGAATCGCTCGTACAACGTAGTAGCACACGCCGTGTATCTGTTAGTATCTCATAGATACATATTTTTTTTAAAGCATCATAAAACATTATTTCAAATTTATTTACGCCATGTGCTGTTTTGTGAATTAAACAAAACGATTGATGGCGCCACACATTCTCTGATTAAGGGCAATGTTTGTGCTTTTATCTCTGTGAATCTAATTTACTATTTGTATAGGTGACCACATACTCGTTCCTATTTTGCCATTGTCTGTCTGTCTGTTGTACTTCATTTTGATGCTCATCTCTATATACGATATATGTATATCTCTCCTAATCAGTTGTCTGACTTTCCATATACATATATACAAGCGTATGTATCTGCATCGCATCTTTCTCACATCATCATGTATCTTTCTCTATGTTAATCGAATTAATGTTACTATCAATTTATTCATATGCGTGAGATTTGCATTTAAGCATGGCAGCTGTTCAATGTTTGTTTCACGTACACACCCGAGTCACAGCCCCCCATTTCCGGGGCTTTAATTCCAATCATGTTATTGTTTTTGTCTGCGTCTGCGTTTGCGTTTGTGTATATATTTTGATGACATACAAGGACATAAGCTATAATGGCATCAAAATCAACAACGACGACAACGACATCGATAATGATTATCAATCAATTCTGTTGTGCTTAATGATGAGGCGTGAAATTGAAGTTGTCGCCATTGTATGGACCATGGTGTTTGTTTTCAATTGTATTTCGTTGTTTTAATTAACAAATTATTATTAAATATTAGTGCATTACAACAACAACAACAACAACAACTGCTTTCAAATACGTTTATAACTAAATAATCTCTACATTATTTAGTTATATAAGTAGAGAAACTTAGTTGCTTTATTTTGTTGACATTCTTAGTTATCAGCACGTGTCACGTATTGTCCGGTTTATATAATTAAGTCAAGTTTTATACGGGCAAAAGGTTTTGTCGTTCTATTGATTTTGTTTGCTCAAACTAAGCCACAACATAAGATGAACACCAAAGCATAAAAGTTGCATAAGTACAACAAAAGATAAACATAATCAATATTGACAAATTCATGCGTTGACGGAGACTATATGGCTCGGAGTTTTTAAATGACTGCTTTTGTCTGTATTTGAGTGACTAAATGAATGAAGTTCTTAAAGTGTAGTTTAGCAATCTAAAATGTGCTCACGTGCGTACATTTGTATGACAAGAAGAAATATATTTATATATGATATACCTAAATGTATATAGATGCTATGTACAACAACTGTGGTCAACACTTTGCGGCAGCATAGCGCAATACTTTCACATATTTAAATGGGCTTTTCTATAACATTTGTTGAAAAAAAAATATAAAAATTTCATGAACTGGTAAAAATATCGAAACATTAATTTTAGAAACAGCCAGAAGGATACTTAACATGACCCATAAATCATATAGATTCTGGCTTAACATCAAAAATGATAGCGTTGGTATATCTATGTCCGCCTTTTTGTCAGCCGTATTAAACCGATTATTTCGGTGAATGAAAAATAAACTTGAAACTTATTTTCAGTACAGTTATCCTGTACAGCGTAACCAAAATATGTTGGGGCTAGTATGAAAACGGACAAATTGGCTTCAAAAATAGCTTTGTTTTTTATACCAACCCCATAGTGTGAAGGGTATATTTAGTTTGTCTGAAAGGAGCCATCGTAGACCCTATCAAATATATATATTCTCGATCAGCTCCACGAGACGAATCAATCTAGCCATGTAAGTCTGTCCGTCCGTCCGTCTGTTTGTTTTTCGCAGTTTATTCGGTCAGTTTAAAAAATATTAAGCTGAAATTCAGAATTTAAGCTTTTCTCTCTAAAGTCTAAATTATGTATGAAAATGAAAGTGCCACGCCCATTTTTAGGTATAGTTCCCATACAAACTTACTGTTTTTTTCGATTTTTTGTATGAAAATATCTTTTATTCAAGAATGTATTCACTCCAAATTGGGTAAAAACACTTCATATGTCTTCCATTTTCAAATTTAATGTGCCCATTTTTATGTATGGATCCCATACGAACTTTCATGCGATTTTCTATGAAAAAAGTTATTATTTTGAATGTATTCACTTTAAATTGGTGCAAAACAATTCAAATGTCATCCATTGTAAAAACTACGGCACTACGCCCATTTTTAGGCATAGGCACTATATGAACTTACCGGCCATTTTGTATTTTTTGTGTGAAAATAGTAAAAAATTATGAATATATTCATATTCTTATTGGCTAAGAACACATCTATTATCACCCTTCTTTACTCTACTTATATAAGGATCAGCCATATAGCCCCAAGCAAACTACCCATTTCCTTAGGTTAACATTTGACCACATTATTGTGTCTAAACTTTGCTTGAACCGGACTATTGACTCTAAGCCATCCCTTCTATAAATTTTATTTAAGCCGGTGATGAACATAAAAAACTAAACTTAGATGTGGCATGTATTTGAGTTTCGGTTCTACCGTTTTTCCTTGATTTTTTTTTTTTTTTTTTTTTGTTTTATTCCGCAATTTGTTGAGGCTTGTATGTATAAAAACATACAAAAAAGAAAAAAAAATGTATGGGAAAAGTCGACTTCATGAATGAACCGAATGTGCATTGTTTTACTAGTCTATAATTGTACTTGCATTGTTGTCTTTCGAATGAATCCGGTTTTGGACTCACCAGCTGATTGGTTTTAAAGTCCATAGCGGACATAGAAACATATTTTATTATTATTAATGCGCCAAATTAGGTACGAGTAAATGTCATGTTAAATTCGACTAAGTCTCTGAATTTTTAAATCATTTTACTCTTCTGGCACATGAAATAAATAATATATTTTTATCGGTGTCAAATATTGTAAAGAACAGCCCATATCATTATTAGTACTAAATATATAAGTATATACAAAATTTCTATATGCAACCAGTTTAATAAATATCTAAAGGCAATGTGAACAATTTTTGTACTGAATTGCATAACCATCTCGAATGTTGTTCATTGGCAGCCCGAGTGGTACTGCATGTACAACAAGTATTGCCAGCAAATTCTCTTGTTGAAGTTTAAGCTTTTGTTTAACTATTCTGTAAGTGAGTTTGTACATGTGTGTATGTGTGTGTGTGTGTGTTTGTGCTATATTGACCGACATGTCAATGTTTGGCATTTGTGCACGTTTTATTAATGGAGCATGGTTTAATATGCATTAAAAAGTATTATTTCCAAACAACAAAACAGCTGTGTACAGTCTGCGTAGCATAGAAATATATAAATGCATATATACCTATACTTTTCCTATGCACTATATATATATCTCTTTGTTTTTTATTTTTTTAAATATTTTTCTCTTTCACACACACACTCAATATTTAAATTTGCACGATTAAATTTCTATTATTTCGTTATTAAATATTTTAATAGGCATTTTGTTGTTATTTAATTTTCGATTGCATATTTACATTTATAAACATTGAATTTATTGACCAGAAACACAGTATATATACTATATTTGTTTTAATGCAATCGCTACAACAATACATACTATCGATGTCCTTGTTGTCCTTGGTGTTTTGTGGTTATAATATTTAATTTCATTCAATACATACAAATCTGTTTCGATTGGCTTTTACTTTAGTTGGCCATATTAAATTTAACAATGTAATTATTTACATTTTGTATTCTTGCTTTTTGCGAAAGTGGATTTTAAGCAATCTATTTGATTGCTGTAATATTTTAAGCCAACGAAAGCTAAGAGAAGCCTTTCACTTTTTATTCTTTTCAATATGAAATTTTTTTCGTACCATTTTTTACTGATTTTTTTTTTTTGCGCTATTCAAAGGACTTATTGTCTAGCAATGTCCTTGCGCCATGAAAGCTGCGCTGCATTGCTGAGTGCATTGTTCGCCTTGAATAAAAATCTTTTCATTCGCTACTTCAATTTTTACCATGAAAAATACAAGAAAATTAAACAAAAGTATTTTATTTTCTTTTTTTTTCATTTTTTGGTTTTTTTTATAATTCATTATAAAGGTAGCTGGCACAAGGATAGGCAGCAATCGTGGTGATTGTTAAAAGAATTATTGTCCTTCGTATTTCGCTTCAAATTCATAGTCTGACCGCAATAGAAATTAGATGCCCGAAAACCGCATAAAGCACACAGGTAAATGTCAAATGCGTTCGCTTAAATGATTTAATGCGTCCATTTTTTTTTTTTTTTGTATCCTTTTAGGGTCAAGTTTGGCTTTTAGTTGTTTGTATGAGTGTATTCTTTTGTCTCTAAAATATTGTGTTATATTTTCTAATAAGTTAATGGCTTGCTTAAAACTGGCTTCCTTTTGTGCAGCTATTTAAAACTCATTTTTTTCTGTGCTTTTAAATAGATTTCTATTAGATTTTTTTGTTCATTTGTTCTCTTTGTTATTTTAAATTAATAATTGTTCATATTTCTTTACAATTTTTACTTTTAGTGCAGCCTTTTGAAATAAATTTGAAAAAATTTGCTACCTAACTAAGCTTTTAACTTATTTAAGTAGAAATTATTATTGTATGAAATTATCACGGAAGTAGATATGTATAAATATTTTTACAATTTTTAATACCCGTCAACACATATTATAGTGTGAAGCAGGTTTTTTTTTTTAGACCAACGGACGGACGGACAGATTGACATAGCTCGATCAGCTCACCTATCAATGGATGATTTTGAATATATATACTTTATATGGTCTACCATGTATTCTTCTTCCTGTTGAATACATTTGCACCTCTCGGTTAAACGGTTTAAATAAAAAAGTTTGGGGTAGGCGAGTATGGGGACCAAATGCGAATGAACAAAATTTTGATACATTTTCGACGCCACATTGTTTTAAGTATAGGGACGGATGACAGATGAAGATTGCTATAACGATTTAACTTTCGATGCTGATGAAGAAATAATATACTTTAATGGGATCTGTTATGCCTCCAATGGCAATTAGTTTGTAAATATATGAGGTACCGCTTTGCAACCACTTTTCAAAATAAATTAAAAAGCCATACTTCAACCCTATTTTTTTTCTGATTTGTAAGGTTTGAAGATAAATTGCAATATTAACAAAAATTGTAACTTAAATACTTGCCGAAGATGTTTAACCATCTTTCAAATGAGCCCTGTTTAAAGTCTCTACTTTACTACTCTCTCTATCACTCCAAGGAATTTTTCAGGAAGGCCCAGGTTTAAATTATCCAAATCCCGTCTTGTTGCCCACCTGAGTTCTAAAAAACACAACCATAATAATTTTTTAACGTCTTTGTTCCAAAATTTGGCCTTCAAATTTAAAAATTCGGGATGGTGTTGCCATGAAACACTTTTTTTACTTAAAAGCTAGTTTAAAGTTAGTTTAATTCTTTCGTATTTGGGTGAAAGATTTAAAAAAAGCGAACACACTTAATCTCAATGTACTACAGCACAGTGTGCAATAAAAGTGTGTGCACACAATTGGATGCAATAAAAATTTGCAATAAATAGAAATTGCAGCACAGTTGACCACAATAGATTGGTAAATTCATAGTATAGAAAAAAAATTGTTGAGAAATCTAGACAACGAAGTTAAAAACATTCACTTGCCCATTACACATTTCACAGTTGATGGGTTTTCTTTTTTTCTGTGAGAATGCGTTGGAATTTGTAGCAATTTGATGATTTTCTATAAAGAGCAACCCCCATCCCCCACAAAAGAAAAAAAAGGTGATTGCAAACATTTGGGAATTGCGAAATTGTACAAATTTTTCTACTTGTCCTTTTACAACTCACCCACTCAATTTTCGAAACTGCTCTATAAATCTATAAAATTATTGCCTGCAATAATCGTGCCAAAAAAGTCATGTGACTGGATGGACATAATCATCATACCATACACATATATTATATACTTTTCTTTTTTTGGAATGTGAATTTGTTGTACGATATTACAATAAAATATCGAATTTCCTATTGGACATTGAACATTATACAATAGATTTGGCTAGACACCATCGTCGCCGCGCCTTATCAATGTCACGTACAGCACGCAGACATGACTCTGCACAAAAAAAAAAAAAAAAAAAAGAAAACTAAACGACTGAGTAAGTTGAACAAGAAAATGACTACGAATACAGGACAATAAAATAGTCTATAATCGTTTTTATGGGCAATACTTACTGTTGGCTCTATTGCGTCAATAACCCAACTTTCAAGAGCGTTCGTTATATCAAATAAAATAATAAGATGTTATATTTAAACTCTTTGTGGTTATATAAATTGTATAAAATGTGCGACAGCCGATGATAGGTTTTCTACCGTTTCTCGATGATACTCGATCGACCGATACTCGACCGATGATACTCGACCGACCGCTTTAAAATTGAAAGGTCTTGACGCTCTGGCTTATCGAACCAATCTAGTTTGCCTGCCTGCTTGCTGGCTTTGATTTAGCTAAATTTCTAATTATTAATTTAACAGTTACTTTATAAAACAGTTATTTTATGGCGTGATTTCAATGTTCAGTTATATGAATTCGTATGAACATATTGCTAATAATAATGCTAGAGGAAGTGTTAATAATTGATAATGGGTGCCACAACTTATAAATTATAAAAATAGTTAAGATTATAAACGGCGGCAACATTCTCCCCCTGCAAATTAGTTTCTTAATAATAAGACTCTGGTTTGCACTCATCCGTGCCGACGTTTTTTTGCGTTCGCAATATCTTGTGGCGGGACTGTAACTCGCCTAACTTGCTGATCCAAATCTTGCCACGGTTTCTATGCCCTTAGGCCAGCTGTTCCGTGGTAAGTTTTCGTCAACGATTATGGATACGTCTCAACTTGGATGGGTTTGCGCTTTGTGAACCATTTTGCCTCTTCGTGCTAAAGTTGGGACGTATTCTAGTAACCATCGTCGCCAGAATTGATCTGCGAACGCTTGTATTCGCTGCCAATTGAATCGTAGATTCTCGTTGGCGTCTGTAATGGGTTTGTACCCACTTGGTGAACCTAATAAAAGATGATTAGGCGTTATAGCATCGTCGTCGTTGGCCTCCAATGATACGAATGTAAGAGGGCGTGAGTTTAGAATAAATTCAATTTCGTTGAGTGCGCAGCGTAGACTTTCGTCCCGTGAAGCTCATTGACGGACATATTTTTCAAGACAGTTTTGACTGACCGTACTAATCTCTCCCACGCTCCCCCATATGGAGCGCCGCTGGTGGGTTGAAGCGCCAACGAATATTGTCGAACGATGATTGTATAGTTGGAATAGTTTATGTCTTGAAGTTCGTGGCAGAATATCTTTCAGCAGCTTTAAAATTTGTACCATTGTCAGTAAATATTTCACGAGGTTCCCCGGCGAGCTATAAAGTTGCGTATAGCCAGTGACGCATGAACTGGTGTCAGTGAGTGTGCAACTACAAGTGCGCTGCTCGCACGGTTAGGCATGTGAATAGAACGCCCCCATCTTTTTTCCCTTCGACGCCCGACTGCGACGGCTATTGGACCAAAGTAGTCGATCCCGACGAAGGTAAATGGACGCTCGTAGCTAGCTAAGGGTCGCTAACGGTAAAGTGCCATTTGTGGTATAACTGGAGTGGCGTTCTGATTTACAATGTTGACACGATCTGCGAATTGATTTGTATAAAATACGAAGTCGAGGAATATAGTAAATCCTCTAATTCTATTGATGCAGGTTTCGTGTGATAAGTGATGAAGACTCTCGTGATGCCATTTGACAATTAGTTTTGTTATGTAGTGACCTCTTGGAAGCACTACATGGCTTGCGAGGCATTTAAATTTTCTGCTCTTCCACGAACTCGTAATATTTTATTGTGATCTAAATATACATTTAAACCAATGGTTTGCTGTTCTTCTCTATGCTCTTACCTCTCATTAGCGCGTGAATTTCTGGTTGATACTCAATTCGTTGAGAGTCTCTCATGAGAAAATCTTTTGAATGCTGAATCATTTCAAAAGAAGCTGTTGTTAGTAAGGTCGCCTGATGAACTGTTGCACGCAGGCGTTCAATATAGAGAAGAAATGTTGCAATTCTTTATAGAGCCGTTTCCAGTCAGAAAAAAGTCTATGTTGAGGATTGACTCACTTTTTGTTGTTTCTGTTTTGTGAACATTGGCGTGTGTATTTGTTTCTCAACCGCCCAGATCGTGGCGCTCGTTCTGTCCAACTGACCCAGACGTTACCGTTGGCCATTTGATTGACTGTAGTAGAGGAACTCAGGTCCTGAGAACCATTTGGTGTGCTTGACTGTTAGCTCTGTAGACATTTTTGTTGGGGGCGCGGTGGCAGGATTTATTTTTGTTGGAACCCTGGTTCCATTTTATATGGATTTGTTTGACGATTCTAAAATCTCACCAACACGATGCATTACATATTATGCTGAACTTTCGGGGGATCCATACATAGCCATTCTTAAAACGGTCTTAGAACGGCTTTAGAATCTGACCTGACCCAATATTTTTTATTCGATGCGGAACCGTTTGTTGCTATTATTGGGATTGGGCTGCAAGTCTTACGCCTAATACAGGCTCGATGAGTTCCATTGTGGAACTGATAATGGGCTTCAAAGGTGCCACCTTTGATTTGGGCAATAAGGGCCGTGAATGACTATTATTTTGAATGAATGCGAAGAGGGATACTGCCACAGCCGCTATGGCAGTTTTCTTGCGTCGACCAAACGTATGTAACTGCACATTATTTATTTTGAATTTGGGTAAGTAGTAGAACAGCGTGGAATTTTTTAAAGTTTCAATATTTGGAACCGACTTTTTTCCACTGATTCCATTTTGTCAGCAGCTCATTAGTTTGTTCTTCGTCCCCATGTCATGTTAGTTCGCCACACGGTTGCAAATTTTCAATATTTTGGCCCAATAGTGTAACAGGAAATAAATCCAAGAGGATCGTACATTGAGCATTAAGACTTGTAATACCAGTTCTCGTTTTGTCGGCACATGATCGTTATTTAAAATCATTTCGTTTTAGTCTGGCCTGGCAAAAGTGAAACACCTGGATTTGGGAAGTTGTCTCGCTTTTGGTTCCCAGTACAATCCTAGCACCTTTCTCAGTTGCGCAAATTTCATTTCAGCTGCAGTCGTATTTTCCCCTCCTAGCTGCTGTCACGTTAAATGCGTTGGATGACCAATTTCTGATAATAAAGCCACCTTTGCCGCGTGAATTAACTTTATTTGCTTAGCGATCTCTGAAAAACGCTGGCTTCTTCAGCGGGTCTGCTATATATGAGATCGTCCACGTAATGATATTCTTTCATTACTTCCACACAGCTTTTTGGGATATTGTTCAACAACATTCCTGCATTTTAAAGTCTCGAATGAAGTGCGCAATGCATGGTGCGCAACTAACCCCAAACGTTAGAGCTTCTACATAAAATGCTGGGACTATGTACGTGGGTCACCTTTGTCCCTCCACCAGCGAACCCACCTCGGAATGAATATCTTTTTTACGGGATGCGTATTTGGTGGAACATCTCGAAATGTCCCCGCATACCGCCCAATTTGGCCCTCTGAATGATATCAGCAGATTCATTAAATCGTTTAGTAGGTCGGGCCCGCTAACAAAAAGTCGTTTAGAGATTTTCCATTCGATTTGCGCTGCGGCGCCTGCTACTAAACGTACTCGTCCAGGTTTATTGATTTATTGTTGTGAATGGTGGCAGATACCCGCAGGACTGTTGGTAAATTCAGTTTTCATTCGGCGTTTTTTGCATGCGTAAATTGTCAATTTGGGCTTGAACTTGCTCGTAGTGCTTGTTGCTTTATAAATTTTTTGTTCATGCGAATAACGATTATACGCGTGGTTGTAGCTGGTTGGGTTGGAGCTCTTTTTCGCGGTTTTCCATATTAGACCAATTTTAAATCGGTCTTTTTTTCTTTTAGTCGATTTCATAATTTTTGGAAGGGCGTGGTCAGCCGATTGCGAATTGTGTGGTATTTCATCTATTGAAAATGCTTTCTTGATCGTCTCATGTAGATCATCATCAAAACGCTGGCATTGGCAGTGTTTTTGGTTGGAGTGGCTGGCACGGCAAGATTCGGGGGTACGACGGTATTGGCAGATCGGCTAGGTATGCGTACTTTTTGGTGAGTTGACCCATGTCGACAGACTGTGTGGGTAGGTTTAGGCTCTCGACCGTGTGTACGTTTCTCTTATGTATAATTGGTGCCGGTCTGCACATTTGATATCTTCAGCGTAGCCCGCACTGATTGGTTTTCAGAGCGCACGGTGTCGCCAGTCCACCGTAGGCAGAGGGGGTTCTGGAGTACCTGTTATGCCTAGCTGCTTGAAGATCTTGCTCTCTATAAGAGTTACTGATGACCCTTCATCTAGAAAGGCAAAAGTTTTAATTATTTTATTCGTTGAGTGAATTCTTACCGGAACGATGAAAATGAGCTTTCTGGTGGTCCCGGCTTCTATGTGTGTGAATTTCCCGCTACTTGTAGGCGGCGAAGTTTTATATTTAGGCTTTATGTTGCCTGTCGGTTTTTTGGCTTCACGTTGGTCACTATGTAATAGTGATGATGCTTCTCTGTGCATCAGTTGAAGCCGCATTGTTTATTTACAAAACATGGTTTACGATGGCTATTTAGACACTTGCCAGCATAATTTGTTGTCGCGCACAAACTGTAGTTTATCTTCATACGGTAGGCGTTTAAATGAATCGCAGTTTTTGAATTTTATGTGTATTGTTACACAACGGACACTGCGGTTTTGGCCTCTCACGCTCCTGACTAGTGTGATGATGTATGTTGACATTCTTCTTTGTGACCAATGGTGACACTACTTGTGTGGCGGTTTCGGCGATGGCATATAGCCAGTTACTAAATACTTTTACTGCTGGCTCATCAGCAGGTTTTGGGTGCATAGCCCAGGATAACTTAAACTGTGGTGAAAGTTTGTCAACTAGCTCTTGTACGAGCATTGGATTGCTCATGTGCGCATCGAGCTTGCAAGCCTCCATCGTTGCATAAATGTTGCGCACGCACAGTGCGTACTCGATGAGGGGTTCTAGCTTCTCTTTTGGTGGCGGCATTTGTCGTGCTTTTCGACCAGACCTTGTAAAATGTATTCAGGGCGACCAAAGCACATGCGCAATGTTTGAATAATTTCCGGCACCATCGCTGGAAGCATTAATCTACTCTGCACTAACTCGCGCGCTTTGCCTTTGAGGCATGCTTGTAGCCGCATTAAATTCTCGGCGTTTGTATATCCTGCAATCTCTGTGCTTGTTTCAAAATTACTGACGAATAAGGGCCACTCCTGTGGGTCACCACTGAATATTGGTAGTTCCTTTGGAATTCCTTGTCGCGCGGCAATTTGAAAATGATTTGGATATTGCTGATTTTGCAAATGTGATTGCGCAAATAGTTTTGATTGTCTATTTGAATCAGTAGTTGTTACAGTGATTGGCGTTGCCATATCACTATTATTTGTTCCACACGCTTTCTGCACTAATTGTTGCGCAACAATGCTGCTATAACGTGGGTACTCGTGCGAAAATGTTGATGATGTTGCAGACGTTATTTGTCCCGAAGACACTCTGCCGAATAAAATGTTGTTCAACATTTGGAGCTGACACAAAGTTGCCGTTCGATTGAGCTGTATTTGCTGCTTTTGTCATCTTTGTAGGTAGCGAAACATTCGGGTTGCTCACCTTCATCAACTTTGCAGACTCATTCTCTGGTGATGACGTAGCTTGGGGCAGGTCCCTTAGTGTCGAAAATAAACTGTCGGAGCAGGAGGTGATTGAAGTACTAGCCACTTTATCTAGACTTCTTATTATACATCCACAACTCCAACAAGTGTTGGTGTCCTCCAAATTAACTCCGGCGCAGTCCATATGACTTTCGTTATCGCATATATCGCACTTGACCATTTGGTCATTTTTGGGCTTCGCACATTTTATACAATTTGTCATTTCGTTGTTTAAGGCGACGCGTATGTATTTTTAAACACTCGGATTAAACAGCGCGAAATGTGGTTTCTTTCAATTTTAAAGAAACTGTTGGCTCTATTGCGTCAATAACCCAACTTTCAAGAGCGTTCGTTATATCAAATAAAATAATAAGATGTTATATTTAAACTCTTTATTGGTTATATAAATTGTATAAAATGTGCGACAGCCGATGATAGTTTTTCTACCGTTTCTCGATGATACTCGATCGACCGATACTCGACCGATGATACTCGACCGACCGCTTTAAAAATTGAAAGGTCTTGACGCTCTGGCTTATCGAACCAATCTAGTTTGCCTGCCTGCTTGCTGGCTTTGATTTAGCTAAATTTCTAATTATTAATTTAACAGTTACTTTATAAAACAGTTATTTTATGGCGTGATTTCAATGTTCAGTTATATGAATTCGTATGAACATATTGCTAATAATAATGCTAGAGGAAGTGTTAATAATTGATAATGGGTGCCACAACTTATAAATTATAAAAATAGTTAAGATTATAAACGGCGGCAACACTTACTGAGAATTCAAAAGAACAGGCACGCATTTCGATTGGGACTACTTTTTTTGTAAACATGCTGGAACTTTTTGATGTAGTTCTCTTTAATTTTAATGTAGATTTTGATTAACTTAAATATTTTAAATATTGACCAAAAATCATATATATAAAAAAATTATATATTTAAATATTAAACATTTTGATTCGTTTTTTTTTTTGTTGCTGTTTATCAAAAATAAATCAAATTTAGCGTTTGAAATTTGCTACAAATGTATTTTGTAATTTGTAAATTAATTTATGTAAATTATTTGGTATGCTTATGTGTGTGTGTGCAGATATGCATAGCAACAACAACAACAACAAGAATAACAAATATGTACAATGAAATAGCAACAACAACAACAACATCAACAAATTAGCTGATGTTAACAGCATGCGGCATGCATAGTTCAATATTCTAATAAGCAAGTATCCAATTAATTTTGCCTAAATTAATTGAATGCAAATCGTCTAATGAGCAAAATATGTATTTGGATGGATAAGTTTGCTGCCCCTTAACATAATATTGCATTTATACTGCGTTTAGTGCGTTTCATATGTTTTGAATCATTTAAACTTAAATGGATAATATATACGCATAGCAGCTATGCATTAAATGGAAATATTTTTAATCTGATTTTCACTCATACTGAATACTCATTTGAATGCATCGCTTTATACGCTTTTAGCTGAAGTATGTAATTTGTATCTGAAATTTTTAATACAGAACAAAATGAAACATTGGTTGCAGCTAACCGTGTCCTTGTGTCTAGTGGAAAACAAATTGAATTTTGAGTACACATAGTATTGTGGTGATAAGGCTGTGTTGAAAAAAAAAAAGTTTTTTAAGGAGTAACGCATTATTCCAAAGATTGGCCCTGAACATTCTTGATTGTTATTGCGAATGCCAATTGAATTGGAAACTGCAATCTCTTAAATTGAACAGGTGTTTCGGTTGGAATAATGAGTACTCGAGGAATGAGGACATCTTCACCTTTGAATGGACCCGTCAATATTGTTGCTTCCACTACATTGCTTAATCATTTCCTTGACTGCGAATCGCGTGCCATTGCAGAGTTTCGGCTTCCTCTAGTTCCACAACAGTGAATATTGACTTATATATAGTTTCTTTCTGCTGATTCCGCATTGTACATTTGCATTATTCTCAGCTGGCAGCCGGCAGGTGGCGCAGCAGTAGGTGCAGCTGGCGTCCTGCAGGTGGCACCGGTAGAGTCACGGGGAAACGCGAAAAACTGATATATTTGCAAACGCAGATATGTTATCAACATAAAAAGTACATAAAAACCGAGTCGGAACCTCAACACTTGTTGTGTCAAAATTTGGGCTTAAACGGTTCAGAACTTTCCAAGTCTATAAGCCTCGTATAAACGAACAGAGCATTTTTATATATATAGATTATGTCTATGATAGGCCCAATGAAAGTTTCTAATATGGAAAGTGATACAAAATTTTAAATATATAGCCCCTTACAAATTTTACCCATTTTTTTTTTTAATTTTTGTGTGAAAATCAAATGCAATAAAGTATGATAAAACTTAATATTAGGAACATAAAGATTGGGTACAGGGTATCTTGTAATTGTCCATGTCTGTGCTCAATAAACGTTCTTATTAACACTCATCCTTTAGAAAAACACATTAATGCGCATTAATATGTAAACTAGACACTGCCTATTTAAATACAGCTGCACTGAAAAGAACTCAAATGGTTGCATCCGATGCTCATACCCAAAGCTCATACTAGTGCCAAAGGAAACTGCTTGAAATAAACAAAGCGTATGCGAGAGCTGCAAGGCAGACAAGCGTATACGATAAATACGTATTAGCAATAGATACGATACAACTCGCTATGGTTTGGTAAATCTAACACAGACTTTACTGCCAAATGTCACCGCGAGAGAAATTTATATGCGTACAGAATGACAAGAGCAAAAGCAACCTTAAGCGTTGCTAAACCAAGTGATCGCGACACGAAAAACAACGACAACAGCAAATAGCTTCTCCTTCTACTACTCCTTCTCCTCCTCCTCCAACAAAAGCGACAGTCAAAGAGCTACATAGCTGTGCGAGGACTTCCGTTTTCCGTTTGCAACGTTGTCAAGTGACATCATTTTCAATATGTCGCAAAAAGCAAAATGAATAGTCATTTCTAAGGCATGCCTGCTGCTGCATGATGTAGCATGCCACAATACTCTATAACATAGCTTCTTGCATTCATTCATCTGGTACGTAGGTGGCGTGGCAGCTGAATTAGCTACAGATTTCGTAAATACCATCAAATAGCTTGAATGCGTCTGTTTTTCGTTCGTTCGTTGCTTTAGCTTTAGCTGCTACGTAAACGCAAAATGCCAGCAGCCTTCATGAGGTTTCTCTTTATATGATTATGAATAAATGTTTCTGTTTGTGTGCGTCTGCGTATGCGTGTATGTGTGTCTTTGCGTAGGCAGCTGCTGCTGTTGCTGCTGCATCCTTTGTGCATTCAGGCATATAAGCAGCGTGTGTCTGCTTCTGTTCTTTGTTTCATTGGATTTCACATACGCAGCATTACAGCATTATAAATTAACATAATGCTTAAGTGTGTGTGACAAGCGACTTCCGGTTTTCATTTCACATGAATTTATGTCGCGCATTTTCGCAAGAATCTGCTGCATATCTCGGGCGGCAACAGCAACAGAACAGAACAGAATGTACTTCTACGACTACGCATTTAATTTCATTTACTTTGCGACTAAACAAACGCAATTAAAGTCATTGAAGCAATAAAATTAAATAAATTGAATCGATTTTGTACAAAAGTGCTTCAATACAATAAGAAAAGATATACATTAAATTGATAATAAAGCAAAGAACGAACGAGAGCAAAATGAGCAGCATTGCAAGTGAATTTAAAACGAATTGAATTGAACTGAATTCACTTTATGTTGTTGAGTAAGTTCGTAAGTTCGATCTACTAAGTTAAAATGTAAGTGATTCAAGTGCACTCGTTGCTAAACTATTTCAAGTTGCGCATATAACTCAAGTGCAAAGTTTCTAAAGTAGTTAGTCGTTAAGGATTAAAGAAAACAAAAAAAATTTGAAAATAACAAATAAGTTTGAATTGTTTTGCATAAGAAACACTTGAAAAATTACTTACGTTTATTATAAGATTTTCTGAAGTCGAGTTTAAATATTAAATTACACAATTTTACTTTTAAATATTTTCGTCAATTTATTCTAAAGACTTAAAATTGAAAGCTTTAAATTGTATTGTGCTCTACATATATATTAATGCGATATGTATTGAAAGTTTGTTTATTGAACAAAAAGACAAAACGGTGACCAACTTTCTGTCAGATCTATGTAGCTGGAAATAATTACTTAACTATACTATTTGCTACTGAAAAACTGTACCAATGAGACACATTGAGAGTAGGAAGCAAGAACGAGAGAGTAGGTTTAAAAAGAAAAAACTGGAATGGCATAAAATATAATCGAGAAAAAATGAGTCAAAAAAAAATTCAGTCATCTGGGCTTAGGGCCTGGAAATTAAACACTTCCGTCAAAATAACTCGCGTAAGATCTACTTTGCTATCCGTCTGTCTGTCTGCGCTTTCCATGGAGACTATGGTAGATAAGGACATTAAATTAAGAATTCTGATTCTAACGATTCAACGTAAGTTAGGTAAGGTTAGAATGGCCGACGAGAAATTTCGAGACGTCACCTAGGCCAGATAGGCCCATTGTGATACCTCTTTTATTTTCCTCCTACTCGAACCAGCTCGATTTCCTCATGAAGGCGGCACCAATTTTTACTGATGCAATCTCAGCCAGACTATCGAGAAACGGCCTACCAAGTACGGTTAACCTAATTCTCCCAAGGGCTGGGCGGTGGCAGAGTAAATGTTCTACTGTCTCCTCCTCTTCATCGTTTTTAAAGCTTCTACTGAAGTCATTTAATGCTGCTCCTAGTCGGACGGCGTTTCTTCCCACCAGGCAGTGTCCCGTGAGAGCTCCAAACATCATGGATAGAGTCTGTCTATTATGGCGTATGAGTTGGGCTGTTCGTTTAGTGCTATACTCTGGCCACGTAAGTTTCGAGATATTACATTTGGGATTTGTGGTCCACCTAGTCTCTGTCAGTCTGAATATTTACTCTTTCACTCGCAGTTTCAGAGAGGCCATGGGAATTCCTGTCGAACTCCTCCCTGGAGGAATAACGCAATTTGTGGCTGCTCTGGCTAGTCTATCTGCCTCGCAATTTCCAACAATAACTTGGTGACCCGGAACCCATGTGAGGCAAATATCCCATTGCTCAGCCATGTCGAGAGATGTGCGGCACTGGAAGACAGTCAACGAAAGTAACAATCTATCAAATTATTTTCTAATGCAGCTGTAAAGAGTGTTTATGGTATCAATAGAAATCGATCAAAAATTAACCTGTACAAATAAATATCAATGAATACGAATTTAGTTAAATTTTTCACTACGCTTTTAAATATTATAACAAAATATTTGTTATGCGAAACACGTGTTTTGGCTTGTTTGCTTGTTGGCACTTATTATCGTACAACATGGCGTATGATTAACATAATATGAAATGCAATGCAACTACACAGATAGAGAGAGAGACAGAGAGTGAAAGAGAGAGATAGAGAGCGAGTGTAGAGAGTATGAAAAATATGTATTGAGGCAGATAAAGTAAGAGTAAGAGTAATGAGTAACATTTACACAGCACTTCTCAAGTCGCTACTCATCGTCGTTGCATATAGTATATAGTATATCATCGATAAAGCTTTACGCATATCTTTTGCTTTCTCTATCTTAACTTATTAACATAATTTGTGGAGGAACATTTCGCTTGTTACACACAAGTAAAGAAATGCTACCGCAATCATTGTGGTTGCTTACGCTTGTATCTGCATAAATAAATTTATTTATACACCTCAGTAGAACTTGATTTAGCATCTATGTTGGTATTACGCGCTATATACGATACTTATGCTATACTATTTCGATATATAGTCGTTGTATATATACATACAATTTTATAAATATGTAATATTTTGTGGTGAAACGTGTGCTGCATATAATCGCGTTCATCTTGAAAGCTTGAACAGTTGATTTATTAGCAGCAAAACAGGAAGCAACGTGGCGTATGCATAATGCGAAGTGGCACGTTGTTGATTTGCGTTTGATTTTAAATCCAATCGATTGGAAAATGTTACTAATAAGACTTATATAAGTCACTTTTTTTGTTTGTTTTTTTTTTTTTTACAATTATGTAATGCCGAACTTCAACTGAAGAAATTTAAGTGAGCGAATATTAAGTTTAAATCTAAAACGTTTTATTTTTGGGACTTTTTTTTTCATAAAAATCAATCATCAAAAATTTTATTTAACTTTTTAGTCAAAAATCCTTGGCATCGATTGCTGCAAGTTTATACATTATTTGATTATATTTTTTTCGCATTGGCAAATGCTTTTCGATCCTGTTCCCGCGTAATACAGCATGAACGAGCCATGGAGAAGCCAGACATTGAAACATCAACAAGCTTACCCAGACTGGCACAGTTGCGCGCAATATTTAGCCCAATACTAAGATCTTTAATGAAAATAGGTATTTAACCCACAGTTTCCAGTCGGAGATCCATGTCATAGAAGTCTATGAGCGTCACCTACTGCACCGCAGTCCTAATGGGACGAATATGACAATTATCTCGCTAAGGCAAGCAACTAACTTAATGGATCTTTTCCTCTACATTGGCTCTACTTTGTTTTGACACAATCCAACAACTTTTCAGCAGATGACCTTGGCAGATCTGGTATTTCAAACGCCTTGTTTGGACCGTATCTCTGTTGGGAACCAAGTTGGGCCTCTGTCAAACGCTTCATTTATAAAAAATTTTAAGACTCAGTCTCAATACTTATTATTTAGGTCTATGGCAGGCAAAGCATTTCTACATCTGATTCGATCCAAGGTTAACGACTTCTTATCTTGTCGGTCATAATTCACTTGTTTGAAGACAGTTTGCCATCACAGCTGAACATTTTTGGTTGGTATTCGTTTGGAATTGGGTTGGTAGAGATTTTCCATGACACCCCTTTTTATGAAGCTTCATTTTCGCATTACACACTTGCTTGCCTAGTGACACTCTTCTCTTATATTTATGGATAGCTTCATATATGCTAGACCGTTGACCTAAGTCGGTCTAACTTAAAAAGGAAATTTAACTTTGCGAAAAGCAATAAAATATTAACAAAATAATTGTTTCTTAAATAGCAAAATGTATTTAAAGTGCAAGTACTTTTGTATATGTATGTGTAAGTGCTAAAGTAGCTTCATGCAATGCGCTTTGTCCTGTAAGTCCTTTCCGTATATATATTTGTAGCGCTACCAAGGATACACGCAGCTGCATTGTGTCGCGTAGTGTTGCATTGTGTTTTTGGTTTTGCTTTTCTTGTTGTTGTCGTTGTAACCATATTGGCATTGTTCTGTGACAGAGTGACACAAACTACGCACAGGCATTTTATAAAGAACGATTTTGTTGTTGCTGTTGTATTTTCCTTTGTTCCAACGACGTCTATTGTTAGATTCGCCATAGCTTTTGCTTATATATTATGTTGTACGACTACACAGAATAATGACAAATTCTAAAGTAATGGCCTCGAATAAAAAAGGAAAAAAAAAAAGTTCAATTGCAATGGAATTCAATATTTCGACCACTCAAAAAAGGACAAAAGCAGGACATCTACTACGTTGTGCTGCATTGAAAAGCAATAAATATTTAATTGAAACCACTTTGGTTCAAGTTGAAAATTGCCACATTAGATAGAAACGATTTTTGTATTGCATTTTAATATGAAATTCAATTTAATTTAGTTGCAAGAAAGTAAGAAAATCACATGCGAACATAGAAACTTAACGCACGCAAGGCCGCAATTTACGCTTTTTTTCATGGAATAGTTTTTGTTATAAGTAAAGAAAAAAAAAAAACAACTAAAAAGACTTTATTGGATAATAATGCAAGTACTTACATACACATAGTTTGTATTCACTAATGACGCTGTAATTGAATACAAATTGTTTAGCAGCTCACAATTGTTGTATACGCTCAAAAGCATGCAACGTTTCTCGGTGTTTATTTTTAGGGGTTACAATTATGCAAACATTTGATTATGTTGCTTTGAACGATAGAAGTACATACATAAGTGCTGAAGACCATTAAATTCTTGTATACAAGCTGTCAAACGCAATCAGCATATAAGCTATTCTGTATATATTGTATTTTTTTTTTCTTTTGTGCTGCTCAAGACATGAGTTAAAAGCAATTTACAGCATTTTATGCACAACACACACATGGCTTTCAATTGTTTATAACCATTACACAAAGTTTAAATGAATATTATCAGTTTAATCGGAAAGTTTAAGACATTGGAGTTACCATACAATGGAATTCATCTATCTTCTATGTATAAATAAGTAAACATATTTCTATGTCCGCTATGGATTCTAAAACCAAACTCCGATTTATCCCAAACCGATTTTATTTGAAAGGCAACAAAGCATGTATAATTATAGACCACTTAAACAATGCATTAGGCATTATACTATCCCAAACGTTTAACAAATTCGCTACTTAAAAAAAAAAAAAAAAAAAAAACTGGTTTGTTTTAGTACCATATTCAGTACACATTTAAATCAGCCAGCTCTGAAATAATGTGTCTAATGTTTCTATTTTTCGCATTACAAGCTATGAAACAAAATAAATATACTCACTATTAAGTACACCTCATAGCGCACTATTGTACATGTTAAACACTACTTTCAGTACACAACAAACGCTTTAACCACTTTCTAAACAACTAATCCAGTATATATTCCTAAATGCACACGTATAGATAGCAACAAAGATTGCAAGTTGCAGCCTAATTATGGTCATCAAACGAGTCTGATAGCTCAAGAGGACACCACTATAAAACCAACTCAACAACCACGACAAGTATAGGTATAAGGATAATATGTATTGTGGAGAAGCCTCAATAAGCCACACAATTTTGACAGTAAGTCATACTCGTACTCGTACTCATACTCGTATGATGACAGTTGTATAACATCGACTAAAGAGACTATAACAGACTCATTACTTTTGCTGTTGTTGTTGTTGTTGTTGTGTGCTGTCATTGTATCCTAAAGGTATTATTACACCATTACACATTCACTCAAGGGCTTCATTAGCCTGTTGTATGGCGCTGTTTGAAAAGTAATTATGAACAGAATGGCGAGTAGTCCAAACAGATCAAGACCGGAAGTATGCGTTCATTTGAGGCAAGCAGCAGCAGCAGTTAAGAACAAGTTAAAGTAGCAGATTTTAGTTTAGCATTAAACCTAAAATTGCGTTAGTAAGCTAAAACTGTGAGTAGAATAGCCTTCAATGCGTTTAGCATCAGTTGTCGTGTGAGATGCAAATGTTTTCTATGAGCGGAAGTTACTTAAGCTCGAAATGAAAGTGAGTGTATATGTCTGTGCGTATGTGTGTAAATTGGCAATTACATTGACGTTGTTTGACTGACCCTCAAAGCATGCTACAATTTTTCGTCGTACTCGTTGCGTTGTCGTTGTCGTCATCGTCGTCGACGCATTGACAACAAGAAAATGCAATTAACACGCCACACAGACAAACCGGAAATGGAGCGCAACAACCAGCTCGTTTCATTCCTCTCTCTCTCTCAATTGTCCACCACTTGACCAATCGTTTGTTCATGTGTCGCTTTGTCGTTTCGTCGTTTTGTCATCAGTCGCCCGTTTTTAAGTGGCAAAAGAGATTGATGCACTCCATGTCAGCACGGCGACAAATTAGTCGTCAGTCGAATGTTGATGACGCTGTTGTGTCTGTGATGTTGATGGAATGAAAGTCAATTATTTTCAAATTAATATTTTTAGTATTGACTACAAAATGCAACAGCAACAACAAAAACAAAGCGAGTGTTTAAGTGAAAAAGTTCTTAATTGCGAACGGAAATAAAGGCGAATACATTCAATAGATTTTTTTAATATAAAAAATACAAAAATTCTTTAATTTATTTCAGAGCATACTTTTAGGGGTTGTCTAACAAAAATGTGGGTACAAACTTCGGTTTCAATTAAATAAAAATTTATTTCTAATTTTCATTGCTTTTAATATAAATTTTTCCATAAATTTTATATAGAAATAAGCAAAATTATATTGCAAAACTTAAAGTTTTCTATTGATTGTCGCTCTACAATAGACAATTTTTTTATTATTTAATTTTTTTTTTTTTTCGTTTTGCATTCATATCAGGACAAAAACTATTCACTGAATGTCCTTTTTCGTTTCTTTTTTTTTTTTTAAACTATTTTATCTATATATACACAATTTTTTCTACTTCACTTTGTCCTATCACTCACTTCGAATCGGTGAACACCTTTGCTTGTCGCTCTTCCAGCTAAGACGTAGTCTTTTTAAACTAAACTAAACGATAGAAATACACGTTTCTAAAGGTAAAGTGGCATTTTAGCTCGATTTATTTTTTTGCTTTTTTTTTTTTTTTGCTATTCATGCTGCATGTTCTCTCGTCTATTTCTTCTTATTTTCTCCCTTTTTGCTATTTGTACAACTTCAATGCCAAGAAATATGCAAGAAATTTTATTTTTCGATTATTTTTATTTTATTTTTTTTTTTCGGTGTTGATTTTTATGCATTTTAGTGCTTAAGAAATTATCGCAGTCTTTTACAGCTTCCTTCTCTTGTCGCCTTGTTACTTCTTTGCTGTGACATTTTGTTCGTTGCTTTATCTATTTAATCTTTTACTTCCTGTTTAATGCGCTTTTTTTTCTTTTTTTTTTTTGCTGTTCGTCTTTGGTCATTTTGCGAGCAAAGATGAGGGAAAAAAGTTTAACGCGTAAGTTTAATATTTGCTTGTGCTCGATCTTGAGCACTTTCAATATTTGCATAGTTAAACATTTTATGTACAAGTTTCAAGATGCTTTAGAGGATTTTTTTTTGAGTACACTTTAAATATATTAAATGAATGGAAAGAATGAAATGAAATGAATACTGGTACCACATGAACAATTTTACAACAATTACAAGTAAGAAGTAGAAGTTACATTTACATCTTAAATCGCCTATATTGAGTAAAGAATTATTAATACCGCAGATATCACCATCCAATGTTTTGGTTGTTGAAATCGCCTGAATTCTTCGATAATGTAATATCGACGAAATTTAATGATAACCTTAGGGGCTCGACGAGTGTTTGGACCGCGGTCGTAAGACAATAAAGTAAACGAAGTTAAGATAAAAATGCTCCACACTGGACTTAGGCGGAATGAAGGCATGGCGGAGCTTCCTATTAGCAAAATGGGTACTGCAACTAACTTTTGTACCCTGACTCAGTATAGTTAGGTAATTAGACTAAGGAATTTTCGGTTGCCTTGATGAGTCTGAGAATATTCTTGGTCGAGGAATGTCTAATATGTTCTAGGGTTAATAGACAGTGATCAAACTGTATAAATGTAAATCTGGCCAGTGCTGGGCATTCACATTAGATGTGAGCCCGATTTCTCAAAAAAAAAAAAACTTGTAACTATTTTACAGTGATTTAAAAATTGAAATCGATTTTGTGTATCGCTCTTCGCCAACATTAAAACTGTTCATTTATCAGTGATTTGTGCTTTTATCACTCTTCACGAATTGTTAATATTTGCAAGAACACCGAAGCTGTACAAATTCGTTGGTTCATTTGACAGTCACTTGATAAGTAAAATCATGCAATTCACTGAACACGCGGTTTATTAAAATGATTGAATGGTGATTTGAACTGCGATTATATCACTGTTTGCAGTCACTGTGATTTTCAAGTCGCAGTCGCTTATAACACTGCGACTTAAAAATCACACTTTTTCGGGATTATTGTCAGAGGTAGTTGTTTAGCCTGCCGAAGTCCCAGATGATGTAGCCAGTGTTGAGAGACAGAGTCTCTGAGGAGACTATCAAAGGATATTATAACATGAAAGTGCATTTAGTATGAGGTAATGCTGTAGATATCTCTACTCTCGGAGATGAAAAAGTAAAACAGTAGATTTTTCTGAGTGAACGTGCTTCCAAGGAATGCCATGATGGGTACAAATGTATATAAAAACTGAAACACCGTAGCTCAGCTTAATATCTTCGAAACTGTTCGAATAAAATATGTAGTACAACAATTTTTAATAAATAAGTTGACAGACGTTTGTAGAGCGACTCTTTCGTTGAGCTTATCAGAATAGTTACATTTAGGTAATTTTGAAAGCTTCAATTATTATGTAAAAAATTACCCAAATATGTATAAAAAGTTAAAGCCCCGAATTTATATCTAACTTAGTTAAATATGAAGAAAAGCCAAATACTAAAGTAACACAACGCTACACAAGCACTTCGCTTTTGCATTTATTCTTATTTTAATGCAGCATTACGAAAGTCTTATCAAAACGGTGTTAAATATGTATAGTACGTATGTACAACAATAATAATTTCTAGTGCCAAAATGAGTGCTACTCATACACATAAATGTATGTATATGTATGTATGTATGTATGTATATATATTTATGCACGTAATCACATTCACACTCTAGTACCTTGGCTAAAATGTTCAATCCCTTTTGGTAATGTTGTTGCACGTTTATTATTTATTCATATTTAATATTTATGCTGCATAGTTGTAAATCATGCGTCAGGTCAAGTAGGCTTAACTTTGGCCAAACAAGACTAAACATGCACTCACATTCAGATACGAAATACACAAGCACATAGGTTAGATACATATATTATATACACCCATACACAGACAATTTGTGTACATCTATGAAGATATACGCCGAAAAAAGCTAAAAATCATAAAACATGTTGCAAATGACCAGAGAAATGAAAGAATTTAACAAATGTTTGTAAATGTGTATGTGTGTATGTACGAGTATACATATCTATGTATGTGTACGTATGTAAGTGTGTGTATGTAAGTCAACGAGTGCCATTTTCAGTTGAAAGTGGCAGTATTGCCGCCATTAGCCTATGGAATTCATTTGCTGCTTTAGTTTAGTTTAGTTCAGTTCAGTTGCAGTTAACATTTTTGTTCGTTCGTTGGCGTATTTTCCAACATTCATAACGTGTTTTTGTTTTGTTGTTTTTGTTTTGTTATTTTTGTTTTGTTTTGTTGGTCTTGTTTATGTTTGTTCCACTTGACCACTATAGCATAGTTTTAGGCGCTAAAAGCTAAATACCGAATTTCAAAAAGCAGCTGCTACTTGCCTTTTCGTCCTTCTACAAACTACCTAAAAAACAAAACAGCAACAACAACAAACAACAACAACAACGATGATAAACAGGCATCAGTTGTTTCTGGTGTATTACTAAAGCCCATTCTTACTTATTATTCTTGTTGCTTTGTTGTTGTTGTTACTGTTGGCCATAAATGTTCTCATATCAGCTTTTCCAAGTGTAAGTATACATATATCGTATGTATGTGTATGTGTATGTGTAAGTGTGTTTTAGTTTGATAAACATTTGTGAGCGCATTTTGGGTCACATTAAGCTATACTTGGTTAGGTGTTCTTTCGTTTACACTTTTTGCTCTAATTGTATGAACAGCAGCATTTTACGTATGTCCTTTAGCTTGATACTTAGTTCTCTTGGTTGCAATCAGTAAATATTTTTAGACATTTGAAAGGATATGTGCTATCCTTACTGTGTGCTATGCTTACACTGCTCAAGTGTTGATTTTTTCCAGCAATCTGATTTATTGGCAACATTATCCCGAAACCCGAAAATATGGCTTATAGCATTTGGCTAACATTAAAATTTTCTAAGAAAATTATGTAATAATTTTAATATATTCTTCTGATTTCTTTAAAAAGAAAAATTACCTGAATATAGTTTTCTTTTTAATTATTATTGTTATGAACTAGTTTTATCTTCCTCGTATCTTATTATACATTAAAATCTCACGTCACATTGTTCGATTTTATAGACCCCAAATTTAATCGATTTCATTAAATATAAAATGTAGATGTGTATTTTTAGTCCAACTTAAATGATGGGCTACATAAAGTTTTGAAAAAATTTACGGCAGGCGTGCCCCCATTGAATCATTAATTAACATCGAATTCGAATTCGTTGTTCGGTCGTGGTACCAAAATGTCCAAATGCCGGTTTTGGTCTTCCATGAATTCTATATTAAAACATCCATAGAGTTTTCAAAACTGGACCATAGAAATAATTTTTTTTTATAATTTTTTATTATTCATTTTTCATATGCATAAAAATTAAAGGTCAAAACATTCCAAGAAAAGATTAGATTTGATTAAATAGCCGATAATTATTTAAAATCCGATCTGCATAATTTATACAAAAAAAAAAATATGAATATTAAAAATCGTTTTAAATTTATGATTAATTTTTTTTTTGTTACGATAAGAAAATCAAAATGAATTTATAAACCAATTTAAATTTGTAATTAAAATGAAGCATTTAATACAAAAGAACTAAAACCAAAAAAAAAAAAAAAAAAAAATAAATAAACACTCTCTTGCAGTACTCAAAATAGCAAATAAATTGTGCTTTTCGATACAAATCGATACGAAACAATTAATTTATTTTTATCCAAAAAATATATCTTATATACTATTTATGTATATGTATGGGTATGCACATTTAAAAATATTTTCATTTGTTGTGTGTGCAAAAACTAACCAATTAAAACTGAAAACAAATGGAATTGTGCAATTAAAATAAATATTTAAAGAAGAAAGAGAGAAAATAACAAAAAAACGAAAAATCAAGATCAAAAAGTAAAAAGAAAAACAAAAATAAAAAATAAAATCCAAATCAAAAGTCAAATAAATACGAAGTAAATTCAACTTGTATCGAAGTAGATAAAACTAAAAGAATAAGCAGTGCTGTGCTGTGCTGAAGCTATTTTGAACGAAAACTTTAGCAAAAGTGCGATCGATACGAAAGCCTTGAAATAATTAGAAACTTTAGTATTCTGGCGTTTATTGAATGCTCTGCTATGCTATAATGAAAAGTTTAGCAGCAGTGGCAGGTCTGTACTGAACTGAACTGAACTGAACGAATGTGTTCGACAGCTAATGAAAAACAAATAAGACAAAACGTACGAAAATGCATTCAAACTTTAACTTGAATGCTTAAAGATACAAACACATACATACATACATGTGTACCCAAAGGATATTAGTAAGCTAAAGAAGAAGCAACGCTTTAAATATATGAATCTTTGTGTGTGTGTGTGTGTGTGTGTGTGTGTGTGTATGTAATCGACTTGAAGCTTATAATTGTCGCTGCTGTTTTGTTTTGTTGGCTTAACTAATGCAATGCCTGTATATGTATTTATAAGATACATATGTATCTAGTAGATACAAAATGTACTCTTGTAATAGGTGCTGTTGCTGTACATAATGCTCTTGCTTGCTTACTGCCAGCTGCTTATACCAAGTGCCAAATGTAATTTGCAATAAGCAAGACAAAAGTAGAATCAAGTGCATCCTTCGTCTTTGATTGCATTGCAACTAAAAATTACATCAGCTGCTACTGCCGCTACTCTTGGCTGTCATTAGACAATCGCCCATTGCCCTTTTTAATGTTTCTCTGCTGCATTTTGACTTAAATAAATTTGTCTCAATTTAAGTGCATTCTCTGGTATATATTTTGGTTATTTAAAAATTCATTTTATTAAAATTGATGAACAATTCACAAAACCGCGCAGTTTCTTTACTAATTTATGGTGTCGGCAGCAAATATCCTTCGAGTAGTTACTTATACCCTGTACCATAAAAAATATTATGGTTATATAGACTTTAAGCAAAGTTATGTAGCAGAGATGATTAATTCGATTAGTATAAAAATGTTTGATCAATACAAAAACAGAAAAATGTATCTTTGATGAGTTGATTTGTTGACGTTTAGGCGTTCACTTAGCAACCTTCTTGTACGTTTCCGCTGTTCTTAACTTTATTACATCTCAACCTTATATTTAAGAAGATTTTTTTAATTATGCCACTCAGCAGTGTCTATTGATCTGCCAGCTGACGTTTTCCGCCACTGTCTCTTTCTAATTTTGTTAAAAATTTTGTTGAGTATACTTGTTATGGTGAATTTATATAAGTTCACCTTATAAACGTAAATTTTTTCTGCTTCTTGAATGAGATCAAACAGCTGACAAAATACAAAAATTTGAATTCTCTCTACAACTTCCCTATAAGATTTTTTTGAAAAGCACCGAAGCAAAAATGCAGAAAATATACAGCCAGACTCCCATTTTTGAAATCGGTGGTTTACTATTCAAATATATTCTTATAATCTTATAATTCTCAAACAGTTTAAATAAAAATATATATAAGCTTCTGCATGTTATACAGATTTTTCACAGCCCTTGTCAGCGTCTTACATCTGAACAGGTAGGAACTCCTACTTTTTATGTTTAAACTGTTTAAGAAATAAAAAGTAAATCACTAAATTTCTATCATTTCTAATGTCTGCCTTATAAAGTTTGCTTACTATCTCTTCTTCAAGTTTTCTCGTACTTTTCTCTTTTGTCGTGGTGAAATTAAATTTAATTTACCACAAACTAAATTCTTATATTTATGTAACCAAAGTTTTCCGAAGCAGTGACGCCGTTTTCGCTTCTTTTTTTCTCTTTCGCACTCATGCATGGCAGACTGTACAGAAATTTAAAACAGTACATAATGTGTATCTGAGAAAGAGAAAAAAAGCAAAAATGGTATCACTGTTCTGAAGTACTATCTGGTATGGCTTGATCGATCATTTTATCATTTTAATATTAGATATAGCGTATATTATAGTCGCTGTCATTCATGCATATTTCGTAAACGTCTACCAAAGTCGAAAATTTACAAATTAGCGGCGGTGTTGAGTGCTGAAAACTTGCCTTATTTATAGCATTTAATATCTCAAATTGTGAAAGTCTTGCTCGACGACTCGACTTGTATTTAATAATCTAAGCTCGAATTTCGTGAGACTAAAAGGAGTCATAGCCGAAAGAAGTATCTGCAATAAATTCATAGCCACAACTTGGCCTGCTGCATAGTACACGTTGAAATGAGGCGGCGTTACGGCGCTTTAAAGGCACATGCCAGGATATTAAATATTTTCGAGCGCTGAGCAAACGAATGCAACCAACGAATATTTTGGCTGAAAGCCAGTTAGGCGAATATGTGCATGTTTTAGTTTATTTTTAGTGTTGCTACACAACATACAACATAGTTTGTAGTAATAAAAAAATTTCATATATTTCATTTATTCATTTTTTTTTTTTTTTTATTTTGGTATATTGCAAAATTATTTGGCCATCATTTTACGCGCCGTTTGGTTTCTAGTTTCTGGGTCAATAAAATCGAAAAGCAAAGTTATTGAGCATGATAGAATGAACATTTAATAAAAGTTAAATATGCTGTGTATCGATATACATGATACTATCTATAGATACAATTTAGATACATTTTATTAAAAGTATTTTTTGCTTCATTACAAATGTATCTATGAAAAATATTTCTGCACGTTCGAACTGTTTAAATTTAATTTTGGTAACAGTTTCCGCAAAGCAGCAGCAGCAGTTCATGACGACACTTTCACCTCAACTGCGTGTTCATAGGTACTGAGGCACTTTTGCATCTGTGACTGCATTGCTGAGTGACTGCTGCTGCACCTGTTTCAGGTCAAAAATAAAGAAAAAAAATTAAAAAGATACAAAAACTCGACTACCAATGCGGCACGCAGCAGCTGCGAACGTGTGCAGCAATTTTTGCTTTGTCAATGTCTGCAACGCCCAATTGGCTGCTTTAGGTGGGCGGGCGCAACTTTTGCTATAAATATTTGACAAATATTACATATGCAGCATGTATCTATGACTTTTTCTCTTTTATTGCACGTAGCGCACATAAATATGAATAAACTTTGGACTAAAGCTGCTTTAGTTGCAGACACAAGAATATGATGCACAAAAATTTTTTGAAAAAAGAAAAAGAAACTAAAGTCAAATTAGTACAAATTTGAAAATCGTTTCGAGGGCTGTTTTAAAAAAAAAACTAAACAAAAACAAAATAAACAATAAAAACAATAAAAACAATAAAACGAAGTACACAACTCACGCAAAAAAGCAACTCAAAGGAATGAAGTGCAGAGAAGAAAATTGAACAAAATTCAAAAAAAAAAAATCTTTAGATAGACAAGATAAAAGATAAAAGAATTCTTTTAGTTTATCTCAATGCTTTTAGTTCAACTTCAAATTTGATGCAATGCATCAAACATTGAAACGCAAAGCAAACTCATTTTTGCGGTTTGCAACTTGCAGAAAAATGCATTTGAGTAAGTTTTCCAAAAAAAAAAAAAAGAAAAGATAAAAGAAATCGTAGAGTTTCAGGTGAATTGAGTAAAAATAGAAAACTATGCAACAAGGCACATTTAGCTTATTTGCAAAACGAAAACGCAAATTTAAGTTAAAATATGTAAAGTGCCTTTCAAAAAATGGGTACTAACGGCATAAAAATCGGTACTACTAAAATGTTTGGATGAAGCTCCAAAATAATGACATGCAAGCTTTATGCATTAAATAAGGAGTACCAACCCAAAAAAAAAAAAAATGCTTGGATAAACAAGTGGGCTATTGAAAACGCTCTGCTGTTGGGTGCTGTTGTAATTTAAATCAGCTTTAAGTTGCATTAAAATTTCAAGTTGAACATATTGAAAAGTGACAATGTCTGACAAAGAAGAAACGAGAACATTGAGCGTCAGAAGACTTCAGACGTCGACAGACGACAATGCTGGCCACAAACTAAGGGTTAAGCTTGACCATTTATTTTTTTTTTTTTTTTTTATCTTGTTTTTAGCATCATTTGATGTCTGTCAGTATACAGCATAGAATCGAATAGAATAGAATAGAATGCCTGCCAAAAGGAAACTGCAATTTTACGAGCAACGGAAACGGAAGTACGTAAAATCGTATCGATTTGCTTAAAAATTTTGTTTGCTTTGGCTTGTGATATGCTCGGTTTGCATAAATAGATCTTTTATTACTATTCCATTTATACTATGTCGTACCTCTCCTCTGGCATGTGTGAAAATAACCTCACAAACAATTGAACTTCCTAAGTGTGTCGTGTGTTTTGCTCTAAATGAGTCAACGAGTGCGTGTGTCAGTGTTTGTGTGCTTGTTGGTTTCATTTATAGCCATATCCGTTTACTTCCTGTTTCTGTTAATAGTTGCCAAATGCCAAAGTATGCAAAGTAGTGATATACATTTATTTTTTACTATCTCGCTACTCAGATAGCTATATGTGTATATGAAATAGTAAAAATGTTTCTATGTCCGCTATGGACTTTGAAACCATACAACCGATGTCTCCCAAACCGGTTTCATTTGAAAGGCAATAATGCAAGAACAATTATAAACCACTAAAACAATGCATTAGGTACATTTGAACCATTCATGACGTCGAATTTCGACTATTTTCCAACATAAATATTTTGCATTATTCGCTAATATACATTGACAACAACACTGGTATTTTTTAGTGATTTTTTTGAACGCTTTTATACAAACCCCAACAAATTTTGAAGTCAAGTTGGCAGTGAAGACTCCAAGACAAGGTGAAACACAGGCCGGATATTCGCTATTTTGCTATAAAACTGCTTAAATCGAAAAAAATTCTGATTTTTTTTGGGGAAAGAAAAAGTTGCCTATCATCAAATCAATCTTTTTGCAGAAGCAACAATGTTCATATAGAGTAAGTAACACCGATTAGGTTCTGTAATTATATAATATTACGATTTAAGTAAATTCGTACGAGTTCCTCATGTAAAAAAAAGTAATTAATTTAAACAAAATAAATACGCTGTGAATTTCATATACAAACAAGTAAGAGAATAACTTTTGTTCATTGAAAAATAATTACAAAGATAATTTTTAAAGTAAATTACTGCCAACTCATGTCAATAAAAATGTGCATATTTATTTAATAAGTTAATTGGTAATTTGTGGTTAACTGATTTTATCTGTAAATTGGGAAAAAAACAAATATTCGATAAAATGAAAACCAATTAAAGTTTTTTTTTTCTAAATGAATATTTTGTTAATTATGCAGGCGCATGCACATTTATAGTTAATTGTTTGCCATTTTTATTTTATATACAAAATAAACATAAATCAATAATAAACACATCATTATATAACAACTTATTATTGCATATACTAACAAATACATACAAAGTCATGCATATGTATATGAATGTGATTAGTAGAAGCGCATTTTGTGGTCGAATGTCAAATTTCAGAATGCGCTACAAGGATACATCTTTGCATTTATTGCGCGATAGGCTAAATCTAAATTGATTGATTGTACTTGCCCATTGGCCGCAACTTGACAAAATCAGACACGTGAAACAAGCACTCAGTTGGAATAAGTAGGATGAAAGGCTATATAGCCTTTAGTAGTATATGCACGGAACATTCCATTAGATATGAGACATTTTCGTATTTCGTAAAGAGCATTTAATGAATAGTTTGGTTGCACTCAGCAAATTAGTTGTCGCGATGCAGTTGAAATCGATGATAGAGTTTGCGATGATAAGTAGACAGACGGACAGACGGCAGACAGTCATCAATCAAATATAATTAACGTTTGCATAGTAATTATGAAAATGTTTGTGGCTACTGCATTGTGGTGCTTACAAAGATCGATTTAAAAATATGCATAATAAGAAAGAACGCTGAAATCGAGTATAATTGACTGCAAGATACCCTGTACCCAATATTTATGTATCTTAAGTTAGCTCTTATCTTAGTACCATACTTTATTGCATTGGATTTTCATACAAACACTTGAGAAATGGGTTCAATCTTGTATTAGGGTATACCTAAAATTTTCTAGCTCCTACTCCATATTGGGATATTTTATGGGGACTATCCTAGGCATAATTTAAACTAAATTTGGAGTTCCTATGACAAGAAACAATGACGCTTTTTTATTCACAAAACCCAAAATTTAGGGGTAGATTTGTATGTGGGGGGGTTTTTTGAAAGAGGAGAGAGAAAAACCTCTTTTTTAAGTAACCATTGAGGCTCAAGAGGGTCGAAGCTTCTAATAGTTTTCGAGATAATCGTTTTTAATTGAAGGCAGTATAGCAGACAGTCTAAGATGGACAAGCGGACACATGAACAGATGGACGGATGACAGACGAACGGATGGTCAGACGGACCGACGGAGGGATTGACGGACAGACGGATGGACAGACGGTCAGATACAGCTAGTTCGACTTCCCTACCAATGCTGATCAAGAAAATATACTTTATAGCGTCTATCTTGCCTCCTTCTGCCTGTTACATACATTCGAACAAACTTAATATACCCTTTTACCCTTTGGGTACAGGGTATAAAAATAAAGTAGATTTTTTTTGAGAAACCAAAAATTTGTGGTAGTTTTATATGCGGTACCCTTTAAAAAAAAGAGGATAAACAAAAAAGTATAAAAAAAATTTAAAACTATGATGGCCTTATCTCTTTTAGCCTCCGAGATAATCGTTTTCATACAACAGACAGCATGACGGACGGATGAACAAACGGACGGATGGAGGGACGGACAGATTGGAGGGGACGGATGGACAGACGGTCAGGATACAGCTAGATTAGCGCTTTCCTACAAATTACATTTGAACAAACTTAATATACCTTTCTGCCTCTCGGGTACAGGGTCTAAAAATATTGTTTCTTTTTAAGAATCTCTTGCTTTACAGAATATTCTTTAAGGGATGAGGATATTTTAAAGATTCAATCGATTTTGTACCAAATAATAGGAATTGGTCCGTAGTTATTACCTCATCCAGTTATTTTTTTTTTATAGGCGTGGTTGCTTTTAGCGGTTCAGACCTAAGCATCAGCAGAGCAAATACTTAAACGCACCCAAAAAAAAAAAATATATTTTGAAAATAGATTCTCAATCATAACCATTAAACCATTCACATTTTCCCAAAATGGCAGGGGTTTTGTTAGATACGTGCTTTATGCAAAATAATGCAATAACTATGGCTGTGAGTTTATTGTAAAATTTAATCAAATTTTTCTAAGGCGAACATCCCATACTAAGTGGGCTCTCTATTGGACCTTTCCATGAAAAAGCGCAGAAATGCAAACGTATTAAATCACATTTCAATTTCAAAAATGCTCAATAATTTCCACATATAAGCAGACCAAACAAAAAAAAAAATAATAAAAAATATAAAAGTTTCATATTACACAAACCAAAAAAACACATTTTGAAGGGGAGAGATGGTGTTCAAATTCCAACGAAAAGGGTTAAACGCAAGAATAAATATGAAAACCAGCCGAACGAACCAGTCGTATGCATTACAATTTACAAGAATTTTTAAGCGAACAATTTTGCAACTCCTACACACAACGTTTATACGCTCCACTCCAATCCAATCCATTCCACTCCAAACATTGCAATGAATACAGAATTTGGAATTCGGAAAAATACGCATTCGCAAATGGCCACAGGCAAACCAAAGCAAATCATATCGAAACTGAACTGAGACGCACGCAAATATTTTGTACTTTTTTATTGGACGAATAAATGAAGAGGCTGCAGCAGAAGCAGAAGCAGAAGCAGGTGGGCAGAAGTTAAAGTCCTTTTGAGCACAATAAAAATGTCGAAAACATTGCAAACATTAACGAAAAAACAATTTTCATAAATCTAAAATTATTACCAAAAGCAAAAAAAGAACATGTGTACAAAACAAAAAACGAAAACGAGGAAAAAACACAACACACACACAAACACAGAAGAGCAATGTCGGCAGCATCTCAACGGAAACGTCGCCATTGGCGATCAGCAAGGCCAAAGTCAAATGGCTTTTGGGTGTCTTAGATGTCCTTTCCCCTTTTTCCTTCCAAGCAAAGGAAAAACTTTTGCCCCAAAACGACTCAAAACATATTTTTTGACGCATTTAACATATTATTTCATATTTTTCGCTTATATTCACTTATGTATATTATTTCCATATACAAGTTCTATGGAGATGGTGCTTCAAAAAATATTTCATACAAAGTTGCGAGGTTGCTGTTGTTGTTCTTGTAATTTTCAAGTTTTATACAAACAAAAAACAAAAAATGTTGTTTCGCTATCAGTGAATTATTTGTAGCATAAATCATGGCGTATCTCATGTTTCTAAAGGGTCGACCGCCGCTTGGGGGAACGCTAAGCTAAGCGTCATGTGTGTGATTTTCAATTTGAGGGTTGATTTTGCTTTTATCAATTTTAATTTGATTTAATTTTATTATATTTTCATATTTTTGCAATATTTTTTTTTCGACACTTTCGCTTTCAAGTCCACTCGAATTTCAATTATTATGCTGCATGTCAAACAAAGAAATTTGTAAATCAATAAAAAAAAAAAAAAATTATATTTTAAGCTTCTCTCCCTCAGAGTATAACGCCTTATGTAGTCATCAATATTTATCTAGCATCAATAAAAAAGTGAGTATTATCTCATCTTCATATGCACAAGTTTAGGATTTTCTGTTCAATTGAAATTGTATTGCTCCTGGCACTGTTGCTTGGAAATTATTTTTCATAATTTTAAGCTGCAGACAGATTGGCTATCTGCTAAAAAAAAGACCTTCAGACAGTTTAAGTCAATGCAAAGCTAATGTCTTAAAGTATTTCTGTCCAGTGACAATTTATAAAATTAAAAAGTCACTCAACAAGAAAAATATACGCGAGGTTTTTATTTTGTATCAAAATAATGAAAAAAAAAAATAAAACGAATCTCTTTCATTGAAATCACGCAACTGTTAAATTGCAAGAGTTATGAAAAGGCTTTTGCACAATAACAATAAAAACGAGGGTGATTGTTAAAGTATGCGCTTTGCAATAGATCAGAAATACAAAATGGAAAGATAAATGTTGATAAACAAAGGCAGTTGAGCTGCAATTGTGCAGTCAAATGGAAAAATATTACATTAAAAGGGCATATTTTATAATATTTGTTTGAGTTTTGTATTAAAAATAATTTTTTTTTATCTGAATCCCAAACATGTGCAAAATTAATCTAATTAAGTATTTAATTAAAGTCATATGTATTTTTTTTTTTTTGCTGCACTCATAGATGGGGCGTAACTGGCAGAATAAGCAGTAAAGATAATACATTATTGAAAAGCATCTAAAGACAAGTCTACATGATATTCATCTGCAGTAGAAACACAAGAATCCTATTGACAATAAGAGATACAAATCGAATGCTGGTTCGATCTGGTAGAGCTCAGTGCTTGGCACATACAAAGAAAGTGCTTCAACAATAAAAAATAAATTTAGTTCATTGAATTTATTAAATTAATACAGCAAAGAAATGCCTTCTAAACTATATGCAGCTTTATTAAATTCAGTAATCCACCCCCGATTTTTGGAAAAATTTAATAAAAAAGAATCTATGCTAATCATTTTAAAGATTCAAGCTTTTAAAGTCACCGCTACTGCATTCCCAAGTTTTTGTTGCGTCTGACAGGAATCTTCCACTAAAAATTTCGACTCTGCGAATTCAGAACCGTCATTATCTTCAAAGCTGAAATTAACACTTTTGTATCGTTGAAAAAATTCCCTAAACGCTTTTTCACTTACAGACGCCTCACCAAATGTTTCAACAATATATCGATGCGTCTTGAAATTAAGACAAAGATCTAACTTCCCACATAAAAAGTTACCATTTTCACTCTCTAAAAATATTTTACGCCGATAAAAACTCATGACTATAATAATGAATAGTAATTCACAGATACAAAATCTTACATTTAATCTATTTGAGATACTTTTTATAGCTGTCACACAAAGTGAAACAGTTATATTCAGTTTGACGGAAAGTTTGTGTTACATTAAAGGAGGCATCGTAGACCCTATAAAGTATATATATATTCTTGATAACCTCGATTTAGCCGTGTCTGTCCGTCTGTCTGTTCGCCTTTTGTTTCTCGCTATTTATTCGCTCTGTTTCTAAGATATTAGGCTGAAATTTTAAACTTACTTAATAACTGTTAAAATAATATTTGTTAAACTCCCATACAATGTGCCACGTACAACATTTTGTCAAGTTCTTATAACAAAAAAAAAATTATTTATAGAGCTAATGGCTTCAAATCTGGTACAAATGCTTCTTACTATATATCAAGCCATATCTTCAGTTTCAAATTGGTTCAGATAGGGCCTCGAATTTCTAAATTTTTAAGAATATTTTCAATTTGTTTAGATAGATCTCAGTCCACGTCAAATGATGTGTGACAGGTATATAAGCTTCGGTCCAACCGAAGTAAACTTTTCTCTAGTTTAACTATTTTTTCGATCTTGAACCGAAATAAAAGTAAATTAAAAATTGTTTGCAAATAATGTTGAAGGACTTTAATAAGCAGCTTAATGTACTTTCACTTGTTTCATATATGTACTCAAAAACACTTTATAACCTAATTTTAGTACATATGCATATGTAAAACTTCGTTGTCAAATGCAGATGCATGCAAAATAATATAACCGAATACAACAATAAAAGCACAGATTTGCATTTAAATACAAAAAAAAAAAAAAAATCTATCAATGAAATAAGAACTTTCAATGCTGTACTTTAGAGCAATAATACAATGTAAAATGTTTGTGAATTCAGTAATCCACTAGACTAGTAGAAACGTACTTGGACGACTTCATGTATATGCATGTTCCTTCATCCCTCTTCACTTGACAAATTCATTCTGAATATTGGCATTGATGTTCACAGGATAGAAATTTTCTGCTGTCGTTGACAAATCAATGCAAATCAAATCGTATTGCATTGCATTGGATTGATTTGAATCGTTTCGTTTCGAATCAAATATTTGTAGCGCAGCATAATTTTCGCACCAATTGAGCGACTTAAAGCGGATTTTCATAGCATTTCTGTTTCATATATGTGCATGTATGTAACTAAATCGAATATATACATAGCATATAAAGATAGCTCAGTTGGCTATTAGATATTTAGATGTATCTACACATAACAAAAAAAAAAAAAACACTTTGAACGCACTACAATAATTGAAGAATGAAGACAGTACGAAAAACGTTTTATTTGTCACTGATTTAACAAAAGATGTCATACGTGACGCATGCGGCATGTCATTGAAGACCGAAAATAAACTGCGGGGTTAAAGGTGCAAAGAGAAATTGAAACGAAACAAGACGTTTTCACTTTCTGTCAGTGCATTGACACCCGCGTTGGGCGTTTTGTTTAAGTTAATTTACGCTTCATCACTTCGCTGATTTTATTCTACTTTTTTTTTTTTGAATAAGTGTAGCGTGCATATGGTATATGACAAAATATCTGTCATGTTTGCACTTGCATATAAAAATTTAAATTAAATCCAACGTCTAGAATATTGCATTGTCTTGGGATAAGCTTTTTTTTTGAGCCAAACATTTTCCACATTTTACGGGAATGGCTACTGTTCCAGCACTGCATATCTGGATAATTGTTCTATGAGATTGAGGGTATCTCATAGTCGCGCTTACCAAGCATCTGGTTTTCTTTTTATTTTTTATTTTGTGACATTTTTTCATTTGTTTTTTTTTTTTGTGATATGTCGTGATTGTTGTTTATGTGTGGCGCGTGTTGCTTTGTATCCTGTCACCTAACACACACACACACACATTCACATTAATACAATAAAACAGCTGCAGATACAAATAATGCTACCAAGAAAGAGGCTTGAGTGTAAAGGTAAACACGAACACCTATAAAACAAAAAAAATCTACATAAATAAATGGCAAACGGACAAAAGGGTTGACAGGCCTTTGACAGTATTTAGATTTGTTTTTACGGCTTAAGTACCGGAGTAAAACAAAAACAAACCGATGAGAAAACGCTGAGGAGGCGCAATAGCAGCAAAGAAATTTCGCAGCTCGTTTCATTTGTACTTGCCGTGGGAATTTCAATTGGTTTACGTGAGTTTATCGATACATGTAAGTGGATTTATTTTCCACAAAAGAAACAAAAGAAAAAGAAAAAAAAGGAAATGCGTGCCAGTTTAACGAAGTGTCAAACGCAAATCAAATGTCACAATATACAATATTGATATACGTTTAAGGCATTTAAAATAGCAAAGGAAGCAAAATGTTTACATACACATATGTGTGAGTTAGCACAATCAAGTCAATTACGAGGCCAATAAAGAAAATACATACAATATTTAAGTGCTTTATTTTGTTTTTTTCTCAAAATTTTTCGGAAAATATACAAAAAAAAAAAAGAGTTTAAGCTGCATAAAGAAGATTCGCGTACGTATTAAACGTGAAACGCTTATCAATAGCGCAGCAAAGTATGCTAAAAAAAAAAAAAAAAAATAAAGAAAAAAAAATTGAAGAACATTTACTGGTAACGCGCAAAAAGCTCTTCAACAACACTTAATTCTTCGTCACTCCAACACACACACACACACACACACACACATATACAATATATACACTCACATTCCATATTGAGTCTGAGTTGAAAATTGATGCCTTTAAGCACTCTTCGGTTTATGGCTTTTGCGTGACCACAATGTGCTCGACAAAATGTTCGAGAAATAAAGTCGTTTCGATTGAAAATAATCAAAAGAAAATAGTTGCTGAATTTACACTGCAAGTAGTTTTCATATTTGAGTTGTACAAATGACACAGGAAGAAGCATATAATGAAATATTAAATGAAGACATTTTAAGTTTCGAAATAAAACTAAAAATTATTGCTTTAATACGTCTGCAATAGAATTTCGAAGGCTCTTTAAAGTGCCGATTTTAAAGAGCTTGCAAAAGATGCTCATTATCAAAACACTTATCGTGACCTCTCATGTGAAACGCTCATTATTAAGCTAAGGTCCCATCTTAAGTAACTGTTACATAAGCACATAGTAACTTGTTAAAATTTGTGTAACTTTTAGTTTTTTCTCAATTCGAAGCCTGCTTGTATCTTGTATCTTGGCATTTGCATGCATTCGAACATTTTCAACAATTCATCTTCGTCAATATGAAAAGGAATAGAAAACAAAAGGAAGGCAATAATATTCGAAATGCTTAAAAATATTCATCTTTTTTTTACAATAGAATTTTACTCGCTTTTTGTGTGTGTGTGTCGATCTTTTATTGTTTGCCAATTTCCCTTGGGTATTATCTTTTGAGAATAGTTCAAACATTTGCTGATTACATTTAATACTCTTATCGAATCTTCACAGATACCTGCGCAGTGAATAGATATTCTATAATTTTTTAATGGTTTTATTTGTGTTTTTTGCCATAAATAATAAAAAAAAAAATTATATTTTTAAACTTTCAAAAAGATTTTTCCTTATGAGTAGACTTTGAATTTGTATACTTTCATATGTTCCAATATTCAAAACTTGATTAGTTCTTAACAAACATAAAGCAATGCATAAAGTAATTATTCATTAGCCTTGTTATATAATGAAACTAACGCCGAAATTTTTCAAACAATTCGCACAAAATTTTCAACATTTGGAAATTGTAAGAAAATCTTTATTTCGCTTTCAACGAAAAATAAAATCAAAATTCGAGAAGAGTCAAAATCGAAGTAAAAACCCAAATAAAAATGATTTCGTTGAATTTAAAACACTTTCAACTTTAACACTTTTGCTTATCGAATGGAAAAAATGGACGCAGCCTATAATCGAAGTTTATGATATGAAAATAGGTAATACGTTGAGCAAATTTGCGCAGGTT
Source organism: Leucophenga varia (assembly GCA_018903435.1). NCBI lineage: Eukaryota > Metazoa > Arthropoda > Insecta > Diptera > Drosophilidae > Leucophenga > Leucophenga varia. The sequence continues at coordinate 3,870,500 of JAEIFJ010001414.1, forward strand.
TATGCTGAAACGAACGAGACACCAGCGAAAAAGAAAGTTGAAACGGCCGAGGAAGCACTGGAAGCGAGAAAAGCAAAAAAAGTGGATCCACACAGATCGACATTTCGCGAACGCACAATTGAGGCATACGAAAATCGTTTGCGTAGTCATTCCTCATTGGATAAGATATTTCGTTATTTTGCAACACTGAAAGTACAAACGTCGCCGGGTAACTGGGAAATTTGCATGACCCCATACGATTTTGTGCGTTCCATATATCCGTATAGCAAACCACAACCGGATCAATTGGGACTCGATCGTTATCGATATGTACGCACACCGCAGGATAGAACTATAAAATATATGCCACCGAATAACATTTTCACACAGATCAATTCGCAGCTGCTAATACGTTTTCTGGACTTTGTCTTTCTTATGTCTTTGTTGAATACGTCCGATCATTATTTTAGAATAGCTTTTCAAATGTTCGATCTGAATGGTGATGGCAAAGTGGATGCAGATGAATTTCAAAATATTTTGAATTTGCTACTTGCTGAAATACAATCGCCTTTTATACGTGTGAGCAGCACTTCGCTGAAGACGTTCTTTTTCGGTGAAAATAATGAACAAAAGATGACAATTGATAAATTTATAAAATTTCGTAAGCAATTCTTTAAAGATTGTCTAAGTCTCGAATTTATAATGCAACAGCAAAGAGAGAGCAAAGGACAAAGAGAGAATATATCCGAAATTGGCTTTGCCAAATCCTTGTTGGCCTATGCGCATATAACGGAAAAAAGAACGTGCACAGATACTGAATCGTGTCCGATATAAATACGACGATGAGGCAAAAGGTGTCTCGCTCAAAGAGTATCTTGATTTCTATGCATTTATTGGCAATGCTGAACTAATACGCACTGCGCTCGAATTCTATTTCTTAGCCAATGCAGCTATCGATCGTGCAACATTTCGACATGTTGCAAAGGTTGTCGTTGGTATACAACTCACGGATCATGTCATAGATATTATTTTTACGGTTTTCGATGCCAACGGCGATAATCACATCAGTCGCGCTGAATTTATGCCGGTCATAATGAATCGTTTGCACCGTACTCATACTTCTTTCATAAATCTAAGAGCAACGTTTACTATTTTTTGTCACTGCTTGTACGAACTTATAATGAAATAATTTTGTAGTCGAAATGATGTTCAGAAATATGTAAACAGAAATCCAAAAAAAAAACATATTTTTTTGAATTAAAAATTTTGTAATCAAAATTTGTTTTGTAAAATTTTAGATTTCATTTTTTTTTTACCAGACTCTAAATTGACAAGTGGCATTGCTTTCTAAAGCAATTTTTAACGAAAATTCAACGGAAATGTCACGAAATTCCATGGTTCAAAGAGCACGCGTAGCCAGCGCATTCTTTTGTATTCAAAGAAGACGTAAAAATGTACGAAAAAATCAAACAAAATTTTTACTTGCAACGCATTTGCAAGCGGCTGCGTGCTTTGAACAGCAAAAAAACCTCAACTCAAATCCGTCGAAATGCAACGGAAATTTTATTTGGAATATTTTTTGCCCCACATTGTATGCCATGCATAAGCATGAAAACTCGTTGATGATGAGGACGACGACGAGGAGCAAGATGATCTAGAAGCCTCTAAGAAATTCACATTAAAAAAGCGTTTTAAAAAATTCTTAAAGACACTTAAAAACACTCCGAAATACCAAGCAATAACTTCAAATCACGAAGAATATGAAAACAGAAAAAAAGAAAAGAGAAAGCGGATTTCGCAATGAACGTATTCGAGAATATGAAAATCGCCTAAGAAAGTATTCCAGATATCAGAAAATTTTCGGTTATTTTGCAACAATACGCGTCTTGCAAAACAATGGCAGCTGGCAAACGTTTATGACACCAAAAGATTTTGTGCGTTCACTTATGCCGAATGTAAAGCAACCCGAAGGACTGGGTTTGAATAGATTTATAGACTTAGTAGAATCACCCGAATACAAAAGCATATATTTACCCTCAAATAGCATATTTACGCGAATAGAACATAATCATTTGATCAGCTATAACGATTATCGTTTTTTACTCAGAGCGCTGGTAATATCGAAACGCTACATTGAAATCGGTTTTCATGCGCTCGCTGCACATGACAAAGGCGAACACAAAGGCGAACTGGATGAGCAAACGCTGGTACAATTTGTAAACATTTTTGATGGTCATACGCTGCGTGATCCAATTGTGCTGGAAAGTGAAGATTTGAGAAGATACTTTTTCGGTGCGAATGGCTTAAAACGTTTGAGTTATCTGAAATTTCTTAAATTTCAGAAACGTTTGCGTCGTGAATGTTGCATGCTGGAATATGCCATTTTGACGGAACGTAATCAAATTCTGTCTGAGCGTAGATTTGTGAGATCGATAATTGGTTGCTCGAAAATACATTTGGCCAAACGTGCCGAGATAATCGAACGTGTACAACAAAAGTATAAAGACAATGCCAAAGGGTATAGAACGTGATGAGTATATTAGTTTTATGATGTTCAGTAGACAGATCGATCGTATTGAAGAAATCATTAAATTCTATCTAGATTCTCAACTTATTGTCGATCAGAAAACATTCAAACATATCGCTAAAGTTATAATTGGAATACCGCTAACGGATCATGTCGTCGATGTCATCTTTACAGCATTTGACGATGGCTTTGGTCAGCTAAATACAAATGAATTTTATTTGGTACTACAGACGCGTGGCTTTAGACGCATGAAACATAAACACGTTGGCATTCTGCAACATTTCGGTATTATCTTTGAGTGTGCTTACGAAAGCGTTTTTATGTAGCTGCAAATCGAAATTAGATTTTTTTTTTTTTTTAAAATTAATATAAATGACAATTTGAGGTTTTAATACAAAATATATACTTTGCATTCTTGTAGTCAATTAAAAACTCATTAAGCGATTTATGCATTATTAAAAAGGATGCATAAAATCAAAAAAAGGAAAACTATTTTCATATTTTATTAACTCAAATCGTCTTCGTTTAAGAATATTGAAATACTTTGAAAAAGGGCAAAACTTTTATACAACCACAAACTGACCGCATAGTGAGTGGCAAGTAGCGTGTGTGGTGTGTATGGTGTGCACACATTTGAGTAAAATAAACTCAAAAACTCAATCCTAACAACGCCATAAGCGAGTGGTCAAACAAAACTTGGTTATGTATGTATTTAATTTGTCTACAAGTTCAATCATAGAAACGTGGCCGGCTAGCCGCGAATACAAAAGCAAAGTCAAGTGTCACTTGAAACAAACTTAAAAAAAAAAAAAGAAAAATTCCACTTGCTAAACAAAAACTTACTTTTCCAACTCATTTTCATTTTGTACAAGTTTTCAGCATTACACCTTTGACATTGTTGCAGATTTTTCTATTGGAGTTGTAGTTGCTTTTGGGGTTGTTGAATACTTTTTTCAAATTGGAAAAAATTCTAGAAACTTATAAACTTTTAAATAAAAATGTATCTTGTGGCTTAAAAAATAAACAAATATTACAGTATTATTTACATGAGTCACAAAACCTGAGAAACATTAATAGAAGATTTTCCAGAATGGTTTTTAGAGAATGAGTCTTCCATTGTTGAGTAATAGACGTACACGATACAATTGCTGCGGATAACACTTATCGCATGGCAGCAGCGATGCCTATTGCTGAAAGAGCATGTTTATTAGAACGAAAAGTCAAGGAAGGATGAAGCCATGAAACCTTGGTTAATAATGCAAAGAAGGCGAAGAACTTCAAGGTCCCATTGTCGAAATTAGTGATTTATTTTTTAAATAAAATTTTATAATTTTATAATTCACAAACAGTTTAAGCACATATTTCTAGTCATCTGAATTGCTAATATGAACAGACGATCGCATTGAATTGAGATGTGTTGTTGTTAATGTCGTAAGTGTGGGTTGTCTAAGTCGTTCCTTAGTCGTTTTTCAACCCGAACAGCGTATAGCGAACGTCATATTCTGTATTTTTGGACACTTTCAATGTGAGTTTCAGTAGTAGTGTCCCAAAGTTGTATACCATATTGCGTAATGGTGTTAAGACCATTTAACGTTTGTATTATCGATTAGCTCGAGTGTGCCGAATCGCTTTAGTCATGTCATGATGACATTGAGCTGAAATTATCAACTTAGGTTCTTTCCGATCCTAGCCTGTTTGCTTGTCAGAACCATGGTGCCACGCCCATTTGTTGGTATAGTTTCCAAATAAGCATATGCGCTCATTTTTGAGTTTTTTTTTAAAAATGAAATTAGTTCTTTATTTATGAATATATTCACTCCAATCTGGGTAAAACTATTTCTACTGTCATTCCGATAACAAGGATCGGGCCACTATAATATACAGACCCCATACAAACTCAATTTCCCCTTTTTTATATTTTCGAGAAAATTATTGTTATAAAGAGTGCCCAGAATTAACGCAAGATTTACAATAAAGTGCTGGCAACCCTAACAAAATTTTATCCTCTCCAGTTCTACGTGACCTAAACTTTTCAGCTGTCAAATTGTTAATTTTCAGAGATACCAGCACTTTACTACAAATCCTTTAGTGCATTTTAAGCTAAAATTTTAACTATGTTTCTAATTTGACTTGAGTAGACCTACTCTACCGAGGCTAAGGTTTTTCTTGTTAAACCACGTTTGTATTCACAACAAAAACATTTTACCCCCTATACCCAAAGGAAAAATAAAATAAAAGTTTTAAAAAATTATAAAAAAAAAAAACAACACCAAAAAACAAGCCAAAAAACCCCCCCCTTCCTTTCCTCTCTCCCTTCCCCCCCCCTTTCTTTTTTGTTTTTTAAAAAAAAAAATAAATTAATAGGGCAACCATATTCGAAACTTAGACTCTACTAAGTCGTCAAATGATCACTTACAAACGGTTTTTCTCTAGCCTCATTTTAAAGGGTACCACCCATACAAACCTAGCCCAAAAAAATTTTCTTTTTCCATGAATACTTCTGTGTTCTTTCTTGTTACTATTCCATATGTTTCATTCAGAATATCGAAAAGCATGTATTCTCTACATTCGTTCTGCTTGCCAGCTGCAAGGTTACAAAAACCAAGATTATTGACGCATTTCAATATGCATTCCACTTGTCTCAAGATAGAAAGAAAAAAATATACAAAAAATAAATGCTCAGATTTTTTTGCCTAAGTAATTTTTACTTGTTTCACATTAAAAGTATTACAATCATGCAACATTTCAAAGAACTCAACTGCGTTACTTCTGTGAATGGGTTTACCTGAAGTTTTAAAAGTTTGCAAAACACAATAATGCATTCACATATCTGTATTTTTTTTTTTTTATTGAAACTTCAAAGCTATATGCTCAAGTACCAAAAATAGAAAAATGCATTTTGTTGTCAATGACAGCTCAAGTTTGTCTGTCTTAAGTTGAATGCTTTCATTGTTATTCATTTGACTAAAAAAAAAAATTAAAACTGTAAGAATAAATAAAATTATAAAAATTATTGTTCAACTAAAAGTTTTGTTATTATTTAATGAATTTTAAACAAAATTAATTTTGTTAGAAATTCAATTGGTGTGTGCCTGTGTTTGTGTGTTTGTCATAAACAAAGTTACAAACTGTTTTAAAGTCCTGTGGTTTCACAAATACAACACACACACACACACAGACGCACATAAAAAATACTCACGCATCATAAAAACAAAAGTTACTCATACGCAGCATGTGTCAACTACTTTGGCTGCAGCTGATGCTGATGCTGTTGTCGGTTGATAAAATATCATTTTGTTCCGACTTGAAAAGTATGTCGAGTATTTTTTATCACACTTTGCCACATGACACAGTCGAACTCTGTGGAAATCATGCCATACCATATATACAAGTAGTACAGTTCTAACCCATAGCACCGTTGGTCATTATGGTAAATGAATATTTTAGTCGAATTGTGTTTGTAAAAACTAAAGCTTCGGGTCAGACATGACAGGTCAATTGCGTTCATTCGTTCTCATTGTCAGCATTGTTTTTTGACATTGTTAAAAAAAAAATAATATTGTAAACTTTTACGTTTTACATTTTTTTATTGTACAATTTAATTATGTAATTGTGTTTTTTATCGTATTTGGCTAAAAGTTTAAGCAATTTCAACGACAAATTGAAAATCTAACTAACAAATGCAGTTCATATTAGTTTTTTTTCCGTGCGAATGCGTTGAACATCTTTGTTATTCTTTAATTTAAAAACTTTTTCTATTGAGTTCATTGTTCATTTGGATTTTACATGTTTATTCAATTTTTATTTTAATTTGATTCGATTTAGCGTGTTTATTTTTATAAGTGAATATTTCCATTTTGTGCCATTAGTGGTAAAATATTTAAGGGGTTGGGGGGTGGGGGTTGAAAAAGTATGTTATTAATAGAAACGTACTGATTAACAACTCACGATTTATTGAATGAGATTTATATGCCAGTCACACATAGTGTGGAGCGTAATCTTAATTTGTCAGAAAGTTTGTAACGAAATTCGAAACTTAAGCTTTTCATCCTAAAGCAGTTTGTATTTCAGAACCAAGGCACCACGCCCATTTAAAGTCAAAGCCCTCATACAAATCTAAAGCCGATTTTCGAGTTTTTAGGTAAAAATACCTATTATTTCTGTACGAATGTATTCACTTCAAATTAAGTAAAACCAGGCCTGCAACCTGGTTTTGAACCGAAACGGGATTTGTACCGAACCACAGCTTTTTCGATCGTTTGTTCCAAACCATGTATCCAACCAATTCTTTCTGAAAGAAAATGGTTTTAAACCAGAAACCTGAAACATAAAAGAAACGAAATGGTTTCGGTTTGAACCGGTTCTCGATTTCTTTAAAAGATTTTTAAATTAAATATTACAATATTCTGAAATGTTGAAAATGTTAATTTAAGTTGTTGTATACATATATGATAATATTAAAACTAATAGATAGGGGTGGTCCACATATTTCAAGTAGTCCTTCTCCGATTGTTAGTTTATATATTATTTATATAAGTACGATGATTTTACCAGAAGATTTATATAAGTAACACAGCTCGAGGTTGCAAAATTTTTACGCAATCGCAAATATGCTACATACTGATGTTCAGTAAAATAGAAGCTCAAATCAAATAGGCAAAATTTAATGAGTTGAAGTGAGGCTTAATTTTTTAACCATATGCATTATATGAACCATTTGATCCGAACCGAACCATGGTTCGTCACTGACTAAAAACCGGTTTTTGAAGCGAACAAACGTTTCAAAGACATCGCGAACCACTGAACCTAACAAGTGCAAATTTGTTTGTGGTTTGTAGCCTTAGTAAAAACACATTTATTCTCATTCTATATGTACACAACCGATATGATAATGATCGGGCCACTGTAACAAACAGCTCCTTTATAAGCCCACTTCCAAATTTTCTGATATTTTCAAAAAACTGTAGTTAGGTCTGTATTTTTAGTTTAAAATTTTATATTATTATATTGTACCAGATCACTGCCCCTGTCCATCCCATCTCGAAGTTCTATCTAAACCACTGACGATCACTCAAAATATTTAAAGATTAGTGTGATGGGTATTAAAGTCTATGTTTTACCGAATTTAACGTTTTCCTAATTTTTTCCTTATGTGAGATCTTTCAATAATTTCTTGAAATAATTCTCTGCATATTCCATACAAAACTTAAATTAATTCGTATAAAGCTTTTGGATGTTGGCGTTCATTTGAAGTTGATAATTAGCAAAATTAATCAAGCTTTCCTGATACTATCTTCACTTTATCGTCAATTTATATGTCAGAACCTACAACGATTAAGTAATTCATGATGATGGGGACTCTAGCCTAGACTCTAGAAATTCACTGAAGTTGACCACCAGCTAAGCCTATCCTACCCTAACTGTCGGCATATTTATTTACTGCAACATTGATCATAATAATCGAAGTCTGTTTTGACAAGCAAACCAAAATGGTTCATTCATCTCTCAATTCTAGAATCAGAACAGAATATGTGGAATATGGGTAGGTGCAGTTCGTAACCATGACGACTTTACAAAAATGTTTACACAAATTTAACAAAATCAATTAAACTAAAATAAAACATTAGCACACAATCTTTAAAGTCAATTAAATAGTAAAAGAAATGATATTATTAACAAAATAATTTGCATAATTCAATAATTCATTATAATCGCACAAACACACAGACAAACGCTTTACTAAAAAAACTGCTAATGAAATAATTACGAATTAAATTGATTTATGTTTTAATTAGCTTAGATTTTCATTTTCTCCTACTCAATATTTTTTATTTAGAAAAAAAAATGATTTAATAAAATATTTTATTTAATTGCACAGATTTATTAATTTTATTTAGAAAAAAAAAAAACGCAAACATTTAATTAAAGCTTTTATTTAAACAAATTATTTCGATATTAAAGAGCAAACATAAAATTAAATTGGTCGCTGACATGAAGAATAAAATCAAATTTGGAATTTAATGAACCAAAAACAGATATAAATTTATTAAAAGCCAAAATTATGTATAACATTTCATAAAGATTCATTCACTCATGAAAAACTTGAAGATACTTGCAGGCAGCATTGTGAAGCTGTCAGTGTTCATCATCAGCTGTCAATGCTCTTCATTTATCATGCTCGAGTGCGACTTTTGATGACTTTGGCCTGGCATATGTGCCTAAAAGTATACAAAGCAGTCAAAATCATGACACAAAAGCCAACCAAACACGAAATGTACTGAAATACAGAATGAAGTATCTGCGAGTGCGAGTACATATATAGTGAAAAGTTAAATGAATCTTAAAAGTAACTTAAAAGGCGCATAATGAAATTGTCTCAAGTGACATAAAATGAATTTTTATGTTCACTTTATATTGCACAATATAACAGAAATATGTACTTCAAAGCGTCCTTGCTGCATTTGCTGTTGTGCTGAGTGCTGCGATATTATTAAATAGTTTGATGAAACACATTTCGGTTGGCTTGCATTTATGACACTCACATAATAAGTATATGAGTCACGTTTAACTTGGTATTTATTTATTTATTAAAGCATCAAGCTGAAATATATTTTCATTGGTTTTAATATTTTAAGTCAACGAAGCAGCACTATTTAATTTAAAGATATTGTTTAAAAAAAGCTAAAAAAGATTACTTTAACTATAAAAAAATTCCCTACAGCGTGAATAAATATCTGTACCCAGATTTGAAGCCAAGCAAGTGCCCATAACGAAGATAAATTTACAAAATCTATGAATATTCAAACCCTAAACCAAATGTTTAGCTAAGATCAAGGTATGCCGTTCTACAGTAAAAATTGCAGGCGTTAAGCTGAAGTAATATTTCTCTTGTACCCTGGTCCAAAATATGACTAGGTTATTCTAAGCAGGATCTTTTCAGCTTGACACTACTTGTCTGATCTGCAAGTAGCTAGAAAGTATACGTTTAGCTGTGTTAGCCTATATGTTGGCAAAAAATCACTTCGGTGATTTTTTCACAGTGATTTAAAAGTAGTGATTTGTGATTTTCTTGTTCCTCAATGAATATGTTTAGTTATCGGCGATTTTGTGGATCACTTTTCGCGAGCAGTGAACCTGTTTGGTAAACGTTGATTGTTTTTAGCGGATTTTATCACTGTTTGCAGTCACTACAATTTTCAAGTCGCTGTCGCTAATCAGACAGGCCGGAGCTAGCCAAAAGATCACTATGTTAGTTTGCCAAAAACTGGTTTGGCCAGGATTTCGAGACCAGGGTTAAGTTCCCGGGTTAGTTGTCTTTTAGATAAAGCCTGTATGACATCTTTAAAGGCTCAAGAAAATCTGATTCATTTAATTATAAAATGGTACGGGTAGATTTGGTTTGTGAAAAATTGGTTTGAAGGAGGAATCGGTGACCCCATAAAGATATATTCTTTAGCTTCGATGAGACGAATCGATCTAGCCATGTCCGTCTGTCTGTTTGTCCGTTTGTCTTTTTTGTTTGCTAAGCGATCTTTTCGATGAAGATACTAAGATATTGGGCTGAAATGTTAAACTTTGAAGTGTGAGAGTGCCACGCCCACTTTTAGTATAGCCCCCAACCAACTTATCGATTTTTTTTTTAAATAGAAAATGAAGCTCAATTGGGAAAAAACATTTTTAGTCAGGGTCAAAATGTACGGGTAATTTCACCTTGGTCACCGAAGTTAACGTTTTTTTAGTTTTTTTTTTTCTAAAAGGTATGTCAGATAAAAGGGCTATGGAACAGATACCCAGAATAGAACCTAGAAAGCTTTTTGTTTTTTGTTTGTGTTGGTTCTGGGACAACGCATAACTACAGAAGGAGTCCGAATAATGCCTCCCAAAGCGTAACCCAAAAAAAAAAAAAAAATGATAACGTGGCCAAATTTGAATAAAAATTTAGATGTGCAAAATATTGAATTGAACTGGTTCATCGTTTGAAGGCAACTAACATGCATATCGATTCTTTTTTTTAGCGTATTTAAGCTTCGTTGTAATTGTACCTTATATAATCTATTATTTTTTTTTTGTAATAAACGTCGAACTTGTACAAAGTTCACCTTTCTTCTAAATCTATTTTAACGCATATATACAGTATATATAGATACAATATAAACCATCTTACTCTCCATAAATTTCAAAATGTTGACAATAAATTTCTTCAACGAAATTACACACACAAAGTACTTGTAATGCTTTGAACTAATACACACACATACATATACACACACATATAAGTAAAGTAGAACCTTTTTTTAAAACTTTATCACCAGCTAAGGACTTTGTCGTTGAGTGCGTAGATATTTTAGCATTTAAATCCTTAAACGTATGCAATATTTAAAGCTTAGAACTTCAACTGCGATTTCTGCGATCTGCGTTCTGCGAACAAACTGAATACAATCACATTTCACATTGTCAAGTACATTCGGCTTAGAGCGTCTTTTAATCGGCAGGAAATGATGTGAAAACTTTTTAATCCTTTTAAATGAAACTTTTCAATATTATAAAACTGAACGTAATTGCGTCGAGCCTTAATAAGCGAGAAATCGGAGCTGTGTGCAATGATAAAAGATTTTAAATTGCATTAAAGTCAACTCATCTCATTTAAGCATAAAAAGTAAAAGCTAAATTAATCGAATAATCTATATTTTTATTCAAAAGTATCTGAAAAATTGCTTAAAAGCGTTTCTACTTTAATTTCGATTTTAAATTCAAAAACTATATTCCTAGAAAAGTTGTAAAGCATTTCCACTTTAGAATGTAAATGAAAAAATTAATATCTATTGGTGTGTGTGTGTGTGTTTGTGTATACAACGCACACAACTAGAGTTGTAGATACTTTTACTTGCATATTCATGAGTTGAAGCGATAAGCAGCGCTCTGGCCAAACTATCTGCATTCTAACTAAAAATAAAATTCTTTGTAGGCGTTTTTCCCTCTCTCCTTTAATTTTGAAATATTTTATTTTTTGGGTTAACCTAAATTCATGGAAATTATGTCGTTGAATGCATATAGAAGTGCTACCTTTTGGTCTTACAAAACAGAACGTGCATAAAATAATTTAACGCTACACAAACTTTAAAGCTGAAAAATACAAAATTTTATACAATATTTCATATTTGCAATGCAAAGAAACTAAAATAGCATAAAATTTAAAATTGCATAAGTGTAAAAGTCGAATACATACGCATTTTAGTTGATCGGTGACAAAAGTTTATCTGCAAAAAAAAACAAAAAAAAAATTTAAAAGCCTGTCAATCAGTTACTTATCTTACTTGGATAATGTCTATAGTACCAGAAATGTAAACGAACTAAACCGATTTCATGCATTTCATATTGTATAAGCATTCGTAGTGTCGTACTGCTGATCTTTGTTGCTTTTGAAATGTGCTTTATGTATCTGCGATAACTGTAAATTTAACCTCAAGGCTAAAACATTACCATGACAATTAGTCTTAATGAAATGAAATGTTTCAATTTGAACATCTTTTGACTTACCTACACGTACGTCACTAAATATGCATTTGTATATTAATTAAGCATAAAATATGCTTTGTTCTTTATTCAATCTCTTGAAAGGAATCATTGAACAGCCAGAAACAGATTAAACAAGGAAAAACGTTAACTTCGGTGGAACCGAAGCTTAAATACCCGTACACGAATCTTTGAATAGTTTATGTGTGATCATCAGTAGCTTATATACATTTATAAATATATATTTGAAAATAATTACTTTTTCATACAAATGTTCGAAAATAATCAATAAGTTTGTATGGGTGCCTTAGCTAAAATGGGCGTGGCACCTTGGTTTTGATATTGAATGTCATTACAAGGTTTTACCCAAATTTGAGTGACTACATTCACAAATAATAGCTATTTTCATATAAAATTCGATATTGGGCGGAAAATTTGTATGGGGGCTATATCTAAAAATGGGGGTTTGGTTTATATTGATACACAAAAGTATCTTTCCAACTTCGAGTGACTACATTCATAAATAATAGCTATTTTATGCAAAAATTAAAAAAGTTTAAGTTTGATGGGGGCTTTACTTTAAAAATGGGCGTGGCACTTTTTTTTTTTTTATTTTACTCAGGACTGTGAAAGCTTGTCCGAGTCAGGTCAACACTCTAAAACTGGCGATGATCGCATTACGACGACGGACGGATGGACCGACGGACGGACGGGCGGACGGACGGACAGACAGCGGACATGGCTAGATCGACTCTCTGTCGTGCTGATCAAGAATATATATACTTTGTAGTTGTCTTACTTTAATGCGTTACAAACTTTCTGACAAAGATAAACCCCCCTGGGGCTAAAAATAGAGTTTAAGTTTCACATACAGTGCACGCGGTAATGTGAGTAGCGCAAAACGTTTACTTAACATGAACAGTAAACGTTTCAAAATTATTATAGTTCACTTGAAGTTTAAAAAAGAAATAAACTTTTTTTGCATTTCCAAACTCTTTTCGTGTACCTATCCACTTTTTCTCAAACCTTTTCTTATTTTCACTAACGGTCTGAACGGAGACTATATTGAGAATTAAATGTTATAATAGTCTATACAATATTTACTTCGTCTTTAATAATTAACAAACAAAATATTAAATGCAAAACGTCCAAATATTTAACATCTTTGAAGGTGGGCTAAATAAATAATTTGAAATAAGTTATCAAACATGAATTCTCGAGAAATGAGGTTTGATTAGGGGTAGGGCTTTTGATTCGGGTTAGAGTTTGATTCGATTCAAATGGCAGTTAGACAAAAACTAGGACGGAAGAACCGGCGGAGAGATGGTCATAGCTACATCAATTCAACTTTTGATGCTAATCAAGAGTTTATCCTATACACGAACGGTCCACCGCGGCTTCGCTCGCGGTAAGTATAATTTACCTTGTTTTTGTACTCGTTACAGTTTGTCAGAAAGTTTGTAACGCACATATAAGAGACTTCGTAGACCACTCAGTTTAAGGCTATTAAGTTTAAACTCGAAACTATTATTTTCAAGAAAATTATTGTTTATTTTGTTTGGTAAAAATTTTTTTATTAATATTTAAATATCAGACTAATGACTCTCATCCATGTTATTCCGAAGTTCTATCTAAGCCATTGATGATCACACATAATCTATTTAAAGATTCGTGTGACGGATATTTAAGCTTCGGTTTTACCTTTTTTTTTTTATATCATATTTGGAATTTTTGTATTGTTTAAGAACATCATTATAACTTGAATCCCCGAGAAGGCAGTTAAGCACTTAAATATATCCAATTATTGCTCCAAAATCTAGATACATCTAATTTACAAATTTTGTTTTTGGTAATCACCTATTTTTGAAAATAATCCATTGATAGTCCGTTACTAGATTCGAATTCAGCGACTTCAAAATCATACGAAATACATAGAAATATATCAACCTCAATTTTTTTTTTCATTTATGCGCCATCTTGAATTTCAAGAAGTGCCACATTTCTCATTAAAGATGTATATACGCAATTTTTGCGGATTTGAACCATATTTAATAAAGAGGCGCGTTTCCTTTTGTGAAATAATACCTCATATACTCAAATATCATTGTTTATAGCAACTACCATGCTTCCTGCTACCTATTGGGTCATACTAATATACGCTTTTTGGATACAGTATTTTTCCCATCGTGTTTCTAATCTCAAATGTTCGGAGTAATAAATGTCTTTCCCTACAATAACAAACTCTTTTTTGGGATATTACGAAAGATAGTTTCTAGCTGCTTGCGGTTCCCATTGTCTTTTTTTATTAACAGGTTTATTCAATTTATTTAACATAAAAATATCATAAATGATAATATGCAATTCCACGTTTAATTTTTTTTTTGATTTAATCACTTTGTTGAAAATTTTTATTTATTTATGATTTAAAATGATTTAAATTGTATTAACAAATTAATATTCAAATAATTAACAGATACTTTTTTCATGATTTTCTTTCTTTTTTATTTATTTATTTATTTTATTGCTTGTTTACATTATAAATTTATTCATTGATTTTATTGTAAATGTTCATAATTAACTTTCGTTAGTTATTAACCGCATTTTGTTATGTTTAACTCCACAGAGACGAATGCATACAATTTGTTTAGATAATAAAATAAACAAATTAAATGTCAACAGTATTGATGTATGCAATTCGCTGCATTTTGTAGGCAATTAAATATTTAACAGATTAAATGTGCTACACCAAAAAAAAAAAAAAAAAAAAAAAAAAAAAAGTTGAATATAAAATGTAACCAAATCCCGCAGGATACTACTCAAATAAATGAAAATCTCAAAATTGACAAAGTCAATGGAGAACAGGAAACATCAAAAAGGAAAACAAAAACAAAAAAAAACAAAACGAATCACATGATTAATGATTAACAAAAATAATGCCTGTCAAGCGATTAAAAGACGGCCTTGTCGCTGACGCCCCCGATTTATTTATGACAATCATTTATCATGGCATGGCGGTGTACAAAATGTGCAGGCGAATCAGCCTAGACAGGACATGAGATTATATAGGCACTGCAATGTATTCACATACACACTTGCAATATACATGTATGTTTGAACACTGTCTGTCTGTCTGTCTGTCTGTCAGAATTCTTATCGTACCTTTATCAATTCTGTTTTTTGTTTGTTTCATTTTTTATTTTATTTATACTATATATTGTATGTGTATGGTAGGCAGATAGTTTTATATTTGTATGCCTTCAATTTCATTACTCATACGCAATTATTTGTTTGCCGCATCGTTCTGAACAATTGTCCGTCGTAGACAGGACATTTACTTGCACCTTTTGCATAAAAAAAAAATTTTTTTTGCACTTCTTGTATTGATGCGTTGCATTCATGAAATATTTTACAAATGAAAGCCAGAAATAACAGCAAACACTGCAACGATAACACTGGAAACATCGACAAAAAAAAAAAAAAAAAAAACAGAAGGATAACAGAAAGTATTGAGCAAATAAAAATTGTATGACGCCAGGATATGCATGCACGCTTGTATCAATACATTTTTGCATCTGTATTTGTATGTCACTCGCCTGGACTGTGCTGGCATATGTCAATCAGAGCGCATATAATCTCCTTTTGACATGAACTTTAAAGTATTATGACAAATATTTTGCAATCTGTGCTGTCGTTTCGATATTATGCCACCATTGTTGTTGTTGTTGTTGTTGCCAAATGCACAGCTTTGGTCATAAAAATAAATCAAATCTATAAAAGAAAAAAAAACATATCCTAATGGAAACAAGTTACAATCCTTAGGGTCTTGAGTTTTGGCATTGAAGTTGGCTCAAACAAATTAAAAGGTAAAAAGGCATAGAAAATTAATTTATGATCATTATTTAGGCTACTGTCTACTGCACTTCTTTGAATTATCTCTCCGTTCACTGAATATATTCATGTTACGCGGAAATACATTTCTAGTCTCTGAAACAATCTTGTTGCCTTTTAAAGAACTATTACCCGAAAAATATAGGCATTAGAAACGGCTTTTCTTAAAGCCCCAATACAAATTCACATGAAGATGAAAAGAATTAAAATATATCACTTTTTGATTGTATTTGCTTTACTTTGGACTTTTTTCTTATGGGAATAAACCATCTAACGCTTAATCGAGACCCAAACCGGTTGCAATTGAAAGACAACCATTCATGCTTGACAGATTAACGATGTTTAGAACAAACTAAAACAATATCAGCACAGTTCAATCTGTTTAATAAATATAAAAATATTACTAGACCCAACTTATAATGTGGCAATGCGCTTGCAATTGAAAGAAAACATGCATAATTAAAAAGACTAAATGGTACAATTTAGTATGTTTTTATACTAGCCCCAACATATTTTAGTTGCATTATAATCAAAGGAAAAAAATATTATTTCATGTTTTCAAAATGCCCCATCGAATGGCAATAATCAAAATGGACAGAAGATACAGAAGTTACGAAAGGAAAAAGTGCCGAAAGAGCAGCCAAGACGCCCGTACAACGTAACAGCACACGTCGGGTTTGCGCTTGTATTTAATATAAATACACCCTACGGTGGTCTAAAAATGAATGTAGAAAAAATATTAACAAAATGTTTATGCTCCCACATCAGAAACTTGAGGCACCATTTTATACTATCTGATTAAAAAAACAAAATATACGGGCCTTCTTATTTTCGTTAAAGAGCAATGTAGGAACTGGCAACATAAATTTTTTTTTGAACACCCTAATACACCCCAAAAAATCCAGGAAAAAATTGATTTTTTAATTTTTTTTTTTTTTTTAAATCATTTGGAAAAATCCTATTAAAATAACGTTTTAAGTAAAATAAAATACCACACAATAAATCAAGCTAGCAAATACAATTTAGATAGTTTTTGACAGTTTACATACAATATAAGATTTTAAGTTTTAGAAACGCTGACAACATTGACAATTGGTCATTCGTCGCAGTGGAAAGGTTTTTTTAAAAATTAAATACTATAACAGTTGTCGTCTGGACACTGACGGATATGTACTAAAATTGCATGCTACACATTTAGTAAGTTGCAAATGTACTATTTCGGTATGCAGCACTGTCACCCACTCTCCACTTGCTGCAGGCATTTCTTGTGCATATATACACATACATATACTGTATATATTTTTGTTGTTGCTGTTGTTGCACCGTTGAATCCTGCAGTATCTTTATGCGCATATCTACAGCAAACAATAAACTACATTGAACAACTACGAATAGCACAGTCAGAACAACAACAACAACAACAAAAACAAGAACAACAACAACAAAAACAACGACAAGAACTCTTTTTAAATAAAAATTATTTCGTTGCAAATTCATTGTGGCACATTTCTGCTTTTGACATAAACTTTTGCTGTTTCTTTTCGTCATTTTGTTATATTTTATTTTATTTTTTTTATTCAATATATTCAAGTAGAATATTGTATAAATTTTATGCCTCGAACATCGACAGCAGCAAAAATTTTTTTTCTTCTTTTTTTTATAACGTAATATTTTCGCTTTTGTTTGCCATTCGAGCACAGACTGCATGGTGGTCTGATGGACAGACAGACAGACAGACAGACAGACAAATGAACAGACAAACTGTTGCCCGGATGTCTGACTGTCTAGAATGTCGCTTTGTATATATTTCCCGCACAATTCATGCATCTTTCATTTCATATACAATTTTTTTTTTTTTTTTTTTTTTGTTATACATTCGATTGGCTCGATTGCGCTGAATTGCCGTAAATCAATTTTTATATTTATTATTTTATGGATTGCACTTTTAATTTTACTTTCATGCACTTAAGTCCACCACTCTCTGACGGATGGACGCTACCACCAATCATCATCATCGCTGTTGCTGCTGCTGCTTTTCTTCATTCATTGACATTACTGGTTCATTGAATGGTTTGCATTGCAGATCGTTGGACATTTCAATGGGCTGTTCACTATATACGAAATATTCAATTTAATGTATAATATGCAGCAGCATCAATTGAAGCGAACTTAAATGGATTTCACGCCACCAAGTAAACGAAATTTTCGCATTCAATGACAAAACAGTTTCAGATTCAGTTACCACTTTTGCTGAAGCATATAAATTTGTGGTTGTGGCTGTGATTGCTGCAATTGAAGATTTTACGCATGAAATTCAAGACAGCAGCAGCAGCAGCAACACTTAAAGGCAACACTCAACTCTCAATTATTGTGTACATTTTGACGCAACTTCAATCACAATAAATTTGCTTATAGATAGACAAGATACAAATACTCGTACACAAATAAGTATCTTATTCAATATAAAACGCTTTGTGTGTTTTTGTTGCATTTTATGCAGTTCTAAGCATAAATTCTGCTTACGCTACGAAAGTGGAAAACAACAGCGCGATATATTACGTCACATGCCGGAAGGAAATTTCATTTTATGACCCGTAAATCCGTGAAAATGCATTTTATATCCGGTACTGACAATACGCGCAGACATAACGAAACAGCTTACAAAATGGCGTGCAATACAGATAAAAAAATGTATTGTACGATGGAGTAAGACAAAAATTAAAGCTGTACAGGAGACTATCAGGCGCTGTAGCGCATTCGGACGTAACAAATTTACACGTCGTTGCCATATTATTATTTTATTCTTTATTATATTTGTGCAATTGCAAAATAGCGTTGGCAAAAAGAGTGATTTTTGAGTCGCAGTGTGATTAGCGATTGTGGCTTGAAGGTCACAGTGACTGTAAACAGTGATAAAATCACAGTACGCCAAAAAAAACATTTAGCGACTACTGTACAGGTTTACTATTCGCAAAGAGTGTTACGAACGAATTTGTATGGCTTCGGCGTTCAAGCGAAAATAAACGCTTCGCGAAGAGTGATACAAGCAACAATCACAGATTAATGAACAGTTTCACTGTTTACGAAGAGCGATACACAAAATCGCCGATAACTGAACATGTTTACTGAGGAACAAGAAAATCGCAAATTACTACTTTCAGTCGCAGTGCGTTAATGCGATTTTTAAATCACTGTGAAAAAATCACCAAAAGTGATTTTTTTGCCAACACTATTGCAATGAAATGAACATAAAATCAGCAACAACAATTGCAATTTTATTGAATTCTGAAAATATTCACAAAGGAAAATCACATTTTTTTTTTAAACAAGGAAAAGCTTAAACTTTGTTTAAAACGAACTTCAGCGGTTCAGAATGGTGAAGTATATCGCAAAATTATTTAAATGTGCTAAAAAGTGTCAACACAGACGTTCTTGAAGTCGATGATTACGTAATGTGTTCTAGTTTTAGTGCTCTTCATATCGAATGATCACAAGACTCTTTCAAAAAGTTTTGAAAATGTAGTACAGATTTTTAACGGCCTTTTGATTTAACATGGATTTAATATTTAGAATGATCATGATTGTAAGTCTGTCTTAGCAAAAATTAACCCATTAAGCACACATTTGTCCATTACAAAACTAAAAATAAATAAATTACAAATGCGTGGCAAGTCAAAAACCCAAAAACCGAAATTATCAGTTACTTTTCAAATGTCATTAACTAAAATAGTAAAACCACAAAATCTTAATGTGTTAGAACAAGAACAATTAAAACTAAACACACACACACACATACATACACAAATACTTAATTGAAATATTTTGCGTTAATGAAGGTTTTGTGCGCAACGCCTAAAATCGCGCAACAAAAATATTTTGTATGAAACAATGTGAAAATATGTTAAATATGTGAACATGTCAAAGTTTGCCACGCGTTAACCGCATGCACAGATAGAAATTAAGAAGAAGAATAGTGCCAGCCAGTCAGCCTAGTCACATATTACGTGTATATTGAATAGCGTAAAAACTTAGCCCAGTCGACCGCAAATTGAGGTCGCCAACAACATTTGTTGGAAAACTACAAATACATATTTCGAAAATGGCGACGCGTAAAACCAAAAACAAATTCGATGTCACACATTGCGAACGCATTAAACATTTTCATATTAATTAAAATACCCAAAAGTGTAACAAGAAGTTGACGATTGATTGCGGTTGATCTTGGCTATTAAACAGCGAGCTGACGGACAGACGGACAGTTTAGCCCCCACAGCATAAACCGGAAGCAGGTAAGCCTAATATTGGATTTTAAAATGGCGTTTGTAGGTGTGTGTTAATTTCATTTTAACAGCATTATTTTTAAAGCTACCCACTTACAACGATGAGACAAGTTGTCGATGCCGCATCTCTAAAGCCTTTAGCTGTTTGGCATCGACTAATTTATGCGGCCGGGTAATTGTTTCCCATTGCCATTCTAATATTTGTTTTTGAAAGTTATAATTGCTGCTGTGCAAAACTTTCGTAAATACTTTTGAAACGCAAACGAGTACAAGAGCATACATATACAATATACATATGTATGTGTGTATGCATGTTTCTCTTGCTTCCTTTTATTTTTTCTCGAGCGTTTGTTAGCAAATCCAATTTGCAATTTCGAAATCGCATCAAACGCAAACAGCAAAAAGTCGGTAACAATTCCCATAACTCAATTGAATAAAAGCCAATGCATAAAAGCAATTTAACTTGTAAGTATGTAACAATATATACATACATACATATATGTGTATGTGTATGTGTGTGTGTGTAAATTTGTGAAAACCTAAATCGAAAGAAAAAGTCAATTGTAGCAAAGACTTGCAGCAGCAAATCGCTTTTGTAGTAGTAATAAAATATAAACTTTTTCAATGAGCGGCAAGAAAAGCGATTAGGCACTTAAATATAAACACACACACACCTACACACATACACATTGACTTATACAAACACAAACACACAAGCAAAGTCAACACGTGCCATTAAACATGAGTTTTTATTGTATAGAACAATTCGACAAGATTTTTACATAAATATTTTAGTTACAGTGTGTCGAAGAATTAACTTAATCGATTATTTTTGAGGCTCTTATAAAATATTCAAAAATAATTATGCTACTTTTTATTTTATTTTAATCAAATTAATCTAGAACTTTTTATAATATAATCAAATTGAAACATTTAGGGTATTCACAGATCGATGTTAGTTGTTCCATTGTGCTACTTTAGAGTAAAACTTTTGTTGTTGCTTTACATACAAAGCAAAAGTAGCAGAATAACATTAAAACAAGTATAATAATAGCAAGCATTATAAAAATAGCTTGGTTCTCATTTAGAAAAACAGCTGATGCTATCAAACAGTTAGAACTTCTTCGTGTTTGATATTACCAGCTGATTTTTCCTTCAAATGCATAGATTCTGCACTCAGGGCGGAATCAAGACATGGCAGGCTTCCCCAAAAGGGCAAATGGGCACTGCGACCATAATAGGTATTTTGTACACTGACTCAGAATGGTTAGGTTATGAGACAAAGAAAATTTTCTGCTGCCTTGTTAAGTCTAAGAATGTTCTTGAGGAAAGTCTGATATATTCAAGGGGTAAAAAGCATTGCTCAAACTGAATAAAACTATGTCTTGCCAGGACTGAGCAATCACATAAGATATGTGAGCCGGATTCATCATCTTTAAGACAGAGTCTTCACTATTGTTTAGGTGGAATATCAGTTCTTTGCGTCCTGTATGATGCCAAATAAGTAGTCTTAATTAAGAGTGACTGAAATTAATGTTATTTTTGAGCAGAACTAGTTGTTTAGCCACCGAATGCCAGGATGATGTAGCCAGTACTGAGAGACACAGTCTCTGAAGTGTCTCTTAATAGTGAGTGCTGCAGAGGCCCAGCTGAATTCACAGAATAATTAAGGGCCGTTCATAGAGGTTGACGAGCCAGTCCTGGCTGCAACCTCATCACTTACAATGACTCTATGGCCAGAAACCCAACATAGGGTGATTTTGCGTCCTACAAATAGATGTTGAAGAGGGTCAACTAAACTGAAACAATCCTAGAAGGGAATATCCACGAGGTTAGCGCTCTGACAGCCGCCAGACTGTTCGAAAAAATGGTGGACATTTGTGGAGGGGCACAGACTTTAATAGCGTGGATCTCTGATTTCTGAAAACCCGTTAGCCAGACAGCCATGGCAATCAAGATCCTACTGATGGTGCTGAAAACATCTGCATCAGTGCCAGTTTCTGTGAGAGAGTATTCAGTATACCAGTGGTTGTGAGATGAGATGGAGATGGAGCTGGTAAATATAGCAAAAAAAGGATTTCTATCATCAGTTCGTTGGAAAGTTTGCAACGCATTCTAGAAGGTACTGTCCATCTGTCTGTACGTTAGTACGTTTCCAATTTTTATTTGAAATTTTTGTACTGTTTTGCTGTTTGACCAAATGACCCTGAAGGTTTTTGGCGCGCTGTCTTCGAATCGTTGCTGGAAAAATGTTTCTATCTCCTTCGAATTTCGAGATATGTATATGCAAACAAAAGCATTATAAGTAAGAACATCTCGATTGGAAATGCCATAATGCTTCGGGTACAGTTTGTCCAGTCTTCCAAGCCAAACCGTCAATAACTTGATAACATTTTCATTTAAACTGGTTATGACAGGCATAAGCAAGAGTTTACAAATTTTAAACAATCCTGAAGATTCAGACGTTTTAATGTTATCGAACTAAAAAACCAAAAAGCGAAATTAAATTTCACAAGAAAAAGGTAATTTACTATATAAACGCAGTGTATCTTGCTACGAAAAAAATAAAAAAAAAAAAACAAATGTGTATCAATTGTAAATTTTGTATCCATTGCAAAAATTGTTAAAGCTTGAATCAAAAATCGAGTAAGTATAAAATAATTTGAATTGCAGAAATCACATTATTTCTTTTATTTTCCTCTTGTTTTGTTTGGTTTTGTTTTTTCAATTTTAGTCTTCAGAACTATATCGAAAATTGTTAGAGAAAGTAAATGAAATTGAAATTGACCACAATGAAAAACAAATTGAACTGGCTACATTTACTAAACAAACAAAACAAACAAGCAAAGTTCTGTATTATTTTACTTTTACATGCGACAAATTGCATAAAACATAAAATTGAATGTAGACAGACACACGCATCCAATGTATTTTTTTTTTTTTTTTTTACTTGAATTGAAATAATTGCTAAAATACTTTAAGCTTAACCGATAAACAAACGAGACTTGCATCAACAACAATTTGTTAAACAAATTTCTACAAGGATAATGCAATTTTGTTAGGCAATGGTTTGGGTTTTATGAGTGAGTGAAAAGACAGAGCGAGACGCTTACCACTAAAACAAAGCTGCAATTTTTGGTCAAACAAAAAAAAAAAAAAACTTGGTAAATTAAGATGATATGCTGCAGCTTCACAAAAACTTTTAATTAGAATGTTTATCGTGACTGTTTGCTTTGGTAGTATAAATATTTTAAAACTTATTTTTTATTTAACGAATTTCGGCTAGTATTAAACATGACTTTGGAACGTTGGAACTGCAGCGTACCTACTCAACCGATAATAACATAAGACGAGCATAGTCGATTATAGTGTAGAATTGAACTTGTTCATCGAACTAATTACTTGCATAACATTTATACATGCAAACAGAAATCTGTGGCCGAAGGCGACTCATTAACTGGAAACATGAAAGACAAGCAAATATTACTGCAAGCATAAAGACGCACCGCACGTAGGCAACAACCAAATGATTCAATCATGCCAGGCCAGGGAACATATACTATATACTACATGTATATGGGGTGCAACTATGGACCATGGCATTGATGCTCATTCACTCAACTAAATTTATTGTACATTTGGGCAATAGTTCGTACGTTCATTCGTTCGACTGATTTGTTACATTAGCAGGTGATGCCATGCAAATCTTTAGCAACCAAATAGGCATATGAAGTTGCACGTTGTTAGTGGTTTTCCAAAGGGCAACATCAGCAGCTGACTGAGATTTCATGTACCCACGCTATTACATATGTGTGTGTGTGTGTGTGTGTGTACTATATAACATGTTAACAGAAATCAAATTGATGGATAGTCTCCAAATACAAACCACATACATACTCATACACGTATAGACAGAACAGTGGACAAATATATGCACAATGGAACATTGAGATACTGTGGCTGATTTAGTCAGACAAATACACACACACACATACGTGTACACAGTGAAACTTATCGATGAGCAAACAAGAATTTTGGCAAATTTCAGCAAATAGATTAACATCAATTAGTAAAGAGAGACAATGACAAACGCAGGCAAACTGAAACAGAACAAATTCAAACACATTTAAGTGCAAACAATGCACACACACACACAACAAACAGAGACAAATTTTAAAACGAATATGTTCTCGACAAACCAAAGTGAATCGAGCTTAGCTATTATAAACAAATGAAAGAGTCATTAAAGAACATTTTGCTTTTGTAAACGTCATTTAGAAGCATAGAAAAAAAAAAGTATCTTTATTAAAATCTATGACAAAATCTACACTTCAAAATGTAACCTTCACCAAAAAAAATGAGAATAACCTTTAAGCCGTATTTTTTTTTTTTGTCATCAAAGTCTTTACATATTTTCAAACAATAAAATTGTCTGTCATTCTGAAAAATCCCAAAGGCAAACTAGAACATAATTCAGAAACGAAAACAACTAATATAATAATAATAAAGTTCTCAACAATATTATTTTTTTTGCAAATCATTTCAATGCTCATACGCCATGTTGGCTGGCGAGCGACTAGCTTAGTTTAGCTCGGGCACAAATAAATATTAATAACTTAGAAGCTCAAAGTGTAACGATAAAAAAAAATTCAAATGAAAAGAAAGAAATGAACTTTTTGTTCAACCCAGCTCAGCAGGGCTTAGTAATAGTTGCAAGAGTAACAAAAAAAAAAAAAAAAAGATGAGTTTATAAAAGTGAATATACAAATAGTTTTGTCAGCGCTGATGACAATAAGCACATAGATAACCAGTTAGACAGACGGACACACAGACGAACTGGAAAATGCGAAATATATAAATGACAAAAATTTCATATACAAAAAAAAAAGAAATGAAAACGAAAGCAAATAATAACAAGAAAAAAGTTAACTTCGGTTGGACCGAAGTTTATATACCTGTTACACAACATTTGACGTGGATAGACCTTCGTGTGCAGCATTTGTATTAAATTTTATTTCAAAATATTAAACAAATTAAATATACTCTTAAAAATTTAGGAACTCGCGGTCCGATTTGGACCAATTTTAAACTGAAGATTTGGCTTAATATACGAAGCATTTGTACCATATTTGAAGCCATTTGCTTTATAAATAAATTTTTTTTTTTAAGAACTTGACAAAATGTTATTCTTTTCTATGGGAGCCATATCTAAAAGTGGGCGTGGCACATTGATTTTAACATAGAAACTACACAGGACCTAGAAAAGCTTAAGTTTAAAATTTCAGCCCAATATCTTTAAAACTGAGCGAATAAACCGCGCAGCAACACACAGACAGACGGACAGACGGACAGACGGACGGACGGACAGACGGACGGACGGACAGACGGACAGACAGACGGACATGGCTAAATCGATTCGTCTCGTCGAGATGATCAAGAATATATATACTTTATAGGGTCTACGATGCCTCCTTTAATGCGTTACAAACTTTCCGACAAACTGAATATACCTGTTTACACTAGTGTAACAGGTATAAAAATAATTTTAGCATTTTGATAAGGTACGCAAAATGTTTTGAAACGACCAAGCAAACAGCATATTTTAAGCTAAATATTAAAATTCATACGCCATGTTGTACGTTACAGGCATCAGGTTGGACAACAACGTCAACTCCTGCTGCTGCTGTCGCTGCTGCTATGCTTCGATGGCTTCATTATGCTGCAAACGAAAGCAATACAACTGGCAACTGGCAACAAAAAAGCTTACAAAGAAATGCGAATTTTGGCGTACACGAATAGCAACACGAACAGCAGCGAGAACAACAACAACAACAACTAAAAAAATGCATACCCTACACTTTATTCTGCAACTATTGCCACTCAGAGAATAAGCATGGCAAAAGATAGCACACCATAATTTAGCTTTTAGTGACTTCAATCCCGATTAATTCGAAATTTTTGAAGACGTGTTGCAAGTAGTTCTAACTACTTCGATTTGGACTCATTCACTGCCAGACCCATTAAACGCGTCTCCTGTTTAATCTGCATGAAATTGCTCAGGTCTTAAATATGTATTCCATCAGGTGATAGAAGAAATCACACGAGAACGAAGTGAGTGGAGATTTTCTTTCTTAGATTATCATGCGGAAACGAAAGGTATTTGCTGAGTTACCAAATTTCGTTCTACAATTTACGTTCTTATCGGTGTGGTGAACTAGGCTTTAAAGTCGACAAATAGGTTGACATTATCTCTGTTTAGTCTTTTTTCAGAATGTTGCGCTATGTAAATATTTATTGTTCTACTAAAGCTCGGCGAGACATATTGATCTATCCATTAAAAAAGCGAAAAAAGGATCATTATTATCAGCCATGTTCTCGTAGTCGTTATCGTAAAAATTTTGAGACTTAATTGTTTAATCGAAAATTTTGGTACTCCGGGTATCAAAAATCGTAAAATATTTACAATTTCAAATTGGCAGAGTTTGAATCAGTGAAATGAGACGTTAACGCATATTATATAAAAATAGTATTATCGATTTTTTTTGCCCTGTACCCAAAGGGTAAAAGGGTATATTAAGTTTGTGCGAATGTATGTAACAGACAGAAGGAGGCTAGATAGACCCTATAATGTATATATATTCTTAATATATATGTCTGTCTGTCCGTCCATTCGTTTGTCCTGCTCTATAAGAAAAATTATCTCGGAGACTTTAAGATATAGGGTCACCATATTTAAAAGTTAGACTCCCCTAAGCCCTCAAGTGTGCACTTGTAAACGGTTTTTCTTAAAAACGTCATTGTTTCTTACTCTATAAAGTATAAATCTAGCATAAATAATGCCTATGACACCCCCAATGAAATATCCCAATATGGGAAGGAACAACAAAATATAGGTACAAATACATCCCATTTTTAAAGTTTTTGTATGAAAATCCAACACAATGAGGTATGGTACTCAACTTAAGGTACATAAAGATTGGGTGCGGGCTTTTTTACTCGACTTCATCGTTCTTTCTTGTTTGAAAATATGTATATAGTATTCTTTGATGTTTATAGAGTTTATCTTTGTACCTTTTAATATCAATGATTCTGAATATCGAATTTTAAATAAATATCTTCTCATTCATAACTAAATTTAAAGAGCAGAAAATTTATTCAAAGCAACAACAATTTACGATTTTTTTAGACCGATAACATTTTTATTTGTAACCGATAGCAAAATTTGTCATGTACAATGCAAAGAAACGTTTCGAAAATGAAACATAACATTTGCGATTACGGAAGAACGAATGAATTGAAATCGAGCGAATTTGCCATTAAAGGAGAATGGCTGTTTATAAGTGAATGTATCTCAATAAATTTTGTAAGCTTTACATTGCTTAGAAGCCATGTAGGGTATTGCGTTGAAAATTAAAATTGTAAGTAAATTTTAGTAAAAGATATACACAAAAACTGAATAAAAATATAACAAATTCAAAATGCTAAATGTGCATTTAACTTGTGTATTTATGTAAATCTCAGGAAAAATTATTTTTTATGCATACCGCATACTCTGACATACACAACACTCACACAAACACACCACACATACATAAGTAGAAAGCAAGTTCCTTTCAAAAAATATTTCTCATGCTCAATTCGTGTCCTTTAAAAAATAAAACATTGCAGTTTGCTCTCGTTATGAAATATGCACACCCACTCAACATTAGTTTTTCTGTTTTTTTTTCTCATTTTATTTTACTTTATTATTTTTGTTTTGCTCCGCTTTTATGCTTAGCTTGTTCGGTTCTGTTTAGCTCAGCTTAGCTCAACTTGACTTTTCTCGACTCGACTAGAGTCAATTCGGCTCCAACTCAAATTCAAAGCTGCCAGCGTTTCATGACACACGAAATTGCAATGCGATTGGCTGTGATTTTCTATGCAACTTGTGAATATTTGTGTGTATTTGTATTTGCATTTGTATCTGTATTTGTATCTGTGAGTTGGATTTTTATGCATTAATAAAACATATTACATACGCTTCGTTGCCAGCAAAGCTTGCTACTCATAACTGTTTGTCTCTCTGTCTGTCTGTCAGTCTGTCTGTCTGTCAGTCTGTCAGTTTAGTTTATTCATCTCTCATTCATAGTTGCTCCTTTAACACATTTACCACATTCGTTACAATGTCGTTCGGTTCATCACTATGCCAATTGTCAGCCATTTGGATTGATGTTTGTGGCTCTATTGTTGTATCATTTCAACCATTTGACAATCATTCTTACAATATTTACATGCATGCAGAAATATTTTATTTTAATGTATGCGCTTATCCAGTACATCGAAACATTTTTAACAATAATGAAAAATGAGGTTTTATTATATTTGGTGTTTTTTTTTTTTTTGAAATGTCGAACATAATTATGCTTTCGACAGTGAAAATATTTTAATAAAATGTTGAAAACTAGTTACATGATAGCTGAATGACTGCAAAGTACAAACCAAACTAGTCATGTTCGTTAATATGTTTTTTTTATATGAAATTTTTTATTAATTATTGACAGAATTTTTTTTTTTAAATGATTTAATTTGTACGTCGCTGCTTTTCTTTTGATTAATAGCCCCGAGCATATTATATAACATAAGGACAAAACCTTATGTATTCAGGAAGAAAAGCCAGAAATAGTTAAAAACAGCGAAAGATATTTAAATTGTTTATTTTATTACCCACAGCTATATTAGATAAGAGTTCTAAAAGAATAAAGCTCAATCGATTCCATGTACAGGACTTACTTCATCTTAAAGCAAATCTAAATTATACATTTTTTTACGATTGTATTATATGTAAATATATCCAGTAAACCTTAAAGGAGGGTGTTAAGTGAACTTCGGAGACACACCATATGTAAGTCTTTATTGAGAGTTTCAAAAGACTTGAATTCAGGCGACTATAAATTTCGGGAGAATAAAAACTTCGAGCAAATATAAAAGTCTTGGTTTTGAATGTTCTTAAAGTTTCCTCGGGGTTTCAACTTGAGATCTTTAAAGTCTCATCACAAGACATTAACAAACTAAGACATCATTTTTGTTAATATTTTTTCCCTTAATTAATTCTATAATCTTGATCAGGTATGCATAGCTGAACATATTTACCCGGCCTTGCTCAGGGTCATTGTACATATAGCCAAAATTCATTCGTCAGGTTTAATTATTTCGCTCGATGGCACCGATACGCCCATCTGTCCATGTTTTCTATTTTTTGATGAAGGATATTATTATTTTCTTTTTTGAAGGTGGTTACGTAAGACATGTACATATAGCCCAATTTCATTTTCTTGTTTTATTAATAAAAATTCGTTTTAATTTTACCTTTTTACTTTAGGTTATTTTTGGACATGCACATGCCCACCTCCATTTTTTTCAACTACAAATTTGCTATCCCAGTTAATTCATTTATACCAGTGGGTCACTATTTTTTGCCCACCACCCTTGCTTTTTTGAAAATATATTAATTACTTATGGTATATTCAGAATTTGTATAAATTAAAGAAACTTGACTATTCAACTTGACTAAATCGATATATTTACATAGAATTCAGCTACTTTTTTTTAAAGTATTTAGAAACTTTTCTGTTCTTCATAGCTTTAAAGTTCTATGTTTATGTTTATGCAAATAAATTTAAAGCTCAAAATGCTTTTCATAAACTTCATGCTACACACACACTTAATGCTGGCATTTCAACTTGACTGCCTTTAAGCCTTTGCTAATCGCCATTGTTTTATCAGTTGCGTACCGAACGGAAATGGTGAGAAGTATCTGGTGGCGTCTACCGTCAAATGCGTTGGCGATGGCGGCGATATTTATTTAACATTTTTGTTTTGGTTCACAGTAAACCTATTCATTTCGTCTATTGTTTATCAATTTTATGCAAATCTCGCCGAGCTCTTTATCTAACTATTTCAAATATAATACAAAACAAATGACTGCTCCACTCTGTGTGTATCTGTGTCGAAAATTGTGTTCGCTATAATTTTGTTAATTGAATTAAACTAGATTTTCAAATAGATACATACGCAAGCTGCATTCCATTTAATTATTTAATTTAGTTTTAAGCTTTGCAATATACATAAATGCTATCAATGCACGAAAATTAAAAGCAAAAACTATTAAGTTTCATAAAGAATAAACCCACATTTTGCAAGTTTTTTGTCATTTTGCATTTTATATAAGAATTCCTCAGAGGCACTTTTATGGCGGTATTTTAATTTCAGCGTAAAATTTACAAAGAACGCATTAATTAGTTAAAATACTTCATTATTTAATCTATGCAAACAAACAATTTGTAAATATTTATTTAATTTTTTATTTATTTTTTTATTTAAATAAAAAAAAAAAAACATTTTAATCGTGTCTACGTGTCATTTGTATGCTTTCTGTGCCGCAGACGTGTTGCAAACGCTATTTATGTACTTATTTGCATTATGAATTCATTTAATTTTTTTTTTTTTTTTCAACATTTACATTTTTACAAATGTCCACCCAAAGCGACACAGCATTTGTAGAAGTTTAGCAAAGATGACCCGAACGCCCACAGCGTTATTTTTTAATTTACTTTTTTTTTTTTTTCCGTTTTATATTAATGCATAATTAAGTGATTAAAAAATTATGCAATAAGCATAAAAAAATAAAATAAGAAACAAAGTAGTACAAAATATTTTATATATTTATGTATAAAATAGTAAAAATGTTTCTATGTCCGCTATGGACTTTCAAACCATGCAAACGATATGTCCCAAACTGGTTTCATTTGAATGGAAATAATGCAAGTATAGCTATAGACCACTAAAATAATAGATTTTTATACTAGCCCCAAATTTTAGTGGTCTTGCTTCAAGGCTGGTATTTTTTAGTGCTTTTTGGTACATTTCCACGCTGCAATCATAAACAAAAAGTACAAAAATGCCATCGAAAAGAATTGCAATTACAAAAAAAACAGCAGATGCGAAGCGGAAAAGAGCTGAGAGAGGAACTGGTATCCACCCGTATCCTGGTATCCACTAGTAATAATATAAATTAATAATTATATTTATAATGAATCTTAATCCATACAAAGAGATGCAGATATCAACTTAAAACAAATTTACTGCTCATCACTTCAAAATTAGTTGATTTTTGTTTTTTCTAAGTTTTTTTTTTTTTTTTTTTGCAAAATAGCAAATTGAAAATTGACACCCTTAAGCGTTTTTTAGCTTACAAAGCAAAGTTCACTTTAATCCACTGCATAAATACGCCTGCACACTTTCACAAAACACACTCATTCTAGCAATTCAATATTATATTTTACAATTACATATAAACAAATAAAGACGTTGGTGTGTATATAGTGTGTATGTAGTGTGTATGTAAACAGACAAATATAATATAGGCGCGTACATTCACTTTTACTTTCCTCGTCGTCGTCATCAGTCGAAATGCCAACCACCACCAAGTCAGCGAGTATGTATGTACGTTCTCATATAAAACTTGAAATTCTTAATCCTCTTTTATTTTCACGAAACGTGTAGCCTGCTGACTATTGAACTACACCACACAGTCTCACATCAGCTTCAGGCTAAACACGACTTCTCAACCGAAATTTTAATTCAATTACATTTGTTGATGCAGTCGTGTGCAAATATTTTCATAGGACAAATTAAAACGTTACTCGCCAAGCGTTATCGACAAAGTCAATGCCACAGCCCTACCTACCTACCTTCCTATCCAACCAGAAAGCCAGACCAGGCAAGTGAAGATATCACTCTGACTGTGATGATCAAAGCTACAAATATGTTTTTCTTTGCGCTATCTGCAGGGCATTCACTGACTTTATTTTATGGTGGGTTTCTAAACTTGCAGCACTCGAGACTTGTGTGTAAACAATTTTTGTAAAGAAATATTGAAAAATTTACACAAAAAAAAAAAAAAAAAAAAAAATGAGTTTTTAAAAATCAGTTTTGGCACACTTCACTTTCAATGTTAACAATGAAGAAAGTTTAGCGTTTTTATTGTATTTGTTTATTAGCATTAAGTGCGGAAAAAGATTTCAATAGATTGTAAATTGTTTTGCAATAGCGTAGGTAGTTTGAAAAGTTATAAACTGCTGTTCTAGTGAAATGGCTTTATTTTAGTTTGATTGATTTGTATCTTTTTGTCCATCAATGAACAGTTTTATTTTTTGACTTTCAGGCTGATATCTTTTCTGGCGGATATAAATAAGTAGCTAGTATCGAATTCAGAAATAAAACTCTTTTTTATTAAGTAAAAAATTTCCCTCGTTATAAACCCCAAAAATAATATTTAATAATAATAATAATTAGAGACAACAAAGATTTGCAACCGATTGTAACGATTAATGCAATCAAGCATTAAAGTAGCGAAAACTATTATTCTGAATTGTACTTGTGTAATAAAGCATTGTCACACAGACATACAGGGTGTCTTTCATTTTCAAAATTGTCTGTCAGTTCGCGCTTCTCTGCACAATCTGTTTGCCAATGATAAGCCATAACTCATTAGCATATTCATATTATGTTTCAATTTTCCACTTTTCCACTTAAGTGACCCGCAATAAAACGCAAAGCCAACACACACAAAAAAAAGTTTCAATCTGTGCACGGTCGACTCGTTTTTCAATTTTTGATTATAATATTACACACACACATAGATGACACACGCCCATTTCGTTTGCATTAATCCTACAACGACTTCTGTCATTATCTTTTTTTTTCTTTGTAATGTTTATAAAGGACATGCCTCATGCAAATTGAGTCTTAAACAATTTTTAAATCCAAAACAATAAAAAAATTTAAACTATTTTTTAGCCTACATTTAAATTTTGATAGATTTATGCGTAAGCAAGCAATCAGATAATTTAGTCGAAGAGTGATTTTATAAACCGAAGCTATAAAGATTTTCGTCTTTTTTGGTACTTACAGATTGTGGTAAAAAAAAGGAGAGACACGGAGAGCAAGATAAATAAATCTATACTACTTTTAGATGCCCTCTATCCAGTCTAAGCGCTTCCCAGCGGAAAAGTCGTCAAAGCAGCATTAATTGTCATGTGATGACATGTCTTGCACGAATTCATGCATGATGTCTTGCAAGAATTCATGTGTTACAAGTATTGCAAGACTTTATGCTTAATATGTTTTACTAGAAGTTTCGTATCTCTTTTCGATCAAAAGATTTTCATAAAAATGTCGCAGTTGTCTTTGATGACGTGTCTTGTACGACTTCTTGGATGTCAAGTCTTGCAAGACTTCATGCATGACATGTATATTGCTTTTCTTTGTGTAATTTTGTAGTTTTTAATATAAATACAATTTTTTTAAATTTATAACTTTTTAAAGATAAGTCGTTGACGTTGCGTACGTACGGTGACACCATTTTTATAGTCTCCGAATATATCAGACCAAAAAGACGAACGTATGTATGATGCATGAACGAAAAGAAACACGTAGCTAAGATCGAATAGCCTGTCAGATTTATATAGTTACATCGAAAATATCTCACAACTCCTACTATCTGTTCCATATGTGCATTCGCTCAAACCCTGCATCTAATACCCATCGTGTACAAAGTGAGAAAATGATAATGTTGAACGCTAGAGCTGCTTGCCCAATAATAATGTGTATGGTACAATGTCTGTTGTGGTTTGGCTTGTTCGACATAAAGCAATGATGCTTTCGTTTTGTTTTGAAATGCTTTAGAGCTATCTTCAAATCCTAGAACATATTTTGCTTCATCAAAACTTGAAAACCTGCAACTCTAACTGATTCTGCTGCCTATGCTGCACGTTGGAAAAAAAATGCTGTTTGTTATTTTTCATGATGCTTGTCTTTGCTTTTGCAGCTGTAATTATGTGAATATGAACGTAACCAAATAGACACAAGTCCAACCGATTCGGTTCAGTACGCCTGTTCGTGTCGAGTAAATTTGTGTGGATTTTAAGTTTGAACAAAGTTAACTCAAGCTGTGCTTGAAATTTTTTAGTTTTTACCAACCAAATGCAATGCAATGCCCTCATTTATAATTGCTTCTCTCGAGCAATGAAATCCATGCAACAGCTCGTCAAGTTGTTTTGATTTGGGTACGCTTTATGTGGTAAACACCATTGAGTTGTTTTATGAAAATTAAAGAAAGCAAAAATATGAAATTTAATTTATGCCAATTAAGTCGATTCGCGCCCCAACAACCCACAAAAAAATTGCTGTTTCAGTCCGTTTTGCCTTTGAATAATTAATATGCAAAATGGCCTTTTAATCTTACAATATCCTTTTGCAACCAATACTTCAGTTTTTCTGTCTTTCTGCATACACTTGACTTCATCTTAAGTCGATTTCTTTTTTAATACACTTCACACATTGAATGGTTCCATTAGTTTAGCTGTCAGCCTTATAAGAATTGAAATAATCAAAGGGACAATTTTAATAATTTACCAAGGACTTTCTTTAAATACTTTCACTACTAAAAAATTTTACTAAACAGAAAAGTAGATCTTTTGTGAAAATAGTTTGGTCTAAATAGCTACATAAGCTAAAACATCGCTTTGCATAGCTCTAAAATAGCTAAATAAAGCATAAAAAAATAGCTATACATAGCTGTAAATAGCTAAATAATAATAGCTATAAATAGCTATAATATATAAAATAAATAGCTATAAATTAGCTATAAATAGCTATAATATAGCTATAAATAGCTATAAATTAGCTATAAATAGCTATTAATAGCTATAAAAATCTATAAATAGCTATAAATAGCTATAAATAGCTTACCTATAAATAGCTATAAATAGCTATAAATAGCTATAAATAGCTATAAATAGCTATAAATAGCTATAAATAGCTATAAATAGCTATAAATAGCTATAGATAGCTATAAATAGCTATAAATAGCTATAAATAGCTATAAATAGCTATAAATAGCTATAAATAGCTATAAATAGCTATAAATAGCTATAATTAATAAATAGCTATAAATAGCTATAAATAGCTATAAATAGCTATAAATAGCTATAAATAGCTATAAATAGCTATAAATAGCTATAAATAGCTATAAATAGCTATAAATAGCTATAAATAGCTATAAATAGCTATAAATAGCTATAAATAGCTATAAATGCTATAAATAGCTATAAATAGCTATAAATAGCTATAAATAGCTATAAATAGCTATAAATAGCTATAAATAGCTATAATTAGCTATAAATAGCTATAAATAGCTATAAATAGCTATAAATAGCTATAAATAGCTATAAATAGCTATAAATAGCTATAAATAGCTATAAATAGCTATAAATAGCTATAAATAGCTATAAATAGCTATAATTAGCTATAAAATAGCTATAAAATAGCTATAAATAGCTATAAAATAGCTATAAAATAGCTATAAATAGCTATAAAATAGCTATAAATAGCTATAAATAGCTATAAATAGCTATAAAATAGCTATAAATAGCTATAAACAGCTACAAATAGCTATAAATAGCTATAAATAGCTATAAAATAGCTATAAACAGCTATAAAATAGCTATAAAAATAAAGCTACATAAAATCAATAAAATAGTTTTAGAAAAAAACAATAAAATAGTTATAAAATAGCAAATAGTTAAATTAACAGCTAGACTATTTATAGCTATAAAAACAGCTATAAATAGCTATAAATAGCTGTAAAAAAGCTGTAAATATGTATCCAAATAATATGTTTCCAAATTATAAAGAGTGGTGGAGTACGTCACCTCAATATTTAATTGCTATAATGGTCTTTAGTAATATTTTTTAATCAGTTCACTTCAAACTAAGCTTGAAGTATAAAAAATATTCGGTTCAATTTAAAACGTTTTTTTTCCACACTCATTGTCAGTTTTTTTTTTTTTAAGCGTTTACTGAAAAAGTTTTACGCTCAAAAGCAGGAAGTGGCTGCGGCAAAATCTGAAACGGAAATCGAAATTTGTTAAATGGAGCAATCGAATTCGCAATGGAATGGAGTGCTTATGAAGGGAATCGAATCCAATGAGTCGATTGGAGTCAAACGAAAATAGTGGAATAATAAAGAAGAAGCAAGGGAAATAAAGAATGAAAATTCTTATTCCAATTTTATATTTTATCGCTTGTACGTTTACACCATTTCAATTACAAACAATAACAATAAAAACATTTATAAGGGAGCAGAGCAGAACAGAGCAGTGAGAGTGCGGTGCGGTACAGTGACGTGAAACATGAAGACGTCGTAGCATTTATTTTAGTTAAAGGCATAGGAAAATGTCGTTGAGAGAGAGAGAGAGGAGAGAGAGAGAGAGTCAAAGACAGCATAATGTCGGCTTGAGCACCGGAAAAGAAGTGCAAGCGAATTAGTTCACGCGGAAGTGGCAGTCGATTTTGTTGTCTTTGTCGACATTTATACGCCCGGTCTAACAGTTTACGCCACCATGCGCCCCAGCTATGCTCCTCAACGGATGTAAGGTGTCGATGCGGGAATTGTAGGTAAATATTATTGCAAGAATATTTAAATAAGAATTTTCTATTCTATTCTTTCGTTGGCTTTTACACCATCAACCATTTCTTGGATATCTTTACACAAAATGAAGTACTTTTCGCAATTTTTTTTTTCGCTTAAGTTTCTCTAAAGTGCGCTGAATTTTTATTTATTTTATTTGATATTAAAGAGCATGAATTAAAATTAAAGCCAATGCCAAGCAACCTGCTTATAATCAACACGCTTGTGACGCCCTTCAAATCGAATTTCATGCTTACAATTTTACCATTATCTATTCTGAATTGTAATTATAATTGAACACACAAAGCAGTGCATAAAACCTTTAATCGAAGCAAAAGCTCGTTTGTAATTTATACTCGATAAACTTCACATATATAGTATATATCTGAAACTATCAATCAATGCAGACAATCCCTCCCATAGTCATATCGTTTAGACAATAAAAACATGAACGGGCGCCTGGAACCCCTACCCACCACCCACTTAACGAGCAGTTTGTGGTGGCGATTTTAACCCAATAACAAGTTTTCCAAAACACCTTCACTCGGAGAAGAGATTTTTTATACTTTTGATTGCACTTTCACAACTTAACAGATCATTGAGTATGCGCATTCAATGGATGTTCTTCTATTTCTATTTGACCCAATGTCTTGTGCTACTTTTATAGTTTCTAACTTAAATCGTAATGTAACTCGGATTTGAAGAATAATGACCAAATGCCATACTTTTAGCAGGTATTAACTTGAAGTAAATGATTTTTATCGATTTCACGTACAGCAAGTTTCATTCAATTAACACTCGAAGCACTTAAAACTCAACGGCAAAATGACCAATGATATAAAAAGTGAAAGAATGAATGAGAAGTTAATTTGATGTTTAAAACTTAGAACGTTGCTTTATGATTTTTAGTTTGAAAATAAATAAATTTAATAAAAACTTTGCGTAGCATTTTCAAGATTTATTTTTTTATTATTTAAAAAAATATCAAAATATATAAAAATTAAACAAATTAAATAATTTCTAAGCTAAACTTAGTTTATTAAAAAATATTTTATCAAAGCAGTTAAAAAGAAAAATAAATAAAACCGGCGTCGAAAATGTATGAATTGAATGAAGTTATGCGCTCTAAATTAAATACAACCTCAATAAAAAATATATAAAAACTTTAAAAGCGAAAATACAGCAAAATTAAATATACAAGAAACACAAGAAAGGTTTCGGTATTATCGAATTTGTTATACTCTAAAATTTTTAGGAGCTACTATAGGAGTGTACTATACACTCAAAATAAAACTTACGAAATTCGCCATGAAAAATTTTATAATTTTTTATGAAAACAATTTCACCAATCAAAACATTGACTAATCATTTTGACTTTTTTAGTCATTTGTTTCGCCATAATTAAAATTTAGTACATCTTTACAAAAATGATGTAATTTAACGAAAAATTTCGTGTATTGTACGAATCGTTTCTGTAAATTAACGAAAGAATTTAGTGTGATAAAAATGAATCTCTGGGACTCAGGGTATTTTAAACGTCTACTCTAGCCCCTGGCTTGCGAATTGCCATAAGTATTCGTGTCGAAGCTGCATGAAAGGTCGTCAACAAAGTCACATTAATAGATACAAGTCCCCATACAAACCCATTCTCCAACTCCAACTTTTGTCGACTTTTTTTTTCATAATGTTGGCTTAAAGTTTAATACATACTTCACTCGTATAACTAATACACCAAAGGAGTACAAATATATGTAAGCTTGAACCATTTTCTTAAAATTCTAAGAAGAAAGCTATCTAGTACCTTGGTATTCGTGAAAAGATTTTTCGTGTGACTGCTAGTTTATCTTGAATTCTACCGTTTAAGTTTCTATTTATTTATATAAACAGCGATATCGGTTTTAGACCAGCCACAGGAGCCTGCAACACAATATCTTTGATAACAAATATTCGAAAATATTTTGAAAATTTGTGGCAGAATCTCTTGAAATATACGCGCAAGTATTCAGTTCAGGAGATTGCGATCGCAGTTAATGATGGCTTTTTCAATATTCTTTACTTTTCTTTGGAAAGTATAAATACTCCAAAGTTATTAAATATATATATATAACTCGTTTACACTACCTATGCATTTGTGGTAACTTAAACAAAATTAATTTACAAAGATCGATGGAATTATCGAAAGCAAGTACTACACGGCTTTTCGATACATATGTAAATGTTTTAACAGCAAAGTATGTACATATTGGGCATTGCATTCGATATTCCGATATCGATATTCCAATATCGATATTCCAATATCGATATTCCGATATCGATATTACGCTATCTATATTCTAATATCGGTATTCCTATATCGATATTCCGATATCGATGTTCTAACATAGGTATTCCATATCGATATTCCGACATCGATTCTATAATATCGATATTCCTATTTCGATATTACGATATCGATATTACGATATCGATATTACGATACCGATATCGATTATATGGAACGTTGAAAATCAATTTATAAACTCGACCACAAACGTAGTGAAAGCAGATTAATAAGGTTTAAACCACTTAATTTACTAATATTTTTTTTTTTTTTTATTGTTTATACAAAAAATTACTGGAAATAAATTTATTATTGAAATATAAATATGTTGAAATTTTAAGAAAAGAATTAAATATCACTAAAAAAAAAAGTACGTTTACTTAATAAAAGTTGTTATTATGTGCTCTATGCCTTTCGTCCTTTGTTGTGTGTAGTGTATAAAAAGAAAACCACGAGGTAAAATGCTTGTAGTGACGAAAGATTTTAAGATGCGGTTGAATGAAGCCAAAAGTGTATTTCGGCAAAAATACACAAAAGAACATAAAAACTTTAAAGCTAAAATACACAAACGATAGAAACGAAATATGTACACCTAAGATAGAACTACACATACACTATATTTATATTGCTGTGTATATACTATAAACACATATATGTATACTATAGTACTTAAGTATAACACATACACACGCACATATGCTTCAAGTGTTTTGTGCTGTTGTCCTTATGCTTTATGTTCGCGTTGTCCTTTGCGCGTTTATTATTATTGATGACAATTTTGAGTAAACAATAAAAAAAGAAAGCACAACAGAATAGTTAACTTCATATCTCGTACTTTATTTCGAAACGATTGACTAAATGTCACCCAAGAAACTCACACTACCTGCATTAGTAATTGACGGTCTAGCTCGGACCAAGTGCCTGGGTCACTGGGTCTTAATGACATTAAACTATAAAAGAAATAAAAAAAAAAAAAAAACGAAAAACAAAATCGAATCCAAGTGAAGTGAAACGTAGAAAAATGTTTGTAAAACTTTTCTGTCAAATTGTGACGATTTATGTGGCAAAGTTTTGACATTTCCCAAACAACAGACTTGTCGATAAAGACACACACACCGCAGCAGAACACATTACTAATAAGAAAATAAATTATAGCATTAGCTTTTTTTTTGGACTTTGTTGTTGAGTTACTTAATTTTGCACCGGCAAAAGTTAATTTAAAAGTTTTTCCTGAAGAAAAATTATTTCAAATATTATTAGTTTAACAAGTCAAAAAAAAAAAAAAAAGAAGGAAACAAACAAATTGCTGAATACAGACCTAAGCAATATTAATACTCGCCACACAACTACGCGAGTTGTAGCTTCTCTACTTGGTACCATATTTACCCACTCAATCAATTTAGTTTCTTCACGAAAAACTTCTCAACATGCATCATGCTGCATTGAACTGACATATTCAATTGATTAACTCCAGCCACAAATGCAAAAGTCGTCGAGTAGATATGCTGCTGTGCTGCCAAAAAAATTTATAGAAATTACTTGCAACTTCTTGTGCAACCGTCTTCAATCTTATCGTAGATATGGTATAACTATGTTTGCCGTCATACACGTAAAGTTAATTTACAATCGTTTATCATAACCAAGAGAGAGAGAGGCGAGAGAAAAAAAAAACACTTTTTGAATACGTGAAAACTCTCGAGTTGAACTGGGTTTCAAGGCAAACAACTCATATTGCATTTGTGCAACTTTGGCACAGGTTCACCTATGTAATTTGACTAAATCTATTCCATGTTGCAGCATGGAAGGGGAGCTGGGTGCATGCAACATATTTTTTTCTTAGCAAACTTTTTGCCTCGCGCATTCTTTTTATTTTTATTTTATTTTTCAAAAAAAAAAAAAAAAAAATGAAAAAAACTTAAACAAATATGACGTTGCAGAATTCTTGCATTTCATTGAAAGTTTCACAGTCTATTTGTCAATATGTCTACGAAGCTCATGAGAGCTGCAAAGTTGAGAGCTCGAGCTAAATTGATGAAATGAGTTGTAAAAAGGCATAGCATATGTGTTTGTCATAAGTTAATGAAATAAGTTTGCTGAAAGCTATAAACATAAAAAAAAAGAAATTGAAACTGAATTTAAAAAAGCAAACTAACAAATCAAGTTTTATAATAAAACAAACATCCATTTTTAATGCTGTCACTTCTTATAAAGTTACAATTTCGTTAATTTGTTTCTACAAATATTAAACCTAAGTCAGTTTTTTAAGGGCATATGAAGTAGCCTGTTTTCACTAGCGTTCGCGTTTGCGTTTACCTGTTTCTAACGAAAACAACGGATACTGTAGCTGGATTCTTTTCATACGTAATTTTTTATATACATT
This sequence comes from Leucophenga varia, assembly GCA_018903435.1. Lineage (NCBI taxonomy): Eukaryota > Metazoa > Arthropoda > Insecta > Diptera > Drosophilidae > Leucophenga > Leucophenga varia. Next base: position 3,911,897 of record JAEIFJ010001414.1, read on the forward strand.
TGTAGTAGACAATAAAAACAGGTTAACGCTTAAGCAAACGCTAGTGGAAACAAGCTATAATAAGGATAATTGTGTTTGTGCAAAGAGTCGTTACAGATCCTTTAAAGTAAGTCAATCTAGCCATGTCCAACTGTCCATGCCTGCCTAGCTTTCTGTTGTGCGAACATAATTATTTTCGAGACGATTAAAGATTGACTCAAGATATATAGAATTTAGATTTTTATTAGTACCATACCCAATCCAAACCTAATGGAAACTTCAAACATATTGCATCGATATGTGTTATGTATTACAAAAAGATGAACAATATATTTCCTGTACTCTTTTCACCATAGTTTGCTTTCATACTGAATAAAACTTACCAAAATATGTAAGCAAAATAAAAAGAGACAATGGTGGAATACTACACCATGCATAGTTGCAAAATGAGACGACACTAGTAAGTGTCAACAGAACTAATAAACATTTAAGAACTTCTACTGAAATTCATGGGATTTTCAAAGAAACTTTGAAGCACTGCCTAAAAAAAATGTTGGAAATAAAACTTTGATTTTATCGAAGATAAAATTTTTATAAAGTCAATTAAGCATGTATAGAATAAATAAAATATCGTTTTAAATATTACGCCGGATAAGGTGCACCATTAAATTAAGAAGCTTAGAGTCTCTAGAGCACCTCGTTACGACAGCTTTAATATGTGATAAAGTTTCAAAAGCTCTTTCAATAATAAATGTGATATTCCTAGTACTGATTTTTAATGCAATTACTTGTGTACTTCTGTTTTCCTCACAATGGAATTATTTTACAATTGAAATGGTTCCATAACCTGGAAAAACAAAACTATAAAATGCACAATGAGGGCGATAAAACACAACTTTATAGCTTAAATAGGTCCATAAAGATGCTTAACACAAAACAAGTTAATTAGAAAAAAATTATGCACGAAAATTGAACTTAAAAAAGGTTTGAACTATTTTTCAGCCTTTTACACTACAACTCATTCTATTAAATACGCTTAACACGCTCCATATCGTTTGAATTTTGAGCCACTTAAGGCAGTTAAAGTCATTTTGGCTTATATGAAGTGTAATTAACAGGACGATATTTTTTAACTCCATCTTTTTTTTTTTTTTTTTTTTACTACGCTTATTTCACACGATTTATCCTTGACATGCTTACAATGCACGCTGTGCACCTTTGTATTTGTGCATGTAGAACAAATGTGCTTCAGCGTATGCATGTATGTGTGTGTGTGTGTGTATTTATGTTTGCAATCCAACAGCTTTTGCCACTTGATTGCGGCACTCAATGAGGCAATTCACATATATTATTGGCAAATCAAAAAATCATGTAGCGCAAAAACTGAAAAAAAAAACAGAAATGAAAATAGGAAAATCATGAAAAATAAATACGCGGCTAAATACTCAAAAAAAATTGAAGCTGAACCGCAAATCGCGTGTGCAACTAAACACAAACTTGTACACAAGCACACCCACACGAAAATTAATAAATGCATACGAGGTGTGATATAAAAGTACAAAAAAAAATGTAAACAAATTTTTCTGGATAATGACGTTTTATGTTTCAGTTACAGAGTTGTGAAATATTGAATGAAAAAATTTTAAAAAAAGTACTAACTGCGAACTTTTGAATCAGTTTATGCATTGAAATGCAATCGAATGCTACAGCAAACCTGCATTGTATCAGAGCACTAGTAGTGTCAATGGAAAGCTTAGTATGAGAATGCAGTTTGTATGGGGGCATATAGTAAAATATGTATTTGAGAGACTATGAAGCGGAGCGTTATACCATACAAGGCAAGGCAATACATATACTAACTACGCGCATTTTCCGATCCATTTATCACAACATAAAGCGTTCATTCAATCGAATATTTTGCGCGCTCACTTTATAAGCGATATCGCTTCCTGCCTGCCTGCCTGACTGTTTGAATGCCTGCATTCTTCACTTAAATCGGAAAAAAGTAAAACGTTGGTGCGGAATAGCGATACTTAACGGAACTTTTGCTTTTTGTGGTTACAACGACATGTGTGAACGTAGTGTTTCATTTTATTTTATTTAATTTTTATTATTTTTATACACTACAAAATAAAAGGAAAATGCTTTAGCTTGAATAAAATCGAAATTAAAATACTCTTCACACAAACAAAAGGCATATAAGTTAATTAAATTTAAACAAAAAATATTATTAAAATTAAAAATGTTCTTAAAAATGTTTAAATTGGTGGTCCCATTTCGACCAAATTTATATTTTAGATATTGCTACGTGTAAGTGTCATAAACCTTCTATCGCTTGGAAAGGCATAAAAACTTCGGTTCCGCCGAACAATTCACTTTTTTTTTCGTGTAGTAAATTTATTTAAAAGCTGTACATGTTTAGCTTTTATATTTTTTGCTGTTCATTATTTTGCTTATTTTTATTTTTATCACATTTATTGTTGTTGCAACAGATGCAGCTGTATTTAATACATTTTATAAAAATTGATTTTATGCAATCTGTGCAAACATCAACAACATTTGCTTTTCATATACAGATAGGTTGAAAACGGGTCTCAGAAAGTTTGCAACGGATCGTAGACCTCAATAAAATATGTAAAATAGGTTTTGATCTCGGCAAATTCGTCTGTCTACTTTTCTGATTATAAGTCTAATTTATTCTTCACATCCATCTATCTAGGTCTTTTAAGCATAGCCACCTTCCTTTTTTGTAAACTGTAATAAGCAATTCCTACTTAGCATCATTTTAAGCTAATAATTTGAACTTTGGTGTAGGGCATAAGAACTTCGATTCAACCAAAATTAACGATTTTTTTTGTATTATTATTATTATTATTTTATTATTATTTTTTTCTTTTTATTTTTTTCTTAAATTTTTTCGCTGTTTTTCATGTTTTTATAACGCAACGCCTATTTGTATGCAATACATTTTGTTTTTGGTATAAATAGTTCGCATTGGCTTTTTGTAAGCTTGCTTTTCTACTCAATCCTGTATGTATTTTTTCTACTTACTTCTCTCCTCTCTCTCTCTCGAACTCTTTTTCACTTAAACTGATTTTGTATGCAAATTGCACTGATTGCATTTTATGATTGTTTTTTGTTTTTTTTTTTTTTTATTATTTGTTTTTAATACATAATTTTTTTTTTAATGTTCTGCTTTTAGGCGCTTTTCAGCAGTCAATGAAGCAAATTACACAAAGTGCCAATTAATATAAAATAAGTACATACACATACGTACATGTGTGTATTGTATTTATGTTTGCTAATATAGTATAGTGCTTATGTATATGTTTATAGGCTTTTGTCTTTGTACTTTAATTGTGTATATTGATAAATTGCTTTTTATACAAAAAACGAATAGTTTGCAAATTGAATATTAAAAAAGAAAAACAAAACAAATTTTTAATCACAAATCCATTCGCTTTCTATTAAAAAATTTAATTATGCATTTAAGTAACTTAATAGAAAAGCCGTATTTATCGTATTATAATATATAATTATACTTATATATTTATAATTAAATTAGTTTAGTAATTAAATACTTTCGATATTATTTGATTTATATTTCAATTTAATGAGAAAAGTACGATATATTTTATTAACAATAAACATGCAGCATTATTATTATATCTACAAAGGTCATTTCAAGTTTTGTGTTTACATCAACAAGCAAAGTTACCATTTTTAACTTTAAATATTCGAAAAGGATTCGATGAAGAAATAAGAAGCATCAACATCGAAGATAACTGGTATAGGGCGGTATCAACCGAATTTCTGCATCAAATACACCAAAAACGGTGATACTACTGTGCCCAAAAAAAAAAAGAAATTACTGCACTTGTCATAGAAGTTGGCGAATTGGTTTTTATTAAGGTTTGTAGAACTGTTTTTGACATTTCTTAGCATATTACACAGCAAGTGTTTGAGACAGTACTGCAAAACGGGTTTGAAACGAACCTCATTATTTTCGACCGTGGTTTGACACTGACTAAAAACCGAACCAGCGGTTCAAATGCATCGAGAACCACTGAACCGAACCATTGTTAACTTTTTAGTGGTTTGCAGCCTTAGTTTGAGATATGCTTTGCTTTGTAAGCTGATGGAGATTTGGTATTGAAAACAGTCGATATTATCATATTGAAAGGCTAAGCCAATACAATGTTGAAGAATGTTTTGGGCCTCCAACTCGTCCAATCTCGACTGATACCGAAATCATTGAACTGTTTTACAAAAATGCTTTGGATTTTCGCGATTTTTTCGCCAAAAACTTGACTTGTGCGACTTTTGGCAAGCTCAAAAGACCGCTTAGGTATCACCTTTTTGAGACGATATAGAAGATTCTGCGATGGGAGGTGAAGGCCATCCCTAAAATCGACTTTTTCAATTGTTTCAAAGATTGGAAAATCCATTGGCATTGCATTGGGAGAGAAATACTTTGAAGGCGATAAAATTGCTTTGGAAGAATAAATAAAGAATTTTTAAAATAAATGCAACGGGCACAGTGCTATATCGACGACTGCCTTCTTGCTTAAGTTAATTTAAAATCTACTGCAAAACTGAAACGTTTTTTTCGCAACAAATTCCTTCAAAAATTATTACATTTAAGCGCTCAAAAATTTAAAGTGTTTAAAATAAATTTCATACAATTTAAATGTTTTCGTATATTTAAATTTAAAATTTTTTTTCTTTATATTCAGCCAGGCCATGTGCATTTATGGTATTTCTTTCTATCAAACACCGAGGACGATGTCAACTTTGACAACTTCCCAAGTGCACATTAAACGAAATGAAATAGAGCAGCGCAAAAACACACACTTCGACACAAACACAAACACAAGCACACCCATACCTTCATACATATATACAAATGCTGCTCATACCACTTATCATAAAAATTTTATTATGCATATGTGTTGGTACCAAGACTCTAGTTACATTTAATATGTAAAAGTAAAGTATACCATATGTATATGTAAAGAATGATCTACATACACATGTGAACTCCCAAGTGTTGGTCAAAATAGGTCACTGCCACTATTAGCTGCAAAAATGTGTACGGACGACGACGATACATGCTGTAATGCTTCCACTTATGGTGAAAACACATCAAAGCACAACAAACGCCAGACTCGTGCAGACCAACTGCTGTGAGCAGATTAAGAAATAGCTTTGAAGCACACAGCTGGTACCCACACATGCAGCACTCAGTTAAACTTATACACATGAACGGCAGGTAGCAGAGACAGAGTCAGCCAATAGCTAGCAGCCAGCAGTTAGCCTTGTTCATAGCCAGCTAAGTTGACACTTTTTGTGGTAAATCGAAATTTGCCAAGTTTATGTTTACATAAAAGTTTTGAAAATGAAGTCGGCGCATTTGGCAACTTTTAAGTGCTGCGAGATTTGTTCTTCTTGCTGCTCTCTGTTTGCGATAAGTCAAAAGCACCCACAGCAACAAAAATTTTAAAATTCAATATTTTATTTAAATTTTAAAACAAAAAAAGAAAAGTTTAAATTATACACTTTCATTTGATTTTAATGTGTATGAGTCGTGAAACCGCGAAACAATTTAACAGCAGACAGCCAAACAAATTGCAGCACATTGCTGGTTATAAATTAAAGCAAGCAAGTTAGTAACCCAGCCAGCATCCTAGCCAGCCAGCCAGCAAGGGAGCATCAAAAGCACAAAAATATTGTTTCAAAATAAAATAAAAAAAACCTTTCATAACGAATAAAAGGGTTGAAAATTTCGTGTTAAAAAATGAAAACTCACTAAAAATGCAAAAAAAATGGCGTAAGTCTGGCATACTACGAAGAACAAGAAATGAAGTACAGCGGTCGACGACGGCAACCGCAACAATTTCTACACGAAACGCAACTTAATTTCAATATAAATAAATAAAAATGTAAATTGTTTATTTTTTTTTTTGCGCGTTTGAAAGTGTGCAAAATGAATTCAAAAAAAAAATATATAAAATTCATCTCCGAGTTAAGGCAGCTGCACGAAATTTTACTTTCCATTTTTCAGAAACAACGAAAAACATGGCGTATACTTGACCGCAGCTAAAATAAAAAAATAAACACAAAAAAAAAGAAAAACAAGAAAAAAAGATAATCTCGATAGAACCGAAGCTCAAATACCAGTCACAAAACTTTAAATAGTTCGTGTAAAATCTTCAGTGACGTACATAATATTCCGCAAAGGGGTTGCGTTGGGGCTCAGATAAGAAACATATACGTAAAATTTTATTATAAAAATGGAAATACAGGAATAAAATTCTTAAAAAATAAAAAAGTGGCAGTTGAGTTTGCATGGGTTCTGTATATTATAGTGGGCCGATCTTTGTTATATCGGTGCTATACTCATAGCATGACAGTAGTTTCATGGTTCTAAAATTCATTCCAAGTAAAACGGATTACATCAGGCAGACAGACAGACGGACATGGCCAAATCGATTCGTCTTATATAGCTGATCAAGAATATATACACTTTATGGAATCATCGATGCCTTCTTTAATGCGTTACAAACTTTTCGACAAACTTAATACACCCGTTAACACTATGTATAACGGGTACAAAAATAAAACGGGACCATCTGGGTAAATCGAAAGCAACGAAAAGATTGCAGGTCAGAATTATTTTTTTGTTTTTTTAGTTTTTTTTTTCATAAATAAAAATACAAAATATAATAAAACATGTGTAAACAAACTGCTGCAGCAGTTGTATCCCAAATGAATAGATTTTTTTCTGCAAACAAAACCGGAAAATAGTGCGTAGCAAAGTAAAAGTTTTTTTATATTTAAATTTAAAATAACAAAAAAACCTTAGATTAACAAGCCAAAGTAGCTATTTTCATTAAGGAATTTTAAGCTGCATAAAAAGAAGCGCTTTGTATCTTTATGCCGGATGGCCTTATTTATTTAGTTAATTTTTTTTTTAAAGTCTGATCAGTCTGTAAGCACTTTTTTGTGAAAATAAAGAGCTATACAAAATTAAAGAACGCTCATATTTGAATCAGTTAAGACTGGCATCTAATACAGTCCAGACTGATCATGAATGATGGCAATGTTTAATTCGTTCGAGCTGACCGATGTCAACCATGTAAATAATGTTTTAAAAAAAAAAATTGATAAAATTTTAATGGCTAGAGACGGAGTGCAAGTTGGAGGCCATAGTAATTTAATTGAAAACAAATAATTGCTCATGTTTTTAAACTTTTCTGTCAAGTGATTTTGAGAACAGGCATTATGAAAATATTATGATTTTAAGGACGAATAGTTTTGAATATCTGGAATTATTTCTGGATTTTTTTAGGGTATTTTAGGTTTTTTAAAATTTCTCAATTTTCTACGAAATTTTATCAAATGTTCTTTTCGTAACAACCTTCTACTAAATATTAGAAAAATTTAAAAATAAAAGATTAATCAAATAGGTGAAGTCATTCCAAGTTATGGAGTATGTAGCATATAACGTAGTATACGTACTAAAAAATTGATTTTTTTTAAGTTTTTTTAACAGTTAAATTTGATTTTTTTCTTTCTTTTACGAGTGCAATTTAAAAAAATCATGTAAAAGATATTAAAATATCATGCGACAAACAAAATTTATCTCATTATAAAAATTTATCGACATGGTTTTTTTATTAATCGCAGCGTTATATTTTATAATAATAATAATATTATTTATTTGTAGCTTTTTTTTTTTTTTATATATAAAAATCGCATGACTTATAAATGCACTGCTAATGCAAATAAATAAAAGCGAGAGGGAGAACAAAAGTTAGTGGTTACATACCTCTTACGTCACAGCAACGATAAAAAATGTACTTCGAGTGTTGACTCAACACTGTTAAACTTAACTCAAAAAAATATAATCTAAAATTTTAGTTACACAAAATAAATTTCTATGCTTGAACACATTATAAAGCATTTTTTTTTAATTTAACCTTTTTATAACACTTTTATGCCATTTTATTTTCTTTATAACATTTTTATTCTTTTTCTTAAAACACTTTTTTCTGCTCTCATTTTTTTTCTTTCACTCTCTCATTTATGATTATATAACTTTTATTTTAACTTTAACGCATTTTTTTTTTATACGCTTAAAAAAAACCAAAGAAAAAAAATTTAACTATTAAAACTATTAAATTTTTAATTAAATTTTTGCACTCACTTTTAAGACAATTTACGTAGTTTCAATTTTTTTTCATTTCTTCACCCCTTTTTATTTGTTTCGAACAGAAGCTCACAAAAATAACTTAAACATATTAATTTAATTTTCGCTCATTTTCGATTACAAAAACTAAATTGGCAACTAGACAATGACTTTATTATTTTTAAAACTATTGCAACAAGGCTTTTATTAGTCTATTTTTTTTTTATTTTATTATTTTTTACGAATTTAAAATCAGGCCGTCACCCCGACGCACAGTGCTCGCTGCTTGTTTGTTTAGAACTGGAGTTAAAATGCATGTAAATGTGTTTGCCTCCCACTCTCGTTGAAACACTGGAAACGATCGAAGTGAAGCAAGAAGAAGAGGAGCGCGTAAATGGGACATAAATATTTTGTTAGATTGCTTTGATTTGCATAGAAAAAAATATTCATGCACTCACCTATTGTGGATTTGGCACAAAAAAAAATGTAAATTCCACTCTCTCTCTTGGTCAGTTGGATATTACTGTTAATCTCTTTGCTTCTTTGATATTTTTTTTTCACCTTCACGGAAGGTTAACAGCTTTTTAATATTGATAAACAACAAAAAAAACTTGACTTTAGTTTTAGGCGCGCACATGAAATTTTACTTTTATTTTATTTAAATTTTTATTTTAGTTTAATACTCAAAATAAATGTTTCCCCTTTGAATAAAATTGCAGCAAAAAGAGAAGGTTCTCTATGAAAGTCGACCTTTATACCTATTAATTTAGCAATCTCTTCGCAACCTCTTACCACAATAGAAATGTCAATAATCTTGACTGCAAATCAGAAGCAGTTCTTACAACATTTTCTTTGAACAAAACTGACCACCTGAAGGTAGTAACCAAATATTCGCCAAAAAAAAAATCCATTTAAAAAAAAAAATTAAATATTTTGACTACAAGCGCTATCACAAGTAACCATGTGTAAAAAAATTCATTATACTAATAAGGAAAAACCATAGGCATCTTAACAGATCACTGCCTAGCGGCCGCTCATGCGAAAAAGCTAAGCTACAACATCCACAGACGTTTGCGGAAATATGGGGTGCAAGGAGTCATAGAGACTTTGGACCACCTCATCTGTAACTGTCCAGCTTTTGCCAGGACAAGAATAAAATATTTTGGTACACCTCGGATCGCATCGTCAAAAGAGGCGGCTAGTTGGACTCATAACAAACTTTTAGCATGTGCCAAACACGCAGGAATATTACGAGACTACAGTTATCCATGAATGACCAACGCTATTGGTAACACTAAAGATCATATCAGTCTATGTGCGACCCCCTTTAGGGACAACCGAAAATGTCTACCTACATATACATACAGATTGAGAATGGGAACTATACTAAACATGTATTTTGATTAAACACTTCACTTTTGAATTTGAAAGTTCAACTTTTTGATAAAAGCCCCAACATTTCATAAAGTTTAAAAATTTGCTAAACGAAGTGTATTGAGCAACTTCAATTGTATTTAATACTTATTTTCCAAACTGGACATCATTTGTATTGATTTTATCCTAATTTTATTATGTGTTGTAACACAAAATGATGTTAAATTTCTAAATTAAAAGAAAAGAAAAAAAAATTGTTAAACTTTAAATCTCAATTTGAATCAATTTAACTGAGACCCATGGAAAACCACCGCAAAGACGACCACAACCCTTTTATTTGCCAATCAGAAAATATTGTCGACTTAACAACAAAGTTGCAACAAAGTATCCAGACGTAAACGAACGAACAACGTAGTACGTACAAAATATTTCAGCTACGTCGCACACTCGCGGAAGTCTTGTAACATCATTAAATATAATAATATTGTCGAGTCGAGTCGAGTCGAGTCTGTTGTCATTGACTTTGAAGTTAAGATAAGCAAAGACAGAAACAGAGAAAACGAAAACGAAAATGAAAGAGTAAAAGAAACGTTCGCAAATAATCTTATTTTCGTACTTATTGCCGCTACACTTCCGGTCAACAAGTTGCTGAGCTTTCCGGTTGAATGGTCGTTGTTGTTGTTGTCGTGCCGCACACACACATACATGGCGCAGCGAATGTACGTGTGTGTGTCTGTATTTACGTCATTGAAATTCAATAAAAGACGATTTCCTATACGTAACACACACATACATACATACACAGGAAGACTATAGCGACAGTCTCTGTTTCTGCTTCTGCTTCTTCTTCTGCTTTATCTTGTTCGAGAACGTCTTCTTCAATAACTTCTGCTTAAATTTCATAAATGAAAGCATATGCGAAACAAACACACACATGTGGCCACTAGCGTTCTACTCGTACTATTGTTGTTGTAGTTGTCCTTGTTTCATTGCCTGCTGCCTATGCTACACATACTCGTATGTTGTCCTTAGTTAAAATACATCTGTATTACAAGATATCTGTTTGGTTGTTGTGTACATTCCAATTCTATGAAATTGATTTCCGCTTATGGCACTTTACGTTTGCTTACATGTTGCGTTACATGCTTCAATATTTATGCGTGTGTGTATGTGTGTGTGTGTGTACGTTTATCGTTAATGTCACAGTTAACATGTAAAAGTCATCAATAGGCGCAATGACAGTATTTCGTCCTTATTGATATGGGCGTCAGATTATTATAATGACTTCATTAAATCACACAGAATCGCAAACAAGCGCAAACTAAAAGCAAAAAGATTGAAGTATACAGAAAGCGTTGTCCTTTCGACTTGCTTCCTTTGACTGACTACAACCATTTATTAATTATGAATATTTAATAAAGTTCGCAAGTACATACATACATATTTAGACGATTTCATGCTGTGCAGCAGCAGCTTAAATGTCTTTGACATTTTTTCTTCTTCTTCTTCTTCATCTTAGCATTTTATTCATACACATACCAATTTATATTAATTAAGTCTCCACCATTTTGTTGTCACTTTGCTGCTGTTTGTGTGTGCTTTTTTTGTCTCATTAATTAGCAAAATTATGCCTGACTGGCGTGTTGATGAAGTTTTTGTGCTGTGCCGCCATTTTGTTTTCCTTTCATTATGCTTTTCTTCTTCTTCTTCTTTATTTGGCATGCAGTCAAAAAGTACAAAAGTACAAAGTCAAAAAAAGGAATCCTGTTTCTTGCATATACGCCAATTTGCATCTTTGCATCTTGCACATGTTCCTCGACTTTAGCAGTTGTTTAGCTTAGTTTGTTGTTGTTGTCGTTGTTGTTGTTGTCGTTCACAACAACTGCGGTTGCTCGACTGAATGTCATAATTGCTCATAATTAGGCAAAATACGAAATTACAACGCAAACTTAACTGAACTGAACTCAACTATAATAATGGCTGAGAAAAATGAAAGAAAAACAAGCAAGAACGTTAACTTCGGAAGCACCGAAGCTCAAATACCCGCCACACGAAACTTTATTCATTTTCTTGGAAAAATAAAAAAATAGAAGGTGAGTTTGTATAGGACTATATGTTATAGTGGCCCGATCCTTGTCATATCAATAGAATATTCATAGGATAACAGTAGAAGTCATTTTACACAGATTGGAGTGAATATATCCATAAATAAGAACTATTTTCATACAAAATCTAAAAAATGGGCGCTTGGTTTGTATGGGGCCATATCAAAAAAATGGGCGTGGCACCTTTCTTTTGAAATTGGATGTCATTAGAAGTGCTTTTACCCATATTTGTAGTAAATACATTTACAAATAATAACAGTTTTCATACAAAAAATCGAAAAAAATGGTAAGTTTGCATGGGGGCTATATCTAAAAATGGGCGTGGCACCTTTCTTCTGATATTGGATGGATGGATATTGGATTAAAAAGTGTTTTTACCCGATTCGTAGTCAAAACATTCATAAATAATAACTATTTTCATAGAAAAATATAGAAAAAAATGGTAAGTTTGTATGGGGGCTATATCCAAAAAGTGGGCGTGGCACCTTGGTTCTGCCATACAAACTGCCTAGGAACACAAAAAGCTTAAGTTTAAAGTTTCAGGTCAATATCTTTAAAACTTTCCGAGAAACACGCATTGCAACAGACAGACAGACAGACGGACGGACGGACAGACAGACGGACATGGCTAGATCGATTCGTTTCGTCGAGCTGATCAATAATATATATACTTTATGGGGTCTCCGATACCTCCTTTAATGCGTTACAAACTTTCCGACAAACTGATAATACCCTTCACACTATGTGTGGCGGGTATAAAAAAAGAGTAGAATTAAAGCGGAAAGAGAATGCATTCAGCAGCATAGCTGCCAAATGAAGGACTTTATGTGCAAAAATAGTTATTCACGTTCATTTTATTGTTGTTGTTGTTGTTGTCGGTATTCTTGTTGTAATAATAATGAAACTAATTACTCAAAAGTTTTGTGCACATTGAAAATGTTAATTGCTTTCTGCATTTTACGAAGCATTTTCATTTAATGAAAGATTTTAATTGCAACAGCTAAATTAATTTCAATTAAGTTGTGTAAAGGTGTTATGTATTATGCAACCTAATATTGTGGTAATCCATGCATGTTGCCAATTTTATGAAAATGTGGAAAATCTATGAAAATTTATGAAACATTTTTTTATTATTTATCTCATATGAAATATTTGTTTGACAACCTTCAAAACCCTATGCCAGGAATGTAAAATGCCTTATTCTTTTGTCTCCAAGAACGTTAATCGTAAAACTTTTCAATTTCGCTTGTGTTCCAGAGATCGCAAGAAATTTGCGATTCAAACCCATTGCACTTGCTTGCTTAGGATCAACTTTCCTGCATTCTGTCGCATGGAAACGATTATCTCAAAGACTATAAGAGTTAGGGTCACTATATTTGAAACTTAGAGTTAACCCTTTATGTTACAGAGTTTTCGATTTAATTACTAACAAATGTCTAGAAAATCCATACATAATTATGTTAATTCATTGATATGAGACCGGTTTTCGATGAATTTATTTAAAATTAAAACTTTCTTTAGAGTAAGCTGAAGTCTCGAGAAACGTGGAGATAAAACATACAAAAACACGATCTTTTGTTGTTTTAACCCATTTTTCTCGAAAACTAAACTTGATGTGCACCGGATTCGTGTTCAGCTCTCAAAAGTTCATCGAAACCCAGACTCATATCCAAAAAAAAGGCGCAGTTAGTTCGATTTAATGTAACAGACAGAAGGAGGCTAGATAAACCCAATAAAAGGGAATCGAACTATGTCCGTTTGTCCGTCCGTCTGTCCGTCATGCTGTCTGCCGTATGAAAACGATTATTTCGGAGACTATAAGAGTTAGAGCTTTAACAACGAGGTATAATATAATAATAAGATAATTAGATAAAACTAAACATAAGGCATTTAAAAATTAGATACGATGAACGTCAGTGGATAATTTAGACTTTTAATAAGTCACCTACTCAGTCACAATATTTCAAAAATTAAAACAATTTGTTCAAAAAATAAAAATGAAAAAAAATAAAACTGTCAAATGTATAAAAAAAAAAGCAAAAAAACTCGCATCTCCGCTACTAAACGAGAATATTGTCCAAATTTAAAGTGTTCAGCTTATGAATATGCTAAGTGCAACTATTTAGATATATATCATATACTATATATAGTAAAATGTATCTGTATGTGCACTTCTTTATCAATCTATTCGCTTCAAATGCGGTCGATGCACACAATATTTGTAGTTACGCATTTGATTTATTATCGACCGCATAAACAGCGACAGCAGCAGCAGTCAAATCGATTGCAATTCAACAAACGAACGAATACAATAATTTTAATGTACCACAAGCTCAATTTGATTTGAAAATAGAAGCTCAAATTATGCATAAATCAAGCACAATAAGCGCATTTCGCACAACAGCAGACAGACAGACGGACAGACAGACGGACAGACAGACGAGACTTAAAACAGAGCAAATTATTTTATTCTTGTATATATTTTAAAATTTTGGATGGCATTCAGCTTTAAAATTTAAAATTTACATTTGTACATAAACGCAAATGCAAGTGTGAAATAGATAAAGTCAGCGGTAATATTTTATAGCAACTTAGAGTGTTACTACATACATGGTGTGTACTCGCGTATACATTACGATATATTTTATAGAATAACTTTGCAACACCTTCGAGTTACGAGTTGTATGAAAACATAAATTTTAGTTTGAAAACTAATAAATAATATTCCCGTCTACACTAAGAAAAAAAAAAATGAAGAAAAAGTCCAAGCAAAACAACATGGAAAACTTGGAGCAAGAAAATTGAACATGTCGAAGTTTGTTGTTTAAAAAGTATTTTAGTAGCTCTTCATAAACTCTTGTTTGTCTGTCTCCATACTCCATACAACTAAGGTTTTAAGATGTTTCGAAAAGTATGTGTCAATGTTTACGTATATCTTTCTTTAAAAATATATACTTTTATCATTCTGTCTACAAATAAGCAACTAAATAAAATGATTCAATTAGTTGATTAAAGAGAATTTTAGCTATAAACATCTGTGAAAAAAAGTCAGGGTCAGTTATCCTGAACAAAAACAAGACAAAACGTTAACTTCGGTACAACCGAAGCTTAAATACCCGCCACTCGAATCTTAAAAGAGTTTATGAGTAATCATCAGTGGTCTCCCAAGTTTACACACAGTATTGATTAAAAATTTTGAGCTAAAAATACAGATATGTATAACAACATATTTCTCGAAAATATCTGGAAATGGGCGGCAAGTTTATGTGGAAGAAATACCTAAAAATGGGCGTGGCACCATGATATTGGAAGAGTTTTTATCCAATATGGAGTAAATTCATGAATAAATAATAACCATTTTCGTACAAAAATTCGAAAATGGGCGGAAATTTTGTATGGGGGCTATGCCAAAAAATGGGCGTGGCACATCTGATTTGACATTGGATGACAATAGAAGTGTTTTTAACCAAATTGGAGTGAATATATGCATAAATAATAACTATATTCATACAAAAATCGGAAAAAACGGACAGTTTATATGGGGGCTATGCCTAAAAGAGGGCGCGGCATCTTGGTTTTAGCACTGGATGACAAAAGAAATCTTTTTACACAATTGGGAGCGAATACATTCATAAATAAATAAAATTTTTATACAAAAAATCGGAAAAAAACGGTAAGTTTGTATGGGGGCTATACCTAAAAATGGGCGTGGCACTCTAATTCTCGAACTCATAATAGTCGTTGCCAAGAAAAGCTTAAGTTCCAAATTTCAGCTTAATATCTTTATATCTTTAACGAAAAAGATGCTTAGAAATATACAGACGGACAGACAGACGGACAGACGGACAGACAGACGGACATGGCTAGATCGATTCGTCTCGTCGAGCTGATCAAGAATATATATACTTTATGGGGTCTCCGACGTCTCCTTTAATGCGTTACAAACTTTCAGACAAAATTAATATACCCTTCACACTATGTGTGGCGGGTATAAAAACAAGTTGGAAGAATCGTAAAATACGATTTCTATACATGCTGTGGGGCATGTTAAAGTGCTTGCCAGCATGGACGATACTATTGTCTTGACTATGAAATAATTAATCATAGTTAATCCAGAAAAAAACCGAGCTGATGCTACAAACAAATACAAAACAAGGAAATTGCATAGTCTAGCAGAGCTAAATACGTAGACCAAATACTCGATGCCAAACTCCATTTGTGAAATTGTGAATATACTGTGAATACTCTAAATGGACTGTGAATATATTGGAAATACTCTAAATGGACTGTGAATTCTCTCAATGGACTGTGAATATACTGTGAGTACTTTGAATGGACTGTGAATATACGGTTAATACTCTAATTGAACTGTGAATATACTGAAAATACTTTAATTGGACTGTGAATCCTCTGAATGGACTGTGAATACTCTGAATGAACAGTGAATAATCTGAATGGACAGTGAATACACTGTTAGTACTTTGAATGGACTGTGAATACACGGTTAATACTCTAATTGAACTGTGAATCATCTGAATGGACTGTCAATACTCTGAATGGACTGTGAATATACTGTGTATTCTCTGAATGGACTGTGAATATACTGGAAATACTCTAAATGGACTGTGAATATACTGCGAATACTCTGAATGGACTATGCATATACTGCTAATACTCTGAATGAACTGTGAATATACTGCGAATACTATGAATGGACTGTGAATATGCTGTGAATACTCTGAATGGACTGTATTGTAATAGCTATTCATGTACCTCTGGTCTCTGTAGAGTGTTTAACATTCAATTTGCGCAGTTAATTGTTTCAAAGTTACGGCAATATTCTTCCAAATCATTATCTACATTTATCCATAATGAGTGCATACAAGTACCTATATTCAATTCATTTACTCTTTGATATCTTTGTTTTTGTTGAACAGATTTCACTTCATTAAATAACTATAAAAGCAACTTAATAATATACTAAACTTCAAAAGCGTGTTGAACAGTAAACTTGTGTATACTAAAAATATATAAAAATAATTAAGAGTTCGTATATAGTAGGTATGTGTGTGTGAGTATGTGTGTGTGTTCGCCGCGTTCTATAATAAACATTCATGCAACGCAATTGCAAAAAGTTTTTCAATTTAACTGCGATTACATTGCGCTGTGCCACAAATTTTTGGTTAAATTTACTGACTGCATACGTGAATAAGCGTCAGAATCAGACCAACTCAATTCAGCACAACAGACAGACAGACGGACTGACAAACGAACGAATGAACGAGACGAAGCAAAGCGAAGCGAACGCAATTCAGCAGTAGCCTCAAAACAAATCAAGTCAGCTGAGTACTAAATGAATTTGGTCAGCAGCAGTTTGGCAGTTGCGGCAAGAAAAGTGCTGCTGCAAAAATTCATTTTGATGTTAAAAATTTTCAAAAGTTAATATCTGCGCGTTTAGTATGCGAATATTAATGCACTTCACTTCAGCATTCACATTCAGAAAAACACACACACACTCACAGCAGCATCAACAGCAGCAAAACTGCTCACTTTGATGTCCTTGTTAGTTTATTTCTGCAAACGAGTGGGTTTTGTGGCTAGGTATACACGTGCAGTTACATTTGTTGCCACTAAAATATCTGATTTTTTTTTTTTTTTAGAAATATATTTCTATATGTGTCTTGGTTTATTTGACAGTTTAAGTACTTACATATATGAACATTTCGAAAAAAACCATTAAAACAATTCTGGACATTCTTCAATTTGTCGCATATAGAATAGTCTTCATTGACTTGGCTGAAGTTTGTCTCTCTTTTTTAGCTTTGATTTATTTTGCCTAATTTGTGAGTGGCAGCTTTACTTTACGAGCCACTCAAGCCATTTATTTCGAACTAATGACTTAAAAGCATTAGTTATGCACAGTCAGTCAATCAGTCAAATATCTATTTCAATATTATTTTGCATAAGTCACAGTTTCAGTTGTACGAAAATATTTTTGTGTAAAAATGCAAGCCTAATTTGAATTGAATAGAATCTATATTAGTGAAACAAAAGTCAATTTAAACAAATTGTTTAACTAAATTAAAATAGGGCAGACAGTTTAATCGTTATTGCAGAAAAAAAGTCTATGAAATTTATAACAAAAAAATGGAAAATTAAAATTTCGTACAATTTACAAAAGTTTCGTAAACCAATTTTTAATGAAAACAAAAGGAAAAAAAATTTAAATTCAACGAAAAAGAAAATAGAACAAGAAAAAACGTTAACCAGTTGAACCGAAGCTTAAATTCCCGTAACACGTTGATAAGACTAGTATTTTTTGAATATGTGAGTTCGGTTTGAATGGGGGCTATATGCTACAATAATCCTATTTTCAAGTATCCTACTGTGAACTTGGGTTACTAAAAGAATTGTTTTTAGTAATATATGGCACTAATCGCTTTATAAATAACCCATTTTTTTATATGAAAACTCAAAAATTATTTGAATGAGTTCTACAGTGGTCCCACCTGAACTATGGATCATTTTCTAAACATGAGTTGCTTTTAGAATTGTTTTTCCTTATTTGATATTTATCGCTTCATAATTAAACTATTTTTCATTAAAAAAACTGAAAAATATGTATGAGTGCTATGCCTAAAAATGGGCGTGGCAATTAATTTTTCACACTCTTACTGCTTAGGGTTGAGAAAAGCTTATGTTTCGACTTTCAGTTCAATATCTTTAAAACTGAGCGAATGAAAAATGTAACAACAGACAGACGGACATGGCTAGATCGAGTCTTTCTGACAAAGATAATAACTATGTGTGACGTATATAATAAAGGAAAAAACCTTTGTAAATAGTACGAAAGCATCTGTACAATGTGGACAAAAGGCTATTATCAAAATTTCGTACAATTTACAAAACCTGTTTAAACGAAAGTTTTCGTTTAATGTAAAAACGTGTTCTTTAAGTACATTTGGGCAATTATACAATATTTTGAGAGTTCAATTCGCTCTTTTGAGGAAAAAGATTAATATTTTTGATTGGAAAGAAGGTAATTTTGGGTTTCAATTGGAAAAAATATAACTCTTAAAACTATCTAAGTAATACCATAAAAAAAAGTGGCAACACTTTTTTATTGCTCTGATTTTACGATTAGTCTGTACAATTTTTTTTTTTTTTTTTTTAATTTTCCCCATAACACAAGCAATGTAAAATTGCATAAAAATCTTGCATTGTGTAACCAAAGCCTAAAAATTTCTAAACAAATTCTTTGTTCCAAAAAAAACTTTAAGTTAAGGCAAAAAATACAAACCAAAAAAAAAAAAAAGCTTCATAACAAAACTCTTGGAATGTCGCCATTGACTGAAACAAAGCCAAGATTCTAAATAATTGAGACAGAAATTCAATAATATCAGAAAAACAGCAGGACTATGCGACTATTCAGGGCTTTTGTTATTTATAAATAAAATGTGTTGTGTGTGCCGTATTGTATTCGAGGAGCAGCAGCAGCAGCATACTTTGTGGCAATTATAAAGATTAATACGAACTCAAGTATGAGGCTGTGCCATACACCCACATTGCTGTGGTCGATGTTGACGATGATGTGTTTTTAATGAGTTGGTAGCATCTTCTTTTACTAATTTTCCTTCCTTATGCTCATCATTATTATTATTATTATTATTATTATTTTTGCTGCTATTAATGTACATTAATTAATCTTAAATATTTCAATAGCAATTATAACGAATAATTCATGAACTACGTTCTCTTTTTTTTCTTTTCAGTTTCAGTTCATAAAATAGAATTTTTGCTATGCCTTGTTAGACATTTGTCATTGAGTTGAGGCCAGGCCAACTGTTTAAGGATAATTTCAAAGTCGAAACTGTTTGACTGGGACATATTAAATCAGCAAATTAATGCAGAACATTCGACGGAATTCAACTTCAGCGGAAATGAAATGCAAATGCATGCATTGCAATGTTCGCAATACACAAAGTTTAATGTAAAGTTTTGAATTTTTATGAAATAAGTTCTTCATCGGTTGGCATTGCCGTTGCCGTTGCCGTTGCTATTAGTTTATTGGCCTTATAACGCTTCTGCTGCTGCTGTTATGCTGTGCCTAATTTGCATGGCAAACCAAAGTAAACTGCAAACTATGCAAAGTTTTCGGCAACACGTTGCAAGAGTTACAGCAATACTCAACTCCAACTCACTCTCTCTCTGCCAGTTTCAGTCGATTGAAGGACAAAGGACGTAGGGCAAGCCACAATTGCAGCAAGGTTTGCGTAAAAATAATTGAAATTTGCATTCAACACAAAGAGTTGGTATACATAAAAAGAAAAAACAAAAAAAAGCCAACTAAAAACAAAAATAATGCACAAAAACCTGAGGCAAAGAAAAACATCGAAGCGAATGGCAAGTTTAACATGAAAACATCAACATTGATGGCTCAGCTCACATAAAAGGTGTAGATTGGGTTAAAGTGAAGTGGAGGTTCACACAGATACTTACAAACGAACAAACGAACAAACAAACAAACAATTTTCCGCCCACCCATGGCATAGTTCGCGCTGAAAAGCCCAATTAAACTCTTCGGCGCGGAATTTTGATTGCGGATTGCAAATTCTTTGCGTTGCAAGCTGAGAGTTTGCTTCACGCATACAACTTGATGTTGCAAGTAAGTGGACTGAACTACTGAACGAGTAGTGCGGCCGTGATTTTTTAAAATTTTTTTTTTTTTTTTTTTTTTTTTTTAGTGTGCCGAGCAAGCGGTAGCTAATGGCAAAGTTCAGGTTGAAGTTGCATGTTGCATGTTGCCAATCTGCATACTTATGCTTGCCGTGTCGTACGAATCTTCATGCTACGTCAGCGCATATTGAGCAAGGTAATAAAAATTCTTTTGCATATTTTACTCTCTTTTTTTTTTTTTTTTTATTTTTACTCTTACATGCAAACACACACACATACATACATATTTATATATGTGAAAAGTGCATGGCACATATTTTCGTAACATATTTTTAGGCAACAAAAAATTGAGTAGTTGACTTAAAATAAATAAAGCAGCGCACATCATATACGCATTTCAATTGCATAAACATTTTTTACATATTTTAAGTTTTTTATATTGTGACGAAGCAGTAAGCTGCTCCCTCACAAAATCAAAGTTATACTTAAGTAAGGCCACGAAAGCATAGAATTTTTGATTTAATAGGCCACGAAGGCAAATAAAGTATTATTAATTATAGCGCAGCCACGAAGGCATTAAAATAATTTAGTTACTGCGGCCAGGAAGGCATTAAAATTCATAATTTTTAATATTTTGCATAATTTTATTTGTAAACAAACAAAATGTAACCGATCCTTAAAATAACAAAATAATCTTAGAAATAATCCCAGAATTAATCCCAGAAGCTCCTAATAAATACCAAACCTTGGGTAAAATAAGGACGAGAAGCGCCACATAGAAAACGGTCACACTAGGATAGACTTCGCAGCTGGCCGCAAGTCGAAATTAAAGTCACTTCAGTACGGACAGCGGTCCAAGTAACACGTGCGCGGATAAAATTGTAAAGTGAAATAAACTAAGTATAAGTAAAAAGTAAAAGTGTCCTAATATAGGGTGGCAGCCGAGGTTGAGTATAGGGTGAGTAATACTTGAAATTAACCGACACCCTGTCCGTCTTAGTATCGCCACGATCAGTGCACACCCACTGATCTCGTGCGAGCATACGCGGTTGGTATAGACATACCGACGCCCTGTTCGCTTACGCGGTTGGTATAGACATACCGACACCCTGTCCGTCTTAGTATTGCCACGTTCAGTGAACACCCACTGATCTCGTGCGAGCATACTCGGTTGGTATAGACATACCGACGCCCTGTTCATTTGCGCGGTTGGTATAGACATACCGACACCCTGTCCGTCTTAGTATCGCCACGATCAGTGCACACCCACTGATCTCGTGCGAGCATACGCGGTTGGTATAGACATACCGACGCCCTGTTCGTTTACGCGGTTGGTATAGACATACCGACGCCCTGTCCCTCAGAGATCTAACGCGATCAGTATAAACGCACCGACACCCCATCATTGTCTTTCATCGAACCACAGGGTGTTTATGACCCGATTCCCATTTTAATCCATAAAATCCTATCCTACCCCACTAATTTAAGGCCAAATAATTATTATAAATTAACAAGTGAATGAATTTGATTAATAAATAGCATTGTAAAATAAAATTGTGTTTATTTTATATTCTTTGTGAGTATAGGTCTTGAGCTAAACCAGAAAAATAAATATTTCTGTTGCGAACCTTGGACATTCGGCGAGCGAAACCTCGGCTAATAAAAACACTTCGTTACAGTGGCGCCCGAGCAGGGACTCTGTCATTAGAGTCAGGTTTAGCGTAAGACTTACAAATACAAAGAAACAGTGAAACACAAAGATTTGGTCGAATAAAAATATTAATAATCTATTTTTGAGTTTAAGCTCAGCACATCAAAGTTCAGCAAAGCACAGACAGGATGAGTTGGGTATACCAAATTGCAGATGACGAGCTGGTGACGATCGTTGCGGAGTTCCGTCTTGAGACTGAAGGTACCCTAGAAGAATTACGGCAACGACTGGCAGATTTTATCGAACGTGACACCCTAACCAGCGTCATGGCGAAACGAGTCGCTGAGCTGGAGGGAAAGTGGATGCCGTATCGAGAGGAAGAACAACGACCACCTACTACACCTTGCCTGAGAATATTATCACCAAACGGGTCCCATGTCAGTCTAGGAAGTGTCAGCACTAAAATGGAATACGACGAAGAACATATGCAGGAACAGACGAAGCTGGTAAATGGTACACCACAGGGTCCGGAAAATGCTGCACCAAGCACATCAAAGTCAACGTCCAACGCATCACATACGGCACCCAACACAGTACAGACCATTGAAAAGGTGCGTAAGTGGTCGGTGCGTTTCAACGGACAAGGAGATCCTTTGGGTTTTCTAGAACGCATCGAAGAGTTAGCTACTGCCTACGAGATTCCATTGGATACACTACCTAAAACTATGCCAGAGCTCTTGCAAAAAGACGCTTTGGTGTGGTGGCGCAATAACCGCGACGATTGGAAGAAATGGATTGTATTTCGGAACGCATTCTTACACTTTTTCTTACCGTGCCACTATTTTGAGGATTTGGAGGACCAGATTCGACAACGGACACAGCGCCCTACAGAAGCGTTTAAGAGTTATGTGTTGGTACTACAGAACCTCATGAGAAATGCCAACTATAACAGACTCCAAATGGTTGAACGCATTTACAAAAATTGCCGTTTGGAATACAAAATGTACATTAGACGTCGTGATTTTTCTGATCTTGCAGAACTGATAACACTTGCTGATGAGTTAGAGCACCTGCAACCCGGTCTAAATCAAAACACTACAAGAAAAGCTCAGCAACCGGTTATGTTTAATTTAGTCACATCAGAAACAACTTCAAGAATAAATCCAGAAAGAGCATGCCGACGGTGTGGCCAAGAAGGACATTTTGTTAGTGGATGTCGGAATCCAAGAGTCATGTTTTGCTGGAATTGTGGTGCCATGGGGTAAGCGAACCATAGAATGTTGCCCACAGCGTTCGGGAAACGGCACAGGCGGAGTGGTGCAGCGGGCATACACTCACAACGCCTAAACCCCGCAAGGCACAAGGTAGAAAATATTGGCCATCGTCTCTTTGCGTCAATAGGCATCGGCAGAGAGATCTTAAAGGCGGTAATAGACACCGGCGCCACGCGAAGTTTCATTTCGAGGAACTAGCAAGAAAATTTGGTCAATTAGGCACGTTGTACGACGAAGAAACAACTGTCATGCTGGCAAGTGGCTCCCCATGCTCAATAAATCGTTCAATAGACCTGCCTATTCAGTTTTGATAACAAGGATTCAACTATAAATTTCTAATACAACCAGATGTTACCGATCATATTCGTCTCGGAATGGACTTCTTAGTTTTAAACGAAGCCACGCTTCCAGGTAATGGAATCACAGTAACATTACAACTAGATAAACCCGGAATAAGCGAAAATGACCGCATCAAGGGTCGAGCCCAGTTAGCAACGTCCCGCCTGTTCTCTGTTCAGTCAAGAAGGCACTACAACCGAAACAAAAGAAACGCACACTCCGACAAAGCGAAGTCCAGAGCAGAGGTACTATGCCAAAGGAAACCAAACAAACTTCAACCACCAACGACCAAGGCGCCGAGTCAAACGTCGCAACCTCCAGTTAAGACGAAAACGCCGCCTCGACCACCATATTCACCAGTAAAAAGGTACGAGTAACACACCCACCAAATTCGCAGGAACCCGGAGTCGCTCTCGGACGTATTGGTAATTAGTAACACGTCAGAGAGGATTGGTTCATGGAGAAGGCCAGTACCCAAGTAGCAAAGAAGCCCGAGAAGAAAGAGTGCAGTTGCACAACAAGTCGATCGAAGTCAAAGACACACCCGAGCTAAAAATAATCGACTTGTCGCGCCTACCACGCCCAGAGGTGGGCTCATTGGCCGAAACCGGTTGTGAAGCAGCCGGAGGCGGGCGGCCTTGGGGGAAAGGGGCCCCTTATCAAACTCACCGAATCGTCCGACAAAACCAGTGTCAGACCGCCACAACGACCAGGAAAACGCCAACGGACCAACGTGAACCAAGGATCGTTAGAAACGCCGAGGGGCAGAGTGGCGCGACCATCACACTCTCCAAAAGAAAAGAAACAATGCACACCGCGGAAAGATGAGCCGAAAATGAAGCGTAACGTCGGAACCGAAACCACGCGGACAGCGCCAGACTGAAGCTAAGTTTCTGTTCCAGTGGTTGTGTCGAAAACCTCAGAGGAACCAAGCGGTATCATCTCTGTCACAACGAAAGATCATCAGAAAGCCGGTAGGTCCAGCGGACGTTTCAGCACCACAGGCAAAGTATCCATTACGCTGGATGAAATGCAGAAGTGGCTAAAATGGAATCAAGCCCTGGCTCCGAAGAGGTAACCGGGAAGATGGACCGTTGGGTGCAGGGGGCAGAACGCATACTAGCCTGTGCCAATCAGATGGAAAATTATATCGACTGCGTATTAAGCCTGATGGACGCATTAATATGACGACGTATGTTTTTCCATTACCGAAGAAGGGGAGTGTGACGAAGCAGTAAGCTGCTCCCTCACAAAAATAAAAAGTTATACTTAAGTAAGGCCACGAAAGCATAGAGATTTTTTGATTTAATAGGCCACGAAGGCAAATAAAGTATTATTAATTATAGCGCAGCCACGAAGGCATTAAAATAATTTAGTTACTGCGGCCAGGGAAGGCATTAAAATTCATAATTTTTAATATTTTGCATAATTTTGTTGTTAACAAACAAAATGTAACCGATCCTTAAAATAACAAAATAATCTTAGAAATAATCCCAGAATTAATCCCAGAAGCTCCTAATAAATACCAAACCTTAGAGATAAAAATAAGGACGAGAAGCGCCACATAAGAAAACGGTCACACTAGGATAGACTTCGCAGCTGGCCGCAAGTCGAAATTAAAGTCACTTCAGTACGGACAGCGGTCAAACCCAACACGTGCGCGGATAAAATTGTAAGAGTGAAATAAACTAAGTATAAGTAAAAGTAAAAGTGTCTAATATAGGGTGGCAGCCGAGGTTGAGTATAGGGTGAGTAATACTTGAAATTAACCGACACCCTGTCCGTCTTAGAGTATCGCCACGATCAGTGCACACCCACTGATCTCGTGCGGCATACGCGGTTGGGTATAGACATACCGACGCCCCTGTTCGCTTACGCGGTTGGTATAGACATACCGACACCCTGTCCGTCTTAGTATTGCCACGTTCAGTGACCCCACTGATCTCGTGCGAGCATACTCGGTTGGTATAGACATACCGACGCCCTGTTCATTTGCGCGGTTGGTATAGACATACCGACACCCTGTCCGTCTTAGTATCGCCACGATCAGTGCACACCCACTGATCTCGTGCGAGCATACGCGGTTGGTATAGACATACCGACGCCCCCCCGTCTTACGCGGTTGGTATAGACATACCGACGCCCTGTCCCTCAGAGATCTAACGCGATCAGTATAAACGCACCGACACCCCATCATTGTCTTTCATCGAACCACAGGGTGTTTATGACCCGATTCCCATTTTAATCCATAAAATCCTATCCTACCCCACTAATTTAAGGCCAAATAATTATTATAAATTAACAAGTGAATGAATTTGATTAATAAATAGCATTGTAAAATAAAATTGTGTTTATTTTATATTCTTTGTGAGTATAGGTCTTGAGCTAAACCAGAAAAATAAATATTTCTGTTGCGAACCTTTGGACATTCGGCGAGCGAAACCTCGGCTAATAAAAACACTTCGTTACAATATATTTTTATTTATATATAGGAAATCTTTTGATATTGGCTTATAAAGTTACCCCATATTTTTAACAATGTAAAGAAAAGAGAGAGTAATAATATAAAACATGAAAAACGCTTAAATCGTATGCTCGACTTCAAGATACCCTGCAATTTATAATATATATTCCTTTTTTATTGTACTGGAATTTTATACAAAAAGAAAAAAAATGGGTAAATTTGTATATAGGCTATAACCATGTTGCAATATTAGATATTTCGAGTTCAAAGTTTACAAAACATGGAAGTATTTAAAAAAAAAAAAATAATTGGGTTTGTTTGTATGGGGTATGCCTCTAAAAAAGTTTCAAAAAACGTGGACTCCGAGACAATTATTTTCGTACGGCAGACGTCAGGACGGACGGACCTAATAAACCCTTTTCCCCTTTTGGAATTGATTAGAAAAATGTTGGACTTCCTATCATAAGATTGAAAAAAAAAACTTTTTTATGAAAAAAGTAAAAAAAAAATTCCGTATTTTGTTTTCAATTTGTAACCATTTTTTTTTTTTTTTTTGCCAAAGAACCCGTAACTTTAGAATTTCGCAAATTTTTAAATTGTTTTCGAGTTCTGAAAAGTGTAAAATTTGGGGTATTTCATATTTTTGAGGTATTAACGATTTTCAACGATTTTAAAGGCAATAGTCCATACATACTTTTAATATCTGAAGATTTGAATGAAGCTATAAACGAGAACAATTCGTAAGTCTTGGCCCATAAAAAGTGAGAGAAGATCTAGTAACTAAACTGACATTACGTAGACGAAGTCATACTTATCTGACATGGTGATAAACTAAGCGGCACACAACATCCCATGGCATAACCCACCCCACTTTACTCTATTAAACTTAGAGACACAAAGTTCAAAAACCATTTTTAAGTGAACACTTGACAACCCAGTTGAGTATAAGTTACAAAAATGGTCACCTCTATCTCCTATAGTCTCCGTCATAATCCGTTTCATGCGACTGGCAGACGGGCGAACGGATATACGAATGAACGAACATCTAGATCGGCTCTGCTTTTAATGTTGATCAAGAATATATATGTTTTTTGGATCTATCATTTCCCCTTCTACCTGTTACATTCATTTCCACCAACTTAATTAACGCTTTAAAAAGTGTATGACTTTTGATGCTAATGAAAAACAAATATACCCCACAATAGACAACTCTGACAACGAACACTACGGTTTCCGGACCTACAGATTCAAGTAAATAAAGGTTTTACGCTTAAATTTTAAGCCTTCACACTTAAATAAAATATGTATCAAATATTTTTCCATATTTCAAAAGTTAAAACTGAATTCATTCAAATCGGTGAGTCCGGGTTCCGTAGTGTTCCTTGAAGAAGGTGTCATTTAGGGTGGACACGTTTTTAAAGAACCTGTTTAAAAACATTTTAAACTTTCTTAACCCACGTTTCTTTCCAAATTGGTTCAAATAACTCCCCATAGAAATGTATCACCTCTAAAAAACGGTTCTACTTTACCTATACTGACAAAATTTCCTTGTACTTCCATTTCAATTGTGAGTTATACATTTATGAATTGTCAAAAACTTAAAGTTCTTCATTAGAAGAAAATAAAAATACATTCAAAAGAAATTCATTACATAATTCGACGAAAAATAATAAAAAAATTAAAATTAAAAAAGAAAAATTTTGGCTAAACGAAAGCAAATTATTTTTCAAAAAACAAAAAAGCGACATGAACTTCAAAAAAAAATCCAAGGAAAAAGAAACAAACATGAAAATACAAAAAAAAAAAAAAAATACAAGTTACCGTAAATTTTATTGCATGACTTGATTAAATTCGCATGCAATGCTGCCAAATGCAGAATGAGAACGTAGAAAAAGCCAAAAGCTACGAAGGACTTGAGCAGTAATGGTGGTGGTGGTGCTGAAGCATAAGCATGCAAAGTACTGTCTGTATGTGTGTGTGTGTGTGTGTATATAACTGGCGGTGCTTCAGGGCCAAAACTTCAACTACACAAAAACACTAAAAAAAAAAAAAAAAAAAAATAGAAATAAAACAACATAACAAAAAGGGGCCCACACCAAACTCCCCCCCCCCCCCCTCCCAAGAAACTAATGCATAGACGTAGCAAAAGATTTCTTAAGTATTTTTTACTATTTAAAGTAAGTTCTTATAAGTCATTCTAATACACTTCGAATAAAATTAAAACAAAAATTTATTTTTTTTTTGTAATTAATAAAAAAAAATTTTTTTTCCGAGAATTTTTTCAAGTTTAACAAATTTTCTAATTTAATAGAAAATTTCTAACTGCTTGGAACTTGCCTAATTTTTATATGAAGGGTATTTAATTTCTGTATTAATCATAGTTTTGAATTTATATTTCTTGAAAAATATTTTAAAGAATTTTTTTTTTTTTTGTTGCTGCTTTTAACGTGACTTAATGAAGTTTCGAATTTTCGCTGTAAAACTTGCCACAAGCCAAACAGTTAATGTTATGATGATTTTCTTTCGGTCGTTTTTATATGACCACAAAAAACAACAACAGCAACAGGAAGCATATGAAATACATTGAAAAAAAGAAATTACTTAAGCAGTAAAGTGAAGTCCAAAAAAAAAAAACAAAATTTTACTAAAACTTTGAACCTTTAATAATAATTTTTGGTCTTGGGCAAAAAAAAACAGTTTAAGTTTCGTTCCAAGTCATCATGGCGAACTGTGTTCATGGCTGAGTCAAAGGCAATGGCGGCTGCTATTGTTGATGATTTTTTTGAATGAATTAAAAGCGCATAGAACTTAAGTTAAGCATGCTTGACCAAACTTAAAAGCAACAGCAAAGTAGCTGCAAAAAATATGCACAAAAGAAGAAAAAAAATGACGTTTACTGTTGCTACGAAAAATTTAACCGAAACTTAAACCCATTCAACGAAAGAATACTTTGTGCGCTGTCATTTGGCTCAACTCGAGCAGCAATTGTTCAAATACTTTTTTCTGAACTATGTGGCAAGCATAGAACAAAAAAAACGAAAGAAAGGATTGAGATGTGCGGCAAAATGCAGCACAAAACAAAGCAGTCAGCGAACTTTAGAAACTTTTTAGATATCTTTTTTTTTTTTTTTTTTTTTTTTTTTGGTTCAACAACGACGCAAATGCGAAATGATGAATGAGCTGCTGCAGACTTTAAAGAATCTTGCGAATTGTTCGCTACGCAATATCTACACACAATTTACTGCATGCAAGCATGCTACCTGATTTACTCAAAACTGTTTTGAGTTAGAAAGTTATAGAACGCGCTACATGCTGCCAAAAAGCATTACAGCTGAATGTAGGCAAAAAATGCTGCGGTTGACATGTAAAGCCTTCACGACTTAAAATTTCCAATGAAGATTTTTTTAGAATTGTTTGGAGCAGAGTAATACTGAATTTCGATTATAAAACAGACAGACAGACAAAAAAATAATTGATAAAATGAATTATGTTTGTATGGGAACAATACCTTAAAATGGGCGTGGAATATTGACTTTAACATACAAAGTACACAGGACCTAGAGAAAATTATGTTTAAAATTTCAGCCCAATATCTTTAAAAGTGACCGAATAAATCGGGCAGCAACAAACGGACAGACAGACAGACGGACAGACAGACGGACAGACAGAGCACCGGACAGAAAGACAGACAGGCGGACAGACAAACGGACAGACAGACGGAACAGACAGAACACCGGACGGAAAGACAGACGGACAGACAGACGAACATACAGAGCATTCGGATACGGAAAGACAAAAAGAAAATTTCCGACAGCGGAATAAATAGCCGATACACCGGGGCAGAGCTATATCGAAATTTTTAATTTGGTTGATAATCTGTGGCATAGATGGTAGGTAGGGGTCTAAGATCCGATACAACCCACCTTTAGACACCATGTTAGGGTTCATATTAAATTTTAATCTAACAAGAAAGAAGGCTAAAGTCGAGTATACTTGACAGCATGATATCCTCTACCCAATATTTATGTACTTTAAGTTAAGTCCTATCTTAGTACCATACCTCATTTTATTGATTTTCATACAAAATTTTAAAAACCGGGATAAATTTTTATTTGTATGGGGTCTATTCATAAAATTTTGTTGGTCCCACCCATATTGGTATATTTCATTGAGACTATCATAGGCATAATTTATACTTTTTTCCTTAAACAATTTTTGTGCTCTTTGGCTTTCGGAGACCCTTGCGGACTTAAGAGAGAAGAGTTGGGGCCGGGGAGGCGAGGCGACGACCTAGAGCCAGCTCTTCCCTCTTCCCTTTATTGGCCTGGAGCCTTTTTGTGGGCTCAGTTGGGCCTCTGCCATACGCTTAATCGATAGGTTCTCCGCAGAATCTCTTCGACAATATTGAGTTCAGTACCCGGGCGCTAAGCAATTGGCTCGCCCTATCTACCCTAAAAAAACAGCTCAGTCGTCATAACCTCAGGTTGCTAACTGGCTACATCACGGGTCATAACAGATTGAAGTATCACCTTCACAAAATTGGTCTGTCCCCAGAGCCAGAGTGTAGACTCTGCATGGAGGACGGCGAATGTCCAGCTTTGGCCCGCTACAGATTCACCCTGTTTAATCGCTGTTTCATTACTACCGAGCAAATCAGGGTCGACCCGACTAGGGATACTCTTCTACTTATTAAAGAGGGTGAGAGGATTCTCTGTCCATAACCTAACCAGTTATTATTGCCAGGCTTGGGTACAATAGACTCCCCTAGAGTCGAAGTTCCCGTTTAATCTTCATTAGAG
This sequence comes from Leucophenga varia, assembly GCA_018903435.1. Taxonomy (NCBI): domain Eukaryota; kingdom Metazoa; phylum Arthropoda; class Insecta; order Diptera; family Drosophilidae; genus Leucophenga; species Leucophenga varia. The sequence goes on from JAEIFJ010001414.1 coordinate 3,942,749, forward strand.
GGCCTATCATGTTTTCACTATAGTCTGTGCTAATGATGGGTACGTGTGGAGACTTTCATGAGTCTCCGCTTTCGCCCTGACCACTTGCTTGCCTTGCGGCTACGGCCCAGGCACTACGCTCAGGCAATTATGGTTATGGTTAAGATGGCTGGTGCTGACAATCTGTCACACGAACTTTTAAAATATATACTACCGATACACTAAGTAACGCTAAAGTGAATCGAACAGACAGACTGACAGGATGACGGACATGGCTAGTCTCATGGTGCTGATTAAAAAATATATATATACTTTATAGGGTATACGATGTCGCCTTTAATGCGTTAAACTCTTTCAGACAAAATGATATTAGCCCCACACTATGTTTGGCGGTTGTAGAAATAGAACATAGCATTGCACCACAAATACGTCAAAACAAACTTATGAAAATCGGTTTTCTTTTATTAGGATTTTTTGAAACGTTTGTATTTATACAGAGTAGCAAACAAAATCTCTTTTTTTGGTTGGTTTCAAATCTCTCATAGTTTTGCTAGAGATTTGGGAAAAACAGTTAAAGAGCTAGGACATTGCATTCTTCACAAAAAATAGACAATACATTTTTACATACTTTTTCAATAAAACGCAAAATTTCTATTTCTTCTACTTTTTTACCAAATCTCACGAATGTTTTGAAACCAACCAAAAGAGTTTTGTGTGACAGCACCGATAATTTTTTTAATTAAACATATTTTTAGGTTTTACATTTTATCAGATTAAAAACTAAAAAGCAACCAAAAAATTTTAAAATTATTAAAGACAAATTGAAATTTTATAAAATGTTTTATTTTTTTTTTTTTTTTGGTTAGACAGCAAACATAAAAATGAATGCGCAAATAAAAAATTATAGATGTGCCTGCCTATTTGTGTATATATCGTAGTATTAGATATAGATACATAGTATAGATATAGATAAAAAATCCAATCAAACACAAGTCACATTGAAATTGAAAGTGCAATATGAGCTGTGAACAAATCAAAAGCGGAAATTGCACAGTCTCAGATTACGTTTCAGCGAAATGCGAATGACAGTTCCAATGCTATAAACCGACGTGACGATGGCGAACGACATGCCATGTTGGCAGTCAATAGGTATACTGCTCCATGTCATGCCTACGCCTACAAATTGTGAAGCTCAGTTGTCTTCAATGAAATACTAAAGCTGAGAGATGATAACGATGATGACGATGCTGATGATGATGATGATGGTTTGAATAGTGGCAGTGACAAAAGTAACGATCAGCAGCGCGTAACATGAATGTCAAAGGCAAGGTTGCGCCGACTTTGCCGCCAATGCCATATGAAGTTGCATGTAAAACCCAAAAGAATTGGTAGGCAAATGTCATCATAGTATGAAGTCGATTCATAGCAATTGCAGCAGCATATATTCACAGGCAGCAGCATTGAAACCGCAAAACAGAGAAACCGCATGCAATCAAACATCAAATATATACAACGATGTTGGCCACAAGTTACAATGTGTGAAATTCGATGCATATCAATGTTGGTCATCCAAGTGAAACGACAACGGTGCGGGTGAAAAGTGGATACATATGAGAGGCACTCAAGATGAAGTTATTCAAGCTGTTAGCGGTTGCATATCTTAGGTTTATATACAGTTATGGAATTTAAATGAAAGTAATTTAAAGTTCATACATATTATGCAATGAGAAATTAGAGAAAGCAAAGATATTCGTAAAGTGTGAGTTAATAAATATTTGCTTTTGTTTTGATTTTAAAGATACAATTTTAGATACAATTTTAGATACAATTTTAGATACAATTTATAGGACTTCACGAGAAGAATCAAACAAGCTTGTCTTCTGTCTGTCTGTCCAATAATCTTTATATTGCTGGGCAATAGACAAATCGAACCATCTCAGCAGCAACTTCTTTAGCGAAATTTCAAAAAGTATCTTTAAGTCTTATACTTCCTATTAGTATATTTCTTTCCCTAATTAATTATTTCACTTCACCTACGTTTTGGCTCATATTACAAACGCTAACGAAAGCAAAAGTTTTTACAAGTTTTGAAAAAAAGAAAAAAACTGCAACAAAGCAAAGAAAATAAAAATGGTTCAGATTACAAAGCAAAACATGAATAAAATGGAAATGGTTCAAAATCAAAGTTGTACAAAATTCAAAATCGTTATAAAAGCAAAGTTACCAGCCAGCAAAATTTACATTTGAAGCGAAAAACTACAACGCAGCGGATGTGGTTGCTGTAGACCGAAGATCCGAAGTAACGATAGTCAAACAAATCGGTGAGCTAACTTAGAGATTTAAAGGATTAACAAAAAGCGCAGACATAGACAATCAAGCGCAAATAGCGCCAATAATCGTGGCGGAATGTATTGGCTTTTGTTGTTGTTGCTGTTGCACAGAATGCAAAGGATGCAAAGGATGCACAGTTCATTAATGATCAATACACTAATATTATTGGTCATAACGACAGCAAGCAGCCAAGCAATAACAGCGCCTCCCACTACTGCAGCACACAATCATGGACGTGGCAATTATGATGCTGCGGCATTGGTGGCAAGTGGATTAGCAGCACGAAATTATTATCGTCAAAGTGCTGCAGCAGCAACAACAGCAACGAACGATGCAGCAGCAGATTCCGCAGGCATCGATCTGCTAACGGCACAAGCATATGCAAATTATGCGCGATTTGGTGAGGATAACGCATCTGGTTTGGCAGCGACTGTTGGTGGATTTGTACCCACCACACTGACTGCTGCAGGACAACATCATTATACAGCTTATGGTGATGCTGCAGTTGGGGGAGGTGGAGCTGGAGCTGTTGGTGGTGGTGGTGGTGGCACTAGCAGCTATAGCAACAATATTGATGCTGATGCCGCATACGCTGTCGCTGACGATATTGCAGCAGCAATAGCAACAACAACAACAACAACGATGGCGTTGAGGAGACACCTCGAGGCAAAATCGATTTTGTTATTAATTCGGCAAATTATGAAAATTCCGGCGTTGGTGTTGGTCCTGCTGCTGCTGCGGGAGGTGGTGGTGGCGGCAGCTATGCTGATGCTGGTGCTGCTGTATATGAATTTGAAGCTGATACTGCTGCTGCTAGTGCTGGTGTCGCCAATACTAATGGTGATGATGAGTTAAGCTACTATGAGGATGCATTCAAAAATTACTTTTCAACACCAACAACAACAACAAAAACAGCAGCAGTAGCAACAACAACTCAAACTGCTCAACGTGCACAAATTTTGCCGCCAAGTTTTCATTTTGAGCAATTTTCCAATTATCGACAGCAACAACAACAACAGCCACAGCAACACCGAAACTTTGGAAATCAGCGTCGTGCGCCTGTAACATTTGACACTAGTGCTGCCATTTATGCAAATATTAAAAGGCAACAACAACAACACCAAACGCAACGTCATTCATCGAATCTTATCAAAAGACAACAGCAAATCTATCAGCAACGCTTTCAACCACAACCACAGCCGCGTGCCATATACCGCGAACCCGAGCACGCCGAAACAACACAGCTTCAATTGCAAATTGCTGATAAACCAACACCACCGAATCAACACGAAACACATGAAGCACAACTTTATTACAATCCAAATACGTACAGTCAGTCCGCAGATGATAATCAATTGCAACGTCTTCAAAACTTGGAGGATACACAACAAACCGAGCAACACTCAAGTTATGCGCAACAATTGCATGATCTGCAACTATTCAAGCATGACACGCAGCCACATCGAGACGCTGCTGCTGCGCCACAACATAGCGCTGCAATATTGCCACCAATTACGACAACGGTGCATCATACGCCCGCTAGTAGCAAGGCAATCGCTGGCATACCACTTGCGCAGCATGTCGAGGTCACCAAACATTTGCCCATTACACACTATCACAAACAGCATGTTCCCTATAAGCAGACAATTCAATTACAAGTACCACGACCTGTCATCACCACAGTGCCACGCCCGTTGCCCATAAAAGTTCCGGTATCAAAGACAATTGCTGTGCCACAATTACAAGAGGTGAAGATACCCATCGAAAAGATAAAGCCATTCCCCGTCGAACGTCCCGTGCCATTTGTGGTGGAGCGGCGTGTACCTTATCGTGTTGAGAAACCCGTTGCAACGCCCGTTTACTATCCGTATCCAATAAAGGTGCCAGTGGTGCGTACCGTTGTTCATAAGCTGCCACATCCACATCCGCATTATGTGCATCCATCACATGCCGCTACGCTACCGGCATCAGTTTCGGGCATCAGCCATGGCGGTCTCTATGGCGTCAATGGTCTGATTGGCTGAATTGCTTTATTTAAGAGTTTTAAGATTCATCGTACAACGTTTTATTTTTATACAAATTATACAAATTTTTTGATACTCTATTCACAAATATTTATTTAATAAAGATTTGTTAATTATTTTTTAATTGAAAGGATCGGAGACTTTGGGGATTGGCTATTATTGAAGTTTCATATTTAACCCACACATATGTAGAGCTACGAAATTGAACTGTTTGTATGTGCAGGAAATAAGCGTGGGAATCTTGGTGGTATCAAACCAAAATACTCCTCTGTGGAGCAGTGGTGAAATGAAATAGGGAACCAAACTGCCGAACAAACTTGAATCGCTGCAACGTCTGGTATGCATAGGCATCACTTTAGAAACATTTCAAGACTAGCAGTGAAGCTAAGAATGAAGAGAAAATTCGTCCGAGACGATTCGAATTACTCCTGCGACGTTCCAACTTATTGATCCCGTTCCAAAAAGTAATTTTCCGGAAGGGATCAATAAGCATAATACTCCTCCGCGGCGTCGATGATGATTGGTTGCAATGATCTTGAGCGCCAGCGTTTTATCTCGTAAGACCGTATTGCAGCGATTTCGGCCTTCAATCGCTCCAATAATGCACAGTAATACTCTCTGTTAAAGGCTTTAACTTTTTTAAGGTAGTCCACGATGTGTATGCCATGACAATACCAGTAATCCCTTGGCCGCTTTGGAGCCCTCGTGCTGACTTCAGTCCATTGCAGGGCACTCATTCTGTTTTCTGGTGTGTAATAATGGAACCAGGTTTCATCAACAGTTACCAATCGACGCTGGATTCCTCATCTACAACTCCAAACACTCTTTCGAAGTGGTCACGCGTTCGTGTTTTTGGAGTGGAATTGCGGCCACCACGAAACTCTCGAAACCAATGTTTGACAGTGTAATCTGACGGGAGTTATTCTCTAATATTAATTCAACTTTTCTTCGTTTTCTTCGTCGTTTTGCTTCAAAAATAATGTTTTAGGAGGAAGTTTTGTTCATACTCAACATGATGGGTAGGGTAGTATGTACTGAAATTTAGCTAAGGATAGCACTAGTAATAAGGTTGATTAAAAAAAACAACTGATTATAATTGGAGTAGTATAGTCCCTCGATTTCTGATTCTATGGAAGGGATTGTTAGAATGCTGCGATTCGAGGATGCAGTATACTTGTCTCTTATATTAATAAATTGTCATGATTCTTGTAAGACAGGAAAGGAATTGAAGGTTAATTTTTTACGTCACACATAATAAAGCATTTAAAAAACAATTAACGCATAATAAAAACTATCCAAAATATAACTATTAACATTTATCAATTTAATGGCTTAGCTACGCATATATACTAAATTGTTTAAACTAAAACATTTCATATAGTCTCGTTTTTTTTATTTTAGCCATTCCAGCTGTAATACATAAAATAAAATACATTTAGATAGGGAAAATATTTATTACTTAATACCGGAGCAGTAATTGCAATTAGCACCGAATGAGTTAAAACTCTTGCAACAACAACAACAACTCGAGCAACAACAAAACACAACAGCTAAAATCGCTTACAGCAACATTTCTGAATGAAAATGAGAAAGTCATACAACTTTAAACCGAAAAGCAAGCAAAAGAAGCTAAAACTTTTAATTGAGCTAAAAATCCAACAAATGTAGCAGCTAATAAATATGTATCGAGCAATGGACTAGCTTTTGCGAATGTAGCCAAAACAGCAGTGACGTGACGTGGCATGGCATGGCATGGCGCGTGTTGTAGCGGCAACAAGGAGGAAATTGCAATGCAATTGCTAATTGTCAAATGTACTCGTACAAAACTTGCAACTTGCAACTTCAACGCAACGCAGCAAAACAAAACAAAAAACAACTTGAAAATATTTTGTACTTCAACAAATTGCAACAAAATTAGCCAAAGAGTAAACTTTAAAGTTCCAAATGCTGCTGCAAGTCGTCAACGTTGTAATTCGGTCAGAACGCAAGTTATTGCCAACTAATGAAATTAGCGTTAATTGACATGAGTTGCGACGAATTGCAGACGGTTAAGTAACGCAATGCAATGCAATGCAACTCAATTTAATGCTAATGAAAGAAGTCACAAAAATGTAGATTATTTATTATTAGAATTTTACTTTATGTGTGCGCCTTAAAGCATGCAACATTTATTTTAATGTAACTATGCACATAAAAAAAAATATTTTTCAACACTGAAAGTTTCTTGTGCATTTAAAATGATCGTAAAACCTTTTTACTTACGTCATACGGGTATAATCAGTTTGTTGTAGAGTTTGTTACTTACTAAAGTAGTCGTAGACTTATTACCAGGGCTACAAATCGGTTTTGAAACAAACCAGCATTTTCCGAATTGTTTGCTCCGAACCGTAAATCGAACCAGTTCTTCTGAAAGAAAATGGTTTTGAACAAAAAACCGAAGCATATAAGATGCCAAATTGTTTCGGTTCGAACCGGTTCACTATTTTTTTTTTTAAAGATCTTTATATTAAATACTAGTTGCACTACCCGGCCTTGCTCGGGTCATGTACATATAACAAATTTTATATGTTTAGTTCAATTATTTGCAAAAATACCATGAATTTTTTTTTTAGATCGCTTTTAGGGAGTCACTCCCCTTCCATAACTTTGCACTTCGCAGGTTCTTGTAACACGTATTCCGAATGTCACTTCTCTCAAATACTTGAAATAAAAATCATAACTCGAAAATGGCTGGACCGATTTTGGATTTCAAAATTAACTAAACATCATCACTCCTCCCTACACCTTCCTGTGAAATTTTATGGCAATCGGTCGAGCGATTCTTGAGTTATGGAGTGACAAACAAAATGTACACTTCTTTTTATATACAATATAAGAAGATTATAATATTCCTAAATTTACTTGAGTTTGAGGATGTTGCTTGAGTTTATGACGAAATAAATGTTGAAAAGGGAAAACAATAACATTACAACCAATAGTTAGGAATGGTCTATAAATTTAAAATGGTCCTTTTTTGTGGTTTGCAGCACTGCTTTTTCGATCAGCCTATTAGTCTATCAACCAGTCCGTCTATAACTGTCTAGATAAATAGGGCGTAGGGTATTTTAACTCAATTCAACAACATTTAATTTTTCACTCTATTTTTATAACAACACAAACTCTTTTCAATTTTTTTTTTATCAGCTTAAATATTTTTTATTGTAGTATTTCCAATGAACGTGACCATTCATCTTGAATAAACTTGAATGCTCTTTGTTTTTTTTTTTTGTGTAGATTAGTGCATTGTGTGCAAAAGTGTAGCCAGTGAAAAAGAAAATTTGATTTTCATTGTTGTTTGAATTGTTATTGGATCGTATAAATTTCACTCATTCGTCTATTGTTACTTTAGCATTATACGCATTACTACGACTATTTTGTAAGCATTTAAACTGAAAAGCCATCGATGACAACAAATCGCAAGCCAATCACAGGCGTTGCCAGCATAGCAGCAGCATGCGTACGAGCTAATGGCACATTTACACAAATTGGATTAAATTCCATTTTCAAATGAAAGCCAAAAAAAATTCGAAAGAAAGTAAAAATCAGCCGCACCAAAGAAAAATAAATGCTTAATCTATGGCATTTCCTACTCAAAAAAAAAAAAAAAAAACAAAATGGACGTCAGTGGGACGCGCTTTTGATTGTTTAAAATCGTTTTCGCTTGAATGATTTCCTCCCACGCCTCTTTAGGGACAGCTTTTATATGCTGCTGCTACATTATTTATTTGATTTAATTTAGATTGAGCTAAAAAGATAAAAAAAAAAATTTTATTTTCGTAAATAATTCAAAAGTAAACCGCAATGTCGCACTAATTCAACGGATGCGGATGCGTATGTTTGTTCAGTGTAACCGCCTAAATGGCAAATATATATTTTGTATATATGTATATGTGAAACTGTGTTTATATGTATAAGTTTGTATAAATAAATTTAATATAATTTCTTAATTGCAACAACCGCAGAAACCACTTCGTTAAGAATTTTGTAACTCATTTGACAACTGTAGGCAATGGCTGGCTGCAAATGCAAATGTGTACGATTTCGAATTGGAAATGCCGCAAAATGTATGCATGTCCGGTTAAACGCACACTGACTAACTTACACACACACACACACACACACATACACAAAAACGCATAACCACATGCGGGCATGCATTTGGTTCACTCAATTTAAGTGTGTGTCTGTCTGTCTACTTTTTTTTTTTAAATAATTTAATACATTTCGCATAAATAATATTTTTAGTAAAATATTAATTTGTCACGCATTCAATGAACTGCATTTTAATTGCAAAAAGAATAAAAAACAAAATATTCTTTTACATTTACGTTCTTCATTCACTTTCATTGCCAACACAATTCATAGAAATAAAAATGTAGTTTGCAGTCTTGGTAAATTTTCATCAGAAAAGTTATTACACTGAACAGTGGCATTAAAATTATTTTGAGAACATTATATAAAATTCACTTTTAACTTCAACAAAGTCCAGTGGCAAGTATTGGAATGACGCCCATACGCAATTTTCATGGAAATGTCATTGACAGTGGCTGAGTGCCTAAAGCTTGTAGTACATTATTCCACGCGTTTAGCTTAAAACTTTACTTAACATTTAGCTTCAAAAATTAAATGATTTAAAAAAAAAACCAGTAGTAGGGATGTTACTCAATAAAATATAGAAAACTTTTTAAGAATATCTTCAACTTGTATATCCATCACACATACACAGTTTGAAACGGGTATTTTAAGTTTTGTTCGGACGGACTTAATGCACTACCAATCTTTGAGATCTTTATAAAAAATGTCTTCCTTTTTCGGTTGTGGGCACCCTAATGTAACCGCTTGTGGGCACCCTAACGTAAACGGCTACGGGCACCCTGATTGTAAGCGTTGAAAAACAAGACAAGCCGCGTAGACAAATTTGGCTATTTTTCAACCAAAAGAGCATGATTTGAAGGAAATCATCTAAAAAAACCGTCGACTAAGCGCACCAGAGACACCAACTACACCACAGGCTAAGCGCAACCAAAATTTTTATTTTTTTTGTATTTATTGTCCAGTTAAGGCTATTAAAATAAATAAAATTTTATTTTATATTTATTTGTCGTAGTTTTCCTTCATATATTTCCATTTTTATAAGGTTTTTAAAGGGTGCCCACAACCGGGTATTCATTTTTTTTTCCTCAAAATTTTAATTTTACTAAATTTTGAAGGTATTAACTTACCTTTTTACTGAAAGTTACCTAACACATCTAGCTGGTACACATATGCATAGATAATATGCATTTGTCAACAGTTATGAGCTAAAAAAAAATGGGTGCCCACAATAGGTACACTAGTAATGTCTAGGGCCAATGTTTTATTTTTCAGGCAGACAAACTTATGTGTACCATAAAATCAAAAAACTTTTTCAGCTACTTGGATTTTTAAATAGTTGAAGATGCTATTTTCAAATTTAGGCTGAGTTCTTTTTTTTAAATCGCGTGTATTAGTGACTGCGACTTAAAAATCGCAGTGACTGCAAGCAGTGATAAAATCACAGTTCGTAAAAAACAAACAGCGACTACTGAACAGAAAATTGCCGCTAACTGAACAGTTTCTGTGACTGGCAAATGCACTAACGAATTTGTTCACGTTCAGTTTTCAAGAATGATAAAAAGCACTAATCACTGATAAATGAACAGTTTCACTGTTCGCGAAGAGCGATACACAAGATAGCCGATAACTGAACATGTTCACTGTGGAACAAGAAATTCACTATTCACTACTTTCAGTCGCAGTGCGACATTGCCATCTTCAAATCACTGTGAAAAAATCATCGTAATTGATTTTTTTTGCCAACACTAATGCTTTACTCAACATTCGCAATACTTTATTCACTTTTAAACCAATGTGCAATGTTTTGTTGCCGGCTTTTAACATTTCGAAACTTGTTTAAATCAACTTGCATTATGCTCACAGTTTGCGCAACAATAAAACCAAAAGCAATAGCAAAATGACTTTATAATTTACTAAATGAATGCTACATTTCGGACAGTGTTCGAGCAGAGCGACAAATTATTTATGAAGCAGTCGTAACTGAAAAGTTGTGTAAGGGTTAAAGCGCGTTTGAAGAGCAGCTGTAGACCACAGCAACAACAAAAAAGATAAACATTAAAAATTAATCAGCACTTTTACCTCAAAGTTTGATAATTGCGCCAAAAACCGGACCCGTAATGTAACGCAATGATACTGCACAGAATATTTGAGTACCGAGCGCACGGATGCCATCCATAGGGTGCCTAAAATAAGGCAAAAGTTTTTCGCCTACAATCCTTTTTCGTTGCTTTTTGGGAACATGACACACGCAACTCGAAAAACTTCATTTAGGGCGTAAGTAAACAACAGAATAAGGTGCGACATAAAGTAAAAACTTTACTTAAAATGTTTTGCATTACTCCTTCAATACTTTTAGAGATGCTCTCTACGCAATTTATGAGCGATATAAATTCACTGCGACTCAGGTGGTAAGTTGTTATTTTTTTGCAAGTGTTGCGCGTTCACAGCTAATATGCGGGCATGCTTTTGTGCATTTTTAATTGCTCCGACGACTTGTTTGTGTTGAAAGAACTGTGAGTGGCCATCGATTATCAGAGAAGTGTATTTGAGCCGATTTAAGTGTTTGGCCATAAAGAAAACCACAAAACAAATCTGTTTAATCAACAAAACTCTTTTGGACGCAATTTGAGTGTCGTAAAGTTTTAAAAGAAATTGTAAAATGTGTTTATATAGATTAAGTAAATATATACCCTACCCAACACTAACATCGAAATTTATGCTTTGTTTGACAAAGGTTTCTTCGCACTCACTCACTCCCTCACGCCTTTAAACACTTTAGTCCATGAGTTACGTTGGCGTATGAGTAATTTCTCATGTTAGAATGCGCAACTTTAGAGCGGCTTTAAAGTTTTAGATGCTGAGTGTGCTGTCGTGTCGAGCTGAGCTGAGCTGAGTGTGGAGGTGGTACAAAAATTATTGTAGTCTTATCTTTTACGATTACCATAAACTATTTACACTGAACTTTAATAATCTTCTTGCACAATGTTAAAAGTATTTTACACTTTTGCAACGACCGAACGACAATGGTGACGCTTAACAACTTAAGAGAGTGGTTTGAAAAATAATTGCAAATTTTTGTTGCAGAAAAAAATGCTGGAAGATATTAAAAATGATCAAGTTAAGCATTATCTTACGTTAAAACAATTAGACAAGGTGGTGTACTCTTATTCTTTTTAATTGCAATCAGGCTGAAAGCGTAAAAACACAAGAAAGAAATTTTCATGCAAACTAACAACTTAAACAGACAAAAGAGAGAAAAATAGAAAGAGACAGAAAATTAATACAGCACCTTGTCTAATAGCATCATAACCATAGCCATAGCCTTACGTAGTGTCTGAGACTAGCATGTGGACAAGGCGTAGAAAGGTTCAAAGAAGTTCAGACCACTAACGCAGAAGGTACCGTTATGAACCTGGTGAACTATTTTAACAAAAAACCAGGGAAAACGTTAACTTCGGTGGAACCGAAGCTTAAATGCCCGTCACTCGTACGTTTTTAAATAGTTAATGTGTTGTTATCAGTGGCTTTAGATAAAATTTCGAGATGGGATGGGAGAGGGTCAATGGGACAATTCAAGTTTAGACACAATTTTGTTTCCAAATTATAAGCTAAAAATTCAGACATTCAGAAAAAATTCGGAAATAATCGATATGTTCGTTTCGGCCCTCTGCCTAAAAATGGGCGTGGTACCTTGGTGTTGATATTGGATGATATTAGAAGTGTTTTTCCCAATTTGGAGTCAATACACTCCTAAAAAATAACCATTTTCATAAAAAAATTCAAAAATGGGCGATGCCCCGTGGTTTGTTCATAACACGGTCATTAGCAACGACTTAAATATGGCATCGACTCGCCTCATCGAGCTGTTTAAGAATGAATGTACTTTATGTGGTCTACGAAAATACCCAGTTTAGCGGACACTGTGTCATATTGAATATATGTTGTGCCCAAGCCCAGTTTATGGTTAGATTATGTTATTTGACTAAATATTTCTTTAGAATCCTTCATGAATCTGGGAATGTCCTTTGCCGAAATTTCAGTTATTATATAAGTGGATACGTGGTGACCATTAAGGTCTTGGAGACTTAACCTGGACAGAGCCGAGCATTCACATAATATAGGCAGGCTAGTATTCATCGTTTCCCAGAGACAGAGTCTACATGCCAGAGTGAGATGCTAAATTACCATAAATACTTCGGATATGTTCCCAATATTGACCCGATACAAGGTCTGAATCTACTCTATCTGGTTTTCCATGCCGATTTCTATTCAACCCATTCTCGTACAGAGACAAGTATGTAGTACACAGACACATAAAAGGATTTATGTCGAGCCACATAACACAACAGCAGCTGCATGAAAAGGACTCTATATTGTCGGTTCTTTATATAGATACTCGTATATGTGTATATGTGTGTATGTATGTGTTTGTGTATAAAGATCGAGCGTTTTTCTGCTTTGCAGTTGAGAGATTTGTGCAAAAGTTTTTAGCGCAAACATCTACTCAAGCGTATAATTGCCATTAAAGTGCGCTTAAAATGTTGAGAAACCATTTTATGTACGAGTATATTGCTTGCCATCAACGAGAGCGACGAGAATGACGACGCCCGAAATGCGCATTAGAGGCGACATCAAGTGGACGACGTCGCAGCCTGATAAGTTGTCTGTCTGTCCCCAAAAAAAGTGAAAACTAAACCCTTCAATTCGCTTTCAGTTCTCAGCATTTAAATATTTGTAATACCCATACTCTATGATAATGCATTGTGCTTAGCTTAGCAAGTTAACTTAAAATACACTCAATTGCCGTATATGAATATTTAACCAAAAAATCCAACAGGCAGCTGCCAACGTTTTGCTATTTTTGGCACTGGTTGGTTGGTTGTAGGTGTTGTATGAAAAAACTTTCTAATTATTTTATTTATTAAAGGTGGTGGCACAATTTTTGAAGTTGTTAAAAACATAAAACCATAAAAAATGAAACATGATATTTTTCTCGTACTAGAAGAGTTGTCGGTTCAATTAACGAAACAACTCATTTGAATATTTCACGTAATGAGCACTTAAATGAAACCGAATTAAATGTCCTTCAGGATATTCTATTATGTATGCAATGATAGTTATGAATACATTTTATGAACATGGAAATTGACAGCATAACTCTGCTCTGACATTGATTAGTGCAACATATCAGACCACATCAACCGAACTGGACTGTGTTGAAAAGTTTCTATTAATGTTTCCCTCTTTGTATTCCGGGCATTATTCTGCTAGTTTTGATTGACAATAAAATGCGAATGAATGTAGTCAGTCAGTCAGTCAGTCAGTCGTCTTGATTATACACAATATGCAGATTATATTACTGTCAATTAAAATCAAATATGTAAAATGAAAGAAACTCATTGAAATTATTACAATGTAAACACTGAATAGCTCAAATACACTTCAACGTATATGATTATTGCTGACGAATATATAGTATGTAGCTTAAAATCTAAAAGTGTTCTACTATAACCATTGGGCTCGAGCCCCACTAATTGGTAACTAGAATAGTTAGAAAGTTGCAGTATTTGAGGGAAATTAAGTTAAGATAACATTAAGGCACGCAAAAATCGAAGAGCTAGTTGCTCATGCACATATCGTATTTCCATGAATTTTGGGGCGTAGATTTTTCTTAAGAACCGTTTTTCGAGATATCTTAAAAAAGAAATATAAGTCGAGTATGCTCAACTGCAAGATATTCTGTACCTTATCTTCATCTTTTTATGCAAAAAAACAAAGTTTTGTGGTAGTTTTACTTTGGGGCTACCCTTTAAAATAGTACTAGTGGAAAATAAAAGTGACCACTTGACGACTCAGGAGCGTCTCTTATATTCTCCGAGATAATCGTTTTCTTATGGCAGGCAGCATGACAAACGGACAGACGGACATAGCTAGATTGACTCCGCTATCAACGCTGATCAAGAATATATATATACTTTATATGGTTTAACATGCCTCCTTCTGGCTGTTACATACATTCGAACAAAAAAATCCTTTTACCCCTTGGGTACAGGACATAAAAATACTGGTATAAAAATACTGGTATAAAAATACTGGCATAAAAATACTAGTATAAAAATACTAGTATAAAAATACTATTATAAAATACTGGTATAAAAATACTGGTATTAAAATACTGGTATAAAAATACTGGTATAAAATACTGGTATAAAAATACTGGCATAAAAATACTGGTACAAAAATACTGGTATTAAAAGAAAAGTATAAAAATACTGGTATAAAAATACTGTTATAAAAATACTAGTATAAAAATACTGGTATAAAAATACTGGAGTTAGAAAAAACTTTAAACTAAGAATTTTTGGGGAGCCCTCAAAATCTGGATCTATGATCAAAAGACTGATTTTTCACTCTCAGTAAATTTCGAACCGATTTTTATTTTTTAACATGTTTTAGAAATTTCGAATAGTAATATGTAGAATATAATAGTACGAAATTTTCGATCTTTTTTTTGGCAAACGAAATTTATTTTTCAAATTTTAAATAAAAAAACCGTTCGAAATTTACTGAGTTGAAGCTTAATAAATGAAAAAATTAGGGAAAATTTAGTTTTTTTTTTTACTCTATTTCCAGGTTTTGTTTATAAGTAAAACTTCAAGGTATGAAGCTTTTTTTTACTCAACCAAACATACACCTCTACTACAAGATTTTCGAGCTACTTTTATTTCTATCGTTCGAAAGGTATTTTCTTCTTTTACAATAATTCTGATCTGTTTGAACGAGAGTTAAAGTGGAATTGAAAAAATATATCGTTAAATTGTAACTCACTAGAATTCAAAATTATCTAAATATAAAGTTGGATCGCACCACCTACATGCTTAAATAAATTTCAACACTTTAAATATAACGACAGGAAAATGTTTATAAGGTGAAAAAGTAAAACTAAAAAAAAAAACTATTTTTTCAACAATTTATGCATCCGAAAGCACACCGAAACAAATAAAAGCAAAGTTAAATGAAAGACGCTAAATGTAAGTTAAGTGCAGAAATATTATATACAGCACATTTGTTGTTGTACATATAAAATAAGCGCTATTTCCGATATTAATAAATTTGTTACATGGCAACATTTCCATTGCCAATGCAGTAGCTGCAGATACAGGCAGACAGGCAGACAGACAGACAAAATGGCTGACAACGATAAACGGAAAAGCGGTAACGTTCAGGTAAGCAAACATATTTCATACACATAAATACTAAGCATAAACACACACACACACATGCATAAAGACAAAGCCAGACACAGGCAACGCGAACGGCAAAAGTAACGCGAAAATGTTTATTTTCGTTGCACTTCCGGTACGCAAACGCCCTCTTAGTTGACTGCAACAAATGACGCTTGGCTGCCATTTTGTGTATACGTGTGTATGTGTGTGTGTGTGTGTGTAGTTATAAACATATTTTAGAACACATACAATACATATGTATATACTAACTACGCTGCCAGACGCACGTACAAACCAAGTTAATGGGTTAAGTGAGTACTTAAGTTTATGAGGCAAGCTGCGCAGAAAACTTCGACAAAACTAATCCAGACGGGCGCGGTCTACGATTTAAGCATTTATTTATTTACCATTCACAATTTATTCACCACTTACTTCCAGGTTCAGAGATTTGCAAAATGGAAAAAATATAGAACTACTTCAACTCAAATTAGCGTAGCAATTGGAGCGTAAAATTAAAGAAAAAACTTTACAAATAAAACTCTTGGCTTAGTTCTACATAATATGTTACCAATTTCCGTTTCGGACTATATACAGAGCAGAGCGTCTAGCGCATACATATTAAGCCAGCGTATAAAAGCCACAACGCAGCAATCCAATAACTTCGAACAAATATGAATATGTTGCTTAGATTTTTGTTCTACACTTGGGAACAACACATACAAAGCCACTTTCTCGCTGCGTAATTGCAATTCTTTTTTTTTTTTTTTTGCTTTTACGCTGAAGTAAAACCTATCTAAGCCATTGCGCAATACTCGAAAATCGTGTAAATCATTTGCAAAAAAAAAAAAAAAATTGAAAAACAGTCGCACACATAATCTCAGCATCAGCGTTCATATGCCACATCTTACGTCCACGTAGCGCAAAATTTACACGTGCCAAAAATATAAGCCACTTCAGGCGGTTCATTACCAAACGAAGTGCAGCACTATACACAAAAATAAAAAGGAGAAACGTTGAAAAAAAATAAATAGACTTTGGTACAACAAAGTCAATATACGCTTCAAATGTACAAATGCGCTACAGAGTTTGATTTGATTGTGGCACCTGTTCCAGACGAATCGGTTACTGTTGGGCAATACGCTGACGACACGCCATTTTGGTACTGAATCCTATGGCATTCAGCTCTGGAGAGTGATTCTTACACTGAAATCATTCAGAGATTTCAAAGAAAAGTCATAAGGATGATCTGTGACTTACAACAGGATCCCTCACAATGCGCTTAGAATTCCTTGGTTCAAGCTAGATTTTAGTGTTGAGCAGTGTGATTAGCGATTACGACTTGAAAATCACTGTGACTGAAAATAGTGTTAAAATCGCAGTTCGCGAAAAAAAATTCAGCGATTACTGAACAGGTTCTTTGTTCGCGAAGAGTGATATCCAAAATCACCGCTAACTGAACGAATCAAATCGAACGAATTTGTACTGGTTCGGTATTCAAGCGAATATGAACGATTCGCGAAGAGTGATTAAAGCAACAATCACTGAATCACTGTTCGCGAAAAACGATACACAAAATCGCTAAAAAAAAATTGAATTAAATATTTTTCATATCGCAATGCCCTATTTTTAGAATTAACTCTTTAAATTTGTTTCTTCCAAACGCTTAGCTTACAAACATGAAAATATGACAAACGTGACAGTTCAATAAAAAGGAAAAGAGACACAAAAGATGGTATATGTATAACGTGAAATGTTGACGACTTTTAAAATACCAGAGCGTTTTAATGGGCGTGGTCGCATATTTAGACATGCAAATGTAGCGCATGCATATTTTAGGCGACTAAATTTTGCTGGTGCGGCTGCTGTTTTTTTTCTAACAAAAATTTCGCCTTATTGTTTACTTGTTGAGTGATGTGTGTCCTTTATATAGTATACTGCTTTGCTTTCCTTTATTGTAACGTTATATATGAAGCTTTTATACTTTACCGGAAACGGATGCGATATTGCTGAATATCTGAACTAAGCTAAGTACACAAACAT
Organism: Leucophenga varia; assembly: GCA_018903435.1. Classification (NCBI taxonomy): domain Eukaryota; kingdom Metazoa; phylum Arthropoda; class Insecta; order Diptera; family Drosophilidae; genus Leucophenga; species Leucophenga varia. Next base: position 3,960,483 of record JAEIFJ010001414.1, read on the forward strand.
AAATACAATATACTACATAGTATGACTATATGGCGACACCATTTTTCGTATAACTTCATCTGTTACTTTTGGCTGCTGGACAGGTATATTTATTAGACTGGATATCCTTTGGAATTTTTTTTTTTTTTTTTGTTTGTTGTTGTTGTTGCTATTGCCTTCATATTTCTTGTTTACTTTCAAGGTTTACTTTTGCTCTTCGATGCTTTTCAATGCTTTTCATTTGTTATATTTAGATGCTTTGCCTCACTTGATGTGCATTAAAATGATTTTTATTTATTTAATCTATTTTTTATTGATTTCATGAACATAAAATGTTTACGAGTATTTGCCATTACGGTTTCTATTTCTCTATTTGAACTTTGACTACTTTTGTGCTTACTTTTACTTCGAGTGCGCGTCCCAAAAAATGAAATGTAGCTTTATTGTATTATTAAAAGGACACACTTTTGTCGTACAAACATTTTCAGAGTGGCATAGGAGAATTGTTGATGTTACTTTTTTATACGCAGTCATTTCGAAAACAAAGATGTGACATGAGACATGTGGTGCGGCAGATGAATGAAATTAGAGACATTTTGTACTCTTAGATACTTTTAGGGACTTTTTTTGTTGAGGTCCTTTCCCACTTATAATTGGTTGCGCATGTTAAGAATTGTCGAAACTTGCAATTTTTTTTTCTCATTTTTTTTTGCTCCTTATACTCATGCAAAATCGAATAATCAATACAAACAATTCCGACAGACCTGTAGAATAAGAAAAGTGTTCGAAATCAAGAAGCAAATTCAACGCTTCTTCACTCAAATTGGTTTAGAAAACATTTGGAGTTCTCGGTTTTAGCGAGTATCTTCTGAAGTCTGGGAGCCTACGCAGTCACCTCAAAAGAACTGCAGATGTTACACGATACACTTGTGAATTATCTGATGTCCTTTTTTTTTTTAACAGTTAATCTACTCAGCCATTCGAAGTTGCGTTTTGAGAAAAATACTTAAGGATATATTAGGATATATCTTTAAAAAAAAAACCAAAAATATGCCAAAACAAAAAACCATTTTTTTTAAGATAATATTTTGTTAATACTTACAATTTATATCTTAATATAAAGTATTTTTGTCAAAGATTGAAACTTTATTATACCCAAAAATATGTATTCTGTTTAATATTTGAGCTAACTATTTAAATTTGTTTAATTTTTTTGTTATACTTTTTTTTTTATACTCAAAAACATACAAAAAAAATAAAATGAAGCAAAACATAACCAGATAAAAGCTGAATATTAGTTTTCTGTTTCACTAGAAAATTTTCAAAACTAATATGTTTGGCAAAAACAAAACAAAAAAAAAACGTACTATAACAACGCCCACAACAAAAGCTTTAATAAGTATCTAAAACTATGTATCTATGAACACAATATGTATCTCTACTCTTTGCAGTTGGCTATATTGTTCGAAATGTTGTTGTTGTTGTTGCTATTGTTGCTGTTGTTATGGCATTATTTTTGCTTTGGTATGCAATATTTGTATGCAACACTTTATGCAAAAGTTTGTTAATAAAAGTGCAAACATAGACAAACAAATAAAAACAAATACAAACACACAACACAGATACACATAAATACACGCACACAAATTTAAATATATATTTTAAAGAGCAGACATAATAATTTCGTTTAGAGTTGAATATTAATAATTCTTTGCAAGATATTATTCAAAATTTGTGGAGCTATAAAAATCGAATATAAAATTTTAATAGATGAGAAAATTTTAAAACGATAACTCCATGTATAACTTACTCCAAATAGCTAAGAAAGAGTTGCACTGTGATAAGAGACTGCAACTTAGAAACCTCCGTGACTGCAAACAGTTCGCGACAAGACTACTGAACAGATTAACTGTTCGCAAAGAGTGATACACAAAATCGCCGCTAACAAAACGGTTTCGCTACGCCAAAATATGTCAAATTCGCCAGGAGTGATAAAAGCACCAATCACTGATAAATGACAGTTTCCGTTCGCGAAGAACGTTTCTCAAAATCGCCGATAACTGAACATGTTCACTGAGGAACAAGAAAGACAAGAAATCACTTCTTTCAGTCACAGTGTGACAAAGCGATTTTTAAATCACTGTGAAAAATCACTGTAAAAATCACGGTGAAAAATCACTGTGAAAAAATCACTGTGGAAAAATCACTGTTAGTAAAATCACCTTAAAAAAATCACACTAGGAAGATATATAATTTTATATTTCCAAAAATATATTATCTTACCTTGCAAATGTTTATATAAAAATAAATGTCTGTCCATGTTTTTAGCTGTTTATCTGTGTCAGCTTTAAAAATTTAATTAATTAATTTTATTTTCAATTTTCTGAACAACTCTTCTTCTTTTTTTTCAACAAAACAATGAAAATTTAGTCAAGCACAAAATGTTTAGCAATTTAAAATTAAAAACGCATAAAGGATGAAAAAAATAAAAAAAAATTAAATCAAATAAAAAAAGTGCACAAAATATTAAATATAATAATTGAATTGTATTAAAACCATAAAACGCTTCATTAATTAAATGCGTATTTATTTAAATATAAAAAAAAAGAAAAATTATTTAATAAAAAAAACGAAACGCTTATTCGCTTTGCATTCACTTATGAAGTCTTGGGCTATGAAAATAATGTCAAATTGCGAGAAAAGCGCATAAAAAATGTTTAAAGTGTTTAATTTAACATAAAAAAGTGCATAAAAAAATCCAAACGACGACAAAATTCATAATATGCAAAATACACACACACACACGCATACACATACACATACAAGGAGAATGAAACATACGCAAACATTTTTCTTCTTTTCCATCTCTTTCGCACGAGTAGCTTTATGCTTGTTAAAGACAGTAAAATGTATAAAGAATGCGGAAAACAGAGATCAAATATAAAAAAGAAAGAGATAGATAGATGGTTGCATAAAATGTAAAAGCAGAAAAACGCAAGCAATTTTTTATGCAAAATGAAGTACTTCAAAGTCACTTAAAATGTCTGCAAAAAAATCATAAAAAAAAATAATAATAAATAAATAAATAAACCTAAAATGATATAAATAAAATTTACAACCATAACACACTAACAAAAACATTACGAATATTGAGCTAAGGACCTTTATAAGTAAAGGCAATATGTAATATGAATCATAATAATAAAAGCGGAAGTGTAAATATATACAGTATACGTGCATTTATAGGGAAGTGATAAATGGAATAACAACACACGAGTTTCTAATGACTCTCATTTCAATTCCAGAGACAAATTCCTGAATAACCGGAAGATATCCAGTATTGTCCTGACAACCCTAAACAAATATGATCATGTTTTATCGTGTAACGCTCCATTTTTAATAACCCTAAACTGACAGCTGTCAAATTGTTTATTTTTTGGGCTTCCAGAACTTTACTACACATATTGCGATTTTTCTGGGACATGCGTTAATTCTGAGAGACCTCAAATTTAACTTTGAAAAAGAAGTCTTGAAACTTATGTAACCTCAATTAATATTTTAAAGAGTAAGCATTTTTTTTTTTTAAAGATCATCTCAGTTTAAAATTTTGTCTCAGAAAAATTATTATTATTTGTATTTAAAGTTTCTCCTACCGACAGCATCGAGTCAATGTGGCTATGATCCTCAGTCATACATATAAAAACGAACATAAGTCATCAAATATTGAAAGTTTATATGAAATATTGACATACTCTAGAAATGGTAATATAAAAACGAAAATAATACTCATACTCGAGTGTATGTATTTAAAGCTTATTAAGTTTCAAGCATAAATACAAAAAAAACACACATAAACAATTCTGGTGGCACTTATTTCACTCAATATCCGTTTCTAGTTGCAATTTGCTTAAATTTTTCCGTCAAGTGCTCAACATGCTTTCACGCGCCTTAAAAGGTGTGCAACATTTAACTTAATTAGAAACCCCAACTGCTAGCATTCAACGCAATCCAAAAGGTGACTAGCACAGCACAAAGGATGCCGGCGTGAGTTTTTTTTTTTTTTTTTTTAGTGTGAAATATTTTAAAATGTATCCTGCTGAGAGAACACAAACCCAACGTCAACGATTCTCTGATGTAATGGCCTGAAATAGCATTTTGACCCACAGAAAAAAAAAGTATAAAAATATAAAAAGAAAAAATTCACAAAAAAAAAAAAACAAAATAAGTAAATAAAAATGAAATGAAATGAGAAAATGCAGAAAATTCGCTTATGTTTATTTGTTTAACTTAACGCAGAACTTCAATGCAGCTCAACGCAAACATAAGTTAACTCAATTCTATAGCATTTCGTTTCGCTTAATTCAATTTAATGTTCGCTTTAAGTGAAATTAAATAAGTGAGCAGAAATATGCGCGCATATTGCAATGAAAAGAATGAGCAAAGGGGCTATTGTACAGCACGACTGAAAGTTATATACACTTCAGGCGAAATTTAATCCTTTACACAGACAAACCGACAGACAAACAGACAAACAGACAGACAAACAAACAGACAAACAAACAGATAAACAAACAGACAAACAAACAGACAAGACAAACAGACACACAGACAGACAGACAGACAAACAGGCAGACAAACAGACAGACAAACAGACAGACAAACAGACAGACAAACAGACAGACAAACAGACAAACAGACAGACAAACAGACAAACAGACAGACAGACAGACAGACAGACAAACAGACAAACAGACAAACAGACAAACAGACAAACAGACAAACAGACAAACAAACAAACAGACAAACAGACAAACAGACAAACAAACAGACAAACAGACAGACAAACAGACAGACAAACAGACAGACAAACAGACAGACAAACAGACAGACAAACAGACAGACAAACAGACAGACAGACAGAAAGAAAAACAAACATCAAACGTCAAACAACATCAACCAAACACCATCAAACAAACATCAAACACCATCAAACAACATCAAACAAACAATATCAAACAACACCATCAAACAAAATCAAACACCATCAAACAAACACCATCAAACAACATCAATATCAAACACCATCAACCAAACACCATAAAACAAACACCGTCAAACAAACACCTTCAATAAATACCATCAAACTAAACAAAAACCATCTTTGATGTTTGTTTATACTTGTTTGATGCTTGTTTGATGCTTGTTTGATCTTGTTTGATGCTTGTTTGATGCTTGTTTGATGCTTGTTTGATGCTTGTTTGATGCTTGTTTGTTTGCTTGTTTGATGCTTGTTTGATGCTTGTTTGATGCTTGTTTGATGCTTGTTTGATGCTTGTTTGATGCTTGTTTGATGCTTGTTTGATGCTTGTTTGATGCTTGTTTGATGCTTGTTTGATGCTTGTTTGATGCTTGTTTGATGCTTGTTTGATGCTTTTTTGATGCTTGTTTGATGCTTGTTCAATGCTTGTTTGATGCTTATTTGATGCTTGTTTATGTTGTTTAATGCTTGTTTAATGCTTGTTTAATGCTTGTTTAATGCTTGTTTGATGCTTGTTTAATGCTTGTTTGATGCTTGTTTGATGGTGTTTGTTTTATTTTGTTTGTTTGATGGTGTTTAATGCTTGTTTGATGCTTGTTTGATGGTGTTTGATGTTGTTTGATGTTGTTTGATGGTGCTTGTTTGATGCTGTTTGATGGTGTTTGATGGTGATTGTGGGGTTGTTTGATGTTGTTTGATGTTGTTTGATGTTGTTTGATGTTGTTTGATGTTGTTTGATGATGTTGTTTGATGTTGTTTGATGGTGTGTGGTTTGATGTTGTTTGATGTTGTTTGATGTTGTTTGATGTTGTTTGATGTTGTTTAATGTTGTTTGATGGTGTTTGATGTTGTTTGATGTTGTTTGATGGTGTTTGACAGACAATCAGATAGACAAACAAACATCGATTAATCGATTAATTAAGATATCCCCGATTTTTTTTGATATTTAAAAGCGTTACAAAAACAGTAACATATTTATAAAACGATACTCGCTATCTGTAAAGAGTATAAGAATATAAATACTTCAACTCATCATGACAAATTCAACGTAAAATAACAAAAATATCGTTGCATATTTGAGCAAACCGCGGGAAACAGAGAAACATTTAAATTCTTATTGAGTTTAATGAAACAAACAAAACAAAAAAAATTGGTTTAACCTCTTTTTTGGTTTGCTGCTTTTTCGTGAATTTAATTAAATTTTTGTGCTTTATAAATAAAAAAAAAAAAAAATGCAAAATTATATTCCACATTTCCGCATAAAAAGAAATATTAACAAAAGCAAACGGTTTAATATAATCCGAACATTTCGAATAAGAAGAATGAGATGCAAATGCCTAAAAGGGTTTTTTTATTTATTTATTTATTTATAATTTTTTTTTTTTATTTATTTATTTTTCTTTTTAAATCGAAAGCGTTTCTAATTTTATTGTGTTTGCGTAAAAGTTAGTTTAACTACACGCTGTATCTTTAAAATGACTATCAACTTGTATTTAAACACATACAGGTGTGTCACACTAATCTCTTTGGTTTGGTTTTAAATCTCTCATGTTTTTCTTTTTTAGAGGTAGAGTCTTAGCAAAAAAAACAGTAACAAAAGACAACCAAAATCTCTCGAAACTCTCTTCGTACAGTGAAATCTTTCGAAGTTCTATGACAACGAGACTTTGTAGCGATTTGCATGACGGGCGATTTACTAGAGATTTCAGTGACACCTCTGATAAAAAACAATAAACCGATGCATGACTTAAAAATAAAATTTAACTTATTTTAAAAATAAATAACCCTAACTTTAAACTTTTTTTGTTTCAACAAAATGTTTTAGCCGATAGATTATATTATTGTATGGCATTTATGTTTGGTACAACCTTTAACATTATTAGATATTCATATATATTTGGGGAAGTTAAAGAGAATTAAATCAAATATGCATTAATACATCAACGAAAGTTTCGTTTTCATTTTGTAGCTATGAAATCAGTTCAACGAATTTGATTTATACACTAACACAGTCAAACAATGACATACATTGCGTATACGTAACATTTTTAATAAGACAAATGCAAAACCAAAAAACAAAACGAAAACGAAATGTTTGCCATTTGTGCTGATTTATTTATTAAATTTTATAAATATTTTGATGAACAGGAAAAAAAAGAATGATAAACAAAAGATAGAAAGTTGTGTGCTTTCCAAGAGTTTTTGGATTTAACTTGCTTAGTGTCTGTCTGTCCGAATGCTTGCTTTTACGTTTTCTACCTTTGAAAAATATTTTGGTTGTCATCATAATTTTTGTTATGCTTTTAGGTAAATTCTTCGAATTGATTTTGTCAGTTTGCTGTCGGATTTCGAGAATGTATCTTGACTGTGTTTTTAGCAAACTTTTAACGTTTCGAGGCGAATATTTAAGATTTATTGTTTTTATGAATTTAATGCATTAAAGTAAGAACTTCTTTTTAATAAAACAAGCAATCCACTTTTATTGATAAACAAAATTAGATTTAATCGAATGAATAAAATGAGTTTAACAAACTTAAATAGAGAAACTAATATAAATTTTATGTAAACATTCTTGGCACTACAGCTAAACAGCTAAACAAACGAAAGCCTCTTGCATCCTTCAAATTGCTTACCACCAACTTTTCATCTTATGCAGCACAGTTTTAAAAACGGGCACCTTGACGGAAATGGACGTGGCACCTTGACAGGCACATATTTGACCACCGGAAATGGCACACGTTTCTCAACCGGCACCGGAACATGCTTCTCCACGGGAAACGGTACAACACGTTCAATTGGAATTTTTAGCTCCTTCTCGATAGGCACTTGGATTTGCTGCGCAACGGGAATATGTATTGGCACTGGCCTACGCACTGGAACAATGACAGCCTGAGAGACAGGTATCTGCACGGGCTTCTCGACAGGTACGTGTAATTTTTTTACAACTGGATAGGGCACATAGTTGATGACATCGGGTGGTGGTGGGTGCTGTGGTGATGGATGAATGCTTGGTGGTGGTGGTAAGTAATTAGTGGAATCGTCGTGAGAGTTGTGTGCATAGTCATCAGCGGGCGCAGAGGGTGCTGAATGGGAATTGAGTGTCAAGTCGAGCTCATTGGGGATATGTGAAGATGTGGCGGGTGTAAAATAAGATATTGGCAAATGGTGTTGTTGTTGTTGCTCAGCGTATTGTTGTTGCTGCTGTTGGAGTTGTTGTTGTTGTTGTTGATGCTGTAACAGCAATAGTTGTTGCGCATCGTCGTCGTCGTTGTTGTCTGCTGTGTTGCTGGCGTAACCGGAATTATGTTCGTAATGATGCAGAAAATTGCCAACAGAAGAGATTTTATCGTTCGATTGCAATAACAATTCGTGTTGAGGTGTTGACGACTGCGACGACGACGACAACGACCACGAAGGTGACGACGATGACGATGACGATAATGTTGGTGAAGCAGAAAAATGTCCTCCCTGATGGCTGCCGTACGCTGGCAGGAAACCGCCATTATGCGCTCCAGCTGCATGTAAATTGTAAATCGCTGTGCGAAGTTTTTGTTGTTGTTGCTGTTGCTGCTGTTGATGATTGTTTTCCGCGGCAGCATATACTGCAGCATAGTCTGTATCTTCGCCTGCACCTTCTTGTTGTTCCTCATAAATTGGAATCTCTTGTTTCGCAACAGCAAATGCCTGCGTTGTTTGTTTTGCTGTGGGCGCAACTGTCGCATAACCATTGCTAATGTGCTGCAAGCCCGAGAGATTTGTAAGACCATTAAATATTGCTGCAGCACCGCTATGCGAATTGCTGCTGTAACTTCTACGACGATGTTGCGGCGACTGCATTGATTTTTCACTAACATTTTCGTTGGCAGCAGCGTTGTCCTTGTAGCTGACAAGATAACGATAGTGTTGCTGTTGTTGCTCCAATGGTGTCCATTGATTCTCATAGACAGGCTTGTTTTTGTGGTTTTCACTACTGCTGCCGGCATACATTTCCGTCTTTGAATTTTGCTCTGTCAACGCTGCATTTTTTGGCTCAACGCGTCCACCATCAGCTTTTGTAAGCAATACCATTGCTATTGCCACAGCAAGCAAAGTTTGCTGTAACAGAAGAAACATGTCATAGAAAAAGATAAAAGCATAAAATGAAAGCATATCGCTAGAAATCACATTTCAACGCATTTTAAAAGCTCGTTCAAAAAAAATTTTCCAAAATACAAAACAATTCAAAATGTATCAAAACCCATTTTATGTGTTCATCATCGCATCGCATACGCATAAATTTCAATTTATGATTACATCTTTGCTGAGTAGCTTTCGTTGTTTGCACATTTCCCTGTTTTTAAGCAACAATAATGCTCGACGCTCTCAATTGATGACAATGATGTATGTAGTATGTCGCATTCACGTCCGCCAAACACATCATCCTTAGCCACATAATCATCATCAACGACAACATTTATGCCTCTCAAGAGCTTTGCATTTAAATATCTACAAAAGCTGATGCCTTTCGATTTACGACTGCCTACTACCGTTTACCATGCAGCACAGTGTGTCAAACAATGATTTTGATTGGTGAAAGTGATATGGGAAATATTTTACTTAGCTGAAGAGTAATGATGTGTAAAAAAATCTTCGAAAAAATCAAGGAAAATTCTACGTGCACAGACGGAAATGTGAAAAGTCTGAATAAGCTCTTAGTCATATTTTGCTTTAATTAATTCTATCGCATATCTAAAAAACGCTCAAGTTTAGTATGTAAGATAACAAGGTGTCTTGTACCCAGTCTAAAATTTTTTGTGGTATTATATATTTTTGTTTTATTTCGTTCGCATTGCATGTGGAAAATTTTATTAAAACAAGGAAAAACGTTAACTTCAAATACCCGCCGGCTTAGGTAAAATTTGTAGAAGGAATGGCTTGGAGTCAACAGTCTGATACAACAAAAGTTTGGCTACAATAATCGGATCAAATCTTTAATCCAAGGACAGAATACAAAAATTTTCTTAAAAAAAAAAAAAATAGAAAATTGTGTATGACTTTGTATTGTGGCTATAAGTTACAGTGGGCTGATCCTTATAATATCAATAGAGTATACATTGTATGACATTAGAAGTGTTTTTACCCCATTTTCCCCATTAATTACTATTTTCACACAAAAATGATAATATGGCCGGAAAGTTCTTATGGGAGCTATACCTAAAAATGGGTGTGGTACCTTCGTTTGGACATTGGATGACGTTAGAAGTATTATTACCCAATTTGAAAAGAATAAATGAATAAATAATGGCTATTTTTATATAAAAGATCGAAAAACGGTAAGTTCCTATATGGGGCGGTATAACTCAAAATGGGCGTGACACTTTGATTTTAGCACTTGAACTGCATAGGACCGATAAAAGCTTTAGTTTCGAATTTCAGGTCAAAAATACAATCAGGTTCCCTGAATTTAAAGCTTTCTCGATCTATCCTGCAATCCCATGCCTCGTAAAGGGTTTTTTAGGTCCTCTGACCTTTCGGAATCTTATAGTTTTTTACCCTCCCTGGTTCCGACATAGTACTGCCAGTATACATATTATCTGTGGCTTTATTTTACAGATATCAGCACTCTGCGGCTCTGGATCATAAAAAGGACCTGGACCATTATATAAAGACCCTGTAAAGTATATATATTCATGATCAGCATTGGAAGGGGAGTCGAACTAGCTATGTCTGTCCGACCGTCCGTCTGTCTGTCCGTCTGTCCTACTGTCTGCCGTATGAGAGAGATTATCTCGGAGACTATAAGAGATAGGGCTACCATGTGCTCTTGCAAAAGGTTTTTCTCTAGACCCATCATTTCAAGGGGTACCCCCATACAAATCTACCACAAAATTTTGGGTTTTTGTATAAAAACGACATTGTTTCTTATTCTAGGAGCTCTAAATGTCGTATTAATTATGTCTATGATAGTCCCATAAAGTATCTAATATGGTTAGGACCAACAAAATTTGAGGTCGGCCACCATACAAACATACCCCATTTTTTAAGTATTTGTATGAAATTCCAATACAATGAGGTATGATAGTAAGATACGACTTAACTTAAGTTACATCAAGATTGGGTACAAGGTATCTTGCAGGGTGTCTTGAGCGTTTTTTCTTGTTAATATACAAAATTCGCGTAGCCTTAATGTTTCAGTGGGAACAATTTTGCGTTTTTTTTTTTTTAGATTTAAATTTTTTGACACACTGTACAATCGTCTGTTTTTATATTGTATGTTGCTTGAATTCATACTCTTTATATTTTACATTTTTGAACCGATTTTAAATCATCTCTTTTGATTGTTAATGTTGTCGTTGTCACTGTTGGTAAAATCTATGCTTCTTATCTACAACGCGATTACGTATTCGCTTACGCTAATGGATTTTCAATGATTTCACGCTTAAGTCTCTTTGTGCAATTTAATGATGTGCATACGAGTATATCGTATGTACGTTCCTATTATAATCTTTAGTTCCAGCACACACACACCAGACACTAAACACTCACCCCGTTCGGATACGCCATACCGCCAAAATCAGCAAATCCAGAGTACAAAATATTTAATACTTTTTCCCTCCCTTTTTTTTCGTAGTTTAGTCGAGACCTTGACTATTCTAAAACTGTGTGCCAAATGTCTGCAATTCATGTTCAACTGCTGCATTTATAGCATTTCTTGTTCACAATCACAAAGCGCCAAAGCAGCAGTTTAATCGGTTTGCATTGTACAATGTCAGCTCAGTCGCCGCCGTCGCTTACTCTATTCAGAAAGGAAGTCTGACCGCAAAAAAAAAAATAATGCAATGAGTGTTTCCATACACTTTAATCGAATCCATTGCAACACAATCCTCAAGAAAAGTGAAATGATTTTCTGGAAAAAAAATTTCTGTTACAATCGCAAAATTTCAATGTTTCAATTCCAATTTTCGAAAGTCAAATTAAGTTGGATTAACTTTGCTGCAATACTGCAACTGCAACGGCAACAGTGCTGAGTGCTTGTGAGGTGAGACATCTTGAAGTGGCGCATTCGTTGATTCATTCATTCACAAAAATAAAACTAATCAAAATGGCATTTTCAAGTGCGCCACTGTTTTTTTTTTGAAGGATTGTTGTCCGAACGTGTTTTTGTATGTCGCACAAATTGAGTTACGCGATCACTACAAATCATAATTTCAAATTGCGAGTAACATAAAAATGCATAATACAAATAATAACGAAAACCGGATTTAGATGTTGCTTTTGCTGTTTTTTGTTATTGAAAAAGTTGCAAATTTGTTTGTTGTCCCAATTGCAAACGAAAGCTTCGATGATTCGTAAAAAAAAAAAAAAAAGTGAACTGAGATATACCAGAAACTCAGACAATAGAGTTCAAAGTCATTTCGTGTCCAAAGCTTAAGCGTCGCGTCTACAGGAATTGCAATGAGCACGCGCCAGTCATCATCATCGTCATAATGCATAATCATTGTAATCGCCATTATCAGCTTGCATTGCAGTCCATATGGGTATTGATTTAAGTTCTTTTGTATTTTAGTGAGCCAAAAAGAAAGAAACTTTACCGGACTAACTTTTTTTCTGACTAGTTCACATTGAGTGGTCAGGGCTGTTGCTTTGGAAAGTCGACCCATGCCACTTAGCTGGTACGTTAAGGACTAGTCTGCTATGTAGCTGAGTGCACTCACTGAGTTATTTAGTTATAACTGAGCCACTACATAGCTAACCAGCCTCAATCTTGTTTCCCATACCAACTTTTTCATTTTCTGAGACAGCTGCTGGTCAGCACTGTGTCGTCTTTGCTTCTATTAAGCAGTTTAAAATAAAGAAACAGTTTGCTAGCCGCCTTTTTTAAGACTACCGTTTTGTCACCAAAGAGGACACACCTGCGACCAATTTACCCATATTCTGGTCTCTATGGGAGCTGTTTCTGTTGAACAGACGGGGACAACTTAAACATGCTAGATTAAATCACCTTATCAAAAGTAGCATCCCAGAAAAATATTTTTATAGACTGAATTTGGGTTTTCAATTATAAGACACATTTTTTCATTATAAATGTAAAAAATTGCGATGCTTTTTTTTTTTTTGGGGCTATACTTAGAATATTTTTGTTTTTTTTTTGTTTTGTCTAATACAAATTGTGATAGGCTTTTTTAATAGAGTTCCGAAGATTCCCAAATCAAAGTAGTTTTTATGCAAAAATTTAAAAAAATTGGAGTAGGTTTCAATGGGAGAACCTCTTAAAATGGGACTAGAGAAAAATCTAAGTCTGCAATTTTTATGATTTTTATACCCATTACTCATAGTATTAACTGGGTATATTCAGATTGTCGGATTGTTTGTATCGCATTGAAGGAGTACGTCGTAGGCCGTCTGAAATTCGGAACTTAAGCTTTTATCAGTCCTATGCCGAAGTTAAAATGTTCAATAACCGGTTTTATATTCAAAATTGGGACATAAGTCCATTCACTCCAACTAAATCCGCGAAAGACACTTCTACTATTGAATATGGCTCTCCATACAAACAAAATGCTTATTTTCGAGATTTTATCCAAAAAAAATAATTATTTAAGAAGTTTATTGCTTCGCATCCTCAATATTGGTACCATATAGTCCCTCATAAAAAAGTCACCTCAAAATTTTTCAGAGTTTTGTCACTAAAATTTCGTGTGACAGGTATCAAAATTTCAAAGTTTTTTAGTCTCTTTTAAAGAATGGGCCATGGTACATTGAGCATTCGCAGAGAATATTTGGCATATTCCATATGTAAATGTTTTTTATCGATAATATCAAAAATGTCTCCATTATCTAAAATGATCGATATCCATGGTTTTAAGCCATTTGTATGTTATGCAATCAATAAACTTCAACCAGTTCTGCCAGCTAACTATATTGTTTAAAACTAGTTTTAAACCAAATTACGATACTCCACAATGAAAAATATTAAATCGAATAAACTTATTTCGATACCTAATTTAATCAATGCTTTGCCAATTCACTTTGTTGTTGGTGCTATTAGAAATGTGGCCTTCATAAGGAAATTGAACACATTTACTCAAATGAACAACTCCATTCAACTCAAACAGAAAGTCTATATATTTTCTTCTACTCACTTTACGTTCTTTCGCATACAAACAGCATTGAATCATTGAATGCATGAATGAGTGAGTAGCACAGAGAGAGAGAACTCGCGAGAGTAGAGTAGTTTTGCAAAGATGCGAATGAGTAAGTGGCTCTTATGCTTTGGCTCATTGATTGCATTGATGCTGTACGCTGTTGCTGACTGAAACTCAAAGTGGACAAGTGGGAATGGTTGTTGTTGTTGTTGTTTTGCCTACTCTTATTTTCATTCTTTCTCTCTTTCTCTTTATTACTTGACTTTTTAATACAATGCTTTGGTGTATCAGTGAAGGTTCGCTATTTCTTTTTTTTTGTAATTGCAAAAACTTTGAGGGCCACAATTTCTTAAGTTTCATTTTCTGTCTCATTCTTTCTTTCGTGCTGCATTTCTCTCTCTCTTTTTGACACAGCACCATTTGTATTTTTGGGCGTCAGCTGTTGATATCTGTCAGCTGCTTATCTAACACACAAGTCGTGACTTAACCCAAAATTAAACAATGAACATTTGAGCCATTTTTAGAAAAATATTTAAGTTTTAAACATTTTGAAAAAAAAGGTTAATTTTAATTGTTTGACTTTTGCAATTGCGCTTGAAACAAAGAAAACTATTATTTTTTTCTTTCGTTTTTTTTTTTTTTAATTTGGCTTGTTACAAATGCATCACAGTGTAACTTGCCCATTGTAGCGCATTAAACAATAAGAAAAAGGCAAAAATATACAATTTTCTTTTTTTTTTTTTTTTTTTGAACCAAAGTGAACGCCTTTTAACTGCACCTGCAGACATTGATGCTGCTGATTATATTTTTCTTGCCAAGCGTAACTGCTCGTTAGTATTTTCAAGTGATTTGCCAGTGCGCGTTCAACTTTTTTTTTTTTTAGTTTTTCAAAACATTTTCCGAAAAGGTAAACGTTGCTACTAACTAATGCTTTTCCTTTTGCTATTTATACTATATAGGAAGGTACATACTAGACATTATTATTATATCGCAGTAGCTGTAAAGGAAATGTACTGATTTGAAAGGAAACTAATTTTTTTGTATTTTTTTGTTTCTTATTCGCTGTCGTTGTCAAACGTTTCCTCAACTTCATTCTGCAATCAGTTGCTGCCTTTGTTTGTACCCTATCTATCTCATTGTTATTTTGTTGTTATTTTTTTCTTTATTTATTTTAAGTGCAATTTACGTTGACTTCACTTCACTTCAATTACAATAACATTGCATTTTCATTTAAATCTTTAAATGCACTCTCTAATTATATAATACAAAATGCATACTTAAAAGTATTAAAATAGAAAATATTTCGTTTACTTTTTGCCTTTAATAAATTATCCACAGTGCGCTTAAATGTCTAAAACTGCATTGATTTTAATTAAATTGGCTTAAATAAATTTTAAACTATGTATTTAGTATACAATATTTCATGAAGCCGAAGTTCACAAAAGTAGTAAGATAAGTAACGACAAATAAAACAGAATACAATTAAATCACCGGTATACGAATTTTTAAATAAACCGTTTATGTGTGATCATCAGTGGCTTAGATACGAATTTAAGTGGTTGAGTGGGGATCAATGGTCTGATAAACAATAATGGAATAATGGTATCAAATTTTAAGCTAAACAAGGAAAAACGATAACTTCGGTGGATCCGAAGCTTAAATTCGCATCCCACGAAGTGGCTTAGATAGATCATTGAGATAGAATGGGAGGGGGGTCAATAGTCTCATATGTAACTCAAGTTTAGACACAATATTTTAAGCTAAAATACAGATATTCAAAAAAAAATTCAAAGGTATTCGGTAAGTTTGTGTGAGGTTATGCTTTTAAAATGGGCGTGGCACCTTGTTTTTGCCATTGGATGATATTAAAAACGTTTGTAAACAGTTTGAAGTCAATATTATCATAATATCCATTTTCATATAAAAATGGGCGTGGCACTTTCATTTTCGAACTTGATCTGGTCGTTTTTCGAGAAAAACTTAAGTTTCAAATTTCAGCTAAATATCTCCAGTAGTATCTGAGGAAATCGAGTTGAAATAAACAGAGAGACGGACAGACGGACAGACGAACAGACAGACCGACATGGCTAGATCGACCCATCTCATCGAGCTTATCAAGAGTATATGTTCTCTATGGGGTCTACGACTTCTCCTTCAGTACATTACAAACTATCCGACAAACTAAATATACCCGTCAATAAAAGTCTGTTTCACATATTTCAAAGAGAGTAACACGTTGCTCTGTGCGATTATATAGCAAATAAAATCTTTCGAAATTATTTCAACGTTGCTGACAAGTTTCTCTGTGGACAGCCAAAAAATATTTTAAGATACAGAGTCTTTGAAAATGCATTCTAAATGCAAAAGTATCTTTTGCATGTTCTGAGATCATAAAAATGTTGAAAAATATGAAAAAAAAATTCAAAAATGTTGGATCACGTCAAACGCAATTGTCTACTTTTAGTGCCTACGAAAATATTAAAAAAAAAAGAACGCAAAATATGCTCTAAACCCCAAAAAAATAAATAAATTGCGTAAAATATTTTCAATACAAAAATTTTGCGTTGCAGAATTTCATAGCGTAGTACTATGCTTCGCTAAAAACAAATTTTTTTTTTCATTCTCCCACCACTATATTACATATCCAAAAAATATATTGAAAAAATCCGAAAAATCTCAACATTTTTGAAAGAAAAATATGTTGAAAATATGAATATACTCAGTAAATGTATATAGTAAATCCCTGGCAAGCACTTAAATCAAAATATTTTTTTCTTCGCTTTATTTTTTAGTTTATATTTTACACATAACTTAAATAAACTTTGCTGCTATTGCAAATATGCATTAAAAGCATTTTACAAAATCAAACAATTTTTTTTTTTTGTTTTGTTGTGTTTTGCTCCATATAACACCATCAACTATGAAAACAGTTTCGAAGCGCATGAAGAGCTTTAAATAAACAAAATACTTTCGAAAAAAAAAATTCGTATTCACCTGAATGCTTTACAAATGAATTTTAAAATGTATATATTATGTAATTTATTTGTACTACAGCAACAAAATAATAAACTATTAAACAAAAAAAAAAATAAATAAATACAAAAACAAAAGCATACACTTTGCGACAACAAAAGAGCATTTTTCTAAATAATCCTTAAAGCTCATTAGGCGTATAATTAATATAAAATAAATATGCAAATTACTCATACGCAGAGTATGGCCTGCAGCTTATATACATATTATGCCAATGGAAAGTAGTTCCTGTGTGAGTTTTTGCTGTAGTATAAGCTTATTCCTTATATCTAACTTATTCTAAAATTAACTATTACATTGCTAAGTGCCATAATTTGTAAATAGAGAAAGGAAAAATATATAATATGTATAAAAAATGGATACAACGAACTATTTTTTCATTTAATATTATTATTTTTTTTTTTTTTTATAATATTTTATATATGTATGTATATATAAATTTCTTTTACCTGACTGATTGGCCGACGGAAGACACGACTATAGCCCAAACATCTGCAGATAAGAAGCTGAAATTACTGTGATTCATTTTATGATAAAAGTGAGCGCTAAGGAGGGATTTTGGAAAGTTTTGACCAGGAGTCTAACGAGGGCCTTGAAATCGGAGAAGCCATATCTCTGAAATGGTAAGACCTAAAAATACTAGGCCCAATTTGAAAGTTAATCAAAAAATATTGAAGCGATTTTCAAAATTTGGCCCTGGGATTCATTGGTAGACCCAAAATAGAGGGCTATTTTTTTTTTTTTAAATTTGAAATGAGCGTTAAGACATGGCTTGGAATCTTTTTGACAAGGGGAATATTTTTGGGGGATTTTAGAGACTTGAAACTGGAAAATTTTTTGGGACTCAATGGTAAATTTTTCGTCAAATATTTTAGTTTTTTAGAAATTTTTTTGGCGTGTTTAAGGGTCTTCCAAGATTTGGACCTGGGACTTCAATGGTGAATTTTTTGACCAATATTTTCATTTTTTTATTTGGAAATAAATTGATCGTGTTCAAGGGATTTCCTGACTTGGACCTGGGACTCAATGGTGGATTTTTTGACCAATATTTTTTTTTTTTTTTTAATAAATTTTGCGTGTTTAGGGGATTTTCGAGATTTGGAACTGGGACTCAATGGTAGATTATTTGACCAATATTTTTATTTTTTTTTTTTTTTAGATTTGAGGTGAACACTTAGATATGATGTGGAAAATTTTTGACAAGGAGTCTAATGGGGTCCTTGAAACCATAAAAGTCAGATCTTTTCAATGAAAAGACGTGGAAATTTGGGCTTGGGATAAAAATTTGGCGTGTTCAAGGGAACTCCGAAATTTGGTCTTGGGACCTAACAGTGGACCCAAAAAATATTATATTTTTTTTCAATTGTTTTATTTTTATTTTTTTAGATTTCCGGTGAGCACTAAGACATGATGTGGAAAAGTTTTGACACGGGGCCTAATGGGGGCCTTAAAACCGTAAAAGTTTGAATAGACTTTAAATTGAGCGCATTACAAATATGGTTGAAAAAATGTAACGTTTTCGAAGAGTTTCACGATAATCTAGAGACTTGATATGAGAGTCTTTTGAGTAGCATGGCGACTAGGTTTATTTATCACGCTGAGCGGACAGATGCCGAACTTGGCAGCATCGACTCTTTACTCACTTTTTTTTAGAAACAAAAAAAAACAAAAATATTATACGCGAGCAAAGCCGCAGGTATTGGCTAGTTACATACATACTCGTATATACTTTTAGTTAATTTTTATTAAGTTGCGTGCATATTTCAACTTTTGAGCTTTGTTCTAACAAATAAGTTGTGTGTTGTGTGTTGTAGTAGTTTTATGCGAATGTTGGCTAATTAAGATAAGTGTGTCTGATTTTCATATTAATGGCTGCGCATGTCTGGGCAATGAATACGTTTGCAAGTGTGTGGCTAAGTCCCAACGTGCACACCTTATCTAAAATGTTTAAAAACCAAAACGCAAATACCATAAAACATGAACATGAGCAACGAGCAGGAAACAGTTTGTGAATGACGAAAAGGTAGACAGACAGACGGACTGACGAATGAATGAATGGACAAAGGACGTAGTAGGCAGAACAAGAACACGAAGCACTTTCTAATTGTTACGCATACGCAATGTTTTGCTTGGTAGTTCTTTTTTTTTTTTTGCAACAATTAATTTAGGCACGCCTCAAGCAAACAGAAAGCGTCAAAATGAATGCTTTAATAGACGCCTTTCATAATACATATTTTATATGTACCTACTAGCCACAAGTGGGCGGCAAACTAACTCGATTTTACTCACAAAAAAAAAAAACTGGCAACCGGAAGCGGAAGCAAACAACTTTGCGTAAATTAATCACAAACAAATGCAAAAAAAAAGGACAAACAAAGAAAAAAAAAGGGTTCAACAATGTTGCTGTAGTTTCTTTTTTTTTTTTTATAAAAGAGCATTGAACGCTGCACACTTTAGCAGCTAACAAGGCAACCTACACGCATTCAAGCAAAAAATAACATGATTTTCCTTTTTTTATTTAAACCAAATACTTCGCTGTTGACCAGGTAAATGATGAAATGTAATAATGTCAAATGACGGACAGACGGACGGACGGACTGATTGCTTGACTGCTTGTATACAATATATTTTTTTTTTATTTGTTATAAAATGCAATTTAGCTACATTGCTCATTTACTTTCCAACTAATTAAATATGCGCCTCGCCTTGACTTAAACTTCACATTTTCACTCTCAATCGTGCGCAATTATAAGAAAGAAAGAAAGTTGCGTGCCTGCTAAGCAGCGTCAGTCAAGTCATCTGAAACTACACAAAATGAGCGCTTTTGGACATTTGTGTTCGCCAAATGCCAACAATTGTCGTCATCTTTTTATGGCGTTTTCACTCTGTTGGTATTTTATTTCTTTTGTTTTATAGATAAGCTTAGGCGCCCCAAGGCAGCTATTCAATGCCCACCCACACACACACACACACACGCACACGCACTATTCCGGGCATATTTGTTAATCATTTTACAACATGTAAAATGTCATGTTTTTTTCATCAAATTTTCTTTCTTTTTTTTTATATATTTCCGTGCGTCGTTCATTTTATTTCATTTCTTTCAATGTAAATGCTCGTTTTATTGTTCTTTAAACGCACATCACGGCATCATATAGCGCCAAAGGGGCGTGGCCTGCTTTTTATGACTTTCGTCTGTTTTTTTTTTTTTCGTATGCAAATGAAATAAACACAATAATTTTATGTGCTTTATATTGTTCTACTTCTCTGTTAGGCATTTCTTTTTTCATATGGGTTTTCCTTTTTGTATTTTGGTGTTCCAGTTTTCTTTTTTTTCGGCTCAACTGCTTTGGGTGTCGATTTTATGAGCCGTCATGCTTCTATTTGCAAAAGATAATTTAGCACTTCACTTGAGCCACTTGAATTGAATAATTAAAAATACTTTTTTTTATGGTTTTTCTTAGTATTTTTTTGTGTTCTGCATGCAAATAGTGTCATTTTAATTTATGACCATGGCTAAATTTTGTTATTTTTTTCCTTTTCCTATGAAATCTAGCCGATAAGATAATGTACACGCGTGTCACATTAAGTATACGCAGCGTACTGAGTTTTAATGTAAATTGATTCATAGCAGAGATTCAGAAATTAATATTCATACCCCACACTTTTTTTAGATTTACGGCGTTTCGAGATATCAGATTTATCAGTCAGGTTCCACATTTTTCAATTTAATGATTTACTTTTCAATTATAATCTTGTAGTGTTATAATTCTCAAACTGTTTAGGCACAAACTATATAGTTTCTGAGACGTCAACAAAGAATATGGAAAATAATGGGGATAGTACCACACGAACCAATTTTGGCCTCTCAACTCAAGTTTGACCAAGACTACCGATCATAAAGAAACTCCTATATTGATATAATTAAACTGCTTGAGCGTTATAAGATTTTAATTGATTGTTGATACTTAAACCCCCCAACAAAATATCATCAAAAAACAAGGAAAAACGTTAACTTTGGTGGAACCGAAGCATAAATACCCGCCACACGAATCTTTGAATAGTTTATGTGTGATCATCAGTGGCTTATATACATTTAAAAATATAGACGAAAAAATTAATTTTTCATACAAAAGTTAAAAAAAAAATCGGTGAGTTTATGTATGGGGCTTTACATAACAATGGGCGTGGCATCTTGGTTTTGGAATTGGATGATATAATAAGTGTTTTTACCCCATTTGGAGTAAATAAATTAAAAATAATACCAATTTTCATTCAAAAATTGAAAAATGGGCGGTAAATTTGTGTGTGGGCTATACCTAGGAATGGGCGTGGCACCTTAGTTTCGATTTTGGATGACATAAGAAGAGTTTTTACCCACTTTTTCTTCATACAAACTTACAAAAATTCGAAAAATTTTTGGTAAGTTTGTATGGGGCTTCACCTAAAAATGGGCGTGGCAACTTGGTTTTAACATACAAAAAAGTCGTTGCCGAGAAAACTTAAGTTTCAAATTTCGGCGTAATGTCAATATATCTTCATAAAAAAATGGGTAGAAATAAACAGACAGACAGACAGGCAGACGGACAGACAGACGGACATGGCTAAATCGAATCGTCTCATCGAGCTGATCAAGAATATATATACTTTGGTCTACGACGTCTCCTTCAATGCGTTAACTTTAGACAAACTGAATATACCCTTCACACTATGTGTGGCGGGTATAATAATTGCTTTGCCCACACTGAGCTGCAAGCGTTCACAGGTTTGATAAAACTGTCGACCAATTTTAGAGTTTCAATTTAATTTTAAAATAATTAGTTATAGGTCTGCTCGACTAAAATAAAACTGCATATTTCGAATTTTTGAAACACTTCCAAAATCGAGAGCTATGGCTAAAATTCAATTTTTTTTCTCCTTTTCACTTGTGTAGCAATAACATAAATAAATAGTTTACCACAAATCGAAATTTAAATTTTAACCATTTTTAGAAAGAAAGAAATTATACCTTTCGTCCAATATTTATAATACTAGCGGATACTCTTGCACGAGCATTTGGGCTGCTCTTTTGGCTCCTTTCGCTTCTGCCGCTTTTGTGCAATTCCAACTCTTTTCGGTGGTATTTTTTGTACTTTTTTTTTTGTTTTAATGCAGCATAACCAAAATATGTTGGGGCTAGTGAAAAATGTAAATTTTTTTTTTTTTTTTTTTTTGTTGACTGCAGCGAGACTTCATTATGTTGAAGCCAATATAAAAACATACAAAAAAAAATAAAATTAATGGGAAAAGTCGAAAATCGACTTCATAAATAAACCGAATGTGCCTAATGCATTGTTGTAGTGGTCTATAATTATACTTGCATTGTTGCATATCAAATGAAACCAGTTTGGGACTAATCGATTGGATAGTTTCAAAATCCAAAGCGGACATAGAAAAATTTTTACTATTTTATGTATATAAATATAAAAATTTAAATGCAATCTGTATGTATTTTCAAGACAAACGTAATTTGTTGTTTTTCTTTCTAAATTTCTAAAAAAATGATTACAAAGTGTAATTTTGTGAAAAAATTTACAAACTTTCAACAAATTATGATAATAAAATCCCTTTCAGTTGTCGGGTATAAATACTAAATCAAATTTTATCACAAATGCTCAGCAATTGCATATTTCCATGTGATTTAAAATTAGTTATATCATCTCTTATACAACTTTTAATACTTATTTAACATTTAAGAAATGCTTTTTTCAATTTATATTAATACTTGTAAATAAGTAAAATTTATTCCTTGTACGTATTTATTGTAATTTAATCCCTTGACAGAAAAGTATATAGTATCTGTTAATTCTATTATGAACATGCTAACTTTAATAATATATCTTTTACAATCAAGCTAATTTGATTCACGTGTTTCATTTTGAAATGCATTCACATAATAGAATAATGTCTACTTGCAATTTGAACAATGCATTTGGATTGTCAAAGGAGATGGTCTGCTGTCTACTTTTCAGCAAAGATAGAAAATATATTATTCGAATTGTGAAATGATATAAACAAAGCTGCATGTCTAAAACAATTGTTAATGTTCTGCAAGTATAAAAAGACAAGTAAAATATCAATTTTCATTAGCTGCGGACACACGCGAACTAAACCAAAGAGTTATGGTATACGATTTGTATATTGAAATGGAAACATTGAAAGCGTCAATTTCCAATGAACTAATTGAGTGCTGATAAATGTCAGTCCGTCAGTCTGTCAATAGTTGGCCACAGTGTAAACAATATTCTTTTTGGGATTTTAAAAATAAATAAACGTAGGCAAAATAATACGACGGCGTGGTTAGTTGATTTGTTTAGCTTTTATGTGAAATTTGTACAGATTTTGCATGGAGTAATATAAAAATACTTAATTTAGTTGTGTGAGACACTGTGAAATCTTGATAACTAACAATTGGCACATTATCAGGGGTGTCACACAAAATCTCTCTTGGTTGGTTTTAAATCTCTTTTAAAATTCAATGAAATTATGAATATATTTCACGATTAGTTTAAAGATTATTTAAAAATATACACCGTGATTTAGTTATTTTATTAAATATTATTTAAACTAATATTAATTGTATTCATTAATTTATTGAATTTTTTAAAGATATTTATAACCATCCACCCTTTGTATATGACTCTTTAGATATCTTTCATCGCTTCGATTATTTGTGTTATCGGAAATAGGCAATTTAACTCTAACGAAAAGTAGACAGTTGCAGAATGTTTTCATTGCTGTTGCGTTCGCGTTAACGCTAAACGACCGATTAACGATAACAATGGGTGACAAAATTATCGTTTTTTTTTTTTTTTCTGCAACAATCTTGTCTTGCATTTTTATAGCCGATTACGAATCTCTAAGTGAAATTTTTCCAGTCCGTCTGGATTTTAAGAAAAATAAGGTTAATGTTTTCAATAATTTCGCACTTGATAAACAGTTTAAAGATGGACTAAATGAATGCTTAAACCTTCTGCTTTGGAGCTTTGGAAAATTTATGTAGCCCTAATACAAAACAAGAAAGAACGCTGAAGTCGAGTATGCTCGACTGCAAGATACCCTGTACCCAATCTATATGTACCTTTAGTTTGGTTCTATTTGACTACCATACATCATTGAATTGGATTTTCATAGAAAAACTTAAAAAAATCGGGTATATCTTTGAATGGGATTATACCTAAAATTTGGTTGGTCCTACCCATATTGGGATATTTTATTGGGACTATCTTAGACATAATATATACTAAATTTAAATTTTCTAGAACAAAAAGCAATGACGTTTTTATGTAAAAACAAAATATTTTAAGGTAAATTTGTATGGGGGCTATACCTAAAATTTTGTTGGTCCATCCCATGTTGGGATATTTTATTGGGACTATCATAGACATAATTAATACTAAGTTTGAACTTCCTAGAATAAAAAACAATGATGTTTTTATGCAAAACCCCAAAATTTTGATGTAGATTTGTATGGGGGGTACTCCTTAAAATGGGTCTAGAGAAAAACCGTTAGTAAGTGCACACTTGACGGCCTAGGAGAGTCTAAGTTTCAATTTTGAAAGCTCTACCTCTTATAGTCTCCAAAATAATCGTTTTCATACGGCAGGCAGACAGACATAGCTAGTTCGACTCCCCTTCCAATGCTGATCAAGAATATATATACTTTATAGGGTCCATCTTGCCTCCTTCTGTCAGTTACATACATTCGCACAAACTTAATATACCCTTTTACCCTTTGGGTACAGGGTATAATTATGGAGGAGAATTTTTTTCAGCATTGGCAAGTTTTAATCTTGTAGCTAAATCTTGTCGACTAGTGTAATCGAACTGGTAGGAGATATAAAATTATCAAAAACAGCTCGCATACATACAGGGTGAGCCATCTTTTATGTCTACGTCGCTATGAATACGGCCAAACAGTCACTCGAATGGGTGACTCTGACTTCAATTTTTGAAAGCAATTTTTGATGACTGAAAAGTCACATTTCAACCTCTCTCGCAGCTTTAATAAGCAAAATTGTCGAATTTGGAGAACGGAGAATCCACACGAGGTGCATGAAACGCCATTACATGACCAGAAATTAACTGTTTGGGCCGGCAATTGCGCCAAAACTATCATTGGGCCATATTTTTCAGAGAAAATGAAACGGTCGATGGATATCGATATCGGTGGATGTTGGCTCATTATGTCTGCCCGGCTTAGACGTCGAGAATCGAAAAGAGGCAACATCGACTGGCCCCCCAATCACCTGATTTAACCCCAAAAAAACCGAAAAAGTTCTAACAAAATCTGTATTATAGCTAAATCGATATGGCATATATGCATATCGATAATTGTTTCACTAAAATATCGATACAACATTAATGTATCGATATTTATTTCATACTTAGTGTAAAGTTAACCATTTAGCACTACTTGTACAAATTTAACTGCGACTTGTACAACTTTTATGCTTAACTTTTTAACCCCAATTACAATATTCCCACTTTAAGTATTTTTTTTTTTTTTTTTTTTTTTCTATAAAACTAAATATAATCCTACGACTTTAAGTGAAAACTTTTGCTTGTAGCTGTGGTCTTACGTGATTGGAAAAACACGCTAAGTAGACGATTGCACACAAATGTAAACGACAACCTAATTCGAACGACTGAACACGAAGTCGCGGAAATTGGCAACAATTGTAACAAACCGCAAAATGGCAGCAATAACAAGTTCTTCTATAAATATTTTTGTATTGCCTCAGAGTAGGGCCAGGCATAAAATTGAGAATTTCATATGAGCTAATTCGTGGAAAGCAATCAATTTAACAATTACGTTCAAAAGTTGGAGTTTAAGTAAACTGAAGTGGAGTTGGCTTGACTTGAGTTGAGTGCAGTTTAGGTTTGAGTTAAATGCTTAAATGCGTTACAAAATTGTTGAAAGCGCAAAAAAAAATTGTTAAAAATATTTATTCCTTTTATCTAAAACCATTTAGTGGGCGTAAAAATGTGTTGAATACTTTATTCCTTCTTGCTTAGTCTTGCGTTTAAATTTTCTACCAAATTTATTTGCATTTGCTATTAAATTATCGATAGAACATGGCGAAATAATAAGAGTTACGCATACGCCATGTTGCACCCACGCAATAAAAAGTGTTACTTTGTATACGCACACACACACACACACACTCTCAACTACTTACAAGTTTGAGTATTTGTGCAAGCGTGCATTCATACATATATGCGTGTATACTGAAATTTTAATTATTTTAGCAAAACCGCAACACATTGCCACGCCCTTTATTCTTTATACTTGAACGCTTGCAACGAACGCTTAGAACTGTTCTATGCTTTACTTAAAAGTTTTGTGTTTGTTGCGGTTTTCAACTCAAACTCTTCGAAATTTCACTTTGACTGCCGCCGCCGCCATTATAGATTTTACTGCTTTTGCTTTGGTTGTCGTTTTTTTTTTTTTTTGTTTTTTTTTTTCAGAACAAGCACTTTGGGCAACATTATTTCCGTTTCCTGTCGTACAGCTGCTGAAGTTCGGTTATATGAATTTTTAGTCTTTGAACTATCGAATAAACTGCAGCTGCATTCTCATCAAAGTGACATTTTTATGCGCGAACTGGCACTAAATTTCAACTTATTGCATAGTCGAGCGTTAAAAATTACGCTTAAATAAAAGTTAACTAAAATTGAGAAACTAGTAAGGCAGCATTTATCTTTTAATAATGACTACATGAAAAACATTTTGAAAACTAAAAATATTTAGAATTTATAATTTTTATTGGTTCCCCAACTTATTTTTCCAGTCGATTTTCACGATCCTAGTCACTATATATACCGGATCAGCTTAAAAAAGGCAAAAATATAAATACCTCCGTTTCTCATGATGCCGATAAGGAACAAACATACACACATTCAATTTTATATATATACACTAGCTAAACCAGGCCTTGCTCGGGACATGTACATACTATACACCCTTATTTATTTTGTCTAGTTCAATTATTTGGTGAAATATGACTAATTTTTTTTTTTTATTTCTGTTTATATGGTGCCACGCTCATCAACCATTTTATTTTTTATACCCTGAGGACTACAAAGGGTTCTCCGGCCCTTGCTCGGTCATTGAATTTTTAATTCTACATTTATTGTGGGTTTTTACATAAAACCCCAGAAAATTTCAATTGAGTATAACTTATGTCTATGATAGTCCCAATAAAATATCAAAATATGGGTAAGACCAACAAAATTTTAGGAAGCCCCATACAAATTTATTCCAAAATTTTGGGTTTTTACATAAAAACGTCATTGTTTTTTATTCTAGAAAATTTAAATTTAGTATAAATTATGTCTATGATAGTCCCAATGAAATAGACCAATATGGGTAGGCCCAACAAAATTTTAGGTATAACCCCGTTCAAAGATATACCCGATTTTTTAAGTTTTTCTATAAAACCATTATGAGAATATATATGGGAAAGTAAATTTCATTTCTCTTGTTCAATTATTATTTTCAAAATGGGACTCAATTTTCTTAGGTCACTTTTTTCAAGGCTTCGCGGGTCCTAGTAACATGTAAGCCGAATTTCATTTCTATCGATTACTTGTAAAAATACGATGAATTTCTGTATCGATTCTATAGTGGCCTGCCCACCGTCCTTTTTTAATTGGACAAAAAATAACCATCTACCATATTTTATTGAAATTAGTTGAGTTGTTTCGGAAATATACGATTATTAAGACCGATATCATGGGGACCAAGTCCAGCACCCATCTTCCTGTCTTTTAAATTGGACTAAAAAATACACATATATAAACTTTCATTCTAATCGCTGGAGTTGTTTCAGAAATATTGGATGTATTTATGATCGATTCTATGGGGAACACGCCCTCACACCACTTAGGAGTATAAAAAATAGTTTGCGTCATATTCTCAGACCTACTAAATATACCCACAAAACTTTGCATTTGATTTTATATCAAATCCTAATTTCTGTCTGAGCCTAAAATCAGTCCATAGCGGAACAGTATTTAAACTTTCTGCCATTAATACAATTATTTAATTACACATTCATATAAATGGGTTATCAAACTTTAGATTTTATATGGGATTACTAGCAAAATTTGTTACCGAATATTATAATTATGTCTTATCTTCAATCGATACAGGTATATGCACGTTTATGGCACAAAAATCACCATTCTTCCCATGGATCCAGTTGTTTAAGGATCGTTCAAACAGACAGCCAACTTTAATATTTTTATAAAAATATATATCCCATGATTTCTCAAACTGTATCGAATTGAAAGAGTACAAAAGTGTGAATAACGAAGTCTGAAACTTTGATTTGCCACTCCAAAAACTGGATACATTTTTTTTTTTTTATGCAAACCTGATATGTGTACATTAAGGCATTATCCAGGAGCGTTTTTGAGGTCAAAACTTCTAAACCTAAGCTTGCTCAACTGCAACGTTCCTTTCTTTTTTTTTTTTTTTTTTTGTTTTGTTTTGTTAAACTTGCAAGCATATTTTCTGAAATTCTTAATAGTTTCTGCCGTTTCATTTGATGTTCACATCAAGAGTAATTTTCTTAGTTTTACCGCAATTGATGCAGAAAATTGATTTTTAATTGAAAATTGTTTGCATATTTTGCACCTGACGAACCAAAAATTTACGAAAAATCAAATAAAAGTTCGGAAGTACAAATTTAATGGAGCCGAGAGTATACACATATATTTAGTTTACTATATATACAATATTATGTATGTTAAATTATTTATTAAAATTTTAAATCAAATAAGCGAAATGTTGCAAAATGAAATATTTAACAATAAATATTTGTATGTATGTATACAAGTGTATATTATGTATATATAAAGTCAATTTAAAACAATATCGCGGACGTCATAAATTGTACATGTAAATATATGTATGTATGAGTATATGTATCTGTGTGTGTTTTTGTTTGTATATGTTTATTTGGCAGGCGTGCATTCCAAATATGCAAACAACAAACAAGTAAAAGCAAATAAAAATCGGCCACAAGGAAGTCATATATGCTACTCCTTAAAACTAGGTCAGTTCCACGAACAGCAAAAAAAAAAAAAAACAACAACAACAACAATAATAAAGGCAACAGCTAAAGCAACTTCAACTCTTCTTCAACGGAACGTATTGACAATGCAACGCGAAATTTGTCGCAGCAACATTTAGAAAAGCCATTTAATTCGTATAGGATATACTGACTATAGTGCCTGCCATGCGATATGCCCTACCTCAAGTTAAACCTCAGAAGGATATCACATGCGACAATCAGTTTAAACTTCGACTTTGTTGCAAGTTGTGTCTAGCGAGTAAGATACGAACGAAACGACAGATGGCATCTCTGGTGAGCATGCGCAGTGTGCAGTTTATTGCTCTTCAATTTGCCTTCTCTCATAAACTCTCCTCTTTTTTTTTTTGACAAGGCAGCGGGGAAATTTTGTTGCATAGTTTCGCCGTAAAATATAATTCTTATCAGCAGCAAAATGCCGACAAAATCAAATGGAAACTTTATCATCTAAGCGAACTTAACACCTCCGAAAACCGCAATGGTACACGACCGAATGCAAAACACTTAGTTTGGAATTCACAGATATGTTTATGGATTGATAGCTTTGTAAACAGCAAATTCCACTTATTTAATTTTTATATTTTGGATTTCGCTTCATTTCTTTGAAATTAAGCGCTTTGAGACTCATAGAATGCCATGAAAATAATTTAATGTATTTATGAGTTAAAAAATAAGTTCTAAAATAAAAAATGTATTTAGTAACCTGGGATGACACCGAAATCTCAGAGTTTTGATTTTAGTATTTTGGTGTAATAACTCGAAAATTTATACAATAACACCGAAGCTTCGAGTGATTTCATTGATTCCATAGGGTAGCCCATTTTTTTTTTAAATTATTTTTAATTTCTTGTTTCGATGTCAGCCTCTTATAATCAAATTTATAGACCCACAATATAAAATTTGGGGGCTCCATAAAATAAAAAAACTCTCGAGACTTAACGAAACATTTTTTTTTTTTTTTTAAAAAGAACGCTGAAGTCAAGGATGCTCGACTGCAAGATACCATGTACCCAATATTTATGTACCATTCTTCTTTGTATTGGATTTTCATACAATAACTTAAAAATTGGGTCATGACAAACGGACGGACGGACACAGCTAGTTTGACTCCCCATCCAATGCTGATCAAGAATATACATATATAATATATAGGGTCTATCTAGCCTCCATCTGTCTCTTACATTCGTACAAACTTAATATATCGTTTTACCCTCTACAAGATTACTTGGGACACCGTGACCCGTGGGATCCAAGTGGCATTTATGAAAATACCAGGATGTACGAGATCGGAAAAGATATTCCTGATTGTCAGACGTGCATTTTCGAAAATAAAACCTAGTATAAATTTCAGAACTTTGAAGCATATTTGGTACAAAACCCAAAACCCGAATACCAAAAAGTTACGGAAAGCTTGTATGAGGCTACACCTTAAAATGGAAATTGAAAAATGTTGATGGACATTACTACTCATGTTTCGATGCTGATCAAGAATATTATATATTTTATGAGGTCTATCTATGAAAAAAAATGAAATGGGCGGGATCGAGACGAAAACAATTTTTAACGAGATTGACAAGATCTGGAGGCAATATTTGTTCCCGTATCCATAACTTATACAAACTTTTACATATATATTAAAATAATTTAACTCTTTTTTTTTTTTGTTTGGTAGTTAAAGTGGTTGAGTGGCATATAAGTAAATCAGTATAGCTACCCATCATTTAAATATTTACCTTAATATCACAAAAGCAAAGTAAGTACCACAAAAGAAGAAAATATTTACGTTATTTCTTTACGTCAAGAATAAACAAAACTTGTATTTGAAGTGCATACATGGACGCAAAATACTCAGATTAAATAAAATATTTTAGCTAAAAATCGCTTCATACAAAAAGCGAAGCGGGTTTTTTTATATTTATCGGAAAATTTATAACTTTTCGAAGAAGGCACCAATATCCGAATTGATCCTTTTTCCAAAAATGTGATTTTCTTATGATTTTGCTTACGACCCAAGTCTCAGTGTTGTAAATGATATTTGTAAGATTAGATAATACTGGTATTTAAAAGTTTCAAATCATATAATCCATGAAGTATATATGTAAATTTTAAATTGGAATAAGTATTAAAACTTTGGTTCAAGAGGAGTTAAATAAATTGTTTTTTTTTTTTTTTTTTTTTTTTTTATATTTCAATTGCATTTTATTTATTTTTTTTTATTATTGCAATTCGTTGTTCGTTGTACACATTTATTTCGTTTTCGGGTTTGTTTACAAAATTTTATCGCGTGTTTTGTGTTGCATCGTTCTATCATGACACCAGCAACAAGAGCAACAACAACAACAACAACGACAGCGACATCAACTAATGATGCCAGCAACATGCAATACGTTGCATACCGCACTTTTTCTTTTTTTATTTCATGTCACCGCTGACATCCTGCCACATTGACTGTTTGTTGCCGCCGCTTTTCGTTTCTGTTATGTTTTCAGTTCCTGAAGTTATTTTTGTTGTTGTTGTTGCTATTAGAATTTACCACCAATCCGCAAGTAATTCGTAGCTTCGTCCTTTCTGTAAATGCAACTTTCCGTTCACCTTTTTGGCTTTGCTCCATCAAAGCATTTTGAAACAAATACAAATAATTATGTCAAATATTTTTCCATACAAATATGAAATTGTAGGCCTCATTTCATACATTCGCTTCGTTTGTTGGCAACACTGTTTGCTTTTACTTTTTTTTTTTTTTTTTTTTTTTACTTATTTGACAGCGAATAATATATGTGCACGACCGATTTATGCAGGTTTATTTTCGGTCAAGTACTCCTTTTGAATTTGATGTGGGAAATGAAAGAATCATACTTGAGATTAGGTTGGGAAATTTTATTTCAAGCAGAAGTTAGAGAGTTTACTTCTTAAGAAATGGATGGGAGTCATTGGATTCAAATATAACCCAAATATGATTTTTAAGTTTTTTATAAAAACCATTAAAGATCAAGAATGTCTCAACCTTTACCAACGATTTCAGCGGAATAATATAATTAAATCGAAGTTATATTCCATTGTAATTTCATTTTTATACGTCACATATTTCACATTGCATGAAAATAGGAAATTCCTAAAACAAATGTGATGACAGCAAATAAATTTTATGCTCAGAAAATGTTTGTTCGGTCTAAACTTTTAATTAAGTTTGAAAAAAAAATAAATTTTTTCAAGATTTTATTTTGTTTTCTGAATTAAAAACAACAAACATGGAAACAGCAGCAAATGCCAATAATAAAATTTCGTATGCAAATTGTTGCAAAACTCAAATCAAATGTCGAAAAACGCAAATGAAAATGAAAATGGGAAATTATAATAATGAGAAATGTGCGAGTACAAATTGAAATCGAAAAGTGTACGAATATGTTTGTATGACGATGATGATGCGATGGCATGACTGCTGCGGAATGCAGTGACGCAAGTGAAAGTTATTCACTTACTAAATATTTGCTTAGAATCTGCCATTAAAACTGGTCGGGGGGTGGGCGTGACAAGGCGTCAAGTATGTGTGTGTGTGTGTGTGTGTGTGTGTAATAATCAAGAAGCAAAAGCAAAAGCAGAAGATGAAGTGCAGCAAAAGAGAAAGTTTAACGGCGAACAATAAAACGTGGCGTATGCGTAACATATGCAAAAAATAAACGGAAGTCTAAGGAGTAACTGGGTAATTGTCGCAAAAATGTAAATATGCATAGATGTGTGTGTGTATATTAGGTAGATTAGAAAGTTTCTTTTGTTGCTTACTATTATTTAGGAAGTATTCTTACAGAAGCTACTGCATTTTTCTGAAATTTTCTACACAAAAATGGAGTTTGGCAATTTCGTTAAACCTTGAATTTGCCTTTAAACAGGAACATGGCCATTTCTTTGAAATGTGTAGACCTAGAGACTTATGGAAAGCATTTTCAAGATCCAATATCATTTTTTGAATTATTACTTCGGAAAAGACTAGAGATAGGAAAATTTGAAAGCTCAGAATATTGGAAAATTGGACTTGGGGCCTATTGGGCTGCTTGAAAACGATTGAACCACTTTTTAAAAGAGACTAAAATCATATATTTGATTTTTTTTCTAATTTTGCGCATGGGCTACTTGGGTCCCAATGTACTATAAGTTATAAGATTTTATTCGATACCACAGTTCCTAGCTTGGGAAAACAAAATGTTTCAAAAGAAAAAGGAAATTTGATGTCTTCGTCACTAATGACTAATTGTTTTTATCTACAAAAATTTTTAATCATAAACCTTTAGTATGCAAAACTATTCGATATTTTGATAGCAAAGCGATAGAAGACACACCCATGACAAACACATATGACGTCTTGCAAGACATGTCATGCATGAAGTATTGTAAGACTTGTAATACAGAGAAGTCTTGCAAGACTTGGTATCGAAGGGGTATTGCAAGTCTTGTCATACAAGAAGTCTTGCAAGACTTGGCATCCAAGAAGTCTTGCATGACATGTCCTCCAAAAAGCCTTGGAATATTTGTCATCCAAGAAGTATTTATATGAAAATGTCGTCAACGACTTTGTATGCTCACTGTCATTCGGTTATTTTTATCGTGGAAAGAGAGCCGCGTTGATGACTTTCCGCTGGACAGGTTTCTCCTGCAATTTGGACTATGTTCCTCTCAAGGGCCGTTCGAAATGGGTTGCTGACTCAAATTCACTTTTGAACTTGCTCAGCTCTACATATCAGGTCGAGTCTGTTTGTTTACTTAATTGATGTTTTGCTTCTTTGACACTATCTTTCCATATCTTCATTCGTCTATCTATCCATATTTCCTTCATTCATCATCTGTCTTCTCATCTGTCTCTATGCTGTCCGTCTGTCTGTCTATTAATGTTCAATCTGTTATCTTAAAGCATTTCTATGTCCGTTAATAATAATTTCTAATAAACCCAATATTTATAATTTTATATTTCAATTTTAATGCAAAGTAGACCAAAAGAGGACTGAGTGCCTA
The DNA here is from genome assembly GCA_018903435.1 of Leucophenga varia. Taxonomy (NCBI): domain Eukaryota; kingdom Metazoa; phylum Arthropoda; class Insecta; order Diptera; family Drosophilidae; genus Leucophenga; species Leucophenga varia. The sequence continues at coordinate 3,994,802 of JAEIFJ010001414.1, forward strand.
TTTTGCGCCTTGTGTTCCTTTTGTTTCGTTGGAATTTTGCGCTCTTTGCAACTTTCCGTTTATATTATTTAATTTAATTAGGTAAATGTATGCAAACATAATTATACATACATACTTAGATATATATTGACACACACACATATACACAGGCACTTGTGCACACATGTTCATTCGTTGTAATTATAATTAAGTTTAATAATGTTTATGTTTATAAATATGTTTGAATGTGTGTACTATATTTTGTATTTGTATTTGTACATATTTGCATATAAGTAGGAGAATATTTATTGTGAAAGACTGACTGACTGAGTGAGTGACTGAGTGTATAGTAAAATGTTTTGCTGCTTAAAAACTTTTGCAGCGTTTATTATTAAATTATAAATTAAAAATATTTTTTTACGTTATTTGCTGTTTTATTGTGTACGGCGTACTAAATATACACAAGAACATACATACATGAAGTTCAGTCAGGTCTCGCTTTGCATCTGTTTAACGTTGCAAACCGTGAAACCGTGCGCGAAAAATGCCTCAATTCAATTTCAAATTTAAATTTGAATTCCAAATGAAAGCAATTGTTAACATGTTGCAGTATATAGCTTCTAAAGTCACTGACCAGACTGACAAAACAATGTCAACAAAAATAAAGGTGAACAATATGTAAATTCTAAAGTTGTCAATTTTAAAAAGAAAACCAACGCCCAGTTCAGATCGGTGTTGCAATTGCAATAACACAACACACTGAACGCTTCCAGTGTTTTGAATACGCTACAGATAAAAAATACAAAAGTATTTATGATTTATTCAAAGAGTCTGCAATAAATCATGAAAATATTGCATCTCATATGTACAAAAATTTTGTACAGACTTCTTTGTGATTTAGACTTATAATCTCTCCGCTTCTAAGCGCGTAAGTAAAGAAGTGAGTGCGAACTTTTCTTTATTTCAGCATTACTCTTAATTTTGTTTTCATTGCTCTTTTGCTTTTTAATTAAATGTATAACAGTTTGTATGAGATGCAATATTTTGTTATATATGAATAATATCACTGGTCGACAGGTAAATGACCGATTTTTGATTCAAGCATTGGGCTAGGCTTGTCATATAGATTGTTCTACGCTGTATATGAATCTGGCCTTAAAAATTGTATTTAAGATAAGCCGGAAAATAGTGTTTGACTGCAGGGATTTGCTGTGCAGCGTATATTATAATGGAACACTTGTTTATTTGACTAAGCTCAGTTTTTTACTGTGCCTTTTTTTTTTTTACATTGTATAAAGTTTTTTTTTTTTTTTTCTTTGCTTTCAGGCGCTCAAAATCAATTTGCCGTTGTATTGTTCGACTCCTGTCAATTATTTTACGTGTAAGAGTGTGGCTTATTGAAGTCCTTTTCTGATAGATAGGTTTTACACAACATATACACGCATAGTTATAAATGCATACTCATGCAGCTCTGCAATATTCATCACCATCTGACAGACGCCTAATTTCAATTCGTCCAACGTTTTTTTTTTACCTTCTTCCAGTCGCGTCAACATAAATTGTTGCAGATAAAAGTATGGGTAAACATTTTTTTTCTTCTGTTGATACAAAGTTTTTAGTTTAAAATTGAAATATTTATTGTCAAAATCTTTTATTCGCAAAGTCCTTGCATAAGCTACAAACTACAGCATCGAAAAAAAAAAAAACTTTATTAAATTAACGACCAAGTTTTACGGCAAATTATTCTAAGCAAGACGAATTTAGTGTACAATTTTGGTGCAGTTTACCATGGTGATTCGTTGAATAAGGTTGGCATGTTAGCCTTTTCAATTAAGTTTATTTATGTTTTGAACAATTGTGTTGCTTGGCCACCTTACACTGGAACCATTTCTGAACCGGTTTGCCGCCATGGATCTAAGAGATTTAGCTGCGCAATTATGCATGTTTTTAGCAAATCATTCATTAGAAAAGTTACATTAATTTACCCATATGTACTACACATATACAAAGAATTAACAAAAGATGAACTACATCTTTGTTATTCAAATTATTTCGAGAATATACTAGGATGGAGTATGGAGTTTTGCATAACTACTATAATATAATATTTTTTTTTTTTTTTTTTTTTATAAAAGAGGAAAAGGTTTAAAAAAAACAATTGAAAAATCGGTAGAAGAGTCGACATACAACGCAGTACAAAATAAATAAAATAAATGTTATTTTTATAACACTTACCCACAGTCTTTACGTTAAAAAAAATCTCAAACACATGAATCTTTTTCATTGTCATCAGTTCAGAAAAAAGAAGGTCATAAGTTATTGAAAATAATTTTTGTTTTAATTACTATATAATTCGTTCTTGGCTATGTTGGAAACTTAATCTTTACCAAGGACCCAATGAATAGAAAGAATTAACTAGGTCGTAAATTAGTTTTAGAAAAGTACTACAAATCATACACAAAGCACGAGACAGAATTTGTACAGTCTTGACTTATCTGAAACGGAAGCCACCAAATGCTATTTCCAGTTAACCGTGTTAAACGAGTTTTAACCGTGTTAAACGATTTAACCATGTTAAACGAGTTTAACCGTGTTAAACGAGTTTAACCGTGTTAAACGAGTTAACCGTGTTAAACGAGCTTTAACCGTGTTAAACGAGTTTAACCGTGTTAAACGAGTTTAACCGTGTTAAACGAGCTTTAACCGTGTTAAACGAGCTTTAACCGTGTTAAACGAGTTAACCGTGTTAAACGAGTTAACCGTGTTAAACGAGTTAACCGTGTTAAACGAATTAACCGTGTTAAACGAGTTAACCGTGTTAAACGAGTTAACCGTGTTAAACGAGTTTAACCGTGTTAAACGAGTTAACCGTGTTAAACGAGTTTAACCGTGTTAAACGAGTTAACCGTGTTAAACGAGTTTAACCGTGTTAAACGAGTTAACCGTGTTAAACGAGTTAACCGTGTTAAACGAGCTAACCATGTTAAACGAGCTAACCGTGTTTCATTGCCATACTAAGAACTGAGATAATTCTTGTTGAAATAATCCACTTCGAAAGTTGTGAAAAATAATTCAACGAAAACCTTCTCTATTTTTTGTCTATGTTGATTTGTTTCACTCACTGTAAATAAAACAAATAGCACTTGTGCATCAATACGCTGAGAGTGCATTTATGCTTAAAATTGTCAAACTTTATTATGATATTGCCAGACTTTTACCTATTGACATTACTGTTTGCCAGATTATTTCCCGATATATAAATATCAACTTTTGTACATTTCGTACGTTTTTATACCTGTTACACTAGTGTAAACAGGTATATTCAGTTTGTCGGAAAGTTTGTAACGCATTAAAGGAGGCATCGTAGACCCTATAAAGTATATATATTCTTGATCACCTCGACGAGACGAATCGATTTAGCCATGTCCGTCTGTCTGGCCGTCTGTCTGTGTGTTGCTGCGCGATTTATTCGCTCAATTTTAAAGATATTGGGCTGAAATTTTAAACTTAAGCATTTCTAGGTCCTGTGTAGTTTCTATGTTAAAATCAATGTGCCACGCCCACTTTTAAGTATAGCTCCCATACAAAAAGTACAACATTTTTCAAGTTCTTATATGAAAAAAATGTATATATAAAGCGAATGGCTTCAAATATGGTTAAAATGTTTCTTATACCCTGCCAAATCTTCAGTTTAAAATTGGTCCAAATCGGACCGCGAATTCCTAAATTTTTAAGAGTATATTTAATTTGTTTTAGTATTTTGAAATAAAATTTAATACAAATGCTGCACACGAAGGTCTATCAACGTCAAATGATGTGTAACAGGTATATAAGCTTCGGTCCAACCGAAGTTAACTTTTTTTTTTTTTTTTCTTGATATTAGAATATAATATTTCAGCCGATTTACCAAATATGTAATACAAAAAAATACTTTTTCGTAGGACGTCAAGCTGAAAAAGTTTTCCTTATGAGCCTTTTAGCAACGGTAAATGCACGAAATGATGACACTACGTTCATGTGTTCGAGTTCGTTTGAAAGAATTTTCTAATTAATTCAAGTTATGAACTTTTTTTCATATTTATACTAAGTCGAACGCTAGACTAGACAAAATGCCAGATAACCCAAAAATTATATAAAGTATAAAAATTATTATTGTGTTACTCGACCTTGCAGTTATTGTCGATACCCCCATCTACATATGAGGTCGTTGCCAATTAAGCCATTGCCTTTGAACAAGGTTCTTTTATTGTTTTAATTTTTAACATAGAACAATGTTAAGACACACAAAAATATAAAAATACTTCCGTAAAAAAAAAGTAATTTAAATATTTGTGGAAAATTTTTTTAGATACCAATACTGCGCTAAAATGATGATGTAGATTTTGAATCTAATATTTTTTTCATAATTATGACAATTTACAACAATTTTCAATGTATCTCTTCATAGCAATCTTCAGAGAACTTATAGAAAATGTCGCATTAACCGAAAATATTTTAAAATTTTAGGTTGTCTGGATAGCAATTGTTTCCTTTGAGTATTGCAATTTGTCCCTTGTTGACGCCTCACATTCGAGCCGGCAGAGATTATAATTTTATGCTTAAACTGTTGTAGAACTATAAGATTATAAACATTTATTTGAAAAGTAAATTACTAAATTTTAGTGATTTTGAAAATGAAATGCTGGCTAAGTGTGAAGAGTACACGTAGTTATTGTAAAATGTAAAGAGGTCAACTGATTTTGAGAGGCTTGAGATAATCGAAGCTTGAAAAATTGTTTATAATTTTTTTTTTTTTTTTGTTTTGATTTTTTTGTTAAGTTAGTTACGTTTTTACTTCCATCATTATTGTTGTTGTTTGTTACTTTTTCATCTTTTGTTGTTATTGTATTGAATAACGGTTGTTGTTGTTGTTGAATTGCAGATAACCGTTATGTCAGGGGCGTTAATTTTTTTTTTTAATTTTGACATACATTTGACATTTGGCATGTGTCAAGTGCGAAATTCGCCATTTATTTTCGCATTATTCAAACTTTTCGTTTCACACTGAAATTTTATGATTTGTCTCACGTAAACGAAACAAAAATTCATACATTCAATAAATATTTTACCGAAGTATAGTATGTATTCAGAGATGTTACAAAAAATCTGCTTGAATGGTTTTGAATTTCTCAAATTTGACATTTATTTTCAATATATCCCATAAATCCATATTTGTCTTTTTACTAAAAAAAACTTTTTACTAAAATAGTTCAACAACTTCATATTTCTTTAATTTTATATTTAAATATTCAACATTGACACATTTATTAAATGCGTCTATTATGACTAATTAAATTTGTATGAATTTTTCCAATTGTTTTATTTCTTCCACATAATTAACTCAATGCTGCGCAAACAGAACAACGCATTTGCAAACCCAAAAAAAAAAATATAATTTTTTCAAAATGAAAATTCCAAAATAAAATACAAACATTCTGTTTGCACAATTGTCGGGAAAAACACGCAGCTTCATAATTTTTTTTACGCTGTCGCGACAGTTTGCATTTAAAAACTTTACAATTAGAAATCTATAAAATTTTATCAGTCGTCGAAAAATAACTTTACACATATTCAGAATGTATTTACAGACTTTTAACAACCTTCAAGTCACGGTCGCAACGTGCCTAATAATATTTTATTTCGTCGCTAAATCTTCCGCTTTTTATTATGAAAATTTACAACCGCTTCAACGAGAACAAATTCAAGCATTTCGTTCCCCAGATGAGCGCTCACAGTTGATCACTTTTGATACTTTCACCAAACCCCAAAAGCAGCCGTTTCGGTATCCATGTTCGTGTTCCGATTTTATGTGCATTTGTTGTGTGGGCTTGGATTTTATGGGAAATTTTAACAATCGCAGTAAGAAAGAATTTTTTTATTAAAAATTATAATTATAGATTTGAGTAGTCTTCGTCTTTAGACATGCTTCGCGGATGACATTGGCAGCTTTGCATACCTTTAATACTAAATGACGTGAATACCTTTACGCAACCTTTAATTAAATTGACTTATTATTTTATTTAATTGATGTTCAATATAATTATCATATATGTTCCCTACCTGTGTTATTGCATATTAAATAAATTTTTAACTTCAACTTCCTTCTTTCATGCAGTTTGCGCGTCCTTGGAATATAATTATGCACAGTCTGCCATTCAACTGCGTATTGCATACAACGAGAAAACGATTGCAAATTTTGACTTTACTGCACAGAATCCGCCTGATTTTTGTATGCCGCTGATGCTGCCACTTCCGGTTTTTAGCTGTCTGCGAATTTACAAAATACAAACTTTAGATGTTGGCAATATACAGATTTGTCTGTCCGTCGTGTTTAAATTGCTTACAAATCAAATATTTGAATATCAATTTGATTGCTTACGTTTTGGTTTAAGTGGCATCGAGAAGAAGGAGGAGAAGACGAAGAAGGAGGAGGAGACAGTTAAGCAGCTGCAGCACATGAAAAAGCTGATTCGAGACAGTAGCAAAAATCTTGAAAATATGCTGCAGGCGTTAACGACAAAAAGCAAATGATAAGCTTAATACTGACGATTTCCTGCTCTAATCCAAACAAATAATACAATCTGAATCTGAAGTATTTAATTTCAAAAAGTTTTTATTACAATGCACAAAGCCCACAAATTGGCAAAATGATTTAATAAGTTGCGTTGTACTTTTACCATAAATGTGAAATTCAAATTCAAATAATATTTTTTTCACATCTTTGTATCTATAAATAAATTTTAAAATTTTCAAATTCAAATATTTGAATCCTACATTTTCATTCACTCTACGCTACATGCTGGGCTATGATTCAAACATAACTACCTCTCACAGGTCTGTTAAATGAAAAAAAGAACTAAATTTGTGCACACGTGGGGATATGTGATACACATTATACGCATACTTTGGGGCAACTTTTAAAAGAAGGCATGGCAGATCCAATAATGATAAGCATCAAAAATTGAGTTGATTGCTAAAAATAAGCTAAGATGACACTGAAACGCATGTAAAAACCCTCTTCACAATAACCCTACCCAAAATGTTCAGAATAGCCCCACATCTATATTTTGCTAAGAAAAATCCTGCACAACAGAAATACAAGAGATGATCCATTTCAATAAAATGTATTCTGAAAAAGTATTAATAACTGAAAGTGTGCACTGAAATTTGATTAAAATAATTTAAAACATGGAAAAACGATTATTTCGGTGGAACCGAAGCTGAAATACCCGGCACACAACACTTTTAATAGTTTATTTATTTGCCAGAAGATTAAATTAAATTTTACGATGGATTTGGTCACATTTGTATGGAGGCTTTATGTTATATTTGCCCAAATCTTATCATATCGATAATGTTCACTTAAGTGGACATTTGAATTGATTTTACCAAATATTAATAGAATTCATTCAGAAATAATACCTATTTTCATACAAAATCTAAAATGTGCGGTAGTATTTGTATGGGAGCTATACCCTAAAAATGGGCGTGGCAACTTGATTCTGACAAACAAACTGCCTAGGATAAAAAAAAAAAAAGGTTTTGTTTAAAATTTCTGGTTAATATCTAAAAACTTTCTGTATAAAACGCATCGCAGCAGACAGACAAACAGAAAGACAGACAGACGGACATTGCTAAATCGTCTCATCGAACTGATCAAGATTATATATAATTTATAAGACCTCTGATGCCTCCTTTAATGCGTTACAAACTTTCGGACAAACTAAATATATTCGTATATTATCTGAAAAGGGTAAAATGAAGTCGCATTGCCAAGACTGCCCCTTTAAATCTGAAGTTTATTCATGTTTCCAAGACCCATCTTCAGTCTAAATTTCGGGTGTTTAGCTCATCATTAACGAAAGTAAATAAAAAGCAAAACTGCTGTGTTTCGAATAGCCCCTTACATTCCCTATATAGTATAGGAAATCTTGCAATTTGTCCGAACGTCTGGTTGTCTGTTGCTCGTATGAACGTACCAAACTCGAGGACTCAGTTCAACGACCAATCTAAAATATTTACAAAAACATTATACAACAAATTCGTAGAAAGAATCTCCATAGCTGGCTATGGTTTAAATACGTCAAATCTACACTCAGATATGCAGAACAAAAAAACAAATAGAATGATTATAATTTTTTACTATTTAATAAAAATTATATATAAACTTATGACACGACCTTGCTGGTATTGTCATCGCCCGCATATGCAATACATTTCGTTGCTGCTAGAGTCTTTGCCCTTAAACAAGGCCATACATGTACATTGCTTCAGTTTTAAGCTTAAACACATGTCTAGACCACAAAAAATGTTAGTAAATAAAACAAAATGACAAAAAAATAAAGTTTGTAACACTTTCGTAAAAAAAAAGAAAAATTTATTGAAACTTCATATTTATTTATTTAACTTTTTTTTATCGAAATTGCGTTGCACATTTTGCGTTTTACATTTAACTTTTGTTTTGTATCTTAAAATGCGTAAAATAATAAATAAAAAAAAGACAGTAAAATATGTAATAGCAACAAAAAGAAGAAGAGGTTGACTGATTTGAAAGGTTTGAGATTAAGTAAAGCGTAAAAAATCGTTAAAAATTTGTTGAGGTGTTAAGTTTGTTACGTTTTATTTGAAAACAGTTTTTTTTTTTTTTTTTTAATTTTTTATTACAGTGGTTGTATAATAAAGATCACAAAAAATATCAAAAGATATTAAAATGTTTACTCATAAGATTTGTCAAATGCGATACATATAAATTATAGGTCTTGGAAGCATGAAAATTGTACTAATTTTATGGTTCTTTTTCATGCAGTTTTTTTATAGGAACGGAGCCAAGGAAGAAAGATCTCTTTTTTTTGCTTCTTTTCAAATATCATACTAAACTATTTTTAAAGATCCTTGAATGTTCCAGCTTTTCAACAGATTGAATCCTTAACACATTCTGCTGCAATTTTTAATTTTTAGAAATGCCAAAAAAATTAATTAAATTTATTTAAAAACCTTTCAATTTAATTAAAAGCAAAATTACATCTTTTACACGCGCACATGGATTTGCCATGTACCTTCTTATATAAGAAACCCATTTAAGTAACTTAAAAGAGCTTTCAAAACTTTTATTTAATTTAATTCATTTAAATTATTCCCTGTTGTGTGCGCGTGTATAAGTTCAAACGCAAGGTGTACTACTTAATTACTTGAAAACCAATAGAAAAGATATTTTTACATTAACCAAAATTTATACATAAAAAATCATTGATGAATAGCGAAATATGTGGGGCATACATGCTGTGCCTACAAAATTTTTAAAATGCTAATAGTTTTATTGGAGTCTTAATTATTGTTGTGGCCAATATTTTTGCCAATATTATAGAGGAAAAAAGGCGCTGAGAGCCATTTTTTTCAACTTGAAAAAGTAGCACATCGTGCCAGACCCTATCAAAAGCTTGTTTTACATCAAGAAATGCTGCAGAACAATATTGAAAATTTTCCTGGGCATCGATGATTCTCGAAATTACACGATGACACTGCTCTGGAGTTCCATGATGAACCTGTCTGTCCGCTCACCTGTCAGTCTGTCCGTAGAAATCTCTCATTTTCTATTTTTTATATATACGAAAATAGTTTTTATTTTACGAGTTATAATATTAAAAAAAAAAAAAGAAGAAGAACACTTCTGATGTCCACTAATGTTTGCGTCATAATCATATAGGATTTGGCCACTATTCCAATATTTCGAGATTTCTTTAAAAGTAAAAGTAAAACTTTAAAAATTTTTATTTTTAAATTACAATTTGATCTTATTATTTTGCATATTTAAATGGATAATGAAAAACAACACAATTGCACACTGGTTTGAGATCTATTCTTGACGTTAAAATCTGAATTATACAGCCATGTTCCTGTAATCGCAAATATTTTTACTTAGAAAATTCGTACGATTTAAAATTATTCGTGCTCCGGCAAATGCAAAAGTTATGTTTCATTTCCAAAACGGTTCTTAGCATTGTAAATGACAAAAAGTGCTATCGGTTACTTTTTATTTCACTTACTCAATCGTAGCCGATTTGCAATCGGAAATTTTCGTTTTAAAAAGTAAATCTGAAACATTTTGCGAGTGCGATTACAAGAGCATGGCTGATAATTAAACAATGTGTTGCTGCTTAAAGCGAATGTTAGATTAGGATGGAAAAATTTGTTTGTATTGATAGACAGAAGAACGGACAGACTGAAAAAGATATATTTTTGTCAACATTTGCAACAGTGTGCAACGACAATTTTTTAGTTTACAGTTTTGTATAGCTGACACCTTCATCTTTCTTTATTTAGCCGCTGCCGCTGTCAACGCCAATGTTTTAGCGCTTTAATTTCTTTGGCGGTGCAAAAATTTTGTTTTTCTTTTTTTTTTTTTTTGCGCTTAGCAATTACTTTCGTTCACAGCAATCGACGCAGAGGCGCCAGAGTTGACTCTAACGCCAATACTAAGACCAAGCATTGCACACATTGCAAAGCGCATCTTTAGATACATTAGATGTATGCTTAGATATATCAGACGGCAGAGTGTAAAACAAAAGATACATGCTTGGTTGATTGCAAATAGTTTGAAGCAGACAAATAAAAGTAGATACTTGAGAGCACTATGGTTTGTAGCGCAACATTTAACTCAGATTTGACAGAGACTTTTAACGACTTTGTTGTTGTCGCGTCGCTTCGGCTATGCCAGTTGCTCTTGATGTTGCTGTTGTTGTCGTTGTTGCTGTTGTTGTCGTTGGCGCTCATGCGCGAGTTTCGTATCTGAAGTTGGCGTTACTGTTGCCGCTTTTATTGTTGTCACAATTGCGCAATAATGAGCACGCCATGTCTGGCTTGCAGTACATACGAACAACAATATTTGAATGTATCTATGAGATACAATATATTATTCGTATTTGTAAGTATTTGTTTTTGGTGCTCTACTCTCGCTCTCAATACGCCGCAGCAGCTTGGCTGTTTTGTTTCGTTTTGCATTTTTATTTTTTACAACATACGTCATTATGGTATTCCATCATTGTTGTTGTTTCTTAATTTTGAGCAGCAACATTTTGCTCTCCATACACGACTGAATTGACTTTGTTTGCATTGGCGCTTTGTGTGTATCTGTGAGTATCTGTTTTTTTAGCGGCCTTAAACATAATTTTACTTTTATTTATTTCTGTTTTATTTTTTATTACTTTTTTTTTTGGCTTAGCTTGGCTTTTTTTTTCGATTGTTTTTTTACTTACTTGCAAGCTAAAGTTTTTCATTTTCATTCAGTTGTATTTCGGTTCGTGTTGCGATCTGTCGCCCATTAATTTTACACTCTTCGCAATATTTGTGAAAAAATATTTAAAAAAAAATACAAAATAAAAAAACTAAATATATATTTTTAAATATAAATCAATAAAATTGCAAAAAATTAAAAGCAGTTCTTAAAAAAAAAAATTTATAACGTGAGTTTACTCAGTGCAAAGCTATTCTAGTATTTTAGTGCTTTAAATCATTTAATTTGGATTATAAAAATAAAACATAGTGAATCCTTAAAGGTAAGATTTTTAAATGGAGGCAAGAAAATATTAAAAGCATTTTGAATGTATTAAATTATTTAAACTGTTGATTAATATTTATAAAAAATATGTTGGAATTTATTTTGTTTTGTTTCTAATTCAATATACCTAGATTTTTTAATTGGATTTTTTTTGAAAAAGTATCCTTTCAAAAATACTGGCTTAATTAATATCGGATTCTAAAAATAAAAATTTTTTTTTTTATTTCAAATCAAACAGTCAAATTATTTGAAAAAATTTGTACAATTTGTATTAAATCCATCCCCATTTTGGGATAACCAAGAAACAACAAATTTTGTAAGAATTGCACTCATGAGAGATTTATCAAAATATCCCAATCTTATTACTTTGGAATATGGTTTATGAAATATTGTTCGAAAAATTATACCCAAAAATCATAAAATCCATACAAATTTAGACAGCATACAAAGTCGAGCCTACTCGCATACAACAGTCTTTATTATTTATTTTTGAAAATTCAAGATAGCGGCCGAAGCTCACAAAAAGATACATATGTGAAGTTGGTGGCACAACGGGAACAAATATACAAATTTTTGAAAAATGTTCAAATCAATCAGGGATGAGAATAAAATTCAATGAATTAATGAATATAATTCTAGCGATTAGTTTTAACCGTCCACGCCCATTTTAATAAAATTACGAAGTATATTTTATTTATTTTTTTAAATAATATTTGAACTAGTTGTGAATGTATATATATTATTTTATTGAATTTCAAAAGCTTGAATTTTAAACCAGCTAAATGAGACCTTTTGTGTGACACCCCTAAAAATCCAATATTACCAATTTTTCAATTACTAAAGGTAATGGCAAATATTTTGCATTTTTTCTCTACAGTTTTGAATACATCACTCCAACGGCAGTCTGATGTTGCGTTTGTAATGAGGTGATAAGAAACAACACTTGCAGAACTACGTACGAAACTTTTTTTGAGTAAATAGAAAAAAAATTTGCCATCTCTTTCTTACTCATATGTTTTATAATTTGGCTACAAATGAGCGCTTGCCTACTCATCTACTTTTAGTAATGGTATCATGTTCAGGATCACATCGTTATAAAACTGAAAGATTATCAATTTGCCGGAAAGTTTGTAACGCATTAGGAGGAGCCATCGGAGACCCCATTTAAAGTATATATATTATTGATCAGCTCGATGAGACGAATCGATTTTTAGGTATGGGCCCGATACAAATTTTTCGCGATATTCGAATTTTTTTTTTTGTAAACTATTGACTCCAAACCACCCCGTCTCCAAATTTTACGTCAGCTACTGATTGAAAATGATGAATTTTACCAAAAATTTTCGATTTTTAGTACGAACATTTCTAAAGAGTTATATGCGTTTGTTTAGAGTACTAAAAAATATTCATTTTTGAAGATGAAAATTTCAAAATAATTTTTCTCAAACAAATTTTAATATAATTGTGAATAATTTTCCAAATTAATACAAATCATTTCATTGGATCAATTTTTCTCTAATTTCATAATTAATAATCACTGCATAATTCTAGCAAGCACACAATATGAGCTTGAATCCCGCTGTATAGGTCTAGTATATAAATTTATTCCGCTTAATGACTATCACAATATATTCTCTTTTTTTCCGCTAGTCACAGTATGAAATTCAGTTTTTTCTGCAGTTTTCTTTCAATGAATGACGAATTTTGTAGAACGAATTGACTCAAATGTATAAATTTTTAGTGGAAACAAATATATTGAATTATAAATAAAATATAAAGCAATAAGGATGCATATTAAGGATCAATGCAGCACAAAATAATGTTCTCTAAGCGCAAAGCTCACATCAATCCCTTTGATTCATTAAAAAAAAGGATTCATACATCTCTTGTAGCTCATTGTCAAATCATTAAAATAATAAACAATTTAGTTTAGTAACACATTTGTCCAATTTAGTTAATAATGAAATAATTTTAACGATCAAATGCTTTCTTAAATTTTTTTTTTTTTCGATTTAAAAGCAATTATAATGCACTTAGCTGCAAATTAATTTGGCTATTAAAAACAAAGAAAAAGTGTAAAAATTAAAGTGCTGCGAAAATAAAAAAAAAAAAAAAAAATTTCATTTATCAAAACATAAGTCAAATTTTCACTAATAAAATTTAAAAAAAAAACCAATTATCATGGACAGAGCAAGCACCTTTGCTATAAAGCCGCAACTTGAGATGAAATAGAAAAAGATACTTTTCACTTTTAGTTGTGACATTTAAGTGTGATAAAAAGAAGAAAAAAAATTATAAAAATAATAATAAGCGTTTGTAGCAACTTCTACTTCAGTTTCAGCTGTTTAAGATGCTGAAATGCTGAGTCAGACGAGATCTGTCAGTCAGACACTTAGTTAGTCTATCACTCAAAGACACTCGTGTAATTAAAAATGCAAAAAAAAAATCATAAATTTAATTAAAACAAAAAAAAAAACAGATAAAAGGCAACGACAATAAAAGAAGAAGTACAAAAAAAATTATTATTAAATTAAAAACAAAAACAAAAAAGTTAGCAGCAGCATTTTTCAAAACCTTACGACGATCTCTAAAATTTCACATTTCATTGCATTTTAAATGGAAAACATACAAGCAAAAAAAAAAAATTTTTTTTTTTCTTTGGGGTGAGAAAAGTTCAGTTCAGAAAAAAAAAAAAAAAAGAAGAAAACTAATATTTATAAAAGTAAAAGTGAAATTACACTAACCGCATTTGCATCTCTCACATAACAGGCAACAACAAATTACAACAAATTGATTATATTAATGCAAAATGCTAAGCCACTGATTGGACTGACATGAAATCAAATCGATGCCATCGATGCCATTGAATCCATCAATTTCGCTCAATGACACCACACCACTTGCATTAAATATTATCACTAAATGTGCTGTTGCGCTTATAAATATTTATTTATCTACAAAATACATAAAAGTAAATATCGCAAATATCGTAAATATGTCCGTCTGTCCGTCTGTCTGTCTGTCCGTCTGTCTACAGATATTTTTCTTCAATTTGATGGATTTAATGCACATTTATGTATGTCCAATGTACACATTTCTCATTAAATATTTGACATGCAGACTGAATTTGCTTTTAACTCAATCGGAAATGCATTAAGTGGCTTGTAACTATAAATGAAATCATGTATTTACAGAGGCGATACATCGAACCAAGTCAATTTTAAATACAAAAAAAAAAAGACAATAAATAAATGAAGTTCAAATAGCATAACAAATTAAAAATTCAAGATATGACTTTAAAGTTTACACAATATTTTATTGCAACATGATATAAAAATGCATAAAAACTACTACGTTTATAGATTGACAGATATCACGAACTTTCGTGATTTCACAAATTTTGGAAAGGCTCATATAAAATAGTATAGAATAATTTGAAAAAAATTTTGTAAATCGAGGCTCATCAAGATTCTATCGGTTTCATGGTACAGAGTAGCGTGCTTTCCTGTTGTCTTCTTTTCTCTTTCATTATTTTTTTTAATTTTTTTTTAGAACTTTTATATCAAACCTTATATGTACCAACAAAAAATCAAAAAGTATAGCCTTTCAACAAAGCATTTCTATGTTACAATGCCAAATGATACCACCACCGGAGTGATTTCTTGACTGACAATTTGACATACACGCGCAAGCGCAAAACAATGACGAAGCTAAAGGTTTAGCGCTGAAGCAGGAATAACTCAAAGAAACAAAAACAAAAAAAAAAAAAGGTTTGACATCTCAAAACTGCACTGCAAGAGTGTAAGAAAAGTGAGAGTTTTCCGTTTACTATTTCATTTTTATTGGCGTAGGTTGAAGTTCAATTAGAAAATTGTATCTTGTTAATAAGCATGTACAATAAAAATGCATTTAATATGTATCAAGGTGTGCTCGAATAAAAGATACTTTTAGCATTTGAAGCGGAATGAAATTTAAAAAAATACTCATAGTGTTTGTATAGTCTACGAATACACGACGTAAGGCCATGAAAAGCAGCAAATTGATTACTTTTAAATTGAAGGCTTTACACTCATATTTTAATTTAAAAAGATGCGCTTATTTTTTAGCATCTATACACCTACTATAGTACATGGTATGAGGGTTGAGCAGATTACACCTACACATAAAGCAGCAATGTCAAATAACCAACAGATAACTTTGCTTACTATGTGCAGCCATTTGAGTTTCATTGTAATAAATCGATAAATTAATATAATCGAGTCAAAATGAAAACGATTCAGAAACGATTTGAACTCAATCGAAATGAAGAACACATCGGTTTGTACGGAGCCTATATGGTACAGTGATTCTACTTCGTCTACGAGGATCAAAAATATACTTAGTCTACATGCCCTTCATTAAATAAGCATAATATTATTCATTTGTTGCTACAAGATTTCGTTCTACCCCCAATAACCTAGAAAATTATAGAAAATTATAATAAAAATAACACTAAAAACCACTTAAATATAATTGTTCTAACTTCATTCCCCAAGAAAGCGTTCTGGAACTACCTCTGTTCTCATCTGATAATTTTTATTTTCTTTGTTAAGAGAGTGACTTCCCGTTATTTCCGAATAAAACTTCTTTTTAGAACGCAGCAAAATATCTTAAAAACACAAATAAACACGCTGAAAGTAAACATGATGAGATATACAAATCTGCATCATTAATTTAAAAGATTACATGTTTTTTAGTTAAGAGGCTCTTAAGGAAAAAGAACTAAATATTCTAACTTATATGTACCATGGTGGAGTTATAAAGATTGAGTCAAGCGAATTGATGGTCTAGGCGATTCGATGGTACCATGCGAACCGAGGGCGAAAGAGAGATTGTTTTTTTTTTTTATTATTTTTACCCGTTTCACATAGTGTAAAATGGTGTATATTCTTTATAGATATTAACAAAACGTTTGTAACGCATTGAGAGGAGCGCCATGCGGAGACCCCGCAAAGTTATATATATTCTTGATCAGCTCGATGAGACGAATCGATCTAGCCATATCCGTCTGTCTGTCCGTCCGTCCGTCGCCTGTCCGTCTGTTTGTTGCTAATTGCGATTTATTCGATGAAGATATAAAGATATTGGGCTGAAATTTTAAACCACTTTAAGGCTTTTCTCGGCAACGACTAGTTAAGTTCGAAAATGAGAGTGCCACGCCCATCTTTAGGTATTTAGCCCCATACAAACTTATCGAAAAAATTTTTATGTAAAATGTACTCGCTCCCAATTGGGTAAAAACATTTCTTTTGTCATCCAGGATCAAAACTAATGACGCCCATGTAACGGGCTATTTCAGCTGTCGTTTCGCACCGAAGTTAACGTTTTTCCTTGTTTTTTCCAATTTTCCGTTTTCCCTTGTGAATGAGATAGAAAATTGGTAGTTTTCTCTTATGTTTTTTGCTTCTTTTTAGTAAGAATTAATAATAAAAAACGGCTGACGTTGGTACGCAACACGTTGAGAGAATAAACAAGCACGTAACGTAACTCTTGTAAAGTTAAACCTGTTAATATTTTTTTAAATTAACCTCCCAAAATCAATTAAATAGTTAATATAATCCTCAATAGTTTCAAACATTATTATATGTACTTTCTTTATTTTAATAAAGGTATTGTTGTTTAAACTAATTGTGAATTATATTAATTATTTGGCATGTAAATTTAAGAAAGATTTTAAACCAACTTTAAGTTGTAAAGACACTTTTTTATATAACCTTTTGCAAACTTATATATTTATCTAGCGGTATATTTATTGTTTAGTTTGAAACTACAAAGTCATAGAAAATTTATAAGTCATGATTTATAACTCATGAGTTAGCTTTCCGAATCGGACAAATACAAATTATGGCAACATGAAGCGGGCTGATGAGTTGTCATGGCGGACAATGAAACAGACGCTGTTCCTGGTGCCTATTTCCATTTTTCTGCATTTTTGTTGTTACTTTTCTCATTGAAAATAGTTCATCTAAATGTTTCTTTGACCAGATCTTGAGCCAGCTAAAATTCATAATAAACATTCCGCAAAGAGTTTAAATAAAAATATGTAAAAGGTAAAAAAAATTCAACTCATTTCGAGTAGTTTGTAATCAGTTGACGGACTTTATATATTTTTTTCCAATACTTTTTTACATTTGAAGCTAATTTTAAATTGACATAAACTACCGTGTTATATGTGATTAAATGAACAAGTGCATTGACATTGTATACCTCTTACTAATATCAAAGGTTATTATAAAAAGAGTCGATGCACAAATAACTAAATAAAAAAAAATAAAAAAAATATTTGCCAAGACACTGCATATATACAAAACACGGCTTGGCAAATGACAAATATGAAACATTATTAACACTTAACGACAAAATACCACACACAACACTTTTCAGTATGATTAAAAAAAAAAATACTTATAAATGAAAAAAATGTGTACATGAATTACAAAAATTGCAAAAATTTAACAAAAATTAAAGTATTTATTTGTATGCAATGCAAGCGTAACGGCGGTCGCTAACGATGATGATAAACACGCGTCAACAGATACTTTTTGTATAAAGATACAAAAAAACAAAAAGGAAAAGCGCATTACAGCTTGTCTTAAACCATTTTGAAAGTAAAAAAACAAAAAAAGACACTAATTCAAAAATTATTTGCATTTAAATGGCAAACAATGGCAATTCGAAAGGTGTTTTCAACAGCTACCATTTTTTTAGGGATAACAGATTATGCAATATTTGCATTTTAATTTTTTTGTATATGCATTTGTGTAGGGTATAATGCTGTCTACATAAACAAAACAAAAAATATACACTTCAACGCATTTCCGGTTATCATTTGGCAAATCTTTAACGAATTCGTGCGCTCATTTATGCTACTACTGTGATGTAATTTTTTCCTCAATTTTTGTTTTCGGCACAAAAAGATGGTCAAAACCGGCTGCCAACAGAGCGTCGTGACATTGAAGTCTAATGCAGCAGCAGCAGAGCAGCGGTGGTAGTAGTGCTGATTCATCGAAATAAAGACGAAGATGTTGTTTCTCTTTATGCTACATAAAAAGTATCATTGTAATTCGTACTCTTCTCTATGTATGTGTGTGTGTGTGTGTGTTTTGGTTTTTCGGTTAACCATGTCGGCCAGCGGCCTAAAAATCGAGCAACAATAAAACCAAAACAAAGAAAAAAGAGACCAAGTGCTCAATAAGAAACATTGACTTTTCAGACCACGCAAAAAAAAACAAGTTTTTTTCTTTATAAAATCAGAAAAGTGAAGCGATTTCATAACAACAACAAAAACAACAAAAACAACGCATCAACGCTTTTTGAACTCTCGCATGACTGACAGCGCAAGCGTCGCTGTACTCCGAACCGAACCAACCCGAACCGAGCCATACTTTTAGCTTTAGCTCAGCTGTTGCAAACGAAAGTGAAAGTCGCATTGCTGCCGCTTTGTACCTGGGCCAATTTAAACTCAAATAGTCAACGTTGAGGTAGTCATTGGTGTGCAGTGTTTGGAAATTATATTTAAACAGCACAACAGAATCAAATAAAAAAAGCGGAAAAATCAACATAATTAGAAAAAGGTTGACTACAAAAATTACTTTAATACGTTTTTAACAACGTGACGTATTAGTAATATTTTTAACGCGCGATTATCTAACAAAAACAAAAAAAAAAAACAAACAATTTTTCACCTTTTGGTATTAAATATTTTGCAAGACTCCCACGATTACGCATGTTGCTCTAGGAAACGGGAACATGTATACTAAAAATGTGTGTAAAAAGTACAAAAACAGTCAGGAGTTTCGAAATTTGTCTATTTGACTCATAAGAAGACAAAATATGTAACAATTATTTTTCTGCAACTTTTGTTTTTTAAACTAAAAATAAAAATAAATATAATCTCGGTTGTACACCCATTTTTGTCATACCTGTTTCTTTTTCTAGGAGTTTTTGGGCTCAGTTGATGGACCGCATGAAAAAAAAACCCCTCTTCAAAGCGAAAAGTCATGCATAAATAAAAAGTCTTAACAGTGAACTTCTACAGAATAACGTTCTACATATTATGAATTAGTTTCAAGTACACAGCTTGATTTTTTGGACTATGATACTTAGAAAGATGTAATGTACCATTGGGTTTGGATTCACGTGAAATTTAATCAGTGCTGAAAACCCAAGAAAAATAGACTTAGGCTCAGTTCCGAGTTCGAGCTAATGTTTGAACCACAGAGTTCGTTTCATGTCTGATTTTTTTTACTTTTTAACCTCTGTTTGTTTCATAACTTTAGTCAATACTCTTTTTGTTTCAAAAATTAAAAATTTTTAAATTTTTTTTTTTTTAAAAACTTTTAAGGTTCAATGCCCAAGGGCAAACCAATTGGGGGGTACATTATTTTTTATTAAAATAAATTATAATATTTATAAAAATTTTTTTCTTTATATAGAGAGAAGAATAAAACTTAAGTTTAAAATTTCAGCCCAATATCTTTATATCTTCATCGAAAAGATCGCATAGCAACAAACAGACGGACGGAGGGCGGACAGACGGACAGACGGACAGACAGACAGACGGACATGGCTAGATCGATTCGTCTCATCGAGCTGATCAAGAATATATATAGCTTTATGGGGTCTCCGATGACTCCTTCAATGCGTTACAAACTTTTGACAAACTGAATATACCCGTTTACACTATGTGTGGGGGAAAAAAAAAAAAGGTATAGGCCAAATGACATATTTAATGAATTAAGCCAGATGACATATTCCGCCAATGTCTCTTTCTAATTTGGAAACAAATTTTGTTGAGTATGCATGTTATGGTGAATTTATATAATTTCACCTTCCAAATATAAATTTTTTACTTCTTAATTTTGAGCAAACAGCTGATAAAATTCGAAAATTTGAATTTTTTCTACCACTTCGTAATATGCTTTCAAAGTGTTTATATTTTTTAATTAAAATTTTTTTTTTAAAAGCACCAAAGCAACCGAAGCATGGTGAAATCAATTCAAATTCGCCACAAAGTAAGTTCTCAAATTTATGAAACCAAAGATTTTAGCAGTACTTCACCAGTACTTCACCTGGTATAAAGTACTCTCTCTCTCGGAATAGCGATTTCGATAGTTATCAATTTTCAGCGTTTAAATCGGGTTCATTATCGGTAAATTTTTAGACAACGGGTTCAATTCCATGAGAGCATCCAAAGAACACTCTCTGTGTCCACGTAAGATAAATATTATTAAATCTATTTTAGGGGTTGCCTCCTAACCTACCGAAAATTTTCGATTCTAACTCTAGAAAAGCTATTTTTTAGTAATGCAAGAGACGCTATCGACTAGTTGAAAGTTGGTCACTACACAATATCTATGTAGTTTAGGTCGTTCATTTACAAAATACATATATGCCCCAATCTGATCGAACTGAAATATGCAGTGGTGACACCGAAATCTCAGAGTTTTGGTGTAAATGGTTTTGAAAACACTCATTTCGAGGTTCAGTGTGGAAAGTGTTTTCAGTCTAACCCCTGATAAAAAAAAAAAACAATCAAATAAGATTATTTCATTTGTATTATTTTAAATGTAATCTATAGCAAATATGAAGTCTTAATCAATTTAAGTTTATTGTGATTTTAACCTTAAACTTTAGATTGCAGTAAGCATCTCTCACAATTAAACTTGGCACTGAAAAAAAATTAATAAAGCAAAAAAAAAAAAAAATAAAAATATATGAAATCTGCGGAAATATAAAAGTTATATTTGATTTGTATATGTTAGGTATTTTTCTTACAAACAAACGCTCACTCTTTCTGCTTGTACCAATTATGCTGCCGAAACAACACAGCACAATTTGTACCTAACAATTAAAAATCAGTCTGAATGCCGCCTTTTACATGCGTTGCGGCGCCACAAATTAACCAAATCGAGTGCATTCAGATTGTTTGCAGCGTTGCTGCAGTCGTTAATTAGGCGCGCACCGTAGTATTGCATGCAGCGCCTCAGACTCACTCCGCTCCGCTCTGGCACAATACATAATTTCCTCTTGCAGCTACCAAACTTAAAAACGCTACAATTTAATTACGGTTTCGCTTTCTTAATCAACGCACGAAAATCTTTCAAAAACAAAAACAAAAAAAACGAAAAAGTTGAAATGAAAAACAATCGCGCGCATCCAACTTCAAACGTCAATAATTAATTTAATTTTGTATTACACGAATTTACCAGTAAAACTAAAGCGGGAAAAATCAGTGAAATGAAAGGTGTTACTTATAGGTTTTGAAATAAATATTTAGTTCACATGCTGCCGCTGCTGCTACTGCTTAAAGCAATTTGCATTCAATGAGCGTGCACATGCGTAATTAACCGGTTTCAGATACTTTTAAATAAGTCAAAAAAGCCATAAAGTAGAAAGCTACTCATATGGTGATGTGTAAATAAGTTAATCCGCCTTGAGCCATAGCTAATGAAGATAATTGAAAATGAACACTGAAATTAGAGCATATTTCATTAATTAATTGAAATGTATCTGAAGGTATTGTACAAACTAATCAAAAATCTAAGAGTCATTGCGAAACTTCGGATACAATAGCTCAAGCGAATTAAGTGCTCTATTATATTTGGCGTAGTTCGAACAAAAATCTATTATAATTGTTAGCAATAATTAATTCTTTCTTTTAATTTGTTCTTTTCAATTTACAGCGCATGCGCAACATGTTACGAACGCTTGCACTACTCTTCCTCGTCATCTATTTGGCACAGATCACGCAAAGCTACGCAGAATCCGGCACTGCAGAGAAATCGAAGATTTACAAACCCGCAATTATACGCACGGAATTACGTTTCGGACGTCAACTTGATCCGGAGAAGGTGCGCGTGGTGAATGTTAAATCGAATAAAGGCGAAGATGTTGAAATAATTGTGGGCAAAGATAGTCGACGTGCACGTGCCGGTGAGACAAGTAGTTTCTTTGTACGCAATTCCGATGTTAAGCGCCCGGTAGTAGCACGTCAGAATGGCAGTGGCATTAAGCCAAATGCACATAATCTTACATTTCAACATAGTCCGGCGTTATTGAAGCAAAGCGCACTGGCACAACAAACGAAAGACTATCAACAACGTAAAACGGAAGCTGAACAGCGACAGGCCAAACTAATACAATTGCAACTGCAAAAGGCGCAAAGTCGTGCACAAGAAAATGCAGGACTGACAGGCACTTTTGCTGCCGGTGGTGTTGGTGGTGTTGCTTCCAGCGATCGTTCTAGATACGCACGCAAATTACACGCTGAACCTTTGCTTGATCAAGGTTGGCAGCCTATTATGCAAGCGCCACAGGAATTGAATTTCTATCAGCAAACAGCATCAGTAGCTGCGCCACAATACTATCAAGCAAGCTACATACCCTTTGAGCGACGTAATAATTTCTCCTTTCCAAGTGAAGCAGTCGTTCGATCGCGTCAACAGCAGCAGTTCCAACTGCAACAACAGCAGCAGCAACAGTACCAACGGCAACAACAGCAGCAGCAACAGTTCCAACAGCGTTATCAACAGCAGCAACAACAACAACAACAACATCAGCAGCAGCAGCTACAGAAGCGTAATTGGCAACAAGACGAAATCAATCGGCAACAGCGTCATGCTTCAAGTGCGCCCACTTCATTTAGCTTTCCAATTATTGATAGCATCAGCGCTGCTAGCGAAATTCTAGCTGAAGATGACTATGCACGTAACTCGCGTGTCTATAGCAATACACCGGCACGTCCGCAGAATCTGATAACAAAACACAATTACAATTATTTGCCACCAAAATCAAAATATGTCAGCTATGCACCACACTCGGTGGTTGTCTCAGCAAGTCAAGGCGTTACTGCAACGCAAACAAAGTCAAAAACAAAGACCAAATCCCCATCATCCCCGCATCGTAATCCAATTGGACAGCATACAATTGTTGATGGACCTGCAGTCCAGATCATCGAGGGTGTGCGTGTACCCGACACGCCAGAGGATCGCGTAAAGACCTGGCGTAATGCGCGCGTTCTTAACAATCAGCTGGTGCCATATCCTGAAGGCTATACGCCGCCACGTGTTCAAATGCCAACCTTTGACAGATGAATGACTGTGCGCTTTGTTTAAAAATCGGTGCTGTCATTTTGAAAAAAAAAAAAAAAAATAATAATTTAAAAAATAAAAATATTGTTAATTCTTAGTTTCGTGCATAACCGTGCAACGGAAATATATTTATATCTACTTTTTTTCTGTTAAAGAATTGTTAAGTTATTTTTTTACATTTTAAGGTTGCTGTAATCTGTAATTATCAATTAAATATTCTCTTATATTTAAATTTTATTTATTTAATTTTTGAAAAAGATATGAAAGAACGGGATAAAAACAAATTTCGCTTAAAATCACCTATAGCCATATTTCCATTCTTTTAATCATAAACATTTTGTGATTTACTTTTCAAATCGGGAATGTTCTTCGACATTCGCAAAACCCATTTTTTTTCGATTTCAATTCGGTTGCATTTGAGCGATAAATTGACTCGGTCTGTTCGATAACCGATATATAAATATCTGATGGTTGCCATAAAACGTTCTACTGCCAGAGTCTTTTCGTTGTTTCTTAGCAACGGACAACTGCAACCAGTTCCATGCGACTATTAACAATTAATTAAGATGATTTTAAATGAATTCGAAATAAATCTAATATTATCTCAAAAATAGGCCTTATCTATCCGAAAGGCAAGGGTTCCAGTTTTCTGTCAGAATCATACTTGACATCATTTTTCATTAATCAAAATTTTTTCTTTTGTCGTAACACCTAGAAATGATTTCATTGAAAACGCAAATCGCAAAATTATGTGAAAATGGGAACACTGTAGATATTTACTTAGTTTCATTCTGACATAACAATTGACCGTCATTTTGCTTAGTTCCAAATTGAACCTAAATGTTAGATAATTTAAATAAGATGTGTATTGAAAAATACCTACGGTACCATTAAAAACAAAACTTCAATTAGTTCATTTCGTAATAGATACATAATTGCAACTAAACATGTCGATAACTTACGTATTTAATCATGTCTTCAGCGATTTTTACAAAAATGTATACTCGATTATTAATATATCCCAAGGTAGACATCATTTAACTGCCGCTAAGAACCGCCCATTGTAACAACAACAACAACAATGTGCAACAGTTTCGTCTCCTATTATCTCTATAATTTAATTTTTAAAAAGAAAAAAATTTGTTAAACTTCTTTGAAGTTTCACTTTCAACTGTTGTAATGGGCGTGTTGAATCTTCCCAATGTTGAGGTGTGTCATAAACTGTTGTAGACATAAATATAATTACACGTCTACACAGTTGAGATGTAATTGAAAAAAAATAATTACTACTGTGCTTCATAACTGAATAAATTTTATGAGACTGTTAACGTTGTTGTACTGCATAATTTTGCTTTTAAACATA
This sequence comes from Leucophenga varia, assembly GCA_018903435.1. Taxonomy (NCBI): domain Eukaryota; kingdom Metazoa; phylum Arthropoda; class Insecta; order Diptera; family Drosophilidae; genus Leucophenga; species Leucophenga varia. The sequence goes on from JAEIFJ010001414.1 coordinate 4,019,868, forward strand.
TGTTATAGTATCATAATTGTAGGTTTTTATTTTTTAATATTGTTTATTGGTAATTCGAAATTATAAAAATATTTTTTTTTTTTTTTTTTTTTGAGCATGGAAGACATTTTTTAAGATCAAAAGCTGAGCTTAGTTGAATTACATTGAAAGGAAATAATTGTTAACTCCAAGTCACCTTCAAACACGCATGTTTCGCTCAAAATTACTAAAATTGAATTTCAGCCTAGAAATAGCTCAAGAAATGAGTGACTTTGGGCAACAAGCAAATTACACTCAAACAAAATATGTTATCTAATAATTCGCAACCAGTTAAAATTTCTCCCTTATAAATAAATCAAAACTTAGTTTACTCCGAATTATCTATCAATATTATTTTATTTTATGTTTAATTTTTAAGAAACAATTCAAGCTCTTGCATTGACTGTTCGCATTTGCCCATTTGTTCCATTTGGGCTTGTAGTAATTTAATGATTTGCTCCAGGTGAGCATAAGAAAAACCATTTTGCTGAGTGAATAGGGGAACGTTGGAATTGTTGTCAGGAGGAGAGTTAAATGTTGCAGAGTTTATTGCAACTCCGACATATGTCATTCCTGGTTGAGTGAAAGTAGAAGGGGTTCGCGACTTAGGGTTGACGAACCCTGAGCCCGGGCGATTTTGTGCACAGTAGCAGGGCGAGTTAGAGTTTTCCTTGGTCTCTGAACTTGACTGTTTCCTTATAAATCCTACACCCTTTATAAGAAGCAGTGTGGCCTTCGTTACAGTTCACGCATACGGGGGCAGCTTTGCAATTTTTTGCGCGTTGCCTGAGGCACTTAACACATCTCCAGTGTTTGTTTCAAAAGTTTTGGGTATGATTGAATTCGTGACATCTGTGGCATTGCACTAGCTCGTTTCTTTTTCTGGGCGGCTCGATAACAACGACAGCGTTTCAAAAGCGTTTGATTGAGAAAAGGTCTTTGTTGTTGACAGCAGGCTCAAGGTCGATAAAATACATTGGCATTTGCGCTTTGGTTGCTCGGTTTTTGATGTTGATTAGGTGGCGCACTTTGTGACCTGACTTATTGAGTTCATCACAAATGAAGCTCAATGGAGTACTATGGTGCAGGTTTCTGATGACTGCTCTGTAAGATCTTTCCTGCTTCAGTTGGTAGCTGTGGAACACAATCTCGCTTGCTTGCTCTGATTAGCTTCTTGTAATCCTCAACGCTGGTGGTCATAGTGAGCACCTGACCGTCTCTGCCTGCCTTGTAGGAGAAGTTTTCCGTGCATATGGTTTCTTTAATGAATGAATTAAAAGCATGTCACATATGTCGCTAACGGAGGAAGGAAGGCTGCTGTGATGAAACATCTCCGTGATTACGAAAAAGTCGTTTCATATGACTTATGCGACTCGAAGGCTCAACTGCCCCTCAGTCTGCCTTTATGGTGCTCTCCTCCCAGTGGTGGACAAGGCAAAGTACCTGTGCCTTATCCTAGACAGGCGTCTAAACTGTCTTGAAAGGACAGATTGTAAATAGTCCTTAAGTTAAAAAAAAAAATGTTTAATTTTGGGTAAGCCAAAATAGTTTGTAATTCTACTAGTTTTTTTTTTTATTTATAAATAACAAATAACGAGTATAGTAGCATGAGTAGGCTGTTCATTACGTTTACTTCATAAATTGATTGACCGTCAATATTTTAATATTGGATTTCTTTAGACGCACACATGAACTAGTTTCGAATTCAAGATAGACAACATGCCATGGACTTAAGAGCATAAAACCGTTCTCTGAAAATCGTACATTATTATAGGGTAATGTTAGTTCCAGATAGAGAAATATTGCTGGACGTTTAGCATTGATTGTCAAACTGTAAGTGTTGCGCTTCGTATTCACCGAGTTTTCGACGCAGTAACGTGAAAAAACTTCAATCTGTAAAATAATATAATGGAATAGAATAAACTTTAAAGTCGTATCAAATCAAAAACTAACCTCCAACTCTGGATCACCGACTCCAGTAGCAGCGGCAATACTACTCGGAAAGTAATAAGTTCGTGAAATTGTATTTACACCATTTTTAAGCTCAAACTGAATGAAGCTGTTCTGATTATTGAATTGACCATTAATCAAATCGTGAAGTGGTATGACTTTGTCGTATTGCACGCCATTTGGACGCTGTCAAGAAAATACAAAATATTTTAAAAAGGTATAAGAAATCATAATTTAAATCAATTACCAAAGTGCCAGTCCATTCGATGGTCTTTTTGGCATTTAAATCCGACCATAGATATATATTTGCAGCCACAAGTAAATCTGTGCCTTTTGGCACAGAAAGCTCATCACAAATCAATGAAATATTTATGGCACGATTTGCGGTGTCATACAATGCAACAATGCTAATGGGTGCCATAAATTCCTTAGCCCAATAATGTAGCAGTTTCCAATTGCCAAAGAAATCAATGCTAGACCAAGATGGCGCTATCCAAACATCATTTAACTGCCAATAGAGGGCACCCATGGTATTGTGCTCGGTGTCTCGTAAGCTGCGATAAAGCTCTGTCTCAACTTTGGTAGCCATAGCCTGCGCTATTTGACTGAAATATATCAAAGCTTCTGGATAGTTGCCATCTTCGGGCAGCGGCAGCGGTAAATGACGATGCACAAGACTTGTAATGGGCAACATTGCCAAAGGATGATGCTGCCGATGACTTATGAGTGTCAGCAGATCCGGTGCATTACCCTGAATACGTTGCCAAGCATACATGCTAGGCAGGCTCTGATGTCCATATTCGGAGGCAAAACGTGGGCGCGGATAGATGTCAGCATTCCAAGCATCCTTGAAGGTATCATAGAAAGTGTACTATGACATTTTTTTCTAATTTAATAATTTTCATTTACAAAAAAATTGATAAACTTTATACGCACCATCGCCATAAAACTGACTCTGTGGATCTTCCGATATAAAATTATCCTTTTCGCTCTCTTTGCCATTTGATGGTGAAGAAACAAGCGGATTTGGACGTGAACTATGCTGCACCAGTTTTAATTCATGTATGACATTTGCCACATATAATTCACGATATTCCGCCTTGAAACGTTCCAATTCATACATTGTGCCATACCAATTCTGCACCAGCGCTGCTTCATTTTCATTATTTGTTGCAAAGATGGCAACACTGGGATGATGTGCCAAACGTACAGCATTCTGTATTGTCTCCTGACGTACTGAGGCAAGAAACTCATCATTTATGGGATACATAGCGCAGGCGAACATCATATCTTGCCATATTAATAGACCCAAATGATCAGCCTGATCGTAAAAATACTCGGATTCGTAAATACCACCGCCCCAGACACGTATCATATTCATGTGCGCATCCTTGGCCGATTGGAGTAGTGACTTAACTGAAAATTTAAAGATTGGAGAGGAATAAGATTTGGCACAGATAGAAAAAAAGAGCTCCACACAAATTCTCAATAATCTTACTTCGTGCCTTATTTGCTGCCAACTCTGGTAATATATGCGAGGGAATATAGTTAGCACCCTTTATAAAGATCTCCACATCGTTGATCTTAAACAGGAAAGTATTACCATCGCCTAAAAAAAAGAAAAAAAAAGTGTTCCCTGAATATTCTCACCATCCAAAAATCAAAAAAATACCAGACGCCGTTCTTCGTTCGACCAATTCAATTGTACGAAAACCAATTCTTATAGATTTCTGTGATTTGGTCTTTGTACGATAGCTGGGACCATCCGGATTGAGCCATGAATTTAGCGTAAAATGCAACGGATATAGTTTCTGTTCACCGTAGCCATTCGGCCACCACAGTTTGACATTGTCCTGAAAATTTAAAAATTATTTTAATTAAAATAAATTCAAACTTGACCTACTTGGTGCCGCCTATAATTACTTACAATTGGTATTGCCACATCGAAGACAATTATCGGCGACAAATAGCTAATTGGTTTTTTCGCATATGTGCTAATGGTGATCGTTTCATTTAGTAAGCCGCTGTTATGAAAAATTTAAAAATACCAATTTAGAATAACATAAAAATTAAAAAAAAAAACAAACAACTTACACCGCATATAATATCAATTCAGCATAGAAATCTTGTTGACCATTTGCCTCAATGTAGACACTTATGTGCATATTCCAATGTGTTTGATTACGGCTAACATCAACATCAACATTACGTAAGATTGCCACTTCGTAGAGCTCTAAGCTTACCGATTTCCATAAGCCCATCGAGGGTGCTGCTAGACCCCAGTCCCAAGCAAAACTTGCTTGCATTTTACGCAGCATATTCATATGACATTCGCCATGATAGCGCGCATTTGGACAATTTGGGGGAACACCCTTTCCCAAAGCCTCCAATGCGTTGGCCTCTTTTAGCGCTGCATGAATGGGTGAAGTAAATTCTACTTCGAGTATATTGTCTTCGCGTAGTTTATCAGTTATCTCATATGTATAACGTACAAACATATTATTCGTTCTGCCGAGCAGCTGATGATTTAAACGTATTTCGGCGATGGTATCCACGCCATTAAATGTTAAATTTACGTAATGTACATTTTTATTGGAAGCACGATCCACTAAAAGAGAGAGTAGCAAATTTATTTAAAACTAATAACTAACAGTAAAAATATTATAATAATTACCTTGAAATTTATTCGTATAGGTCCAATTGTCATAAGCAATCCAACGCATTTCTACGTCATTGTAGGACTCTAAAACTTGCTCTTTGTACAAAGCGCTATAAACGCCTGACGGTAGTTTTAGATCAGTTTTGCTTATCGCTTTAAATAATTAAAAAAGTTAATTAAATTTTTAAATTTAAAATTTAAAATTAAAAGTGTTTGCGTTAAAATTCGTTAAAGATTTTATAATTAAAAATTTATCCAACCATTCATCTGTTCGCCCTATAAACAGACTTCTATGCATTAGAGACTTTAAGAGATGGAATTACTATTTTTGTGATTTAGATACTCCCGAGTTGTTTCAAAAACTTCTAATTTTCGAATCCTTTTACTCGAAGGCGAAACAATGAAAGAAATGATCATTTGGAAGCGAAAAAAAAAATGGAATATTGTAATCGTAAAACTTCTGGTTTCTCTCTTTTAAAGCTTCCGAAAATTCAATTTTAAAGCTTTTAAAAGAGAGGAGCCAGAAGTTTTACGATTACAATATCCCCTTATATTTTTGGAAGCGAGTGTTTCTGTGGTAGTAAAACGATTGCTTCCAAAACGACATTTCTGGAATGCGTAAATGGGAATTGAATTTTTATAGCATTTTTATTTTTTATAAAAATTTTTTATTATTTAAAAAAAACATAAGTATCAAAAAATACTTGGACAAGTATTATTGTCTAATATTTACAAATCAAACAGACTGGAGAGATTTCAGCCGTTAAAACGAATGTTCAAAGAAAGTACATGCAAATTTATATTTTAGCAGTGACATTTTCAGTAGTGGTGAATTTTCGCCTTCCCAACAATTGAAAAAACCTCGAATTCACATTTTTAAGCAAATAAATCTATTTTTTGCATGTACACAAAGTTGGTGAAATAACCTGCTACTGAAATGTACTTCTGAGAAAATCCACATTCTAACTAATCCGTTGGGAGGATCAGCATGGAAAGGTGATTCGATTTAGCTAAGTACGAGCATGTTCGTATGTCCTTCCGCTATACTTGAAACTAAAATCCTCCAGAGCACCTCGTGGGGTATTTAGTGCACAGTAGCAGTTCTAGGATTCATCTTCGAGAGTAGCTTCATTTTTTTCGGGTCCAATTAAATTTTTATTTATGATCTATATCATGTATGTACCCCCACTGCCACAGATTGTCTTTAATAACAAAATTAACTTGAAACTCTGTGCAAAACTACTGAATATTTTTTTTTTTTTTTATTATTTGTCCAATACTAATAACACTTTTTAAGTGTATTTTTCTGTTATTTATACTACTGCCTCTGATAAGACACCACTGAAGTACTTAGTAATTGTACTATATTTTTTTTTTTTTTTGTATGAATGTGTGTGTGTATGGTATAAGCAAAAGGTTTAATACAAGCGATAAGCCTTCAATTTGTCAGCAATTAAAAAATAATAAAACAAATGATTGACAGCAAAAGGCGATAAGCAAATGACTTTGGATCAAGAAATGGTTTGTTGAAATATGTTTTTGTGTCTTTTTGGAGAGATAAGAAGATAATAAAATAAATAAAAGTATTTTTAATGCGACTTACTTTCATTCTGATTACGAAGAGCCCAATTTGAATTCAAATTGATTATACTCACAGAATCGGCTGCAACGTCATGAAGGGTATTAAACAGCAAAAAGACTCATGCAAAATAAGACTGCATATAATTTATCACAATAAAAACACTTCATTTTCATTTTTTTTTTTTTTTATTGTTTTATTGCGTTTGACATTTAATTTAATAATTTACAAGGAAAAAAAAAACAAACAAACAAAAAAAGTGCCGTGAGATTAAATTTTTTTTTAACTTTTCCGCTTAAATAAACTCATACTCCAAAAATTTATTTGTTTTTCAAAAAAAATAAAAAAAAGATTATACAAATTTTTCGTAAATCTTAGCAACAATACGAAATATTCTTTGCAGATCCATGCCGCGATACGCAGTGAAGAACAAACGACGGCAAACTGATTATTATGGGAAACCGTTTCTAACGCGCGACTGCACAAAGTTTCGTCGATTATTCGCGAGTATAAGAGAGCGAGCGAGAGAAAGCATTTGTGTCATAACCCAATAGTGAGCAGAATGAATGCATACGTAATCAATGCAATTTAGCACACAAGGTAATTGATATATGTGATGAAGTCTACAGAAATTATTGAAGCTTTCTCAAAAAAAAAGGTTTTATCTTGGTCAGCAGATAGATAATTGTTTTTTTTTTATAAAAAAAAACATTTAAATAAGGAAAAGATCACTTTTGGAATTTACCACTGGGTTTTAACGATCAACTCTTATACGCCTAGAATTTTATTCTTTTTTTTTTTTTTTTTAAATATTGATATTACCTGAGTACAAAACAAACATTTATTATATTTAAAAGAAGCTTCATATTGATTTATTGACAAACATTTTATTAAATAGAACTAGCTACTTTCGTATCGAAATAATTTTATATATTATTATAGCGGTTATTTTAATCTCATTTTGTGATGTCTATACTAGAATCTTCATCACAAAGAATACAAATAAAATGTTTCCATTGATTGCACTTCATGTACTGGATTACTCACTTTTTAACTTCAATAAAAATGTGTCTCTTTTGTTAACATTATTATTTTTTTTTTCTATAATAAAATTATTATTAAATTTGTGTCTATTCACTGTGAAGAATGATTTACTTTATTATATTATTTTTTTTTTTTTTTAATCTATAATTATGGACAATAATTTTTGCCAGTTATATCTATTTAACACATAATTAGGGCTTCGGTTTCTGCAGTACATATTTATTCATATGTTTTACGCTTATATTATCGGCTGTAATCGTTACGCAAGAAGTGTGCTTGAACTCTAATTGTACAATTCTAACGGGATCCACTTGGGTAAAACCATTCTCAGAGAATGTGTACTGTTGTATGGTGTAATTGGGATGATTGACTTCCATGTAGATCAACAGCGTTGGATATTGAACTGTTATGCGTATACTGACGCTATTTAAATTATTATTTTTACAATAATTTGACATTATCTCAAGCTGAAAATAAGCAAAGAAAATTTTTGAATTGGATTAAAATTAGTATTTCAAATTGAAATTCTTAAAAAATATGCAAAAAAAAAATTGATGGATTCAAATGCAGCAATGCCAAAATCAAACGATTAACATGCCTCATACTATACGAGAAACAGTCACCAAATTTTATTCTTTGATTCTGAAAAACCCTCTGGAGTATACTTATGTCCATCCTCATTTTAAGGATGCTACCCTACCCTAAACTATTTTGAGTTTCTTATGAAATATTGTTTGTTAATTAACCTAAAAACACCACACATGAAGACTTTCAAGACATGTCATGCATGAAGTCTTGCAAGACATGTCATCAATGGAGTCTTCCAAAGCATGTCATGCATGAAGTCTTGCAAAACATGTCACCTAACAACACCACACATGACTACTTTCCAGACATGTCATGCATGAAGTCTTGCAAGACATGTCATCCATGAAGTCTTCCAAGTCATGTCATGCATGGAGTCTTACAAGACATGTCATGCATGAAGTCTTAAAGGACATGTCACCTAAAAACACCACACATGACATCTTCCAAGACATATCATGCATGAAGTCTTGCAAGACATATCATGCATGAAGTCTTGCAAGACATATCATCCAAGACAACTGCGACAATTGTATGAAAATGTCGTCAACGATTCGCAGTGTCATCGAGGAAAGAGATCATACGAGTACTTACCTTTAATTCTGGATTCTTCATTCCTTTAATATCCTTAATAGCAACAGGATATAAGTATGTATTAGAAACAACTTTATTGGCTTCCGACAAAGTTAATCTAAAGAAAACTTCTTCTTTTCTCAGACCTTGCAGTAAAGATGGCATTTCTATATAACGTCGATTTATATCATTTTGTATCCTGCAAACGAAAAATTATTTTATAAACTAAAAATCAATTTGAATTTGAAAATTTATAAAAAACTTACCAGCACTGTATCCCATGTAATTGTTTTATAAGGAAACAAATCTTTCCAGCTATATGCCTGCACTACCACATTATACATTTTCGAATCACGATAATTTCGATAATCCTCACGCGTGCATGTGATATTGATTTTATCCTTCTTTGTATCGTATAAACCAATAATACTAACCGGTGCCATAAATTCGCGTGCCCAATAGTAAACTAGCTAAAAATTTATTTATAAAAAAAATCTAAATGAAATACGATTTTTTTCAACTGACCTTGAAATTGCCAAAATAATCAATAACTGACCACGTCGGTGCAATCCATACATCATTTAATTGCCATATTAGAGCGCCCATAGTATCATTCTCAGAACGTAAACTACGAAATAGATCCATTGCAGACTTTGTTGTCATCGCCTGTGCCACTTGACTGAAATAAATTATATCTTCGATGGAATCCTCCCATTTTTGTATTGTTATGGGCATTTGGTGTGCAATTAGCGTTGCAAGTGGCAAAAACCCTTTCGGATCGTGCTGTCGATGCTTGATAATGCTAGAATACGTATCGGTTGGACCCAGTGTGCGACTCCAAGAAGAAAAAACCGGTAAGCTGGCATAACCAAATTCGCTAATAAAACGTGCGCGTGGATAGATATCAGTACCGAAACCATCCTTATAATCATCCCAAAAGTGTACTTAAAAAAAAAATATTATTAAAAATATAAAATTTCATTCACACGAAAGACCACTATTACCATCACCAAAATTTGGATCTTGTGGATCAGCTGCTAAATCCGTTTTTGATTCTTGAACACCTAATGACGGCGTTGATATCATTGGTCCGGCACGTGGATTAAAATCATTACGTGAAATTATGCTCAGCTCATGACGTATGGTGCCCATGAATATCGATTTGTACTCATCTACTAAACGATTGGCATCCTCACCAAAATCAGAACGATTTTGTACCAAAAACAATTCAATTTCATTATTGGTAACAATTATCGCTAAGCTGGGATGATATGAAATGCGTACAGCATTCTGTACGGTTTCAAGGCGTATAGATCTGTCATCAGATAAAATTTATATAAAACATTTAAAATAAGCTCATGTTATATATTTACTCTAAAAATGTTAAAGTTGCAGGATAAGTAGCTGCGGAGAATGTCATATCCTGCCAAATGAGTAAGCCATAGTAATCAGCTAAACCATAAAATGCATCCGATTCATAAATGCCACCGCCCCAGACGCGTATCATATTCATATGCATATTTCGGGCCGACTTCATTAAATGTTCTACTACAATTTTAGAGCGAAACTATTAAATTCTTGATTGATTTATTTCTGTATCCACATCCACAACACTTACAACGCGTAGTATCCGCAGAATTTTCCGGTAGTATATGCGATGTTACAAAATTAGCGCCCTTCATGAATATTGGATGATCGTTTACCTTAAAGTAAAATGAACGTCCGTTTTCTGTTTGGAAAAGATGTTTGTTAAAATTTGACTTTAAAGAATTTTCGTTAAAATATCCTACCAACACGATCCTCAACCAATTCTATGGTACGAAACCCAATTTTGAGCGTCTTTTGTGATTGAGTACGCAACTGCGTGTGTGGTCCTTCAGCGGATAACCAACTTTTAAGTTTAAAGAAAAGTGCATAAAGCTTTTGTGCACCGTAACCATTTGGCCACCAGAGTTCTACGGGTTCCTAAAATAAAAACCATTTTTTTTTTTAAAAACCCAAAAGAAAAATATTTTCGGTACTTACTAACGGTAAATGTATTTTAAACTCTATTATAGGCAAAGCAAAATTTATTGCTTTTTTTCGGCACTATATAAGGAGTTTTCAATAGATCACTGAGAAAAAAAATATTATATAAAATTTGAAAAAATAAACTTTTTATAACACTCACTCCGCATAGAATGCCAATTCGGCATAGAAATTTTGCTTGACTCCCGTCGACAGAAAAACGTGCACATCCAGCGTCCAATGTGTTTCATTTTTACGTATTGCTACATCTACGTCACGCATTATGGCTACCTCGTAGTATTCTAATGCAACAGGTTTCCATATGCCTAATGAGGGTGCAGCCAAATTCCAGTCGCCGCCAAAACTCATTTGTTGTTTTCTCAGCAGATTTCGATAACATTCAAGATCACCACGTGCACGTGGACATTCTGGTGGTGCAATAAGATTCATCGATTTTAATTCTTCAGCGCGTTTACGTGTCACCCAAAGTGGCGAGAGTAGCTCCACTTCTAATAAATTTCCTTCGGGCTTTAGAAGATGCGTCACTTCGTACGAGTAGCGTACAAACATATTATTTGTGCTGCCAAGCAGCACATCGTTCAGGCGTATATTTGCAATAGTATCAATGCCAAAGAATGTCAGATTTACCAGATCAAGATGTACGATTTCTTCATCTGCAAATACAATTAGCGTTAGATAAAAGAGATCTTTTAATAGTTCTATAAATATTTGTTATTACCATCAAAAGTCTGACTGTAGGTCCAGTTTTCATTTGCTATCCAGCGCAGCGCAACATCGTTTTCCGAGTGCAAAACATCGCCATAGATGCCCTTTAATGCGGTATAAACACCAGATGGTATTTTGGGCACCGATATTTCAATACCTTAAATAAAAAAGTGTTGGTAAATATGGAAAAGTCAATAAATTATAAATAAATAATAATTAATAGACATAGCCAGGGATTAGCTTCACGGAGATTCCCTATGCTAACGATTAGCTCGGAGGCTATATGAAATAAAACAAAAAAACATTATGCTTAAGTTGTGCTCTTCGACAATTTTCAGCGCCAATCGTGCTTTACTGTTCAATTACAAACGAATTACAAGAATTACAGCATACTTTTAGGCGTTGCATAATTTATTGCTAAAAATGGATTATTGGGAAGCTTTCTTTTTATTTGGGTCATAAAAAAAATAACGCTTATCGCTATTTATTAAACAGCAATATTGAATAAAGCCTATAAATATCTGTATTAATGAATCACTGTTATATTTTTAAAAATTTGATTTAAAAAGTTTTTCAAACAATTTCGAAAAAAGAATTTTTAGTTCATAATTCAATAAAAAGAAATCGCGGTAATTTTAATTAATTACACACTTCAGTGATATACCAGCGCTAATCTTATCGCAAATTTAACTTCAATAACAACGCTTATTAAGGATTTATGTGATAAACTACCCGGTATGTAGAGCTTATCACTGTAAAAAAAAGATTTTTAATAAGAAATAGATACATAAACAGTCAATAATTTTGATTAATTGAGCACTGTAAAACTTAAAGTTTTTTTTTTATTTATTTATTGTTAAATGTCTTTTTTAACAAGAAAACGCAATTAGTTAAAATGAGTATGTCTCGCTTTTTGAATGAACAACAACAGCACTGATATATATTTTTGATGACACTATTTTAGTTTAAAACTTACTTCCATTTGAATTTCTTAAAGTCCAGGCATTCGACAATTCAACAGTGCTCACTTTTTTTGCATTGATTAATAAAGTTTCTTGTTGTTGCCAAATCACAAAGAATAATAAACTAATTAATTTAAACATTTCGATTGGCAAATTTGGTTTTAACAAGCGTTTAACATGTTTGCATTGCTTATTAATTTTTTTCGTTCAAAAATTATGGTTAGTCTTATCTATTTTTTTTTTTCGGAAATTGCAATAAAAAATAAAAAAAAAATCAAAATATAAAAGAAAAAACTGATAGAAGCATTCACAAACAATTGATTTTGTATTTTTTTTGTTTCTATTTATTTGCGACGGTTTTTCATTCGAATACTTTGAAATTTATTAACTTCACACGTCGATATCTCGTTAATAACTGTTTCAGAAAAGTTCAACACAATCGAAGCTTTCTGTTCAATTTCACTTTTCTGATAACCAGCTTATCAATCGGTTATGTTCTACTCTATTCTCTTTATTTTCTGTGTATCAATTCATACAAATTATTTTACGATACTCCGCACACCTTTTGTCAACAACAAGTAGCAACAGCCAATAAGGTAGGGCTCAATTGAAAATTTTTTGTCAATTGTATCTCAAGATTATAGCATTTACAAGGCTCTTTGTAAAAAATGGAATAAAAAGGTAACTACTAAATACTGAACAAGATTTTGATTGAGAATCGATAAAAGACACATACATGACACGTCATGCATGAAGTCACACAAGACATTTCATGCATGAAGTCATGAAAGACATGTCATCAGCCACTTGTGTTGGGCTCTTATCGGCAAGTCATTAAGGAAAGAGACTAGTCATCAACGCTGGACTTTCCCGCTGGATAGCATTTGACCATCGTTTCTAACGTAAAATTTTTTTCTGAATCTTCTGAAAAGAGTTTGCATTTATACTTAGCTAGCCAATAGCTAACCTATAACCGGAGGGTAGTCACTAGCCAGCTACAAGCTAGACAGCTACAAGCTAGACAGCTATAAGCTAGACAGCTATAAGCTAGACAGCTACAAGCTAGACAGCTATAAACTAGACAGCTATAAGCTAGAAAGCTACAAGCTAGACAGCTATAAGCTGGACAGCTATAAGCTAGACAGCTATAAGCTAGACAGCTATAAGCTAGACAGCTATAAACTAGACAACTATAAGCTAGACAGCTACAAGCTAGAAAGCTACAAGCAAGACAGCTATAAGCTAGACAGCTATAAGCTAGACAGCTATAAGCTAGACAGCTACTAAGCTAGACAGCTACAAGCTAGACAGCTATAAGCTAGACAGCTATAAGCTAGACAACTATAAACTAGACAGCTATAAGCTAGACAGCTATAAGCTAGACAACTATAAGCTAGACAGCTATAAGCTAGACAGCTATAAGCTAGACAGCTATAAGCTAGACAGCTATAAGCTAGACAGCTACAAACAAGACAGCTATAAGCTAGACAGCTATAAGCTAGACAGCTATAAACTATTCAGCTACAAGCTAGTCAGCTACAAGCTAGACAGCTATAAGCTAGACAGCTTAAAGCTAGACAGCTATAAGCTAGACAACTACAAGCTAGACAGCTATAAGATAGACAGCTACAAGACAAAACAGCTATAAGCTAGACAGCTATAAGCTAGACAGCTATAAGCTAGACAGCTACAAGCTAGACAGCTACAAGCTAGAAAACTATAAGCTAGACAGCTACAAGCTAGACAGCTATAAGCTAGACAGCTGTTAGCTAGACAGCTATAAGCTAGACAGCTACAAGCTAGAAAGTTACAAGCTAGACAGCTGGTGAACTTTTGAATTCCGATCTCAGATTCGTATTCAGTGTCCGAAAATACATATGAAATAACCGCTCTGATTCGCCAAGCACATCATGAACTTATTTTTAGGGCCTTAAACAAATGTTCACTAAATTATCACAAAAATTTGATAAATTCAAAGTTTCGAGGTGTAATATTTTATTTAAAACCAATTCAAGCGCACCGTGACACTTTGTTTGATTTCAGCATTGTTTTTTGTATTACCTCGTTTTATACAATCAAAAAAATAGTTGATCTTGGCTATATAAGCGTTTCTTTATTAATACAATACAATATACAATTTACTACAACTACAAAAGAAATATGTTAACAGTTTAGCTAATTATTACGTATTTAAGTATGCAAGAATGCTTCAATTCACTTTGTGGCTTTATTATACAAAAAGTTTATTTTTTTTTTTTAGATTATTGCACAAAACCATTTTCTTTTTTTAGTTCATTTCTTCAGCTCTAAACTATCTATTGGTCTCATGGTTTATTTATACAATATAAATATATTTATTTATTTATTGTGCATTGTGATTGTTAGTCCCAATTTCTCTCATAGAATATCATCATCATCATCATCATTTTCAAAGCTCTAACTACATTAATAATTTGATTAAAACCTAGCTACAAGAAAAAAATGTATAACTCAAACATAAAAAAACAATCGCAACAACAAAACGAAAATTAATGGAAGTGTTGGCATAATTTTTATAAATGAGCAAGTTGCAGCCGAATTCAATGAGGCACGATATTCATCTTCAGGCAAATATTCACGTATATGGCGTGTCTTATTCATCATCCAGTAAAATGCTTGCATATTTCCCTGCCGCTTAAGTTCATTGCCGACTTGTGTGCGAATTTTTGCATTATACTCGTTGAGCGCTTGTTTCTTAAAAAAAAATATTGGAGAAAGTTTTTTGTTTAAAATAAAATACTACAACTTTACCTCTGGTACACTCAGTAAAGCGCGATTAATTAATTTTGGTTCATATGGCACCAAGGTGACATCTTGGAATGCTAAAAACTTTACGCCCGTTGGTTGTGTACGTCCGATATCAATGACCTCAAGCACATTCTTAAGACGCACACCAAAATCGTTGGGTTTATAGAAACCAGATTCTAACAAGAAATTTTAAATTAAAACAGATTCCATACTGGCTATATTATATTTGTACGTACCGCTTGAAAAAAAGTATGCCTCCTTAAATGAATGCGAGCTATTCTTGCCATGTGCCACCGAAATGGGTGCTGCAAAACATAAAGAAAATTTATATAATTAAAAAAAAATATTATTTAAATTTAAATTTTCACTACACACGTTCTTCAACCGATCCATATGCACCAATGCCATGACCTGTGGCTTCTGGATAATCGACCATACTCTGCCAGACTGGACCACGTACGAGTGCATCCACTTCCGATGCTAATAAACCAATTGGAAATTTGAGAACTGACAAACGCAAAATGCCCGCCAGCACATTCGTATAGACGCGTTTCATTTCTGCGGTGGGTTCACCAAACATAAATGTACGCGAGACATCCGTAGTGCCTTCATAGTATTGACCACCAGATTCTATGACCAAAAGGCTCTGATCGGAGACCTCAATATTCGTTATATTGCTGGAAATATAGTATGGCAATGCAGAGTGTTCGCCAAAGGCAACCACAGTGCGCATGGATAAGCCTTTGGCGTGTGTCTGTGACTGACGCGAACGTTCAACTTCACGTTTGATTTTTTCTTCAGTCCATTGTTCGGTGAAGAACTGTGAAATAGCATCAAAAATATTAGTATTATTATTAAAATTAAAATTAATTTAATTTGATTGCCTACTCTTGTCTCCAGATTGCTCATTGCTTCACAAATGGCTGCACCATCGCGTATATGCGCAGTGCGCATGCCTTGCTGTTCCTGTACATTCTTTTGCGCACGCATGAAAATAATTGGCGAAACATGCTCAACGACAATACGCTGCGGCAACGCGCTGTACACTGCCTCGGATGCGCCCAAATCTTGTACACATTGCGCTGGTATAAGCACACGTTTCCAAATTTGCGCATAGGTGCGTATATCATTCCAAACTTGATGGTACTCCTTAATTCTGTTCGAATATTTAAGAAATTTATCTAATTTTAGTTTCTTTTAAAATTTTTACAACTCACTTTACACATTTCTCATTGTAGCAATCCGTACGCAAATGCAAATCAATGCCCAAATTGATTTTAAAACGATCGACGTAGAAGAAGATATCATCATGACTGATTATCAAATAAGACTTTACCACCGGTGTGTAGGGTATATCGCGTCCACGTATATTCAGCATATAAGCAATTTCAGTTAGCGATGTTATGATCATCGCATCACAGCCCAAGTGATGCATGCGTTTGCGTAATTCCGTAACTTTGTCCTCCCAATGTTCGCCGGCATAATTTCTTGGCTGCACTTGTATGGTTACCATATCGGGCATGGGACGCTCATCGCCCCAGATTAGATCAATTAAATTCGTATTGATTTTAACCAATTTTAGAAATTTATTATTCAACTCATGCTCCCAACGATGCCATAGAAAGTGTGGCACTAGTTGTGGATCGGCACCAACGCGTTTTTCCGGCTGTAATTGACTCTGAAAAGAAAATGTTTTATATGTTATATTAAAATCAAAAATAATTCTTTCGCTCGTTAAACTTACACCCAACCAATCAGCAATGGTCACTGTATCATTTTGTATAAATATTTCCCAATCGCAATCCAGTTCTCCGTCCGCTTGCTGCGCATAACGTTTATCAACCCATAATGCCGCAGAAGTCTCTGTAATGACTGCTGCCGCTTTTATGCCCGTAAATCCTGTTAAATAACGTAGACGCTGATCACGTTTTGCTACTTCCTGATTCAGATGCTCATCCGTTGAGGGCAGTATATATGCATCGATTTCGGGACCCTGAAGCGTTGCGCGTATTTGCATTTGTTCGCGTACCGCGTACAAACGTTTACGATAATCTGTGATGGGACGCACCTGTTTAATTGCGTTAATTTTTTTAATAATCTCTTAATTAATTATAAATCATTCGTTCTTACCAACTTTCCTTTGCGATATTTACAGATATCACGTGGATAGCCGCTGGGTATCTCTGCGTGTGTGGAAACTGTCAAAAGCGCTGCAAAACAAAATAAAAAATTTGGTAAATAAATATTTTAAATTTTTAAATCGTGTTAAAATCATAAAAAAAATATTAGATAAATAAAATTTTAATTGTTCTCATTAGTTGTTTTGATATTTTATGTATTCAAACTATTAATAAAAAAAAAAAAAAAAATATTTTATCAAATTCGTTTAAAAATAGCTAACGAGTGCGTCACTGTATTGCAAAAACACTTTCCCACGATTCTTCAATAGGAAAGAAAAATGTGTATGCTTTTATTTTTTTGGCTACTTTTTTTTTTTTTTTTTTTTTTTTTTTTTTGCGACAACAACAAAAGTCGCTATGTGAATGAAAATGTCAAAAAGAAAATTATAAAACATATGTCAACCAGTGAAAATTTGTCTGCGTGAAAAGCTACTCAAGCGGTTAAGCGTATTTGACAGTGTCGCCGACACAAAAGCCGCTTGAATGAATCTAAAACAACAAAAAACATCTCAAGATTTATTAAACGATCACCTGCTGTGTATATTGTCTTTTTTATCTTAATTTATATTTATAATGTTGCGTATACGCAATATTCATTTGTAACTTGAAAAGATTTGTAATGGAAACTATGAATTTTTCCTAAAATCACAATGAATTACGAGATCCGAATGCAATACAAAACGTTTCTTGATTTTAAGAAACATGAATAGTCTTTCGGTTGTTATATAATATATTTAGGCACGGCGGCTTACTTCACGTGACGTGTCATAGTTGAATAGTGGATCGACTCTGCAAATGCTCTGACTTAAAAACAGTTCCAACCAAAATTGCTGAAATACGAAAGTAAACTCCAATGAAATATGATGATGCCATTTCCATATTGAGTCGTTTGTGGTTTTCAGGCAGCAGAAATTTCTTCAATTCACTTCGCCATTTTAAGCCATTTGAATTTTTCTTCTTTTGGGCTCTCGCAAAAAAAAAAACATCGCCTTGAATTGTTGAGGTTTTCTGCGCTTCATAAAGCAAGCCAAAGAAATAAAATTCGAACTTGAAGAGGAATTTGGTGAATTCAAGACCGGAGTTTCTTTATCCATCCGACACATGTGACCAGCCCTGGAAAGCCTTTTGTATTGGATGTTCCAGACTATGTCGATGTCAGTATATAGCACGGACAGCTCATCGTTCGTGCGTTTACGTATGTCATTTCCCTTTCTCACTGAACCGAAAATTCTCCAAAGTATTTCCCTCCCAAACACGCCCAACGCCAACTTTTCCGATTCTGTCATGAACATGCTTCTGAGACAGGCATTATCAGCCACTTGTAGAGTTTAATTTTAGTTTCTCTGTGTGTTAATGGTGATTCTTCGTTTAATTTCCTGATTTCCATTGTTATACCCTGTACCCAAAGGGTTAAAGGGTATATTAAGTTTGTGCGAATGTATGTAACAGACAGAAGGGAGGCAAGATAGACCCTATAAAGTATATATATTCTTGATCAGCATTGGAAGGGGGTCGAACTAGCTTTGTCTGTCTGTCCGTCCGTCCGTCTGTCCGTCTGTCCGTCTGTCCGTCCGTCCGTCTGTCCGTCTGTCATGCTGTCTGCCGTATGAAAACGATTATTTCGGAGACTATAAAAGGTAGAGCTTTCAAAATTGAAACTTAGACTCTCCTAGGCCGTCAAGTGTGCACTTACAAACGGTTTTTTCTAGACCCATTTTAAGGGGTACCCCCATACAAATGTACCCCAAAATTTTGGGTTTTTGCAAAAAACGTCATTGTTTTTTATTCTAGAAAATTTAAATTTAGTATAAAATATGTCTATGATAGTCCCAATAAAATATCCCAATATGGGTAGGAACAACTAAATTTTAGGTATAGCCCCATACAAATTTACCCCAAAATTTTGGATTTTTACATAAAAACGCCATTGTTTTTTATTCTAGAAAATTTAAATTTAGTATAAATTATGTCTATGATAGTCCCAATGAAATAGACCAATATGGGTAGGCCCAACAAAATTTTAGGTATAGCCCCATTCAAAGATATACTCGATTTCTTAAGTTTTTCTATGAAAATTAAATTCAATGATGTATGGTAGTCAAATAGAACCTAACTTAAGGTACATATAGATTGGGTACAGGGTATCTTGCAGTCGAGCATACTCGACTTCAGCGTTCTTTCTTGTTTCAGTATGAATTCCAACACGAGAAAAAGTCGCACGACAACGTATCGCCCTGTCTTAAGCCTCTCTTGATGTCAAAGGGGTCGGAGAGATCTTTGCTGACCCTGACAACGCTTCAGGATACGAAGTTTATGATTGGCGTGTTGAAAGCGGCTTTGAAGTAGACAAATGGGTGGTGTGTGCCGATTTGTTTTTCTTCTCCTGGATTTGGTAAAGTTTGAATATCGGGTTAATGGTCGACTTCTTAAGCCTGAAACCACACTGGTACTATCCAACTATGCTTCCTACGTACGCTTTCAGTCTATTACACAATATGGAATTTATAAGCGATTGAAAGGAGACTTACTCCGCCATATTTTGCGCAGACTGCAGGGTCTCCTTTCTTATAAAGCGATAATAAAATAAGCAAAATATTATTTAAAAGTAGAAATAAAAATGTTTTCTTGAAAAAATGAAAAAAATTACCGATCGTTTAGTATGAGGATAAAATGCTAAAGTGATCCCATCGTAACCATAGCCAAACCGAAAACATCCGCTACAATAAAACTTATTTAAGTTTCTTCAATTTTTTATATGGACGTAAATTTGTTATGGGGGGATATGCCAAAAAATGGGCGAGGCACTTTGATTTCCAAACTTAAATTTCGAAAAAAGGGCAATAAATTCAAATCTTATCGAATGAAACGCGTCGACAGACGAAAATGGCTACAACGCTTTGCTTTTTAAGAAAATATAAACTTTATAGAGCCTACGAATTCTTTCTTAATACGACATGAAATTTTCCAAATCATTAATTGGAAATTTCACATTTTGCAATTGTTTTCTTTTTTCATAGCTGCAGATTTGTTTACGGACATTTCACTACGAATAAACTTGTTTCCTGAAATATAACTGAGGACTTCTAAATGTGTTATCTGGGGGTCACTGCATTTTGGTTCAGTACAAGATAGAAAGTTCTATAAAACCACACCTCGCTTATTACGTCGAATAGATGCAGCACATCACACGGCAGCTAATAAAAAGCTCTTTTTTTTGTTAACATCAAAAAAGATTTTCTCAGAACACAGAAAACCTTGACCTTCATCTTGTCGCTAACTGAGCATCGTATTTACTTTTTCCCCTCTAGACAGCTCTGACTCAGCACACATTCAGCGAACTGTGGCAAACTACACATTATCGAGCAACACGCACAATTATATCTTAAAAAAAAAGAAACCATTGATTGTCATTCAAATTCATTGCCAAAATCTGCTACAAGCTGCACGAATTTTTTTAAATTATTTGATTTATACGCCTGAAAGGCTGAAGCATTGCTGACAAAAAATAAATTCTTCGAAAAGCGTACAAATTTTGACAGATATTAATATGCTTGTGAATAGGTACATATATGCATGTTTTGAATTAGAGCAGAAAGTAATTTCGAACAAGAAATTCAACTGTTTGAAATTGAAATTATTACGCATACGCACTGTCGCTGACGCTACAAATTTAAAAATAGATACTTTTTAAAAAATAAATTTTTTCAATTTTTTTTTTCTAAATTTAAAAATATACAAAATTACTAAAATATAATAAAAAAAACAAAAATATTATATTAAAATATTTTAATTATTACATCTGCCCAATTGAAAAATTGATTTTCGTTTTTCCATATTTTCCTTTCCGGCAATTTGAAAAAGTTTTCCAATAAATCGTTGAGGCATTACTTTTATTTTTATTTCCAAAAGCTATAAAAAAATGTTTACTTAGCCAAGCAAATCGAACTAATAGCAAAAATGCTTAGAATTTTTTGTTTTTTTTATTTTTTTTTCACATCAAGATTTTTTACTCACCTAGTACGCTTAGCGCCAATCGCCAAATCCATTTAGCTGTCGTCATTGTTTGCAATTAGTATTTTTGCGTTTGGCAGAGAGCACAGAACACAGCACAGCAAATTCTTCAATACAAATGTTTTATATGCTTTGTAGTAGATACATAAATGTATCTAGATACTTTTCTACGCTGTGATGCTTCGATTTTGCATGCGGGATTGTTGCACTCAATTGCCCCGTTCGATCGTTCGTTCACTTTTTGCTTAGTTTTTTTTTTTTTTTTTTTTTTTGTTAGTGTAAACAATTTGAGTTCTTTCTTTGCAATAAAAACTTTAAATTTTTCTGTTTAAATTTTATTGATTTACTTTTTTGTAATTTTTGCACTTTGCAACGCGGGAAATCTATTTATGAATAATTTCATTTCCTTTAAGTTAAAATAACAACAACATTTCAAATTGTATATTATGTGTTTATGAACTTGTTTATCGTTTTATCGTCAAGAGCAATTTTACGATTTATTATTAACTGCACAGCTTGTGTGAGATTTTACACTTTGGAATTAGAAGCGTTTTTCTTTTTTTAGCGTTTTTTTTTGATGAATTTCTAAAAAAAAAATTCAGGTGTTAATTGAAATTTAGTTGTAAATAATTAATTTTTTGTCCTTGAAAATTAAAAAAAAAAAAAAAACAAATTAAGAACTTGGATGCTATAAAGGTCAACATAATTTAAACTTTTGCTTCCATCATAACATTTTTTTTTTTTTTTTCAGCTTTGATATTTTCATGGCAGATTTTCATATTTGTGGCGTTTCCACGTATGAAATCAAAAAATAAATTGTGACATCAGCAATATTTTTTTAATTTCAGAATCATATATTTTTTTTTTTTTTTTTTTGATACAATATTGAACACGTTTTGGTGTTCCAACGAACGCAAAATAATTCAGAATATTATTCCTGGAAAACAATCGATAGTTTTTTATTTTGTTTTTAGATTTGACTAACACTATCGATATTTTGTTTTTACTATCAAAATAGAATCAAAAATTCCAACTCAACATCTCAAAAAAAAAAAAAAGGAAAAATGTTAACTTCGGTGGAACCGAAGCTAAAGTTACTGGGCGTGGGTCTTGGTTTTGCCTGATGACAAAGAATGTTTTTCAATTGGGGACATTATAAATATTAGTTTTTAAAGAAAATCGAAAAATTAGATTTGTATGGGGGCTATACCTAAAATGTAGAATCGAAATTTTGTACCTGCACACAAAATTTGGAATTTTGAGGTAACTTTGTATAGGGACAATATGCTATAGTGACCTTATCTCTAGTCAAAGTCTATAGTTGCCCAATCCTTATCAAATCTATTCTGAAGACACTATAACAAAAGTTTTCACCATATTTGGCATAATAGGTAATAAGTAACCAATTTAATCCCATTAACCCAAATGGTAAAGGGGTATTGAGTTTGTGCGAATGTATGTAATAGACAGAAGGATGCTAGACTGACCCTACATATATTTTTTTGATCAGCATTGAAATGCGAGTCGAATTAGCTATGTCCGTCTGAGAACGATTATCTCGGAGACTTTAAGGAAGCTCTTCCATATTTGAAACGTAGACTCTCCTAAGCCGTCAAGTGGGAAACTTACAAACGGTTTTTCTCTACTTTGGACCCATTTTGGGGCCCCATACAAATCTACCCCAAAATTTTGGGTTTTTGCACAAAAACATCATTATTTCTTATTCTAGAAAGTCTAAATTTAGTATAAATTATGCCTATGATAGTCCCAATGAAATAGACCAATATGGGTAGGACCAAAACAAATAATTACTTGAAAATAAGCGTTAGATGTGTATGAGAGCTACTCCTGGGCGTGGCATTCTAATTTTAGTATATAAAATATCTACGATTGTGAAAAGCTTAAGTTTCGAGTTTTAGATTAATATCTTAAAAACTGAGCTAATGAATCATATCACAGCCGACAGACGGACATTGCAAGATCGAATCGACTCGTCGTGCTGATCAAGAATATATAATTTATTTGGTCGAACATGTCTCCTTTAATGCGTTAAAAACTTTCTGACAAAATGATAGTACCCTACACACTAAGTGTGACGGTTATAAAAAGACAGACGGACATGGCTAACTCGATTCGAGCTGATCAAGAATATATATAATCCATGGGGTTGTATATATTTTGGTAGTTCTTCATATTGAGGGCTCTGTCCCAAGCTTTTATACTCTCTTAGAAAGCACCATTTCTGCTGGCAGATCGACAATGCTTTATAAAATCAAACGTCGGGACTGAAGAGAAACGTGGCATTTAGGAAATAAAAAAAAATAATTCTACAATCTACACAAAATATGAATTAATGAACTTCATCGTCACTCCAAATTGAAATATTTAAATATTATTTTAATATACATTTTTGCTTCATAGAAGCGGAAAGAAGAATTTATCGCTTCCGTTCTTGATGTTTTTTTTTTTTTTTTTTTTTTTTGCTTATTTTGGAAATTGCCAAACCACTAAATTTATTTCAAATGCGTTCATACAATTTTTTTTTTTTTTGGCAACTGGCAACGAAAAATTTCTTAATTGATGTTTTAATTAATCGTGCGTAAATGGTATTGCGCCATAAGTTCAAATTCAATTTGTCAAAATATAATAATAAAAAAAAAAAGCAAGAAATACAAATCATCAAAGTTGTAGGGTAAATCCATAAAAGGCAGTTAATAGTTTTCAATAAAATCAATCGAACATCAAAGCAAGACAGACCGAAAATAAAAAAAAATCATGAAAGAATGTTGCAATAAAAAGCGAGAACTAAACCCTTAAAAATGGGTTTGAGCAGATAGACAGTCAGACGAACTTGACAAAATAAAATAGATCGATCAAAAATATAAATAATTTAAGGAAGATGCCTCCTCCGCTATCTTTTAGATACATTTTTTTTTAATTTACAAAAAATTCATAATTTTAAATTTCATGAATGAAACTCGGCACAGTATAATCGTTTAATTTGAATTAATATTTGAAATAACACTGAAAATAATTATACAATTAAAAGCTGCTTGAACTAAATTCGATTTGAGATTAGACGGGGCGTTGGTTTTTTTTTTGTTTAGAGAAAAAATTGCAAAATTGACGCCAGCGCGCGTGCCGCCAATGTGCCTTCAAAGGCAATTTCACATTGAAATGTACACACACACACATACACGCACCCATACACTCACACATACATAGACAAATATAGAAAGATACTTTTACATTGAAGTACTTTAGCATTGAAGTCATTGAAACTGCACAAATGCATTGAACAAGTGCAAAGTTGTGGGTGTGCTCGACCGACTGTTGGCAGCTGTTGTTATTGTTGTTATTTTTTTTTTTTTTTCTTTCATTTGTTTCTTTGTAAGTGAAAGCCAATAAACGCCTCTTTAAGAGTGTTAATAATCCATAAATATGCTTAAACATGACTTCTAAGTAACTAAAAAAAAATAAAATCTTGGCACTAAAAATTCATTACTAAATTTTGGAATATGAAAGAATATGTTCGTGTATATTGAAAACAAGCCGAGTTTCTCATTAAAGCATTAGAATTTTTATGTATTTTACATGTAAAAAATTGTAAATGTTTTATTATTGAAATAACTTACCAGTAGGGCTTGGTGAATAATCAAAGTTCAAACATCAAGATATCTAAAGTAGATAATATTTTAGAAAGGGTCGGGTAGGGGTTAGAACCCAGCATCGATCAACTCGAAAAACAGATATAATCGAGTCTTGACTTACCCGATGAGTCGAATAACCGAATGCTTCAATTTAGCTTATATTTTTACTCGAATAAACGAGTCATCTCTAAATCGAGTATTCGTAGTTTCGGTTATTCAACCGAAGTTAACCGTTTCGAATTTGTATAAGATCCTATAATGACCCGATCTTAACCAAATTCAAACTAAAAACATGGGTTGACATAAGTTTTTTTACCCATATATGAAACTAAATAGCTTAAAAAACATTCGTGCAATGATTTCTTCGAGCAGTGCATGAAACATAGATCCATCACAATGCGACAAAAACCAAGAAACAATCAAAGAAGTGAATATTCCCAGTTCACAAAAGGGATGGCAACATCTTTTTGGGTTGCATGCGGTTTTATTTAAATTGAATACCTTGAAAAGACTAATAAGAACACCAACGAAAATTATTCATAGTCTAGATTGATTAAAATGCAAAAACGACCAGATTTGACGAAGAAAATAGTCTTTCAGCAAGAAAATGAATGACTCGTACGTCTCCATGGCAAATATCTAAAGAAAGGGCTAAAAATTTTGAAAATATTTTGGATAAGCATTAAGTGAAAGTCTGGGAACTACCCACCTGGTTGATATCTTTTTTCGACCCGTTTTATTCGACCAGTTTTTGACTAGAAATATGAAACTTAACTTTTCTTAGCCCTAGGTAGGTAGATGTCAAAACCAAGGTTTCACGCCCATTTTTAGGCACAGCTTCCATACAAACCTTCCGTTCATTTTAAAGGTTTTGTATGAAAAAAGTTTTTGTATAAAAACACTTCTAATATATTCACCGAAATATCCATATTGAACCGAGTATCTCGAGGTCTGTAAATGATAGAGACACCATGGAACATGGAACTTCAGTTATACTTAAATACAAAAACCTTTGTGCAATGAAATTACAAAATATTTAGCTTATTAAACACACCCTTATTAGGGTGGTCCAAAAACAAGTTGCATACGCTCAACCCCTATGATTGTTCTATATCGAAAATAAGAAGACCAGTAATTTTTTTTTTAATCTGAAAATTTTTAATGGTGCTGAAAAACCCTTTAAGATTCCCATTTATTTAATTTGGGAAAATAACACTTTTTCGTAGACTTAGTTTAGAAACCTGGAAAATGAATATTTTTTAACCGGACAAGGTTGTTTCTCTGTATAAATGATCGAAAAATAACATTACAGAATTTAAAGAGAAACCCAAAAACGTAAAAATAGGAATAAATCAAAAAACAATACTACAATATTACTTTTATAAATAAAAATTAATATTTAAAATTAAATAATAAATGATTGGATGTTATTCTATGGCCATTAATGAAGAAAAACATTTTTATCCGGTTTAAATTTTTTTTTCAGGTTTCTACACTAAATCTACGAAAAATGCTATTTCCCAGATATAAAACATGGGAAACATCGGGGGCTTGGCGGCACCATTAAATATAATCCCAATTAAAAAAAATACGGATCTTCTTATTTTGGATATAGAACAATGCTAGAGGGTGGGAGCATAAAAATTTTGTATAAATTTATTTTCCATGCATTTTTGAACCACCCTTATATGTATATAAAGGTGAAACCATAAAAGTTATCTATAATTTATTGGAATCGTTTTGAATTATTTTAAACAAACAAAATCTCAATTGTTTTGATTTAGTTTACATAAGCATAATTAGCTTTGCTATATAAACATTGGCTAAATACAACAACAATAACAACAAATTTGTCTGTTTTAACCACAAAAAGTATATTATATACAAATGTATCTCATCAATGTAAACACAAAACTAAATAAAAAAGTAAAAGCAAAAGGAAATTTGTTTATTATAAAAAAATTCAAAGCCGTGTCGCCGAATGCTGAATGTTTTCAAAAAAGAAAATACACAAGAAGAAAACTGATTGAGTCATATGAATTAGGTACGTGCTGACACTGAGTGCCAAATTTATTCGCTGTGTTTCACGTTTCACATCAAAGACAGACGACAGGCAGACAGACAGACAGACAAATCTTCTGATCAAAATGTACCTAGTATATATTTATATACCTTGAAATTGTTTAATCATACGAATACAATAAATATTATTAAGTCCTTGACAAGCGATTTGTTTTGCAAATTATTAAATATATTTTCAATTGAATTTTCAATAAAACATTACGCATACGCCGCCATGTACAACTTTTATATTTAGCACAAAGTTTTAAGAATATATTTTTTTTAAGATTTTCGAAAACAAAAAATCTCTTTTAAAACAAACACAATGCTAAGTGAATACCTTTTAGCTTATTAAGAAACGCGCGCGCATTAAACTATTTGTATCTATAAAATAAATCTAAATAATCGAATCGAATAAAATCGCGCAGCTCGGAAATATTATAAAAAAAAAAAATTTCTTAATATAAAAAGTTTCGATTTTATTTTTTTAAAAAATTTTCTCGTTTTAAAATTGCGAACTGCGCGCGAGCAAAGCAACAAGCAAACTGAAAAACTTTTTTAATGTTGTACGAGAAAAAAAAATAAACAAAAACAAAAAAAGCGCAGAGAAACATTTAATTCATTTCAAAAACAAGAGCAGCCGCCGCAACGTTGACAGCAGCAACAGCGGCGTCGACTTTTAGTTTTGCTATACGAAATGTGCCGATGTGCCGGTTGCGTTGCTGCAACGCTGACGTCGACTGCAACGCTTTTGCGTATGTGTGTAAAAGCTTTGGCTGCATACGCTGACTGCGACGTCGGCGTTGGTAAAAATGGGTTAAGATGAAAATGAGAAAATGCTTCAAGTGCGGTCTATCTGCCCGACTGGCTGCCCTGCTGTCTATATGCTTCTCCCACTGTCAATCTCTCCGTCGCTGTTGCTCTGTCTCTCTGTCTGTATTTCTATTCGTTTTGTCTTCCGGATCGTTTGTGTTGTGTATTTGTTCTATTTTTTATCATTCGCACATTCAGACTCGCAAACAAATGCAGCACAGTGGTTGGCTTTTGTCTTATTTGCCTCAATAAACGCATTTGAAATTTAATATTTTCTTATTTTGCAAATGCATTTTCTTTTAAAAAATATTGCACAAGTATGAATATGCATATACATATGTGCAAGGTCTACTTCAAAGGTTTTGGTAACTTTTTAATGTTAAACTTTCAATTTGCAATAATAATTGTATTAAAATTTAATTACTAAACTCTAATGCCAGTTTAGACACTATATTGGGGTTCAGATAAGAATCATGTGTCAAATTTTAGGTGTGTGAGAAGTTGAGTTTGTATAGGAGCTATATAAGATCGGACCACTAAACCTTATTATATTGATAATGGACGACATTAGAAGTGCCTCATTTGGAGTGAATACTTATGTGATATGTATTTTCCAAGGCTGCAAACCGATTTTGAACCGAACAACAGCACTTGCGAACGTTTGCTTGGAACCAGTTCTTCTAATGGATAATTTAAACCTAAAACCGAACCATACAAGTGGTAAAGTGGTTTGAACCGGTTCGCCATTTCTTTAAAATAACTTAATTTTAAATATTATAATACAAAATTTAGTTGAGAGATGCTATTGCTTGTGTTTACGACGAAGTATATACGAAAATGTAGAAAATATTAAAAGAAGTCCTCGTAGACTTGATTATGTCAAATCAAATAGAATTGTGGTTGCCAATAATTTAATATGGTTCCTCATTCCGATCGTCAACAAATTTTTGGTCGACATTATTTTTTTCTTGAACCACTTAAACCGAACCGAACCGTGGTTCGGCACTGACTAAAAACCGGATCGTGAATCAAACCAGCGGTTCAGTGGCATCGCGGTTTGGTTTGCAGCCCCGGTATTTTCATATAAAAATTTGCGGTCGGTTTGTTTGGGAACGATATGCTAATGGTCCGATCTTTAACGAAATCCAAACTGACAATATGGGCTGACATAGCAGTTATTTTTACCTTAGATAAAATAAATAACTCCAATAACTCCTTTTTCATACAAAATGGGAGGTAAAGTTGTATAGGAGCTATACCTAAAAGTGGGCGTGGTACTTTGATATTTATATTTAATTCAGCCGTTGTGGATAAAGCATCTTAAGATTCTAATTTTAGCACAAAATCTTTAAAAATAGCGAAATAAAATTTGTAGAAAACGGCGGACGGACATGTCTAGAACGATTGTATTTTCTATTATAGTTTCTTTCGAATTTTCGTTGAAATATAGATTTTTCAAAGATTAAAAAGGACTATTTGTGTTTAAATATCAGAGGAATAGAATAAAAAACTGTTGTGAAGGGAGCCTTATATAAAGTATAGTATATCAGATAGAAATAGTTAATCTTTTATAGTTAGTCTTGTTTAAAAGCGAACTAAATAAAAAAAAAAACTTCAACTGTATTGTTTATAAGTACAATTTACTTGTACTTACACACGACAAAACATATAAATAATTTCTAAAACGCTCTGATTAAAGTTGCGCATAAATAATTAGAAGCGCGCGGCACTCTTTCCGCTCTGGCGTCTTTTCGAACTTTCATAAATTGCTGATAAACTAAAATGGATTGCCTTTGATTTTCACCGATTGTGGTAATAGTTCACATTGACTACTAATTTGTTTGAATGTCGTACATCATAAATTGTTGTTAAATGTGCAACACACTATAAAAGTGTCTAAATATGTGGGTCTCGTATATTGCATGTATGTATGTATCTGTGCATTGGCACTTAATCAACGAAGTAACGTTGGCGTTGCCTGAGGCTGTTGCAGTTTTAATTGAGATTATTTATTAAAAGATTATAAGGTCAAAATAAATATTTTTGAAAAGCTTATAATTCTTACATTCTTTTCTAATATAAAAAAAAAATACTTTTATTCATTACAAGCTGCTTTTAAAAATGAAAACCGGAACAGGCTTTGAATTTCCATCCAAACAAGGTTAAAGGCCCCTAGGTCGTTAGAAATGTGAGATCTTGTACTAAGAAAAAAGTCTCATAATAAGACGACCCAGTTTTTAAATGGACATCAGGAAAAATAGAAAAGCAAAAACGTAAGTCAGCTTGTATAGTAGTACCGATACTGCCCAAGTGTTGAAGCTGGATCAAGGTAAAACAGAAGAGATTTCGCAGGCCAGTATTAGCATATTACAGAATTCCAATGCATTGCGGAAGTTATCATTTACATTTTTAAATCAATTAAATTCAATTCTTTTTAGATTGGTCTACTTTTTGTTATTAAAAATTATGACTATTAAATTAATCATTTATCGATAGACACCACCCATTTTTCGACACGCCGATAAGATTAAAGTTCTACGACGCGTGCTGACTTAACTTGGTATCTCTGCAAAGATAGTTCGTCTCGGTACGATGGTGCTAACAAAAACCCAAAGCGTTGTCAGAGTAGATAAAAATCTTTCCGACCCCTTTAATATTAGGAAGAGGCTTTAGACAAGGGCAATGCGTTGTCTAGCAACTTCTTTAAATCTTCTTTACATCTAAATAGTAGAGAACATCCTGTAAAATCGATTGTCATGGGCTGGTTGGACGATGAGGCTCCGGCATAAAGAATCGTGGACCTTTGCTGAGGAGTACGGCAGCAAGAACATCCGGCGATGCGTTGGGAAGACCAGATCTCTATGACCCGAATTCACTACTGGTTTCAACTAGCACAAGAGAACAGCCACTGGTATGATACCATAAACTGTCTTTCATTATTTCAATTTCAAATTACCTGTACTTATATTTCAAAAAAATAATTCCACTTAAATAAAAAATAAAATAGTTTTTACATTTTTATGTATTTTAAATTTTGTAATACTTTTTTTTATATTTTTATTTAAATTAAAAATGTTTTATACAATTTTTGTTTTTGTCTTGAGTTTTAATTTGTTTTTTTTTTTGTCAAATTAATTAAAATTAAATTTCGTCTCAACTGTTTTTGTGTATGTGTGTGTCTATGGTAAATTCTTCTGCAAAATATATATTTTTATATTTATTAAATAATACAATTAAAAATAAACGTTATACATATACATAAGTTTACTTTTTAAATTAAATTTAAAAAATATATATGTCTCTCTTAATTTAAATAATAATGAAAAATAATTATTATTAGAATAAAATATAAACTAAACAAAAATAAAAACTTAAATTAGGCATAATAAAATGTACAATTGTAATCACCATAAGGACATGTTTTAATTGCTATACAACAAAATAATTATATATATATATATATTGTATATATAAATATAAATATTGTATACATATATATAATTCAATGTCTCATATATAAATATCAAACAACTAAAAATAGAACGCAAAGTATTTAATAAACAGAAGCTTATCTTTTTTTTTTTTTTTTTAGAACTGTTTACGAGGATTTAAATTTCCTAAGTACAAACAACTCAAACACAAGAAAAAAAAAACCGCAAAAGAAATAGAATTCTAAATAAAACTTATTACTACAACATTTAAAAGGCAATATTTTTTTGTTTTGTTTTGTTTTATAAGTTTTATGCATAATGACGTCGTAACGATATATTTTCTTTTTTCTTCATTTTAGCATAAAGTCCGTTTTGATTTTAACAAAATAAGAAAAATTAATGAAAATAAACTTTCAAAAAGCGTTTTTCGAATATTTATATATATAATTACAAAAATTCAGTTTTACTTTAGTTTTAGATATAGAGTTATATATATATTTATGGATTTTTATATATCGTGTATATGTTGTGTCTTAATCGCTTTTTTTTTTTCTTTTAACTTTCCTGGAGCAAATATCTTTTATTCGAATTTTTTTTTTGTATGCTTTTCATTAAATTAATCCTGACTTGAGCTGCTCTTCACATTTCTCGAATTCATATCTTTATTTTATATAAGTTAAATTTGTAATATTTTATTGTATTTTTGTTGTTGTTTGCTTAGGGTTTAGAGTATTTTATCGCTTCTATCTTTTTTGCTTCTATTTATTATTATAATAAATACAATTATTTTGTATGTAAGTTTTTTTTTTTTTTTTGTTTTTATATGTATAGGTAGGTATATATATAGAAAATATTTATACATTTTATAAATTTATTTTTGACTTTAATCCTTGTCCTTTTAATAAGCAAATTTTATGTCGATTTCATCTATATATTTATAGAAATAAAGTTTTCAGTTTAAAGCAATTTAAGAAATTCTATTACCAAACAAAAGCTTTTATATTTCTTTGTCTCTTTTAACGTTTTGCAACAGAGGTGGGCATTAAAACTTGTTTTGTAAGACACTCAACACTTTTAGCGTTTTCAAACATTCTTCTTTGCCTACAAAGCAAGAACACTTTCGTATGCTTCGTTGGCAAGCTTCAATGTAGATTGTGTTGTTTTGCACTTTTTTATAAATGTTTTTTTTTTCATATGCTTTAGCCCATCTCTGTTTTGCAATATTAATACCGTTCGCACTATGTTTCTTGTTGTTTCTGTTGTACATATACATACTATTATATATATGGTTCATGTATGTATATAAATACATAATTATTTATACAAAAAAATAAATTATAAAATATTTGTCTACTTCTTTGCGAAATAATAGAAAAATACTAGCACTTCGGGCTCAGTTGCGCCTTTTCTAATGAACTTTCATACTTTTTTTGCTTAATAAATATCACTTTTCAGGATGCGCAGGGCAGACACTCTAACGTGGGGTGTACAGATTGTTGTTGTTGCTGTTGTTGTTATTATTGTTGTTGTTGAAATAGCACTAAATTGCAGCAAAATAATTATATCATATTTGAGGATATTTTGTTTTGCAGCACACTTAAAAACTAATTTACAATGTTGCATTGTTTCTTCTTCTTCTTCTTTTATATGTTTATATTTCTTATCCTTTTTTTAAAAGTTATTTCTCGCAAACTTTTTTTTTTTGTATCTTTTGACTAAAACGAATGTCTCATGCTGTGTTCAATCAGTTCTATTTATTAACTGCAGTCCTATTATGGGTCTATCGTACCCTTGATACCGTTCTGTAAAATAAATAAAATTTTATTTAGTAAAATTTCCCAAAAAAAAAAATATTACGCTTATTACTTACCTCGGTGATTGTACACTTCTCTTCGGTGTATTTGGCGCCGTTACCGCTGCGCGACTTGTTGGTGTACGTGCACGTGTGGCCGTTGTTGGCGTTGTCACCGCCACCGGTGCTGTAGTTAATGGCGTGCTTGGCGATGCTACCATGCTGTAACGTTTCGGTGGCACAATACGGCTTGGTGAACGTGTTGTCTTGCCGGAAACAGCATCCTGTGTACTAATTCTAACAATTTGTGGAGAGACGACAGCAATTTTAGTTTTAGTTTCGCACTTATTACTTTGTGGAATTTTTGTATTATTAATTTTAGTGTTTTCAGTTCTTCTACAAAAATAATTATTTCAAACCGAAACATCATGCAGAGACATAAAACAAGTTGTACCCAGGAAGACAGAAACAGGCAATTGGTGCAAAATAAATTGTGTGTTCAAAAAAAAATGAAAAGAATCCGAAAAAAAAAAAAAAAGTAAATAAGTAAATAAATAAAAAACTTTAGAATGCAATCAAAACAAACAAAAAAAAAAAAACATTTTACTTACTTTCCAGCTGGATAGCTAACAGGACGTGGTATACGTGATTTTGGTGCATTTGGCGTCGACGTTGCACTACCGTTTGTTGCCGATGTTGGCGTTGAACCACCGCTTTTAGTTGCATCCGCATTAGCCAGTTCTTTCAACATTGTTGAGTCTTTGCTCATCAGTTCCCATTGTATTTGCAAACGCTTAAAGCGATTACTTTCAATCTTGCGCTGCTCTTGTTCATCCAGCGCAGCATTACGTCGCAGTACCGTTGTTGTACCGCCATGCGTACGGCCGGCAGCCATCGATATATTTGGTGAATTCGGTGGCGTTGAAAAGCGTTTATGTTGTCGCTGCTGTTCCATGGGTAGCGTCAATGTATCTTCGGCGGCATCATTAAAAGAAACCTTCTTCTGTTGACTCAGTACGCGGCTTACTTCTTTCTTTAATGCCGCAGCATCATATTGTACTTGCTGCTCGGAAGACTCCAATATAGAGGCAATCTCTGCGTAATACTTTAATTCATTGCGCGGCAACGATGTAAGGAAATTCTCAGCACGTGCACGCGCATCGTGATCTTTGCGCGAAAGTCGTTCCTTACGCGGTTGTGGCGTTGCATATAATTCAGCTTCCGGTTCCTCCTCGAAAACTTCACTGAGTTCTTCGGCTGAACCAAGCACATAATTGTATGGCGGCTCTTGCAAACTGCGTCGTTTTTCCAACTTTGAAAGCTTTGTTTGCTGTGCTTCAATCATTGAATTACGCTTGTTGCGCGCCTGTGCGCCTGCCGATGTTGACTTGCGTAAAATGCCACGCGGCATGGGTACCGGTGTCTGTTGTTGTTTAACAGAAGCGGGACTTGTCTCCACACCCGAATCCATACGCTGTTGTTCATACTGATAGACATACATCTGTTTCATTGGGTCCGTTGTATTGTCCAGCTCAGAGTCGGTGAGTAGTGTTGATGAACCGCGATATCCGGAGCTTGGTTGCTGACTAGATCCGGAACTTGAGTTGCCAGCTTCCTCGGTTTGTGTTTGATGCTGCTGCTGTTGGAAGAACTGCGCACAATCGCAAGCGTGACTACGATTGCGGCGTATCGGTGGCGACATGCAAAAGAGCGGACGCTGTGACAGCTCTGTATCCAAATTGTGCAATATGCTCTTTACTTCGGGAATGTGTTTCAAGCGACGTCGGTACTCGACTGGTAGCAACGTAGCCAATGATTGCCAATCGACAACATGTTTATAGTCCATAGTCTTAAGTATCTCATCCTCGTTGCCGCTAAAGCTCAAACGTTTCTTTAACGATGACGTTGAACCCGACGAAGCGCTATCAATGGTCGTTTTGTAATTAAATGGTGAGAATATGACATCAGGACTAGAACTGGTCTTTACGAAGCCCAAATCGGGAAGCGCATAATTCGGGTATATGACATAAATTGGTGCCTGTCGCTCCTCGCCAAGATTGTTCAGCTTAGCCAAAAACGATGGTGGTACAAAACGAAAACGATCGCTCAGACTGCTACGTGTGCTAAGCGAACCACATGAGGTCTGCATTGAACGTGTGATCATCTCAGAGCTCGAAGCATTCGAAATGGGACGGTTTACTTCCGCTGACGCATGACGTGTCTTTTTGCGCTCCTTTGTATCACTCGACGCCGCCGACGCTGTGCCGGCTGAGTAGTAAACCTGTGTCAACTGCTCCGAATTGCTGCGACTAGATTCCGTCGACTGTTGACTGTTATTACTGGCTGCCGCAGCGAGTTGGTATAGCTGCGGATTACGCAATGGCATACTACGTCGCCTGTGCGCTGGTGAATTTGTAACGGTCAACGAACCGGTGGAACTCGAACTGCCATCTTCATCATAGAAGACAGCATCATTACGCGAACGTAACTGTCTTTTTGGCGTGGAATGACCGGCGCTCTCGCAATCTACACCACGACCACGCAATACATCTTCATCGTCAGCATCATCATCATCGTCGTCGTCATTATCAGCATGATGCACCGTTTCGTCCTCATCTTCTTCTTCTTCGTGCCTACTCACAGCCGAACCTTTACCGGAATCATTCATGCTTTTCTTACGCAAACGTTGCTCCAGCGATGAGCTGCTACTCGAACCGGCGGCATCACTTGATGGCCAACAACCCGATGATACATCCATGCATGTATTTACACTAGCTTGCGCTTCTTCCGTAGAGCAGTTGCTGCTCTTCTGTTTAATAAACAGTTTGACTAGATTAAAAGCGGGCGGATTGGAATTACCCGATGAGGCGGATCCCGAAATATGCGAATGTTTAGCTTGCGCAGATGCTGAGGAACAAAAATTGTGACTATTTGCAACAGCTCCAGAGTTACCAGCGTTGCCTGTTGTTGTTGCTGTTGTATTATTACTTGATGCATTTACGGCACAGCAACAACGATGATGCTTGTGACGATGTTGATGCTGCTGCTGTGTTGTTGTTGTTGTTGTTGTCTGATGTTGTTGTTCGGTTGTTGTTGACTACCCGCTTGTAAATTTTCCGAAATCGATACACTTATTGATATTGGCATCTGGCACATAGGAAGTAGGTTGCGTGATTTACAATTCTCTAACATTGTTGACGTACTGACAGCTTGAGATACATTCAATTGTAATTGATGCTGTTGCTCCTGCTGCTGTTGCTCCTGCTCCGACTGGTGTTGATGTGCGTTCTGTTGCTCTTGCTGTACAAGACTGTTGCTGCATGTCATTGACGTGGTCGTTGTATCGTGCAGATTTGGTAAACTGCTGCTCTTACGTACATTACACTGTGGCAAATGACGTGTAATAGTTATAGTATCTGCAGTATTATTATTGCCCGAAGGATACCTGCGTTTGGGTGAGACAAGAACAAACGAGCGTCTTTATAAAAGAGACACAACGTTAATATAGAAAAGATGTAGTTGTTGTTTGTGTATAGACAGGAAAAAGGAAAATGGTTTGAGTGTATGCATGCGTGTGTATGTGAGCGTGTGTGTCAATTCAATGGAAAGCGCATTCTACTTAAGATGCATGCGCTGCTGTTGAAAATTTCTACCTGCTTGCTGCGACAGCAGTTAAGTGCAATAAAATAATTTCCAAAAAAAAAAAGGTTAATGCATATTTTATGAATGAGCTTAAGCATGGATTAAGACTGTGAAGTGTTCTTGTGTAAAGTAAGCCGCTAACGCCTGGCGATACGATTTCCTAGCAAAACAATTTATAATTTGGCATATGCATTAAATGTGTAGCAAAAAAGGTCATAAAATATTATTCAAAAGAGATTTTATGACTAACAGAAGTCGTTTGTGGAAAATACGCATTAATCTAGTGATTTGTCCATTTATTGACTTAAACACTTTTCAAAAAAAATATCATGCGAAATTGATCGGACAGACATATCGAAAAATGAGAATTTTAAACATTTCTTTTTTCCAGTGAGTCTCATTAGTAATTTCTAAGAAGATGTGCTGAGTACTTTTAAATAAATTATATCATAAACAAGATGAAACGTTGGCCAATTGTTCCATAGTCAGCAAATGCGCCACCTTTGGTGTATACAAATTTAGCACCCAGAGTAATACGCAGTCTTAGGAGAATCATTGTAATTCAAAATCCGAAGTGTTAGGAAATTTCGTCATTTCAAATAAATATTACCCAATAAATACACTCCTCCAACTTCGAAAAACTCAAATTTATAGGTGCGACTTTTTTATTGCTCTGGATATATCTTTCAATTAAGATCTATGTATGATCAAAATTTTATTAATTTTAATACGCTTCCCCCATATTGTATATTTAAAAAAAAAACAAATACATATATCCAAACCATATACTTGCTTGTGCAATATTTATGAAATGTAAAAAAAAAATTTCAAAATCGGACCATGCACATACATTCATATACATTAATATTCCGGCGCAACACAAATGAAACTAAATTGAACTCAATTGAAATGACCCCAAGTGCATATTGTAAGAACAAATGAGACTGTCGTCGTCTGTGCGGGAAAGTGTATATTTGATGAATATTTACTCGCTTGAGAGAGCGTTTCAAATAAATTATTACACATTATATTGTACAATCGAAGCTGATAACAAACGTTATGAATTTATGACTGAACGGAAAGCATTTCGTTTATACTATATATGAAGCTAACTATACAATTATGACGCATTTTGCTTCCAATGAATGAAAAACAAATATTAAAAAAAATTTCATCAAACGGAAATGGCAAGAAAATCTTATTAAATTAAAAATAGAAAAGATGTTTGATATGAAAAATGTTTGCAGTGTAATTCTAAAACATACCTCTGTAGCTGCGTTGTATTACATTTTTGCAGCTTGTGCACCGGTTGAAAAGCTTGCTCCGAACGTGACATCGAAACGTCCAAGGCTTTGCGTTTAACAATATCCTCGAGATTACTATGCAAATTTATAAAGTTTTGTTTGTTTTTTATGGCAATTTCATTGGGTTCCGCTGTAGTAAAAAAAAAATTTATTATCTTAACAAAAATATATTTCATATATTATAAACTTATACGCACCATAGAAACTCTCATCCGAATATAGAACACTACCCTCAAATGCAATTGTATAGTTATCCTTATTTGCTTTACATGTTAGTATAATGTCACCATCATCGGGATACTCATCGTCCATATCTAAAGAATTTACAGAGATATGTGACTCCTTTACGGGTGAGAAGAGTAACTCCGATTTACAGAATGAATTATCAATTAATTCATTTGTTGATGTTGTCGATGTCTG
This sequence comes from Leucophenga varia, assembly GCA_018903435.1. Lineage (NCBI taxonomy): Eukaryota > Metazoa > Arthropoda > Insecta > Diptera > Drosophilidae > Leucophenga > Leucophenga varia. The sequence continues at coordinate 4,058,062 of JAEIFJ010001414.1, forward strand.
TGACATCAGATGCGCAGCCTGTTGTGTTGCATTCATTGTTACCGGCAATTGGTATTGTTGTTGCTGGTATTGTTGTTGCTGCTGTTGCTGTTGTTGCATGAACAATGATTGCTGTAAACGACTATTGGCACTGCCCAAACTTTTACAATAAGCTGGTAAATGCGATAAAAGTGAATGTATATCCTCAGCGCGAAAACTTTCCATATCCACTTCAGCTAAATTTGCATCAATATTCTTTGCCAAATCCTCATAATAAATCAGATCACCCATAGCATTGTATGAAGCCGAGAGCGAGGAGAGTACGCTGCGTTGCATGCCACCGCAACCATCTCGATAGCCATAGTCCAGAAACCACTGATAATCAGAATTATCATGAGTAAAATCATGTGATGATGCAAGCGAACAATTTAAATAATTTGTTCCGCCGCCGCCATAACGTTCGCCACCACCACCGACAGCAACTGTATTAATATTTGCAAGCCCACCACCAAGCACACCATTACCACCACCAATACAACCATTATTAACACCAACATGATGTAGACCTACCCCGTGTGTTTGTTGCTGTTGCTGTTGTTGTTGCAATATGTTGCTATCGAGCGACGCTGGCAACATGCTATTGTTGCTACGCGAACCCGGCGTCGTCGCATTGCTGTTATAATCTGATTCCGGCGTCACCGCATTTACTGCTGTTGCTGCTGCTTGTGCCGCTGCTGCTGTGGCCATTACTGTATATTTATTATTGCTGTTGTTGAGCAAAAAATTATTATTGCCACTGCCAACGTCGTCGTCGTCCACGTCCACGTCTACCTCGTCGTCAATTAGCAAACTATCGTCACAGAATATAATGCTATTGCTGCTCACTTGCTCATTTAATATAATGCTACGCAATGCATTATTATAACGATCCAAATTATTCAAAACAATGGCAACATTCTGCTTCAGACTTTCTTCACTCAATTCAGCAGCATCGGCGGCATCAATAAGTGTTGCTGCTTTATTATCGTCAGCATCCGTTGTTGTTCCGCCGCTTCCACCTTCAAGTTTGGCACTAAGCAATTGTTGTTGTTGCTGTTGTAAGAATTGCTGTTGCAGCAGACGATCATTCAAATGCTGCTGATATTGCGTTTGCGTCAGCAATGGTAATTTTGTAGTTTTTCCAATGCGAAATTTGGTCGCCGTGGCGCTGGTTTTCTGTGACTGTTGCTGCTGCTTTGTTGTTGTTGTTGCTGTTGTTGCAGCTGATGTTGCTGATGATACGCGTATGCAAATGGTGAATTATTTGGACTATTTAATGGATTCTTATAGTGTAATGGGGAATGTGTTGTCGATGTAGGTGTCGCTGCTGCTGCTGCTGTTGTTGCGGCAGTAGATGTAGCAATGACAACAGCTGCTGCGTTATTTGAAGCGTTAATGTTTGCGTTTATATTTGCAGAAGAATTTTGCGTAAATTTATTATTATAATGTTGTGGTTTTAGTATGAATTGCTGCTGTTGTTGTGTTGTTGTTGTTGTTGATGAAATTTCTGATTTTTATTATTTATAGTAAAATGATTTTGTGTAGCGTTAAAATGAAGCTTATGTTGTGATTGTTGTGGTTGTTGTTGTGGTTGATTGTGCGTATTATTATGATTGAAATGACGTGTTGGTGAATTTTGAAGCGGTTGTGAAAGATGTGATTTGTTGCTATGATCGTTGTTTGTTGAGAATTCTGTCATGCCACGTCGGAATTTTTGTCCTGTAATGGAATAAAAGTAAAATTAAATTAGTTTCACGAATATAATAAATGAGCTAAGACTAATTACAAGACTATTTGTGCATTTATTTTGAAAAGAAATACATAATTTGGTTTAAAGCATAATAAACTCTTTTACCTTTAATATATATCTTCGTTTTTTAATTTTAAATTTAATAAATAATTTGCAAGTTGCTAAGCACAAACGAAAGACAACCTTTTGCGTTTGAGCTCAGATTTTTAACTAAACTTTCAATTATTCCCGACGTTATCTTAGATGTTTGTGAAGTATTTTATGGCTGCATTTTTACAACAAGAAAGGATCTGTTCAAACAGCTGCTATGCTCCTTGATGAGTTTGTTTTATGACGCAGGTAATTACACACTCAACTCAAATATTGCTACCTGTTCTCAGAAAAATTGCATAAAAAATGTTCAAAAGATGCATGTGCATGCATGTTCATGACGGCATGTTTGTTTGCTTCTAGATACTTGAATGTAGCAAATATATTTTATATTTTATAGAGTTACAAAAAAATCACGTACACCGATAGGACATTAGCAAAGTTTTTCATTATAATTGTGATAAGTATTTAATATTAATTCTAAAAATATTGTTTATACCCTATACCCTAAAGGAAAAGGGTATATTAAGTTTGTGAAATTTATGTAACAGCCATTAATAGTCCCTATAAAGTATATATATTCTTGATCAGCATTGAAAGGCGTTATACCTATGTCTGTCTGTCTGTCTGTCTGTCCGTCTTGACGTGTGCCGTATGAAAACGATTATCTGGAGACTAGTGAGATAGTAGCATCATATTCAAAACTTAGACTCTCCTAAATGATCACTTACAAACCGTTTTTCTATAACCAAATTTTTAGGGGTACCATCCATAAAACTACTCCAAAAATTTTAAATTTTTTAAGAATACTTTTGTGTTATGTAATCTTTGATCTGTAAATTTAGTATGGCTTATGCCCACACAATAGTACAAATGATATATCGCAACATGGGTATAGTCTAGGGTGGTCCAAAATAAATGTTTATGCTCCCACAACCTAGGATTACTCCATATCGAAAATAAGTCCCTATTTTTTTCGGATAATATTTAATAGTGCCGCCCAGGAAAAAACACTTATTCGAAAATTTGATGTAGAAGATTTGTAAGAATTACATAAAATTCTAAAAAAAAAAATAATAATAATAATACAAACTGACAATGAACTTGATTTATGCAGCAACGACTGAAAGTGCAATGTTTCAACTAATTCAATGCTAATTTTAATCTTAATTCTGTCGAATAAAAAAACAATAAAATCAAAGTCAATTTCAATTAATTTTTATACGCACACAAAAGAAGTTCAACCAAATCGTTACAAAAAAGCACCTTGGAGAAGAATTTCTTTGAAAAATTTTTATACTTTTGGTCGCATTTGATGAAGTTATAAAACTTATTTTTATATGCCAAAAAAAGATTAAAATACAAATTTTAACGACTTAACACATCTCGACAGACAGACAGATCAGATCGGATCATATAGCGGCAGTTTTTAATGCACTGAAAAAACAAATCGAAAAAAAAAGAAAAAAAATTCATTTAAAATTTTAATGTGACAGTGGCATGATTTTTATGTCGTCGCCTGTGCTAGGCACTACCTTTATATTCATGAAAAGAAGTTGCATGCAACTTTTGCCAAAGAAAGTTGCTTTACTTCAGAGGTTAAATTAAAGTAATTTTTATGTGCCATCGTCATACTCTTTTGTTGACATTGCATGTTGCAATGTTGTAAATTAAAAAAAAAAATAAAAAAATTAAATTAAAACTATAAACTTTGCTGCAGTAGAATCAATAATATAAAACTTTCCATTTATGGACGATCTGTGTCAAGCACATAGAAACACCGCCTTTCAAGAAAACTCAGCCAATAATACTATAATTCATAAATGCTGCACCCATTTAACGTGCTACAAGCTACTAAATATATTTTTTTTTATCGGTTGCATTTTATTTAAACTTTTTCGTCAATAAACTAAACAAAATGCTCAATTTTTTGTACAAGAAGTCAAGTTAATTCCATTTCGCTTTGATTTGGTTTCTTCGGTTTTCGGTTTTCGATTTTTTTATTTTCCTTCCCCTAGGCGCGTTATTTATATACGAATTTATAATTAACTTGCTTCATTTACAGCTAAAACAATATGTCATGGGGCATTCTGCTGTGTATCTTATTTGGGGGAATGAAGAAAACTTACACATTCAAGTTGAAGACAACAAGTGTAGCTACATTTTTTTGGTAATTTTTCAAGCTTTCATGTTGAACACATGTGTGGCTTCTGGAAAAATTTGAACTTTTATCTGTTAAATATTTTTTTTTTTTTTTCGTTGTTGCTGTTGACAAGTGTGCTGCATTGTCGTAAAAACTTTGAATTGGGAATATAAACACAAATAAAAATATAATGCGTTAATATTCATTTGTATTTTCATGTAAAAATTTTTAAAAGCAAAATGCCATTAGCTGCTTTTCAACATTTGAGTTCAACGTTTGCTTTATGACTCCAAGAAGATAGTGCAGCACATATGTAAATGCAGTTGCACTTGTGCATTTATCTAAAAAAAGAATTACAACGACGAGATATGCCTTAGCCATAAATCCATTAGGAATAATAGCACTTATAGTCATTTATAAAAATTAAAAGGGGTCTCAAGTAATGTTTAAAGTCAATTAATTTAATTGACTCAAGCCATACAACATGAAATAATTGTAAAATACTTTTACATCATAAATGAAAAATACGCCTTCGCCTTGGCAGTGCGCTATACTATATAAATATTTGCATAAAAAAATCTAGAGCAACATACTTAAACAATGAGTCTGTTTATCTGTGATTATCCATTAACAAATATTTAATCTTTTAAAAACTAAAAAAATTTAAATAACTTTTTGGCAACAAAAACATTGTGACTGTCAATAGCCCGCTCTTCGCAAAAAGTTTGTTTTTAAAAAACTTAATTTAAAAGAGCAAAATTTTAAATGTTTGGCAAAAAGCCCAAACAAATGTTAAATGTCCTTTTTTTCTTAAAAATTAAACGAATATACGAACATGTAACTAAATCTTCTGTACAGTTCATCATGAGAAAGAGCGAAAGAGTTATAAAACTTTAAAAGGACAAAACGGCAACACTGTGTACCAGAGAACAGCTTTCGTTGAGCGCAAAACGTTCATACACGAACAATAGCCGAATAATCAACCCATTCTGCTCAACCGCTCAAGCTAACGCTCTTTGTTTTGCTCGCTGAGTTTACTTCTGCTCGTTCGGCTCAACAATGATCGTGTTGAGTCAAAAAAAAATAAACTCAAATGAGCAAACTCAGCTCGTATAAGCAAACTCATAGAGTTGACTTAAGGAAAGTGTGACTTTTGCAGTTCTCTGGTGTGTACTGTGTGCACTCCCTTTACAAGGCATGTCGCAGAATTTGCTAGCGATTTGGTTACAAGTGATTTGTCAATTAGTTTAAAAAATTTAATGATGACAAAAAACTTGAAGAGGTTTTTTATTTTTTATTTTTAATATAATTTAACTTTGGAATATCTAATGACAAAAACTTCAAGAAATTATTTAAATATTGAAAATCAATCAATCTGCCAAAATATATCTCAAACACTTCGAAGGAAGACTTTTAAACAGGGGTACAAACCGGTTTTGAACCGTAACGGTTAAATTAGTTGAACCAAGATTTATAGTTGATGAAAATTACTCAAGCGGCCGCCCATGCTTCCAATTTCAAAATCACAAATCAAAAATGTTTGTTGCTTTTGTAAAGCTTCTCAAGAAGTTATAAACTAAATCATTTGAAATCGTAAAATATTTGAATTTCGATTTCAGAAATGGGAACACAACCGATTGAAATTTTTAAAATGATCTACACTCTAAGTAGCAGTTTTTACAAGACAATTTTGTAAAATGCATTACTATTCAAACAAACTAATCAAGTGTCTTCTACAAAGAGTTTGCATCATTTTTAAAAGAGTTAGTATTAATCGAAATTGATATTCATGACATGCACGATTTTATATGTTTCAGATTTCAACAAATTTTGATTATCGAGGTACGGAATTTTTTTTTATTCTAAATCTTATAAATAAATTCATAAATTAACAAAAAAAAAAGATATTATTTTTCAAACCTTTGACAAAGTTGAAGTTGGTACCAACTCCGATAGTCGCATTATTATTATTATTATTGTTGTTGACTAAATCGTGTTCATTATATTTCTCCAAATTACAATTGTTGTTGGCGGCAACATTATAATGTTGCTGCTGTTGTTGTTGCTGTTGTAAACGTTGTTGCAACAAATATTGTTGATTACAAGTTAAAGCTGTTGCTGTTGTATTAGCTTTGATTGTTCCCTTATTGTTGTTGTTGTTGCTGCCATTAAAGAGCACACCTTGATCACGCAATTGTTGCTGTAGACGACGTCGCTGCAACAATTGTTGCTGCAACAGTAGCAATTGTTGCTGTTGCATATGTTGATAATAACGTAATTGTTGCAATTGTTGCGGCGTTATGCTATGATGTTGCTGCGTCTGCTGCTGTTGTTGTTGCTGCTGCTGCCGCGTACCCATAAAGAAATTCTCTTTAGATGAGGCATTACTATCGCAACCGCTGCTTGTGCTGCTGCTATTCGAATGCGGTTGCTGTTGTTGTTGTTGTTGTGCTTTATGTTGCCAGCAACATGTTGCAGCGTTTGTGTTGTTCTTATTACAAATGGTACAGCGTTTTGGCTGTCCCTGCTGCTGTTGCAGCTTGGAAATGTCTACGAATCTCATAATGAAGGCGAGTAAAATTAAAAACATTTAAGAAAAAAAACACACTCAGCAACACCACATTTGTTACTGTGTTTTTGTTGTTGTTTGTGTATGTTGCACGTTTTTTTTTTTTTTTTTTGGATTTCGACCAACGCTGTGATGAGTTGTTGTTGGCTCTTTATGTTTTCCTTGTGTTGATTTTTAACTTTTTTTTTTTCGTTTCGATTGAACTTGTTGTTGCCAACTGAATTTTTTTTTTTTTGTTTTTCAATAAATTATTTTTAGCACTTTTGTTATTGATTGTTGTTGCTCTCAAGGGTTCAACAACAGCAAATACACCAAAATTATTTCATTGATTGGTTCCATATTTTATTTGGCTTTTGCTTTTCGTAGAGTTTGTTTTTAGTTTTTCTGTTTTCTTTTCTTTTGATTTTTTGTTTTATTTTTAATTTTTCTTTCAAGTTTTACTATTTTTAAATTTTTTTCATATATTTCTTTATTTTCTTCTTTCGAAATTCAAAATTCTCTAAAAATCATAAAATTCAAAAATTTGTGTTTATAAAGAAACCAAAATTAAAAGATTTCTTTCGAAAATTTCAAAATACAAAAAAAAAAAAAAAATAATACAATTTATGAGTTTTCTGCAGTTGCAACGTTTTTGTTGTTGTATACCAAAAATATTTTTGTGTTTTGAACAAAAAAAATTTTGTTACTCGTTTCATTTCGATAGTTTGTTTGCTTCAATTAAATTCTAAAATTAACATAAAAATACTCGAGAGGTCGTACAAACACACACACACACATACATTCATCATTGGATTGGTTTGTGTTGTGTCCTACTGTACTCCAGCAATAAGCCTTATTGCATTCAGAATTTATTGCTTATTTGCAACATGGCAAGTAAAAGAAAAGTTCCATGCAAGACATTAAAATGTTTTCATGCAGCTTTTGTGCTGTCAACGAAAATGGCGCGAACGCCATTGCAGCAGTTGCTCCGCTGTTGCTGCTGTTGAAGTGGAACCATTTAGCGACCGCCCAACGCAAATTTATGTCGTTGAGAAACGCGTAAATTGGCTTCCATTGTCATTGTAAGGAATACACTTGTACTTTGTTGTTGTTGTTGCTTGACTAAATTAACCGCAATAGAAGAAACCTCGACGATGACGTGACATGTCACATAATAAATTTTCGCATTTAAATTGAGAACGTTTGTGTAGGTATGTCGAGTTGTGTGTCCATCAATGCGCTCGTTTCTACTACAAAAATATACTCCACGCTTCACTCTGCATGTCTCTGTGTGCTTTTTTTAAATTTATGCACATATTTTTTGGATAACAATTTTTTTTGTAGTAAAACTATTTTGTTTAGTGTCTCGGTAAAAATACATTTCAAAAATGCTAGTAGTCACCACATTCACTTGAATTGGAAAACAATAAAAAAAAAAACGCATATTATTTTTTGTTGTTATTAAACGAACTCGATCAATATTATTCAGCCCTGGTCTACATTTCAATTTGAATAATTCGCATTATTTAAATACTCAAAATACAAAACAGAACAGAGCGCTACAATCCACACTTTTTGTTATCAACTGTTTGCTCAAAGTCAAGTAGCAGAAAAATTGACATTTATATGGTGAAATTATATAAATTCAACATAGCATGCATACTCAACAAAATGTATTATTAAATTAGAAAGAGACAGTGGCGGAATATGTCACCTGGAATAATTACATTACAGTACTATCGTTTGACTCAAGCCTAAAGTACACTCTGCTTGGGGTATGAAAAGTTAAACAGCGAATGTAGCTCTCCAGAGTGTCCTGGTCAGAGGCGTAGAGTCTGTGGGTTCACAAAGCTAGTAGTGGTTTGAGCTGTGGAAAGTATTTGATTATGGCTGTTTTAGAAGTATCGTGGTGACTATGTGTTAACTAGAAACACCCCCCAACACACGGGGGGCTGAGATATAATTGATTGATCGTTTGATTATGAAGTTACAAAAAAGGTTGCAGTGTATAAAAACCATTTGGATTCGTATACTTGAATTGCTATACTTTTTAAAGTTAATATTTAAAAACAATCTTTAAGATATTTTTTCCAAAATCAATGCCATTTTATATAAATTACTAACGTTTCTAAATAGAAAAGCTCTCGAGATATTTTTTAAAATTGAGGATATAACGCATATTCCCCACATAATTAACATAAGAACGAAAATTAACAATATTGTTTTAAACTCGACACGAAAAATTCAGTGCTGTAAGTTTTAGTATCGATATCGATTGTGGATATCGATACTTTTAAAAATCACGCACAAAAAGTATCGATATTTTTGTTAATAAGTTTTAGTTATCGAATAAATCCATAAACAAATTCAAAAACACAGACAAGAAATTTTCAAGTAATCAAATAACCTCAACCTAAACAACACACGCGTCTCATTCAGGCTATATGAATGTCATAACAAGTAATGCTAGCCAAAAACTTTGTGTTCTTGAAAAAATATTTCGAAAAACGAAATAAATAAATAAATAAAGAAAAATATTTCTAAGAAAATTTAAGAAAAATAGATAATAAATGAGCGACAAGCTTTATGTTGCGCGAGAAAACTTTGCCAGGTGTAGGATAGCTCAGCGGCTGCTGCATAGTTTAATGATTGACATTAGTAGAAAATAATTTTATAAATTTATGCAATACTTTCGAATGCTAGGCTAAAAGATTAAATTCAACAAAGCGGTTGTGTGGCTAAAATATAAAATTTTATATAAATTTATTTTTTGTTTATTCGAAAAATGTGTACAGAACAAACGCTCAGACAATGACAATGCAGCCACAGCAGCTACAAACTGGCTAACAAGTGAGTCAGTCAAGATTGTATGTACTATCTAAGAAAAAATAATATATATGCATTGCTAAAAGATAGAAATCATTAAATCGAACAATCTTATAAACACAAAAGTATATACTTTCTTATGGCCGCAACTAAAGGCAGGAGTAGTCTATTTTACTCTATAAAATGCAAATCGTTGAACTTTTAACAAAATTTATAGCTGCATGTAGGCACGCCCTTAAACGAGTGTAAAGGCTCGAATGAATTTACAAGTTGCAACACAATACAACACAAAATACAACTACAACAAAAGAAGTAAATAATGGTGCAGCAAAAAAGAACAAAAGTTTTGACTTGCAAAAAAAAAAAAAAAAAAATCCTTGGATTACATGTAGTAGCTTGCTTTTGTATCTATCATAAAATACAAAAAAAAAAAAAAAGGAAGATTGAAATTTATATTATCCGTTATAAAATAGCACATTGAAACGTTATAGATACAGATACAGGAAAAATGCGCATTGAAGCTAAACCCTAAACAATGCCGCCGCACCGCTACAGATACAGATACAGACTTATTCAAATCATGCCACCTAAATATGTATACGAACAACACTCAAACTCATACATATACAGCAATTTTAGCACAATCGTTGAAAGAGAAAGTCGTCGTATGAGGAGGACTAAACGACCAAGACAGACATTCAGGCGAAAGGTACTCGGATAGACAGTTAGACAGCGCCATAACAGTCAAAACCAGACGCGACGAGACGCGACGCATCGTATATTAACAACCGACATAGCCAGTCCAGCCACCTACTCTACGACTCCACCTAGCGTCGTAGTCTAGTCAGTTAGTTAGATAGAAAGTCCTTGCTTGCTAGCACATTATAGATTCAATGTAACTCGCAGCCGCAGGACGCCATTTTGTATATAAATATTTACTGCGTGTGCAGAATTGTGCTTGAATTTTCTCTGCATTTAATGCAATGCGAATTTGTTCAAGTACGAAGAAACAAAGTTTGTATGAGGAGAGTGAAGTAAAATTATGTTTGCAAAACATTTAAAAAAAAAATTGTTGTGTTGTCTTACCACTTTCATAGTTACTTGGGGTAAATATATACGTTCATTGTATTTGCAGCTACTTGTCGTATCATAGAAAATAAGGAAAATATATAAAGTATATATTGGCGTTCATTTGCTTGTTTTTGGCACTTGCTTATTTGAAAAAAAAAAAGAAAAAAAGAGCAGAGCAAAAAATCGAAATATCTAAAAAAAAAAGATACGATTGGATAATTGAGAAAAGGTTGGGTAATTGTGGCAAGTAGCCAAACACAAAAAAAAAAAAAAAAAAAAAAAAATTGATGATGAAAAAATGCCATTAGGGATGAAAAGTTAAAAGAAATGCGTTTCCAGTAATATGCTTTTTCGATGCTGAATGTTTGAATAGTTAAATTTTATATTTGAAGACTTTAAGCAAATAGAAATGGGTGCGGTTATTCAATTTTTAACCTTTAATATTGTAATTTAACTTAATATGCAATGCAATTATTGATCATATGTTCCCTACTAAGCTCAACACGCAAGGTGAAATTATACATAAGGTAAAACTATCCATATGGTGAAATTATATAAGTTTAATATAAAAATTCACCAGACTTAGTTTGCTGAGTAATACAAGAAAATTTGATACGCATAAATTCACCACAGCTCCAATTTACTATGATTTTTAATAGACTACTTTAAAAGTGTTGAGCAATGAAGTGCATTGAAAGCAGAAATTCACATTAAATTATATAAAAAAAATGATTTATACCAGCACAAGAGACGTTCAGATCTCCCAAAAAGAGTTCATCATGCTTGAAGTGGAGAATTAAATTGCATAAGATGGCTAACGTTCTAGACTTCTCAACTAAGCGTGTACTTCCAATTTTACATGAAAAATCTGCGAAAGCCGTTTCACCACTTCAATGGTGGGTTCGATGATGATCCACCGCATTTTAGATGAGGTTTGCAGACCAAAAAACAGTCAAAGGGTGAATGTTCACTATAGAAGGCGTAGGATGTTCTGACGGTCAAAAAAGTATTGGTGACTCGGTTGTCGCCATGACAAAAATCCATTAAATGGGCTACGAGCTGACATAAATAAAATTTGGGTAGCTTTAAGAGTTCATCACTGAAAGAAATGCCTATTTTAAGAATCAAATGGACAGCGTACTTTGCTTATCTGATACGTTTCTGGGATAAAAAAAGTATCTGTAAGCCCAATGAAAACAGTCGAATTCGATATTGTACGAAAAATAATTAAGCTCTCAAAAAAGTATCTCTTGTGTAGCAGCATTTATTTTGATAAATTTAAAGTTTAAAGTTCAACAAACAAGAATACACAAAGCGATGCATACATAAATAATGCATTGTAATGCATTATTCTTAACTTTTTCTTTTTTTTCTCATCTTATCGCATATGTTAAACTCATTGACATTATTGATTTTGCAGCATACAGCAGTACATAAAGTATCTGAACAATTCGAGTGCATAACAAAGCAACTAAGTTTATATGTATATGTGCACTTGTCATCTATTACAGCAGAAAAAAATAAAAACAAAGACAAACAGAAACAATATAAATTGTAGTAAAACTGCAAACTACTACAAAAAAAAAAATGAAAGCAATCAAAGAAGATCGAGCTGTTTCTTTCGATTAAAATGACAGGGTGAACAAATAAGAAGAAAAACAACAACAAAAAGAAGAAAAAAGCGTATTTCACTAAAAGTAAAATCAAAAGAAATAAGAAATAAGAACTGTACTTTAGTTTATTAGAAACAGCACAGGCCACAAGATGAACACTCGAGAGAACCTACAAATAGCTGTCAGTACAGCTGCCAACTCGACAGAAAGACAGACAGACAGACGGACAGACAAACAAGCAAGAAGGCAAGCAGATTGCCTGACACCGTGTTTCCTAGCTGCTGCTGCTAGTGTTGCTGGGGGCAAATCTCTGTTTGCCATATAAAAATAAATGCATGACAAATTGCGTTGAACGCATAGCACAGCACAGCACAGCACACAGTGCAACGCGTTCGATGATTGCCAATTGGTGAAATTTCGCATTCGTTTGCACCTACTTAAGTATTGCAATACGCTGGAAATAATTGCAATACGCGAATATATTGTAAACGAACGAACGAGCGAACGCACAAGTACAGTTGAGTGCGCGTGCGGCAACATTCATTTCAATTCATCCGCAGCAAATGTTGCTGTTGCTGCAGCAAGGTGCGCTACTCTGCTTAGTATGTTGCATGTTTGTATGTTGCTGTTGCTGCTAATACTACTGCTGCTGCATGCGGCATGTGGTAAGTAATTAAAAATCACAAAACAAAAACACGAGATACACACAAATGCCGCAAAGAAGTTCAATCACATTTTGAACTTTTCATTATTTATTTAGATGTGCGAATTATTTGCTTTACCTAATGGCTGCCATCTTCTCTATTTAATCAGCTTCAAACGGTTTCACTCGAAACTATTTATTGACATTGTGCGGTCGAGTCGTATGCAAACGAATTGATTTTAGCTAATTTTTTTATTTTCGTAGAATCTAAAATTTTCTCTACGAGTACTTGACAAACTGGCTATTAATCAGCAAAAGGTTTATTTTAAAAAATAACAGTTACTTGTCTCGTTACTTATTATCACTTCAAAAAAATAACAGTTACTCTTGTTGTTACTTTTTGTCACTTCAAAAAAATAACAGTTACTCGTGTTATTGTTACTTTTTGTCACTACGAAAAAAATAACAGTTACTCGTGTTGTTACTGTTTGTCACTTCAAAAAAATAACAGTTACTCGTGTTGTTACTTTTTGTCACTACAAAAAAATAACAGTAACTCGTGTTGTTACTTTTTGTCACTCAAAAAAAATAACATTTACTCTTGTTGTTACTTTTTGTCACTGCAAAAAAATAACAGTTACTCGTGTTACTGTTTGTCACTTAAAAAAATAACAGTTACTCGTCTTGTTAATTTTGTCACTACTTTTATAAAAAATAACAGTTACTCGTGTTGTTACTTTTTGTCACTGCAAAAAAATAACAGTTACTCGTGTTGTTACTTTTTGTCACTTCAAAAAAATAACAGTTACTCGTGTAGTTACTTTTTGTCACTGCAAAAAAATAACAGTTACTTGTTTTGTTACTTTTTGTCACTTCAAAAAAAAAAAGCCAATTACTTTTTTACTAGTTGTCGAGTAAAATTTTTCCCATTTTTTCAGCAAAAAATATTAAAACAATAAAATCGAAAAATAGCAAACATCTGAAAGACATAAAATGTGCTCCACATTTTTGTTTAATGTTTTAAATAAATATTTTTGTAAGCATCATCATCATCATCTCTACTCCAACTCATTGCCAACAAATGTAAACATTTTAAAAGCAGCATTTACAAAAACAAAAAAAAATACAAAAAATTGTAAGAAAATTTTTGCTATTCTATAAAAGCTGCCAGCAAACAAACAGCTTCTTCACATGCCTCAAGCATAAAACCGAAAACTTCAGCCCAAGCACAAGATGCGGCGCAGTTGTTGTAGCTGAAATGTGAAAATGCATTTTGGGTGTTGTTCGTGGTACTATATTCAACATATTGCACAAATAGATCGAGTATTTTACGATATTATACTATATACAATACTATAGCTGCTGCTGCTGCTTTCTTAGTTCAATGTACTTGTTGGCCTACATTGCTGCCTTTTCAGTCGTTTGATTCAGTCACAGTTTTTTTTCTTCTTCAGTTCACATTTTTATGCGTTCTATTATATTTTATTCGGCGTACTAAAAAAATCCCTTATGCAGTGTGCAACATTTTTGTATATTGGCAAAAGCTACAAAAGAAATTCTATGTTGCATCCATACAAAATTTAGCTATAAAATTGCAATTGTAAATACAAGCAACATTAAAAATAGGAAGCACATCAGTTATGTCTTTCTCTTCACCTATTTTCCCCTGTCTCTCTCTCTCTCTCTGAAATTTTTATAAGATAATTCGATGTGAAAAAGTACAAATTAGAAGATCAACACACGAAAAATAGACAAATGCCAATTTATTTTATGATTACGGAAGTCTTTTTCATTGCACACGGAATCACTTCTTAGCCAAGTATTCAAATAATAAAGGCATTTACAAACTACAAATAATAATAAAGATACTAGAGAAAACATTGTAGATCCTCCTAATCGATTTAAGTAAAGTAACTGGAATAAAAATTACCTCGTATTGCCAGCCAATTGCAAGTATGACATTATAATTTAGTATAACCAATACAGTACATATATTTCTGATCAGCTCGACGAGACGAGTCGATCTAAGGTTAAGGTTTTTCTCAGTCCTAAGCAGTTAAAGTGTCAAAACCAAAGTGCCATGTCCACTTTTACGCATAGGCCCCAAACAAATTTTTGGTTCATTTATGAATCGGTTTGTTTTTAATACGATAAAAACACTTTTAATAGCAACCCATGTTTATAGAAGGACCGATGGTTGAGGTGGATCCACTGTAGCATATAGCCCCCATCTACAGCCAATTTTTTGAATTTTTATAATAAAAATAATTTATTATAAAGCGGTCTTTTTTTTTCAAATACGGTAAAATACTTTTAGTTGCAACCTATATTTAACAAAGAATCCACGGTCCATGAAACCCATGGAACCCATGAAACATATAGTCTAATAATCACCGAAGTTAACATTTTTCCTTGTTTGATTTTCATTTTATAATACATTTTAGCACTCATTGGAATCTCCACTGGTGGTGACTAGGAATCTTGCTAATCTGTTAGCGTTTTTATTTTCCGGGAATATCTCTCAAAGCAATAAAGGGAAAAATAGTTTTTTTTAATGAAATGAAATTGTTCATCAATGGTGCGCCTAACTCGTTTATGGACCCTAGCACTAAAGAACTTTTAGATATGACGCTTGCATTTTGAATATAAGAACCCAAACATACAGAGAGGATAAATCATGGTCCCTCATCTAGTCTTTAGAATAAATAAAGATGTATGTGGAACCAAAAATGGATTTAAAAATGAAAGCAAATTTAATGTGGATGTTCTTTTCACTACTAAAGTTGAGTTCCTAATTAAATCAGTAGTCATAAAAATTGATTTCAAATAGAGTACCAAAGTAGATGCCAAATTCTAAATATTTTCCAGCCCTGATAAAAGTACATAAGACTAAAAAAGATTTTTAATATTTGTGCACCTATCTTAATGTCAATGTCAATAAGAAAATAAATATATAACATTGCTTGAAAGTGTTTATTTTTGCAATTATTTTGTGGTATAGAATTTTTTAATGCAAAAATAACTTTGCGAGGCGATAAGATAAAGTCATATGCACATCGTAGGTATACATTATAAAATCGTATAAATACTACAAACATGTCATAGATAAGTAATGAGTTTACTTGTGCTGCCTCATTTCTTAATCTTACGTCAATTGCAGAAAACTCATACATTGTGTATTTTTTTTTTTTTTTTTTTGTATTTAATTTGAAATTATAAAAATAAATTTGTTACCAGTTTTTAAGTTTTTAATAATCCAATTTAAGTTCAATAATGTAATTATTATTATAATTTTTTTTCACACAAAACACTTTGAAACACTTTCACGCTTGAAGACAAACTTTAGTGATCTTTGTAGTTAAATTCGGAGACGTTCTTATTGTCACATAAATTATTATATTCAAAGTTAAATAGAGTAGCAGTTTAAAAAACGAGTTTGTTTGTTTAAAAATGAATTTGCACAATTTAGATAAAAAACTTCGCCATACTCTTGGCATTAATTTCTTCTGTGGCACTTGAAAGACGATGCGCGAACTACGCCCACACCAACAAAAAAAAAATATAATAATTATGCGTGTATTTTTTGGCTTCTTTGAGATTAATTTAGATTTTATATTTGTTTTTGTTTATTTTTGCAAAATATAGTATATTGTTTTTAATTAAAATTATAATGCGTCACAATATCGAATGATGTGTTTTTTTAATAATGGCGAATCAGACAGCGACGCACAGAATGCACCAATTGGAAGACTTATAAAAAAAAAATGTTTTGCACAAAATCACGACGCAATTGAGAAATAATAAAAAGTTCTTCTATTTCGACGAAGAAAATTAAAAAAGAAAAGATATAAAATTTCAACAAAAATAAGAGAAAATCTCTAAAAATTGTACGTAAGATACGCGTCGCACATTTTCACAGTTACACAAGCTCAAGGAAACTGATTTGAATGAAATTGAGCAAATGTGAACGAAGTGCTTTTCGGAAAATGCGAGCGCGATATAAAACCGAAGCAGGAGACGACAACGACGTTGACGATGACAACAACAACAAATAAAATAATGATGAATGCAATGTATGTGTATTATATGCGTGTACTGTATATGTGTTTGTGAGTGCGTACAGTGCGTTTTAAAATTAAGCCATTAAAACGTTTGCTTAGTATTATTAAATGTATCAATTCTATTAATCAAAAGATTAATACATAATCGAATAATTAATTAAATCGATTACTTCCGAAATCAATGAAATCAGATTTTTAATCCACAAAATGAAAATCGTATTTTAAAAAAAATATTAAAAATATTTACAAATTTAATTTGTATATCATTTATTGAGCACACTGTGCAGCATGGATTCTTTAAGTAAATATGAGCGCAGTATTTACTGAGCATATCTTTTTTGTTGTTGTTTTTTTTTGCCCTCGTGCCGAGAACCGAACACTAAACGTAAAGCAGAGCACACATATCAAAGAAAGTATACACGCCACTGTGGATTACAAATACAAAACGTATATCGAGGACGTACGATGGCAAAACAGTGCAACAGAATTAACCCCAAAGGCGTTCTCTTGCACACATCGAAACGTTTGTAGTAGCGCCATACAGATACAAAAAAAATATACAAAAACGAAGCAACAGAATAGAAAATGCACTAATACATTTTTTTCACGATTTTTTTCTTTAATCTTATAGATGCTGCAAGTGTAATATTAGAATCCACAAAAGATTCATTTATTTAAGTTTAGGTCTCGGGTAACTAGTTTGCTTCGAAAGTAAAAGTAAAATTATGCAAAAGATTTTTAACATATTTTATCTAATTAGAATTTGATTAGCATTTGTTAATCTTTCTAATGTTTTGTGTATCTTGTGGATTGTAATTAACAGACACACAAACACAAACAGACGCAGATACAAGGTGTTTGTGTGTGTTAGTAAATTGTATTTTAACGATAATGAGCCCGTAGCTACGGCACCGAGACAAACGCTGCAGGGTGACTCAATACATTTAGTTAGTAACATAAAAGAAAACCAAAAAACACTTTTCCTTAATCATTAGAGGCGATAATAATTATGCAGGTACCATGAAAACGAAAAATAATTAATCAAATAAAAATTACAGTATTTAAAGAGGCACATGAACAACTTTAATTATTTTTCTAAAAATTTGTTGCACATAAGGAGTACGTAACATCATTTCAAACACAGTGAAAACGGATTATAGAGAAAATTACAATGCCGAAATAGGTATCATATCAACATTTAATATCTCACATTTTAATGTTCTTACTATTTATCTTAGAATATCAGTACAGCAGCGGCAGTTTCTGGCAAAATGACTGATTGTGAAAGATCATCAGATAGTTCGTAGTAGAGATAGGAGCGGAACACCGGAACCTCTGAACGGTTCCATGCTTTTAGTTTAAATTCTTCGAGATAATCAATTTCATATGGTAAAAAGGACAGACGAACATAGACTCAGCTTTCAATGCTTATCTTTCTGCCTAATATATCCTTTTACCCTTACGGTACGGGGTAAAATATACGTTAGTAATATTTTAAAAAAAATGTTGAAAGAAATCGGAAAACACGGGACACTTTTGAAAAAAAAAAACCCAGGATGGGTGAGATCAGTACATAAAATTGTATTTTGCGATGCGCGGGATCGGGAACAAATATAAAGTCCTGAGAAAATTTCTAGTTCGTGGATGAGCAATTCCCATTTTGATCAAATTGCCATTAATTAAAATTTATTTTACAAAAAAAAAAAAATTTTTTAAATATATTTCAATCTATCAATTCTAGTAGTTCATATGTAAGTATTTTTCCATTGATTTATTTCTATTGGTAATGAGCCAAAAACTGTAGTTAAATTCAAAACACACCACACATGTTGTTACATTTGAAAGATCACATACTTAGCTCAGAAGTATGGAACACTTCATTAAGTAAATATTTCAAAAGAAGACAAACAAATATGCCAACAATTTCAGTTTGAATTTCCAAATCGATAAGGCTCGCTTATACCAAAACAAATACTTAAGATCGAGGGTCGTAGCGTCATAAATTATATAACGTACTTCCTTTAAAGAAAAAAACACAAATACTTGAGACTAACAGGATACAGATAAGAAGAGATACATATAAGATACTTGTCGCCGCCAACGTTTGATATTGCGCATGTGCGCGTGCCTAAACTATGAAATGCACATGCACGGAACATCTGTGCCAACAAGTTGATTATTTGGGGGTGTTTTTTTTCATTCAAGTGCAATCGATCGAGTCTCATTAATAAATACATTCACGCTTTACATATAGTTTTACTAATAAAACAATTTAAAATGCACATAAATTTCTTTTGAAGAAAAGGAAGTTTTAAAGTGGGAAAAAAGAAATAAAATCGATATATAATTAAGTGGAAACCCATAAAGGATTAAGAGATACTTTTATTGCGACAAAGAAATGTTTTGATTATATTGTAGATATATTTATGTGTTGCTGTTCTGGTGAATTTAATAAAAAGTTTTAATGACATTTTTATAGCACTCTAAGAAAAATTTTATAATAATTTATAAACTTTATAAAAAGTTTATCGTTATTTTCTTAAATTTATTATTAAATTATAACAAAACACCCTCTACTAAAATACAGAGAAAGACAAACAAATGAATGCTCCCACTATAAATATATCTCACATGATTTGTTTATTATCAGCTGTTGAAATTTATATATAATAATGCGAAAACTACAAACAACAACAACAATGGCAATCATTGGCGAAAAATGTAAAGAAGGCGTGTTGTTTGTGCTTATTTAATAAAAATTTAAATGAGCAACAATTGATATCGTGTGTATTTTTTTATGTAGATACACAAATACAAACAATTACCACAGTAAAAAGTGACAGTTGTCGTCGAATAATGTCGTAAGCTGCTCATATATAGAGAAATTGTTGCTAATGAATACATATATACTATATTTTTTTTTTTTATTCATTTAATGTTTGCTGGCGGCATAATAAAGAGCATCCGCTCAACAGCTTATTTGCTCTCTCATTCATGCAAGACGTGATTCAAACAAGAAACAATGCTGAGAAATAGAACGTAGTTTTGCGGCTTGTTGTTCGAAGTCATGACGTTATGCAAGACATGTCATGCATACAAAAAAATGTTTATAAAAATGTCTATGACAACTTGTATAATTTTGCAGCTTGTGTTATTCGATGACAGACCCAAGACAATCATTCATGACGTCATGCAAGACATGTCATACATGCATATTAAAAAAATTGTATAAAAATATCTACGACAACTTGTATAATAGTTTTGCAGCTTTTGTAGTTTGCTGACACACCTATGACATTCACCCATGACGTCATGCAAGACATGTCATACATGAATAAAAACAAATGTTGTATAAAAATGTCATCAAAAAAAGATGCCCATTACTTCGGCAGAGCCACTGCAATCTGTGCAAATTAATACGGAGCAAGCAGACAATTTTTACTCTATGTAATAAATCTAAAGAAAGTTAGATTTCAAATGTAAAACTATTAGAATCTACTAAATATTTGCAAGAAGCCACATCCTCGAGAAACCAAATTTTTACAGTCCCAATTCTTATGAAGACTTTCTTTAACAGAGGTGGCCAAATTATTTGAAGCTATTGAGCAACTTTCCAATCAAACCTTGTACTTTGTTCACTGCAAACCGGACAAGCGCTTTTGATCTGCTGCTGTGAATTTTATGTCTGTAGGTGGTGCCTGGGGGTTGTCATTTTTTTTTTTAAATGAAATACGCGATATAATTCATAAATTAAAATACCAGTCAACTAGACGTATAAATATTTGAACAAACAGAAAATAGATAGAGAGGCAAACAAACAGAAAGGCAGAAAAATAGAAAAACTGAATGACAGCAACGCGCTTCAGAATGATGAATGTTTTAGTAATTAAAAAATGATGGAATTCGCTTAGTGTAGATGTTATAAAATTTACATATTTTAGAATATTTTAAAGAAAAAATTAAATTCGAATTTTGAAAAAAAAAAAAAAAAACTTGTTGCATACTTTTAGTTGCGCATAAAAAATTACTTCAGTTGTATGATTTGTACCATATTCTACGTAGTCAATTATCAATACGTGTATTTCTATAATTTGAATTTCTTTAAACCAGTTTCCGTGAATTATGAATCATTTTTAAAATTTTTCAAAGTCAATGCTGACAAATCAATTTAATTGTGAAAGTGAAAATTGTGTTGGAATCTTTCAAACAAGGCACACTTCCACACACACACTTAATATGTACAAAATATTTATATATAATTAAATTTATCTGCACTTAATTGAATTATAAAATATTTTAAATTTAGCAGAAAAACTTACCACCCTCAACGAAATAACAACGCATTGGCAAAATCTTCTTCAAGCATAAAAAGTGCACACATAAAATCTTAATGATGCATAAAAATAAATTTTGTAAAGTAAACAATTGCAAGAAATTCATTCTGACGCCAAATTGACGCCCAAAGCTGTAAAAACAATTACCAACCGCATTGCCTGACACTAAGGAGTACGTATGTACTACTTTGCTGTGGTCCTTCAACTGAACGAAAATGAGTCATTTGCATGATGCAGTGGACAACATAAGATGGCTTCAATTGCACTTTGAACTGTGCAGCATTGCATGAGAGTGATTGCATTGTTTATTTGATAAAGAAGAAAAAAAAGGCAGCATCATCTATGCTTGTGGCTCTTGAATGGATTTAGAGTCACTTCGATAATGTGTAAACAATTACTGGGCAACTTGAAAACATTTTATATATTAGATATTTAAAAAAAAAAATAAAAAAACTCCGCATTGGTCACGTTTTTAGCATCCATTTGCAATGAGAAATCTCCACCAACCGAATTCCAAGCAAAAGAGATTTAAAGGTATCACACAAATCTCTTTGGATTGGTTTTAAAGCTTTGGTAGAGGTTTAGTATAGAAATAAATAAGAATTGCTCCAACTTGCTGGAAAATTCGAGAGATTTGGGGTCGCAGATTAGGAAGGTGGCATCATATATTTGTCCAATGTGCTTCCAACACTACGTAAAGTCCCTTTGAACTAAGCACATTACATATTTTTTCAATTCCCTAAAATTGTGCCTTCTTTTCGAATAATTTTGACACCATATGAAACATAAGTGTCCAATTTGCTTTCTTTTGCTCTGAATGTTTATAAAAATTTATTCATTCCTTATCTTTCGTTTCTTAGAAAATTGATAACATTTACCATTGTCTTGTAATTCCTTTTACAGTTTAATTTTCTTTGCTTCACGAAGTTTTAGTACATACCTGAAATAAAAAAGAGAAAAGAAAGATAAGTTAAAATTATTTATTCTTTCTAAATAGACTCGAGATAAATTATCGCAGCTAAAAATAATATCATTTTGCAATCATCCAAAATATGTCTACAAAGCGCTAAAAAGCTTTTTTTTCACATTATTTAATGGACTCATTAAAAATATTTATTTTTGAATAGTTTAAATTTCAAAAGGTTTTAGTTTATGCGCTGACAAACGAGAAAAAACAAAAATGATAAATATTTCTGTAAAATATCTTTTAATGCATTTTCACCATTAAAATATATGCAGAGAGCAAAAATAAAAAAAATATTTAATGACATATACAATTACATAGCGGCGCATAATTATGTCAGCATGTGTTGACTTAATGAACCTGCTTGGTGTACTCAGATGCAGGCAGGCACGGACAGCATGCAGTGTGACAAATTAATATTGACAGCCCTCTTTGAAGACTACATAGTATCCAATCCATATGTTGGCGTTTCTAGTATAATAATTCCACTCAACGACTTCACTCAGTTGGGGTGAAGAAGAGCAGCAAACAGCGAAATTTAACACATCGTCATACGCCACCACGTGAGGCAAATGCAGAGCTAATTAAAATTAGATACAATATGAAGCAACGAGAGAACTGCATGAACGAAAAGTAAAAGATGCTAAAGGGCATACATATATAGACATAAGCAGTTCGTTAAAATATCATTTGTTTATTTAACACTTCATTTTAAGATTCGTTTTCAAGTAAGTCTTCAATTTTAATATTTTTTTCTTTGGAATGCTTCAATACAATTGTAAATAAGCTATTATTTTTACCATTATTTCGAGTTCAGGAAAATTTTAAGAGCAAAAAGTTACGAAGAAATTTGAATTTCGCACGGTTTGTTTTGAAGAGTAGGCACACAGGGCTAGCCAGTCACAATATGATTTCCTAACCCTTTTTCTAATTGCATGGAACAATCGCTGGGTCAAATTTACATTAGAAGTGACCAAGCCCGTGTGAGTCTGCATCAACTGTGAGCGAATCTTAAATAGGCCGCGAAGAACAAGATCCAATCCAAACATAATCCAAATGCGGTTGGCAACGCGCCAGTAAACAGGGGCATTCACTTTGCCTTCGAGTGCAAAGTTAATTTTTAATTTTTTGCAAGACCATTCTGAATACCTTAAATATTTTCCAACACTTCAACTTCTTAAACTGCACTCGCATTTAAATGGACTTTTTTTTAAAACCTTTTACTATGTTTTCATGAATTACGGAAAAGCTTAGCTTAATACGTTTTAATTATGCTGCCACACACACTTGAGTTGACTTTATGCAACTTCCTTGTTTGACAAGTGCATACGCATATTTTACAAAAAAAAAAAAAAAAAAAAAAAAAAAACATACAAACTGACAGAAAGCAGATAGTGAGGGCAACAAATCTTAAAGCTTGAAAAATAAAAAACTTTAAACAAAATTTTTGTATTTTTTCTGCTCAAACAAATGCGTACCACGACAATTTAATAACAAAAAAAAACGAAGATGTATCGCATTGTCAAATGTCAGAGAAAAACTTAACAAAGAAAACTCTGTTCAATTGCTACTTGATGCGGCACATACTATGAACACATATTTTTTTTCTTCCTCAATTATACGGTTTGCCTTGCGCTGTCAGAATAATGTTGCAACAATTTGTTGCGACATTGTTTGACAACGATCGAATGACACAAGTAATATGTCAAATGTCAACTTGAATTAGATGTCAAACGTTAAATCAGAAATCGAAAATTCATCTATGAGTCAAAGATAGTTTGTTAGATACAGCATTTAAGTGAAAGTAACTTCGGCAAAAATCAAAATTCACTTTGTATCTTTGTAGCAGCTAACGTCAAGCGTCAAGCGTAATTATGCGTAAATGCGGAATACAATTAGTGTCATGAAAATACGCACAACTCGTAACAACTGCAAAAATTTAGTTGCACTGCTTAACACGTATTTTTGTTTTATTAATTTATAAAATTAAAAAAAAAAAAGTTTACACTACAATTGTGACTGCGTCAATGTTTCAAAATCGATTAACGATTGCTTTAATATTCGAACCGATAAAATATAACGAACTCTTCGACATATAAACGCCTCGCTTTCTTGTGGTACCACAAATTTGTTATGCAGTGTTTCAACAATCACAATTGAACAGCGGCTAACTATTAACTGACAACAAGACATCCTACGCGCATGCGTAGCCACACAAACACACAAGAGTTATCGTTGCAATGCTTCAAGCCAACTCAACAAACAACTTGTCGCCAACCACTTAAATCGTTGAAATTTTCCAATGACAAGCGTGCACCTCATAGCAAAGTGGCGCAGCATATCGCAATATTTTATGCTTGTCTTAAACGTGTGTCACATAGTCAGGTGAAGTCCAACAGCAACTGATGAAAGGGTGCCTTATTCCCAGGTGCCAGAGTCAATGCGCGTGGCAAAATGCAGCCGCGCTAGCTAATGCGGTAAAAATATTTGTAATATTTGCAAAGAAATTTTAATGCGTTAAACAGGTTTATCAAGAAAATCAATCGATCGTGCGACCGCGTTCAATTGTTGTGGCTAACGCGGTGTGTATCGTGTCTCATTTTTATTTGTTACTATTGATTAATTGACAGCGAGCAATTAAATCGAAAATTAATGCATATTTTGGTTATGAAAACTTTTTTAGGGGATTTTTCCTATACACATAGGAAACGTTTTAAATATTTAATGTTTTGTATTAGAAAGTAATTTTATAATTTTAAATTAGAAAAAAAAAAAATAAAAAAAAAAACCACACTTTTTCAGGGTCGAGGTAAGTCGTTGGAAAATTTTGATCTGATTATCGGTTATAGTGTTACTTTAGTCATTTATTAGCTGCTAAGCTTGCCTTGATTCAAAGTTGCACTGTCATGTACTAATTGTATTAAAAAAAAAAACGATTTAAAAGTTAAAGTCGAGAGTTCAAAAAACAATTTTCACATGACTTTTTATAATATTGACACTAATTTATTGATTAAATCTTTTAAATTAAACAAATTAGAACCCTTCCTTTAAATGATTCAAATTAAATATTATATATTTTCAGTATAGTGGAACTGAAACTATACCATTTATATGAAATGGAAATATTGTTGTAAGCTAGATCTAGGCACAAATAGAACCCGTTTACTTCGATAAATTGCCCCAATCCATCCCGGTTTTTTTTTTTTTTTAATTGTTCCGTAGGACTCATGAGTCCCAAATATTTTCAAAAAGTTTACTAACGTCAACCATTTTTTTCATACCAGTCTACCCAAAATATTTGAAAACTTTTTTGTTACTCAACCCAGAAATACAAAATTCGGTATCGATTACAATAATTTAAAGTAATTATAATACCAAACTGATTCAAATCGAACAAATATATTACTCCAAGTTTAAAACATTTAGTACACATATTTTTTACTTATCTTAGGATGACCAACTGTTGTATTCTGCATAAATCTGAAATTTATATAAATTTCTATTTTTAACAATGTCGGAATTAGACAATTAGTCCTTGTTGTAGTTGTTTTTCAATTCCGAACTTTTCATATTAAGAACCTTGTGAACCTTAGTTTAAACATTAGTGAATCTGCATTTCCAGAGACTTAACTAGAGACCTCTATAGATCCACGACTTTTGAAACGATCTATAAGTTTTCAGCTCTTTCCGAGGAAAAAAAAATTTTTATAATAATACATTTATATATAATTCTTTTAATACTGTCCGCCTAATTTTACACTGTCTCTGTTTTTTTTTTCAAATCTTAAAATCTAAAATACAAAAGACGAAAAAAAAACTATGTATTATAGACCATCACCGTCCTCAGTATCCGCAGAAAGGCTCGATTAAACTATTGTAGTAGCATATCTGGTCGACAAATCTAAATGGTAAAATTTTAAACAATCAAATAAAATTGTACAATAATTTTTCCCAATTAGATAAACATTTTACTTGTACCTGTAGGAAAAAAATTTAGCTTAATAGCCTCTATGTGTGATACACATCTTTGGTAAAATTTAATTTTCTGCCGATATTCTTATGAAATCTGATGAACTAAAGACAGAAATTCCATTCTGAAATAAATAACTCAACGCGAGAACGTCAGAAGTGTGCCAATAGCAACAAATCACAGACAATTGCAACATTAATGAATCATTTTTATTTGAATGAAAATAAAAATTGTATATATTAAATAATCTTAGGCAACACAGCACACAGCTGTCGCAATTGAAACTCGTTACGCTGACGTTGCTAGTAAATTACAATAAATCTATTTGATTAAAAGCGACAAACCGATTGTTTCCCAAAGCGATGAAATGTATAGAACGACGAACGTGCTTGATAATAAAATGACAATGAATTTAAATTAAATTCATGTGAAAAATTTTCCAAACGATTCTCAATGAACTGAGTAGTTAAAGTTTACTGAACTACGCTTGAATAGTAAAAAAAAAAAATAAGAGTGTTGGGACACTTTTTCAAATTATATATTGAAGAAAATTAATATAAACGAACAAGCCAAACAGCCTTGAATATATTAAAAAGTATAGCTTTTCATGACCTAACACAAAAATCACTATGTAGCGCTTCCTTTAGTAATAAAATTCTCATTACTTAATAGTTTAATAATAGTTTATTATAACAAACAGCACAGAAAATATTATATTTATAGAATGGAAAAAAAAACAAAAAAAAAAATATTTAATAAAGAATTTAAAACGTGCAAAATTTATATTTTTATAATTGAATTTTTTTTCGAGATGATTTTTAAAGTAGTTTAACTACAAATTATTTGAATGTATTTGTATAATAAAATACATTTAGCATAGCCAGATAAAGAAATAAATAAATTCTTGTATAATTACTAAATTTTTTGTTGTATAATTAGATTCCTTATAGGATTTTTAACATGCATTTGACAAAAAAAAAAGAAAAGATAGTGAAAAAAAAAAATACTAGTATATAAATTACACAGGTCTGCAAAATTCACTTTTTTTTTTTTTTATTTTATCAGAGTGATTTCCGACGTATTTTTGTGCGCTGAACACAATCTGAAGTCGAAAAATGCCTATCACGTCATGATTTTGAGAGAAGTGGGGTAAAGACACCAAAAAACGCGTTTTTGGGTGTTTTTACCCTAATTTTCTCTGAAACCCGACGTGCTACAGACTTCAATTTGTGCTTAAATTAAAGCTTGGTTCTTCCCTACAAAAATCATGTAGGATAGTTTAAAGAAAAATTCATAGTTTTGAAAAAATGGTTTTAACCTTGCTATTCCTAGTGATTATGATGAAAATGCAAATTCATCATAATCACTAGGAATAGCAAGGTTAAAACCATTTTTTCAAAACTATGAATTTTTCTTTAAACTATCCTACATGATTTTTGTAGGGGAAGAACCAAGCTTTAATTTAAGCACAATATTAAGTCTGTAGCACGTCAGGTTTCAGAGAAAATTAGGGGTAAAAACACCCAAAAACGCGTTTTTTGGTGTCTTTACCCCCACTTCTCTCAAAATCATGACGTGATAGGCATTTTTCGACTTCAGATTCGTGTTCAGCGCCAAAAATACGTCGGAAATCACTCTGATATCAAAAAAAAAATCCGTGCAGACCTGTGTTATTAAACGACTAAAATCGATTTTATGAAGCACAATCGCGTGATTGATAGAATAATATATAGCCCGTCTCTGAAGACTTCTGTATATCCGATGTTAGCCCATAGAAATCTTCAATTGTTGATGCCTCAATTTTATCGACCATATCATCATCGAAGAGCAACCAGAGTCCATGACTTTTTACAATGCTTATATAATGGCCACGATTTGGTCCCGAACCACAGTGTATGACAACAGCCATAAGATCATATAGACGATCCGGATTGACAGCATCATCGGACGTATTAAATAAACGCAATTCAAGCGGAAAGACAACACGATGCGAAACTTTTATGTGCCGATTGAATTGTTCCATGTACTTGAAACGCTTCAGATGTAACGCCAATATCATGGGTAATTTCTTGACACGCATACGCTTCTGTGCCTCCTGATAACTGCAACAATTATCGCACTTGAACTTATTATCGGAACAAAGTGTTTCGGTATTACTAAAACAACGCAGACAGTGCGTTATCGAAGTATTCTGATCGACATCAACTTGTAGATCGAAGAAATTCTCATCTTTACTGCTTACAGTTTCGCAATTAAGGCAACGTGTCTCGGACGTTAGTATGCCTTGAAATATTTCATGCACCCAGGTAGGCTCTGTATTTGCAGCATTATTTTGTGTTGTTGGTACAATGCCGACATCAAGTGCAGCATTGCCATTCAATGAACCCGAAGAATTACTACAATTTCCATTTGTTGTCGTTGAATTTGAGGTCGATGTTGATGTGCTTGAATTCGATTTACTGGCGCCACCAACTGAAGTAGTTGCAGCAGCAGCAGCACCACTACCACTGCCTGTACTACCAGCAGCAGCACTACCAACAGCGCTACTGCCGCTGCCACCACCTCCTCCGCCGCCACCGCCGCCTTTACTTGCATTACGTTCCGCCAATATAATTTCATTAATATGATTTATAAGAAAATTCAGAAATTCATGCGCATCTTGTTGCATATAATTATCAAATTCTTCCTTTTCTTTGCGTAGTCGTGTTATGAATTTTTTCGGTGCTATTGAACCGACTTTCTTTTTTGCGTTGCTATATTATAGAATAAATCCGCCAGACATGAGAGTAACGTCTCCTTGGGGCGCTTATTTTTTGCTTTGTATTCCAATACCTTTTCCCGAAATGGTTTACAGAAGTAGAGCGCCTGTAGCACTGAGTTGCTATAGCATGTATTGCCGAAATTCACCAGCCCAAAGTAATGTTCATTTGGTGGAAAAAGATCGGAGCCAATTTCACGTTCCAACTGTGAGACATTTGCACCCATAGCGCTCAAGTATCAAAGATGGCAAAGAATGGAGAAGTAGTCTGATTTTTTTGTGTTTACAAATTTGTTGTGTTAAATCTTTCCGTCACCAACATTAATGAATGTTTTCTTTATCTTTGTTTCTTGGTTTCTAATTTGTTAATCTGTTTTACACATTTGCTAGTTGTCTGAAAATAAATAATTTTGAAGAGGGGATACACGTGAGTAAACTTCGCATTAAAATCAAATTTAAATGCAAAAATTAAACTATTTTTTTTTTTTTGCTTGCTTTATGACGCAAATAAATCTAGATTTTTTTTTTTTTGTTTTGTTTTTTTTAAAATTTATTTTGAAATTATTCTAATTTGAAATGAAAGCAAGAATTCGTTATTATCCCCTCTCCAAAGTATTTTCAAACAACTTGAAGTAATTTTTTTTTGTTTTTAGTTTTATAATTCGCATTAATGTATAAAATTTAATACTTTAAAAATTTTGTTATTAAAATAAACAAGGAGAAGGAAGAATAAAGCGAAATAGTTTTTAGAAAAAAATTAAGCTTAAAAATTAATTTTAATATAATTAATAGAAAACAAATACACTAAAGCAGCAAGGCTCACTTAACATCTAATAGTGGACTTCAACTAATTTGTAATGTGTATTTTAGTGAAATTATTTAAATACATTTAGATAAAAATATAATTAGTATACAGCGCCTACTACAAAGATTGCTGATATTTAAAAGATAATCATAGATTTAAATTGTTTTCAGTATCTAAGCGTAACTTAACTTAAATGGGTCTTACAGCAAAGATTGTAAGTAAATAAATATATAGGAAATAATATTTAATCCATAAATTTGCCGCAAAGAATGTAACTTATGGGGATTCGGGAACTGAGTAGTATTTTTGCAATCATTAGTAGAAGTAAAATTCGAATTGATGAAAATATATCATCTGATAATTCCCATGCAAGTGTACCTGGTTTAAAATAAAACCGAAGCTGCTATGAAGACGCGAGAATTGATGATCAACATTGCTGTTAAGGAGTTGAGTAGGAGTTGATCCTTGGTGGAATATTAAATGATATATTCCACTTGTAATGCTAGACATGACGCTTCGAAATGATTGGCATATTCAACGCAAACGAGTTAAACATTATGAACAGCTGAGTTTTGAAAAGTTGTTGCTACAGCAAAAACAGCCGAAGTATCAAAAGGGCCGCCTAGGGCGCTATGACCGCCTCAATTTGGGCCGAAAGAAAAACAATCTCGCTGTCAAAAAACTACCAACAAATGTGACACAGAAGTGCACAGTAAATGTTTTATTTTATATGATACAAAATTTTTAATTTTTATCCAATTCAATATATATTTTTCTAATGTCCTACAAAAAGGACGTCTCTAAAATCTTAAGTCTAATTAAAATTTTGTAAATTGAAATTTAAAAATTTTGTATTTTTTTAAACTGTTTTAGGAAAGCTTATGCAAGTTCTTGTCTGTAATACAAACAGCTTATAATTTTCTGAAAAGGTTACATTTCATTTTAGACACCCTATATTTTATAAATTTTTTAAACCCTAAGGGCAACCTATGTTGGAATTAACTTTTTTGTATTTTAAAAAGTACTTTTATTGTAATCTTTACAATAAAATTTTATTGGTCAACAAATCAATCATTTATTCGGAAAATTGGTCACGTTTTTTTTTTTCCTCCCTTGTTTTTTAACTAATGAATATGGAGAGTATCGACGGTGAATCACAATAATTTTCAGTGTAAATAGTTAAAAAGTGTGTCTAGCTCCTAAAATAGATATAGAATAAGTGGAAAATAATTAATTAACTACAGAGGAAAATGCAAATTTAGTCGCACTTAATAAACGTTAATAGTTCCCTTTCTTAACTTAAGAAAAAAAAAAAAAACATTGTAATTAACCATATTTTATTATATTATACGATATTTATATTTATGATCCATAACCTACAACAATTTTAAGCTCCAATAAGATTTTAACGTAACTCTACGAAACTATTTTCTTGGAATTCCCCTTTGTTTGAATGACTTGGATTTCTATGGGAATAATTTTGTACTTATAATTGGTGCAATGTGAAACTTGTTAAACAAGTTTCGAAATGCAATGAAATAGTATTTAATAAGTCGACAGAAATTTCTACTAAACATTGTGTGATAAAAGATACAAGTGATCGGACATTCAGTTCTAAATAACATAAGACGTGTGAATTATTTTTTTATTGTTTTGAAATGAAAAATATTGTAAGTAAAAATTTTAAAGTGTAAAAAGGATCAATTTTAATTAAAAAAAAAACATTTTTTTTTACAGATCCTACTGATAGTCACAATAAGCGCTGTATTTGTGCAACAAAATAACGCAGCTGCAATACAAAAATTGAGCAACAACAACAAAACTGAAAATTATGCCAATCTATATAAGGATACGCAGAGCAATGAAAATGTTGAGGAATCTAATAAATTAGTACTAATGCCACAGAGCGTTTTGAAGAACAACACTAACAACAACAACAAAGTGAATTATACTATAAAATATTTACCAAATACAATGATCGCTGAGAGTAAAGTACAGGCAGATTTATATATTAAAAACAGAATTGCAACAACGACTACAACAAACACAACAACAAAAACACCTAACACAAACATTATGAATACAGTACAATCTACAGATTGTAAACCTGAAGATAAAAATTGCACCATGGGCGAAGTTCCACTTTTAGGAAGACGTATAAGCGCTTTAGCGCTTAAAATTCTAACAGCAGGTCCCAAACAAATAAAGTGTGGAAATCATATAAGCTGCTCCGAAGAAACTGAAGAAACAGAATAAACTTTTAGTAACAAAATTTTATTAACAAATGAGGCTGTTCTTTTGTATTAAACTTATCTCAACTGATATTTGCTAATTATTTATAATGTAAACTAATGAAAATAATATTTATTTATTTCTTAACAATTTTTTTTAATAATAAATAAAGACGACTGATAAGATGAAAAAAAAAATTGGTATATTTATTAAAAAAAAAAATAATAAAAATCTAAACAACAATAAATCAACATAGGAACTCATGAATTCTTATACAACAAAATATTCTCGATAAAAAAATTTATTTATTATTTTTTTAATTGTCCAAAATCACCTTAGGCTTTGTTTTGAATAAGCTTAAAATGTGTTGTCCCGAAAGAAATGGACCTTTCAAAAACAGTACAGAATTTTACGGATAAAATTAAATAAAATTGATTTACGCATTATTCATAAGGAGCGGCTAGAGCAACTCAGAAATACTCAAAGATGATTTCTCTGAAATGGATTATTTGAAAGAAAAAATATTTTACGTTGGATTTCTGGTCTGTTGCCAACTGAGAACAAATGTAATTGAAGGTCTTTAAGATGAAATCATTGTGAGATATGTAACTGTAGAGAAACACACTAGGGAGTTAAGAGAAATTGAAGCAGTGGACTCACATTGGGACGTCGGAACCAAAGAAGAGCATGTAATTTACATTGATTACCTATTTAAGGTCAAAATAGGATAGAAAAAAGGGATACAAAGACTTCGTCTCCCACTTCCCACTAAGTTACCTAAATATTCTTGATCAGCTAAAACAAGACGATTCGAGTTAAACATATTTATCCATTGTCTATCTTTCACAATTTCTTTTTTTCCGTCTGTCTTTTACAAGACGGTTTAATCGTCTATTTCCAAAGATATCGAGATGATATTTCAAACTTAAGAGAACCCGGTGGTCTAGCAACCTAAAATTAAAGCTATTTTATTTATGAAGGTAATGTCTTATGCTTAAAATTTTGTTACACTTATTTTATTACTTATTTTGTTTAAATTGGAAAAATGCCGCTGAAGTCCCCCGTTTCAAAAAAAATGGACCTGACTGGTGGGTCACGTTTAAGATATTTTTTCGAAAAAAAAAAAAAAAAATCAAATTGCCACCTCCACTCTTAGGGTTAGTCCCATATTTTAAAATGCGTTCTGACCATTTTCAACTTTTTATCTAATGAATGCTCAAATTTATATCGCTGTCAATCTACAACGCGTCAGTGTATTTTGGTTTTTTTATATGGGAAAACAATTTTTAATAAAAAGTTTAACTAATGGAAAGCAATTAGCAATTAAATATGCTACAAAAAACACGTGAAAATTATAGCCATAATTAAGAAATTTGCTTTAAAAAGCAGAACAAACTTGCTTCTTAGTTTATTCAGTGTTCAATCTTCTTGCGATAACAATGAAAACTGTATTGATTATATTGGTTCTCATAGTGCAGCAAAATAATGCAGCCACTAAACTATTCTATGACCTAAAGTGAGTATGAATAAAAAATTAAAATAATAGAACCGAATAATTATAATTTAAAAATTATTCTTTTGCAGTTTCTTCAATACCAATTTCAAGGACTCACAGCACACTACAAACAAACCAATTCAACTGATATTTGCTACTACAGAAAAAACAAATAATGTAAAGGATCATGATGAACAACAAATTATTAAATTTACACAGGCGAATTCCCCAATATTAAGCAACAATTTAGACGATTTGGAATCAATAAACTCTGAAAGTAGTTATATAACAACAACCAGTGTTGCTGAACTTGAACAGCAAACAGTAAAAACCAATGGTCCTGAACTTGATCTTCAAACTACCGACAACAACAAACCAGCTGAATTAATATTTGCGACTACGGAAAAAATAAATAATATAAAGAATCACGAAGAAGAACAACAAATTTTTACAATATTAAGCAACATTTTAGACGTTAAGGAAACACATAATTCTGAATCTAGTTCTGAAATAGTCAGTAATCCTGATCTTGAACAGAACAAAACTACAGAAAACATTGTGTATCTTTGCAATACACACATCATTTGTTTTCAGCCTCGAATTGGAGAAGTGGCGCTTAAAATTCTAGTTGGATGAACTATGTTCGAGATATAAATTCCACGAAGTTGGCGCATATTCTAGTCAGATGATTTATCCTCTACAAAAACATTATTTATATTTGTTAATTTAATACTACCTGTCGACTGAAATAATTAAATTATTTAAATGAACTATTTAACTTTAAGTTTACTAATAAAAGCTTTAACTAAACATTACAAATCTGTGCCTAAGTGTTTATATTATATTTTTTTTTTAATGCAAACAAATTTTTCACATGACATCTTAGGTCAATGAGTTTCTTAAGAGCTAAATTAATTAAATAATCAATAGATGCAACAATCAATGTAAATAAACTTTATAATTACGTTGAGAATCTGAAGTTTTATTTAAAGTGTATTTACAAGTGTCTAACAATGTTATAAGATTTTTGAAGTTATATCCAGAAAAAAAATATTTTTTGTTAATGACCCAAAATAGACAAGGTAAAAAAAGCTATTCAGGAGAAGTATATAAAAACGTAGTAGACATAGGCAAAATTATTTAGTGCTAATTTAACGCTAAAATAAAAATGTTCTTACTGACAAAAATCGTAAGTAAAAATTTAGGATAAATAAATTTGAAGCAATATTAGAGTTACTCATTTTTTTCTATATAAAAGGGTCTGCTGGCTATTCTATCATGTTTGGCGCTTGATGCATAAATATTATGCAGCAAATAAATTGTTGCATTACTACCAGCAGCAGCAAAATCAAAATGAAACTAAATCAAAGGAATTCGTGATTACCGGAGTGCATCATACAAAATTATTATTTGTTGCTAAAGATTTATCAGTTGAACAGACTACAGAAAAGGAATATTTACAGGAACCAGCAACGGAACTTCAGCCGCCATTAACAATTCAAGTTGGAACTGGCTAAAGAATAAATTTAAAAATATTTTCTTTAATTTTTGAAATTTGTGAAAATTGTTTGGAATAGTTTTAAACATATAAAATAAAACCATTTCCCCCCATTTTTATTTTATTAGGAAGGGGAAGAAAAAAAAAATTTAAAAAAAGTTGTTCTGCTTCAAATTAAAATTTATCAACATACTTTATAAGCTCACTGTTAGCCTGAGAGTTAGACTGGAAATAGAAGTCGGTATGCGCAAGTTCAAGTCCCATGCAAGCCTTTTTTTTTTTTAAAATTTTATTTTATCATTAATAAAAAGTAGACTATACTTTTAAGACAATAATTATTGAAAAAAACTTAAAATACTACCTACAAAAAAAAAAGCCAAAGCTACATCAAAAATACCTGGGAATCAACTTTGTTACACTATACGTCAAATGGAATTTCAATGACTAAATATTGTTAACTAAATGAATCTCTATCTACAAGATTTACTATACGATCGCTAGTTAGACTGCCTGACTGCCTGCCTGCCTTTACGCTTGGATTATGTTGCATTGAAAATGGTAATTAAAACTGTTATTACGGCAAATTAGCGAAACACACACGACGTGTTCGCAAGTGCCGCATATGGTCATCTATAGGAATTCCATTAGGCATGTCAATAGACAATCAATAGCAATCAAATTAACTAGATACAACAAGTTTAAGTACTTTGATAATGACGACGACGTTGCTGTCAATGATGACGACATAACGTATAGTGAAAATTTTTTGTTTAGAATTGGTTTTTTAGCGAGAGCAAAAAAAAAAGCTCCTCGCAAAGTGTTACCCAGAGTAAAAACAAAAAATTGCAAGCGGGAAATAATTCTGTATAAGCGCTTTGATTTAAAAGTTTCAATATTTTTTTTATAAAATCAAGTGAAAGCTTTTAGTTTCATAAGCAGAAATAAGTGACCAAATATAGACCAAATCGGAGTAGAATCCCAGAGATTACTAGTTGGGAGAGTATCAGATATTGAAACGTATTCTCAAATTTGGAGTCCTGAAAAGGAATGGCTCTGAAAACGTAATGAATTTCGAGAAAGAAAATAAATGTGTTCCGAGAATTTTTTATTATTCGCACAACTCTTACGAAAGTGAAAATAGGAACATTACCATAAATCGTTCTAAAAAATATTAATAAATCAAATATAACAAGAAAGCCAATTTTTGAAGTTGCTTTTGAAAATTTAAAAAAAAAACTTCTGAATTTATACTTGCATGAAAAAAAAAATGTTTGCAGCAGTAACAAGAGTTCCATTCGGTAATCATACTCAGCGCACTAAGCGAAACTGGTCAAACTTGTTTAGATATGCAATAATACAATATTTAATAATAAGTTAGTAGTAAGTTTAAATTCAATTGAGAGTTAGGATCGCATTCAAACGTACATATTTGTAGATAGAACAACTATAGCCAGCAATAACGCATTCAGTGCCCAGGCGTAGCTACGTTAAGAATGTTATTATTGACAAAAACTGTGAGTAACATGAAACAAAAACAAAACAAAAAAACACAATAAAATTACAAAGGATACAAAATCTTAAAGAAACAATTTAAATTATTGTACAGTGTCTGCTGATAATCTTATTGGGACTTGTATTTGTGCAACGAAATAATGCAGCTACCAAATTGCTCTATTCATTTAGGTAAGTTTTTCAAAATGTGTGAAAAAAATGTCTAAATTTAATAATTATATTTAAAATAATACAAAAGCATACGTGATCCACATAGCGTACGTAATGAAACCGCCATAATAAAGGGTACAAATGACACTGACAATGATGGCGATGGATCTGGCGAAGGATCTACCGAAATTATAGTGACAGGAAGTCGTAATACTGATTATGTGCATACAATCAATAATATACCACAAAGCGTCTATAGTGAAAATACAATTTATAGAGCGGATAAAAATGGCTATCATGTTTCTTATAATTTTTCAATAAGAACACCCATAGCACTTGAGCCACGTTTGAGTGGAATGACACTCAAGGTTGTTACGGGCTAATTTAATTTGCAAAAGCTACAATTACAACTACAACGCAACGATAACTGCTAAAATAGTATTACATACATAAACTATATACATATGTAAATAGACAATTATTTATTTATTTTTCTTTTTTTATATATTTTTTTTATTATTAATTATTATTATTATTTTTTTTAGAAATCATTTCACTTTTGTGTAATTAAGTTAAGTGTAAAAATTGTTGATTTCAATGCAACGCAGATACCAAATACGTCTATAAATATTAATAAAACATGACCATGATTATTGCAGCTGCTGCTGTTAGTTAGTCAATTGGTCAGCCTGAAACAAAATTAATTGACACTGTGCGTTTCGTTTATATTTCATAGAAAACAAAGAGAGAACTAAATATTTAATGAACCACTAAATCCATTAAGAATGGTAACCAGTCTTATATAGCCCATAATAGAGTAATATGTATACGAAATATGTTATCGCCTTTCCTAAGTTATTACTATTGGAATACAGCATACAACAAACCAGTTCAAATCAATACTCTGAGGAGCAAGCAAAATATTTCTGTTGAAATTCAAACGAAATATAGAATTATTGTTGCCTTCTTCTTGCAACTTAACATAGATTATCCCTACTTATATTTGGCATTTTCGTGTCTACCCCATTGGCATCGTAATTTAGCAATTTTTTTTTTATTTTTCCACTTTCAGCAAGTCAAACTGCAGCAAAGCATGTCTGTTCATAAATCACCAAAAAAAAAAAAAAAAATCACAGTCAGAAAAGCGAAATTATTCGCTTCGTTTCCAAACTTCTTCATGAAAAAAAAATTTCAATAAGCCAAGCACAAGAGCTTTTTTTTTATATAATTTCGTTTTAAATGTCAAAATGAGATTTAACTTTTAAATGGATATTTTTTTGCTCATAAATTTAATTGCACAAAAAAACTTTTACAATAAACTTTGGAAAATAAGCAAAAGCATAGAGATAGTACCGAGAATGTTAGACCCTTCAAATTCAACTGTATAGGCTCAAAAACAACAATTTTTGATAAAAATACCGTTCCAGACATTGCTTCGTTTCGATCATAAATGAATATTTTGAAATATTACCAGAAAGATAACAAATAATGAATAGTGCCCTAAAATAAACCATTTTGGACCTAAAATTTCTTATTGAACAAAAGACTCGAACCTAGTAAAAGTTGTTTGGTTTCTACAGAACCCACACAAAAAGTCTTTAAGATATATAAAATAATAACGTTTTAATTGAACAAGATTTGTATACGAAACCAAGCTTTCGAATAAAATGATTACCGAAGCTTATCAAAAGAATATATTTCCCTCTTGAGCTTTTTCAGTATTTAGTTTGGACCATTCACATTTCAAAATCATTAAATTTGAAAGTTAAACCAAGCCAGCTAAGTTGAATAGCGTTAATAGCGGAGACCCGCTGGAGACTGCGTTGTACGGGCGTTTTATGAAGTATTTTGTGCAATTGCACTTTTTTTTTGTTGGCATTTTTGTACTTTTTGATATTTTTTTATTGCAGCGTTACCAAAATATGTTGGGGCTAGTATAAAAACTTAAAAAAAACCTCTTAAAAAAACCTTTTTTTTATAGAAGCCAGACAACAACATTTTGGGGCTAGTATAAAAACATACAAATTAGCCAAACATTTTTGTATGGAAAAAGTCGAAAATCGATTTCATGAAAGAACCGAACGTATCTAATACATTGTTTTAGTGATCCATAATAATACATTGTTGCCTTTCAAATGAAAGCGGTTTGGAACTGATTGGTCTGGGTAGTTACAAACTCCATAGCGGACATAGAAACGTTTTTACTATTTATTTATAATATAGAAAATCGGAAATATTTTCTTGTTATTTCATATTGCACTCTTTTTGCTCTATCATGCAAATGTAGCAAACATTTTCAACAAATTCTAGGATTCACATATCTCTGAGGCATGTAGCGTATCATAAAAGTTGACATAATAAGAAAAAAATAATAAAAAAGCTGTTTACAATTTGGCATGCAACCAATATTTTGAAAGCGAAAATAATGTAAAATATACTTCACTCTACTCACACAAAGTGAAAACAAATACATTTAAAGATATACTATATTATCGAAATATTTTATAAACAAAAGAAAACTTTAAAATAATGTAATTCTCTCTTACCGTGTTTGAATGTTCCTTGATTTATTTATTCTACAGGATTTTTCTGTACTTCAGTTTTCCTCTCTTCTTCTTCCTCTTCTTCTTTGGCGAATTTTAACTTCAAATTGACAAAATTTCTAGCACTATGATTTACAGCATTGTCGTCCCGATTTATTTTTTTTAATAAATACAATTATAAATACTTGTAAATGTAAATCGAATGATTCAACTTAAAGCGAATTATAGCTACTGATATGAATCGGGTGCAAAATATTATGCAAGTACTTTAAATAGAAATTTAGCTTGAAGATATTGCCTGGAAAAAGAAAATTGAAAAAAAAAAAATATTATTATATAAATTTTTAAACAATTTTTTAAATATAATATTTATTACAAAAAAAAAAAATAATAAACGTTTGTTCCATTTATGAAACAAACAAAAATTAATCTGTAACATTATGAATACTGCCTTGAAGTTCAAGTTCAACAATTAATGAAACCGTCAAGAAATGATTAAGCAAAATAAAAATACTAATAAGTGGAACATGGCGACTATTTGAATGTCTAGGCAAAGCCTTTATATAATCAAAAAGGCGGAAAAATAAAGGGTGTTTAAATTAGAATTATTCACATTTAATTAAATTTCTAATTTGCATCTTAATATGGAACAGAAGACGCTATAAATGTTCTTAATTAAGAAGGAGAAGTAGATATGGCTTAGTTTAATACTGGAACATTTTATTTAAAAAGGGTAATCGATGATAACCAATCTTAAATCTAATTTCTGAATTGAGTTCAAATACAATCCCAAACCTTTATCTTATTGGAACACCTTCTATAATAAAGTCTAATTTAGGTCAAATTAGAATAGAAATTAGTTTGTTTCAACGACGCTGCTTGTTCAATTGAAAACCGCACAATTTTTCTCATTATTCGAATGCTTCAGAGATGAGCATTGTGGGCAGATTGTAAGACTGACTTTTCCGTCTAATGAGGAACTGTTAAAAAAACAAAAAAATACAACCACAAATAGTCATGATGATGATGATGAGATATACTTCGTAAATACAACAATTAATAAAACTAATTAACTAATCAAGACAAGAGCAAAGCATGATAATAAAAAAAAAAAAAAAAACAAAAAACAAAAATAATATAGCAAGTCAAATGATTGTCGCAGCAATTCGCCACAAAATTGAGAACAAAATTGCGCTCAAATTTCACAAATCGACTTAGTTTCGATTCAACGTGTACAGCATGAAGACGTATCAATGGAACTGTCTAATCGCGCTAATTCCGGCAATTTTGTTCATTGTTGTTGCCGATGTCCGTGCGCAACATCCTGCAGCACAAAACTACAGCACCGAGATTTTGCGCTTAGCAAAGGCGGCGCACATTAAAGCCTACATGAACGAGGATAAGCAGCCATGTGATAATTTTTATAAATTCGCATGCGGCAATTGGCATCGTTTACATCCAGCACGCGAGCGTAATGCCAAGACAACGTATCTGGATCAGCTGCAAGAGCTTTACGTACGTAAAAGTGCTGATATGTTGCAGCATACGCGCAAGTTTGATACCAGCGCCGATCTACGTCTAAAGCATTTCTATGAATCCTGTCGTGCACAGGCGCGTGATGCAAATGCCGAATTGGATGCTATATTGCGCGTTGTAAACTTTAAAGGTGGCTGGCCACAGGTAACAAATCCTTCTTGGTATGAATACGAATACGATTGGTTGCATGTTGTTGCTGAAATGAAAAAAAACTTGGCGTTGATATACTAATCGGTTTGGATATAGTACCCGATTACACTGACAAGTCTGTTAATCGCATCAAGGTTGGCGCACCGTCACTCGAACTGGGCACATACAGTGCCTATTTAAGCGAAAACAATGCGGAAATGCGCGCACAATATAAATATCGTATAGCGCAAAAATTGCGTGAATACTTTCCACACATGACACATGATTGGGTTGCTCAGGTTGCCGCTCAAGTGCTGCATGTGGAACAAAAAGCTGGCCGCAGGTTTGCCAGAAGATGCACAGCTTACATTACGACAAACAACACGTACACGTTCAGCGTCAGAACTTAAGATGGACTATGGCAATTATGTCGATTTGAGTCGCTATCTTAATCTCATTTTCAATGAAACGCTCTACATGCTGCTTTACGAGACACCAGCGGATTATTTGAGAAATCTTGTTGATGTAGTGCGTGAAACACCAAAACTAACCATTGCCAATTATACGATGTGGCGCGTTATACAGCGTTTCGATGCAGCACGTGTACCGCAACATGAACAGGCGGACATATGGTGTGTACACAAGGTCGACGAGTATTTTCCACAACAGCTGGAGAGTTTATTTCATCGCAATTACAATGATATGCAAATGATTAACGAAGTACAATCAACATGGGCGGATGTGAAGCGTGTTTTCCGTGAATCGTTGCAGGCGTCCGAGCAATTACACTGGCTTACGCTGGACACACGTCAGAAGGCCATTCTCAAATTGGATGCAGTTGAGCTACAGTTTCGTATGCACGATGAGACACAATTGATCAATCAAATGCATGGCGTAGTGCTGCGTCCCGATAATTACTATCAGAATCTGCTGAATGTAATGCAATGGGAAATGCGTCAGAAACTGTTAAAGGTCTTGGAAACGGAGCAAAACGATGCACACGAAGAGTATCTTAAATTGCCAAAATATGAGCTAAATACAAATAAGCTGCAGATACCCATAACATTTCTACAAGCGCGCTTCTTTTGGGATCCAGCATATCCAAATGCATTGAAATATGGAACACTGGGTTATCTGCTTGCGCGTCAAATGCTGCATGGTTTCGATGCAATTGGACATAAATACGATAAATACGGCTATCAGAATAACTGGTGGGACAGCAGCTCTGAGAATGGTTTCAATGAGCGTGCCAAGTGTCTGGTACAACAGTATAGCGATTATGTTCATTACAAGGATAAAATAGTGCGCGATGAGCATTTGTTGCCACGTAGCATTGCGGACAATGGTGCACTGGGCATAGCCTACCGTGCCTACATGAAATGGTGGAAAAATGGTGCAGCAGACAGTGATGCAAATTTAAAGGAAACATTACCGCTACTCGATTATACACAATATCAGCTGTTCTTCATTGGTTTTGCACAACTCTGGTGCTCCGAATATCCTGAATCGATAGAAGTCTATACGAAGCTACCAGAACTTTTGCGCGTAAATGCAGCGCTTTCAAATTCGCAGGATTTTGCAAGCGAGTACAAATGTGAAGCAGATCATAAGCTCAATCCAAGCAAGAAATGTAGTTTGTTTTAACAATAATTTTTACTATTTTATTTTGCTTTTGTATTTAAGTTGTTGTATACATATAAAAAAATATATATATAAATATTTCTATATAATTTAAAAATTAAATTTATACGAAGTAAATCGTGTAGCTGATAACCCCGCAACAAGTAACCTAATTTGAGTGAAAAAAAAACAGCTGTATCACTTATCAGCTTCGAAGCATTTTAAAGCTACTCAATCTAAGTTTTTAACGCTGCGCGTAAAGTTAGTTGCTACACTTAAAGCGTTTCGCGAGTATGTCAAGCGTTGTTGTTTATTTTCTGTCAATATTATTATTAATCCTTAAAACATTTTGTAACGCCGCCAGCAGTGATTTTAAGCCAATCTTCAATCAAAATGTCAGCGTACGTCAAAGACGCGCCGAGGACATACGCAAGTATATGAATCTTAGCGTTGATCCTTGCTATGATTTCTATGCTTATGCATGCGGTAATTGGCACAAACAAACGAAAATATACGAATCTACTGGCACACTTTTGGATGTCAGCATCAATAATGATTTGAAGCGTTTACTAAATGAAAAAGCGCGCATCGAAGATAGTGGTTTAGTGCGTAAAGCAAAGGATTTTTATAAATCCTGTCTAAATGCCGAATCGAATGGACAACAACAGCAG
Source organism: Leucophenga varia (assembly GCA_018903435.1). Classification (NCBI taxonomy): domain Eukaryota; kingdom Metazoa; phylum Arthropoda; class Insecta; order Diptera; family Drosophilidae; genus Leucophenga; species Leucophenga varia. The sequence continues at coordinate 4,101,042 of JAEIFJ010001414.1, forward strand.
CAATTTCTGAGTGAGTTCATTAAGAACAATGGTGGCTTTCCTGCGGTACCAGGTTCGAATTGGCGACAACATCATCATAACTACGAATGGCTGGATACGGTGGCACAGTTGCGTAAAAATTACGGCATGGATATACTTATAGGCGTACATGTCGATATTAATTATGGCAATGTCTATGAAAATAGCATTTATCTAAGCGAACCAAGCACTTTGATACCAGCTGAATATTGTAGCATCCAGGGTACAAAAAGCATTGATATCTCGGATAAGGCATATGAACGCATCGAGCAACAGGTTGCCGAAAATCTTAAAAACTGGCTAGCATTGGGCATAAATGAAGCAAAACGTTTGGCTGCTGAAATTGTAACATTCGAATTTGAGTTGTGTAGTGGCATGAAAGGTGTGCAACATGGACAGGATGCAATGGAGCTGTATTTAGCTAATTATGAACGTAAAAATCTGCTGCAATTTACGCATCAATACAACGATAAACTAAATCTAAATGATTATATGAGCAAAAGTTTTGGTACAACAATTTATATGCCCGTTTATATGATGTCACCCGATTATTTTCCACATTTAATCAAGACAATTGATGAATTTAATAAAACAACAATGGCAAATTATATTATGTATCGCGCCATATCAATGCTAACCTTTTCCACAGATGAGCAGCAGCAGCAGCAGAATTTGAATAACAACAAACGCAGTGATTATTGTTTGGCTAATTTAAAGCGTTACTTTCCCAAGGCCCTCGGTGAATTATACGCACGGCAATATGACAGCGAAGTGGCTAAAATCGAAATAGAGTCACTCTATGCTAATGTGAGAGACGCTTTTGAGCGAAGCTTAAGAAACGCTTGGATTAATGATGGCAGCAGTCGCGTCGGTATACGTAAGCTGCAGAATATTGCACTTAATTTCATTGCTGCACCCAAGCAGCGTGCGCAAGCAAATAATTTGCAAATTAATAGCGATAATTATTGGCAAAATTTGGCAACAGTTATGGGACAAAGGCAAGCACATGAAATTGTGCGCATCTCGGAGAGCAATCAACCAGAACCGCATGATGCGGTAGAAGCATATGAAACACGCATAAAATACCGCGCGGTACATAAGCGCATCGATATGGGTTTGGGTTTATTGCAGCCGCCGTACTATCATGCAGAATATGCACAGGCCATGCACTATGCTACAATCGGGCATAAGCTTGCTGAGCAATTTGCTATTGCATTCGATGATATACACTGGGCAGTTGATTTGCTTGAACGTAACAGTTGGGATATATTGACCGCAACGGAATATCGAAATCGCAGTAAATGCTTTCAAAAGCAAATTGGTAATTATTTATATAATGCACCGGAAGCATATCGCAATGCTACGCAGCTAAGTCAACTGATTGCAAGTAGTGCCGGTTTAAATGTTGCATTTAACGCTTATTTACAATGGCTGCAATTGCAGAGTCCTAACAATGATTTTTCATTGCTTGCAAAGGAAACTTTGCCCGAATTAAATTTCTCAAATACGCAGCTTTTCTTTATTAATTTTGCGCAGGCGCATTGTCGCACCGAGGAACAGCGAAACCAAAATGGTGTGCCGATTTATAGCGCACGACAGGAGCATAGTTTAACGCGTTACGCTGTAAATGGGCCGCTTAAAAATTCTGTAGAATTTGCGCGTGATTTTGGCTGTAAACTTGGCATAGCTATGAATCCAGCTGATAAGTGTGTCATTTACTAAAAAAAAAAATATATAAAATTATTATTTTTTGTTTATAAAAATAACAAAATTGTTTACTAAACAAGTTTTTTTGTTTTATTTCAAAGGGATACGTTTAGTTTATTTTGTGTTTCGCATATCAGGGTCGTCGTCAGTGATAACCCGGCTGCTACTGAACTTGCTAGCGAGAACTTGAGCTGCTGCTAGAGAGAACTTGAACCAAATTATTTTTTTTTCCATATTTCAATAACACAAACAATGTGGCTGGCTTATCGCCTGCGAAAACCAAAAAAAACAAATAATAATGACAATTCTCGAGAAATTATGGCGCACACTTCTCAGTACAAATTCAGATCTCATTCTGTTCAAATGTCAACGCTGCTGTTCTATTTTACAACATGTTTTTTGCTGTTATTGTCGTACAAGGCAACAGCACAACCGGGCATGGGTATCGGTGGCTACAGACCCATTGCAGTTGCCAACCCGAATATCAATGAAGCTCGCGAAGAACTCGATGTACGTATGAAAAAATCACGCGAAGTGTTTAAATATATGAATCTATCGGTGGATCCTTGTAGCGATTTTTATGATTACGCATGTGGTAATTGGCCGCACTATCAACGCAAACAAATGCATGAAGGCGAAATGCGTAGTGCACAAAATTTAGTCGAACTACAGATTTTAGGTGAATTAAAAAGCATTTTAGACGAGCCAACAAAGCCGCAAGATGGTATAAATATGCGCAAAGTACGCGATTATTACAATGCCTGTGTTAAAGTGGAAAATCCTTCGTCGCAGCAACGTAATTTTCTACTCAACTTTATGAAAATGCACGGTGGACTGCATATAGTGCCGAACAGCGGCTGGCAACCGAACTCTGATTGGGTACAAATAATAGCACAACTGCGCGCAAACTATGGCATGGATATACTGATTGGACTCGATATCGATATGAATCCGCAGACACAGCGTGGTACCAGCGTCTTTATAAGCGAACCGAAGAACACTATAATACCGCCGGATTATTGCAGTAAAATGGCAACACAGGAGGCGAATAGCAACACTGAATCGTACACTGAAATACAACGCATTGTTTCCAGCAACATGAAGAGTTGGTTGGCCATGTCCGAATCCGATGCAAATCGTTTTGCTGGTGATATAGTACGCTTTGAATTTGATTTATGTCAATTTATGCGTCCGGATCATTCAATGCGCGAAGACGTCGAACCAGATCCAGCTGCACGTTATGTCGTTGGACAGAATCGTTTACATGGTATGCCACCAACACAAGCTTTACCACGCATCGGATTGCCGCAGCTAACAGCTAAATACGATAAAGTCATAGATTTTCAAATGTTTGTTGACATAAGTCTCGATACGCGTATTAATAATCCGGTCTATGTACGCAACGAGGATTATCTGCAGCAGCTAAAACGTGTCGTTAAGAAAAGTAGTAAAACCACAATTGCCGGCTACATTATGTATTTGGCTATGTTGGAACTTAACTTTCCACGAGATGACACGGTTGCAACACGGCCGCAAACTTGTGTAAAACTTGTACAGCGTTATTTTTCCAAATTTATTGGTGAATTCTATCTCAGACGCGTGCATCGTGAGGAGTCACGTAAAGATCTTACTGCAATATTTAATGAGATAATTAAAGCATTCGAAGAGCGACTCAAAGCCGAATGGATCGATGAGAACGATCAGCGTGCAATGCGACAGAAATTATCACAATTTAAACCAAGTTTTGCCGACTATCAGTATCTGGATTTAAATGAATTGCAATTTGAACGTCTTGATTATTGGCGCAAATTAGAATTGTTGCTGAAGTATAATGCAAAACAAAAGCTAAGCCGTTTACTAAGTGGCGATATAGGACAACGCGGCTCAGCGGTTGATGCCTACGAGGTGCGCATGCAACTTATACCAGCCGAACATGAGATTTCATATGGTTGGGGTCTATTACAGCCGCCCTTCTATCATTTATACTATCCACGTGCACTCAAGTATGCACTACTCGGACAACGCATTGCACAACAATTAATCTATGCTTTCGATGAACAAGGCTGGAATGAAAATCCAATCAGTCCTATACGCTGGCGCAGTATAACACTAGATGGTTATCGTAATCGCACCGAATGCTATCGTACACAGTATAGTAATTATTTGTTTAATAGTCCCGAAACCTTTCGAAATGCTTCAAAACTAAGAGAAATAATTTCCGATAGTGTAGCGCTGAGTATTAGTTTTAATGCGTATCTTTTATGGTTAGAAAACATTGAAACAATGAATCGTATTTTAAGCAAAGAAACTTTAAAAGAATTAAATTTTACAAATACACAATTGTATTTTATATATTTTGCGCAAACGCGTTGCATGGCCAAATATGAGGAAGAAATTACGCCAGAATTTTTGCCACTAGAAAAACATAAGCCGGAACGTTTTGATGTCAATGGGCTGCTAAGTAACTATGAAGAATTTGGACGTGAATTTGGCTGTGCACTAGGCTCGGAAATGAATATTGACGATAAATGTTTGATTTACTAAAAATAAAGAATATAATTTAAATATAAAAAAAATTGAGTATACAAAAATTATAAAATAAAAATAATTGCAGTAATTAATTTAAAACTGGCTCTAGTTTTTATTTCCCCCCGTTTTTTATTGATTTAAAGTTTTATTTTTTATGCAAAAACAACTTCTTGTCGCCAAGGTAACACGTCGTCGACGGCAAAGTGCCTGCATGTCGCCTATTTACTTCAACTAAATGTCTCACTGGCGTCAGTTGCAACGTTTTGCAGTTGTCGTCTCTTTTGTAAGTTACCATAAAAAGCTCTGTTGTTGCAAATTTAGCAATGAATTTAGGTGCACCATGGCACACTAAATATGGCGTGCGGGCTTAAATAAAACAAAGAACAAAAAAAAAAAAAAAAACAAAAAAACAAATGAGGTGCTATATATGAGTTACACAAATCTGATATACTCCGCACATATAAGTGGAAAGTGTTTTAGGCAATTGGAAAATAAAAAAATTATTCCTAGAGAAAAAATTGAATCAAAATCAGCGGTGTCTTCTCATCAAGTTACATACGCTCTACACAAATTGTGCGGCGTATAAAAATTAAATAAAATATTTACACACACTATATGCGCGCTAGAACAAAACAATAATGAGAAAATGACACTGACACCGTCAATAATAATTGTCTATATTTAGCCAAAAAAAAAGTAACAAAAGCATTTTATTTTATAATTTTCATATACAAAAAGTATCTTTAAGGGCACAAACACTTCACTGTCATAAAAAAACAAAACATTTTAATCGATTTCGCATCTACAAAATATCTACAAACTGCGTAGTTCGTAGTGATATGTAAGTAATTCATGCTGCGCGAATCTATGTCAATCAAATTGTTAACATTTCATGTTTTCACAATTGTAATTATGTGGGTAGGCGGCAGCAGGCAGTATGCATACAGAAAAAGATATAAAAACCCGCAGTATAATTACTTGAACACGTTTTTATAACAATCTAAACGAACTAAAGCAGCACTATGAGTGATATTTTATATAGGGTCTTTTAATGACCTTCATTTCGATGCTACCAATCGATAGCTGAATATTATCTGAGAGCTAAGTTAATGTCAATTTATAAAATTATTAAATTTGCTCATCAACACTCACGCATTTCCGCTTACAGCTCATTATGTAAGTTATTAACTTAGATGTTCATTTAATTACCTGTAAAGAAACAAACAAAAAAGAGTTCATGGTTAATAATGTTAAAAAAGTTGTAAAATAATAAAAAATATTTTATATTTCATTAACGTAGAAAAATAGACTAAGTTTTTGCAAGAATCGAGGATATGTTTAGTTTTGAATCGCTCTTGTCTGTATTGTTCAATTTTATAACATCTTCGGCAGACCAACAAGCGCTTAAAGTCTCTATTAAAGCTGGTAATACAACTGAAAACTAAAATCCGATTGATGACAATTGGAGACAGATTTATAACAAGTTTCTCCCAATAAATAGACGGATCACAATTACGGGAGACTTTATCGTGAAACTTATAACTTATTTTGTAACATCTCCATGTTCAGATGTTCCAACAAGATATACTGGGCTTCTGAATGGATATGTGAAATGAAAAAATGTGTTCAAGAACACAACAAAATCAATATTCTATGGATAACTGATCACTCCAACATATCAGGCAAAAAGTATAAACACAAATGCAACTACAATGAGAGATATAGTATAGACGCTGTGGTCTCAAATCTACGACTCAGAGAAGGTTTTATTAAAAATTTAATTAAATTATGTTTTTCCATAGAAACTTTACCTCTAGACTGATAAACATAGAACGATCAATTTGTTGGGTTACGCTATATATGAGAGCTCAGGTTGTATCTTTCTATGCCCGCCACACATAGTGTGAAGGGTTAAAGGAGGCATAGCGGACCCCATAAAGTATATATATTATTGATCAGCGCAACGAGGCGAATCGATTTAGTCATGACCGTCTTTTTGTCTGTCCGTCTGTTGCAACGCGTTTTTCTCGGAAATTTTTAATGATATTGACCTGAAATTTTAAACTTAGGCTTTTTTTTGATTCTAGGCAGTTTGTATGTCAAAACCAAAGTACCCCGCCCATTTTTAGGTATAAACCCCATACAAACCCAGCGCCCATTTTTGAGTTTTTGTATGAAAATAGTTCTTATTTATGAATATATTCACTCCAATCCGGGTAAAACCATTTCTACTGTCATCCTATGAATATACTACCGATATGACAAAGATCGGGCCGTTATAGTGACCCCATACAAACTCAATTTGCATTTTCTTTACTTTTGTTATATCAGCATTTTAAGCTTAGAATTTTGTATTTATGCTTTTAATTTAAGCTCCAACTTGAGTTGTCCTCAGGCAGCCCCTTTGCGGAATATAATCTACGTCATTGATGATTATAAATTAACAAATTAAAGTTTCATGTGGCGGTTTTACCGAAGTTAACGTTTTTCTTTGTTTTTTGTTAAAAACTATTATACTATTCAAACTTATTAAACAATATATATACAATAAGATATTAACTTAAACTAAACAAAAAAAAACAAAAGAATACTTATGAAGCTTCACTAATGTTGATGTACATTTTTTATACAATCAATAATTTGAAAAATAAATAGCAATATTAAAATTTAAAAAATTAAAACATTAAAAACGCTTCATTAATTAAATGAAAACAAAGGAAATATCCCGCTGTTTTGGATGGCATGCTTATTTCAATTTAATCAAACACGACAATAAAATGGAAAATGTGGACACATAACCACATCCGTTTAAAAAATTTATACTTATGTATGGAACGTATCCATTTTTATCTGTCAAACAAGGTTCAAATCAAAAACAAAATTAGCTAGTCTAATGCTTATGAGGCTAATTATTAAAATTAATTACACTTCAAGTTTTAACTTTAAATATTTTATTTTATTCTAAAAGGATACAAAACAAAAGCGTTTACCCAAACGAGTATCTATTTATTTTTCAAACAAATCTTGTAAATTTTAAATCAAACCTTGCACTATTATTATTGTCTCAGAACTTGCAAACCATATAAAAATAAATGACTTCATAAGAAATACATACAGAAAAGTATCTTAATAATGAATAATCAGCGATGTATCTTTTAATTCATTATTAAAGACAAGTGAAGCGAAAGCGACAAAAAAAAAAAAAAAAAATAAATTCGATGGAAACAAAACTTTGTATTGCTTCTTCAGCGCTTTTTATAGCTAAGAATTTTGTAAACTCAATTCGCGACTGTTTGTCTATCTTTAAGCATTTTGTGGGGGTGAATGTATAAAGATTGTCTGACGAAATACATAAATAAGAAAAAGTTTCCGCGAAAAAGTTCAACGACGCATTATTGCCTTTTCACATAACATTCATCATACCACCACACACATACACTCACACTCTCACTAAGTATCTCAGCGTCTGGCAGCCACATTCGCTGTTTATGTCTATGTCTGCCGCTGTATGCGTTTATAGATTTTATGTTCATAAAAGAAAGCTATATTGCAATAGCTAAAGTTTTTCATTGTGATGACGACGAACAATTTTAAATAGTTTCAACAACATTTTTATGTAAATTATATTTGACTGCAAGAATATTTGGTACAGTCATAGCTACTGGTCTTAAAAATTATGTAGTTCGTTAGTAACTTTAATGGGCTTTAAGTAGCTTTTTAAATTTAAATTAAGCTCTAAAAATTTATGCATGTGAAAGGTTGTTTTCAAATATAAAAAACACTTCCCACACTTTATGCAATGCATTAAAGGCGTTAATTTATGTGCCATAACAGTCAGCAGACATATCTATTATCAGTCTTTCATTAGGTTTTTTTTTTTTTTTGTATTTTCTTTCTTATTATCTTGCATATCTGAAAGATACTTTTTAGAAATGTCATTCGTATCTTTTAACAATAGACGCCGCCCACATATCTACGTTCTTATTGTATACATTTTTTTTTTTTTTAGAGATTATTATTATTATTATTCTTTTGCTATGTCTGCTCCTTCTTCATTATTGGGGATCTCTTCGCCTTGTTTTTTTAAAGACTTTATTCAACTTATTTGTTAAAGTGTCAACTCTGGGTGTGGTCTTGTCTTATCCTTTGTTATACTTCTTACATGAATCTGTTCTTTATACATCGGAGAATTTTTATGATTATAAAATAAAAAAAAATTTCTCTACAAGTGGAATTAGTTAAACATGAATTTGAGTATGCAAGTCATTTACAAAAAAAAAATAAATAAATAAATAAAATAAAACAATATAAAGTTTTATTGAATGTATGTATCTGCTATATATCTCTCTCAGATTAAGTAACTTAAATGAATATTTATGTAATCACAGATGCTGCTGTTGCCTCTGGTGACAATATTTTTTGGTGGATTAAACACATTCCAATGCATTTCATAAGCTTAATTTCCATGAATACATGTAACGTAAATTATTTAAATAACATTTTTATATATATTGTACGAAAAATAAAAACTCTATAGAGTGCCATAAATAAAAATGGAAAAAAAATGTATGCTTGACAACGCCTAAAAGCGAAAATGATTGTTGCTACCAGACACATCGCATAACAGCGTATTGCGCGCCCATTTAGGAACGAAAATGCACTTTACAAAGTCACCAAACCGGAGACAATCTACTCAAGCAGTCGGGCAGGCGCTTTATATGCCGCCGCATGACATAATCGAAAGAAATGACAATGCTAAAAAAAAATGTATATATATAAAATGCAACAAAAAAAACACCTTTAAAAATCAATCTGTAAATGCATTTTTTTTTTTAATTTTTACACATATCTTTCCGCTATTAAAAAAACAACTTTCATTCAATTTAATCCAATAGAAAATTTCTTTTATCACGAAATGTTGCACAGAAAGTTTTGCTCAATATTACTATACACATAAGTTGTCAGTGACAACTCAACGAACGATGCAGCAATTTGATTAATCAACTGCAAAGAAGTCAATAAATCAGGCGCATATTTATAAATGAATGACGATAAAATGTAAAAAAAAAAAAAAAAAAGAAAAGAAACCAGGCACAAAGCAGCAAATGACCCACTTTTTATTACTCCGGCATATAGCCTATAGATTATAATGGCAATAGAATATACACATAAATATATCACACGAACATATCACACACCACTGGCAGCAAAAATAATCAAAAGAAGTTGCTCGATCGTTGCCAAGAACGAACCCCATGTAGAGTTCTTTTAAAGTGTCTGTTTGTCTTTCTTTATGTCTATTTGACTTGCCTGGTTCTTTGGTCGTTTGTATCTACTTTACTGTTTGTCTACTTCATTCACACATTTTTAACCTAAATATTTTTTTCTTCTCGTTTGTCATTTGTTATCTTCTTTTTTTTTTTTTTAATAGTATATTTCATATAATATATATATTTTATGTACATTTTTACAAATGTTAAAAATGTTTTTCGTCAATATTGACAAAGCGGTTTACAAATGTATGTAACACTTAACAAAATGGGTACAGAGTCACAGGCAGTTTTGTAAGTTTAAATATTGATCTTGTAGTAAGTAAGACAATGAGTGATAGTTTGTAGTTATAGTAATAAATTTAAAAACATATTTTTTTATATATGGTAAAATATTTGGGAAAATAGTATACAAGAACAAGAGAGTCCAAACGAGATAACATTCATGAGCACACAAAGTTCAGGAGCTGTAAAAAGTTTGCTTTTGGCATGAACTAATTGTGAATTATAAACCTAAACTTTAAATGTTAATACAATATGATTTGCAATCTGTTTAAATTAGTTAATTACTAGAATATTTCTGTGATTTCGCCTAAGCAAAAATCGAAGAATCGCATTTCAAATAAATATGAAAATCTATGTAATTTCAATTTATTGAAATCCAAAGCACTTTTTCCCAACGAAAGTAAAATAATAAACGTAAAAGTTATTGCTATAAACAAGATACAAAAGCGAAAACTTTACAACTGACAAGAAACTTATAAGTAAAAGTGCATTTGTCCTAAAAAGGTTAGTAATAAAAGAAAAAAAAAAAACTAAAAGCATATCAAATCCACAACCAAAACCATTTAGAGACATAACAACGTGCTAGATAGTTACTAGCCACAATAATAGCTAACAAACCCAAAACTAAATAAAAGCCAATGACTATAATTAGCAATGTACATGGATGGAGAACTAAAAAATAAGAGTGTTACGAAAGTGTTAAAAATGCGCTACTACTCGTCTTGTTGTGTATAGCTAAATATGAACGTAGTAGGTAAGTCTTGGGAAACTTTGTGCATTAACCTTAAAAAGAGAAATACAATATCTTGCATGCAAGGTTTGATACAAAAATTAAAAAAAATCAAATTATAATAAATTTTCTTTTTTTTTTTTTGAATATGACAAATATAGAAGCAATCTAAATATATAAAATAGTCAAAATGTTTCTATGTCCGCTATGGACTTTGAAACCATCCAACCGATGAGTTCCAAACCAGTCTCATTTGAAAGGCAAAAACTGCACGTAAAATTTCATTAAAACAATGCATTAGACCCATTCCGTTCATTCAAGACGTCTATTTTTTCATATAAAAATGTTTTGGTTTTTTATATGTTTTTATTATACTAAACCCAACATTTTTAAGGGACTCGCTGCAATAAAAAAAAAGCAAAAAAAAAAGCTGATTGCAGCGTCCCCCAAAATATTTTGGCGTGCTGCAAACAAAAATAAACTGGTATTTTTTACTATGTTTTTATGTTAGCCCCAAAATAATTTGCAATAAAAACAAAACAAAAAAAAATAGTTAAAAATGCCATTGAAAAGAACTGAACACAAAAAACAGCAGATGCGAAACGGAAAAGAGCCGAAACGCCCGTACAACACAGAGGCACACGCCGGATATCCGCTATTAGTAATATATATTTCTTTTCACTTACACAAAGGATCTGTGTATACCCGAATAGATAAATTTAATAAGCTTATTTATCTTTCGTTCTAAAGTCAGCTTAAAAAATTCCCAACAGATCACAACGATGTTTCACCATTGTCTTACCAAATGTGTTTTCTATAAAAAATAAAGTTTTTAAAACTTTTAAAATAGTTCACATAAAAATTAACACCAACAAGAATACGACAAACAATTTTCTTAGCTTAGACTTGGCGTTTTGTTTGTATCTGAGCTATCGCTGTCGATAAAACCAGTTATAAGTCTCATTGCAGTTAGATTGCTCCAAATAGAGTAATACACGACGATGGTTGGTGTGTTTTTTTTTTTTTTTTTTATTATGGTATTTGTATGTGCGGAAAGAAATGCGCTAAAACTGGTTGTCTTGTGTTGGAGTTCGAATTTTTTGCTTGAGGCGTTTGTTTTGAAGTTATTATATTGCAAAAAAAATAAAAACAATAAAAAAAAAAGAGTATAAACTGTTGTGCATTAAACTAGCGGTAAGTGTCACAACTATGAAAATTGCTCATGTTACAGTTTAAACTGCAAAGCAGAGGAACTGTCGTGTGCTAAATCTGAGTCAAGTCAAAGCTTTGCTCAAGGTTGTTGTTATACAAAAACCAACCACAGCTACTAGCTGCTAGTTTAATACAGGATTTTAAATGTAATTTAAGCCTGACACACTTATTTTCAAATTGCTTTTTACTATTGTAATAATTCTTTTATTGTATTTGTAAAATGAAAATATGTATAGAATGTTAAAATCTATGACGTGGGCGTTCGCTATAACGCGCTTCCAAACAATTTGTCTATTACATTATTTATTATACAATACTTCAATGAATATTTACACAAACACAAACGTTAACCATAAAAGTGAGGAGGACATATAGATTTATTTATCTATATACAATCCAATTTAAGCTTGACATTTTTAGAGGTGCGCCAAATTGAGCAAAGTTTATTTGTCATATTTTTTTAATAGATTCTTTTCTGGTAAGTATTTATTTAAGAATTTCCGCAAAAGCAAACACCTACAATGCATAGTGCAGAATTAAAGCGAAATAAAAAATAAATAAAAAAAAACTGAAAATTAATTAAATTCATTGCAAAAATTACGACGACAACATCGCCCACAGGGCATATACATAATTAAAGTTGCCATTTTAGTTTTTATGTTTTACCAGTTGTATAAAAACTTTTCTAGTTGCAATTTATCTGAAGCTCATTGCAAAATGCAATCCAAATAGTCAGCCTTGTTTTGAGGAGGGCCTTTTTTTTTGGGGTGTCTTGCAGCAACATATGCGAATAAGGGTGGCAGGCAACTTTTATGCGTTTTAGTCAACCCCAGCATACGCCCTACTGTCAATTTAGTTCTTCACCCAAACCGCAATTCAAACTTAATACAAAGTACGTGTGTATATACAAATAAATTAAGACAGCAGTCTTTGTTAATATTTAATGCCAGTGGTTTCACAAATTTGTTGTCTCATAGGGTTGAAAAATACCACAGTTAAATTTCTTAAATTACCTTTAACAAAATTACATGACGAAACAAAGTTATCGACCTTTCAAAATCTCTGTGATCAGCGAAACAGTTTCAAATAGCCAACCATCTAGCTTTTTGAATGCTTAAGTCGAGAACTATCTGATCGCTTCTAATTAAAATTGTATGAAAATCTCGTTGGTTTGGTTTGAAATTTCTCGTGTTATTCATTTAAATAGTGAATACAATTCACATTTAGTTTAAACTTAATTTAAAAATACAATATACATATTTTCTTATTTTTATACTCTGTACCCAAAGGATACATTGAAAGGGGAGTGGAACTAGCTTTGTCCGTCTGTCCGTCTGTCATGCTGTCTGCCATATGAAAACAATTATCTCGGAGACTATAAAAGATAGAGCTTCCTATTTGAAACTTAAACTCTCCTACCCCAATTTTAAGGGGTACCCAACTCTCTTGTTTTAAATACTTCTGATGAAGTGTATATACTAAATATACGCAGTGTGTAGCAGCAAACAGACAGACAGACAAGCTGATTTAGTATATAAAGATTACAGTGTCTGCAAAGTGGGTACTAAACCATATTTTAACTTTTATTTAAAAATAAAATAAATAAAAAATATGTTCAATCCATGTGAATAGATTCTGTAAAAGTATCAAATCGGAACCACTTATAAATTTTTTTTTATAGGCACATATCACCTTAAATATTCTTAATGTTCTCTGCTGTAGTCATTTGGCTTATTTACCTTATTTTCTTTACTACCAGAAGAATGTCATTTAAAAAAGACAATAAAATATTTTCACATAAATCAAAGTTTTTCTTGCACTTGGAAAAACCTTGAAAATATTGTATTTAGCTAGATTTGCTTTAATTTATGCACCGAAAGAAACTTGCCAGAATAAAAAAAAAGGCTCGTTATTGTTACTGTATGAGTAATTACGCATTTACGAAGGCAATCATCATTAAATACAATTTAGCAAGAGAAATAAAAACTGCTAAGAAATTGGAATGATGAATGCGCATTTACATTAAAGGTTTTAATAAACAAGCTCTAATAATATTTTGCTAAATTATGAAACGAGGCGCACGTATTTTTTATGCCCTTGAGTTAAAGTTGGCCCAAATAAAAAGATTTTCTGTTCTGTACATAAACAAAGTTGATAAAAAGTTGTAAAATTTTATGACTTTTATAGACAAAAAAACAAATACTTTAACTGAAATAAACAAAACAAAAGAAAATAAAGCAAATAATATTCAAAAGATGCATATACATATCATAACAATTCATTTAATGGCCCAAATATATACAAACATACTCGTATTATAGGCCAATTAGTGTGGTAAAATAAACAATAAAAAACAGCAACAACAACGAAAAATTCTTTTCTTTTTTTACTAGAAGCATAGCGTGTCGAGCTATACGTAAATATTGTGCAAACTTCCGTCATTGGGACATAAGAAATTGGCTGGTGATGGTAGTGAAAGAGTAAAACAGTTAAAAAAGAGAGGAGTATAAAGAAAAGCGCAAGAGAGGGAGTGCCAGCCAGCTGTAAACTACAGCAATCGATTTTCCAAAACTTGAACTTAGATGTTTAAAGTATCTTATAGATTAAAACATATTTTACAACAAAAAAAAATATATTTAAAGTACAAAGAGCACTTCTGATTGATAATACCTTTTTTCGTAAGAAGTTTGTATTTAATCCAATTGAATTCCTTGAATGTTGCTTTATTGTAAATTATTGTTTAATTCAATTTAATAAAATATACACTTTATTCCACAGTAAAACTTTACAAAAAATCACTTTGCAAAACACTTAGAACTTTTCCACTTAAGAAAATATGATATGCAACGAGAAAAATTATACTTTTAAGCAAGAGCAAGTATAAAACACTTGTGAAGACTATGTTGAAATATTACAAAAATAGCGCGGCTGCTGCGAACAAATGATATACTGAGCGTACAAAATACGGCGTAACACTTGTTTTTATAATTAATATTTATTTATTTTAGCTACTTTTTCTTTTATAAATATTTTTATTTAAATAATAACTAAATACAACACGGAATTTTTCTTGCAACAGTTAAACAATTAAAAAAAAATAAAAGAATATTGTAAATTGCATTTCTTTTTTTTTTTATTGGAAAGCCAAATAGCCTGAACAAGAGAAATAACAAGAACAAAAACAAAAATATGTATGTTTTTATTTGGGTGATAAATGCAAGAGGGTGGTGTGGTGAATAAAACAAATATATTTCAAATATACAAATATATATACACCACACGTTAAGCGTAAGAGAAGTACATGCTATGGCTATAAAAATCGATTTCGCGCACTTGAAAGATACACCCAGAATATACACAAAACATAATTTATAATTCTTTTATTTTTCACAAATTAATAATATTTTTGAACACTAGTAAAATGCACTTTTCATAAAATATATATTTTTTTATGTATTACATTTGAGATACATTTTTTTAAAGATACAGATACATACAGCAATGAAACGAATTCATTATTTTACGCGCAACAACGACACACATCCGACATGGTACGACGCATGTAACGCACTCGCTCACTCTCCCCGCCGATTTATGCTCAAAAGCATAAAACGCTTATGCGCGCTGTCAGCTAAACGCTCCAGCAGGCAGCAACGTAATCAATAACAGAGCAGAGCAAATGTCTGTTAGCCTACAGAAATGTAACAGTTAGGCATTTGCCTGGATGAATGACTGCAATGGCTTGTACTATAAATTTATACGCTGCTGCTAGTTATTTCAATACAAAGCACTGTTGTTGACCAATTTAACAGCGCAGCGCATGTATGAGAAGAAGAAGTTGAAATAACACTATTTCGGTACAGAGACATGGAAAGAGATTGGGAGAGCTTCAACAAAATAAGCAAAATATTACTCGTGTATTTATTAGTGATGGATTATACTGAGTAATGAATGGTTAAATGTATTATTTTGTAAAAAATATATTCATAATATTCAAAATTTTATATTTAAAAGAGTCCTAAGAACCTTTAGAAATATACAAATATTTGGAAGCTCTTCACTATTACAATTGTTCTAAGTATCGAAAGGATTCACTAAAGTTAATAATATTAAAATTATATATTCTCAAGCCTATTTCACTTGAGTAATGAGTAAACACATTTAATAAACGCAAAAATGTTTGATTTCTATACCACACACACAAAAAATCACTAGTTGTGTGGTGAATTTCCGAAGGCGATAAGACAACTTATAAACGCACTTAAATAATTTATTTATTTGTATTTGATAATATTTCTAACAAAAGAAATTCCTACATTAACCAAAAAAAATAATAAACTTTTAAATGATAAATTGTAATTTGGTCACGAAACCGTCTTACACACTGAGAGTGAACGCGATAACAGACGGACGCGATATTGTTAAGTGCAATAAGTACTCGTATAACTTCAACAGTACCAAAGCAATGAATGCAAATGTTACACGATCACAAGCACAAAGAGCAATAGCAACAACAAAAAAAAAACAAAACGATTATGTGTCATGATACACGAAGTGCATTTCGGAATATGTACACGAGTAAACAAACGCACGATCAACAACAGCGATGATAAAGAAGCAATGATTCAGTTGCATATGTATGAATGCATGTCGAGAAGGGATAAAGTAGTAAGTGCGGCAGTGGGTTGGCTTGAGTAATGAGTATTTTATCGACAATATTGGGTTTCATTTGTTTAAACTGATAAGATTCATTTATATAGGCAGTAAATAGCCGCCTTTATTATGAAAAATGAATACTAATTGAATCATATACAGACTCTTTTCGTCTTTCAATTGTAAAGATTGCTACAATTTATAAACTTTTAATTATAGAATCTTATTTAACCTATTGACACAGTTATTTAGGTACATAAGTATATTGGATGTTTTATTTAAGCACATTGGAAAAAACTAAGTATTGAAATAATTTAAAATCGTAAGGAACTTAAATTTAAATTTCTGGACTTTTTAAATTAAAGGTAAAACTGCAAACTTTGCACCAGGTATGTAACAATTAATGTTTGCCCTTTGTAGGCACCTTAAAAATTTTAACAGAAAATAATATCTTATAAATATCTTTGCAAGTATTTGATCTAAAGATATGAAAATATGCTAAAGGAATCGGGGAAAAGTATAATCCACTGGATTATATTTGGATGGACAAAAATATAAGATTGATTAACTCATTATGCTATTATAGCTTTAAGTTTCTTTAGTTTCACTTCAATATATTTTCAATGGACGTTTTTAACTTTAGAATATTAATTAAAATAACATTTTAAGTTTTATTTATTTAATTAATAGTCATATTTTAAAGAAAGCGCCTCTAAAACAACACTCGCTGCTGTTGTTAACTTTCTAGTTTATTAATCGAAACCGACAAAATCGACAAGTTTCTTTTAGGCACAAATGCATTTTTCAAGAGAGATTATGGTTGTCTGATAATAAAAAATCGCTTTATTTCAGTAATTTACAACATCGAAAAAAAAACACACACACACACACCACATATTACAAAAGGTCTTTTAAGGGCTTAAATGACTTTGAGAGAATTAACAAATCAGAGATAAGAAAAATTTATAGAAAATATGTTTATAAAATTTTATAACAAATGAATTATCAGAAATCAGTTGATTTAATTATGTTTGTTCAACATTGAATTGTTGTATAATAACAATAGTAGAATAGCTTCCGATTCGTATTTGAAGTAAATTTATTTTAATTATGTTTATGTATTCTGATCAGCATTACTGTATATAAAAAGAGAATATTAAAGTTTATTGACCTACAGCATTGCGCCACATTTAATCGTTTCATTTCAAGCTACGCGATTAGAAAAAGTAGAAGAAAAAAAAACATTATAAATGCAACAGAAATGAAAAATTATGCTTGATTACTTCACAAACACAAAAAGCATTGCGAAGTGAAGCAGTTATATTAATGATGCTGAAGTTTCGTTCTTCCGACAAAAGAACGCATAGAAATAAAAACTTTTTTTTCTTACTTAATATACACGCAACAGATAAGAGATGTGAACAAGAAAAGCATATGGCATAGAAAAGCTTAAAGAACAATAAAGAAAAAAATATAATGATGTAGTAGGCATGCATTCTACATATAGGAAAAATGTACATAATTATGAGAAAGAATGGTTATAAAGTTCGGTTTAAATGAAACTTAAATACACTTTTTTTTAATATATACGGATACTTTAAAATGCTTTCTAAAAGTGGATCATTTCCCTAGTTATATTCTTTTAGGGTAATAACGTGCAGAATCTTTTATATTTTCAAAATATTATTACAGAAATTTATAAAAATTTTTGATAATTCTAACCTGTAACTTTTCTTATGTAAAATTTTCCGCTGAACCGAATTTGATATTAAAAAAGTAGATCAGACAGAAACTTATTTAGCTTTACTTTCATATAAATAACATTGAAATCGAATAAGTACATCCAGAGATAATTGCAATTTAGTAAATACACTTCAGAACTAAAAAAATGGTCAAAATTTTTGGACTATTGGTCGAAGATTTGTTCAAAGAACTCCGAAAATAATTTTTTTAAATCTAAAAAAATGTATATTATATCAAATTATTGTTTCACTCTCATCTTAAAAAAATTAATGGAAATGATTAGGGTTCCTATACTCAGATCATTTAACAACAGTAGCATAATGTTACTTATATACATACATAGATACATATACCATATATGAATACAAACGTCTATAGAAAGTGTGAATAATTGCATTGAAAACTTAAAAAATAAAATACCAATAAAACGTAAAGAAAGAAAATTCAAAAAAATAGGAAAAAAAATTGTATACATTTGTTAAAAATAAAGAAATAAAACCCCTATCAAACTTTTCCAATCAGATCAAACGCCTACACACGTAAGAAGAAAATCCATTTAAAATTTTGAAAACTTGTCACGAATGACTGTCTGCCAATTGGTATAATCAGGCAAAAGATATGCGAAGTCAAAAGTAATAAAAGATAAAGGACAGGAAAATGTTAGCTAAAAAGAAAGAAAATAACAAACAAACGTACACAATGCGAGGAGTTAGATGAGTAAAATGTAAAGAAAGGATGCAACCCTATGACCTGCATAATAAAAACTCAACACACCACACCATACCATACCAACCATATTCAACATTGCTTTCCAATAGGCGCATGCGCTTTACATTCAAATGCAACTTAATTGACCATATACATATATATTTGCAAAGGAAGTATTGAGCAAAAAGCCACTAGGGTGAGATTTAAAATTAAAAAAAATACTATAAATGCTTTACAGGAAACGTGAATATGTTTTAGCATAAGTAGCATGTCACAAGGGTTTATGATGAATCATTGGTTCAGGTTAGGTACAATACAAAAACAAGGATAAGCTACATAAAAAAACACCTGAGTTGAGTCATAGCGCAAAACTTAATTGATTTAAAAAAAAAAAAACAAGAAACAGCTGTCTTTGGTGGTAGCAACGATATCAAGCAATAATAAATCGTTACAATCTGTCGGGAGTATATGTATGTATGTAAATGCGAAATTTATGACAACAGACAGCTTGACTCCCCTATATAAAGCAAAGCGCCGTTATTCGCGCATTTTTTTTCTTCGTAAACAAATGTTGCCAAATGTAAACAGCCGAAATATTTAACAGCACCACGACAGCCCAACTGTTTGGCATGGCAGACATTAGGCATGATTATTTTTTTACACTTGAAGTATTTCAAAATCAACATTTCAAGTAGTTTACATAAAAAATTCTATAATTCTCATTAATGTAATTAAAAGTGTTTAATGCGATTTAACGCAACCGCAAAATTATCAGCTAATTTGCATAGAAATAACTTTAAATCGTTTTAATAAAAATATTACAATCAATTAAATGATATGGAATTATATTTTATAATGAAGACGCGATTGTTTTGAAATTTAAGAAAAAGAATTGTATATTTTTAGACACGAAATTTCCGAATTCGGAATAAGCGTGTCAAAATTCATCGGGTACACTATATAACTGGTGCCATCTCCCATGATTTTCGAGATATTATAACCTGAAAACTTTTTGGAATAGAATATCTCTTAAACCATGGGATGAACCATTTTCAGTTACGGTTTTTCGTTTCCTGAATCTCATTTCTTACTTTTATATTTGTTGTTAGATATTTCGTAAACAATTGGTATTAGTTGGGAATGATAAGAATGCCATTATTAAGTAGGTATCGATATAGAACATAAAACATTATCTTCTTCACTACAAATCGCACTTATGGCATATTTTTCTTACAGTGTCGTATGATACTGTCTTCTATGCAATAGAAGATAAGAATATCTTTCAAATGTTTTGTAATCTTGAAAATAACTACATTTGTGCTATATTCTTTTATAATCTTTAAAATCAATACCGTACTACCCGTCGTCATGAATAAAAACCTCATATTCCACGCTTCATAAAATGAAAATGTGCGCTTTACAAAATGACTTTTCGTGCCTTCATGACTTCCGGTGCTACCTTAATAAAATTTATCAATTACATATATGTAAAGGTATGTTAATATCTACATACGACTACGATATTCAAAAATCTATTGAAGCGTTGCCTCTTGATTATATTCTTACGCTTTTGTTGTATTACTTTGTCACAATTGAATCACATTAAAAAGTTAATGACTAGAATGCGACTTTAAAAATGGGCATGGCATGACTTCATATTTAAGTCAAACAATTTCTTATGGTTGAATTCGAGTGCTCAATGAAATGTAAAAAAAAATCAACTGACCGTAGAGGGACTTTGTACACGAAGCAGCTGTTTAAGTGACACGAGTTAAAGTCCAAATTAGGTTTATAGTTCAAAGAATTTTTAATAATATAACTTAAAGTACTTCATTAGACAAAAAATAAAAATAATAATAAAAGCAATAATAAAACTGATCTACTTAATTATGTGAAACGTTTCTTCGCTCGCCTATCCCACCATACAGTGGTGCCCAGTTTTAAAGATCTTAAAAAATAACGTGTGGAACCATTGCGTTGTCAAGTTACTACAAATGCACTCCGGAAAAAATACACTTCACACAATATGTGCCGAGTATAAAATAATTAAATTTGACAAGCATTTTTAATTATAAACAATATAGTGCTCCCGCCAACTATAAAGTTTTAAACAAGTTGAATTGAATGTTAACAAAATTGAAAAAAAAAAAAAATAAAATAAAATATAAAATAAAAAACGCGACAGGTTTTTAGCAAAGTAAAGATACAAAAAAAAATAAATAAATAAAAACAAACAAAGACAAGCACGCAACAGTTATTTCATTTATTGTTAATATTATTTTTATTTTGTTTCTTTTTTTTTTTACAGTGACTTACTCACGAAAACAAAGAAATATTGATAAAACTTTGTATAAGTATATGTAGTACGTATCTTAAGATACTCAACCGTTTTTCTTTTGTATAAGTCAGACTTTGTGTGACAGACTTGGCAAGTTTATGGATTTTTAAAGTAAATCTCTTGGTATACCATATGCTTGCATTGAAAGAGTTTTATAGATTTATAAATCCAACTGAGCGCATTGAATACTTAAAAATAAAACGTCATGGATGAAGTCATGCGTACTTATTAAAGGTCAACCGGTTTTGAAATTTTGAAAAGAAAATAAGATACGTAAAATATAAAGTAGCAAAACAATCATTTTACAAAAATAAAAATTTGCATATACAAGAAATATGAATAACAAATGCTGAGAATATTTTAAATATACCTCGCAAGTATTTATATTAGTTATGAGATCGATTTGCTATAATTATAAACCCAAAACCATACAATAATTAAAGTTAATTAGTAGATAGTTAGCTAGCCTAGGTCGATGACTAAAATGAAAATGAAAGCGCAAAAACTTCGAAATGGTGTGGCAATGCATAATATGTATAACAACAAAAAAAATATCCGTGATAAGATAAATCGCAAACATGAAAATTAAAAAATCAAAAAAAAATTTTAAATAATAGCTACGCTTATCTACCATTTGAAACACGAATAAACACGAGGAGGTGATATATCTAAATGAATGGAATTTCAAAAATGCTATAAACCCAAGAAAAATGTGAAACGTTTGATTATCAAATTTAACCAGAAAAATTTGGCTAACGATAAAAATAACACTTAAAGTTGCAAAAAGTTGGAAGAAATGAAACTTGAATTCATTAAGATTTATAAAAATTTTAAAGATATTTAAAACTGTCTTCAACATGTTACTGAAATTGCTTTAATCGCTTTTGGACCAAAAATAAAATTAAATTAAATATTTATAAAAATGTGCACTTTTTCAAAGCAAGATGCTTATTTACAATTAAAAACATGTTTATAGCCACCAAATTAAAAATATTCTAAATAAATATTTTTTTGTATAATTTTTTTTGACTAATCGGTACAGCGGCTTGATTTAATTTTGCTCGCGTTTTAAGGAGATAGACACTTGAAATTAAATATGAAGTTGGGTCTTGGTACCAAAAATCGATGTCAGAGATGATATAGCAGTAGCAGAGTATTCTAAATATCCTCGGGCTTGACACTAAATTATATTTTCCACATTCAATAATCATTTGGTAAATTTTTGGTACGGTTAAATACTCATGTCTTTAAAATTTTCACTATCTCTGTTATACATTTTTTTGACTGTATCAAATAAGTTTTTAAATATATTTTATAAGCAAGTTATTTTCTTATCTGCTTTCTTTAACGAATACGAACCAATTATTTGGGTTCAGAACTTTTGTTTCCGTTTTCGAAAAAAAAACAACTTGATTTTTACACCTATTTACACAGTATGTGAAGCGTACAAAGCTTCCGTTTGTACTTATTAATAAATTTTTGTACATTGGTCGAGGTCTGTGTTGAAAAATATATATGTAAGTCAAAAGGCATATGGTTTTAAGCTCAATCATACGGATAACCCAATTAATATTTATAAATTATTAGATTCGAATTTGTCGACATAGCAAAAAAAAAATATCCAGATCAAAACGTAATACAATATAGACTCTATAATGATTGTATTAAGTTGAAAATTCGGAGAAATTCTTTACAAAAAATGTCCAATTCTGGTATAAGTTCAAAATGCAGCTGTTTCATATGGTTTAATATGAAAATTAAGCACCACACATTTGGTGTTCCCAGGAATTATAACAAAAAAGTTGTTTATAAAAAACCTATATCGAGTCAGCCTCCAATCTACAAACTTAATATACCCATAAACCTTACGAAAACAGGGTACAATAAGCTGCGAAAAATAAAAAACTAGATGAATACCGGAAAATGATTTGTTTAAATTAAATTGTTTAGATTCCATTGCAACTTTTCATGTCAATAAATAAAAAAAATAATTGTTTACAAACGATATTTTATAATAGCTTGAAAAAAACAACATTTTTATGAACTTGTGGAGTGTTAATTGGAGACGCTGACGCCGCAAAACTTGAGTAAAATATAAGCTGGAAATACAACAAAATCAAATCACAAATAAAAAAAAATAAATAAATAAAAAACAAGCAAATTAATTACGAAAGTTCAATCAATGGAGTCTCGAGTGCGGTTTATTTTTGATGACACACACACATACACTCACGTATAAACGAACGACAACTGTGTGGGTGTGCAAATGTGTGTGTTCAAATGAGACAAATATAAGCAAATTGCGATCAAATGAGTATTGTAATGAAACCAACCAAATGAAAGTTGAAATAAACTTAATAAAATTTACAAAAAAAATAAATTTTATTATTATGTTTAACACTTAACGGCAAAATTGGCAGCAGGTGTCTAAATTTAAGAGAAAAAAATGTGGAGAGATTTGCAAAAAATCGATTATGGTTTCTTGTTTCGTGTAATTAACTGTAAAACGCACTCCCAAGAGCTTCCCCCAATTGCATGGCAACACCTTGTAAACACACACACACATATACACGGCGCATAGATAAATTAAACTGTGCAAAATTAAAAATTACCTTTTTTTTTTTTTTGCTTATTTATGCAAAATCAGTTTCTCAACAAACATTTAATACTTCCAAAAGCGACAAATTTTTGTTGTGTTGTAGCGCCTCTCCTCTGGCACTTTTGCTCGTTTCAATTGGTTTTGAAGTATTTTAGCAAAATGAAATGTAGTATGTGGCTTTTTTTTTTGTTTCTTCGTTTTTTTTCTTTCCACTGCTTTGTAATTTACTTGTTTGCAGTTAGTTATGTCAATGATAGTTGTTATTTTCTTATTGCAATGTTCGTGTAAATTATGACAATGGTATGTATATTTTGCACATATAAAAACGCGATTAGACTCTTTTTTCGTTGACGTTTTCTTTAATTGTGTTATTTAACTTGTTACTTATATTTCCAATAATAATTTCGTTTATATTTTAGCTTCGTTTCGTCGTAGTTTTATGTGTTGTTTTATTTTTTATTTTATTTTTTTCTTAACACGAACAAAATATCGACGTCGTTTTCTTATTGCAACTATGGCAGACAACGATTAGTAGGCTGTTGGTTTGTTATCGGTTATTATCAACTTTAATCAATGTCATCGGTTATTATCGATGGTATCGGTGTGGTTGATTTATAAACACCCAACAAAAATTATGACAAACCGGAAGCTACAACTGCATAGAACAGCTGCTTCCGGTTAGCTTAAACACAAAAGTGCATTTCGTATTTGTAAACAAACTTGTATTTGTTGTAGATTAGTTTTTTTTATGTTTAAAATATTAAAATGCTATATAAATTATTCCATTTATTTTTTTTATTAATTAGTATAAGCATAAAGTTAGGTAATACCGAGGACGAGGAAAGCTGTAATGCTTCTAATAATTCGTGCAATGATTTTGCGTCACCGGCAAATGACAAATATGCTGAATGTGAGTGCTCAAAATTATAACAAAAATAGTTATTTAACTTTACACATTAACAATTTCAGTTAATAACACAATTTTCGCAAAAATAAAAGCAGCACTCAGTGCCCACAAACCATGTAGTGTGCAGGATAGCAACTGCGATTGCCACGCCGATGTCATCGAACGTGATTTGGCGCCGTACAAATCAACAGGTGTGACACGTCAAATGCTTGAGGCTGCAGCCAAATACGGTACACGCTATAAAATCTATAAGAAACGTTTATATCGCGAACAGAATTGTATGTTTCCGGCACGTTGCACTGGCATAGAACATTTTCTATTAAAATTATTACCCGTACTGCCAAATATTGATCTCGTAATTAATACGCGTGATTGGCCACAATTGAATGCTGCATGGGGCTTAAAAGGACCAGTATTTTCGTTTTCCAAGACAAATGAATATCTCGATATAATGTACCCCGCATGGACATTTTGGGCTGGTGGACCGGCTATATCATTACATCCGACTGGTATCGGACGTTGGGATCTAATGCGTGAACGCCTTAAAGACGCTGCAACGAAACAATTCTGGTCAAAGAAGCAATCACTTGGCTTCTTTCGTGGTTCACGCACTTCAGATGAACGCGATGCGCTCATACTTTTATCACGCCAGAAACCGAAAGTAATCGATGCACAATACACTAAGAATCAGGCATGGAAATCAGCAAAAGATACATTAGATGCACCGCCAGCACAAGAAGTATCCTTTGAATCTCATTGTAATTATAAGTATCTTTTTAACTTTCGCGGTGTTGCTGCTAGTTTTCGTTTAAAGCATTTATTCTTGTGTAAATCGCTCGTCTTTCATGTGGGTGAAGAATGGCAGGAATTTTTCTATGCACAACTCAAGCCTTGGGTGCACTATGTGCCGCTGAAAAGTTATCCAAATCAAATGGATATCGAAATGATGCTACGTTTCTTTCATGAAAATGATAAATTAGCCGAAGAGATAGCGTCACGTGGCTATGAATTCATATGGCAACATTTACGCATGGAAGATGTTAAATGCTATTGGCGTAAATTATTAAAAAAGTACGCCAAACTATTAAAATTTGAAGTTAAACCTGATACAGAACTGATCGAAATAGGCGCTAAAAACAATAATAAAGAACTTTGATGACACTAGAACGAATCAATTTTTTTTTTTAATATAATTTAAATCTATTTCTAAAAATGTTTATTTTGTTAGCTGCAATAATTTTTGTAAACTTTAGTTTTGTGTTAGCCAATTACGCTTGCTTTAGCAAACCAGCGGCTGCACAAATGTGTTACGCTAACGCTTCGAAATTGGTGTCTACGCTTGCTACACAACAAATTGAGTTGAACGTAACGCGCGCTTTGAAGAGATTTCAACCTTGCAGCAGCCAAAAAGTGGTGTTCAATTGCAGTTGTCATGTAGCAACGATAGCACGCGACTTGGAACCATATGTTAAATTAGGTATTACCAGAAAAATGATACGTGCCACAGCTATCTACGGCATAAGTTATAAAGTATACAATGGACGCTTGTATCGACAACCTCATTGCCTTTATCCAGAACGCTGCGCAGGCGTTGAATATTTTTTACTCAAGATTGTACACAATTTACGGAATTTAGAGTTTGTGCTACGTTTGCAGGACTGGCCGCAAATACATTTTTTATCTGGGCTCAGTGGTCCTATATTTTCATATTCGAAAACAGATAAATATCTAGATATCATGTATCCGGCATGGTCATTTTGGTGGAATGGACCAAAATTGCTGCGCTATCCGCAAGGGTATTGGACGTTGGGATCTAATGCGTGAACTTGTAGGAAAAATGCAAAATAATTGGCATGATAAGCTGCCAATTGGATTCTTTCGTGGTGCGCGTACTTCGACGAGTCGTGATAATTTAATTTTATTATCACGCAACAAGCCAAATCTGGTACAAGCTGCTTACACTGTGCATCCATTGCAAAAGGAACGGCGACACAAGCTGGATACACTAGATGCAACGGCAGCGTCAGATGTCAGCATTGTGGAGCATTGCAAGTATAAGTATCTTTTTAATTATCCTGGCGTAGCAGCAAGTTTTCGCTTGAGACATCTTTTTCTCTGTAAGTCGCTTGTCTTTCATGTCGGCAACAAATGGTTGGAATTTTTCTATGAACAACTGAAGCCTTGGGTACATTATGTGCCTGTGCTTGAGGATGCCAATGAAGCGGATTTAGAGGCATTGTTAATCTACTTTCGTGAACATGATGAATTAGCGCAGCAAATTGCGGAACGTGGTTATACGTTTATTTGGCAACAGCTACGCATGCAGGATGTGCAATGCTATTGGCAGCGTTTGCTTGAAGCGTATGGAAAACTAATGAAATATAATGTTAAAAAAATTCGGATTTTGTAGAAATTTCTATAAAAGATGTAGCATTATATCGTAGCATATGGAAGGACTGAAGTTATTAGTAAAAAACGCCAAAGTGTGACCAACACATTCCCAAAAGATGCATCACCCACCACCGCGCTGCTACAACAAAACAACTATACAATGGGGCGTATTAAGATTGTCCTAATCATAAAAATATAAACCCAAAAATTAGCTTAGAACAGAGACTACTGATCCTACCAAAGGGCCTTTCCCATTTGCATATTTCAATTTGGCGCGCTATAGGCTTTCAATAATCAAAACAAAAATCAGCTGTTTCCCAAGTCGATTTGAGCTTCTTCGTTTTTGTGTTTTATATTTTTTTTTTTTTTGTGATTAGAACTGTTTACTACTTTTGAACGAAATGAACTTCCGCCAGGTGTTTCGCCTGACCGCAAGAGAACGCGTAAATTGGTTTCCAGGACATATGCACAAAGGATTACGACAGATGCAACAGAAACTGAAAAGCATTGATTGCATCATAGAAGTACACGATGCGCGTATACCAATATCGGGCCGCAACTTAGAATTTCAGCATACGATTACCGGCAGCGGATTTAAACCACACATCTTGGTACTCAACAAAATGGATCTCACTAATCCCGTAGAGCATCGCAACATTGTGCAGCAACTACAACGCGGCGACGATAAACATGTTATATTTACCAATTGCAAGAAGCAAAACTGTTCCGGCATACAACGCATACTGCCAATGGTCACAAAGCTTGTATCGGAAGGTGAACGCTATAATCGCATTGCAAATAAAGACTATAACATTATGATTATCGGTGTACCGAATGTTGGCAAAAGTTCTTTGATAAATACACTGCGTAATAAACATCTAAAAAAGAGATCCGCAGCAGCTGTCGGTGGTGTAGCTGGCATTACACGTGCAGTGGGTGAAAAAATTAAAATACAGGAAAATCCTGCTATTTATATGGTTGACACGCCCGGCATTATGCAACCACGTATCGACGACGATGAGACGGGTATGAAGCTTGCTTTGGTTGGCTGTCTACCGGATCATATCGTCGGTGAAGATCTGATTGCCGACTATCTGCTTTATTGGTTAAATAAAAATCAGCGTTTCGACTATGTACAAACAGTTGGCATAGCCGAGCCATGCGATGACATTACCAAAGTGCTGGCGCAATATGCACAACAGTTGCAATCATTTCGGCGTGTTAAACAGTATAATGGACAGGTTACTGTTATGCCGGATTTGTTATGCGCTGCCAAAAAATTCATACAGCTCTTTCGCAACGGAAAACTGGGTCACATAAATCTGGATCGAATATGGAGAACATGACATGGATAAACAAATGTAGTTAATTATTTGCAATGAATACAGGTTTTTGAAAAATTAATGTTTTTTTTTTATTTTGAAGTTTTTTTAAAATTATTTTATTCTATGGGCACATCAATTCCAATATTACCGACACCCGGCACTGGAATTGACATTGACATTGCAACATTGTCATCAGCATCCATAATGATATCTTGTGCAACATCATCAGGCACCGCATCTACCTCCATGTCCGGTGTTGTTTCAGGCTGATCCAATTCATTAGCTCCCTCTAGCGTTTCCGTGTTGACATTGCCCATTGATGTTGACGCTGCTGCTGGGACCATTCTGGTATTAGCGCATGCAGCACGTATTCCCTCCGGTATGCCCAATAGTCGTTCGCTTGCATTACGATGATAGGGCGAACGTTTCTCATAGAATTGTATTATTTGCTCTGGATTTTTCTCGCTTACTTCACTGCTTGGTACCAAATCAAACTCGTCACAATATTGCCATTTTATTAAGTACGACACCTCGCCGGAGATGTCTGTTGCACCAACAATCTCGTCAATATCCAAGCCACGTTCATAGCCGCGCGGTTTTTGTATTTCCTCGGCTTTTGGTTTCTTGTCGCCGCCACGCTTTTTCGACTTGGCACGCGATTCCTCAAACTTCTGTATGAGTGCGGTGCAGTCACAGTTTTCCTCTGGTTCCCATGTATTATCGGAACTCGGATAGCCCCGCCATTTTAAATAGTATTCAACTTTACCCTCTGATGTAATACGTTTGTCGACAATGCGTTCGACAACAAAATTATCTGTTTTTTGCCATTTTTGTATAAATTAATTTATTTAAATTAAATTAATGTAAACAAAAACAATTGTCTTAGCGTCCTATTGTTATGTTGTGTATACAACAATAAAAATCGATACTAAGAGAGTTCGATAACATACATCGGTCCGCTTTCGGTGCTATCGAACGCAATAATCATACATCGGTCCTGATTTGGTCGGAGGATACTTTGGTATTTTTTCGGAGATATCTTAAAAATACCAGCATTTTATTTATAAAATATTTAATTTGGTAGCACTGTTCTGCAACTTCGAATTAAAGCCGCCACAACGAAAATAAATCGTAAAAATATTCTTTTTCAACTTAAAATAAGAGCTTTTAAATAAATGGATAGAACAATAATTGCACCATGGAAAGCCGAGGAGAAAGAACTAAGCGAAAAGCTATACAAAAAACTACAAACATTAGCACTTATGTATCCCATTAACGAGGATCTACGTAAGCTTCTCTGCTGGGATATGTTTCTAAAGCCCAATCAAGCTGCATTTTTTCAAGTTATGCACTATCTCTTTCGACTGCTCGATCCGGCTGAATTTCGTAGACGTTTTTTTTGGCCTATTACCGATAAACGTTCAGAGGCTAATTTTCGTTCTTCCACCGTCGAATATTTGAAATTCCTCAATGAAAAGCATCACTTGAATTGGAATAATATTAAATCTTATTTGGTGGTGATGCCAGGCGGCATGAAATTTATTATGTTTCTGCTGGATTTGGTTAATTTTGTTATAAAAGAACTAACCAAACTGCGTGAGAAATCATTATGTGCCGAAGTAGTTGCAAAGGATTTAGACATTAAACGCATGGGTCTAAATAATAAATTGTTCAAAGAATTAGCTTCGGCCTACATAGCCGATATACAGTGTCAAAAAGAAGAGCTAGGACATAAAATTAATACATTAAAAGCTTTATTTAATGATATGGCGCAACAAACTGGCATTGATATAGAACAATTAATGGATACGAATTTTCTGAATGATTTCGAGGCGGCTAATATAGTTTTATGCGAGCAGAAATTTGGTAAACCTGCTGAACATATAATGGAACTGGAACAACCAATAGTAGCGCTGAAGGAAAACATTGATGATTTTATGACAAAAAAATTGCAAAATAATATTAGTAACGCAGCTATACGAAATGCTTTAAGCGCTGTGCAACAGTTATGCCCAATGGAACAAATAATTGAAGAAGGTTTGTAGTATAAGGTCTGAAAAATATTAAATCCTTTATTGTTCATTTAGACGGTTTATTTTTATCGCGTGTCCGATCGTGTTTAGATATGCCTTTTGAAAAATGAGAAAGTTTTATAAATTGGTTGAGAAAATGTAATGAGACCACACAATTAACCCAAATGTTCATTGTAGAAGCGTGGTGAGACGGCGCTAACGGTGGCTAAGTCACGATTAAAGCAGAAAGATTTTAATGAGTGTTAAGTAGGATTGGTGGGTATCATGCATGAGTAGCCTCTTATGTTCGAGGGCTTTTATTGAAGACGTTTAACAAAAACTAATGGATTTCTTGTTTCTAGACTTTTCATATTTTCGATATAAAATTTTTTGATTCAAAAAAATTAATAAAAAACTAAAATATTTTCAGACTCTATGCAAAATATGCGTGGCGCTGCAGATAACGCGATTAAATTAAATACTTTAATGAAAGCATTTAATAGCATCAGTGATTTGTTGTGTGAACAATTGGAAACACATAAACCTGATGCTGAATTAAATGAACACGTAACCAATGAGTTAAATATGATGAAAACGGATATTGATCTAGTTGAAACGCATATAACTGATTTTCAGAAAGATTTACACGCTAAGGCAAAGAAACACAGTGAAAATCAGCAGCAACAACAACAACTGTCGAATATAAACACTACGCCATTACCCATTAAAATGAATCTATTACGCAATGCAGCTGAGGATAATCTGCTTATGGCCAAATATGTATCAACACCGCCAATAAAATTTGAACTTCCAACCAGAAGTCATACCAGACTGCCACTGCAAGATGATTTCAATGTTAAGCCGTACGAACAAACGCTAAACAGTATGATTGGTAAGTTTTTTTTTCTTTTAAATTTTTATTAAATTTATATTATTTATATTTATGTCTCTAATTTATTTAGCACCACCATTACCACGTTCCGCACGCAAGCATAAACAATCCGCTGATAAATCAGTCGATATGAATACAACACAAAATAGCTCAAAAATTGTCGATTCATATCAGTTACTACGCACTGTGCACAAAAATACGACAAAGGCTAAAGCAACACAACAGACACAATCAAATGTTTCTGCATTATCCACACAATGGAAGCAACGTCAGAATCTTTTTAGCATGGAGCTTGAAGTTCCAAGTGGAGCATCAACAGTAGCTTCAACATCAAAACCTAGCTTTAATTCAAGTGGAGAAACATTAGTGCAATCACCGTATACGCCATTCAATACAAATCAAGTGACATGCGTTGAACGTGCATCATTATCCATGACCGCAGATGGTGGTAATGAAAGTTCTAATTCTTTATTGTATTCGAAAAAGAGCAATGCAGTTAAGAAAGTTTTGGATGCTTCTTTGAATATGCAAAATCTAAGTACTTCACCATCTGGACGTTTGGATTTTTTGGTGCCAGAAAATGCCTATACAAAAATTATGCTCAACGATGAAACGCTTGATGTGAGTATATATATTTTTCATTTCAATACTTCAACTGAAGAATGTTTTTATTGCAGGAATTTGCTTGTTTCGATAAAGAAAATAAACCAAATGTGGCAAACACTGCTGCGCCAAAGTTTGATTTCGATCTAAGTTGCGGTGATGATATTTCATTGAATAATGTAAGCGATGGTGTACTAAATGATGTTTCCATGTAGACACTAATTCCTTTTATTATACTTCCAATTGAATCAAATTCAGTAATTATCTTAACACATATGAACATATTTATTATTTTATTTTTTTTTTTTTTTGTTTGTCTTGTTTTGTTTAATTTGTATTAGG
Source organism: Leucophenga varia (assembly GCA_018903435.1). NCBI lineage: Eukaryota > Metazoa > Arthropoda > Insecta > Diptera > Drosophilidae > Leucophenga > Leucophenga varia. Next base: position 4,133,306 of record JAEIFJ010001414.1, read on the forward strand.
AAAAAAAATATATATTCAATATACATTTTATGAGCATCTTAATTTTTATTATATATTCGCAATCAGTTGCAACTAATTTCAGACTTTCTAGTTTTGTAAATGAGCAATGAATTTGTTTTGTGCTAAATAATTTTAAATAAATAAAAAGAAAATTAAGCATAAAATTGTAAATATTTTATTGATTTTTAATTCAAAAAAAAAAAATTAAATTCTGTGCTCTCGAAAAGAAAAAAATATAATAATTAATTTAATTGAAGTACATAATATAATGTAATGTATAAATGAGTTTTATATAAAAAAAACTAAGATATGTACGCCTTTGTCTCGAGCACAGGACACGCCTTAATACATACTCCATGTATGTACGGCAATCGTTTGCAAACGCTTATCACATTCTTTCAACACCAATGATAACTAATTTTAAAATGCTTCTTGTTTCAAGGACGTTATTAGTTACATTAATCATACATTTATCGAATATATTATTAATATATATTAAGTTAGTTGCATAAATAATTGGCAAATTTAGAATATAATATTAAGAGTATATCAACCTTTTCATTTTTTTTTTTTTTGTGTTTAAACTGAGCGATTAGTTTTATAAACTATGTTTTTTTTCGATACTTCATGTGTCTTTTTTATATAGAAAAAAAATATATAATTTGAACTTTAATTTACGTTGGATTGCTTGCTTTGGTTTTGTTTCTGCACATCCGAAATGTTCATTTTATTTATGTCGATTGACTCTTGGTGGTGGTTTATTGCGTTTTCCAAGAATCTTCATTAATTGCTTTGACATGTAATATGGCTTTTCTATAGAACCATCATTGCGTTCGCAGTCCTCAAGGAAGCATAAAAATAATGTGTCCACGGCCATTGAGTAGACATCGAATAGAACACTTGTTATTAAAAATGCAGCAATGACAACAACTGTCGTGGGCACCGCATTATAGTGTAACTTAATAATGGCTGGATTATTAACCAAAAAGTAGTATGTAGCTACACCAGCACCCGATGTAAGTAGCAATTTGGAGAGAAAGAATAAAAAAGTCAGTTACTTTGTCTAGGGTCACAACACGTAAAAAGTTACGCATAACCAAATTAAATGAATCCTTGGCACTGGAGCAGAAGTTATTGCCGTGTATAGCGCACATAATGTAAGCATTACGATTAAGAAATTTCAAAAAGGACTCCAGCAGCCAGAAAAAACATTTCATGCAACAAAGTATTGCACGCGTAACTGCATTGTCGTATTTCTTTAATTTTGAATCGATATATTCCAGCAAAAGACGTATCATGCGACAAATTGTCAGTATAAGCGAACCGAATGCGAGTGTACCAAGATGATAGAATGCTGTTTGACAGAAAGGCATTTGTCAGCGTAAAGAATGGCACATCACGCTTCTTGAAGGTCCAATACCATGTGGCAAATGTAGCAGCCAATACCATATCACTGAAGGCAGCAATAAAGAAGCTCAACCAGAAAAATCCGAAGATATTGTAAACGATAGCCCATTGTATGAGTGTTGGATTTTCAATTTTAACAAAGCTGCAGCTGGTCTGAACGCAAGGCGTTCTTGTAAAGCCTGGTATATAGCAGCTTTGCTGGAAGATAGTTGGATCACATGTATCACCAATTGTGTAATTATTCGCACAAACACAATTTTCCTGTGTTACCGCGCCGTCTTCGTTTATGCGACGTATCATGCGAAACAGCGGTTTGCCGATTGTGCCCAAATACAAGCCAACGCCAATTGCAAAACTGATTGTTGCAATGAAGAGTATCCATGAAAATATCGGAAAGAATACTGTCGATATGACGCTGGACACCGCTTTACTGCCTTCTTTTGTTAATGCAATAGCAATGTGTATGCGCTTGCGCAGCACTATAACAAGCAATAAAATCACTACAAGTGCAATGCATAAGAATATGGAAAGAAATAGCCATGTTCTGGGCTCTTGCAGTATATTCTTGACAGTTGAGTGTATATTAATGCCATGCTGTGGTACAGTGGCGGTGTCACGCCAAAATGTATACTGTTTGATGCTATAATAAAGTCCAACGCCGAGCCCAATCAAGACGCCAAAGATGGAAAACCAAAGTATGGGCGCTGCAAGCCAACGCATTAATGCGATAAAAATAAGCGAAGCTATCATGGTGCAGAGTAGTGCAATCAATACAACACTCCATGAATTAACAATATCCTCAACAATTTCCTCGCCCATACGTTGTGTATCATGTGTACCATTGTAGAAGCGTGCAACAATATTTCCGACAAGTTTTGCCAGTCTTGTATCGGTTTGCATCATTTTCTCCTTTATGACAGTTGCGCCCAGACGCGTTCTTCTTTTACACTGCACAATAGGCTCTTCGACTTCAGTGTCTTTCTGTGGATCGGCCAAAAGTTTCTGTGGTTCAGGCATGGATAACGCTAACGATTTCAATTGTGTGTCCCCCCCGAGCAGTTGTGTATTATTAATTGTACCAATTCTTTCACGTCTTGAGCGCGACAAAAGTATGGATGGTATACGTAGACAGACTTGCTCCGAGAACTCCCACATACAACGATTAAAAAATTGTGCACTCTTTTCATATGCACGTGCACAGCGTTGTTCATTAATTGCACGTTCCGCATCATACGGCGTGCGTATATTCGCTTTATCCACATCGGTTAGACAAATTAAACGTTTCTTGATTTCTTCAAAGGACAAAGTATTTTTCATGGTGTCCCAATCAAAGGGTTGTGCGGGACATTGTTCCACACATACCTAAAAAAAAAAAAAATAGTAAAATCTAGATTTAATTATATACTTCGATGGTAAATAATGTTTAGTTAATTACCTGAGGTGTTGGACAACCCGTAAGCGGCACCAACGGATCGATACATTCCATTAAGTTGAAAAAGAATAAATATTTTTTGTTGAGCACCTGCGAATCAATGCCGCATTTTTGATTGAATGAATCAGTGGGCACCATTAGCTTATTTAAATCACCATTACGCACAGCGTAGTTTGCTATAAAGCCCCAAGCGGCGAGAAATAATAAAAATATAATTAGGCAGGGTACATCTGTGCAGCTACGATTGCGAAATTTCGGTCCACGAAAATTACGATCATACGGAAGCGGTTCACCGTATTTCGTCATCAATTCTTGATTTTCAGCCATTTTTAAGTTGCCCAAAAAAACTAAATTAAACTGAAAAAAAAAAATAAAATAATATTAAAGCACTTGCACAAGACTAGCCATCATGTATAAGTTAATTGAATAATTTGACTACGCTACAATTATTTATTTGTGTATGTATGTGCATTCATGTACATATTCAGGCACTACGCGGCGTATGTTTTACTATAAATCTTTTTATTATTGCTGCGTAAGCCGCTGAGTATTATATTACTTTGCAACAAAGATACTCTCTACACTCATTGAAATTTTAATAAAAGCACTAACAAAAAAATATGTATTTGACTTTAAAGCATTACAAACTTTCCGATAAACTGATTATATCCATTTTGGTCTTTGCAGTTTTAAAAGGTCTCTTTTCAATTGAACAGTTAGGTTAAAAAAAATAAAACTTTGAAACATATATCCAACTTTCCATTAACTTTGTATAGTGGAATATAAAAATTTAAATAACACTTTTTTTTTGTGTAGCGAATTAAAACAGCGTTTTGAAATATACACACTACACTGATTTTATGTAACGAAATATACTGTTATTGCCTAATACTTAAATTAATATTCCAAAAATAGTTTTGTTAAGTTTTCAAAACTGAATTAAACAGGAAATAAGTTTCAATTCAAAAAAGGTTTGACATATTTCAAAAAAAAAAAAAAAAAAAATTGATTGTATAAACAGTTGAGATCACGAAAATAATAATGCGGTTTAGTTTGAAGCTTAAATTTAAAAAATATTTTTAAAAATATTTACAGTTTGCATACTTATGCATTTTCGTGGTCCATTTTGATTTAAGTTCCTAAAAGGTCTTATCGAAAGAGGCCAAACAAAAATTCGGTTTATCTCGTTTCGCATTTTATCGTATCATCTACATTTTGAGTAAAATTTGCCTCGATAAGCACTTGCAGTACTCAAGCCAAAATGGAGTGCACATTTAATGACCGCGAAAAATGTTTATTTTTAAATATTTTAACGATCTTTAATCATTAGCAGCCATATTTCCATAACAGTTATATTTTCTACCTGTTTTTAAGGGTGGTTTTCTCATCTTTGACATTATTTTGTAAATATGGTAAATTCCCAGAAATACATTTTGTCGTGATAACTGTTGCATTTAAGTCACTTTGTCGTTTGCGTTAACTAAATAGCAATTTTCGATGCAGAAAATGATTTTGTGAGTGGAAATCTAATACTATCACCTGCGCTGAGGGTTTCTTAGAAGCTTTTATGTGCAAAAACAAGTTTTGCAAAGAATGTTATTCATGAAAAATACAACATTATGAAATTGTCATCAACGACTATAACGACTATAAACCATAAAGTAAATAAACAATTCATCAAAGATTCATGTATTGCCGCAAATGTAACTAAAGACAAGATAAGATATCAACAAGTTATCTTAGTTGTAATGTATAAACAAGATGGAAAAAACAACCCCTAATTAAATAAAGTAGTATCTGACAAATAAATAAACGTCAACATAAAGAATAGAAACACATGAGAAAACGAATTAGTAATAGAAAAAAAGTGAGTTTTTTGTATTATTTTTTACAAATATAGCAAATAGTCAATGCTAAATAATTTAAGACCATAAATGCACAATTGAACAATTATCAACGTCACAAGACATAATGAAAATGGGTATCTTGAGTTTATCCGAAAGTTTGTGACACAAAAGAATTCTCTAGGAACTTAAAATTGCATCTTTTTTTTTCATCAGAACGAACAATTAAACTGGTCAACAAAATTTGCGTTTCATCTGCTAAAGATTAAATCTTGTGTTCTGAGAATAACGTTCTGATAGATGTACGTATCTGTAAGTGAAATTTTTCCATCACGTCTGTATTTTGAGAAAATGAGATTGAACTGTTAACAAATTTTAATTTAATTTAATCTTGTAGCAAAATTTTGTCGGCCATGTCATCATAGTTTGCACTACAGTCACTAATAGTATGATATGACGCTAAATGTATATAAAAAAAAAAAAATTGTAATGTATAAGCTGTTTTATACCTGTCACACCTAGTGTGAAACAGGTATTTTCAGTTTAGCCCTCTCCGTCTTTGTTGCTGCGCGATATTATTTTAAAGATATTGGACAGAAATTTTGAACTTAAGCTTGTCTTGGAAATTTGTACTTAAGTTAAAAACACTGCGCCACGACCACTTTTAGGTATAGCTTTAGATCTATTAACGTCAAATAATGTGTGACAGGTATATAAGCTTCGGTTGAACCTAAGTTAACGTTTTTTCTTTTTTTGTTAAAAATTTCATTGAATATTTAGATCTAAATTAGGTAATTGAAGGATGCTTCAAATGCGAATTATTAAAACTCACCAAAAAAAAAAAAAATTTGCTATTTATGTTTTTTTTTTTTTTTTGTCAGCGTTTGGCAATGAACTGGTTTTTTGTTATTGTTTTAATTATTTTTTTTTTTTTTTTTTTTTGTAAAGCAGCGCCTTAGCAAATCAACAAGCTCAGTCAAGAACCTGAGCAAAAAAACGCGTACTAATGTTTCATGCTACACAAAATGTTGTTTTGCCATTGAATGGTGCTGAGGTCATTATGAATTTCCAAGTGCTCTTCTATATTTAAAATTATATTCTCTTACGGTTTAATTTAGTAATACACTTTCCGTGTTTCTTATCAATTGACGAATATGTACATATAATTTCTTGCTAACTAATTGCAAATTGTTGTCTTCTTTTTTTTGTTTTCGAGAAAAAGAAACCGCACAAATGAATTTTTATGAAACACTGGCGACAATTGTTCACTGCGATGATTACTCACTCACCCGTTACACAAACTGATCGCACTTGATATTTTTAAGCATAAATATATAAATAGTATATATAAATTATGCTTCTGCTGCTGCTGCCCACAAGACAAACAATGGTCTTTTGTTCCGTTGTGCTAAATTTCCTTTCGTGTCAAACGGTCGAAACGCTCCTTAGTAACTTTTATTTGTGTTTTTTTGTTGTTGTTGTTATTGTTATTCACAAGCGAATTAAAGGCGGCAGAGAAAGCAACTGAACTCGAACTCGACTTGTACTTAATTGTAGGTCTTTGTTGTCGCGACGTATTCGCGTTCATTGCACTTCGTCGTGGTTGTCGTTGTTCTTGTTTGTGGTGGCCTCCATTAAAAATGATTAGAGCATGGGCCACCTAAGTGTCCTTCACTTTACTTCACTTGATATTTGTTAGCTGCCTGCAATAAATGTAGGAAATGAAATGCAGCACCGACTTTTTCTTACACTCGAATCACACACGATACACACGCACACGACAAGAAAAAAACAAATACTATTTTACTACTTACGATATTTACGTGCAGGTTGCTGGTAACGAAATAGTAACGTAAAAAGTAAGAGCAGCGCAGAGCAGAGCACTAAGTAACGAAACAGCTGATAATTTGTTTTGGTTTGTGACTGTCAGTGTTACCAAATTTCGCTAATTTTCTCATAGTGATGGTACGATAACAACAATAAATAGAGATAAAAAATAATTAAATAATTAAAAATGCTAAGAATTAAATACAGAAAAAAAGTCTTTAAAATTTATATATATTTTTATACACATGTTTATCTACAACAGCTTATTTTATATACTCAGTAAAATAAGTACCCGCAAACTTTTGTTTAAATCGTTCCGAGAAAAGATATCTGCCAAAATTCTTTTTCTAGGTTGGACCCATGTCCCTAATTATCAAGGTAACATTTTAGCGCCATCTGTCATATAGTGTGTTTACACTTGTGGTCAAAATGAGTCGATCTTATGAAAACACAAGCATACAATAGGTACAAGACGTTCAAGGAGGGCTGAGAAATTGGCGAAGATATGCCACGTTCCAGAAGACAGAAGAAAACGTCTATAAAATCAAGAAAAATATACTTAAATGTTATCATTTGAGTACTAGACAGATTGGTAGTGAGTTAAACATCTCTCATATGAGTACTTAGAACATTTTGACTGGCGTATTGGGCATGAAACGGGTCGCTGCTCGACTCTTTCTGTGACTTTTTTCTGTTCCCAAAACTAAAATTGCCTCTTCGGGTAAGATGTTTTGAGTCGATCATGTCATCAAACCAAATTCGCTGAAGGAGCTGAAGGCCATACTTCAGGAGGCCTATGAGTGGCCAATGGAATTTTGGCTTAAGATGACTCAACAAATTCCAAAGATTGAATGGAGAAAATGAGTTTTTAATAGTATCCGGGCATAAAAGCGCCAAAAAATAATATACAAAACAAATCCGTCATTACTTTTCAAGTTTCGGACGTCAAATGATAAAATTTGGCTCATACACCTTCATGACTTTACATTTTTAAAAGCTTCATCAAAAGGGCTTTGTGTTTAAAAACAAAAATAATAAATAATAAAAGTTACAAGAAAAAAAATTGAGAAAAAATAATACAACTTTGAAAAATATGTTGATAATGACTGGGATCGGCGTGTCTATGACGATCAAATTATTATTAATAATCCAATTTGTAATCTGTACAAGAAACGTGTGCTGGACTATGGTTTTGGTACCTTTCATTATTCTGTCTCTTTCTATCACTTTCTCTCGACCCGTTATGTAAATAACGGGTCAATTGCACTTATGGCAACCCATGGTTGAATAAATAATAAATCAGCGATGATGGCAACCAAGCAAAAGACGTTTTAACTCGCCTATCTGCGTTGAAAAATTGCGTTATTCCACCATGTGAGACTCAAGTTTCGACGGAAGTGGATAGTTTCTTGAAAAAATAAAACTTTTATCAAACTGGTATATGATAAATATAAGAGAAGAGCTGCGATGTCTAGGCGATTGATTTGATAATGTCCCGTGGATAAAAATCTTACAACGGATAGCCAAAAAATGTCAGAAATGTTAACTGTTATTCACCTTGTTTTAAATTTAGCATTGCGTCATGCTTTATCAGGCTTGCATTTTTAGCTTTCAATTTTTTTCACTTATATTTTTTTACTTAATTTTATTAATTAGAAAAAAAAAACAACGACGTCAAATTTATTAAAAAAACACTTTTTATTTAAAAACAAAAACAATATTTTATTAATTATAGCCGATATCTACGGTATATGTCCATATGTATATAGCTATATTTTTATTTTTATTATTATTAGTTTTAGTTTCCATTTAGTTTTGTGTTTCCATCACGCGAACATCTAACTTAAATAAATATTTTTCTTGTGTAAATATAAAAAAAAAAAAATCATTCGATACCTAAAACCACGCGTTACATTACCGCTCTGATCAGAGGCTCATACACAAAAGTACTCGCTAATTATTATTTGCATCGGTCCATCACTATTTGTACTTATACGGCGGCGCGGGTGCGAAAAAAGCGCTGAAGACGTTTGCAAATTTAATATAAATATAAACGAAAGAATAAATAAAACAATTGAGCAAAGCGACGCTTTTCTCGTGTGCGGTGTACTTTGAATTTCGAAGGCAATTTTTGGCATTTTTTAGATAAAAGCATCGGTTTAAAATTGACACAAATTGAAGGTGTCCAAACAACAAATCATTTAGCTAACGCCGCGACAATAGAAATACTAATTTTTATTCGAGACAAAAACTAAGCCACAATCCGCGTTACTGAGCCGTAGTAGACTCTTTTGCTACACTCGAGCATGCTAAGCATGTGCAAACTAATTTCGTTTTGCATAGATTTTGCATAAAACACGTCTGAAACTTTCGTTCAGCTTGAGTGGCGGTCCTTGGATGCAAGCGGCTAACAACACCGACGACAACGTCGACCGCTTTTGTGTACAGATGTGGTGCGGTGTGTTTGGCAAAACATAATCATAAATCACACGGCCTGCTAAATGTTAACATAAGTTAACGTTTTGGTTTGAAATTCTAAATTAACGTAAAAAATGTCAAAAGAACCCAGGCGGATTGCTTTGACAACAATCAGTCACTTGACATCGAATTCAACAGCGTCGTCGTCGGTGGCACCTTCAGGGTCGTCCAATGCAAATGCGTTTTCTCGTTTTGGCGCCGATTTTGCGGCACCCGATGAAATCGTTGCTAGTAAGCCATCCGATTCGGTAACAAATGGCAAAAGTGCGGTTAAACCTATACGGCTGCAACTGGAGATATTTGAGTCTGATTCAAATAAGTATCCAGAGTTCAACTATGCCAAGTTGATTAAGGCAAGATTATATATATTTGTATATAAAAAAATAAAATTGTAAATAGAATTTTAACTTGTTGCTTGCAGAAAAAGGTCAAAAAATTAAAACAAATAGCAAAACCAAATGGCATCTCAGATCCGTTTGCCGATAATGACGATGATGTGGCACGTATAGCTAAGGAGTTGGAGGCCAAATACGGCACAGCATATGGTGGACGCGGTCGTAGCAAAAAAGACGATTTTTGCGACATTGGTATGGGTTATGATGAATCGGATCCATTTATTGATAACACTGATGCGGTGCGTTATTTGAAGTTTGTTGAACAATGCAAAATTTTTAAACGCAATTTTCTGTTTTTTAGTACGATGAAGTCTTACCTGAAGAGGTACAAACAATTGAAGGCGGTTTCTATATTAATTGCGGCGCTTTAGAATTTGCAAATCTAAATAAAAAATCTAGTACAACGCGAACAGATGAAATTATTAAAATGCCTGAAAGACCAAGAAAGCGTGTGCTATCATCTAGTTCCGAAGAATCTTCATCGTCTTCAGAAGAAGAAGAAGAAAATGATGATGAAGAGGCTGAAGAAGAAACGGATGATGAAGAGGATGATTCGGCTAGTGAAAGCGAAGAAGAAACCAAGGATGGTAATTCATCCTCTAGAACAGATGTTAAAAAATCGTCTAAAAAAATAATAAAGCAAAGTGAAAAGATTGTAAAGCCTAATTCGGTGGCAAAGAAAACTGCATCAACTTCTAAGCATGTCAGTAAGAAACAATGTAAAAGGCAAAACTTCTTACTTCTGGTTCATCGTCAAACTCTCCGAGACCTAATGCGTTAGAAACGAACTCGGACACAGACGATCGTACACGCCAAAAGGTAGTGAAGACAACTACAGTAAAGGATATGTTGAAAGCGCAGCGAGATAGCTTTCTCAAATCTCAGGAATCAGGTACAACGGAAACAAGTACTTCTAAATCCTCTAATGGCAAGGTTAAAAGCACTTCAAGTGCCAGTGATTCAGGTAGTGAATCGGATAGTGTCGACTCTGAAACCGAACAAGAAGGAGCTACAAGCGACAAAAAATCAAAGAAAGCCAACAATAGTGTCGAAGGAACTGAGAGTAAGTTTGCAAACTATATGAGAATTACAATTGAATTTTCTATAATACATCGCTTTACTTTTAGAATTGCGTACAACTGATACGAAATTACCTGTTTTGGATGCTGAAATCATTGGAAATGTGAATACATTTAAGGAACTGACTAAATCAAAGAATGTAGCCGGCAAAAAGTTTCTTTTCGATCAAAAACTAACTGATCTTTTACTTAAGTATGCCTATACCATATATAGTTAGATAATAATTGTTTTTAAGAAATAATAAACTTATATCGTTTTCAGAATTGATGACTCGCTTTTGTGCATTGATAAAGCCGAAAGGAATATGGTATATGCGCACATGGAGTACAGCATGCAATTGCCAAAATATTTTTCTTGAGAAAAACAAAGCAACTGCGCATTAAGGAAGAGAAGGACAAAACTAATCGTGCATTGGGAAAATTGCGAAAAGCCGTCATTGAGATAATGCCCAAGTGTATTGCAAATTATGAGTCCGAGTTGCGTAAATACGCTGAGCTGCCGTAAGATTTAGAAATATTTTTATTTGAAAATCTAGTTCAATGCTATTATTTTTTAAATTTTTTTTTTGTAGAGAGAACAGTCTTAACACAGAAGAACCTCCAAAAATGCCCAGGAAGAAATTTCCTTGGACCAATGATATACGGTGCGTTGTTATTCATCATCAGACATATGAAGTTATTAATAATGTATTAATTTATTACAGAAACTTTTTGTTCGAATTGTATCAAGTACGCTGGACGTCATATGTAGTTCTTGGCACTCGAAAAGATTCCCTGGAGGACTTTATCAATGGTTATTTTCGTAATAAGGTCGTTGAAATTTGGCCTGTGGGCTGGATGCGTTACGAAGAATTACAAAAAGAGATTGAACGACGTAAAAACGCTACAAAGAAAGTCAAAGAAAAGTCAAAAACGAAAACAACGAATTTACCAGCACCACCCGCCGTGCCTAACGCTTCATCTAACGTAACAACACTGCCTGTTGGAAGTGAAGGTGTACCGGTTTCTATGGCAACAACGTACTTTAAACAGTTCGAAGACTTTGCCACAGGAAGCATTAAGTCTCATGCCAACTCCGATACAGATTCCGTAGCTAGTGCCTCATCGAATAGCCTCAAAGGTAGAACATCAGATGCTGCAGTAAAGCAAGAAAAGCAAGACAACAAAGCAGAATGCACAAGCTGCAATAGATAATACGCATCCAATAGCTAGTACATCTGCACAGGCAGCTGCAGCAGCCGCTGCAATGAATCTGCCAACTGTATATAACAGCGGTGCCATGGATTTGGTATCGCCTACGAAAAAAACCGATCACAGTATCTATAACATTATATCTGCCTTGTCGGCTGCACCACTGACATCCACTGCTGTGACGAGCTCAATTGCAACAGCAAATCAGTCAAATATACATTCCAACTTGACAACCCGTTCCATTACTTCCACTAGTAAAAGTACTACCACCGCACACATCATTAATCTTGATGATTATATGTGTTCCGATGATATTTTACAAACATCAAAGCAGCTAGCATCAGCAACCGTAACAGCTACAACGAAACTGCTCGAAGTTTCATCGCCAGCAGACAAAACAGTTCATAAAACAGTGGTACGTCGTGAGAGTGGTAGTGAATCGGATGGTGTTGAAATCGTTGGAATATTTCCGGCAAAATCGAACGACAATCTTAATTCAAAACAAAAATTTAGCAAAAAATCAGCGACGGGAAACACTGCCAACGCTAGATTTAATCTTCCAGCGCCCAATAACGTTCTCTCTGCCGATAATGTGCCGTCATTAAATAATAACAATAACGCCAGTACACGAAAATCTTTAAATGAACGAAGCGAAAATGATGGACGGCTCTCGTTTACAATGAAGGATATTGAACGAATGCAACAACAATTGCAACGTCAGCAGAATTTTACGTTAACTCAGGCAAATATAAAAGGATCTACAGCAAATCAATGACACACATCGAATGCAGCAACTAGTCCGGCTTTCTACAATCACGAACAGTTTGCTGCCGCACTTGTTTTGTCCTCCATGTGTGCTTCACAAAACCCTCAGGCCGTTACATCGTTGTCATCGAAAGCTCCATTATCAACAACGTTAATTGGTTCAACGCCACTTGTGCCAACATCGCTATCACAAACACCTGCTGTAGCTTGGAATCGAGGAATATCGTCAATAAGCCCATTCGACGCACACATGAGCCTTATGAACGGTTTATCGACATCTCCCAAAACACTGCCACAGTTATTTCTGAAGCCATCCCCACCACAGCCCTCACTAACATCAACACCGCCATTAACATTGTCATCAGCCTTCGCTGCGTCACAGGAGGCTGCGACATCACTTGAAACACAAAAGCATATATCGCATCCCAATTCATTTAAGTTTTAGTTATTAAGTTTGTGTTGTATTTCGCTATTTATATATATTTGATTATTGCATTTAAGCATTGTATCTCGTAGAGATTTAAATTGTAAGAAAAATTTGGTAAACTGACTGAATAAAAATGGTTAGTTGTTAACTTAAGTTAAACAAATATTGTCCAAAAATATGTCATATTTTCCTCCCAAATTGTATTTCATTTAAATCATCTCCCATATAAAGATTATACACATGAATTTCTTTTTTGTTTTAAATTGTTTCGTTTAAAATTTGCGATGATATAGTCAAAATAATCTACAGAAATAATTTTTTATTAAAAACTTTTTTAATAAAAATCAAGAGAGAAATAATTATAATATGATAATTAAATAAACCTAAAGAAGTCATTATTGCTAGATAAAATAAGAAAAAATTTGTTGCGAATTTCAAATTGTAGTCTTTGTACTAACTTCTATTTGATCCAACGAAATATAGAAGTCAAGCGATTCGCAGCCGAAGTCATAAGTCCTTCGGCTATGGTGGATTGTTGCCCAGCAGTGGGCATCAGGTTGGAATTGTCCAATTCTGGTTGTGTTGTCAAACTTGGTACAGCCTCCCAATCCAGACGTAACGAGTTCTCATCTTCTGATTCCGATTCTGTAGCTGTCTCTATACCAATGAGCAATGAATCTACAGACTTCATGAGCGGTGCATTGTTTACTTCATGATAACCTTGCCGGCCGAGATCGCTGCGTTCCAAGTCCAATATGGCCATTATATTTTCCAATGTATGATTCTCATTAAGTGCGCGTAATTTAACCTGTTGCGTATAGGCCAAATACATTATGTTGGAGTTGACACGCGAGACCTTACGCAGGAATTGCTCCTCGTTGAGTTTTCTACAGAAGTCACCATAAGCAACCTTATATGGCAGGCGTACATTCAAGTAAAAACTCATCAGTTGTGTCAGCTGCGCGCTGTATGTGAGGGCACCCACAATGCGATACGCTTCAAAGCGACTTGGTGTAATTTCATTTGCAGTTGCCTTAGGTACATCATCTTTGTTATCGGACAACCAGTCCAGGTAAGCAGTATAATCACCGTTGGCTGGAAGCGACGGACCGACAATACGGTACTGTACCTCACTGATGCCACTTCCATGAAATACCCATTTACCACGAATGTACGAAGTATTTTTGGCGTCTGCCAGCGCCGCTATCGTTTCAGCTTCTTCGTTGCGTTCTGGCACATTCTTTTTGACACACTCTTCCTTGAGCACAACTTCGTTGATGGGAAAAATATACTCGACCAATTGTTTAATGCTCCGTCGTGTTGTGTGCTTTAGTTCGTCCAGTAAAGTTTGGTGCGTCTCACGTAGTTTTTCATTTTTTTCAATGCGATCCAGCACATAGTCGCCCAACAATTTCACTTTAATGGGATAACTTGGCAGGTGCTTGCGTTTCTCTGCATTTGCTTTAAGCAGTTCGTCCCGCTGCTCACTTAGCATATGCAGACTTTGACGTTTTTTGGCAACAAGCTGTTCCAACAACTTTAATTGCTCACGTTTTAATTTAATCTCAAATTGGCGATTTTCATTTTGTTTCTGTTGCTGCATAAGTCGCTCATAACGACTACTGTACGTCTTCAGGCTTGCTTGATAGTTCAGATACTTTTGTTGCTTTTCGGACAGGCTGTTGACAAAAAAAAAAATACATATAATTTAAATATTCGTTTACATAGTATTAAAGCGTACAGCCTACCTCTCACCGACGCCACCGCCGAACGCTGCACTACTGTGCGTAATATTTCCATTTTTTACGCAGCTGCGACAATGAAATCTTCGTTGTTGTTTGCAACAAAGCGGACAGCGAAGTCTGTTTGCGGCTGCTCCCGTGCTAATACCGCAACCGTGTAAAGTAGGATTCACAGACAAAGGACTATGCTGAACGCCATTGCCACCAACATTTCCATCGCAAATGTCGTCATCTTTTGTATTTGATATATGAAAATTTTCGGGCGCTTTAGAACTTTCATCAGAGCTAGAGCTATTGGCCATTGCACAGCTCTGCACGCTGCATTTGTAAAATTTCTTTCTTTTTTTTCTTTTTGGTGGCTACGAATATTTAAATATTTGTTTTTCGTCGTTTAGATATGACAAACGCTGCAAACAGAAAACAATTAACAATAACAACAAGCGGTCCTGCTAACTTGCAGAAATGTGAATGCCCAATAACACAGGGTGGGTTATCAAGACAAACAGGGCGACTCGCACACCTAAAAAATACCAGAAACTGTGATCAAAAATACCAGAAAATGTGATCACAAATACCAGATGTCCGGAAAAATACCTCAAAATGTGATCAATACCAGAAACTGTGATCACGGACCGATAACGCGCAAAAAGTGGACCGATAACACTCTAAATACGGACCGATATCACTAAAAGCGGACCGATAGTGCACAAAAAGTTGACCGATGACTATTTATCGCGTTGAGCAGCAAAATTACCGTTACCTCTCCTACCGTTGCGTTATAAAAAAAATTTTTCTTTTTGTTATTTTATATACATAATTAAAGAATAAATTTAAAAAATAAATGCGTAGTGATTTCTAATTGCTGTTTTCTCGTTTAGTTAATATTTTTGTGCTTTAAAAGCGGTAAGGAATTCATATTTAATTTTTCTTAACTTATAATATAACCCCTTTTAACAATTTTAACACTCAATTTTATTTAGTAGTCTTTTAAAGCTTTTATAGTAGTTCGGTTAACCTCTCGGTTACCTTTTTAATAGATTTAGATATATTTAGGCGGGTAGCCCTCTAATATTTTAACACTTTAACCCACCCCCATTCGCCAAATCGTTATTAATGTTTATAAATCTCATTCCTATAATGGTGTTCAAGTACACGCTTTCGGTCCACGAAAGCCAATGTATTGGGGCGACGCGTCCAAAATTTCTTAGTTTATTTCAATTTAAAAAAATAAAAATAAGTTTCGAATTTTTCTACGCTTTATTTTGATGTATCAGAATTTCGATTGAAATTTTCTTAATCCAATTATTCACAAAAAAACTAAAGTAATTATGAGAAGTAGAACACAGCTGTATATCGAAATCGTGAAATTTGTTTACTTGGTGCTAGTCAATGTGAAACTGCTTTGTTTTTTAATTTTTTTTCCTCGTAATTTCGGCATATCCGCAGACAGACGATTGTTCTTCGTGTTTTTGTATGATAGTGATTGGGCTAAAGGCTACGACATTGCTATGCAAATTGTTTTATTTTGCTACCTTTGCAGCTTGTCCTACTTTGCTACCCAAAACCTTGAGTACAGCTTCGACAACATTGTGTGGCTGTGGTAGAGCATTAATTTCCAATCCTTTGGCATACGGCATAGGAACATCAACGCCGCAACAACGCCAGACTGGCGCATCCAACTCAAAGAATGTCTGATCTTCCATAATGCGAGCGCAAATTTCAGATCCAACACCTGAAATTATTGCGTTATATAAATAATTCAATATTAAACAATAAATTAATCAAGTCTACAAACCGTGCTGCGGCCAGCCGCCTTCAACCGTGACAAGGTGATGTGTCTTCTTTATAGATGCATTAATAGTAGCCATATCCAATGGTCGTATAGAGCGTAGATTAATAACTTCAGCTTCAATGCCTGCCATTACAAAAACAACACAAACTAAGTCGAATCAATTGTAAAATATAAATTATTTACCCTTCTTGGCAAGCTCATCGGCAGCTAACAATGCAGTTTCCACCGCCTTGGAATGTGCCACTAAAGTGATGTGTTTTCCTTGCTTCATAATTTTTGCTTTGCCTATGGGCACAAGGAAATCCTTGTCAAACACTTTGTCATCAACAGGATAAGCAACACCGTACACTAACTCATTTTCCAAGAACACAACTGGATCCGGATCACGAATGGCACTCTTTAAAAGACCACGCGCATCTTCGCTGTCATATGGTGAAAGAACCTTTAGGCCAGGGCAGTGGGCATACCAGGCAGCAAAGCATTGTGAATGCTGTGCAGCAACACCAGCGGCAGCACCGTTGGGACCACGGAATACAATAGGCACATTAACTCTGCCGGCAGACATATAGAAAGTTTTCGCTGCAGAGTTGATGACCTGTATATGTTTGTAAATGTATTCCCATAAATTTATAATTTAAAAAAATGGAAGCCCTACAAAACCAATTCAAATAAGATTACAAGTTCTACTGCTCTAGTTTATTGCTCGAAACACAACGATCATACTCTTTTTTTGTTTGTTTTACTTAATGCCTAATTTCTCCTTAATAATAAATGCTGGCAAACGTCGTCCTTTCCAATAACGCGGCAGCGGATCTTCGTTTGCTTGTTTCAATATATCTGCCACGTATTTTTCCGCACTAAATGCTTCTGCTTCTTTAATCTGTGACATTAATTGTGCCTGAAAAGCTTTCTCCTTACGCATTTCGCGCCGTTGACGTACTTTTGCCCATTCGAATTTCATCTTGCGACGCAATTTCTTAAGCTTGTGCTTCTTCATTTTACGACGTCGTATAACAATCAGGCGTGCAGCTTCCATTTTGTCCGGTTTACCACTGCCTGAAGGCGGTGTACGTATATAATGCTTTTCATCCATTATATCTCCGATTTCCGTTAACCACGGCAATTTGGCACTATCAATATTACCATTACTTGGGTTAATGCATGGCAAATCACCAATTGGCTGCGGGAGTGGACGCAGCACTGACAAGATTGGTATATTACCAGATTGATAAATGTGACCAATATTGAAAGAAGCTGATGGTGTTCTCGTAGTTGAAGCGCGTGTGTGCAGTTGTCGCATCATGCTGTTGCAGCTTTTTACCTTTAATAAGTTTGTCTGTGTATACATAATCGGATAATATGGGTAAATTTAAATTAATTCCTTGTTGTCTTTTTTTTCGTTTATTTAAATTAAGCTGTACGAGCATATCGATAGTCGGCCAATGCAGGAATATACGCTTTGCTCGACTCGACGACATAAGCTCATATATTGTTGGACACGTAGCTCAACCCATATTATCCCATTACGAACTAACTAAAATTAAAAAAAGTATAGCAATAAAGCAGAGCATTGTAATCCTTAGAGCATCAAATCTGAATTGGTTTACTAAGTCGCACAATCGCAAAGAAGGTGCTTAAAATTGTTGTACATGAGATAATATGAGTCAAGATGACATTTAATATACATAAGCATAACAATGTTAAACTTACATGATCTATGGCCTGCATTGAAAAATTAAATGTCATGAATTCGCAAACGGGGCGAAGACCAGCCATGGCAGCACCAACTGCAATACCGGCGAAACCCATTTCGGTAATTGGCGTATCAATGATGCGCTTGTCGCCGTATTTTTTCCATAATCCGCGTGACACCTTAAAGACGACAGAAAAAAAAAAACACATTATTTAATCACAAAAAATAAACAAATTGCGTGCATTATCAGCGACGATTAAATAATTTACTGCTTGGTGCGGCAGACGCGTGATGACCTTGCGAAGAACACGCAACATTTAAACAATTTAAATTTGTAATCATAATAACAACATTCCATTATTCAACCCCTTTCGAATGTTATCACTTCTCCCGTTGCCGTAGCATACTGAATCTCTCTCTCTTACTGTCAATCGGCCGTTGTCACCGCCGCAGCTGTTTACGTAATCAGAATGCAAAAGTATCTTTTTTTTCCTTTCATTGTACCTTATAGGCGCCATCATACTGGGCCACTTCTTCGCCAAGCAGAAAAACTCGTTCATCACGTGCTAATTCCTCGTCCAGTGCGCTGTTTAATGCATCACGGACCGTCATCTGTTTGGCAAGTGCCTGCGGAGTTGTGGACAGAGCACGACGTGCAATGCCCGTTGCCTTGATTAATGGCGTGCGGAACATTATCTCGTATGGGTTGTCGTATAAAGACGGAGTCTAATTAATTTCTAAACGCTTCTTAGCGTATAAATTTAATCGATAATTTTTAATTTTTTCGCGAATATTGTGCAATTTTCGTATTTGCACTACTTCGACAACGACAATGTTCTCCCCGAGCGCCAGCCAGAAATAGTTTGACAGTTGAGCGCAGTGAAGTTGGCTGCGAATGTTAAATTTGTACACCGAAAAAAATTATGTGGTACGTCTGCAATTATTTCAGTTAATTTTTTTTAAGAATTATTATTTATTTAAGATAAACAAACATATTAGTTTTTTTTTTTTAATATTGTAAATAGTAATAACTCATTTAAAAAATATATAATTAAAAATAAGTTAATAGAGTAATAATTAATTTTGATATTATTTGGCTCCATTGTCAGTTGCGTTCGTGTTAAAAAACTGATTTGCGAGTGCTCAAATACTCAAACTGAATACTGAAATACTGAAACTGAAATACTATACCTGCTATATATAAAGTATATAGTAAACGTTGATTTTCATAGCTCGAAATGAGTTTTTAAAAATTAGTACACAAACTTTTTTTTTTAATATTTTTGGAAAATTATGTTCAAAATTTGTTTCAATAGTTTTTTTTTTTAGTTAAAGTAAGATGTTAAAATACTGGACTATGTTATGGCGGCGCTTTAACTCAGAAAATTGTGGCTTAAATAGAATTGCGAATATAACTTGCGCTTGGTTGACACCTTTAAAAGGGAAATCGGTGTATATAAAACCTTATCGTTTACATTACGTGCAGGATGGTATCTCGAGACAATGGGATATGGTGAATATATATGATGGTGTCATAACTGTTATTTATAACACAACAAAAGATAAATTGGTTTTGGTGCGTCAATTCCGTCCACCACTTTATCATGCGCTTATAAGAAGTGAACTCGATTCCACAGCTGATAGGAAACCGACTGAAATTGATCTTAAACGATTTCCACCTGAAATGGGTGTAGTTCTTGAACTATGTGCTGGATTGGTTGATAAAAACAAAGAACTTGAAGAGATTGTAAGCGAAGAAGTATTGGAAGAATGTGGTTATAATGTACCGCCAAAATCTTTTGAGCATATACTCACATACAGGTTCGTAATGTTAAATATTTTCAAAAAAAAAAAAAAAAAAATTGTAAACTATAACTTTTTTTTTTTTTTTGATTCATAGATCTGGTATAGGTGTTACTTGTTCCAAGCAACATTTATTTTTTTGTGAAGTTACGGAAGAGCAGCGTACAACTGAGGGTGGCGGCACCGATGACGAAATGATTGAAGTAGTAAACTTGTCCTTAAGCGAAGCATGGCAACTTGTGTGTAAGGGTGCAACAAGTGATTGTCCATCAGCAACAATAATTGGACTTTTGTGGTTTTTGCAAACAAAGCAGACAAGTATAAGAAAAGTTGAAAATAATTGTAATTAAATAAAATATAAAATAAAATATAAAATATAGTTTTTAAACTGTTTGCTTTTTTTAAATTTTGTTGAAATTTTAAAATTTTCGTTTAAACCGCAAGGTTTGTAACTAGTGCCTTTTCTAAACTTAAATTCAGATTATAAGGTGTTCCATATGGCGACTAAAGGAACAATTGATTTTAGTTGCGGATCAACGTTCTACGGTACAATCCCGATTTGAAGAAAACGAACCAAAAATTAGTGAATTGAATTTAAGTTTAGCGTTTTAACTTAAATCGGTTACCGATACATATATATATATAGGATAATGGTTTAATATTCAAAAGACTTAAAACACTTGTTTTAAAACTTGTCTTATTTAATAGCAAAACTATCGTGTTCTTTAATAATTTTGTGAATATTTTTTACAAAAATTAATAATTTTTATGTTAAAAAATCTATTTGAGTCAAGATTACAACAAAAAAATTTTATTAAATACACATCTTTTTTTTTCTTTCAGTGTATTCCGAACAGCTGATCGTTTTTATGTAATTTGCTGTTTACTTGATATTTCACATTGCTTCGTAAAAGTTGTCGTCGTTGTAGTAAGTGGCGAATTGTGTAAAAGAAGAAAAATCTATAAATGGAAAATATATCAAAGATTTGGCTAGCACCGCTGCCAGCGGATTCACCATATGTTAAACCTTTTCGACTTCACTACGTACAAAATGGCGTAGAGAAAAACTGGGATTTACTTAAAGTGCACGATAGCGTCGTTATTATTATCTTCAATACAGAGCGACAAAAAGTTGTGCTCGTCAAGCAATTTCGTCCAGCTGTATATTATGGTGAAGTGACTACATGTAATGGCGATGTAAATAATATAGACTTTGAGAAATTTCCACCTTCAATTGGTGTAACGCTGGAATTGTGTGCCGGCATTGTGGATAAAGATAAAAGTTGGCATGAGATTGCAAGGGAAGAAGTACTAGAAGAATGTGGCTATGATGTGCCCCTTGAAGGTATTGAGGAAGTGATGTCGTATAGGTAAACTGAACTGAAGTGAAATATTATTGACTTAAACCAATATTTATTTTATTTTTATTATTTTTTTTTAACGCAATAGATCCGGCGTTGGCGCATCAGGCGCTAAGCAAACATTGTACTACTGTGCAGTAACCGATGCTAATAAAGTATCAGGCGGTGGCGGTGTCGATGGTGAAATCATTGATGTAATCGAGCTATCTCTTGAGGAAACACGTAAGATGTTGGAATTGGGTGCCAACAACAATAGTCCACCTAGTTGTCTTCTAGGTCTTTCGTGGTTTTTAGCAAATCGTTGCCCAGAGTAAGTACATCAGCTACAGCAATGTCTGTAGGTCATTAATGACAATTGTCTTATCTTACAGATAAGCGGATTAGAAGATGATAACATGATAACGATGCTAACGACGAGTAAAACGTTTTTGATTCAATGTAAATCATATATTCATACTTGAGCTGCCTTATATTGTTGCTATTAAGACAAAGACGTACTTCATATACTTTCCATAATTTCTAGAGCCGTTCGAGTCTGTCGTAAAACGTAAAAATGTGTAAAGAAAAAAACAAAAAAAAAAAAAAAAAATAAACGCAATACATTGAATCCGTGAATCGTAAAGAAGATATATAAAGAAGAAGAACGAGCGAATCAATGTGAGCTGTTTAAATTTTGGCTACCAAACACCCGCACATTGCGACTGCGGCGCATACAGTTGCAAGCAACTGCAAAGTAAATCGCAAATAAATCAAATGCGCGAATGAATTGCTGAGCCATCTGAGATTTGCGCACGCAAAGCATCTTTTTAGTCATAGTCGGCTGGTTGGCTGGCTGACTGGATGGCAGCGCAGTATCTAAACATTTAGTCAGTTAAATAGACAGTCAGCTCCTGCAGCGTGTTTTTGGTTTCAGGTTACTTATTTATTTACCGCAAGGTATTTTAGTGCTACATCTAGCATCTTGCTGCTGCTGCTCCTGTTGCATTGCGCACATTCGTCTTCGTCGTTGCATTTAGTGCAGGCATCGTTGGCGACTGTTCAAACTCAAACTCAAAGCCATCATTTCGCCATATTTCTTTGTTGCAATGTACACAATTTCTTTTTAGTTTTCATCTTAGTCTGAAAACAGCGCACATTGGCCTATAATCATTTTCAATTCTTTTACAGCGCAGACGCTGCCGACACATTAGTTGCGTGTCAAATCCATGTAAATTATAGTGGAAGTGTTGAAGTGTTATTCAATTTGCATGTGTAACACTTCAAGTTAAAAAACAAAAAACAAAAGAAAAAAAAGAAGAAAATGGAAAATGTCGCCGCCTTTGGAAATGGCTTGTTGTAAAATGCCAAAGCTCGCCACACTTGCTTGTAATTGAGGGTGGTTAGCGTGTTGGGTCAAATATCGTTGCTGTTTCGGCTGTACTCGGCAAATTTCTATTGCTGCAGTTTTTTTTTTAGAAAGTTTGCGTTCAAATCGATTCAATTATAATAAAAACGGTAAAAGCCGTGAAATGTGCCGAAGCGGTGAAGCGGAAAAACAGCAAAAAATATGGCAGCAGCATAAATTTTATTTGCCTGTTCGTTTGGTCTGGCCGTTGCATTTTTTTTTTTGTGCAGACATTTGGCCTTTTATTAATTGTTTGACGGCGCCCGCGCGGTCGGCTACAAGGTGCTTTGCCGGTACTTTTGGGATACAGCGTATTGCGGTACACTTTACTAGCAAAGAAGCAGCAAGCAAGCAAGCAAACAAGCTTGCTCCTGCCGCTTCAACTCGACTGCCGTTGAAGTTTGGATTGAACTGAGAGCATAACCTACTCTGCTTGCGTTACTGCTGCTGCTGCTGCTGAGGCTAAAGTCGATGAGGGCCCGTTGCTTTTCAGGCTGGGCGTGATGAGAAATTTAATATCGGCAAACGGATAAAACTGCCAGATAATTATATTTCAGAGTGGCCAAAGTTGCAGTTGTCGATTGTCTGTTGTCTGTTTGCTTGCTGGCTGGCTGGCTTGCTTGTTGGTTCGACTTGCTTGGCTAATGCACAGCTTCATGATAGTATAAGATTTCATTTCATTAAAGTGCATCACGACAACGGACAGAATCAATGAGAAGCAGAAACAGCAGCGGCAACAACAACAACAACAACTACTACTACTACTGTCCGCCAAATAGCTTAAGTGTATGTACGTACATAATAGTTACTAGACTTGACTAGAGAAGTATACTATATATGTATGTTTGTAGGTTCCATGCCAACTCCAGTGCGCGTCTATAGAGCGCTACTTTTCTTATTGGCAGATTATGCTTTTTGATGTTGAAGGAAACGGAGTGGTGACGTGATGTAAGGGGCGTGGAGTGGAGCATATAATCAAATCCGATAAAAAAATTTTCATTATTGCTCTACAACAACAACAATACAGGTAATTCTTTGTTGCCATTTGTTGTTGTTGTTATGATTGCTATTTGTTGTTGTTATTATTGTTGCTGCTGTTGCTGCTGCTGAACTGAGGCTGCACTTAATTTTCGCATGCGATGCCAGAACTTAAAAATCGCGATTTCTTTTCCTGTGTACCCAACGATCATTCAAGTCAAGTCTTTGCTTAACTCAAATCGACTCGTTCTCAGCATCAGCATCAGCTATTTCGCAGCAGTAGTCAAAGCGTTCAGGTCAAAGCCCAGCCGGAGATGTTCTGATTTGAACTGTTATAATAATAAAAAAAAATTGCTTGGAAGCTGTAGGTTATTGGCAAAAAAAAGAGAGAGACGTGGAAAAAGCGAACATCGGACGAGACTGTTGCAGTTGCTACATAAATAAATTGGACGCCTGGTTTTGAAATACATAATTGCATTTTGTAGGCATAGCTTTTGTTATTGTACAATAAAAATCCTAGAGATCAGATAAGTTTGTTGTCAAAGTTTTTTTTTTTGCTTTGAAATTGGGCCACAAAATGTAATTCAAGAATGGTTTGAAATTTTTAATTTACAAAAAGGTATTTTGATAATCTTTTCTAATATTTGTCCGATAAAACTTTATTTAATTTGTAAAAACACAAATGAAATAAATTGTATATGAAATTTAAATAGCTAACTTCTTTCAATACATACCAAAAACAAAAGTCTTACTTCAACATTTTTCCGTGTAAGAATTTTTGCGATATTATTTTTCAAAGTTTAAAAAGTTATTTCAACGTTTTTTGTGTTTCTTCAGTCCTGAAATAAAATAATTCAATTTTTTAAGGTACTTAGGTGTATTAAAACGAATCCCTTAACATTTTGTCGTTTCCGTTTCGGTAGTTTCTAACTCAAAGATACACAACGCTTTGGAAGGCCAAGACTGAAAAAGACTGGATAAAAAAAGACCGAATTTTCATCTGTGACCGAATCATCTCATTGACCGAATATTCATCTGTGAATCGAAAAAAATTGACTCATCGAAACCATCTAATAAGCGCTATGTACTTCCCTATAGCAAAACTCTTACACTGGTTGATAGAGAACAAAATGAAGATATGTTTTTTTCATCTTGTCTTTATACTTATGCCAACTAGTGTATAAGAAGTAGAGGAACTGTGTTCTAACAGCACAAAGCCAGGCCTTTAATATCGATATACAAATACTTCGAATGTTTTGTTGAAGAATTCTTATGCATTTTTAACTGTCGGGTCTCTTGAAACTATTTTCAAAATGGATTAAGCTTTGAATTTAATTTAAAAATAAAAAAAAAAATTGTTAATTTCTTTCCGAAGTGGAGTCTAAAATAGTTTAAACAACTTTATTAAGCAATTCTAAGACAATTTTTTGGGTATCTTAATAAAATTAACGCCTTTATAACTGCTTACCTATATTCAATATGAATTTCAAATGATTGTGAAACCAGTTAGTGTAGCTGCGCCTGCGCTCTCTTAAAAAGGTTTCTCTTACTTTTGTTAGCTTTATGCTCTTTAATAAACCAGCATTTCTATTAGCCAATTGGCAACTATATTCATTTGTAAACGCCTACTCGTATTGAAAAAAAAAAAAAGAAAATAGTAGTTTAGATTAAACTTTTTTAAATATCAATAAAACAAATAAAATAAAAAAAAAATATGTGTAACTGTAAAATAGTGAAACGTTTAATTGAAATACTTGCAAATTGAAGTTTTTTTTTCACAGAGTGCAACAAAGTATCTTAATATTTTTTTTTTATTTTGCAGATACTTTCTGTTTTAGATTATATGATATGATATGACTCATCAAAAGTCTGTGGTTTACTTACTTACGTCTACGGTGGTCATTTGCAAAAAATTTGTGCCAATATTGTTGTTGTTGTTGTTTTTGTTGCTGTCAAATCGACAAACATTTAAATAAAGATTTCTTGCGCTTTAACGTTTATATTGTTGCAGTCGCATTAAATTCAATCTGTGTGCAACAATTAATGGGTCATTTGCATATAAGCATGTTGTATGACTCTGCAAACTACAACAACAACAATAAAGGTACATGATAATAACGTGCATTGGCTGACAGATTGAAAAAAAGCCAAGAATTTCAATAAAATCTTGAAAGCGAAATCTACACAATAAGATACAAATGAAAAAAAATTAAGATCCTGATAAAGACTAAAACCAAAACCGGCGCACCGCAACACATGAAACCGCACCGCATAAGTTCCTATGCCATCAAATCTCGACTCGACTTGACTTCAATCCAAATCCAATTCAATGTCCGGCATCAAAAGACATCGCAGCTGTTGCTGCTGCTGCTTTGGCTACTTTAGGCTTCTGCTTAGCAATCGAGTTAAGAGTTGTTGAACTTAACGCGAAATCTGCTGTTGCTTTTGATGGGAAATTAACAAAACGACTTAAATGAACATCAGCCGCTTGTACCGCCTGGTCTGGACATTTCGATAGTTTGTTAAACAAGGAACTAAGACAAAGAAGTGGGAGAGAGAGTGAGAAAGAGCGTTGCAGTCAAAGTTAAAGTTAAAGGTAGCAATCGCCAGGCTCAGGCTCAATCGATTTTGTTGCAACTGGATCGTAACAACAGACAAGACAGAATCATATCGAAGAGTTTTCTGCCGTTTTACGAGTCTTTGTCAGCAGTCACAGCAACAGCAACAGCAAAAGCAACAGCAGCAACATCATCCATGGCTACGTTACGGTCTTCACAAGTTATCTGATTTTAATTAAACGGAATCGCATAATAAATTATCTTCATTAGTCGCAACCAAGCAACTTGACCAAACTAAAAAAAAAACAACAACAAAAACATCATTCAGCGTTCGAAATAAACGTTTCGTTGGCACATTTTCGGTTTTAAAGATTTTTTTTTGGTTTGTTTTGGGAAGTTCACTTTCAAGTTAAGAGATACAAATGTTTATGTTACGTTTTTTTGTTGTGTTGTGAGAATTGGTTTTCACTTTGCATTTATTCTATATGAATTTTGTATAAATTTTATACTTATGGTAAAAATTTTACTTTAAATATTTTGAATTTTTGTGCCTAAGTGGAGCAGAGCAGAAAGGCTTTATATTATTTAAAAATATTGTAGATGCAAACAGTGATAAAATTGCAGTTCGCGAAAAATAATCAGCGATTACTGAACAGATTCACTGTTCGCGAAGAGTGACACTTTTTTCACGTTTTGACGCGTTGAGTGACTGGCAAATGAACATACAAACGAATTTGTACAGATTCGGTGTTCAAGCTTAAAGATAAAAGCACAAATCACTGAAAAATTAATAGTTTCACTGTTAGCGAAGAGTGATACAGAAAATCGCCGAAAACTGAAGATGTTCACTGAGGAACAAGAAAATCGCAGACCACTACTTTCAGTCGCATTGCGATAGTGCGACATTTAAATCACTGTGAAAAAATCACCGAACTTGATTTTTTTGCTATAGCACCATATGAGATAGACAGGCTCAAATTATTTTAATGTTATGATGTATGGTAGAGTCTCCCGAAAATATAAGTGCTCCATCTTATGATACATTTCAATGTGTAACTGCGGACTTAAGCTGTGATTGTGCATCGGAAGTCCATAATAACACTCGCTTGGTCTTAGAACAAATTTAAAGAGTTATGCAGCAATTAAGTCCATCTTTCTTTTTATTTATAAATTTTATAGTTTTCATTTTTTTTAAATAAAATAAATTGTTGAATTAAACAAAAAAAAAAAAAAATTAAAGTATTAAAATTTCAAAGAAGATTAAATCAACGATTAAATAAAGCGAAACTCAGCCTTGACTTCGTTTTGACGTTTGTGGCGTGTGAAAATAAAAAAAGGGGAAAAACTGCAAATTTGATATTGACGACATATTTGTACAATGAGCAACTAACACAAGAATCTTTTGAATTAGAACAGCAATATCATTGCGCATGTTAATCTTGTAGATACAAACATAAATATTTTTCATTTTATTAATTTTTGCGTTTCATTCATCTGTCACGTTGTGGTGATTGCTCATATCAGCGGCTTGTTTGCGTCGTTGCGCATGCTCATAAATCATTCGAATCTGCTCATCAGCGACAAAGCCAAAGACTGCAGCGTCTATCTCTACTTCTTCGACTGCTTACGTCTTCTTCGTTTCCACAACGAATTGTCTTAATGAAAATAAAAAGGAAAAAAAAAGCTGTGCATCAGGAGCATCTTCTGCAAATCATTGCAGCCCAAAGAACAACAAGTGACAAGACAGGAAAAATCGTGGAAAAATCAATACAAACACACACACACACAAGCAACCGGTTTGCAATTCGCAATTGTAACTGATGCGGTTTATTTCTGATTGCAATGCCAATTCTGATTTTGTTGCTATTGCTGCCGGTTGGCTGGCTGGCTAGCTGCTGATTGACGAGCTGCGTGCCACAATACAACAGCTACACGCACAACGCGCAGCAGCAGCAGCAGCAGCAAAAGATTCTAAAGCTGAATGCGCACAGGTGGCAAATGTTGCTGCCGTTGAGCTCAACGACTGCATTTCGCCCATCAATAATGTTATTTGAAACAGTGCAGAGCAGGAAGCGCATGTACATGTCGCACTTAATGATCAACTCTTTTTAGAGTTGGCAACGAGTATTACGTCGCCAATGGGATGCACTGAAGTGGAAAAGAAGTTTCAAAGTAGCAGCAGCAGCATAAAAAATGCAGAATCAAAAAAGTTGTAGAGAAAGGGGCAAGCGCGTTGCTCGTAAGATCATTAGCATTTAATGCGCACTGATTGCCGATGTATCTCATGCTTAACAAAAAATAAAAATAAAAAGAAAGATACAATGAAAGAAAGAATGAGAATGTATCTCATACAATATAAACACATGTAGCTACACTTGATCGACAATAGATCAAAGCCAAAGGCAACAAATAATCTTGAATAATAATAATAACAACAACAACATTTAACGCAATCTACTCAAAATGTTTCAATTATATTGAATAAGTATGTAAGTAGTTTTTTTTTGTTATAAGAAAGTATATTTATATGAATAATCGCATTCATTAATCAAATCTTAATCTTACCTTAAAATGTTCGAATAGATTTTATAGATTTTAGAGACTGGCGGCGGCGCTCGTAGTTAACAAAAAATTAAAAAAACGAAAAACGAAAAATCGTTAATTTATTACTTTTCTCTCATTTTGCTAATGAAGACATAAAAACCGCAATCAAATTAAAAATATTTTCATGGGAACCTTACGAATATGTTAAAGACAATATTTTAGTGGTATGTTCGGTGTCTAGTCTAGAGAGTGTCTGATTGAGTGACGTCTGGAGGGACGTTACAGTTACAAAATGAGTTGAGCGGCTTTTAAGTTGCGTTTTGAATACTCTGGTTTTTAAAAGTATGTAAATTTTAATTAGACACATGTAAAGCGTATCTAAATGCTATAACAGAAGCTTTGAACTATTAATTTATCAAATTGTTGACTTTTATAGTAATTTTTTTTTTCAAATTATTTTTTTTTTTGCCCAAATATTTTTTAAGCTACCAAAAGTTTTTTTTTATTGCTTTGACCCTCAACGAATTTGTTGCTAAATATAATATTTAGAATGTTGCTTTTAAATATTAAGCTATTTAGTAAAAATTTTAGGTGGTAATTTAGTTGCGTATTTAATAATTTTGTGGAGCGAAAAGCGGTTATTAGTTAGTTTATGGTCGGTTTAGAGTCGGTGGCCTAATAAAACTAATTGCCTAAAAAAAATCGAGAATAAATGAAATTTTATTTGTTTTATCATGGAACAAGTCTTATCTTAAAGATTTTGTATCACTGCATACGAAAATTTTCCACCACGTCGAGATTTTGAGATAGATAGAATTCTCGAATTAGGCTTCAATTGAAGCTTGAACCTTCAGCACAAATTTTAAAATTTTTTCGTTCTTACGTCGACGGGTTTTTTGGGGTCTTTGATTACGAATCTTGCATCAGATTTCCAGCCAGCCAGCTGCCAGCCAGCCAGCCAGTATAGCTGGTGGCTGGCTGGCTAGTATAGCTGGTGGCTGGCTGGCTAGTATAGCTGGTGGCTGACTGGGCTGGTCGCTGGCTGGTGGCTGGATGGCTAACTCCAAGACACACTGAGAAAGTTTTCTAACGATATTGGAGTGAACTCTTCCTTACAACTTCTACAGGTACCGTTATAAGGTATAATTAATCTGGCCGTATGTTCCTCGATGGGTCAATGTCCCGTAATTGCGGCTGTTAGACTCGCAAGGGCCTTACGACAGTTTTCAGAACAGGTCTGGTACGCTTGGGGTCTAGCATAGGAAAAATAAGCTTAGATTTCCTGCAGCTATTCAGATTTTGCAATTTATTATTGACTAAAGAAATGAAGTTGTTCCAAATGAGGGCGACCTTAGCACTCATAGGGATCAGTATTGCGACTGGCTGGAGTTCATCTAATGAACCCCTTCTAGTGAGTATGTCAGCTTGTTTGTTCCCGGGAATATTACTATACCCTTTGACCCAAGATTGAGTTGGTTTTTACATTTCCTTACTAGCTGTGGCTATCCTGCGCTTTGATATCAGCTTGACTGTCTGAGAAAGTGAAAACCGATCTGTCCCGGATCTCCAGCTGTACGACAACAAAACGCTGCAAATTTTTTTAAACTGACGCATTTTTTATTAATGATCTTGAACTGTCATTTGTAAACTAAGCCACGTGGACCACACTTGGCTTGCTTTAAAAAATGATGGCGATCATTATCTGAATTATGTGAAGATGTACCTGAGAGATACATATGAAATTCAAAGATAAATACAAAAGAATAAATACAATAAAAAAATAAAAATAAGAGTGTTGTCAGTATGGAAAGGAGCAGATAATAAATGTAATTACAATTGTTTTGCAGCTCAACAACTATTTTTCATGCCTAAACATTTTGAATAGTAAAATATTATTAATGGTTTCCGTTTTTGTAGCATTTCTAAAAAAAAAAAAGAAATACTTTAGTGCAAGGTCATCATTATCAACGAAACAACATCTATCGGATTGGATTGGATTGAATCGGCAGCAATAAGAGTGAATGTGTTGATTAACAACAACAACAACAACAACAACAATCGAATCAAAAATCTAATTGGAATACAGATAACAATTGATGAGCAACAAATTGCGGCACGTTTATTGAAGTTGAAGATATAATTTTGAATTTTCAAATCGATTTTTGTTGTTGTTGCTATTGTATTGCAGGCGTTTGCATAGTGAGGCGTTAAATTAGAAATTAAATGAATGAAATCTTTTTAAAAGGCAACAAGATGAAAAAAAAATGTTGAATCACGTTGAAATCGTTAATTTTCATAACGAAATATTTATAACAAAATTAGAATTTATATCTAAATAGTTATTTTGTTGTTGTGGTTGTTGTTCTTGGCATGGTACTTGTTCCAATTAGATTTCAGTTTACAAGCAATTCTTTTCGTAGCAAGAATGAGGCAAGCGGTAACCGCAGCAGCAACATGTTAAATATTTATGAGGAGCACGAGTAGCCATAAAACGAACGAAAAAATTAAACTCAGCAAAGCTTTGAGTGTGCCAGCTGTGTCCGTCGTCTGTCCGTGTGCCTTGCAGCAGTTCCGAATGCCATATAGTAGCACCTCCATATACAGTCATACGTTCCATATACACAAACTCTCCCTAACATTCGTCGTCATCGATCCGAAGAAGAAAAATGCAACGAGCCGCAACCAAAAAGCCAAAGTTTGAAATAAACTATAAACGTACGAAACAACGAACGTGCCGATCTTACACTGTCCCTGGACTTTAAGTCTTTGGTACAGTGTAATGGTAAGGTAAGGTATGGTATGGTATGGTATAGTATGGTGTGGTGGTGGCCCATAGCTCTCGGCTATTTAAAGGAAAATATTCGTTGTGTCGTTGACGCTGCGCTGTCGGCGTACTGTGCAACTGAAACTGGAGTTCAATGCGGAGTTGAGTTGAGTCGCTCAAGTTGAAGCTGCGCGCGCACACAACAACAACCTGTTTCGTGGGAACATTACCTTGTCTGGCGCAGCGCAGCGCAGTTTGGCTTGAGCTGACCATTCCACAAATTTTATGTCTCTTTTCAACAGACATTGCTTTTCTCTGTCTCTCTGTCAGTATTTGCCTGCTAGCGCGGAAGAGGCGGCGGCGCTCATAAATGAAACCTGTTAAATGAATGAAATAAAGTGTTATTTGCTCGACTCACAAATGTTCGCGCTGTGCTGTGCTGCTTTTGCTGGACTTTATGCTGGATTATGCTTTAAACGTTGCTATATTTAGTTGGTATGTACAATACGTTGGTCGGTTGGTCACTTTCATATCATATCTATTCAAAATTGCCATGCTTCATGCTTTATTTAATACGCTACACTGCATCGTTATTAATAAAGTATGCCAAAATTTGCTGCATTGAAATATTAGATGAGACCATGGGACTTGAGCCTGGGTTATTCAGATACTAAAGATTTATTCGGGAGGAACATCAAAGGGTATAAAAGGGTTCATATGCAATCTGAGTAGCAGTTGCAGTAGAAGTTTACTTCAACATTATTAATAAAATTTATCCTGATCTGTTCAAAATCTAGAATTCTGTAGCATATCCTAAATTCGCATAATAACAAAAAATTTTAATACCCTGAACCCAAAGAGTAAAAGGGTATATTAATTTTGTGGGTATGTATGTAACAGACAGAAGATGGCTAGACAAACCCTATAAAGTATATATATTCTTGATCAGCATTGGTTCGACTCCCCGAACTAGCTATGTCCGTCTGTCCGTCTCTCATGCTGTCTGCCTTATGTAAACAATTATTTCGAAGACTATAGGAGTTAGAGCTTCCATATTTGGGGGCACCCTCCATATAAATATATCCCAATATTGTGGGTTATTGCATAAAAACCTAACTTTTTCTTATTCAAGGAAGTCTTAATTTGGTATAAATTATGTCTATGATAGTCCCATTGAAATATCCCAATATGGGTGGGACCAACAAAATTTTAGGTATTTCCCCCATACAAATATACCCCATTTTTTAAGTTTTTGTATTCAAATTCCATACAATGAGGAATGGTAGTAAGATAGGAAATAACTAAAGTTACATAAAGATTGGATACAGGGTGTCTTGCAGTCGAGCATACTCGACTTCAGCGTTCTTTCTTGTTTATGTTGTACTTGGGTGCTCTTATGGTTTCTTTTTATTTTTTGATTGTACATTTGTAGTTGTTGCTATTGCTCTTGTTCTTTTCATTGTTGTTGTTGTTCCTATTTGATTTTTTTTTACTTAAATTCTTACTTTTAATTTGATTTTTTTTGTTGTTACTGACTAACTGACTGAATGACTGACTGTAAACTAACAGCGTCTTTATATACAATATAAAAAAAATAAAAAAAAACTGAACTGGACCTGAATTTTTGAACTGCGCTGGTGGTGACTACTAAAATTATTGTATCTACTCGTTTCGTTTCCCTTGTTTCAAGGAGGGGGAAAATTTGCTGTTGTTGAATGACTTGTAAATTTTTGATTGTTTTTGTTTTTTTTCTTCTTCTTCTTCTATGTTTCTGTTTTTGAGCTCCTTTTTTCTTGTTGTTGTTGTTGCTTTTTTTTTTTTTATTAAGTTTGTTTACCTAAAGTAGTAACTTTTTTTGCTGCTGTAAGTTTGTTTTTAAAGTTGAGTTTTTTTTTATACATTTCTCTTCAGCTTATTTTTAAATAAATTTTCACAATACAAAATACTTGGAAGTACATTTTGTATTTGTATATTTTGAAATTCAGTTTGGAACCAAGTTTTATTGCCCTACATAAGCGGCTTACTTAATGGTTCCAAACTTTCATCGCGGAAAAAATGTTTAAACAATTTTTTTTTGGGTCCAGTAATGGGTTTCAGGCCTAAATCTCGGGAGTCCCTTGACTATCTTTCAAAAGAACCCAGTTTCAAGTCTCTACGTCTATTTATTCTAAAGGTATGGTTCTCCGGTTTCAAGGCCCCTATTAGGCCCCAGGTCAAACCTTTTTCAAAATCCCATTATTTTTTACCCATCTTTTCAATGCGCCCAGTTTCATTCTAAAGACATGCCATTTCCGGTTTCAAGACCCCCATTAGGGCCCCGGGTCAAAATCACGTCCTAGTGCTTACCTGAAGTCTAAAAAAAAACATTAAAGTAATATATTTATATCATAAAATATCAATTTCCCAAAAAAACCCAAAAAACATTATAGTGTCCGATTCTTACCAAATGCATACTAAATTAATGAGTTGATATAAGAAGTGTAAAAGAAAGGATCCCCAACCTAATTAAATTCAGACGGTTATGGCTCGTCTCAAGAATATAAATACTTAAAAGTATCGAAGGTGTCTGCTTACATGAGTTACAAACATTCCGAGGAAACCATAAAACCCGTCCAAACTGTGTGTGATGGGTATACAAAAAACAAAAATGAACAAAAAAGTTAATATTTCGAGTGCGTTGATTCATGTTTTACATTTATTTTTCACGTATTTTTCGTATAATTCGCAACTTGTAGCCTATAATTTGGATCAGCTTTTAAAGGCGCAGATGATGCAAAGTAATTGCCGGTCTTCCTTTTTAAAGTTGGTCCAATAAATGCGCGCGTTTTTACAACATTTAAAGCCACCTCGCACCCGTTCATTAAAAATTGAAATTGGAACGCAACAACATCATATTTTGTTGTTGTTGGTTTTTGGCTTTGGCTTTGGATTTAAATCTTATTGTGAATGTTTTAATTTAAAAATTTATATAGTAAACGGCTTACGTACGTTTTCCAAAGTTGCGCTTAATATGACAATTTAATTTTGGCTTTTAGTTAATGAATTTTTTTCGCATAAAAAGCAGCCGTTGAATTCAATTCATTTCAATTTTTTTGTTGGTTTATTGTTTACTTTTTTTCTTTTGAAGAAATTATAAATAATTCGTTTTGACTTTCTAAATGCGTTTCAAGTATAAAGATTTGTGCAAAATTAAAACCCAAAAAAATCCAATTGGAAATGTCAGAAGCGCGTCTCATCAACTTCAACAAAGTCGAAAATCGTTGCTTGAAGTTGACGATTACTGTCGCTGTTTGTCGATGGTTGTCGATTGGATGAATGAGTGGTTAAAAATTGTTTTGCAGTTTCGCCTTTTTTTTTTATTTTTTTTTTTTTTGGTTTTAATGTTTTAGCCAGCTTGATTTTTTTTTGCCCGTTCTCAAGTATCTTTTTTATATAAAATGCATATTTATACAAAGCCAAATCACGTTTTGCAACATTTGCGACATGCGACACGAAAAATCTTCTGGACTGTCGAGTTGGTAAATGTGAACATTATTGCGTTCATTGTTTGTAGCTTTTGGATGCGCTACATGATAATCGATAATAGATTTGGTTTTTTAAAGAATCATATAAACTACAAATTTGATTAAATATTTTAATAATTGTTTGTAATTTGGAAATATTTAGAATATATAATTGATAAGAAGAGATTCATTGATTACTTGAGCAGTCTCATGTTGACAAAATCATCATTTCAAGACTTGATTGGAGTTCATATTAGAGATGGGCGTGGTACTAAATAGTTAAACTTGGTACCGCCCATTCCGATACTAATTCTTTGTAACAATCCCGGGCATCCCAGGAGTTTATAAACTATTCCATGGTTCCTAGAGGTTCCAACTTTTTTCTTTTAAAAATCGTTTATAAATATATAACGTATGGTTTTTTTATACCATATATGTACTCGAAACGTAAAATGGTATATTAGGTTTGTGCAAATGTATGAACAGATAGAAGGGGACATGAGAGACCTAACAAGTATGTTTCTGATCATCTAAGAAAGCTTTGAAAACGATTTTTCGGGGATTATAGGAGATACAGTTTACTTAACTTAACTTATTTTGTGAAACTCTACAGAGTTCCTCCGCATCTTGAAGTTCTTTCCAGATCCTTTTTTACTCCCACTGGTTCCGTGGGTCCCGCGCCAACTGTAGTCCATATAAAAAGCATATGGTCAAAAATTAAAGGAAAAATACAGAAATAAAAATAGTCGCGAAGTATGAGCGATATACCATCTAAAATATACATAATCAGATCTTTAATGTGGATAAATACATTTATAAATAACTTTTTCGGTGAGCTGCTGTGTTTTTGTATAGGGGTTATATTTATTGAGTGAGTGATTGATTTTACCAATTAAAGTATTCGCGACCAAGGAAAGTTTAACCTTGGCAATTTAGAACAACAATAAAAAAAAAAAATTGTAGCATACTTTAAGGCATACCAAGCCGATACTTTTGCAAACATTTATTTATGTCAGTTACTAGTGTTTTTTTTTTTTTTTTACTTGACTGTCAAAATGTTCTTACTTGTTCTTGAGAAGTCAATGAATGCAATTGTTGTTGTAAATATTTGTATTTTTTTATTATTTTTTTTTTTTTTGCTTGTTGTTATTGTCTACTTAATGTCTTTAATATTCATGACCAAGCGAAAGTAAGCGACTTTGTCTCGACGCGATCGTGTCTAAATAAAAAAAATATAAAAAAAAAAGCATCGAAGCGTCGCTCATCGAAACGTAGTATTGCATTGAATCGTATTGTATCGTATCGATCGCGTAACTCAACATTTGCTTGTATTTATCTGTCCGTCTGTCTGTCCATCTGTCTGTTTATTTGTCCACCACCGCCCAAATGCGATGGTGCTGAGTAGTAGTCGAAGTAATTCTTATTGTATTCTGTGGCATGTTCTGCACGCTGCTATGTTTTACAAGTTCATGATTCATGCGCATGTGCAGCATACAAAATCGTATAACACTCATGCAACCAAACAACCAACCATCCATCCATCCATCCAATGTTGGACACATTTATATGTACATATGTAAGTATCTAGATACAACTCAAAAACGACTACTTAAAGCGACGCATTGCAGTCACTTCCGGTCATTTTCGGCAGTATTTAACGCGCTACTCATGGCTACCAAGAAATGCACAGACATAGAAAAAACTTTTGCAGTAGAACTTGCAACGCCTCAAAATGCAACTAAAAAAATTCATTGCCGTATTCATTTGGGTGGGTGCAACAGTCACTGCAACAGCAACCACAACAGAGGAGTTAGGTTAAGTTGAGCTGAGCTGAGCGACTGTAGCAGTATTTTGCTGCGCGCAACGCTCGTAAACGTAAACTTGGCAACAACTCACGTTGTTAGTCACGATCTGCGGCTGCAAACATAAAAATATCGACGGCAATAAATAATAATAACGATTTCGGGGTTTATCTTTTTGCGTTTGTTGGCGAACGAACGAACGAACCGAAGTAGAGTTGTACTGAAACTAGAGAAGAGAGCTACTACTATGAGTATAACTGAGGCTGCATGTAGCGCACGAGAAGCGATATGGTATGCGATGGCAACATGCATGCCAGTCAGGCAGCCAGGCAGGCAGGCGAGTTTACCACTTTTGTCTATCTTGCACGCTCGTTCTACTATTCATCCATCCATCCATCCATACATCCATCCTTCTATGCGCCTGATCGTCTATAAATATTTGACTGGTTGTTATTATTAAAGTGGGCGGATTGTATAGAAAATGGGAAGAGTAAAATTAATTACGACTAATTCGAATAGAAAAGAGCAAAACTAAATGAAATAGAAAATAAATAAAACTTAAAAAAAAAGATAATAAGGGCTACTAACTAGCCTCACTATCACTTTATGCCATATCGAAATCTATGCTGCTCAATCATTTTTAATCAACCCTCTCAGCTATAAATCCACAGCAACCTGCTTCAACGTTTCTTTAGATACGCTAGTGCGAAGAGTTATTTGCATCTTTGATGATTTTATTTATTGCAATTCACTTTGCAAGCCAAATAGACAGACAAACAGACAGACGGACAAACTCCGTGAGGCAGCTGCATTTTTATGGCCCCAAGAGCAGCAACAGCAACAGATGAGTTGCATGTGTTCCAATTGGTCTAAGGTGCGACGACATCTAATTTGCTGCTTCAGCTAACTGTACAAATTTGGCGCATTATATTGCGTAGCCGTGTGCGCGCATTTTACGCCGAGGGCGTGTGAATTTAACGCGACATTAATCACGACGACGATCGAATGGTAACGGTAACGAAGCGGCGATCTTTTGGCTTTTTAATTTGATAAATACGCTTTAAAACTCGTTGCGAACGTCATTAGCACTTCACTCATTGGCGACAGAAACGACAAACCAAATCGAAAGCGAAAAATCAAAATCGAAATTGACCGCCCGCCGCGCATGCGCAGCTTCTACATTTGATCTGAGTCGTTAAATAGGTGTGAATTATTTATATACAATATATATTAAGTTAATAAATGAATAATAATAAAATTCAAATAAAATTCATTTAATCAGACTGTCTGTCTGTCTGCCTGTCTAACTATTTATCTAGCATGGCGCATTATGTCCATAAACTTGCCATTAATTTCAACATTTTATGGAGCAACTTCTGCCAAATGTCGTGTGATTGTCTTCTGTCGCTTTGACATTTGTTGCTTGTTTTCGCATTTGAAATTGTCACATAAATTTAAATTTCATAGAGTTGCCTTTTAATACCCAAAAATGTTTATCTAATAAAATTATCTTATCTTTCCGTTTAACCGTTTTAAATATTCACAAAAAACAAAATCATTGACAAAGCTCATCTTAAGTTCAATTTGAATAACTAATGGTGTTTTTAGTGTCCAATAATGAGGCACATTTGTTTTATAATTTCATTAGTCACAATGCGCTATAATTCGCCATTTGAATATTTATTTAAGATTTAATCTTTTAGGTCGATTTAATATACGCTATATAAAAGCTCCGAAAGTCTTCAGGATATATTTCTCCAAAATTTTTATTATTAATATTATTAAACTAGAGAAAACTAAACAGAATACAATGAAACAAATGTTGCATGGCTTTAGATGACTGCTTTCAATACTTCGAAACAATCTAAACGTTGCTTTCCCGAAGATATATCGCACAAAGAATCTCCCAACCCTTTCATCTCGACATGCCTGAAAAATAGCTTCTTTTATTCTTCCGTTCCATGATGATCACTATGTGTATTATTTAATTTTTTTGTTACAAATGTGAGCTGCTATCACTGGTGGCTCAGGAGAACCTTCAATGTTTCCGTAGTGGTCGTTTTATCAAGTAGACTCAGCTTCCTTTTTATGGATTTTATCCTATTCTGCGTGACTAGAGATGCATTGATACCCAATGGCATCGATATTTGTAGTATTGATGCCAAAAGTACTCATGTATCGGAAAAAAGCATCGAAGAGTTTTGATTGTTTACTTGTATCTTCGCAAATTAAATCTGATCCAATTTAAACTAAATAAAGCGTATCCAGTAGTCGATTTTTTTTTTTTTTTTTTTTTTTTAGATTTCTATGTGAATTATAATTTTTGTTTTTCGGATTATTTTGAAGATTTACGATGCGGCATTTCTGTTCGCAATTTGCATAAACATTTTTATTGACGAAATTTATTGCACTCTGAATATAATTTAAACAAATTTCGCTGCCAACATTTTTCGTTTTTATTTCTATTTATTGATTTTAATGCGATAAACGATAATAATCGACAACGTTCGATTTGAAATTTGTTTGTGTTTTTTTGTTTGGGGAAATCGCTTTACATTTTTTTGCCAAAGTATTTCGTTTATATCAAAGATTTTATTGTTTCTCATTGTCGGCTGCTGTCAACTTGTACAAGTTTTTTCTTGTTTTATTTTAATTGATTGAAAATTATGGCGTGTTTTGTACATATTTGATTTTTTATTTATATATTTTGTTTTTGTTTTCGAAAATTTTTCAACAAACTAATTTGCGATTAAATTTATAGCGCATAAAGTAGGAAATCAAAATGGAGTTTTTTAGGTTGTCTCTGACAAAATAATATCGAGTTTGACCTCTGCTGAAGGTCACGCCCACTCGTACTTTTTGCATTTATATTTTTTTTTTAGGTGAAAGATACAAAATTGTAGTTTTTAGTTTAAGAAATGTATTTGATATCTTTAGAAAGTGCTTCCCAGGCTGTACAATTGGGTGTAGTTATATATTAACCTGTATAACCCGCTTGTTTTAAAGACGACAGCAGCACCAGCAGCAGCAACAACAACAACAACAACAGCATGAAATGCAACAAATTGACAAATAACATAACCTCACTTAACCCACCGGAACGCCTTTTTCGAATACAGTAGCTGGCAACAAGTAACAAGAACAACCTCAGCACAGCTCAGCTCAGCTTAACTCAACTCAGCTCAGCATAGCATAGCGCCACACACAGCGTAAAATGTTTGCCAAAAATAAACTCTGAGACGTCTCTGGCACTTTAAGAGATGTGCCTGCCTGTTGACTTTTAATTAGATACAAAGTTGCAGCTTTCGACTAATTTAACAATTAAAAGTGCGCCAAGCGAAAAAATTGCCATAAAAAAGTTGTGTAATTTTTTTTCTTGGTTTTCCCTTTTTTTTTTGTTGTTGCAGGTTTCTTTGCAGCAATTTTAATACATTTTATATGAAAGAAAAAAAGAAAGAAATGGCTTATCAGTTTGCGTAGGCAATTGGATACAAGGGTCTCAAGGCAAAGGTCTCAAGACATGAAACAAGTGGTATAGTCATATCAACGCGATTTCTAGATTTGTGTACTACAAATTGTTCATATACAAACAAGTAAAGTAATATCGAGTATGATCTCAGTACAGATCGCTCAAAAGAGGTCATCAAGCCAGATGTCGTCGATGGGATCCTTGGAATGATATCGGAGAAAGAAGGTGCCTGAAGTGACAGAGGGTTTAAAAGGTATTTTTCACGAAATCCTAACAAATATTGGATCCATTGCAACACAACAGACACCATGGAAAATTCAAGGCAGTGGACTTGTCTGATGGGCGTACACTGTAGAAGCACAAAACTGGTGTACCGATCAAGAATGTGATGACGACAATATTTTTCGGATGTACGCGGTCTCATTCAAATTTTATATCTTAAAAAAGGTATTCCATTCACTTGTAAACTGAGATTATTCTTCAGACTTAAGCTAAATGATGATTCAATTATACAGGGTTATGTCAAGCGCTCTGGATCTCTCAACGTGTTGCGTACCAACGTTACTCGTATCTCATTCACTCTTGGAAATTGGGGTAAAAATTAAAAGTAAGCTATCTCTTTCGCACTCGGTACGCATGGTACCATCCCTTCGCTTGACACCAACTTTATAATTCCACCATGAGTTGAATTTTGATTTCTATAAGTTTTCGGCCAAGAGTAACTAGATCAGAATTTAAAAATTTAATTCAAAATGAAATATTTTTCATAGTAGGTACCAGTATTTTATAGTCACTATATTCATAGTCTATACTATATTCACAGCTACACATGAAGTGTATAAAAACTTAAGTTTTTCTAAAATTTCCGTTTTTATTTAGTTTATTGAAGTTCCATTTCGATTTAACTGAATTAGCATTTTTCTTCGGTTGTTGCCGCATGTTGTTGTTGTTGTTGTGGTTGTTGTTGCTGATGTTTTCTGTTGTTCCTTGTTGGAATTTCTGTTTGGCATTGCGACAACAACTTGAACGCCAGCAATGTTTTTATTTTTTCTCAATAAAAAAAAGACAATAATGAAAAACAGAAAAAAAACCTGCAAGCAGCAACGACAATAACAACAGCAACAATTGCAGCCATATGCACTCAAAACTAAAAAAAAAAAAATGCAGCAACATGTGCCTCTACCCAAAGGCCCAAAATGTTTGCCCGTTGAATGCATTGTTTTTTTGCTTTGGTTTTGTTTATTTTTTTTTAATATTTTTACAATTTTTTTTGGTTCAACGACAAACGTCTTTGGACAAAAAAAGGAAAAAAGGTTAATTGACGAAACATCATTTCGCGGGCGTGATTTGAACATCGCCCAAGACGAAACTGAATTTGATTTGATTCGTTTCGAATGAGGTCAAAGGGCAGTTAAAGTTAAAGCCAGCTACAACTGACTGCCAACTCAACTAATTCCAAGTTACAAACTCACACGCAGTGGGAATGTCGACACAGAGTCAGTGACTGACGGACTGACAGACTGACTGAGTGTGACTGAGTGTACAGTGAAAGTTGGAACAAACGCCACCCAAACTAAAAAATCCCTATTGGAGGCATAAACAGTGAAATGGTATACAACATATTTTATTGATTTAACATGCAACAAATCGAACAAATTCAACTTTAGATGCGCTCGCTGACTCAACAAGAAAAATTAAACTAAACTAAAAGCGGCAGCAAAGCGGTGGCAACTTGCGGCAAGAGGGCATCTGCCGGAGTCATCATCATCATCGTCATCTAAAGTTGCTGCTGCTTTTGCTATTGCTGCTGTTGCTCCGCCCGAGCAAACCAAATTGTACTGCAATAAACAATATTGTTTTGTTTTGTATCGAGTTGAGTTGTTGTTTTTTTTTTTTTTTTTGTTGGTTGTATTTGATTTGCCATGAACAACAACAACAACGACCATGAACAACTATTTCACTATTGATTTGCTTAAAGCAACAACACAACAGCATAACATGGTTGCCATCATCAGCAGCAGCAACAGCAGCAACAGCAGCATACCAGCCTCATCCTTCTCCTAGTTTGTCTGCACTGCAAATATTTCGCACGACGACAAACCACAAACAGCGTACAACTTTAAACGTCGATCGAGGAACTTTATTTTTTTTTTTTTTTTTTTTTTTTTTATTTTGGATTCATTCGAAATAAATAGTAAAAAGTGTAACACAAAATACGTGATTCGATTTTGAGCATTTCGGCGGTTCGACGTTCCTTCAACTATCCTACAACTACCCTCAAGCTATGTATTGTGTATCGCAAGTGCCCATAGTAGCTTAGCTAGCTTCTGTCTTATTGAACAAATGCTGGGAACGTGATTTTGGGCGGGCGGTGATTTACTCTTTACTGCTCCGTTACTGCTTATTGTTGTCCAATACCTAAGCTATACAAAGATAGATTCCAAATGTTGTTGTATGTAATTTGAAAGCATCACAGCAAGTAACTCTCTTCAGTTCTTAGTTCAGCAATGGTTGCCAATTGATTTCGTTGCCATAATTTGTGACGGCAAACGCTTGAAATAAGAACATCATTGCTCAATCGCATACTAAAAGAGCTCAAGCACGGCACGATTGTGCCACTTCTTCTTCTTCTTCTTCTTCTATTCTATTCTTATTTTAGTACTGTACTACTTCGCTCTAATCCAGTTGCGTTCAAAGGTAATTCTAGTCTAGCAGCAGCAGCTGACGTCCACTTCAATGCTGCTGTCAGGCAGCTTGTCAGCTTGCAAAAAATTAAGTTCGTTTTTTTTTTACAAACTTTTCGCTTAGTTCTACTTCCATTTCTAAGCTTTGTTGTTGCTGTTGTTATTCTGCTATCAAAGCTGTCATCCTTTTGCTTCTTTTTTTCTTATTTTTTAATGAAATCATAAATTATACCATGCTTCCTCACTCAATTGCATCGATGCTATGGCCAGCTGCCCTATATGAGTTGGTCTGACAGTCTTACAATGCTTCCAGCGTATCGCATTATTCATTTTGTTCGCTCTAAGCCACCAGCGTAACCGATTTTTGAGCGCAACTTAATCGAGCTTATTGTCAACGTCAAAAGAAACAACAACAAAAAATGCGAACTGAAGTTTGTATCTAAACTTCAATTTTCTAATAACCTGCTGCACACATGTTTCCATCTAAGCTTTTATCTGACTTCAGTTTTTCTTGCAGCGCAAAAAAAAAAAAAAAATCAGGTGACCATAAGTTCTTAAAAAGTTAGGTTGTTTCAAGGTGCAATTATACAAGGGTACGTTAAGCGCTCTTTCTCTCTCAATATATTTTGTACCAACGCCAGTCTTATTTAAAGCAAAGCGAAGCACACTCACAAGACTAAATAAAAAACTGAGTATTCTTCTTACTCATTCACTCTCGTATTTTTGCATTGCATGGTACCAACGAACCGCTTGACATCACCTTTTATAATTCCACCATGTATTGCTCTATCTTCCAGAGAGAAAAACCAGATGATGTGAAAAGCTAAAGCTTTCTTCTTTGTCTTGTATTCATTTGTACAAGCTTAATATTTTTACAGGTCTTCTGAAAGATAGAAAAACGTATTCCTATCCATTCCAATGCTCATATTATGCGTAATATTGCGTTGTACTGGGTACACGGACGTACTGCAGACTAAATTATGACTAATAATTTTAATATTTTAAAAACAGATCTCAAAGATTACTACGAGACTCACAGTTTTTATACTTAAGTACCTTAGATTCTTTTAATTTAGTTAATTTTAAGATATGGCTCAAAATTACCTGAAAGTTACCTTAAAACCCCTCAATCAAGAAGAAACAGCAAAAATCTGGAATTCTGCTTAGGAAATATGGCAAATGGACTCGAGCCTCAAGAATTTCACACAAGAATTGAACACATCCATGGACAAACAAAGTTTTTCGGACAATACAAACTTTAAATTAAGTCCTCATACAGTATTTTCTTCTATTTTATTACACATCACATTTTGGGATACATGTAAAAGTAAAAATATTTTATCAGATGATTTTATGCTTTACTGTTGGAAACATATGGTCACCCTAAACATAACTGTTACAGTTATAGTTGCAAGCATGTATTATTATTATTATTATTATTGTCTATTTTAGTACGAAGTTTATTAAAAATCAGTCTTAGCCATATTCGTTTTGCAGCAAAATGCATTTTAGGCTTCATACGACCGACCAAATTGAGTTTTTGGGCGTTTTTATTTTATTTTATTTATCTTTTTTTTTTTTTTACCAATTTCAGCAAGTTTTACTAAACCAACTTCAACGTCATCGTCCGCCTTTTCGTCATTAAATTTTAATTGTATTTTTGATGCTGACCGAAACTGACGCAGATCTCATCTTTCTCATAGATTTTCTTTAACTGCATATAGGTGGGTAAGTACATTCGTACAAACAAGTAAAGTTAAGTTACGAAAAAAACAAAATGACCA
The DNA here is from genome assembly GCA_018903435.1 of Leucophenga varia. Lineage (NCBI taxonomy): Eukaryota > Metazoa > Arthropoda > Insecta > Diptera > Drosophilidae > Leucophenga > Leucophenga varia. The sequence goes on from JAEIFJ010001414.1 coordinate 4,178,012, forward strand.
AACCAAAGTGCTTTGCTAACTGAAAGCGCAAATATATTTTAGTTCGAGATGAGATGCTATTTGCAGTTGTTGTGTTGTTGTTGTAGTGCGCGCTTCACAATTTTTTGTTTCTAGCATTTTCACAAGTGAAACTTCTAATTAGAAATGAGAAAATATTTTCTAAAAAAAAAAAACAACATTTTAAATACGCTACACATATGCAGCTTCGGTTAGAGTTTTACCAGCAAAGTACCAAATGAAGGGTTTAAAAATGTTGCATATTAGTTATACTATTTAAGATGTTGCACAACTAACTAAAACAACAACAACAACAACTTAATATGCGTTTCATCTTCATGCTTGCAGTGATTGTTCTTGTTGTTGTTGTGTCCATTTACATTAGGCTTTGTGTATTTAAACTTCTTCTACAACAACAACCACAACTTCAAATGTATCTAAAGATTGAAGCTGTACTCTAAATAGCTTTTTCTCTAGATTTCTATATTCGTTTGTGTTTTTGTTTTTAGCAGTTAAGCGTTAAAATGTATTTGTTAAAGACAGACGGACAGACAGGCAAATGAACACATAAAAGGCACAGCAAAAACAAAGAAGTAGAAACAAAAAAAAAAAAAAGGTGTATAATACAAACAAATAGATACACTCACACAAGATACAAAAACTCATAGATACTAATATTAAGCGTAAAAAAAAAATTTGTTGTTGTTGTCGTTTTGTTGTTTAGCACAGAAATTCCATAAATCCGTAGACAAATATGAATTTTATCAGGCATGAAATTATAATTTGCTTTATGTGTAGCTGCAACGTTCAACTGACTGTCTGTCTGTCCGTCCGTCTGTCTGTCTATCGTTCAGTCTTTCTGTTTATATTTGTTTGTTTGTTTCTTGAGTGTTTGAAAAACAAAGCGGTGAGAATGTTTATTTATTATTTTCTGAATTATTTGCTTTTAATATTAACTTGGTATTTCGATTGCTGCGAAAGCAAATAATTAAAAAGCAAAAAAAAAAAAAAAAAAAAAAGAAAAAAAGATATAGCCAAACCCATGAGCCGTAGCCAAGTTGCATGAAAGTTTAAATTTAAACTGACCAAAAGTGCCAAATAATAACAACATCAAATATTGTAAATAAACACAAAACGTATCAAGTAGAGGCGTTGCTTCTAATTAGAAAATCACTTCAAGAAAAAAAGTGTTACCATCAATCAGAACGCTTGATGCGTGAGATTTTATTTCTTTTTGTGAAAAAAAAAACTTTAAATTGAAGAATAGCGCAGCATTTTAATAAGCTTGACAACGAAATTCCCTGTTTCAAGATGAATCATAGATGTTCGATCATATTTATATTCTTCGGGCAGCAGAACCGACAGACGGATATACATGGGTTTATCGTGGGGCACGAAGCTGATGGTAATGATGTTAATAGTATAAAAATAGGCGTGGTTTTTATTTTTACTATTTATTTGGCAGATAGACTCCTGTTGATCAGGAATTTCACCACCGCGAACCTACTATGATAATGAAAACCTTTTTTTTTTTTTGCTGAATTTTTTTAAATTCTGTAATCTCATCAATGCAGCATCTTTCCCGCTGGGACTTGAGACAAAAAAAAAATTCACTATTCACTAAATAACTACACTGCAAGATAAGCAGCTTTAGATAAGCCTAAAGGGAGTCATAAAACCACAAACTTTCGGTTGCCAGTTAAGGAAAGACTCTTCTCGAATCCTTAATAGACAAGAAATGCTTTAGATATGTGGAAGTGCGGTCTTCCGATTTCTTTAATTTTGTGATGGAGTACAAAAGAGCGGACATCCTGAGAAAACCAGATAGGTATAATCGAAATATGTAACTCTCAAGAATTAAATTTTTAGCTGCGGACGACATATGTAGGACCATTCGAAGTGAAGAACATTTTGGACACATTTTCATATTTCAATGGGCAGTTCAAAGTTCAAAAATTTCTTATCCTTTCTTAATTCTTATAAACCATTTGAGACTGAGAATATATATATATATATATATATATATATATATATATATATATATTGCCAAAAGGAACAATCGTAACCTTTGTGTAATACATAAAATCTAATATTAGTGAACAAAGCAATGCAATTTTGTAACCATTTATTTGATTTTCCCAAGAAAACTTAAAAGAAAAAAACGAACTGTATTAATGCATCATTAACTTAACTACTTATTGTACATACATCATTGTTAAACATTTCTCGAGCGTGTTTTGTCAACTATTTTGGCAGTTTTCTAATTAACAGCAGCAACTGTGAACACAACTAAAGAAAAAAAAATTAAATAAAATAAAATAAAATACTCCTGCAGCAACAAAGGACAAAGTCGAGAACGACGAATGAACGATGTCAAATCAATTTATTTGAATGTTGCAACACGTTCGTGAAACGCTTTTTCTTCTTTACCTTGCCTGGCCTAGCCTGGTCTGACATTAATGATGTGTTTTTAGCTTAAAATGCTCGATCGCCTTGTTTGTTTTTGGATTTCTTTTGCTTGATGGCCGCGACACTCACTAAAACGTCACCACCACCAGCAACAGCAACAACAATAACAAAAGCAGCAGCAATAGAAAAAAAAAAACAGAAACAATAATGATGACAACAACGACACCTCGTCTTGAGATTCAGTTTGGGTAGCGACTACTATTTTGAATGCGAATTGCATGAAATCAATTAAATTAGTTAAAGTCACAAAAGAACATTTATTTCGAGATTTTTCGCTACAAACATTCATACATACTTGTCTTTCTCCCGCTCCTTTGCGAGGGTATACCTAAAAGTTTTAATAAACCGGTGTACATTTTTTTTTAAAAAATTTATGAATCTCTTAGCCGGCTTCCCGTTTAAAGCACGCCGCAGAAGCTTTGACTGTCTTATTGCTACTGTTTCCTCTCTCTCTCTTCGGTTCCTAAAACCCTAATGGGTCATAGGGCGTCAATAGCTGCTCTCCACCTCGTCCTGTTCTCTGCAAAGGCTTCGTTGACTCCAGCCTGGTATGTGAAGTCCTTCTCGTCGCTCCCTTGACACTGTTCTCGTCCATGTTTCTCGGAGAACGTCCTCTTCTTCGATCTCTACCATCATGCATGGCTTTTCGTGTGATATTACCCATCTCCAATCCAACTCCACTTCTGATGCATGATCCATCTCCTGAGCGGCTCGATATTTCATGCAGAACATGAATTGCTGGAGCTGTCCTTACTATGCAAAAGTAGAATCATATTCAAAGATCGTCTTCAATAATTTCATTAAAATTATTTAAGTGTTACCCTCTTAGTCAAAATCCAATTGGAATCTCAATGCAAAGTTAAACTCATGTGCTCATTTGCATTTTGAAGCAAAACGTTTTACGTTTTACAAGATGCCACGGCAACGATTTTCTCATTTAAGTGTTAAGAAAAATGCTTTGGTGAGGAAAAAATCATTTCGTGTTGCATACAACAGCAACAGCTGTCCTCCTTAACCGCTTTACTCTACCATTTTAGTGTTTACTGTTGCCGTGTTGTTGTTGTTCTTGCTTTTGTTTTAAATATTAAAGTCAAACAAATCGTACAACAAAAAAGCAACAATAACAACTACAACAACGAAAAAAAACAATGAAAAACAGCTATAAATACAACAACAAGCGCTAAATTTGTCATTTTTCCCGCGGTTTTGTCTCATTAGTCAGCACCGATGTTGTTACTGTTTGTTGTTATTATTTTTGTTGTCGTTTTTGCTGTTGTTGTTGTTGTTCTTTTAGCTGATTCGTTTCTTATTTGACTGCGAACTGTGAAACCTTTTTTCATTTTTCGTTTTTTTTTTTCTCAACAAATCCGATTTTTAGTCATTCACAGACAGATTTTTTTGTGGCACATCAGGGTCTTAGGACAAAAACAAAAAAAAAAAAAAAAAAATAATAAGTTAAGGCAACAACAGAATTTCGTTGAAATTTGGTTGTAGTTGCTGTGTTTTTATTTTTATTGTTGTTGCTTTACCACACGATGACAATCAAAGCTCAAAAGAAGTTTTTTTTTGAGAAATGAAAATCCAAGCAGTAGCTTCTTATTTTAATTACCTATTTTTATTTATTTATATTTTTTTGTTTTTTTAATTTTTTTATTTTTATTTAATTATTTTATTGTTTATTAAATTGTAAATGACATTATTGATATCGTATATTTTGCAATTTTCGATACAATTGATAATCTTAATTGAAAGATCTTGTTATTCTCAATTCATATATTTATATATATATATATATATAGTATATATATATATATATATATACAATATAATTAGAATGGGTATATGAAATAGAAATGTACCCATTTGAATTGGAGGACAATAGTGAAAAATGTCGAGATGGGAGGTATCGGGAAAAAGCATCAAAATTGTTAGGCGGAGCGGAATACTAGTTTAATCCTGAAAATAAAAACTCATATAAAATAATATAAATAACATAAAACTTCGAGATAGGATGTGTTGGGATCAATGGTCTTATACTACTAAAGTTTATACACAATATTAGTATTGAAATTTAAGCTAAAAATACAGATTTAACCATAATTTTCTTGAAAATATTAAAGAATAGTGGCTCGGTCTATATCATAACGGTGGTGTGTGCATATGATGATGTAAGATGTGTTTTTACACGATTTGGAGCTATACCTAAAAATGGGCATGGTACGTTGGTTTTGTCATTGGATGACATAGGGTAAAAAAGGGTACGAAAAATTGAAAATATGCAGTAAAATAAAATCAAATGGGACACTTCTTAAGATCATTATAGTAACTCTATCCATACCGAATTTGGTGTTTCTAGGTTGTGTAAGAAAAAGTTTTTGAATGAGTGATAACAATTGAAAATGGAAATGAAAATAGTGTGCAATGCCAACATATGTGTATACAGTTAAGGAAGAACTCAGTTTGAGGAGACATGAAGAATACAAGATGCCCAGCGATGTATTTATTATTAGTTATTTCACCGTGACCCAGATTACCTCTGGAAAAATTCTCTATTTTCGGGTTTTTTTCTTTTGTTTTTATCTAATAATTTTCCGCTTTTTTGAGTAAATTTGTAATTTTTAATGTACAAATTTTTCTTGACAAATTTCTTATATGGTATATAAAACTGCCCATTCATCATAAAAATGTGTTTTGTATTGTAATATATTATTATATATTGTATATATAATGTATAAAACTTACTTTTAATAAAATCTATTCTTTGATTATTGGTATTAAATTTCAAAAAATAGAAAAAAAAATAAAAGTTAACACTTCCTTCCAGCAAATGATTAACATTTTCAAATAAAAAATCATTAGTGTCTCATATTAAAATGAAATAAATCTCATCAAGAATTTAAACTCATTTCCTGTTCGATGAATCGCACTATTTTCTATAACCAATATTGGACTAAAAATAACAACAACAACGAAAAGAAGCGCTGAACGCAGTTCATCATTGGAACATAAAAATTCACTGCGCTCATAAAAATCTTCATTTCATGCTGATGAGCTCCAATTTCAAATAAATATAAAGCGGCAGCCAGCAACAGCAACAACAACAACAACAATATTAACAATATACAAATATATTTTATTTTATATAAAAAAAAAAAAAAAAAAAAAAAAAGTCAGAACTAAACAGAAAAAATAAAGAAATACAAACAAACACGTGAGAAAATCCAAAAAAGTTGCCACAAATATTTCTTTACTTTTTTTTTTTTTTGTACCCTGCTTCTTCTTCTTCTTATAGGCCCCCATGGCACAGAATGAGTTGAAGAAAGGAAAAAGAGTTTAGAGACGAAGAAGAAGAAGAAAAAAATATAAAGCGGCAGCATTCAAGCCAGAATGAATGGCAAAAGGCGGCAGCAATAACAACAACAAAAACAACAACAACAACAGCAATATGAACGACAACGATTGAACGATTTGATTTTGTTGCTTTTTTTATTATATTAATGTTTTTGATGTTGCTGTGGTTGTTATTGTTGTTGTTTTTATTTATATTCTCATCACAACTGATTGCGCTGCGTCGTATGATGACAAAGAGACAGAGAGGAGTAGAGGCAGACGCAGAGGTTCGCGAGATGCGATTAGTGTTAAAAGGTATTAAAGCGGCACAAATGCATACAAGCAACTGACACAGGCACACACACACACACACACACAAACGCACACAGAGTTATACGCAAAGGCGACAAGCAGAGACAAGCTTAGCAAAAGACTCAAACAGTTATTGGTGCAACACATGGACGTAGTGAACAAGGATTGAGCTGGTATCTGAGAAATACAGCAAACGTTCGTTGTGCTTCACGTGTCCAAGAGTCACGAGTCCAAAAAATTTTAAAGCTACGTAAAATGTTTTTCCATAGGGCTAATGGACTTGGCAAAAAAGGTTTTTTGTAAAAAAAAAAATTTTTGTATAGGAGCAAGCCCAAAACGTACAAAAAATGCAGCTCGTGTTGCTCTTGCTTGCAAGAGTTCGCTTGTAGGACACTTCTCATCGTAAAAGGTTGCCGTATTTAACGAATGGGAGATATGGTTCTACTGTTCGTGTGTACAGTTGGATGCCGGAGAGGTCTAAGGAATAGAAACTTTTGTGAAGATATCGATCTGCTGTGATTCACTATTTGCTTGTACATTTGGCACGCATCATGCATGCTTGGCATCGATCACCACGTCGAGGTTTTGGAATCTAGTGCTATCTGTGACCATGTATCGATCCGCGGCAAAGTCAAGTAGTATTTTTATATTACTAATGGTGGTGTCATGAAGGCTAAATTTTCCGTCCACCAGTCAATCAGCTGTTTAATATCACCTTCCTGTCAAAAGATCTGACATTCCAGATGCATTTTTTCAAAAAGTGGTCTCCAAATCTTTTCCGGGGTCATTATCATGGCAGTTGGAGTCTCCAGAATTCATTCCCTTGTCATGGGATTATCTAGGGGTTGATTTTTCATCTGTGTCTACCAAATGGAGTTATTCTATTTCGTTTAGTCGTTTTATCTATACATTCTGTAAAATAAGTTCTCGGAACTTATTAAAACAAATACATTTTTTTTTCAATTTAATCATTGGAATTTATCAGAATAGGCTCCATTTGAGCCGAAACAACGATTTTAGCAGCTAATCTAGTCATTCAAGACCCGCTCATAGGATACATGGCCTTCAGCACCTTCACCGAATTTTGTTTCATGGCATCGATTAACTCTAAAACGCGTTCCCCGAAGAGGCAATTTAAGGTTTGGGAACAGAAAAAGCCTGAGTGAGAAAAATTTGGCAAATATGGTGGTTGCTTGATGGTATTTTTTCAGTTTTTGGCTTTGTACTCGGGTATTTATTTTACAGAATGTATTGTGGGAACATTGGTTTTAAGTTTATTCGGTTACCTTAGGGGAACTTTACAGAATTTTATATCTCCCTGATTAGAACAATTTATACTGTGTCACAATCAAAGGATGATTTTATGGAACCAGACAAAATTTTAGAAAAGTAATTCAAAACAACCAAAGCATTCACTCACTTCATTCCTTAGACAAAATTTTGTGCAATATTAAAAAGAAATTCCTTTTAAAATTTTCATTACTACGTCTCTGATCTTTTTTTGCCTTTGGCAACAAAACGTTTCGCTTGCTTAGCCTTCATTGTTTGTCGCTCAATTTGACACTGCGGCGGCATCGCGTAGTAAATTTGTTGTCATTTGATATGCGAGTCATGAGGATTATTAAGTTCAACCAAATGAAATAATAATAGCAGCAACAACAACAACAAAAAAACACAATCTTATAGACAACGCGAACAAGCAATAATCTGCATCATCGTCTTCAAATATCGTTCGTCGTTAATATACTCTACGATATATGGTATATGAGTTGTATTAGATACTTTTTCTTCGATAGAACTTTATGCTGTCATTCTCGTAATCATTATCGATTCAATGCTTTTCCTATTCATTCTCTACTTGCTAACAAATATTTTATTTCCCATTCTTTTGCTTTCGTTGCATTTATTCTTTTTTAATTTGGAGCAAACTGTCCAATCGGTTTTTTTTTTTTTTTTTTTTTTTTTTTCATTCTTTTACAATTTGACTTAAATCGCTTTTAATTTGCTTAAGAATGAGAAAATAAGTAGACACATTTCGAGACACGAAAGCGGAGTATTATCAAATCGGCTTTTGGTCACAGAAATTTCTTTGTATTTACTTTTTTGTGAGTCTATAATGTATGGATGGATTTGTCGTTGAAGTCATGGAGCGTTTTTGTGTATTGTTTGGGAGCACTTCATTAACGTTTTGTTTGCTAAAGGTGTCGATAGGTAAATTAAGCAAGACAAAAGCGAGAGAGGTCGAGTGTAAACAGTTTTGTTTGGCACTAAGTAACTATTTATGCGCTCCAATTGGTAAATGATGGACAGCCAGAAGGACAGATAGACAGACAGAATGACAGACGAAATGCTTTTTATGCGTGCTGTTCTTTGCTGCTCTGTGTCAACTCGTAAATATTGAATAGCAAACAAAAGACTTAGGCAACGAACTTGCAGCTAAATCAAATAGCTGTAAGCAGTTGACACACCATTTACTGCGGCATACAATACAAAACGTTAATTCTAAATGGTTGCGTGGGTATTCTACGCTATGCTATTCTACCAATTGCTTTAAACATGATTCGATATTATTATTATTAGAAGCAACGACAAACGACCACCATCGAATACCATTGAATCACTTCTTTACTCCTTGACAAAAGTAACAACAACAACAACAACAAGAATAAGAACGACGATGTACGGCCATGAATGCTCTACAGCTCAAGGCGAAAATGCTGTTTGTAGACACGCTTAGATTAGATCAATACAAGTGCCTGCCACCGATCGCGAAGCAGACAGCAGACGGCCAACGGCAGCAGCAGCAGCAACAGGAAGAGCAGACGCGCTACTCAACAATATTCTATACAAGAAATCAAGTTTGCGATACGATTTTGCGATAGCATTTAAATCTTGCCTCATATCATACTACAAAAAAATATATATGCGAGGGTGGATTGTTAAGAAATGAATTTATATAATTTTTTTTGAAAGCTACATTGATGTAGCCAAATCTATCAATCTCATTGCCAGACCATTAGCAAGATATGTTGTCAATTCAATGTATTTCATAAATTTGAGAAGATTGACATGAAATAAGCTAATCAAATAAGGGGTTTGAACCTCATTTCGCTCGGAGTTTATTAGTTTAAAATTTTTGTTTATTTTTATTATATTAAAAAACTTGCAGCTGATTACTTAACAATCCACTCTAACATTTACATTAAAGTAATCCACATAGCAGTGGTGCACCAACACAGTTACTGCCATCATCCAACGGGCGTGCTACAAACGTTGAAAATGCTGTTGATTTTGCACTCAACTCATCTTCGTAGAAGAAACTCGGGCGTTTCAAGTGGAGCACAGCACAGCACAGCAGATCTGCGGCAAAGTGCTCATTCATTGCTTTGATTTCAAGTTTCAATTTTTAGTTTGATTTGAGCATGACAATTGACTATGAATCGTCGGTGGTGTACACTTTACATGCTTATATATGGGAAATACAGCAGCCAACACAACAGTAGTCACTCATACAGATAAAGAGATGAACGAACGGCGGACTGACTGACTGACATTTAGATAGATGTGCAGATAAACATTCAGTGGACAGTTTTATCTTTTTGATGAAATCTAGCAATCGAATGTAGTCAAGTGCGTTGTTTGGTCATTTGTGTTTGTATTACTCCAACGCAATTTCTTCTCCTGTCTTCTTCTTTTATTTAAATTGTTAAATCGCAGAAAAAGAATGACAACCAATGCCGCAACGAGTCAAGTGCATCTAAAGCAAATGCATTGGCGGTAAGTAAAATAAGAGAAATGATTTTTAATTCTTTCACAAACTCCAAGTGTCCGTGTAAAGTAAAAAGACTAAAATCATAGACACAGTTGTGGGAACTTGAAACATTTGTCTAGATTAAAAGTTTCCAAGTCTAGCAGTAAGTTCAACTTCTTCTAGAAAGTTTTAAATCAATTAAGTATCGAACAAAAAGTATCGGTATCGATATTTAATCAACTTAATATCGATTATAAAAGTATCGATATCGATATATTTAGTATCGATGCCAAAATACTTAATATTCGAAAAACAAACTGTAACATTCGAAATGCATATTAACTGCCTTTTGGCGCATAATTTAATGCTTGTTTCATTGATCAATTCAATGATTATTATACTTGGTCGTTATTACCGCCCAAACATGTTACTCTGAAATGTAACGAATAATTTGCAATTAAAATGACGCACAATTAAAACCAAATTGTTGTTTTACTTGTTTATGTTGCTCTACTTTCAACTCGAATTTTATGTTTTTTTTTTTTTTTTTTTTTTTTTTAACCAAATTGCTTCGTTTTGTGCCCCTCAATTTACAAAGTACATAGAATCGCTTCACACATTTATAAACTAAACGTGAAGAATTTCCGAATTTATTGCCACAAAAATATTTAAAATTCAATGCGTGTTGGCCGCGCTTAAAATATTTTCACGCCAAAAATAGATCGCTTACAGATACATTACACATCCATCGCAACTTAAAGTTAACGCAACTGAAACTGAAAAAGTAAATTGTAGTAAACTGAACACGATTCAACTCGCTTTGATTTGATTTAATTTTGTATATGGCTGTCATTTTATGCTTGAAGCGTTGACGATTTTTGCTTAAAAACCTCAAAAAAGTGTGATTCAAATGTTATTGATTTTAAATTAAAGGTTTTTTTTACTCTGTATAACCTACGCAGTAAATAAAAGAAAAATTAAATTGAAATCCTTAATAGAGTAGACTAAACATAAAAAACGCGTTTTATAAAAAACCATACAAAATTCTTAAAAAATGGTATCAACTTATCCAATGTAATCATATATGTCTGTCCGTCCTTTAATTCCTACATCCTGCTTACTCCCTGAACTCACTGATCTAGGAGACTATAAAAAGCTGAGACATCAAACTTGAAATTTAGACTAACCTGAATCCACTTCAAATCATTTTTATAACTAAAATAGTAAAGAGGAACCACTCCATGTTAAAGTAATCCACATTATCTCGGAGACTATAAGAGATAGGGCCACCATATTTAAAACTCTACTACAAGTATTCACTTACAAACGGTTTTTCTCTAGACCCATTTTAAGGGGTTAAACCCCATATAAATCTAGCCCAAAATGTTGGATATTTGCATAAAAAACATCTTTGTTTCTTACTCTACGAACTTCAAATTTAGTATAAATAATGCCTTTGATAGTCCCATTAAAATATACCAATATGGGTAGGACCAAAAAAAATTTTGATATCGTCCCCATACAAATTTACCCCTTTTTTTTGAGTTTTCGTATGGAAATCCAATACAATAAAGTATAGTACTAACTTAAGGTACATAAAAATTGAATTCAGGGTATCTTGCAGTCGAGCATACTTGACTTCAGCGTTCTTTCTTGTTTTTTAATGGAGAACAGTCAAAATAAGTAATATTAATTTTTAAAAATACGTAAAGTTTTTTGGTCTTACCATAGTTTATATTAAATTTGAAGATCTTAAAATAACTTTGTATGTAGACATTCTTAAAATGCAGAAAAACCGTTTGAAAATGATCACTTGACGGCTCAGGATAGTCAAAGTATAGAAGATGGTGGTTTTATACGGCAGTCAGAAGGACGGATTATCATATATAGTAGTTCATATGGGTCTATAACTGCACAAATTTTATATAACTTTTAAGCTTCAGATACATGGTATACAAATTTTGCGAGCCACCCAGGCAATGCGTTATATTTCGACGAGTTAAATATATAAATCGAACTTCTAGAAAATTTAGTCTTAGGCATCACCAGTTTAGAACAAATCGCACCAAAAGAGTATCTACGTTTTGTTTTTATTAAAGTAAACGTTTATTTATTCTTTTTTTTTTTTTTTTGTTTCATGTGACAATATTTCAATATTAACTAAATGTATCTGATTGAATGGTGCGACTGTCAATGTAGTTTAAATACAGATAAATGTTTCATGCGTGATCTTCGAAGCATATTCATGCTTTCAGCAGTTTTTCATTTGTTTTTTGCTGTTTAAGATTGAACGTTGCGTGTAGCGCTCATTTGTCATCAAGTAAAAAAAAAAGTTTTGTCATTACTGTTTCATCTTTAGACAAGAGCAGTCATATGTGTAAGTATGTACCTATATATTTATTTTGTATACTAAGTATATTGCGCTATTCATTCATTCACTCATTCATTCATTTACAATATATAATGTTGAAATACTTTTGTGTATAAATCGCGATTCGTATAGTGCGTACATGTATCTTATTGTCCGCTGGTCTGTCGGTCTGTCTGTCTGTTCATTCGATTTTACGCGACAAAACTTGGCAATGTACAAATGTTAAAAAGATTTATCTGCGTGCTGCATTTGTTGCAAGTTGCGTGTTGCGTCGTTTCTTCGATATTCTTGTCTTGTTTGTCATTTGTTGTTTAATGTTGTTGTACGTGTTATGCTGGCTCGCTGGCTGTTGCTGCTTGCTGGTTGCTGTTATTTGTTATTGCAAGTTGCTGTTATCCTGTTTGTTGCTTGTTGGCCGTTTTGCATTTGTTAATCAATTAGTCATAATTTGCAGCGTTTTCCATAAATTCGAAAAAGAAGAAAGTTCAAAAAGTCTTTCACTACAAGAAAAAAAAATTGTTTTTTTTGTTGCACTTGTTGCATGTATCTTTTGTTGTATGAATATATAAAATGTATCTTACTGCCTAATGATGTATTATGTATCTTTTGCTGTTTTAAATGTGGCTCTAGTTTTTTTTTCTTCTTCTTCTTCTCTCTCTTTTAACGACTTCTCAACTAATGTGGTTATTTTTGTTGTAACAGCTTAACACGATCTTCAATTTGCGCGTTGCAATAGCAAAAAAAAAACAAAAAGACAATCCCTACAACAATCAAGCGTTCGAACAACATCGAAAGGTAAAAATAACAGCAAAGAGTATTATTGCTTTAGTACATATGTAAGCTACACATACATAAAAAAAAAATTACAGACAGACATACAGATGCAACAGATTCATGTTGCATGCTGTGCGCGGCTGCTGCATTGCGCTACAAGTTCGTTGCTTAAGTCTTTCCTTTTTTTTCTGCTTCTACTTTGTAGTAGTAAAGCGTTGGATTTAGCCAAGTAATGCCACTAAATATATCATCGATGAGGCGCACTGCAGACAGATAAAGATAGACAGACAGACGGACTATATATGTATGTATGTATATGTATGTAACACGCCCCCTGACTACTCCTTGCACACTGGCACTGTGCGATATAAGACAGTTTAAAAATATGTTAAGTTAAGCTAAACGACGCTGCACACAAACGCTAAAAAAATAAAGAAGCAAAGAAAATGAATACAGAAGACATTGCATGTGTACAGAGCATTGCCACCTTCTCAACCTGCCGTTTCTGGCGCTCCTACAACCACAACCACAGCCATAGGCACAGCCACCGCCCTTTGGTGGCTCAGTGGCAGGTTGAAATGTTGCAAAATGTTATACGCTGCTGATGCTGCCACGTTGCTGCAGCGCTGCTTCTTTTCCGTTTCAGATTCGCGTTTTTATGCGCACGAAAGCGAAAAGGATTTCAGCTAAGGCAACTCTGAAGTTACTAAGAGAAATATTATAGGCACCGTGGTATGTAATCACATTCTTTTAGGCATGACAAAAAAAATCACCTACTGGGAAAGTATAAACCTGAAATTTCGAGTTAACCAAGTTAAAAATATTCTACTTAACGGACCTATTGGCTTTACGGTTATCCTAGAATATCAAGACTGAAGAGTTTATTTTTGAGTGTTAAGATCGTGAAAGACTTTTATATGCCAAACAAAAAAGCGCAGTCTCTGGATTACATCTCGATTACAGAATGCCACCAAACCTTAGATTATATTTTCGCATAACTAAAACCACTGTACAGGGTGAGTGTACAATGTGACTTTTAAACTAAATTCGATCGCGTATTTTTTTTTTTTTTTTATGTTGTTCTATACGCAGCCAACAACAACAACAAAAAGGAAAATAAGAACTCAGTCTCTGAGTTAGTAATAAAATGCAGGTGCTTGTTGTTTTGTTGTTATAGCGAATTGCTGCCAACCTGGCAGTCAACCTAAAAGATGACTGCAAACTAAACTGCACTGCATACGTTCGCATTTATATGTGTATACTCCACCTTCGCCACCATCGCCAAGTCAACATTCGATGCCTTCGATGCCACTTTGTAACTCTTTTTGTATCTTTTTGCTGCCGCTTTATCGTCATACACAGTGTTGCCTTCGTCGTTGTTGTTGTCGACGACGACGTCCTCGTCTTCGAAATTAACCACAAAACAGCAGTACAAAATATTTTAATTAAAAATTCCTAATCGTGTGCGAAGTATTTTTTATCTGATTTTCGACCTGAACGTCGTCGTCGTCGTCATCCTCTTATTCCAATGCTGCCGCTTTTCTTTTTTTCTTTTTTTCTTGTTGCTGTCGAGTCCTTGGCTTGTAAAACGCAGCAACGAATTAATACGAAACGCAAAGTTTGCGTGTGTATCTGCATGGAAGCGCTCCAAAAGTATGCTTTGTAGAGCTTTGCAACGTTGTAGGTGTGTGTGTATTGAATTGGTGTGGCGGCGGCTACGGCGGCGGCTGATGTTGAATAATAAATTGCATTTGCCTACCGTCGAAATGAGTGGAACGAGATGCAGATATGAGTAGCGTGCTGCATGAGACTCCAGCAGCGCAGAGACTTCGAGGAGTCATCATCATCGAGGAGTCATTGCTATTTGCTGTCGTCTGGTCTGGTTTGAGTATCGTATCGTGATGCATACCGCTGCCTGAGGACGATTTTTGCATCTAGATACATTTGGCAGTAATGTGCGAAAGTTTCATTGGGTGTCGAAAACTTAAGTAGTGCGACGCTGCGTCCTTACATATACTTCTTCTTTGTCTACTTCGTCTTCTTCTTGTGGTGTTCTTCTTGTGTGAGAAATGTGCACATTTTGCTTGTTTTCTTGTAATTTTATTTGAATAAAGCTGAAAGTATCTTTTGAATTGCATTGCGATTTAAAAGTTGCGAATTAAGTTGTTTGCTTTAGTGTGCGAATATCTTATTAGAATGTCACAGCATGCGAAATTTTTCTTCTAAAAACTTTTATGAAAATTGTTCAATGTAACAATAACAACAATTGCCATGCAATTGCCAAGCCATACAACAGCAACAACAACAACAAATTGACCATAAATAACTGCGTAAAATTGTCCTGAATGAGTATTATCAATTTCACTTGGCTAATTGGTTTCAAATTTATGGACCTGTTTGCAATATTTATGCCATCGTCTTTGACTTGGACAATGAACTACGGACCATGTAGCCGTAATCTTTGCCATTGAGATGCTGCCATTTTTTTCAAATTGCAATTTGCTATATAGCCTAGCAATTGTTTTAAGACGATAGATGATTTCTATTGCATTGCAATTCCAAAGTCAGTGATGCACAAACAATAAAATGTTATTGAATTTATTTATAAAGTTTACTAGAAATGATATTATCGAAAGCTGTACAAGGCAACTGTCAGAAAATATATACATAGAATAGGTACTGTAAATTTATTGTGTTTAGAATTCCAAATTGGAATATTCCAAATGACTACTTGACTAACAATAAGTAAAGCATTAAGTTCTAATGTCCTAAATAGAGAAATTTTCTGAAAATGTCATCAGCACTTTTCAAAGCTTAGAGTTTTTGCCAGATACTGTCTGACCTACCAAGATCTATTTTTTGGCAGAACAGTGATAATTTTTTTCCAAATGCTCTTCAAAGAAAAACACAACTGATAAAAAATAAATCGTTACATACTAGATGTGGTAAAAAGTTAACTCCCCCTTGACCGCCAGAATGCGCTGCTTCTGGAAAAAAGTTTATGGTGCTTTGTAGATGCGGAATTACATACCCGAAAACAGAATGACTGAAGCCGGCACTAGTTCTACGAAGCGGCCGAGGGTGGTTTAGTTTATGGCGTCGATTTTCTGGGATATTCATGGCATACTCATCGTGAACTGCCTTGAATAAGGAAAAACCATAAAGACCGAGTATTACTGTGCATTATTGGAGCCATTGAAGGCCGAACTCGCTGCTAAATTCAATGATTTAGGGCTCCAATTGCTTCCGTATCCATCGTATTCGTCAATTTGGTTCTCTCGAACTATTATCTCTTCCCAAACCTCAAAATGTGGCTCATCAATAAAAAAATCTAAACTTTATCAATGTTTAAATTAACTATTTTGCTTAAAAGCTACATCTTAGTTTTTAAAAGTACGCACATTATCGAGTAAAACGGACGTTTAATGGGACAAATTTGATAATAATTGACGAAGTTATTAAACTTTTTCTAAAAACAAAAAATTCCCAAAATTACAATTTTTATAAGAAAAATTTAAAAAAATTGTTTTTTTTTTAAATACAAAATTACAGAATTTTACTTATTTGTTTGAAATTTCTAAGAAAAATTGTTATTTTGTGAAAAAATTGTTTTTAAACACGAAATAAAGTTAACTTAAGTTGGACCGAAGCTTCTATACCTGATACATATCCATTTGACATTCTTAAAAATTTTGAAAATTCGCGGCCCAATCTGAACCAATTTTGGCCGCGTTTCCTTTAGGCCGCCCCCGCTTTGGGGTTAAAAACCCAAAAAACCCCCCTTAAATTGTATAAAAAAAAAAAGAAATTAGGTATGGGAAAAAGTCGCCATAATTGAAAACGACTTCCGATAACACACGCTCAAACCAATAAAACAAAAAAATAAAAAAAAAATCCTTCTTATTTTTTTGAATAATTTAAAAATAAAAAGTAAGTGATGCTTATAAAAAAAAAAAAAAAAAAAAAAAAAAAAAAAAAAAAAAAAAAAAAAAAAATATATATATATATAAAAAAAAAAAACATATTACCTTATTATACTAGTAAAAAGAAAAAAAAAAAAAAAAAAACCCCACACCATTATTTAAAAATAAAATTTTTAAAAAAAAAAAAAAAAAAAAAAAAATTTTATTTTTAACAAAATTAAAAATAAAAAAAAAAAAAAAAAAAAAAAATAAAAAAAAAAAAAAAAAAAAAAACAAAAAAACACAATAAACCACTTTTAATAAATAAAAAAAAAAAAAAAAAAAAAAAAGAAAAATTAAACTGAAGATTTGGCTTGATATAAGAAGGATTTGTACCATATTTGAAGACATTAATTCTATAAATAAATTTTTTTTCTTGTAAGAACTTGATAATATGTTGTACGTTTGTATGGGCGCTATACCTAAAAGTGGGCGTGGCACATTGATTTACGATGGATTTCAAACCAATATCTTTAAAACTGAGCGAATAGATTGCGCAGCAACAAACAGACGGACAGACAGACGGACATGGATAAGTCGATTCGTCTCGTCGAGGTGACCAAGAATATATATACTTTATAGGGTCTACGATGGCTCCTTTAATGCATTACAATATGCCCTGAGTTCCTTAATATGTGAGCTCAAATATTAAAAAAATTTTTATCTTATAAGTTTTTAATTTTTTTTAGCATATTTTAAAATTTTTTCTCTTAATTTCCTAGACTTTTTCCCAAAATTAAAGGAACAAAAAAAAAAAAAAAAAAACAAAAAGGAAACCTAAAAAAACGCACGAAAATCGAATTGAAAACAAAGAGCGCGCTAATTAAAAATGCTAAAGTTTTTAAAAAGTTTAAAAGTTTTTAGCGCGCTCTCTCGAAATGCCAGCCCACTTTTTTTTTGGTTTTGTAGCCACATACCAACTGTTTCAGTATATACAGCGTTGCAATCCTGTCCAGGTTTTTTATGCCACATTGACTGCGACGGTTACTGTCAGTTTACGCCCTTCCATTCATCTTGCGTTCGAAATGAAAAAAAAATACCTTCGCAGAAAGAACAACAACGAAAAGTATCTCAACAGTAGAACAGTTCAGTTTGTATTCGATTTATTTCATCGTTGTCGTCGTCGTCGTTGTCTTTATTGATGCTTAAGGCTTCTCTTTAGCCTTGTATTTGTAGCTATTTGCATGCATGTATATGTAGCTTAGCGTAGCGTGTTGCTTATCCGTACGTTCTTCACTCGAAATTTTATTTATTTTGTTTTCATTTTTTTTTTTTCTTTCGAACAGGATGCTTTACTCGCTTTGGTATTTTAATTAGCAGTCGATTTTGTTCTTAGCTCATTTCAACTGCCCTCACATAAAACAAAAAAAAAAAAAAGTTGTACTATCTCTATCTATGCATCGATCGATCGAAGTTATTGGACCACCGTGTAACGTTGCATTAGTTACGTATGTACCCCTTTCCTTTAGAGCTTATAGTCAATTCATTGATGTTGCTACTCTACTCTACGCTACGCTACTCGCTCAACTACGCTTGTTTAGTCAGAATTTAAACGCAATGTACACAGCTTAGTCAATATGTATCTGTATCTATACATTTGTATCTGCATTCTTAAATATATATCTGTTGCATTAATCTCACTCGCTCGTACGTTCTTTCATTCGTTTATTTGATAGCTCGCTCTCTAAATTGATTAAAATTTAATGAAGCTTAATAATCCCGAAAATCCCATAAATGAAGTGATTATAAATCAAAGACGAGCGCAAGCGCAGCGAATTCATGACGCGCCATTGGAAAGAGCAAAAGAGTGAAAAAGTGATTTTGTTTTTCTTTAATAATTTTTTTTTTTTTTTAAATCCCAAAGTTAAATTAATCTGTCGACTTAAGCTGACTGCGCATGAGTGTCGCATTTGTATCTCTGAGTATCTGTGTATCTGTTTGTTATGTTTACTTTTGTTGCAAGTTTACTTTTATTTTTTTTTTTTTTTTTGAGTGTGTCATATGCGACATTGAGCCTGACATTGACAAGTGTATCACAGCCGCAAAGCGAAAGTTAAACCACCACAAAGACCACCACCACCAAAAAAAAAAAACACAAACATCATCGATACACTTTCACGTATCCTCCCTGCTTTATCCTTCAACGTTAAATAATTTGTATTGCGGTTTTTGTGCGCTATATAAATTTCAAAGTAGAGCATATTAAATATGTTGCATAGTTTGTAACGCCAAAATTTAATGGAATAAAAAAAGAACAGAATAAGTCAGCTCTATGTCCGCGTTTATCTATCTCTCTTAAATATATCTATATTATAAGTACATACATAAAATCTTAAAAATGTTTCTATGTCCGCTATGAACTTTAAAACCATCCAACCCATGACTTCCAAACTGGTTTTATTTGAAGGCAACGACGCAAGTATAGGTATAGACCGCTAAAATAATGGATTAGGAACAAAAATTCGGTTTATTGTATGTTTTTATATTCCTTTCCATTACATTTTATTGTTTTTTTTTATTTTAAAAAAAAAAAGTCGATTTTTAACGTAACCATACAAACTGCAATAAAAACAAGGAAAAAAATTAAATTCGGTGGAAACGAGAATTTTTTCACCGAATCTTTGAATAGTTTATGTTTCTTATATACATTTATAAATATATATTTGAAAATAATTACTTTTTCATGCAAATGTTCGAAAATAATCAATAAGTTTGTATGGGTGCCTTAGAAAAATGGGCGTGGCACCTTGGTTTTGATATTGAATATCATTACAAGTGCTTTTAAATTTGAGTGAATAGTTTCATAAATAATACCTATTTTAATACAAAAATTGAGAATGGGCGGTAAGTTGTTTAGGGGCTATAGCTAAAATGGGCGTGGCAGTTTGGATTTGACATTGCATGACATTAGAAGTATTTGTACCCCAATAGACTACATTCATAATAATTGCTATTTTCCTACAAAAAATCCGAAAAAAACGGTAAGTTTATATGGGGGCTACCCTTAAAATGGGCGTGGCACTTGATTTTAACACTTGAACTGCTTAGACTTAAGTTCCAGTTTCGGTCAATATCTTTAAAACTGAGCGAATGAAGAAAGACGACGGAAACAGACGGACGGAGCGACCATAAGAATATATATACTTTATAGGGTCTACGACGTCCTTTAATGCTTTACAAACTTTCTGACAAAATGATAATCCCCCACTATGTGTGGCGGGTATAAAAAGTACAAAAAGATG
The DNA here is from genome assembly GCA_018903435.1 of Leucophenga varia. Classification (NCBI taxonomy): domain Eukaryota; kingdom Metazoa; phylum Arthropoda; class Insecta; order Diptera; family Drosophilidae; genus Leucophenga; species Leucophenga varia. The sequence continues at coordinate 4,198,220 of JAEIFJ010001414.1, forward strand.
CAAAACGAAAAGTTCTATGCAAGTGTAGCGTCCAAAAGATACGCCTAAACCTTAGCCTACTTTTTTTTATTGTTTGTTTAATTACAAAATGGGGTGGTGTGGGCTGCTGCCTACTATATTCATTACCAAAAAAAAACCGCTTGACATGTGCACCAAAAAAGAAAAACAGAATGTATCTAAAACTGCAAAACACTTGTTCGCATTTGTTATACAATAAAAAAAAAAGTAGTATATCCGGTTCTACAACAAAAACTAGACGCACCCGAAATATGATAAATGATTGCTTAACCCTTATGTTAGATAATCATAAAAAAAAAAAATACAATAAAATATCGAGCAAACGCGAAACACTTTTAATTGCTAAAAATTGCGTTGCGCAGCTGTTGATTTTCTAATAAAAAGTCAAAAGATCTTTTTTTTTTTTTAAGCTTTAGTTGCGCAGGGATGTAAATCGAGGCAAAGTAGATGAAGAAGAAGCGGCAGCAGAATGAAGTGTATCTATCGAAATACTTATAGCCACGAAATGGCAATAAAAACGTGCGTTCGAACTTCATGTAAATCATGTCAACAGCCGCCGCCGCTTGCAAAAGTGTTGAGATATATAGTTTGTCTTCAACAAAAATATGCCGAAAAGCAGAAGGAAATGGCTACAACATAAGTTACGATGATGTTGATGTTGATGCTGAAGATGCACTACTGGTCGACGTTATGTCTTATGTCGAGATGAGATGGCCGCAAATGAGTCTGTCCTTTACTATGCCAAAGTCGGGACGCATGTTGATCACAATCGGCTTTACAGTGCACCATGGGTGCAAAAATATGCAACTTAACTTCTACTACTAACGTACAGTAAAGCAATGTACAGTACATATATAGTATTTGTAGTAGGAGCCACTCACGGTTGAAGGTGCCGCTTGGCGACGCGTTAACATAAACACCGTCGTCGTCGCCGCCAGACATTGCAGCTTAAAGTACCTTGTACTTGTCATACGCTTATGGATTTATGGCAGCGCGTGAATATAAAAATGACACATGTAGTAACTTCGAATGCAGCGGCTGCTGTTGCTGTGTCTGTTGCTGCAACGAAAACACGAAAAACGTTTTGCACTGATTTTCGTTTTTCGCTTCAAAAAACAACCCCCGTGTTGCAAGCAAATATTCAACAAAGTACGTACTCGTATAGTGCATCCTTAAAAGTTTTTTTCTGTAAATGATATTCTCTAATTAATCCCTTTGTTCGTGTTATAATTCTGTTAGCGCCGCAAATCAGCCAAGAGCATATTCGTACCCTTCGTCCTTGACAATATCGAATACTATCTGACTGACATACACTTGCCCCTTTCTATATGTACACAAAAAATATTATTATTTGTTTAGAGGGTTGAGGGTTTTGTGTGTTGCTGTTAAATGAGGCATTGCATAGCTCACCTATCTGTGGTGTATCTTTTTTGCTCTGAAATGCTATGAAATTGTTTTTGAATTAGCTTTTGTAGCGCGTTCTATCTGAACATGTGACATGTTCGCAGGAAAATTTGTCAGTTGTACAAGTGTAGCAAAAGCAACAACATGAAAAATGCTGACCTGAAAAAAAAGTAGTGTGAAGTGCAACAGCAGGTGATATGGTGCAGCCTGATAATGATGATGAATCTGCGCCTGATGATGGATATTCGTTGTTATAGATAGCATAAAAGCTGTAATGTAATGACTTTAAAAAATTATTAACGGTGCATTAATCTTTATATACAAGAAGTATACAAAAGAATTTTGGATGCCTTACAGACTTCTAATCTAGAGTCTTCTTTGAACCGATCATTATTTTTACAGTGGATTTTATCAATCAGCGGAGGTTTGGCCCCCATACATCAATTTCGAATTAGGCATATAGGGTCCATTTTTAAGGTCAGTTAATGATTGTCCTAAATGCGCTATAGGTTGATCCATACAAATGGGTCCCTAAATTAACTCACATGAGTCTATTAGCAACTGTCTCAAATGAGCTAAGTCAGGGACTGACCCATGCAGTCTTGTCATTGCCTGGTTCCGGCTTATGCAGAGTCGACCCAGTGCTGGTCAGCTCCTGCCCCAAACTGTTCCAAAGCCAGATTTTTTTTAGACATTGTTTTTCAAAATGGAATAGGAAACAACATTGCGGAGGCTGATTAGTTTTGGGTCGATATTCAGAACCGCTGGGAACTTAAATGTTAAAGGAGACGTCATGGACCAAATAAAGCATATATATACTTGATCAGCTTATTATTATTACATTACCTTACCATGGAGAAACCTTTTATTCTTTAAAAAATCATGAAGTGATTAGGTTTCTCAACTTACCAACTTAAAAGTTGTAGTGATCTTATGCCCAGATTTTGTGAAGTCGGGATTTTTTGGTTAGCCCCAGGATAATTCAACATGTTAAAAGCCCTGTTATAGTTATTGTGTGTTTCGGAATTTCGTTCTTGAAAAGTTCGAGTCAAGAAAAAAACTATCTGTGTAAAAAATCGATGGACATATTTTTTCTTGTTAATAGTAAAAATTTTTTTTTTTAGAATTTTCCGTTGTCCAAGGGACTTCTATCAAAAAAAATAAATTTAAATTGAGATATCTGACATGTTTTTTTTTATATTTGCAAAAGAGCAATTTTGTTGTATATATGTTCTGGTATATATGTTTTTCTGTAATCCCATGCATCTAGAATTAAAATAAATACTTTGTTTAAACATATTTTCACATTATTTCCAATTGCTCCTAGCATAAAAATCTTTAAAAGACATTAAAATTATGCACCATATTTTATATTTTTATAGCACAAATGCATAAATCAAACATGCAATCTGGACATGCTTCACTCTCTCTTCCTCTCTTTCCGTCTTTTTCTATCATTCAAAAGAAAAAAAATCTGTCATAAAATTTTTCAAACGAACTAAAACCACAACCACAACTGGTGAAAATTACAAACGAATTTGCTTACAAGCAAAGGCCTGAACTTTAACTTGGTAATTTGTGGCGGAAGTGGTGGTGGTGGTAGATACTTTATTTCAAGTGTGCACACTCCACCCCGCACATTAGCGCCTTTTATCCCTGTCATGTACAATAGTTTAGTGCGTGTCCTTGTTTGATTACTCAATATGTTTGATTTGCAGATTTATAAACAGCAGCAAATTGTGTTTATGGGTACTGCGAATGCAATTGTTTGGTACTCGTATGCGGACGGATACATGAACAGCCACTTGTACAGATGTCAAAAATTATAAATAAATAAAACTCAAACTTAAGGCCTATTTTGAAAAACAGAAAAAAAAAAAAAAACGTGTATAAAAGCTGCCAGCATTTTTAGTTTTGATTTGCTTTGCATGTTTAAACGTAAAACAAACAACACGAAAAATTGAAAAAAAAAAACACTTTCTATGGAGGACGCAAAGTGACATAGTCATAAATTTCACTTATTTAAGCCAAAAATTAAACTACTTGCATAAGAAATGAGACAAGTGTCAAGCATTTTTAAAAGCCGCCAACACAAAACCAAAAAAAAAAAACAAAAAAAAAAAAAAAAGTTTACAATAAAGAAGACGATGGCAACTTTAAGTCAGTAATATTTGTAATAGTGTGCGATTTGAACGAAGTTTTTATACTCTTTACATATATATACATATATTGTATGTATATCTTCTGAGTGAGTAGGATTATAGGAGCCTTAGGGCTTTTAATAAAATTTTGAATTGGCAGTCCCTTCATAGATATAAAGTTACATGGGTATTTAGGGAGCCTGAAACATAACTTTAGACGCCATTGAAGGTTTTCAGAAACGTCGAAACAGCAAAGAGGCTGTATTACTCATAGAAGCTTACGCGATGCTCACTGAGTAGCTGTTTATCTACTCAGACAGCCAAACTGCCCTCAATTCTCATGATTCCCATCTGAGTAATTCCAAAATACACGAAGATCCCTAAACGGAATGCCTCAGCACCATACTACCCACCTTGTCAGGGTCCCAGGACCCATAATATAGAGGATAGCAGTATAGCAGACGAACTTTCCAGATGGGACACAACGACCGACATTCTTCCGGTGAAGGACCAATCAGATTACCGTTAGCTCATTACAGTTGCTCATCAATGAAAGAACCATTGAAGCTTTAAACAGTAGGTGGGCCAATCTCGATAATTGTGGTACTTGAAATCTGCAGAAGCTGTGAGGACAGCGATGAAGGGATGAAGGGGTTTAGGTAATACTTCCAGAGGATCTTTTGAGAGTTAGGTTCAAGTATTAATGAAATAACTAGAATTTCGGGATTTTGGTTTTTTAGCTGAGTTTTGAGTTTTGTCACAATGAGACGAATTTCTGGGTCCAGCATTACTCGGCCAGTTTTAAACGTGCCAACCAAATTAACCTAACCTAATCTAAGCGCTTAAACATTTCGTTTTGTCTATAAGAATATAGACCTGCAACATTTTTCTCAAATAGTTACAAACTTCCATACAAACAGATAACACCTTATTAAATATTATTTATAAAGCGTATTAAAAAACAAGAAAAAAAAAAAACAAACATAAAAAAAAAACAAAAGCTAAAACGAAGACGATAAACGTTGACACCTGTAGAGCGTTTAGCTGGCGAATATTAGCTGTAAACGATCTGACTGCGACGGTGGACAATGTAAGCCATACAATAACAGCAACAACAACAACCGCACAGCGCCAAAATGAAATCCCAAAAGTATCTTTTGTTGTACAAACAAGCGTTGAACATGAAATTGCCGCCGACGCCGACAATAACGACGAAGACGATACTCTGCCTCCCACTCTACTTTATACAAAAAAAAAAAAACCAAATGTATATAAAATCGCACATTGACATCTTTTGGCCACAGTTTGCTAGCAAGCGTTGCGCATCTACAAGTATAACCTTCCTCCGCAATATACAAGTTGCTGCTGCTGCTGCTGCTATCTTTAACATTGCCGACATTTTGGCCAATTTTGATTTTAGCTGAAAGCGTCAATTATACGTGAAATTTATGATGCCGTGTGAAGAATAACACTAACTTGCAACATATTTGGACAGCAGCAAAAAAAAAAAAAAAGCAGCAATGGAAGCAGTAGTTGTTGTTGCTGTTGTTATTTATATCTATGAGTTGTTGTTGTTGTTATTTTTGTTGTTGTTGTCATAGTCATCGCTTGTCGCCGTAGGCCATTGTTCGATTGCATTGTCTCTGTAGGCTCTTTTGGTCTCTTAAATCTGACTTTAGTATTGAGTCTAATTTTTTGTTTTTTTTTGTTTTGTCGGGAGTCGTCTCTGCGTCTGTGACTAAATCGGCGGCTAGCAAAAAAGTTGTCGCTTTATGTATTCAGCTAGTCTGCAGCTTATTAGTCAATGTTAAAAGCGGTTATTGTTGTTGCAATTGTTATTGTTACTCTATTTTATTCATAGGCGTAGTGTTTAGGGACTGAGAAGATCAGTGTATTGTATTTTGTTTGAAGAGATTTTATAAAGTATTTCAAAATATAATAGATGCATTGTGACCCCATCGGAAATGACATAAAATGCGTTTTTATGGAATTTCCATGGTTAGAACTTTTAATATAGACGATATGTGATTTCTTTCCACTTGAAACTTCAGAACCTTTTTTATCGGAGCTGCATTGAAGCCCTTTGTTATGACAGTAAGTCAAGTACTTTTGATGAGCTCGATTTCAGTTATAAAGATCCCACTGGTATAATAGCTCATACATTGGAACAAATCATCAAAATTTTAGTAAAACGAAAACACCACCGTCAATTTAGAAGAGCCTATTCAGTACCTCTTGGTATTATATTATAAGGTCATGCAAAAAAATAGAGCAGTCCAATCGAATAGGATCGACTAAAGAATACCCTGTACCTATTTAACAGTTGTCTTGTAAGAGAGTCATAAATGGTGGGTCGTTTTGTTAAATAGATGTCTGGTCTGAATCCAGTTGAGAAATTAAGCTCACAACAAGTTGAGATGTAAAGTTTGAATCTGTTCTAGTTTTGGAAGGCTACGTAATTTTCAATGGGCACGAACGGACATACTCATTCATTCTCAAATTTCCCATAAAATATTTAAAGCTACTTCCATGCTTTACATTTTTTTAACTGTTGCAACATTTTCCCAGCGTGTACGCCCACAAAAGTATACGAAAAAGTTCGCAGTTCGTTTGAGTTCGAGTAGAGAAGACATTTTGGGCACACACCAAGTCAATTTGTTTTATCTATTGTCGAACAAGACTCATGTCACAATGCGGCAACCAAAAGATGCACTACACATATGTATGAATTGGTAAAGGGCACATGGGACGGACGAACGAAAGAAAGAAAGAAGAGAAGGAGGAGGGATGAGGGAGTGAAAAGATGATACAAAACAATATAAACCGCGCTGCAAAATATATATTATATATGTACAAGGAAATCGGAAACAATAAGTGGAAAAATCTGTTGTTGCCGCGAAAAAAAAAAAAAAAAAAACTACAACAGACATGATCTGATATTTCGATAGGACAGACTGAAAGACATGGGGCAGCATAAGAAATATGAGAAGCTGCTGTGGCAGAAGCAGTCGACAGGCAACCAATAATAACAACAACAAAAACAAAAACAATGAAATAGCAAAACAGCAAGTAAAAGCAGCCAAAAAAAAAAATAGCTTAAGGAAAATTTATATATTTGGCCAAATAATTGTTGTTGTTGTTGTTGTTGTTGTTATTGTATGTAAGTAGTTAAAGTTGAATAAGTTTGTTGTTTAAGTCTTTTGTTTTGCTGCTTATTGGCATGACAACAACAACCACAGCACTGCATACCGCCCTCTCTGCGCCTTTCTTAGCTTTAATACTTAACAGCGGCATTCAAATTTGATTTATAAACCGTTGCAACGCTTCTAATTGGACGCGCAATGGAAACATTGACTTTTGTTCAACAGCAACAACAACAACAACAACACAAAACCAAAAGTCTTTTCTTGTTTGAATGGTGGTGGTCCACACGCTAATTGGTAGCGTTATGAGTTATGCCAAAAGCGTTTAAAACGCTCCGCTGGATAGCCAAAAGTGGCTATTAACTAATTGTGTGCGGCATTCGCTTTCGCACCATTTGCGGTTTGCTTGCCTACATCCAAAGTGGGCTAATGTTTTGTTGTTGTTGTTGTGCTTGCTGCTGTTTCTGACATTCACAGATGCGACAGAGATTGCTCGACATAAAGCACTATTATGTATTTTTTTTTTCTGTTGCAATATTTTCATTCTTTGTTCATTGCTCTTTCTGTCTCTCTCTCTGTCTGACTGCACTCGTTTGCTGTGCGTTACAATTCCAAATCCAATTCGAATTCCAATTCCAGTAGTTAAATGTATAGCTTAGTCCAGTAGTCGCATTCGGTAGACAAATATACATAATTAAGTTAAAATCATAAAACGCCTGAAGCGCGCGTGCACGCATTTGTCTACAGTGCGTTCTAAAATTATTGTTATGAAATGCATGAAGAAGTGGAGAGAAGGCTATAGCTGGTTTCTTCATAAGTCACTGTCGATGCATGGACAAAAGTATTTTAGGTATTCTCAGATTAAGATTCAGAAACGAAATTTTTAAGAAACACAAATAGATCAGTAAAGAGCAATCAATCAATCATGCAACACGCGTGCTTAGGCAACAAATTTCCGCTGGCGACTTCGAGGGAACTTGATTTTCTTCGTGTGAGACGATTGTCGTTCGGAGGTTGAGTATACTGTATCTGTTGTTTTCATGACTTCCAGAAATTATTTAAGGATTTCAAAAAACTAAAAAGCAAGACCTCCTCGACATTGGAATCCTTGCCATGTAACGCTTTTTTAGCGATAGTTGTTCACATTCAGAGCAATGAGGTTTAATAAATTATTTTTAGCAGAATATTACGTGCTTCGAAGCCAACTCGAATAAAAAGTTGCTAAGGTTTTCTTAACGTAAAAATTTAAAAAAAAAAGACAAAAAAAACTCCCTTACGTCCCTCACACCCCTTTATCTTTAACTGTTATCTGATGGGATAGAATTATAAAAAAGTTAACATTATTTTTTTCCATCAGTAAAAAATATGCATTTCTGCCAATACGATTATAATTATAAAACGCACTGTAAACGCAACGAACGAATGACGATGATACCGACTTCTTCGGTGGCTATAGCCATATCGAACGATTGCCACCGAACCAAGTCAACTGCTAAGCTAAGAATTGAGATGGCCAGAAGCTGTAATCAACGCGTTATAATTATTTCGACCAATCAGCGTAGCGCTTAAGAGAGTACGTTTAAATACCAAAATGCAGAGAACATTGCTCAAACGTTGCTCTTTTTTTTTCTTTTCCACTCTCTTGTATTGTGTTGCTTCGTGCAGCTTAACGATCTCAGTGAGTTGTTGACAAAACGAAGATTGCCAGCGGCATTGCTCCCGTCTGCCAGACAGTCGTGATTTGGCGCCCAAAGCGAACACAACATAGCAGCGCATTAAAACAAGTTGCCGCCGTTAAACGAAACACTAAAGTGAGACGAGACTCGTTTAGTCTCCATTTTAAACGTGTCACGCGTGCGCACGTAGAAACATACATACATACATCGACAGACAAAAAGAAAATCGTGTTTCCTGTGCGGAAATTAAACACCACCATTCTCTCTCTCTATTTTTAATAGTACGCTCTTTGCTTCGGGCTATAGTTATGTGTTTTGTACATTGTTACGACTCCGCCCCGATTCGTGAGTTTAGTTTCGTTCGGTATTAACGATGCTGCAGGGCATTCGCCGCAGGATTTTGGCTCGCGTTCAGTCGTGATCCGTGCTCTGAGCTGTATGCAACACAGCGCTTAAATGGAAAAACTCGTTCAAATAAACACAAACACACACACTGTCAACGATGAGTGAATGAGAAAGGAGCGAGAGAGAGACATTAATTGGATTTAACGGAAAATTGTGTATGTTTTTTATGTGATTCGATTCGATTTGAGTGAAAATCCAATTAGTAAATTATTATTAAGAAATTATAACAGAAAGTGAGTGAGAAAACAATTGTGAAAGTGATAAAAAAAACACATACGTACACACATGCATACAAGTAAATAAATAAATACAATTAAATGTGCTACAAAAAATATTATTATTAATCACAATAAAAAATTAAAAAATGAAATAAATAATAATAAAATAAATGCACAAGATAGCAACACAAATAATAATAATAACAACAATCATTTTTTTTTTCTTCTTATTATTTTGTATAAAGCTTGTTTGCGAAGTAAATGAAAGAATGAATGAAAAAAATAAATCAAATTGAAAAGAAATCGCTGCGTGCGCACAAAGTCTAATTGGAATAATTTTAATGTCAAAGCGACAGCAAAATCAGCAGCAGCAGCAATAAAAATAGTGCAAAAATAAAAATAAAAAAAATGAAAATTACAAGTTAAATTAAAAAGAAAAAGAAAATAGAGGCTCAAAAAAGGAGAAAAAAAAGAGATTGATTGAGAGTGTTTTTTATTGTAAAAGTGCAACGGAAACGGAAATTACGGTAAAATATTAAAATAAAAATTATTTTGATTAAAAAAAAAAAAAAAAGAAACATAATAAATGCAACAAAAAAGATTTTTTTTTTAAATATAAATATAAAAAAATATGTGAAGTGCTTCCTCTCTGGCAAGAATAAATCTAATAAAATAAAAAAAAAAAATGAACAAAGCGTTTTTTGAGATAAACAGAAAGTATTCATAGTATATCATCCATATAGACATATGTACTATATAGAACTATGTATATAAAATAGTCCCACATGCTTGCAGCATGCAACTGAATTAAAAAAAAAAAAAAAAGAAAAGAAAGAGTCTACGCATGTTATTGTACTACAATAAATTGCTAAAGTTACCATTTATTCCGAATTTTTTTTTTTTTTTTTTTTTGTGATAGTGAACTTAAATTGATGGACTATGCAAAAAACTTATTATTTCTATGAATATATGGTGAAGTTTAAAAGATTAGTGTAGCTCCAAATATAAGACATTGCTATTTTACTTTAAAGAATTCAGTTTTTCTGTAAAAATTTTAAAAAATTATTATAAATAATTTAACGCTAAAATTATGCTGTCATATTAGATTACTTTTGGGAAAAAGATTACTGTTTTTCTATTTTTAGCAGTTTACCATATGATATATTTTTATGTTTTATTACTGAATAAAAGTAGAGTTTTCTTAATGGAGCAAAAATGTGCAAAAGTTTTTATTATGATTGTGTACTATAGACTTCAATTAACAATATTACATAAAAACTTCTGAGCAACACCGAGTTGCATTTAAATTTTTTTTCAAATATGTATATATTATGAAATATGAAATAGTTGGCCGAATAGTTTTATAGGTCTACCAATGAATTTTATACAAAATAAATTTTAAATTTAAATTTTAAATATCTATGTTACATATATTCAGACTAAATTCAAAATCTTTGGTAAATCCCAAGTGGGGGCTTTTAGTTTAGCTCGAATTCGCTTTTATCGTAACATAGACTATTTTGGGCTAAGTAATTTTTAAGACGAATATTTAGCTCTCGGAACACATAAATCTAATTCGTTTCTCTTTTTAAGTTCTATGATATTTTTGGTAAATCTACATTTTATGAAAAAAAATATATACAATACAAAAGCTCTGATTATTTTTGCCATAATATGGTCACTCTAAATGCCATTTCATACTACTTATTCTACGCTGCTTCAATTTATTATAAGTATATCACCCTTTATACTTTTGTTATTGTTTGTCATAACAAAAAAATATAAAAGTAATATGTATCTACATATGTATATGTATTATATGTACCAACTTGTACTGTATATGCACATATTTTTGTATTGTATTTATATAAATGTATTACAACGCATGTCAAACAAGTGCAACAACAAAATGCATACAACATTTGCCGGCAGTCAGTCAGTTTATTCATTCATTCAGGCATTCATTCAATCATTCAGTTAGTTTCAGTCAGTCAGTCAGTGAGTCTTCAATTCAAATGCATTTCAATTGCGAATAAATGAATACAAAATGCAAACATTAACTGAAAAATAACATGCTTAACTTTGAATGCTGCTGCATGCAGCATTTTATAAAACGATTTCGAAAGCGAAGCAAAACGCGTATAGCACTTCCGGTTGATGCGCACAGTAACAAATGCAGTACTTACTTATAAAATAAACTATATATATACGGAATATATAAAGTCAACGACTTCCGTGCATTGCAGTTGGTAAATTACTTAATTAAATGGACAATTAACACCAGGACAAAGGGACAGACAGACGGACAGACAAACAGATAGCCGGACAGACAGACATTAAGATAACTTGACGAAATGATGAAGTACATGAATGAGCAACACAACACATCACTTTGCAACGCAACGCAACGCAAGAAGAAAAAATATGTAAATTAATATGCGCGCGCACAAGATGCAAATTGATATGCCAAAGACATTTTGCCCCAAAGGGAGAAAAAAAGAAGTAGTAGCTTTTGCCGACGACAGCGCATGCGCGGTAACTAAAGTCAGTGGCAACCGCAACGCAACCGCAGCATCACATCAAAATCAACAACAACAACAAGTGCTGCATTTGTTGCTGCAGCATGTTTTATTTGTTGTTGTCGTTGTTGTTTGTTGCTGCGCGTTAAATTAACTGAAATTGAATTGCATTTACGCGACGTCGTCGTCTCGTGTTTGTTTATTTTTTTTTTTATAATTTTTTGATTGCTGCGGTTTTCAATTGGAGTTTGCTGTTGTTGCTGCTCTCCAGCAACATTTTGCATTGCACTTGCACACTACTCGTGTGCGTACGTGTCAATTAGCGTTGATCAATGCGGTGGTTTAAAACGTGTTTAAATGAATTGTATTGCATATTTTTCAATCGTTGTGTAAATGATATACATAAGTATGTATGCATGTACATAGTAAAGATTTTAGTTTGAAGTTTTATTTTATTTTATGATTTTTTGAAATATAATAAAGTAGCAACGACTTTAGATAAAATTCAAATGCAATTGGCATACAGGTTTGACACAATTTGTTTTCTGATTAAACATGAAATCGCAATATGATTAATATGCGTTATCGGACTGCATTACATTGACTGTATTGCATTTTGGAAACATGTCGTATGAGTGTTTTTGTTTGTCTTTTGATGTTAGATTTACAAGTGTTCACGGTTGAGATTAAAAAATAGTGATTTCTTTAAAAAAAATATGTACATACTCTTTGAAAAATTAGAGTCTTTGATTTTTTGCTAAAAGGATTTTAAAAAAATCAAAATAACATCAGCTATGCTCATCATATTATGGTTACTCTTAAGCAATCAAAGTAGTGTTTTTTTTTTAAATCAATATTTTTTGAAACTGTTGAATGGATTTTAATAAAAACTACAGGCAATATAGTAAATTTAATACAGTTATAATTTTATATTAGAAAACGAAAAACAAATCAAAATTTTGACTGAATTATTGAAAAACATTTTTAAAATTATTTTTGGGGAACTTGTCCACTTTTTTAAGTATTCTTATGTACATAAATATTTCTTTAAAATTTACCTTAAAAAATAAAATTATGGAGACTTTAATTATTCTCGAGATATGGTGGTTCTATAAACTAGAAGCGCAAATCGGAATGCTTGTCAAAGTTTGTCCGTTGCGGTGGAACAAGGACTTATAGATGCAGCGCTCTCAATAAAATCACAATATCTCGAGAACTAGTAAAGGCTCCATAATTTTCTTTTTCTGCTCTTTAAAATTTATTTCGATGAGACATTTAAAAAAAAACAATATAAGTAACAATTTCAGCGATAAGTAGTGTTTTGTTTATTAAAATACCAAAGTACTAAACAATGAAATATCATTCTAAAACGCAAACAATAAGAAAAACAAAAATAAAAAGCAAATAAAAAAATAAATAAGCAAAAAAATATACAAAGTCAAAATATAAACAATTTAAATAAATAAGCTACTAAAAATATATTCTCAAACTATTTATTTAAGTTGTAATTTTAACTGAAGAAATTTATATTTGTTTGTTTTTTTTTTTTAGTTATATAAATTTTGTCTAAATAAAGGCCCAAAGCAAAAAAAAGTAAAAAAATAATCGATTTCATGAACCCTTATGGCATTATTAATTAACAGATTTACTGCTGTTTTTGCCAATTGGATTGAAATTCCAATTAGAATTTATATAGTGGTTAGTGTGCTTTAAAAAACAAACTCGCACTGAGAAGAAAATAAAAGAAAACACAAAAAAATAAAACCATAAACACAAAAAAAAAAAAATAAAAAAACAAACATAAATAATAATAACAATAAAAATGTGCAAAATGTTTACAAAACATTTTCGGCGAAAATCGTCGAATTCAATAAAAGAAACCACAACAACAACAACAAAAATAACAACGACAACGAAATCAACTACAAAAACAAAAAGTACGAGGCACGAAGATATGTCTTCGTCAACGGCTTTCAGAGTTATCTCGAAAGCGAACAGCAGTGCATCCTGTCACTTAATCGTTTTAGTTTTACTACTTTTAGTCAATAAGGTAAGTTTATTAAAAAATTTTTACTAAATTTTTAGTGAATAATTTTGGTTCTAGAAAGCATTATGCGTGACCAACCCAATTTGAGTTATTCAGTCTACTTCAGCAAGAATTCGGCCTTAAGATGTTCATTCTAGCTGCTTGTGTGTCGATTAATCTGCACCACAACAGCCTGCATTTGTAAAACTCGCTGTAGCAGCAAATTCTGCACAAACAATTTGAAGAATCTAAAGGGCTAACCAATAGGCACGATAGAATTTGAAATTTAAAACAATCACCACGAATTTTGGTAAAAAAAAAAAATGCGTAATAGTTTTAATTGATGGGAAATTTTATGCCATTTATAATTGAAACAAAATATCGTTCAGGTGACCACCACGACTTTTCTTGCACTGGTTTATACGATCCTTTCAATTTTCGATAACTCGGTGCAACATTTCCGCTGGGATATCAGCAATAGTGGCTCGAATATTGGCCTCAAGCTCATCAATTGTTTCGGGTCAAAGAAAATAGTTCAATGGTGATAAGTTACACAGGACTATTAGGACCGTAAGGACCATTTCGCAATATTATCCACTCACCGAACTGTTCACGCAATAAATCCATCGTAATCGGCGCAATCGATTTCATTCATTTTTGGAAAGAAAAAGTCAGTCAACATTGCACTGTTCGGTTCGCCATTCACGGCAACTGTACGTTTCTCATCATTTTTGAAAAAATACCGCCCATATCAAAGTGCTCACCAAACAGTGAGTTTCTGAGAGTGTAAAATGGTGCTTCATGAACGCATTGTAGGTTTGACTTACACCAATCAGATTTCTGAAATCCTAGATGACCGCTATCAGCTGACAAAATCCTATCCTCCATATTGGGAAATACTGTAAATCAGATTCATTCTTTTTCAGATCTCAGTTTGAGATTTCTAAATAGACCTTTTTTTTTTTTTTTGCTCATTCTTTAGCGCAGCCACTTCCAACACTGTTAATTCTGCTGTTAGGGACCTTTCCGAGTTTAGTCTTTTCAAATTTTATTGATCTTTTAACTACAACTTTAAAGTTACTTGCGTGGGAAACCAAATCTTTTATGTTAGTCATATCTATTTAGTAAGATCTAATTACTAAATAACTATCTGCAGAGTTATTTGATATACTTTATGCAGACAAGCAAGCGTTGAAAGCTAAAATCAAAGACACTATGGTTAAGTTACTGCTTCAGATGCTAGAAGATATGGTTCTATAATGGAAATTAAATTAAGCAATGATTAATAAAGATTTTATTCATTTCTTTAATTTGTATATATTTTATTTCAATTTAAAATCGTAAAACTCTTAAGAAAATCAAATTTTATTATTCTTTCGGAAGCACATGTGTAGCTTTAGTTAAAATCTTATATTACATTTTATATTAACTTCAAATTGATTTCTTCTAAATGATATGAACAAAATAATGTCTAAATTGAATGCTTAAACCAAAATTGTGCGGCAGCAATCATTTCCAGACAACTTAAATAATTTAAGTATCAGGAAAACGCATAAAATGCAACAAATTTAAACAAAGTTGAAGGCAATAAAACTCTAAGCAAGCCAGTAAGCCAGCAAGCAAGCAACTTTGATTGATCGCATATGCAACAGTTCAGGGTCAAAGAACAACTTGGTTTTCGAGGTAGACACAAAAAAAAAAAAAAAAAAAATAACGATGCAGCAATAAATAAGAGCGGCTATCAAATTGATTACAGGCATTTATCTCCTGTGTTGTGCGTTCGGTATGTGTGTGTGTGTGTGTGTGTTTGAGCCTTTTCAGATACAATATATCGTAAATGTTTTAACTTTGTTATGTGTTTTTTTGTAGATGCTCACACGCCGATAAAACCCTTTTTTTCAACGTGAGTAATGTATCTTTAAATGCGCGGAGCTATTTAGTTGTTAATTAAGCAAATCAAACTCATTTCAAGGAATTTCGCTTTTAGATACATTTTCGTTTATTTTATTTTTATGTTCACATTTAAGGAATGTCTTCCAAAATGTATAAATTGTATCTTTAGTAGGTTTGTCATAAAACTTCATTTCGAATTGACCCAGTTCAGTTGAATTAAATTTGACATGCGTAAAGCGTAAGCGAAACAGCTCAGTAAGAGTCATTCACGGCGCATTATCCGCTCATAATGCTTGACATTTATTGATCGTAAGCTCCATAGTTGTCGTTAAAACGTTTTTGCGAAAGGGCAGCGAATCTGTATACGAATGTGATTGCGAAATGTTTTCATTATGTGTATTCTGTGTGTTGCGAATGTAGCCTTATACTTGGGCGGCTCCCACGATCTTTTTTACTTAATCTCAACGGAAGCAAAACAACGTTTTTGATCTTGCATTGTCATTGTCATTGTTTTGTGTGTGCGGTCAACTTTTTTGATGTAAAATGTAAAATGACAATCGACGGACGGCGCCTGTTTTAATAAAAAATCTTAAAATTTAATTAAAAATGTCTTTTGGCATAAATAACAACTCATTAGCATGCAATGCAATTGAAGACATTTTTAAGACTTTTATTATTATTTTTTTTTACTTTTTGCAAAAATTTATAAAATTTATTTTATATAGTTTACCTTTTGAAGAACGCATTTTGTGCAGATATTAATGAATGAATGTACTGATACGTAGCGCAATCGTTTTTATTCATATATATAAGTCCATTTATGGTGCAAGTATCTCATCAAAATTACGTTCGCGGGGAATGTGTTAAATAAATAGAATATGCAGCAGCAGCGGTAGAAGCAACAACAGACCAAACCGGTTCTTGGTTGTGTCTGTCTTTCAACGCTAAAAAAAAAAAAAAAATAAATAAAAATACTCGTATATGTGTATCGAAATGTAAGTCTTAAAAGGCAAAGAGATGTATGCACTAGCATCCAATCAAGGTGTTGCACCATGGGCTAAAAAGATATTCTAAAATCGAATAAGTCTATCGCAGCTTTTAGGCAATATTGTATTTAGAGAAAGAAATCCTTGACTCAAATTGTAGAAAAATAAACAGAAAGTATCTACAAATTTACAAGTTGAGAAGGTTGAATGTAGGACGTAACAATAAAAACTTTTGATATATTTAAAAAATTTGTTTTTCGAAGACTTCTGTGCGATTTGAACGCCAGTCCTGAAGGTATCCGTCAGGCTAGAAGTATCTTTGGTAAAAAAAAAAAACCTTTCAAAGAAAAAGGAAACATTTCCCGTGGATCCCGGATTAATTTGGCAGACATGGGTCAATTTGGATTAATATGGCAGACAGAAAGATGTATGTTATGACTTGACTACCGATGCTGTTCAAGAATAATTTTACTTTATGGAGTCTGAACTGCCTCTTTCTGCCTCTTCATATATGCGCACAAACTTATACCCAGTTACCCCAGGGTATAAAAGTTTCTAAGTAATATACTTATTAAAGCTTGAATAAACTCGGAACTAATGGGACCCTTGGATCAATTTCGTAAAAATACACATGCGGATGGGTGGAATCGGGATCAAATATTATATAATTATAACTAAAATCTTATTCATAAAATAAAATGGAACAAATAACCAATTCCCCTAAAAAAATTTTGTATTAAAAAATATAAAACAGTTTTCATATGGTACAAGTTGTATCAGTTTACTTGGCATGGCCAAAAAAAAAGAAACAAATTCGAGAAAATTAAATGTTCGGCATCAAACAAACGGACAGACGGGAATGATTTTATTATTGTAACTCTTCCGATGAAGCTTTATTAAAGTGTTACACATATTTCAAAAGTATCTGCAAAGAAGAAAGTAATTAACATAAAGCATCTAAGAGTTATTCAACCAATTAAAAATTATTTTTTTTAGCCCATAGTACCTACACTGACCAAATAAATGCTCGTTGCATCGAACTGAAGCTATAAGCGCAGTTCAAAGCAAATCGAATGCGTGCCACAGCGCAGAAAAAAAGAAAAAAAAAGAAATAAAGGAAGCATTCAAAAATTGTTGCATGAGAAAGATGCACTCGAATGCCGCGACTAAAAAAAAAATCGTTTCGATTCTTCGATGGTCTTCAATCGTTTGGTTCGTCTCGTTTTGTTGAATCGCGCTTCATCAGCAACAGCAACAACAACAACAACAACACAACAGCAGCTGCTGTTGCTGTTGCTGCTGCTGAAGAGCACATAGCACATTGATTGATCTATAAGCATGATCAACGATCCACGACGTCGTCGAAGATGTTGTTGCAAGTACATACATACTACATATATACTCCAAAAAAAAAAAAAAAAAAACTCGTAGAAGAAGTTGCCATTGTTGTTTTTGTTTTGTTTTTCATTTTTTTTTTTTACTCTTTTGCTGCTTTTTGTTGCCGGCAACATTCAATGACGAAAGGTTGAAGAAAAGATTTGTTTTCTTTAAAGCTGTCTGCTTCTTTCTTTAGTTTCTTTTTTTTTTTTGTTTTTTTTGCTTCTTTTAACACATTTGAAGCGCACAGGTGAAGAC
The DNA here is from genome assembly GCA_018903435.1 of Leucophenga varia. Classification (NCBI taxonomy): domain Eukaryota; kingdom Metazoa; phylum Arthropoda; class Insecta; order Diptera; family Drosophilidae; genus Leucophenga; species Leucophenga varia. The sequence goes on from JAEIFJ010001414.1 coordinate 4,216,284, forward strand.
TTGAGATATATAAAAGTATCTTTTTTTATTTTGTTTTTTTTTTTTTGCTGCAACTTCACAAACTTTACTTGAATACTTAAATATTTTTTTACGCTTTTTTACATATGAGAAAAACAAGCAGAAATAGTTGGAAAAAAAACAAATTAAAACCGTAATGGTTCATAAAAATCAAGTAAGGAAAAAATGCGGCGTCTTAAAAACTGCAACAGAAACATCTTGGCGCATCTGGAAGCACAAATACAAAAAAAAAATTAAGTTTTATAGAACCAAAGAATTGATGCGCATAGAATGGGATAAAAAAAAAGTAGTAATAATTTACTTAAATATCTTTCCGAGTTATACTAATTTCTTCTTTATGAGAACTGCATTGGTTTTTTTTAAATGCGTAACAAACATTTGCGATAAACTTATATAACCCATTTTATATTTTTTTTTTTTTGGTATATGATGCACATTAAAAAATACGTTCCGCACTTGATTGGAACGCATTTGAGAGATTCTACAATCTATTTTTTTCTTCTTCTTCTTCTTCGCCTTTTCACAACTGAGCTGAGCACTAATGAATATTAGATATTTATGTAACTACCGTTAATGCAACTAAAACTAAAATGACTCTCAGCAATATATGCAAAAATTTATTTCTAATAAACTTATCGGCAGCCAGTTAGCCAAAGCAATCGAAATGAACATTTCCATTTGGCTACTAATGCTGAAGACGCATAAATTTTGTGAAATATGAACCACTATTAAAAAAATACAGAAAAAAAAAATACAGAAAAAAGAGTTGCAGTTGCCACATTTACTGTTCGCGACAAACTAAAAGTGTCATTAGTAGCATTTGGTGGCAAATCTATGGCGTATGGCGTAGTATGTATGTAACAGGGAGCAGCTTTGCAACATTATGCCTCATAGTTTTTTTTTTTTGCACACTTCAGTAGTATTATGAAAGTGGGTTGTAAGGTATTTGTGACGCAATTGGTTAACCAATGAGTTGATAATAAGAGTTCTAGCTTTGTTTTCAGATTTTAAGAGAGATTGATCGCTAAAAGAAATTAGAAAAAAAAATTTTTCTGGAACTACCAAACTTCGTTTAGAATGTCTCAGAACCATCATAGTTTTATTATGGATTTCTGCAGATATTTAAGGATAAGTTTTAAATTAAAAGTGGTACCTATATGGTCATCACTGTCAGAAATATCATCTTAGCAAACTGGGTCTGTTTTTAAACGCAGTGTAGAGGTTCTGGGAAACTAGCCAACTGTCTGGCTTTGCTTAAACAGTTACTTCCAAACAAGAAAAGCTTATTTTTAGAATAGATCGATCTTCCGTCTTATAAGTTAACGTTACCTCAAACTGTGCCAGAGTACAATGTATTCTGTCGCAGTTTGAGGTACAGTTCTGTAAAGTAAGTACCGGGAAGCTATAATTTTTTTTCCATTTGAGCCTATACAAAGATTTTATCAGCTAATCCAATCTTTCACGGTCCACAAATAGTTCCTTTGTCGAATTTTTTTTATGGCATCGATCGTTTCAAAACGCCTTCCCCGAAGAGACAATTTTAGTTTTGGGAACAGAAAAAGTAATAGGACGAATACGGTGATTGCTCGATGGTGTTTAGAGTTGGCGCGTTGTAGTCGTGCAAAATCCAAGAGTTGTCCTTCTACAATTCCGGCCGTTCTCTGCGGATGCTCTCGCTTAGGCGCCTCAAAACGTATAAATAATAATTCCTATAATAATAACCGTTTGACTGTTCGGGAGGAACTCAGAGTGACGGTTCGTGGAAGGTTTCCGGATACTTATTTTACAGAATGTATATGACAATTAATATGTCATAGTGTCTGAATTCTTTCTTTAAAACAGCATAACGGGTTCCTAAGTTAACCTTTTGGGCTAGGTGATATATTTGCCCAACCTTAATTCGAGAAGAGTCGGGTTTAGATACTACGTCAGGTTTGTTAGTAAGACAAGAAGCTAAAAGGGTATTAAAGCTTCGTTTTCATATTAAAAAAAGTATTTAATTTTTTCTATATAAATACACTTCAAAGCGGGAAGTAAAGCGTGTGTGTATATAGAGTAACCTCGTATTGCAGCGTTATAGCGGCAGCTAAATTATGAGCAACCATTAGGCTAAAATAGTTAAAGTTTATGTGCAATTTTTCTTTAGACTTTTAAGATTGTAGCCAATAGAATGGCATGGAAATTGCTGCTGCTGTGGTTGCTGCTGTCCAGACACTTTATCTAATGCGGTATTAATTTTATGTCATGAGGATGAAACGTTCGGCATTCGATCGATTCAAGTTTGATTTGCTGCCAACATTAATCCAGACAACATAGACAGCGACAGACAGACAGACATAGAGACAGCCTGTTTAGATTATTGAGCGTGCGAACGTAAAGTTGCTGCTGTTGTTGAATTAGAATTTTTTTGGTATAAAAATAGTAGCGTATATAATATGCGTTACGTTTAAGAGATGCCTTTACGCTGCTAACAGCTCATAGCTACCTAACGCACACACACACACACACTTATACAAAAACTGAAGATCAGCAGAGTAGAAGAAAAAAAAAACATTCTAAATAAATTGTTCAAGCTGCTGGATACCTCGTTTGATTAAATGGCCAACAACTACATTGAATAACAATAACCAAAAAACGGTTTAGCAACGCGAGAAATATTTCTCATTATTATTATTTTTTTGGTTTCATTATTTTAAAGATTTATCAAACTCTACTCCAGACTTCATGCCATGCCGCTTTGAAAAAACCAAAAAAACTTTGATTTTATTTGATTCTTCAAGACAAGTCAAGTCAATTCGCTTCGATTTTATTGACTGAAATTGAGTTGATTCGTTGCGTTACTCGTTTCGATTTCTCATTTTGCTTCGTGTTTTTTTTTTTTTTTTTTAATTAAAATCTTTTAGTATTTCCAATCAAAACGCGGCATGTGGCTTATTAGGGCCACCATCAGCTACAAAATGCGACTGATTGTGAGCGAATTAACTTCGATTTTTTTTTTCCTTCATAGTAATGCAATGCATTGTTTAATTCGGATTATGTTTGTCTTATTGCTTTCGATCATGCCACAAATGAGCTATTCGTTAGCAATTTGATTGATACTCGCGAGAAGTTTTAAAACAAATCGTTTACTATTTCATTTATTTGTAACTATAATTTTTTATATTTTTTTTTATTTTGTTTTCAGATATCCGCTGCCGGTAATTTCGAATTAGAAATATTAGAAATATCGAATACAAATAGCCATCTGCTGACAGGCTATTGCTGTGGTGTGCCTTTGGAGATTAGAAGTACAAAAACAATGGGTAAGTTGAGAATTATTAGAGCTGAACTGTCTTTAAATGTTTATTATATATTATGAAAACGGACACGCCTATGTTAAGGTAAGGAGCTAGTGTTGGCGAAAAGAGTGATGAATCACAGTGTGACTTGAAAATAGCAGTGTCTGCAAACAGTGATAAAATCACAGCTCGCAAAAAAAACCAATCATCGATTTCTAAATTGGTTCACTGTTCGCGAAGAGCGAAATAAAAATTCGCCGATAACTGAACATGTTCACTAAGGCACAAGAATATTGAAAATCACTACTTTCAGTCGTAGTGCAACATTGCGATTTTTAAATAACTGTGAAAAAAGCACCGATAGTGATTTTTTTTGCCAATGCTATGAAGAACTATCCAAAATATATGCTTAAAAAAATTTTTTTTTATTCTTTTCAAAAAGAATTATACAGGGGTGACACTAAAATCTCAGGGTTTTGGTGTAAATATACAAAAATTTACACCATTACACCGATACTTCGATTATTTTCAATGATTCCATAGGGAAGCCAATTTTTCAATTTTAATTGGCGACCCGCCAATCTGAAAATTAGACCTTACAACTCTATTTAAAATGTAAAGCTCATAACTCTAGTGAAAGTGTTTTCGGTGTCACCCTCTGATAATTTTCTAATTTATTGCATTCTTTTTTTTTTTTTTGGTGTGCTGAACTGTTCCGTTTCTGTTTGTTTACATAACTTTAACATAGTCAGCTGTTTGCTGCACTCTTCAGTACAGTTTAATTTCATGCATAGTAAACTCACCAAAATATGTAAGCAAAATAGAAAGAGACAGCGGTGAATTCAATAAACTTCTTAGAAGTATCTTAAAATTATAAAATATTTCGTTTCCAATAAGAAAAAAAGGCAAAAAAGCCAAACTGATTAAGCAGAATGTGCGCATTTTGTTATCAGCGCCTGGTTTCATTATGGTATGTGCGGACCTTGACCGCTATAAAAAACCGATTAAATATTGTTATATTTTTTTTTATTATAATTACAAGTATTTATGTACATAAAAAATAAATAAAAATAAATAATATTATGTTTTTTTTCTTTTCATCACTTGAAGGTTGTCCGCCGTGTACGACGGCATTTCGGCTGTGCCTCAAGGAGTATCAAACAACAGAGCAGGGTGCCAGCATTACAACAGGCTGTTCCTTTGGCAATTCAACGACCGCAATACTTGGCGGTTCCAGTTTTGTACTAAGTGATCCGGGTGTCGGCGCAATTGTGCTGCCCTTTACGTTTCGCTGGACGGTAAGTAAAAAATTTATGTATATTTATATATATAAAGCTGCCGATAAGCGTACGCTGATCTAGCAACTAAAACTGAAAGTGTTTGTTTTGTCGTGCGTTCTTAACGTCACAGTTTGTTGGGTTTGGATATGCATTTCATAAGTTGTGTGTTTGGCACGCGTCAAATTGTAGCCGCAGCCAAGTCTGTTGATAAGCGTACTACTTAAAGCATTTGATGGTTGCTCAAAAAAAAAAAAAAAAATTATTTAAGATAAGCTCTGAAATTTCCGTTCGAAATTCCATTAAAAAAGTTTAAATAAATAATTTGTACACAATTGTTAGCATAAATATTTTGAATAATTTTGCTTAAAATTCAATTCGTTCTGCAGTTAAATTATATTTAAATGATTGAGTATCTTTTCTTTAAAAAAAATAGAAAAAATTTAAATTATGATGCGTATAGCACAGCGTGTCATTTAAATCTTCAAAACAGTCAGTTTAAATTGTTCAATCGGGTTGTTGAACGCAGCTGGAAGAACGAAACATAAACAGAAACAAAATATTTCTCGTTGAATCATCAAAACCAATATTTCGGCTCATTTTTCTGTATTTATTTATTTTTTGGTTTATTTACACGGCAACCTTTTCTTGAATGGCACAAAACGGCGTAGAAAATCATCATCGAAATGGTTAAAATGTTTAAATATTTTTGTTTTTGTTTGTTTCAAGGAAACTATAAATAAATCACGCATCGCAAACAAAATCGGATTAAATAGCCCACGTTGAAATAGAAGGAGTTGGCTTTAATAAACATAAACCAAATGACCAAAAGCTAGTAGCGCCAATACTAAATTTTAGTCTGCTTCAAAAAGAAAACAAAAAAAAGCAATTAAAATTTTGTTTATTTTTTTTTTTTCTGAAATATTCTTCAACATTGTCATTTTGGTCGGCCTGACTCTACAGTAAGCCGCTTTTAATTTGTGTCTTGCTTTGTGTCCATGAATTTTGCCAAAGGTTCAACTTTAGATTCATCGACTTATAAAAAACGGGCGCAAAACTTGTATTAATTAAGTGTACACACTAATGCGGGCTTATGACTCCAAAATGTGGCATAAAACATTTGTTATTGCTTTTGGTTATGAGATTTTTATATATTTTTTATATATTTTTTATATATTTTATTTTTCCTTGATATTGTTTTGTTTAGTTCTCATCTCATTTAATTCTTTCAAGTTAAACGGGCGTGTTATATTTTTATTTAGATGTTGTGTATAGTACAGAGTACAGAGTCAGTTGAAGTTCATTTGGGCCTAAAAAGATAAAAAATGTATGAAACTAAGTATTGAGATACAATAATGTGAGAAAAAAAAACAGATCGCTATAGTCGAGTAAACTTGACTACGAGATACTCTGAATATAATTGAGATACTTTAAAAATACTGAATATACAAGATACTTGAAATATTTTTAGGGCTAAACATAGATAAAACTTTCTTCCTATAAAAAAATTTTGGCGTATGTAGGTCCGTATTGTGGTTTAATTTTTCATATCAGCATATACAGACGGACACAGCTATTTTATACACCTCTTTTCCGCCTTTTGCTGCACACTGCGCCTTTCCCCCACACCGCTACTGTTCATAGCTCACATTGAATGAAAATGTAGAACTAGAAAAGCAAGCTAGAAATAACACCAGATACACGACGACGAACAGAATTGAGACTCCAAAAGCGTTTGTTTTTATGTTTGTTCTTTTGGTTAGTTTGGTTAGTGCTGCGTTGTGTGTTTGGACAAATGTAATTGCTGCGCACAATTACACGCCTGCGCGGCAGCTGCGACATTAAACGCCAAATGCTGGACACTGTTTAAAGCTGCTACAAGAATGGCTAAAATAAAAGTCAGTATAAAAAATAAAATAAGAAAAAAAACGTTTGCGCATGCGCCGACGTTTACTCAAAACGGCTACAACGTAGCCAAACGTTAACGTCAATGTGGAGACAAACTAAAGCTCTAACGTAGAATATGACGACGACGATATAACTGCGGCCGCTGTTGCTCGTTCTAAACGTCTCGTGGCATGATTGGGGAGCAGGGGTTTTGAGTGTAGCGGTGTAAGTTGGCCTGAAGTGCGGACAACCTGTTTCGTGGGAACATTACCTTGTCGCGTCGCGGCAACTTGGCGCGCCTTCGATAACTTGGCTTAAAGCTGTCTTTAACTGCTGCACATATGAGTATTTGTTGTATCTGTAACTGTGTATGTGTGTATCTTTTTTGTGTTTTTTTTTTTGGTGTTTAAGATACTTTTGTATCTTTGTGTATTTGTATATACTTTTTTTTATAGCAAAACAACAAAGTTGTTGCGCATGCGCTGCAACATTTGTTTGCTTACCGCGTCGCGTCAATTAAGTTAGCATAACTCACTAAATTCTAAAAAGCACATTTCGAACGCCTTTCACAAAATTCGCTCAAGAATTATTTACTTATGTTGAGTTTATTTGTCTTCAATACTACTTTTTTTTTTTTGTTATGTCATGCAAGTAAGTAAAAAAAAAGACAGCAACAATAAATTATATTGAACATTTTTGTCCTACTTTAGAGCGTATTTGTGAATGGTTTGTATCTGACTTACGCTGTGCTTCAAGTGCCTACGTACAAAACATCTTCTTCAATGTAACTGTCAAACATAAAAACAAAATCTTAAAAACCTATCGACACATCATCAACATCAAAATCAACGTCGTCGTTTTCGTCGTCATCGTCATGAAGTGAACAACTTTATGGATGCGATACAACAAAATTTCACTTGACAATCTTTACTTATAAAAATAATTTTTCATTTTATTTTTATTTTTTTTCGGATTCATTTGGTTTCATTTGGAGTGGCAGCGCAATCGTAATTCTCGAGTGGAATTGTGGAATGGAATGCTTCACTAGCTGTGGATGCTCCACTTTTTTTTCTGTTTTATTATTATCATTTTTTTTTTTTTCATTTGAGTGTTGTGGCTGACAAAGATTTTTTGCTGAATGTGCCACTTTACATAAACTCGTATAGACTGAGCAACAAGTGCTGCAGATCTTCAAAGACAAAAAAAAAAATCAAAAAGAGACTGTTCGGCTGCTGTGTATGTGATTTTTTGTAGCAATATTTTGAAATCAGCAACTTCTTCTGCGCTTCTGCTTTCTTAAAAAAAAATCTTTCTCTTCATAAACTCCCTCTATGCGCTTCTAAAGACATTTAAATCGATCACGATATGTTGTAATGAAAGTTTGATCAAGTGGCACGAAGCCGTTAGCTAAAATATTTAAAAGTATCTTGTAGCAACACAGCAAGAACACTTTAAAGCTTTTAACATATTGCGCCATTTATTTAAAAATTAAATGTTTAATTACAAAAAAAAAAAAATAAAAAAAAAAAATAAAAACACTTCCGATATGTCAGGCAGCCAATTAAATGAGTACAAATATAAAACACTCAAAACAAAAAATATGATTTAACTGAAAAAAAAAAAAAAACATAACGCGCGTGCCCATCAACCGGAAGATCATACACAGATACACATCAACGCTTGTCTCATATTACAATGCAAACAGCAGCATCCAATCATAATAGAAACCTAAAATATTTATAACAATTCGACGTCAAGTCTGCTTTTGTTTTATAGCAACAGATTACATATATGCATGGTCTATACAGTTTCAATGATTTATAATTGTGTCAGGCAGTCAGTTCGATTGGCAACGTCTCCACCCACTTACACAGCACCTAGCAACTATCTTCTAGATCTGTCTCTCTGTTGGCTTTGACTAGCACTAAATGAACACTTCCTGGCGTCCAGTGGCGCTGTGTCGCGCATTTAGCTTTTAATTGCTACTTGGCGTATATAATAAAATCGGAAAATTAAATACATTTTTATATATACATAGGAGTGTGCATAATACTTATTTACACAGCACAACAAATTTTATATTTTTATCATTTTGACATTTAGTTTGAGTTCTTCAAGGCAAAAAAAAAAAATTCAACTTCGATCTAGAACTTTGAGTAAGCTCTGTTAAAAAAAAAAAATATTCGTCACACCAGAATTTAAGGAAAACTCAAACGGGGGTAGTTAGAGGTTATCTATGAGATGTCCGGTCTCTAAAAAAATTGATTTCGTATAATGTATTTTTATATGGGGTTCAGAGTGTAGACTCTGCTTGGAGAACGATGAAACTAGCACACTCATTCTCTGCCAATGTCCGGCTATGACTCGCTTCAGATTCAGTCTGTTTAATCGGTGTTTTATCACAACCGACCAAATCAGAGTCGTCCTGACTAAGGATACTCTCCTCCTTATCAAAGAGGCGGTGAGGATTTTCTCTTTATTAACCTAACCATTTTCATGCTGGGCTTGGGAACAATAGACTCCTTTAGAATCGAAGTTTCCTTTAATCTTCAGTTTGGGGATCATGTTCTTATCATACTCTGTGCTAACAATAGGAAAGTGTGGTGACTTTCTTGAGTCTCCACTTTCGCTCTGACCACTTGCTTGTCTTTATAATTAATAAAAATTTTTTTATACATGAGGACTATGCCTAAAAGTGGGCGTGGCTCCCTAATTTCAACTACCAAGCATAAGATAAGCTTTTTCAGCTCGATATCTTTTAAATTAAATGAACAGAATGATTTGGAACACTGAAACAGACGGTCAGAAAGATACGTCTCGGTGAGTAAAAGAACGGGTTTAAAATGATTTTTAAATATAATTATACTCGGTGACAGTTTGTAACTTCCCATAATCTTAATTGACGCGATGGTGGCTTCGGCTGTTTGGATTGTATAGGATTGTAACAGAAAGGCATTAATGGAAACCCTTATTAATCTTTTCATCATCTTAAAACAGAAATTGTCATATGGGTTCTCCCGAATATAACTCTGAGTTTTTAGTCGTTTGTTTTTTTAAAGATTTTTGATTAGGTTCTAATATTTTCTATGTTTACAAATCCATTTGGCAAAAACTAAGCTTGTAATAATTTTTCGGAGTAAGGTGCTTATTGGCTCCCTTTTACATTTATGCGATTGAGATAGTAGTTAAATAGATATGTACTTGGAGCATTATATAGTATATCGACGAAAAAGAAAATCAAGTCTTATTTATTTTTTTTTATTAAGCCAAAAGTATTTAAAATTTCGTATATGCTGCAGTTTTGCTTAATGCAAAAATATACTCAATCGAATTAAACCAAACTGAAATGTTTAAGATTACCAGTTAAGCTGTCCATTAGCGTCAGCACGATCTTTTTTTTCCAAATAGCGTGAACTAATTCTCTGTCTTTATTTTCTTTATTTAAATTCCAATTGCAGAAGTCGTTTACGCTGATATTGCAGGCGTTGGACATGTACAATGAATCCTATCCAGGTAAGTGCGGAAGCCATTTTAGATACGATGTAACTAACAATTCTCTGTTTTTTTGTTGCTACTGCGTCGTCTCTGTAAGTTGCCACTTTGTATGTTTGTGCGCGTGCGAATCCAATTGGATTTGGCGCTTGCTTTTTAGGCAAACGTAGTAGTTTGGCTTAATTAGCGCCAAGTTGGCAGCAGTAAGCAAGACAGTTGAAGTAGATAATAACAACAATAAAAGCGTACAGCGAACATTGCAAACAGAAGCAGCAGCAACAAGTAAACTAGAACTAAAAAAAAAATTGTATCTTAAAAAAAAAAATAAAATTACAATACTAACTTGATTTTTTTTCTTTTTTTTTTTTCTTTACTTGTCTTTTTTTTTCGTCGTGGAACTTTACTTGAACTTGTCGACAACATTTGAACGCTCAAACAACTTGGCGACGACAATAAATGCCACCCATGATCGTTAAAAAAAAAAAAAAACCAAAACAACAATTGCAACGACATCAACAACAACAACAAAACAACAACAATTTCGACAACTTCAACTTCAATTTCAACTCTAACTGTGACGACGACGACGACAACAATAAAAACAACAAAAACAACAACAATGCAAAATAGATGCGGAAAGGTTAATTGACGAGACATCATACTCGGGCGTGATTCTACCCTCACCGGAATGGAAAACGCTTGATCACATTGGACGCAATGCTCGCATCACATATCGCGTTCGCGTTCAATGCGCCGTTACCTACTACAACACGACCTGCACGACCTTTTGTCGTCCGCGAGACGATCAATTCGGTCACTATACTTGCGGCCCGGAGGGACAGAAACTCTGTTTAAACGGTTGGCAGGGCTTGAACTGTGAAAAGGCAATCTGTAAACCCGGCTGTGATGCAGTACATGGCAATTGCAATCGACCAGGTGAATGCGAGTAAGTATTAAAAAATGCGATGAGATGAGAAGCGAATAGTAGCGGAAATGGCCACCGGTGTTGGTCACCAGAGTGACTGTTATAATTGCTTAGTGTGCACGCGTTAACATTTTATTTGCGGTTTTTTGTTTTTGTTTTTTTAATGGCGCCACGCCCGACCTGAATAAAACAACAAAAAAAAAATACAAGTTGCGGCTTGCTTTGTGGCAGCAACTTGTGACTGCTAGCGGGTTTTGTGGTTTTTTGTTGCACGAAAAAATTAGACTCTGTATTCATGAATACAGTTTGGAAAATCTTTTGCAAAATAGAAAATCAGCAACTAAATTTTCGTATGAAAGGCTATCAATCTGTCCGTCCGTCCGTACTTGCTTCTGCCATATGAAAACAATTATCTCCGAGACTATAAAAGATAGGGCCACCATTTTCGAATCTCCGACTCTCCTAAGCCGTCTAGTGTTCGTTTACAAACGGTGTTACTCTAACCTCATCTTAACCCCATCAATCCTTTACAACATTTTTTGTCTTTCATGAACACTTCTGTGTAATATTTGAACTATAAATTTAGTATGGCTATAGCCCCAATATAGTACAAATTCACCCAATTTTTTTTACAATAAAGTAGGGTATATAAAATTTGAGAACAGGGTATCTTGTAGTCGAGCATACTGGACTTCAGCGATTTTTCTGGTTATTTTTTTTTTTTTTTTTTTTGAATTTCTTCTGGATCCACTGATGATCTGTAATGTCATCAGATCGATTAATCTCATTGGGTCTCCATCATATTTTCTATGTTTTGACATTTAAACCATTCCAAAATATCCTGATTAATTTTTTTATTATAGAACAATTTTTTATAAACTTTTATAAAATATTTTAACCTGCTTTAAAATTTGTGGAGATTCTATTTTGGTATAGATTTCTGCTTAACTATTTCCCAGGACAAGAATTGGTTCCTGGTTTTATGACTTGTCAAACTCTTTTAGACGATGTAAAGCGTACAGAAATTTTGGCTTCATCTATTCAAAAATATTTTTTTTTTTTTTTTATTGTTAATCGACATAACACAGAATACGTGATGCCGTGATTTCATTTCGATCAAATGCAACAGCAACATCTGCCATTCGAAATGTCTGAATGGAGTGGATTCTAAATGGTAATAATTAGTGCGGACTTAGAAAGCTGCGCTCGTAAATAAAGCGCAGATATTGCTACTTCAAGCTTTACTTTATTTACCGACTGCAAATAGCAATTATAAACTTCAAAACGAAAAAAAAAAAAAAGAATTGCTGCTGTTGTTGTTGTTGCAGATATTGCTGTTGCAGCACGGACAGCGATATGTTGGCAGCGATAGCGAATGGCTGTCTTAATGAAATCATAAATTACTAAGGAGATACAGGACCGAAGAACTGTGTTGTATATACAGTTTACTTTGCAGCACCGTACCTACTGCTACAACATTGAACGCTTATCTGTGCGCTTTCTATGGAGGTCGGAAATTGCATGTTCAGTTCACGCGAGCAAACTCTTATCCGCAACTGAACAATTTTTTTGATCCTTGCACCTTGAAACGGGCGCTCAATTTGGCTATTCGATTTCGTAGTTTTAGAAAGTATTTTTTTTTTTTTTTTTGGTTAAGCGTGCAAATGTTGTTGCATGCGATAACTTTGATGTTGTTTTCTGCTGCAATGTTGAATGTTGCACGTGAAGATTAATTAATTTTGCAAGCGTGTAGAACGCTCAGTGTGCGCTGCGGGATGCATTACGTTCGCGTTGCATATTTATGGCGTTTAGGTTCATGGTCTACTGCGATTTGCTCATATTTTGTTTTCTCACCTTGCGCACACACACACACACACATTCATATCGCGCTCTATCAATATTTTCATATGCGTTGTTTCTTATTTTTTTTTAACCTTCTTTACAGATGTCGTCCCGGTTGGCGCGGTCCGTTGTGCAACGAGTGCATGGTGTATCCCGGCTGCAAGCATGGCTCATGCAATGGCATCGCCTGGAAATGTGTGTGCGATACCAATTGGGGTGGCATACTATGCGATCAAGGTGAGAGAGTTTCCAATTACCAATCAACCAGCAGCAAAATAGCCTTGGCTGTGATCTGTAATCTGCATGCTGCATGCTGCAGCGCGCATGGAAATTCATCGCCGCGTGATATTTTGTTTTTTTTTTTTTTTTTTTTTTTTTTTAATTTTCTTACTTGCCGCATTCTTTCAACGCTTCATTTTTTTTTTTTTTCGATTTTCTTGTTTCATTTTATTTTTTTGCTGCAGATTTAAATTACTGCGGCACACATGAACCCTGCATGCATGGCGGTACCTGCGAGAACACCGCACCCGATCAATATCGTTGCACTTGCGCCGATGGGCTTTCAGGTGAACGTTGTGAGATAGTTGAGCATCCTTGCGCAACACAACCGTGTCGTAATGGCGGCAATTGCACGCTAAAGGTAGGTAGCCATATAGCAGCTACATATTACTTTCAATATCTCTCTTGTAGTGTGTATTTATTACATGTTACACACTATGGCTATGATGATGACGATGACGCTGGCATTGGCAATGGCTAATGCCAGAATTTATAGTTGCATGAAAATTATTTAATGGTTTTTTTTTTTTTTTTTGTTGCGCTATTTAGCTAACCACTAATCCACTTAATATGCAATGCTCTGCTTCAATCTACAACTTTGTTATTTTTTTCTTTTCGTTTTTGCAGGAACCTAGTGTGCCGCGCTTAACAACGCTGCCGACATATCGCTCCATGCGTGGCATGAGCTCTGCCATGGGCAAACCGATAAGTCGTAGCGATTCGATACTCAGTCTTTTTGCCTTGAAGGAAGCAAATGCCACATCGAAAGTTGCTGGAGCAGCGGGTGTGTTAGAGTTGCTAGCAGCCTCCAAGTCCAATGGCTCAGCTACAATTGTCTCCTCGTCGGCTTTGCTGCCGTTTCCACGTCAGCCGCAACAGTTGCCGCCACTGGCTGAATTTAGTTGCGCCTGTGCGCGCGGCTGGACAGGTCCAACATGTGAAATAAGTAAGTTTTGATTTAATTTTGCACTTTTTTTTTCTATCTACCAACTAAGATTTTTTTTGCTGCAACTATTCGTGTTGTGATTTTTGTACTTGCTGTAGTCGATCATGCAATTGAACACTTTGCAAAATATTGCACATAGTATCTATCTACTTCACATGTTGCCTTATATTGCTGAAGTATCTTGTAACTGTGTGTCTTCCAATGCATGTATGCATGCATGCTGCATGACTTTACTGCAATTGAATCCAATCAAAACGAAATGAAATGAATGCACGCATAGATTTGCAACGATTGAACGAATAGTTGAACAACTGGACATATGGACAGATGGACAGATGCATAGATTGATAGCTAGACTGGCTGTTGACTAACTCTTTTTTTATAGTGAATTATTTTTTTTTTCTTTAACTAAAAAGCACACTGAGCAAAGATTTATTTGCGTAGAGAAAACAAAGCAAAACTCATAGTTGCACATTTTTTTTCGCTCCGTGTAAGTCAGATTTTTTTTATTGGAGCAAATCTAAACATTCACTAGACGCATTTGCAAAACATTTTCCGCGTACACTTAATTGCATGCAATTTTCATAAGATCAGACTTTAATTAAGTTTCCACTGGCATACCGTAATCAAAGAAAAATCACGAAAAAAAACAAAAGACTTAGAAAACAAACTTGCATACAATGCAAAACAAAGTTGTACATTTGTAGACATATGAAGCGCTGGCGTAGATTAATGCAAAGACCGCCGCAACTTGTCATATGCACACAGTTTGCGCATTTAAAAATGTATGTCGACATGGTCAACGTTGGCGGAAAAGAACTGAAAGCCATGTCAACGCAAAACGCTGACAAATGAGCGCTGATCAGACGGACGGACAGACGGACAGATGGATGTATGATGGCATGGATGAGTTGATGCGCGTTGCGTGCGCTGCATTGCTGATCCGTTGACCAATGAGTTGACCTTATTACATTTATGCATTTGTATGGTGCGATGCATGTTGTGTTTGCTAAATGAAACCTGTACTCCAAAATAAAAACAACAAAAAAATGCTGAACACCGCTTAACGCTTATCGCTATTATCAGCAAACAAACAAATGAGTTGCGTGTCTAAAGATTTCAACTGAGCGATAAAAACTAAATAAAATTAAATTAAGGTTGCCTAAATGATGAAAGAAAGAATGAACGAAAGAAAGAAAAAATTGTTGCAGCAGCATCAGAAGCAAACACAGTGAACGGTCGTTGACACAACGTTGAGGGACACCAACAATGCTCGCTAAACATTTTTTGAGTCGTTCAACAGCAAAGTCAATAAGCAAACCACGACGAGTAGCGGCAGAAAGAGCAGAAAGGAGGAAGCAGGAAGACAAAACGCAAACGCATTTAAATCCACTTGAAATGCGCATTTAACTCATTTCTTTTCAATCTTATGTATATTTATTTATTTTTTTATCTTCTCTTTTTTTTACTTTAATTCAAGCTACGCATACCTACTTTTTTTTTTTTTTATACATTTTACTTATTTTTTATTCCTTTAGACATTGATGAGTGCGCTGGCGGTCCATGCGAGCATGGTGGCACTTGTGTCGATCTAATCGGCGGTTTTCGCTGTGAATGTCCGCCGGAATGGCATGGCGATGTCTGCCAATTGGATGTGAATGAATGTGAAGCACCTTACAATGCAGCTGCTGCCGCAACAGAATCCTCGTCGTCGACTACAACAACGCTGACCACTACGACTACCGCTTCGATTATTGGCAATCTGACTACATCGGCAGCGCTTATAGCTGCATTAACTGCTGTCGCATCAGCTGCTGCAGCAAATTCAGCAGCAGCAGCGGCAGCAGCATCGAGCAGCATTGGACCGTGTATCAATGCTCGCGAATGTATTAATCTGCCTGGTTCGTTTGCGTGTGAATGCCTTGAAGGCTGGGGCGGACCGACATGTGCACAGAATCTGGACGATTGCATGGGTCAGTGTAAAAATGGTGCAACATGTATTGATCTGGTTAATGATTATCATTGCGCATGCTCAACGGGATTTACTGGTAAGTGACTTTGAAATTTTTTTGCTTTTCATTTCTCTTTTTTTGAAATGCATCCGATTTGCGTTAATTAAAAATTTGAAATGCTTTCAATTTTCTTTTTTGCTTTGTTTTGAGCGTATTTCTTTTTAAAGTACGCTTCACATAAAGTGTAGTAGTGTGTGTTAGTTAGTTTGCTTTAAAATTTGTATCTAAATTTAATAAAAGATACTTTTGTATCTACATTTACTATAAGATATTTTTGTATCTAAAAATGTCGTTAGCTATTTGTTGTTCGTTGAACTTAACGGAACTCTGTCATTTTTTATAAACCCTCTTTTCCTTTGAATAAATTAAATGTATAAAAATTTTGGTTTATAACAAAACTAAAAGAAAATGTCTTACCAATATTTTTTACCCTTACAGGTCGTGATTGCGAGACAGATATCGATGAATGCGTTAATTCGCCATGTCGTAATGGTGGCGAATGTGTTGATATGGTTGGCAAATTTAACTGTATCTGTCCGCTTGGATATTCCGGTTCGCTATGCGAGGTAATGCGCAAATGGAATTACAAAAAAATAAATTTTATTTTAAACGTTTCTAATTTTATTTATTTAGGAGGCCAAAGATCATTGTACGCCATCCCCCTGTCTACAAGGACGCTGTCTTAACACACCTGAAGGTTACTATTGTCACTGTCCACCAGATCGCGCGGGTAAACACTGTGAACAGCTGCGTCCGCTCTGCTCGCAGCCGCCATGCAATGGTACGTATATATTTTTTTGCAGAGATGATGATGATTGGAGACTTTTTGCGATGCATACTAATCAACTTTTTTCGCTTCATTTTTTTTTCCTTTTTTATTTTCATAGAGGGTTGCTTTGCCAATGGCAGCAATAGCAACGTAAATCCACTGCCCTGTAGCGGACATGGCAGCTGTGAAATAAGCGATGTGGGCACCTTCTGCAAGTGCCATGTTGGACACACGGGCACTTTTGTGAACATAGTAAGTAGTTTAGTTAGTGTTTAAGTCTTAAAAGAGGCACATAAAAAATGAGCTGCATAAAAATAAAGAAAAGGTTTAGTTAAATGGAAGCTTAAATACACTTCAGTCGACCCATTTATAGATGCACCGCTTAAACTAGGCGAAAATTTATATTTAAAACTTTTATGGTTCCAAATATTTTCAATAATATTCCTTAAGACAGACAGACTGATGGGCAATATCAGATTGACAAGTCTCGTCAAGTTGTTACAAACTTCGTCTTTAAATTAATACAACTATCAAACTAAATATGTGAAGTGTATATAAACGTTTCATTAAACCAAATTCGCTTAAGCAGCTCATTTGTATTTGTCTCGCGTTTGTCTTTTATCGCGAATTTAGTTTTTTTAACCATTTTTTTGTTTCGTTCTTTTTTGCTTGCGTTCTTTTTGCAGATCTTCAACGAGTGCTCGCCAAATCCTTGTCGAAATGCTGGAATTTGCCTTGATGGCGACGGCGACTTTACATGCGAATGCATGTCAGGCTGGACAGGTAAGTCGTCCAAGTCGTTCGCAAAGTTGCAGTTCAAAGTAAAAAAAAAAAAAAAAAAAAACGTTGAACGAAAGACAAAAACGTAGCAAGTTAAGCGGCAGAAAAAACCCAAATGACTTATCCACCAAAGTAGAGTGGAACAAGTGCACGAAGCAAAGCAAATCGTCTGAGAGTAAAATCCGAAAGAAAAAAAAAATATCAACAAAAAAACCTGCTGCCACTTTGCGGCATACAAGCTGTGCGCTCGCTCCATGCTGCACTTGCTGCGCAAAACTTGCTGCAGCCAGCACTCCTCCAAAAAAAAAAACAGAAAAAAATATCTATCCTCTTTTCTCTGCACACAAAACTGCGCCTTCATACTTCATTTACCGTCATCGTAGTCATTTGCGTTTGAGTTTAAATTTTATACAATCTAAAAAATTATTTGTTTTTTTTTTCATAAACATTTTTAAAGTAGTTTAGAATAAGTCAAGTCGAAAAATCGCTCGCATGTATTTTTTTTTTTTTTTTGTTAATATGGCTTTCGGTTTAACATTTAGTTTATCCAATCACCCGCGTCGCCAAAGACCTTGATTTGATTAATCGCCACTTTGAAAGGCTCAACGCGTTTTTGGTTTCGGTTATTTAGATTTGCATATTTTATGGTTTTCATTTCTAGAGCAAACGCCAATCGATCTTTGTCATCGAAACTTTTACTAAAAAAAAAAAAGACAAATTTTATATAAACGCAAGATCAAAAGAAATTAAATTAATGACAGCTTTTAGAGTGTGATTTATTTTGGAGCAATTTGAAAGGTAGCCGAGAGTACTTAAAAAAAAGCTGACCAATATGTTCAAAAAAATGTTTAAGAAGGAAGAAAAGAACAGGAAACAATAAACGCGAACACGCCTCTCTCAAATGCAATATTTTTTTTTTTTTTTTGAGCAATTTGCAGACATTTTAACGCGTTTGTGTCTTAAGTCTTTTGTTTTTTTTTCTTATTAAAATGCTTATTGCTATTTTGCACTTTATTCTTAATTTTTTTTCTCTTCCTACTTATTACTTTACAGGCAAACGCTGCTCTGAACGCGCCACCGTTTGTTATGCAGGACAATGCCAAAATGGCGGCACCTGCATGCCTGGCTCACCGGAAAAGCTTTTACAGCCACATTGTCGCTGCGCACCCGGCTGGGATGGTCCATTCTGCAACGAAGCCATAGATCAATGTCGTGGACAGCCATGTTATAATGGTGGCACTTGTGAATCAGGCGCTGGTTGGTTTCGTTGTCTGTGCGCGCAAGGTTTCTCGGGACCAGATTGTCGCATTAATGTCAACGAATGTTCGCCACAGCCATGTCAGGGTGGTGCCACGTGTATCGATGGCATTGGCGGTTATAGCTGCATTTGTCCACCGGGACGACATGGTCTACGTTGTGAAATATGTAAGTTTTAATTATAAAAAATTGCTAAAAATAAGAAATTACTACAATTTAATTTAATTTAATTTTTTTGCGCTTAGTGCTCTCAGATCCTAAATCTGCTTGTCTAAACTCAAGCAATTCCATTTCACCTTATGCTGCACTCAATCAAAGTCAAAACTGGCTTGAAACTGCACTCGCAGGACAGACAGACGAATATTGTAATGCTTGCGTTTGTGAGAATGGCACCTCACGCTGCACAAATCTTTGGTGTGGTCTACCCAATTGCTTTAAATTGGATGCACTCTCGAAGTCATCAAATCTTTCGGGCGTTTGTCGTCAACATGAAGTGTGTGTGCCAGCGCTAAGTGAAACGTGTCTCTCACCGCCATGCAATGTGCGTGGCGATTGTCGCGCTCTAGAACCATCACGCCGTGTAGCACCACCGCGTTTACCAGCCAAATCCAATTGTTGGCCCAATCAGGCGCAGCTAAATGAGAATTGTGCGCGTCTTTCGATTTTACTCGATCTGGAGCGTGTTGGTACTGGCGCTTCTGTGGAAGGACTATGTTCGCTCATACGTGTGCTGCTGGCAGCGCGTTTGGTAAAACAACCACGTTCAAGTGAACAGGGCATGTTGATTGTTATATGCGATCTGAAGAATGGCACCAATGATACCGTCGAAGTGACTGTGGTATGTGTTTTTTTTTTAAGTTGCAAAATGTTTTTATGCTGAAAAATGTTTTAATTTAAAATAATTTTTGTTTTTATTATTTACAGTCTTCCACCAAAACGAATGATGCACTATTACCCACTGCCGTTGGCTTACTTGGTGAATTACTCTCCTCACGTCAACTGAATGGCATACGACGCAATGAGCTGCACAACAATACAAAACTGGCAGCACTTGTTTCCATCTTAGAGGTTAAAGTGGAGACTGCATTGCTGGCAGAGGGCAATAGTCATAGTCTACTCATTGGTGTACTCTTTGGCATTTTTATTGTGCTCGTTGGTTTCTCCATATTTATAAGCATCTTCTGGAAACAACGTCTTGCATTCCGTTCGAGCTCTGGCATGAATTTGACGCCTGCACTTGATGCGCTGCGACACGAAGAAGAAAAATCGAATAATCTACAAAATGAAGAGAATCTACGTCGTTATACGAATCCTCTCAAGGGTAGCAGCACATCTTTGGGCCGTGCTAATGCCATTGAATTAAGTTTAAATCCATCACCTGAACTTGCAACGGTTTCCACGTTAGCAGCAACAACAAGCTCTGCAATGCATCGTTCACAGCCGCTCTATCCGCCGTGTGAGTTTGAACGTGAATTGGATGTCAGTAAAAGTGGCAAAAGAGATTTTCAACAACAACAACAAAAACGCAGCTCACAAATATTGCTGCACAAGACACAAAATACGGATATGAAAAAAAAATACAGTTGGCTCGATTGATAGTCCGCGTAAAGATTTTGGTAAGCGTTCAATCAATTGCAAATCAATGCCACCGCCGGCATGTGATGATCACGATGTGCTTACGGTGGTCGTTTAGCCGTAGAACAATTAGAAATGTGCGACATATTTAAAAACAAAAAAATGTTCTTCCATAAAGATTTGCATTGATCTCAGAAGCATCGGGTGCCTTGCAATTTGTTTGAATGCGCAAATTGCTGCCCACAACAAAAAAAAAAAAAAAAAAAAGCATTGCAGCATTGTTTTAATTTTAATGCATTCCTTTTTTATAATTTTTAGTTAGTGATGCTTTTGCAATACAAAAATATTTGTTTAAATATTTTTTAAATTCTTCTACATTTTTTTAGCGTTCTTTTAGTCTAATTAGATTTTTTTTTGTTTCTGTTAGCATTTTTAATTTGTAACAAATTGCAACGAAAAAAAAATAAGAATATAAAAAGAACGAAACAAATCCTACTCAGTGTGATATTAACGTAAAACAAAAAAAAAAAAAAAAACAAGTTGCGCAACGTAATAATTTAACGTAACGCCAACATTTGTAAATACTCAAGTGAGCTTCTTAGGTTTTTAAATTAATTAATAATATTTTTTATATATAAATAAATATGCTTAGTTTAAATTTAGTCTTAAATGAAATAAAAATTTGTAAATAATGTAAAAAAAAAAACAATTTATAAAACGAATTATCAACACGATTGCATATATACAACACACATAGTACATATTTTACCAGCAATGTATTTTATTAGTTCTTTGAGATACATTTTGATGCGCGAGTAGCGTATAGATTGTTTTCCTAATGCGTTCCAATAATGTAACTCACTCTGTAATCTATTTGTATTTAATAAAAACAAAAACAAAGCAATATTTTGTAGTTGCATTTAGTTGAATATTTATTTATTATTATTATGGTAGATACTCGTTTAGGAAATAGCGTAAACTAAAATTGTGAATTTAGTTTTTAATGAACAAATTAATTAAATAATAAAAATTAAATAAAATAAATCTATTAAGTATCTATTTTGTTTATATAAAATAAAAAAATGATAAACAGCAGTGTCGGACTTATTAGCTTTAGTGCCCTATTTTAGATATGTAAATCAGTTTTGTATCTAGATACTTTCTAGGACAGCATCGAAAAGGTTTTTGTACAATATAGATGTTCGTCTGTCCGCCCAGCCGTTCTGGTGTCTATTGACCGTGTCAGATACGAAAGGAGTTTTACATAAAAAACTTCAAAAACTAAAAAAAAAAAAAAACATTTAAAAAATACAAAACTTTTTTTTTAAACAATTTTCATACAACTTTAAATTATTTCGTTAAATTGTAAAATTTTGTTTTCATTTTACAAAATATTTGCGTGAGATTTTGCCATACTATGGATCTCATTAGTAGTAAAATTCTCACAACGGAGAAACATTTTGTATATTTCACAAAAGCAACGAAAATCGCAG
This sequence comes from Leucophenga varia, assembly GCA_018903435.1. Classification (NCBI taxonomy): domain Eukaryota; kingdom Metazoa; phylum Arthropoda; class Insecta; order Diptera; family Drosophilidae; genus Leucophenga; species Leucophenga varia. Next base: position 4,238,114 of record JAEIFJ010001414.1, read on the forward strand.
ACGTTGAATTCGAGTGAAAAATAGTTTTGCAATTTGTGGTATTTGTTAATTGAACGAAAAATCCAATAAGACAAACAAACACACAAACAAGCATTGGAAAAACAAAAAAAAAGAGCGAAAGAGCGTACAATTTACGGTGAAGGGTTTTGATTAAGCGTATCTGCGATTCGATTTCGTTTAATCAAACAGAAACAAACTAAAAGATAGTTGAGGGGAATAAAGGAGAAGAAGACGAAGAAAGAGACATGCGATTTGCAATGTTTGCTTTCTAATTAAAATACCAAGACAAGACCTGAAAGACTTGAACGCAACAACAGCAGAAGAAGAAGAAGAAAAGAAGCAGTTTGTTTCGAATGTAGCCAACAGAAATGTGCGTAAATTTTAGACAGAAACAAAAACAGAAGTTCGTAAAGAAGTTCGAGGGCAAACGCAAACGTAGCGTACCACTTTGCGTTGTTAATGAAGAAGAAAATGCCAGGAATTTTCGACTGATTGTTTTTCGAAGTGGATTGAATAAATGCCGCACGGATCAAGCAAAACGAAGGCTTCGACGAACGAACGTATACGATTTTGTACAACGCAACGTCAAGGTTATTTATTTTGGTTATTGAATTTTGCACAAAATTGCCAGCCAGACAGACTCAAAAGTTTTAGTCAAACAGATAAATGTTGTATTGCAGCTACACAGCTACAGCTGGACTGAACTGGATACGTTGCGATGAGATACTATGTTGCGCTGACTCACAAAAATGTTGCGCGCTTTGCGGCGGAATTTAGCTTTGCCGCGTTTAATTAACGCGTTCTTTGTTTTCGCAATAACCTTCGTCAAAAATTGACGAGTAACAAAGAATCGGAAAAAAAAAAAGTAAAAAACGAAATTCGATTATGCTTATCTACCATCCAAAGCTTTTTCAGACTTCACACGCTCAGTCAGTGGTAAGGGTTACTAAGGGTTTATGCTAACAGAGAGAAGAAGTTCTAAACCCGTGTCCAGTATAAACATGAAAGAAATCCAGAAACTTCCTTGTATGAAGTTAAAATGAACAGGCTGGACTTATAAATGAGCAAATTTTAGTAATTTTAAAGCTTTGAATTTTGGCTTAAATAAACTAAACCAACTTAGGATATACTTCAGCAGTTTGCTTGTCAGAAAGACTGTTTTATACACATCTAAATATTTCACGCTTGGATTAAAAAACAACAATTTTTTGAATTACAAATTTGATGGCTCGAACGCTTGAAATTTTAGTGATCGTTTTGTTCTATTGACAAACAACTGTACGGACAGACGGACATAGATATATATTTATTTACTTCGCTTTTAAAGCTAAAAATTTACCAGAACTATTATTTAAAAAAAAATATTGTTTCAACAATTAAAGTAGAGTAGTTCAACTGTTGTCATATAAAATGTATTTAAATGGAAAAGATATTTATGTATAAAAAGATACAAAATTATTGAGAGCTATCTTTAATCTGCAAAAAAAAAAAATATATATACCTACAGAGTATGGTAGGAGGCCTTCATTTCACATGGCAAATGTAATAAAAATAGTTAAACCCTTTATGAAATTGTAAAGCGGTAACATGGTACAGATAGTGTAGACAACAACAACAACAATAATAACAGCAACAACTTCAACGACAACGACGACATGCACATGAAGATTGGAACAACATAAACATTATCCGTCTATAATCTAAATATGTTTCGTGGCGTTGTTATTGTTGTTGTTATTGTAGTTGTAGCTGATGCTGCTGTTGCTGTTGCTGCTTGTCGTGGCTGTTGCAACAATTTGCTGCAAATTGAAAGCCAATTACGTTGTTTTCATCACAGTTTGCTTTGCAACACAGGCAACACAGCAAACAGTAACAGCCACAACAACAACAAATACAACACAAATGAGTTTATAGCTGGCCACAATAACAAATACAACAAAAACAGCAACAGGAACAGCAGAAAAGATAGTGTTGCATACAAATACATTCTACAGCCATAGCCGCAGCAGCAGCAGCAGCAATTGGTCCATGGCTTTGGCTAGAAAACGACATAAATATCAAATACAGGTCCATAAATTTGAAACCAATTAGCCAAGTTAAATTGATAATAGTCAACGAAGCAGCAGCAACAGCATCAGCAGCAATTGTTGCTGCATGTTTGTTCGATTTGTTATTTTTATACGAAATCCAATTGGAACATCCTCAATTGTAATCTTACGCTGCCACTTAATGACGCATATCGTGTGGTTGCTGTTATTGCTTGCAATTTACCGAAAAAGAGCATATTATCAACATCAGCAGCAGCAGCAGCAGCTAGAGTAACAGCAAAAGATGTTGTCGTTGTCGTCGCATTGCAATTGCATTTGCAATCCATATTTGTAAAGGCATCCATCTCATGGCCCTGCAATCGCAATTGCCACCACCTTCACCACCGGAATGGTCTGAAGTTTAGCTTGTCGTGCCTGTCGTGTTCTAATCAAATTGCTTTTTTTTACTTTTATTGCGCTTTTATGCAAAACAACTTAATTTTGTAGCAATTGCTGTGATGAGAGTAAAATATGTAGTTGCTTGCTTGCTGCCATTTTTGGGGCGATGCAAAAAAAAAAGAAAACCAAAGAAAAACGAAACGAAAGACTTAAGCAACGAACTTGCATTATTTGCGCAGCATTTGGGCGCGGTGTAAAGCGTGATGCAGCAGCAACAGCAGAGGCAGAGGCACAGGCACAGGCAGCATTAATACAAACAACATAAATGGCAACAATTTAGCGCCATTTCACCCGCCGAACGTAACGAAAATTATCTTAAATAGATTTGATATATTTGCAAATGCGCAAAATGAGACACATGTCGTAGTTGTCGAGTGCAAGCAAGCAAGTTGTTGCATGCAACATGTTGCAGCAACAAATACAAACAAACCATGTATCTCACTCATTCACACGCTTATGTACATTCGCTTGTTTGCAACGATTCGATTTGCTGTTGCAACGTAGTTTTTTTTTTCATTTTTATTTTTTTTTTTTTGTACAAAAGATAAAATCTGCAGCACACGATTAGCTGTTTTTAATTAAAATATTTTCATTTTGCTTTGACTATTGCTTTAGCATAAAAAAAGTATCTACAGGAACACTGGACTTAGGCACACACACACACAATACACACACATATTAAACTTAAAGATACACACACTGATATGCAGCTACAAAAGATACATTGTGATTGCGTGTGCTGCTTTAGGTTTAGTCTTTCAGTTTCAGTTTGCTGCTACTCATTTCACAAACTGCTCAACGCATCCTTTTGCCACATTCTGTTGGGCGTTTACATGTTGCATTTATTTTTTATTTTTATTTTTATTCGCTTCCTTCGGCTTAAGTGAAGTTAACAAATTTAAACAGACTGCTTAAGTACTTCATGCTTCTTTATACTATATAACTCAGCTCATAGCGCTTCTTGGTTATATTTTAATTTAATAAAAATAAAAAATAAAAAAATCACGCTTGCTTACAAATGAGAAGCCATTAACGTCGTACATTTATCTAATTAGACAAGCGCAACAGTGAATTTCTGTGCCAAAAAAAGAAGAAAAAAAATATACTTCTATGTGTGCTCTCTGTCTTTGTACAGCAGTACGCCAATTAATCAGCTAATTGATGAGCATAAATTATGCAAATCGTATGCTTTGATTTTGTCTTTTATTTATGGCGATTAATTAAGTGAAAAATGCGATTTTAGATGTACAACCGCTCCAATCAGTCATTTATTCAGTCAGTTAAATATACAAAACAGACGTTTATAGTTTAACAGATTTCGATTTAATATGTGCGTTTGGTGTGTGTGTGTGTGGCTTTTTAAGCGCGATTAAAAGAATTAACTGTTTTATGCAGACTTTATGACGGAAGCTGAATTTTTTTGTTTATTTTTCTGTTCAGAATTTATTGATGAATTAGTTTTTAATTTTATTTTGAATTTTTAATTTGCCACCATTTATTTGTTTTAAATTTTTAGAAAAGAAATGAAGAGAATAAAACGTCGCAAAGACATAATCCCAATTTTAACCCAATAACTTTTTATTGCTTTTGTCTATTAAGAATAAATTGCGACGAGGACAATTTCACAAATCTGTCACATTGAATTCCCCTCTTAAAAAATTTCGGCTAAAGGGGGCATAGCCATCACTGGGACGATACGTTCCTGTCCTACAGCAGCACTAGAGGCACTTCTAGACTTAACAACACTAGGCATAGAAGATACACTAGCATCTTCCAGGCAGCGATCTGGCGATAATTTGTTGCGTGAAGATCAATTTTGACAGGAACTACAATAACTGCGATATAGTAATATTCATTCCGGGTAATGAGCAAGCTGACGGAACTAGCCAAGAAGGGGGCTGCAACTCCTTTGATAGGGCCAGAACCTTATTGTCTCATTGGGAGCCACACACTTAGTGACACAATACGTAGCGATAGGAAACGATCCGAGGGTAAGCATTAGGTGTTCAAGGCAGGGCATGCGAGAACCCAAACTACTAATAGAGGGATTGACACTCTATGGTTACTAAAGCATAAGATAAGCTGAACAGAACCCAGCTAAAGATCATGATAGGGCTCCTAAAGGGCCACAGTAGATTTAGGAAACAGCTACATGTAACGGGTGTAGCAAGCTCTCCTGAGTGCATATTCCGTGATAAGAAGGAAACACCACTCCTTATTCTATCAGAATGTGAAGCTACAGCTAGAATCAGAATGTCATTGTTAGGAGGATACAGCTTTTGTTAGCTTCTGGAGAACAGGTGGGTGAGCGTCAATGGACCGATACAACTTAAGTTTTGACAGTATTGCTGGGGTTCATATTTATCGCAGAAATGCCGCCATACAAATATTATCTTTTCCCAAGCCTGAAGAGATCATCACTGCAAAAACGTCGGTTTCTAAGGACTTCATATTTGGAACGGAAAAATGTATTTCATTCAAAAAATGCTGACTTATAAAATTGAACGCATATATTGTTTTTTTTTACTTTAAGAGTCTATAAATTTGTGCTAATATTCAACACTCACACACTGCATGCTTCATTTTTTCGTTGCATACTCAATTTCACAGACATTTGCTAAGCAAACAATCAGGCGCAATGCAAAGCACACAAGCAATAAAAAGTTTCTACATTTCTAATTAGAAACTTCACGCATGCGCAGCAGCACACATAAAAACATAAAACAAGCAAGTGACGCGTAGTGAAGACTTTGTGAATAGACAACAACACAACACAGCTGAAGTATAAAACAAAACCAAAAAAAGATGTATTTGAGATGAAATATGAAGCAGCGATAAACGACGACGACAACAATAAACGCGCAACACAATACAGTGAAGTGAAAGAGTAGCAGCTACAAAAGAATGCAACTCAAGGCACAAAGGTTGTGCGAAAAGTGCAGATCTTGGCCGATTTCTGCTTCAGGTGCTGCTGTTATTGTTGTTGTTGCTGTTGTTGTTGGTCGATAGCATATCGAACAACGGAGCAACAACTCAATTAATAACAATTTCTCAGAACAATAAAGTCTGTGCAAAGTCTTTTTTTTTGTTCGACGCCAACGATGCGTCGTCGTCGTTGTTGTTGTTGTTGTTGTTGACTTGCCAATGATTCTGTACATTTGTGTCTGCTTTCGTTTAAAACAAAAAGAAAAAACGCTTTTGATTATCTCAGCAACGGTGGCAGTGAGCTGAACTTTTTTTTCGATTTTATTTTGGCTTTGGTAAAGTACAAACGTCGTCAATGTTGCCGCCCCTATCGACGGCCAACATCAATGTTTTGAACTAAGTGCTGAACTATAGCAATGGAAGATAGCATTTTCAGTTAAGTATCATCGCAGTATCTAAACGGGGCAACAGTTGTTGCAACAGTTCACCATGTTTACCTTTTCTAATACAATCTAAGGATTTTGAACTTTGCACCAAAGCCGTAAACACTGTAGAACAAGTTGGGCTTCAATTAAATTTCTCAGACGTTTAACTAATTTTGTGTCGACTGCTAATTTCACTGCCAGCAAAGGTTTTTTGGTTTTCTGTTCCGGAAAGATAGAGCAAGCGAAGGAGGCCAAAGCGCAATACAGCGCAGCTCTTTCGAATTTATGACAGGCTTAAACTAGCGCCGCAGACAAGCGAGCTTTGGCGCAGGAGATGAGACTGGATGTTATAGTACATACATATATAAATATAATAAAAAGTTACTTTCTAATACGCGAGTAAAACAACAACAGCTGCAATCAATGCCAATGCTCAATGCTCACGACAACGACGATGTATTGCACACGAAAGTCATAAGCGGAGCCAAAGCAATTAAGTTCGAACGACAAGTCGCGCTGTTGGAAGCCAGGCTAGCAGGCAAGCTCATTTCGCCATCAACGGGCTGGGCCCACAGCAGATCCAATATCCAGCGCTGCAGCAGGCAGCTCAGTCATGCATAGTTTGCTACGGATCGTACGTAATGGGATTTGCTGCAAAGATTTGCTGAGCAACTAAGCGTGGTGACAAGAGATCGTGGCAAAGACAGTGAGAAGCAGTATAGAAGCAAGTAGAAGACTGCCAGCCAGCCACATCATTCCATGTGCATACGATCCGATCACTTGCTTGCTAATCGAGGGGGAGTGTATGTTGGCCAATAGTACTCGTATAGTAGCTGTTGCTAGCAAACAACCTGACTGCCTGCTTTGCTTTGCTGGTAATAAAAGCGATCGCATTACCAATTAAGCGTGCTCCATGATGTAGCTAAACAGGCTTAGTTGTTGTTGTTTTTGTTGTTGTTACTATTGATGTTGCATGCGAACATGGCAAGTGGAAATTGAATTAGCTGTCGCCTAACTCTTAACCAAGCAAGTCAGTTAGGCAAACTAGCAAGCGAGCAGGCAATCGATCGATAGATCGCTCGTTCGTTCGCGTTTTACTAAGCCAATACATACATACAAGGTAGGTGCAAGTGTGTAAATATTTTTTACACTTTGCCACATTCCAGCTTTGGTTAAATAAATCAAGTGCAGTCGGCTGTCAATCTGTATGAAATAGTGATAGCCTTAAAGATCAGGAAACGCATGATCACGGGTTGGGCCGAAAAGCACTTAATAAAGCAATGTGAGCATCAGTGGAATTGGCGTTGTATAAAATTTTAAAATAAAAATGCGTGTGTGGCGCAGGTGCAATCGTTAATGAAAATCTACTACGTAAGCCAAAAAACTTAATCAGCTTCACTGCACCTTTTATTATCAGAAATTATCTGCGAGTTTCTCCTGTGCTAAACGCCAATCAGTAGCCAATCGTAATCGTTACTTATCTGGGTTATTGGTACAATTCAACTCAATTGTTTGCTTCACATAATCGGGTTTCAATGCATTTTATGAAGAAAGCTACAATCAAGCAATACAAAATGATGCGAACTGGTTTTGGAGTTGATCGTCATTTGAAATTACATTTTTTTTTTCAAATCGTTTCAGAGGCATTTCCCAAAGAAATAATCACTCTGTAATGTTTTTACGCATAGCAACTAAATGGATATGTAGCGGACTGTCGTTTAGAGCTTTTTTATGAACTTGAAACCTAATAAAGTGTATTTTACTCGAAGCCACATATTCAAACTGTCAACCATGATTCTACTTCGGATAAAGATTGTATAAACTTCAATCTTTTGAATTTTTTTTTCCAAATGGCCGCTATTATTTCAATTACCACCTTTCCAAATCTGAAAATCACACCAGAATGGCATCCATACTAACTAAGTATTCATTATCCGGAATCTCGGCTACAAGAATCAAACCTTTTTTTGAGGACCAACGTTAATTTCGGTAGAACTGAAGTTTTGATAACCTGTTTGTGAAAAAAAATTTGGAAATTCGAGGTGTCTTTGCAGGGACTATATGATACAGTGACAGTGACTATATGATGCATACTGTACACATAGACCACCATAATAAATAACCTTTTTTATATAAAAAATCGAAAATAAGAGTTGGGTTTGTATGGGGGCTTAGGGCTCTATGGTGACACGATCCTTACCAAATCTCTTCTGTAGGCATGTGTTGACACTGTTTTTATTCAATTTTGAGTGGATTCATTCATAAATAATAACTATTTTCATAAAAACTCGAAAATGATCGGTAGGTTTGTATTGTGGCTATACCTAAAAATGGGGCGGCATCTTAGAACCAAAAAGCTGAAATAATAAGTATTTTCAAACAAAATCTTAAACTGCTTAGGGCAGAGAAAAGCTTAAGTTTCGAATTTCAGGCCAATATTTTCAAAACTAAGCGAACGAAACACATAACTACAAAAAGTCCGACAGATGGACATGGCTGTCCGTCTGTCCGTCTGTCTGTGTGTTGCTGCGCGATTTATTCGCTCAGTTTTAAAGAAATTGGGCTGAAATTTTAAACTTAAGCTTTTCTATGTCCTGTGTAGTTTCTATGTTAAAATCAATGTGCCACGCCCACTTTTAGGTATAGCTCCCATACAAAGTACAACATTTTTTCAAGTTCTTATATGAAAAAAATGTATTTATAAAGCGAATGGCTTCAAATATGGTTAAAATGTTTCTTATACCATGCCAAATCTTCAGTTTAAAATTGGTCCAAATCGGACCGCGAGTTCCTAAATTTTTAAGAGTATATTTAATTTGTTTAGTATTTGAAATAAAATTTAATACAAATGCTGCACACGAAGGTCTATCAACGTCAAATGATGTGTAACAGGTATATAAACTTCGGTCCAACCGAAGTTAACTTTTTTCTTGTTCATTTTGTTTTTTAAAAATCACCATCCTGTTTTCATTAAATTTTATTAGAAATACAATTATATAATGCAATTAAGTAGTATATAATTTAAAATTTTATATTTGGCGCCCAAAGTTTAAGTTTGTACGTGCACTAACGTTTGTCAACACTGTTTATAAGCACATAAAATCCACCCTGTGGTGCTTTTTTAAAACACTACGCCTTGCCAATAAATACGAGCAAGATAGAAACAAAATAACGGTACGCTTAAATCGGTTAACCCGATTATACGCTATCTATCTCGCTTGAGTAACAGAGCTGGACTTAATTATCTACTATCTCGTTTGCACTTAATAACGTGCAGCTTAAATTGAGCAGATACGCTTGAGCTAAGTGCGAGCAGTGCCAAAATAAAAACTATCTACCTCAAAGACTCACAAGAAAACTTTTATTATTATTTGAATAAAATAAATAAAATCAATTAAAATGCTAACTAATCTCGAAAGAAGATGTTCCAGATATTATAAAAAGTATAGAGCTATATGTCATTTGCACTTGTTTGAGCCGTGGGAGCAGAAGCTTATACGTGCGTATATATTGAAAAAATTTTTTTTTGGTGCGAAAGTATTAATGTTTGCTTTTATCTTTGCAGACACCTTTGTGATAATGCAAATCGTACTTTTAGTCGTATTTGGCTACATTTACTTGCCACGTTATTTTCGAAAATTCTTTCATTAATTTATAAAATAAAAAAAAATCATCAGTGTGGCGCTTTTTATGCAGACGCGTCCTGTGTCTGTGTCCTGCACTCGATGATGTTACCAAAACAAATTCGCACAAACCTCAAATAAACAAGAAATAAGATCTCACAATAGCTCAAAAAAAAAAACTACGAAAATCATAAATGTGTTCATTCCATAGAAAAATATTCATTAATTAATGTAATAATTTAATTTTTATTTAGAATATTTAATATGTAAAACATGTTCCTAGTAGCATTTAAATCTCTTCACAATACGTTTGCGATTTTCAATCAACATAAAAACTAATTCCACAATACGCAATGCAGATGTATTGAAAAAGAGTCCAACAATGCCACCAATAGAAACTGAAAACAATAGGAAAAATATAGAATTAATTAATAAAATTGTATTTGTATTAAACTGAAACATTTTGCATACTTAACAAATCCAGATTGGTTTTAACAACTCTACGCACATAGCGCTGCGTTGGTAATTCGACAAGTGCTACACGAATTTGAGAGAAATCATCTTCAGCATCATGTTCGCTATTAAACGAAAATCTATTAAAGTCAACATAACAAAAATACATTTTATGCAGGGTAAGTCTGTATCAACACACAATACAGTGTTGCAATCTAAACAATTCGAAATAATTTTATAAAAAAAAAATTATATTAGCCTAAAAACTTACTCATATGCTGAATTAAAGATAATATTATATTCCGGTTCCACACATGAACTCATGCAGTCACAGGATTTTCGCTCCTTAAGTAAACGTTCATAGATCTCTGTCAGACAACGTAGTCCAGTATAGTCGCACATGGGTAGCTCATCTGTAGCAAAAAAAAGATTAAATTAGATTAAGCAAAGTATTACTTTTTTTAAAATAAATTTCAGCACTACTTTTTTGATTTGTAGTCATAAAATGGCTAGTACAATTACAGTTCTCCAAATGCAAGGACACTGTACACTCCACGATACATGTTGAGTAGCTATAAAACTCATAAATATCCAATTTTTGTCCAGTTTCTTTGCGTTCCTGTGCATAGCGACAGCGACGTTGTTCGAGTGTTAAATCAGAAAGACTTTCATGATTAAAGACTTCTATAACATTTAATATGAGCTCCTTAGAGCTGCCCAATAGCACTGTTTCACGTATCATGCCCTCCGAATATAAGAAGGGCACATCGAAAGGTGGATGCACATGCAGCTGAATATCGGCAGAGGCTTCAAAATTTAATTGTCCAGGACCAGTTGCGCGATTATTTGTATGCTTCAATTGTGAACTTTTACTAAAAGAAACAGATTTCAAATCGTTGAATTCTAAGCAACGTTTGCACAAACATAAACTCACCTCGCTTGTTGAGAATTGAAAGAATAACAAATTCCGTATTCTGTGTTTATAGGTAAAAACTCCTTACAGCAATCAAAATATTTATTTATATAGCTGCAGTTATTGATTAGTTTATCGCATTTGGTGCGATACTAATGCGAAATACAAATTTAATTGAATAGCATGAAAATAAAACAATGTAAACTTTTATAAAACCGAAGCTTTAATAGTCGAAATATGGTGTTCCAATATAAAAGTTCATAACTATGGATACATTTCTGTAGTATACACAAAACATTTGATCTGTACACAATTTTACTATTTTGCTCTACGTTTAAGTGTATATTAAATTACTAAAAAGGTTTTAGTAATAAAATTACTATCCGATTTGAATTTAATTTAACATGTCGTGGGAATAATGTACATGATGCGTTTGATGAATAATCAGTCATACCAAGAAATCGAGTTAACAGCTTCCAATGAGAATTTTTTATTAACTCAAATTTTGATTTGAATTATTTTAATGTTTCGCTGAACTGAGTCATGTTATGGGAATTTTGTAAAGAATAGTCTCTAAATGAGTGCAAATAATAACAACATATAATTTCGGTCGCTCTCTAGACTCTTATTCTTAAAACGTAAAGTACCGAATTGTACTATGTTAAAATCGTTAAAATGGTAATGGGCGAAGAGTGCTGGCATCGCAACCAACCGCAAATTTGGGTTGACAAAATAATTGTTTTTGCAACCAATTTTAAAATAGCTAATTACGTAGAGGTCGTGTAAGCCTTAAGTTTGAAATTGAGCAAATGAATCATGCCATAACAAACATACAGATAGACAAACATATTTAGATCGATTCGTCTTCGGTCGGTCTAGGGTCTGTGATATCTCTGAAATTACCCATGAAAATATTCGTATAAAAGCAGTCCACTTACCAGTTCCAATAGCTCCGTAATATTTGTTGGACACTGCAGTTTATCACAATGAACACAACTATTACAAACGCCACGAAAAAAGACAACTTCACTGACTACATCGTCAAAGTGCATATTGTGCTCGATGCCGAAATGAGTTTCGCTCAAGTCCCAAACTTTTTCACCATTATAAATCTCGCAGACGGTTATGGCCGGAAATGAAGTATTCCAATTTATGCTGCAATTTGAATAAAATAAAAATATATTTGCCAAAAATAATATTTCAAACTTTACAATATTGTATCCAAATTGAAAGAAACCGATGAGCTAAAGAAATTATCCAATAATCCCATAGATACTTTAATTAAAAATGGCAAACCATGCCACAGCGAAACGATAAATATAATACTACAAGAGAAGAGTTTAATATAGCAAAATATTTAAAAATTAAATAAAACTATTTTTATTTATTTTTTTTTATATATATTTTTTTATTATAATATTACACTTTTAACGTATAACGTAAGAGCTGCTCCCAATTCATTTTTACAAAAATCACGTCACTACTTTTGAGTACATTTCGAAACTGTGCTGTGCTGTATTTAAAAAGTTCTACATATGTAATATCGTATAAAGAAATTAGAACGCACATAAGATTAATTGTGCCGCTATTGTTTTCCTTAAAAGCGTACAACATGATAAGATCGATGTGTGTCCTGCGCAAGTCAGTTATTATTGTTAAATTTGGTTGATTCGTTTTATTCCATTTCTGACTAAAAAGACATATATTTCGCTTTTAAACGGAAATAATTTTTTTTTTCAGGAATTACAAAATCAATGAGAATAATCAAGTTTTTATTTCAATATACTATATATAAATATTTACTTAGTATGCAATTAATCTTCATTTCATAAGAAAATTCGCAGAAGTTTCGAGACAATAGAGAACCGGTTTACAAAAAAAAAAAAAAAAACAGAGTTAAACCCAAACCATTTCCATAACTTAACGATGCGTAAAATCCTTCCAAATAAAAGCATTATTATTGGTTTTAAAGCTTCAGGATTGTTTATTTAAATATGTAATTACACAATAAGTCATATGGCATTCGAGTGATATTCGACAATTAAAAAAATACAATATAAATATTAAAATTAAAAGCTAGAGACTTATGATGACTGATGATGACGATGATGACTAATCGACATTATGAGTAATCCAAGGTAACATATCGAGAACATTGGCATAAACGCCGGGCAATGATTGCTCTTTACCGCAGCGTGCACCACCGAAAGATACGACACCGTATTGCGTATAACGCGGTGTATTCTTATAGGGTACCAAAAAGAAAAGTGGACCACCCGAATCACCGCGACAAGACTCAATTTTTTCATCGCCAGCAGCACAAATGTGATTATTCGTAATGGCATCTGATTTATAAGCGTTACGGCAAACATCCAAAGGTTTTTGCTGCACTACTGCCTTGAGTAGCACATCTGAAGTGCTGCCATGCTCTGTAGTACCCCAGCCGGCAATAAAGAAACGTTGATCATAGGCAAGTCTTTTCGATTTCGGTGTTATGGGCAAACAAACGGGCTTAATATGAACTATGGAATAGCAAAATATGCAAATTAGTGTAATAAAAAAGAATAGAAAAGCATTTCAAAATTTACCTTGAAATTCTATGCGACGATCGACTTTAATTAATGCTATATCATTATTGATGCTACCTCTGCGATAGAGTGGATGTGGTTTCTGTTCTGCAATGCCAAAATTCTGTACCGGTGGTGAACAGCGTTCACGTTTACCACGAAATTCACAATCTTTATCCTTTTTTATGCTGTGCTCACCCAAACGCACGCCAATGCTATAAATTAATTAATAATTATTTAAATGTGTTCATTTTATTATTACAATTTTACACTTACAGATCATAGTAGACGCCTACGATACAATGTGCTGCAGTTAATATATAACGTTCCGTTATAATACTACCGCCGCACTTAAATGGTTGATATTCTGTATCGTATTCAAGCAAAGCCATCCATGGAAATTCACCCAATGTGGCATTGTCACCGCCGCTAAGTTTTTGATTAACACGATTACCACATTTTGGTACACTATCCAAAATATTTAAACCGCGCTCATCGATTGTGCGAAATTGATCATCATTTGCTGCCTGTCGCACAACCCGCTTGGCTGTTGTTCGCTCTGGTATACCAGATTTTTCGAAAGATTCCACATCACAGCAAACATCAAGCGGGCTACTTACGCGAACATCTTCAGCTGCTTTAGCTTCATTTTTACAAAGTGATTTGATTAAAAAATTTTTAAATATGCCTGGCATTTCTGTTAATTCATATTTCTTGTACTCCAATGCAATATAATCACATTGATTAAGTGGTACACAGAATCCAGCTGTTTTAGTTGCAGTCAGACAGGATTGTGGTTGTGTGTTGGCAGGCAATGCAAACAATGCAATTATTGCAAAGCTAAGCGTATATTTTAACGCGTACATTTTTTTTGTAGATACTTTGACTGCGAGTGCAATGCGTAGTTTGTAAAAACAAATAATAAACAAAAATTAAGGCTTAATTAAATAAATTAAAATTGGTAACCAATTTTATTTATTTTTTTTTTTTTTTTATATTATTATAGCTCGTGTGCGTTTGCAATTAAACGGTCGTCGCTCGTTGAGGCACCGGTAGGCAAAACGTTGTTGTTAGCCTTCACTTTAAAAATACTTATTTCTTTATTAAATTTGTTTTTTTTCTTTCAGTTTACTACTTGCAACAAGTTTGCACTTCGAGTAATCTCAGACAACTGAGCTGTAAGCTTCTGAGCGAAGCGCTTATTAAGTTAACTTCCGAAATGGAGAAATGTTCTTTGTGTGTATATTTTTTGTTGTTTTTATTTTGCTAAAACTTGTTTAAATGAGCATAAACTCAACGGGTTTTAGCAAGTTTTAATATAAAAACACAAAGGCTTTATATGCGCTAAGATCAGCGCATCTCTTTAAATCAATAAAAAAAAAAAAAAAATTGCCAGAGCAGGTGTAGCTAACTTTTGAGTATTTATATTGGAGAAAACCCAAAGCGCAGCTCAATAGAGTAGCTCAGCACTCAAGTTTAATACTTGAACTTATCTAGACGTACGCTCTTATTTTATATGTTGACGGCACGGCAGGCACGCGCTGAGTAATCCCCACTGGCAATTTGCCATAATTATAATTGCAAACTATGAGGAAAAAAAAAAAACAAAAAGAAAAACAACTTAAACAAGTCTCTGTACTAACCTAACATGTAACTTGTACAATAGCATTTCGCTAAATGTTATTAATTTCATTAATTCATTTTCATTGCGATATCAAGAACTTTTGGTTTTTGGCTTGGGAATTTCGTTAAGATTTGGGAAAACCCGGCCATATATTAATTACCAAATTAAATGCGAGTAAAATTCTTTATCAGATAAATTGCACTACATTCAAATAATTGTGGGCTAACTCCAGACTTGTATTGCAAATTGTTAATGCTTCAGTTGCTAGGCCGAACTTCGGTACTTATTAAGTGTTTGCACTGATGGAAAATGGGTTTAAACCAGAATATCGAATTTAGTTGAGACTAGCAGCCTGCAAGAACATGTTAATATCTTAGACATAAAAAAAAGTGTTTATAAAATTTAAAGTTTGAGTCGATTATAGCTTCACCTTTGCAAGTAAAAATAAGCTGTAATATTGAACAAAACTGAACCGAACTACGGTTCGACTTTGATCAAAATGGAATCAATTGTTTAGTAGCTTGCAGCCCTGCCATAATCAAATTTGTGCAACAGCAGTACTGGAATCAATTCTAAGAAATGTTGTTGAATGATTTAAGCTTAATGTTGATATTTTAAAAATAAATGCTTAGCTCTCAACATATATTTTTTTCAAGTAAATTTATCATTTACAAATAACTTGGTCTCAGTTTATACTTAGAGCACAGATAAGAAGCGTTTTAAATGCAAGATGTATTTTAAAATTCTTGGAAAATGCTTTGCACAGCCGATAACGGGCTTCGCCTTGTAGGCTTTGACGTTAATACTGTAGTACTTCAATAATCTGACATTTTACGTAATAAATATCACCAGCATATTTTCAATAAATGCTTTTTATATATTCAATTTTGTCCATACTTGCCTCCATATGTTCGTTTTTATAGAAAAACAATGATGCAGAAACTAATTATTTTTAAAATTATGAATCGACTTTAGTATATAGTAATAAAAACTTAAAAGATACAATTGTAATTCGTAACACATTTTAAGATATTCTAAGAAAAATTCTTTAAAATTAGAATATGTTTCCCAATATGAGAAATTGTGGGGTTAGACCGTTTTATGACCGTTGTAATTCCGAAGGATTTTAGTCAGGAACCACTTTTTAAAGTAAATAATCATATGATTGGCTTCATATCAAAAATTTTTTATAGAGCACTCCATCTATTGGAGAAAAGGTTGATTTTTTTTGACTTAATATTATCACGTTAACAAGTTAAAAGTTATTTAACATAAAGATCTCTCAACAACTTTTGCCTCTGATATGGTTATTGATTCAAAACCATTTTCTTTTATAATAACTGGTTCGGTTCATGGTTTGGAGCAAACAATCGAAAATGCTGTTGTTCGGCTCAAACCCGTTTTGCAGCCCTGTTGTTATCACATCAAGAAGTATTAAAGGGTTTTATTAATATAAAATCTATGTAAACATAGTAAAGTCCGTCCGACCGATATATTTCTAGAAAAGCTAAAAAAAATAATTTTTTAAAAGGTACTGCAGAGGAAAGAAGTCTCAAAATTTTAACTATTTAATAACGACTACATTATATATACATAAACAGACAAAAATATGTTGTATAGATAAATAAAGAACGACTATACTTGATCTAAGAATTCACGAAATTAAGCACAAATGTTCTGTTGTCTATTTGTTATTAAGAACATATTGTTCTGTATAAGAACGAATGTTCTTGATAAAAGAACGAATCAAAAATATTTTTTAAGTTCGTATTTTGCAATGGGAAAGAAAAGTTAAAGTTTAAATTTACATTTTGTCTTGTATTTTGTATATGAATTCACTGCCTTAAATCTTGGATGTAATAATAACCCCCTGATCTAGGTTCCTCAAACGACAATAGAAAAGATTTAATATTATTGTATAATAAAAATATAAAAGGGAAAGAGGGCGTGTACCTCACAATGTACAGCTCTGATAACGCTCTGTACGTCAATGACGCCATGGATAATCTTTTCTTAAAGTAATAATCATCTCAAACGAATTTGCATCTTCTTACTTTTAGTATTTATTTTTAAAGCTTTTTGATAAGGTTTCTGCTAACACTATCAGATCTGTTAGCGTTGAAGGGAAACCAGTGTGAATGCAAAGATAAGCAAAATCACTGAATACATAACGCTCAAGAATACAATTAATGTAAGTATATTAAGATGAACTAGAAATCAAAATTACAATGAGAGATTTTTCTTACTAGAAACCTGCTTGCGATTTTCACTCAAATCATTTAAGCGGAACAATTGAACAACTTACTTTCTATATTATATTAACAATATTTTTTTTTACTAAGAATATTGCTTTAAAGTGCAGCTTTAAACGTGTTATTGCAATTAGCAAATAATAGCAGCAACAAATTTGTTTTTATTTACTTCCAGGAATCCCCTTGCATAAGCACTTACTCAACTGTCAGACAGACGGTCACTCAGTCAGTCGTGTGACCACTTTGAATTAACATTTTGATTGAAACATTTTTTTTTTTTAATAAATTTATTTTATTACTATTATCGCTTTATATCAATCTTTATGCTTATGGCTAGTCTCGTATAAAATCCCAAAGAGATATACAAGTATTTGTTGCAAAATAAAGTTAAAATCCCCCCATAAGTGTGAAAGGTGTGGTTACGCTCGATTGGTGTCATCGTTATTAAAATTAACGGCTGCTCATTTTATCTGTAATCCACTGCATATATTCTGGCACGCTTGTGTAAATACCCGGCAGACCAGCAGTGCCGCAGCTAACAACGCCCACGCTGACAACGCCGAATTGTATCATGCGAACTTTATACGGATCAACATAGCTACCAGCGCCCTGTATAGGTCCGCCTGAATCACCTTTGCAAGAATCTTTGAGATCATCGCCGCCAGCGCAAATCTGTGTTAGACGTATTTCGCGATGAAATGCTTTACTGCATTTATCACGTGCATTATTAGCTATGCTAGCTTCAAGTAGCACATCTGACGTAGTACCATTTTCCGTATTACCCCATCCAGTTACAAAGAAATGTGAAATGGTTTCGAGCTGTCGACTCAATTCGTTTGTGATGGGCAGACAAATGGGTTTGATATAAGCTAAAAATATTTGAAAATAAATTTTAGATCTAGAAATAATATATCTAAAATATATTTACGTACTTGTTGGCGCTACAGCAGTTTTAAGACGTATAAGCGCAATATCATCGTAGATATTTAAAGGCGTATATGCCTCGTGCATGAATATTTTGTCGACATCGACATCTTTCACTGGATCCGCGCATTTTAATTTACGTCCTTGGTAAATGCAATCTTGCTCTGTTGATATTTTATGTTCACCCAAACGTACTTGATATCTAAAAAAAAAAACACATTTATTTGTAATATTGTATTTATCTAAAAAACGAGATTTCTTACAGTTGCTCCTCACGTCCCGCCAGGCAATGCGCTGCAGTTAGTACAAAACGCTCAGAAATTAGTGTACCACCGCAAAGAAATCTACTCTCGCCATCATCCATAAGATAGCGCAGCAAGGCCATCCATGGACGTGTACCCAATTTAACTTCAGTACCGTGTGCCACACGCATTCCAGTACTCTGACCACATTTAAGATTGCGTAACATATCTATGGTCTCTGAATTATATTGTATTTGATTTAGTGCGCAGCAGATGTGACGCTGTATTGAAAGAAATTTTTTGTTTATTTATTTTTTGCTGTGTTTAAAATAAAAAAATATACTTACCACACCATTGAACATGCCACAATTTGACTGTTGCAAAAAATTTCTATATTCAATGCTCAACGTTGTTGCACCCGTCTGAACTTCCTTTAGCTTGGCTTCAATATCGCGACATGAAGCGATTGGCATGCATTGTCCTCTTAAGCCATCGGGTCGTGTACATTGATCTGCATATTCTATATGATTTTATAGTATAAGAGCACTTTCTATTTATTGAATTTGATTAAGTTAAATTTTTTTTTACCAGCTTGCAATGTTCCTGGACCAAAAACCGCCACGAGCAGCAAAAATACGCCTATCGATTTCTGGGAAATTCGCATTTTTAATCAAAATTTTATTGTATTCACAATTATGAAACTGACGTGACGTGACTTATACGCTTAAACGATTCAAAATTATCTGAATTGGATTCGAAACGAATCGTTAAGCGTCTCTTTGCTAAACGACGCTCAAAACGCAACTGGTTTCAAAAATCACTCATCTTGCGATTTATACTTTCTGTTCAATTCTGAGTGCGAGCGAAATTAAGTTTGCTTTAGATTAATCTGCTGCTCAAGCGGCATGAATCTTTCTTATCTCATATTCTGACCATACGTAATGTGCGCTTATTTATCAATTTGGAATTTTAATTTTTCCCAGCTTAAACAATTAATAAAAAATTATACGAAAATAATCGGAACATACTTAAAAAAAAAATAAATTATTGAACATAAATATCAATGAATGCAAAAAATCATTAGATCAATGGCATTTTGACTTTTTACATTGTTGATTATTTTAATTACATTTTTTTTTTTTAAATTTAACCCTAAATATTATAACTTTTTCTTTTTAACAGTGGAGTGGTGGGCGTGGCTTCCATAGAGTCGATCATAAAATCCCCGAATAGTTCTGAAACAACTCCACCGATTTTAATAAAATTTTGCAGATGTATTTTTTTGTTCAAACAGGACATATGTGGCCGTGGCCCCATAGAATCGTTACAGAAATTTCATCGAATTTTTACATGTATTTATATAAGAGAAATAAACTTCGGTATACTGTTTCTAGGACCTGCAAAATTGAAAAAATTGGAGATGGGCGTGGCGATTCAAAAAATCATTTTATTTTTGCAAATAAATAAAATTCGGTGAAATTTGGTAGGTGGGCGTGGCACCATATGACCGAACAAAACAAAAGTTGGCATTTTTTTTGCAAATAATTGAACTTGAAATTTGGTATATGTAGATGTCCTGAGTAAGGCCGGGTAGTTCAGCTAGTATTGTATATAATTTGCTATCAGTTTTATCAGCACAGCTTGACCTCACATAACATGAAGTTAACGTTCCGGAAAAATGCCATGTTCAGTGATAGTGGGTTATATAAAAAGGAAAAAAATTCAAAAAATAAAAAGATTACGTTCCACACAATCTGGAAAAACAACAACTACACAAATTTTTAAACCCTAACTAACTTTTACTTTATCTGAAAAAGAAAGAAAACAAATCGGCATAGACTTTAACACTGATTATCTCAGTATGTGGCTTAAAACGTACTTTGCTTCTTGGATTTTCTATAATTTTAAAGTTTTTTTTTTTTTTTTGTTTTTATTCCAGACTCGTAGGTATACAAAATTATTTGCTACTCATTATATCTGTAATCCATTGTATATATTGTGAAACGCTTGTGTATATCGCAGGCAATCCAGCGCTACCGCATGTAACAACGCCTTTGCTTACAATGCCAAATTGTACCATACGCTGTTTCTGTAGATAGTTGGCCGGATACTGTATAGGACCACCGGAATCACCTTTGCATGAATCTTTTAAACCATTACCACCAGCACAGATTTGAGATAAACGTATTTCATAATTGAAAGCCTCTTTACATTTACTGCGTTCAGCGTTTGCCAAACTAGCTTCAAGAAGTATATCAGACAAAGTACTATTCTCCGTAGCACCCCAACCGGTGACATAGAAACTTGGTAATGTATCGGTGATTTCTTGTAATTCTTTTGTTATTGGCAAACAAATTGGTTTTATATATGCTATTTATAAATAAAATAAAAATTATATATTAAAATATTTTTATAAATTTGTATAAATTCAAAACTTACTTTTATTCTTTGGTGCATGTGCCAAACGTATCAGTGCAATATCATTATAAATATTTAAATCTGTATAAGCATCATGCACAAATACTTTTTCGATATTTATATCCTCTACAGGATCAGCACATTTAATACGTTTTCCTTGAAAAACACAATCACGTTCCGTTGATATTTTATGTTCACCCAGACGCACTTGATACAATTGATCATCACTTGGCGGAATGCAGTGTGCCGCTGTCAGTATATAACGATCCGAGATCATTGTACCGCCACAAAGAAAACCGTTTTCATGTATGTCGCTGTGATAACGCAGTAAAGTCATCCAAGGACGTGTACCTAATTTCACTTCAGTACCTTCTGCCACACGCATGCCCTTACTTTGGCCACAATCGATTTCGCTAAGCATTTTCATAGTTTTCGAGTTGTATTGTATTTGATCTGGTTCACAGCAGACATGTTGCTATAAGATAAAAAATTATGTACAAAATATTTTTGCAGTCTATTTATAAAAAGAAAATGTCATACCACACCATTGTATTTGCCACAATTGAATTCTTCCAATACAGCAGCATCTTTTGATTTTGTTTCAATATTGCGACATGATGCAACTGGCATGCATTTTCCCACAATACCATCCGAACGGTTACATTTCTCTGCGTAATCTAAATGAAAATATTTTATAGCAGCTTTGTATAAAGTCAGTTAAAGTTTATCTTGTTAAGTTTTTAGTTACCTGCTCGTAGTGCAATTGGGCAAAGAAATAGAAAAATCATTAATAACTGAGTTATCGACATTTTTATATATTTCCAGATAACCTTAAGAAAAATTTATAGCACGTATTTAGAATATTAACTAGATTTATCAATGCGATAAATATTATTGTAGTTTGAGCAATAATTTTTCGTAGTTTGTAAGCTAAACAACGTTTTACACACAACTGATTGCTTTCAATAATTATAAATTCCAAATAAAACGTATCGATCTGAACTAAAATGAAAAGTTCTCAAAGTTTTTCTCTCAACGTGAACAGGTTTTAATTACAATTCGTGGGAAATAGGAATAACATTTACAATGTATAATAGCAATATTTTTTTATGCATAGCAAAAAAAAAAAAAAAAACATAAATTAAAACGATAAGCTTTAACAATATTTTGTAGATTACTATTTAACCCTTTAAATGGTAACCTCTCCGATTTTGATGAGCTTTTAAATTTGATACAAAAGTAAGTAAAAAAGGTAGCGTTCATCTGTAGATTTTTACCGGTATATAACATAATAAATCTGAAATAGAAAACTTTCTATCTCATCTAAATAATAACGCGATTTAATTGAAACCTATTACATATGCAGCTCAAATGGAACCTTGAACCTTAAATATTATAGTTTAAAGTCAAAAACCTCTGTAACACTTACGTGCAGTCGTAAGGAAATAGCGCACAACATTTTCCTACATCAATTATTATAAAACAATTTTCTTTTAATTTTTTGTGTATTTTATTTTTTATTTTTTCTCGGCATTAAATTGGCTATAGATCAATACAGATCAATGTCGTTCTGTTTCGTGTGTATTTGAATAATTTTCTAACTGTCAATTACATGAATGTCAAATTAACAACTAAATTAACAAAGTTGCAATAAATATCAACAATTAATTATGAGATAGAATGGTGTTTAACAAAAATAAATTAATGTACGATTGATTTAAGAACAATTATTTTTAAACCTAGCATCAAAAACTGGATACATAATAGACTCAACGGCACTTGGTCGATTGTTTACAGCTTCCATACAGTATTATCTTTATATTATTTTTATTTATATATTTAATGTATAATTTAGCCAATTATAATATTTTTATACGGTTGCTTTATGTCATTTATATAATTTCTTCTTGGGGCTCATTTGGATCTTGATTTTCTACAAATGATATAAAATTGTAAAAAAAAAGAAAATATTTATGATTAAAGCGAAAAATACGTTGTTTTTTGTTTTTTTTATCTTAAAGCGCAAACGAATTAAATCGGTGTCAAAATCTTTTTGATTTTGTATTTGTGTTAGTCAAAAATTTGCTTAAAGCCAATTGTGCAAATAATTAAAAATTCTTTTTTGTTAATTACTACGTTTAAAATTTTTTTGTTAATAAATTAAATTTAGGAGAGATTATATGTAAAATAAATTGATAAAACATAAATATTAATCAACACATACATTTATAATTAACTAATTTAATTTTGTTTTTCTTTAGAAATATAAAATACTTGGCAACATAAATACTGACGCGTTGTTTGGTAGTTATCATTACAAATTAATTAAATACTTTAACAATCGGTGGTGGCATTACACAAATTTAAACAAATTACTATTGTTGCTGTTCTTGTTGTTAGTTACTCAAAATTAGACTACTTTGTTATTTATTACAAAATAATTGAACGCGTTTCAATTCCGTACACCATCATTCATGCGCTTTCTCTAACGTTGGTAATGCGTTTTTTTAGTCACAAGTCTTGAGCAGCACCAGACACATAGTTCAGTTCTATTGTTGCATTGCGAGATAAATACATCAAACGGATCGTCGTAGTTAGAACAGAAAATATAAAATTGATTTGTAATTGGAGCATGTGCATGTTAGTAGGTAGATAGAAGAGTTGAAGTAAAGTAACGTTGATGTTGGTGAGTGAGTGAACATTTGCAGTAGTGAAATTTAGTTAGAATGCGTGACATATAGTTTTGAGTGCCGTCAGTAGCAAACACAATTTATTTAATAGCAGCAATTAGTGGACTTTCTTCGCCTAAAAGAAGAAAAGAAATAAAAAATAGAAACGTTAATCACTTTTTTTTCCGTAAAGTTTAGTGGGCACTAATTCACGAGTCTTAATGTAGGGCATCCTGGGCCACGCCCATGTCACAGGCATTGAAGTCTCGTAATTGAAGTTGTATAGTTGATCTTCTAGCCACTTGCGTTTATCATGTGGCTCTGGATAAGTGGAAGCCAAACCTACAAAATAAAGTTGGAAAATTATCCATTTTATTTTATTATTTATTTTTTAAACTATTTACCCTTATCGTAAGCACATTTAGTGACACCAATTGCAATTTTCATTGATACTTCACGTATGGCCTGCAGTGGTGGATACAATGAGCCACGCTCTATATCACTTTGTTCAACAAAGTTGGCTAGTTCTTGCGCAGCAATAAGGAACATATCGTCAGGTATATGATGTGTACCAGTGCAAATGACACCCAATGCAACACCAGGGAAGATATACGCATTATTACCCTGGCCAGGGTAATATGTTTTGCCGTTCATTGTTACAGGTGGAAATGGTGAGCCAGATGAGAAAATGACGCGTGCCTTTAATAAATAAAATAAATTTAAACATTAAAAATTAATAACATTTTTTTGTTTACTTACATCTGTGTTGTGATATGCCTGCTCGGCAGTGCACTCAGCTTTACTTGTAGGATTTGAGAGCGCAAAAATAACAGGACGATCATTATTATCAGCCATTGTACGCAATATCTGTGGTGTAAAAAGTCCAGCGCAGGCTGAAGCACCAATCAAAACCTAAGTGAAAATTAAAAAAGAATATAAATTATGATTTTCTTATTTCTTTATAGTTTTCGTATACAACTTACATTTGGTTTAATTGCATTGACAATTTCGCCCAAGTCCTTCATAGGCTCGTGATCTTTAGCATAATTTACTTTATGACCTTCCAGACTACCATCTTTACGTGTTGTAGTCAACAAACCATCAATGTCAACCATCCATATTTTGCTGTACGCCTCCTGCTCGGAAACTCCCTCAGAAACCATAGCCTTAACACATAAATCGGCAATGCCAATGGCAGCCTCTCCAGCACCGGCAAACAAGAAAGTGTAATCCTTAAAAGCTTTGCCAGTTATACGCTTCGATGCGTACAAGCCAGCAACAGCTACAGCGGCAGTGCCTTGAATATCATCGTTAAAAGTGCAATAAGTATTGCGATATTTGTCAAGGAATCTAAATGCATTATGATTGCCGAAATCTTCAAATTGTATCAACGTATTCTGGCCATAACGTTTTACAACAGCCTCCATGAATTCGTCAATGAAATCGTCATATTCACGTCCGACAACACGTTTCTGACGCAAACCAACATATAGTGGATCCTCCAGCAAATCAATATTATTTGTGCCCACATCCACAACAATCGGCAAGCACTGATGCGGTTTGATACCAGCAAGCGCAGTGTACAATGCCAATTTGCCAACCGGAATACCCATGCCGCATGCGCCTAAATCGCCCAGACCTAAGATACGCTCGCCATCAGTAACACAAATAGCGCGTACATTCGGCTCCGGCCAGTTCTTCATAACATCGAAAATGTGTCCGCGATCATTGAATGTCACGAACAGACCGTGCGGACGACGATAGATCAAACCGAAACGTTGACAAGCCAAACCAACTGTGGGCGTATATACAATTGGCATCAAATCCTCAATGTTCTCCGATAGAAAACGGAAGAACAAACGCTCATTACGATCGTGCAAATCGCTGAGATACAGATATTTATTCAATGGTTCCGTATAGCGATTTACGGCAATTTTACACAGTTGCAATTGTTCCTCTTGCGTCTTGAAACGTGCCGGCTGCAAACCATGTATGCCAAGCACTTGACGTTCCTCGAGCGTAAACGCTAAACCCTATCATATGCGGAACAAATAAAGAAATTCGCTAGATTAGTATCAATTTCGGACAGCGCACAGCGGACACTAATTAGCAATTAAGCTAAAATTGCATTCATATTCACTCACTTTATTCAAGCGTGGATCGCGTATGTGATCAATGCCGCGCACTTGTGACGGACAGATGATATCACCGACCACCTCATGATAGGCGCGTTCACTGGGAACTGTTGTTGGCATCACTGCTGCTATTGCTGCTCCGTTTATACGTGTAGCCGACGTGCCTGCAACTGTTGCGCACACCTTGCTGAGGTTTCCACTTACGCTGCAATATAAAAATAAATCAATGCAAATACATACACAAAAAAAAAAAAATACTATAAATCGTTGCAAGATTTTCACAAGAATTTCCCACAAGCGCACTGACCTAACCAAATGTAAAATATTTTTCACAGAAATAAACAAATTGACACAATTGATTTCTCCCCTTCTCGAAACTGGCTTATCTGATTGCTACTCTTTTGTAATTGCGGTTAAGCGTTTTGTTTTGTTTTTTCCAATTGAAAATTGATTGCGATAAGCGTGCCCCATCGATATCAAATTATTTAGCTTGTAAGCCAAGTCCAAGGTTATAAAAATATATTCCGACATTGTCATTTTATCAATCTATCTAAAATATTTTCAACGTAGATAAGCAGAAACTTTCAGCACTTTTGCCCATTAAATTGCGTGTTCAAATTGTGAGGTGCTAATTTTTTTTTTTTTTTTTTTTTTTGTAGTCACAAGCGCAATTAATTTGATGATATAAAGTAAATTAGAGGAAAAAATGTTTATATCGTTCGCATTTATAAAAAAAATATAAAAAAAATCGTGTTATTTAATTTACGAATATCAGTCATACATTATACATTCTTTGAAAATATATTAAAGATGAGCACAGGACTGACGGTTTTCATGGTACAATTTAAAAAAAAATGTCGGGATGGGCGGGATCGGAAAATAACTTCAAAATTGGCTGATGTTACAGAAAATTGTTTTAATCCCAATATTACCGAAAACAAAAACAAATATAGATTTCAAAAGAGTACAGAAAGTTCAAAACTTGGAGTAAAATAAATGACTGATTTGAATCAGATTGGAATATTTTCTTTAAAATACAATAAATGTAACAATTTTAAAGAGGATAGAGATTCCATGAACATGAATTTAAGGCGAAGATGTTGCGAAGTATCTTCAAGTATATTTTAATTTTAATAAACATGGAAGATTGGATTTGATAATGCAAAAATAATTTTATACGTTCTCTATAACATTTTCAATTAACTTTTCCGTAAAATGCATATAATGTATAGTGAAACTTGATGCATATAAGCAAAATTATTACATTAGCTATCACAAATCAATCAATAAATTCCCAGAAGCTTTTTTCTTGAGCACAAGTGGCATTTAGTTTCTATACAATTTTTGTTTCATATGTCACAAACTTTGCGTCACCATTAAAAAAAATAACAAATGAGCTGTTAGTAATTGAATTAATTACGAATGATCTAAAAATATTATTTATTTATACACATATGACACATTTTTCCACAACGCGAGACTCCTTCACTTCCGAATTTGGTTTGACGTAGAAAGTTCAAAGCGGGCATAGACCTAGAAATCTTACTAAGTTTGCCGAATTAAACTTTGTTTTAATACAAATAATTTATTCATATTTTTAATCTCTGATAAGTTCTCTATTCTGTTGAATAATTGATTACCTGAAAATCAAGTAATTAAATTTTTTAAGGATATCCGTTTTTTGTTTTTTGTTTTTCGCAACGCGCAAAAGGATACAAATAAATTTTAGAATTGAAGAAAATTTTAAAATTCCGTCTGTTCACTGGAAGTGTTTGTCGATGACTGCCGAAAAACAATAATAAATCATTAAAACATAATGAATGAAAGTATCTATGCCAATGGTATCCACAAATGAAACATGTATCGCTCACGCGGTCATTTGAAAAGGTATTATTTTAATTAATCTGGAATAAACCTGTAATTGTTGTTTTCCAATTGAAAACACATACGTTGTACATTACAAACACACAACACCACGCTTTTATATCGTGAACATCGTCATAATTGCGGTAGAATATTAGTAATCTTCGTCATCAACGGTGTCATAAAATTATTTATCAATCAGAATTTCTAGACAGTAGCACTTAACAACTTAAAAAACATCTTCACATACGTATATTAAATCGTACTACCATATACATAGGTACATACATATATTTGTAGGTACATATATAAATTATGTTGTTGCTATTTGCACGGCAAATACTTGGTACAGCTGATTTTGTTATTGTTTAACTTTCTCGCATGACTCTTTGGTATTTGCGTAATTCAACTAACTCCCCGCAGATATGAAATTTGACGTAATTATAACGAAAGGTTGACTTTAAAAGTTTTGTTTTTTTTTTAATTTTTATAACAAATCAAGAAGTTAAATAACGTAATTGGTATCAGTTCCAAAAAACTTAAAAAGTTATATTGAAAACTAATTCTTGAAAGACTATATTTTTAAATAAATAAATTTTAACCAAATCTTTTGAAGCAGATCTTGTATTTTGTTATTCTGTTTTTAGGTCACCATTAGCCATAGGGGTTTTTTTAAACTATGTTTTTCATTTGAATTAGCGTAGGAAATATAACAATGAGCTATGAGGTCATTGTACGCACTAAATTTCTAATCGTTGCTTTTTTTTCGCAAATATCTCGTGATCATTCATTAAAATTTTTAATGCTTAAATTTCAAATTATTTGATCAAACAAACAAAATAAAAAAGTTGAGTTTTCAAATTAGAAAAATAATAAACATCATTGGAAAACTAGAAAAAACCGTCATAAACTTGAAACAAACAAATAGAATATCGCAATGGCCACGAACAATTTTTGAACTTGGCAGCAAAATGTCGAAAAAAAAAAATTAATAAAAATAAAGAGCTAAAGTGTATATGCGAAATATGTGGAAAATATTAAAATTAGAAATATATTTATGCTTTCTTTTCATTGGCAAGCGTGAATAAAAGAAAGAAAATATAATTTTACGAATTTTCTCTCATATTTTGTATAAAATGAAGCGTAGAGAAAAAGCGTCAAGGTCACTAGGTGGCTTTGGTCGGTAAAATGTTATTTACAAGAGTGTGTAAGAGAGAAAATAAACAAAACAACAAAAGAGAGCGAGCGAGAGAAATTAAGGACAGTTGTATATACATAAAAAAAAATAAAACGTTTATAGTATATTGATTTTTTGTGCAATAGAATTAAATGTAAATATATTTTAATTTTTGGCTTTGATTATGCAATAACAGAAAAAACCGCAAACAAAAAAATTTTTTTTGCTTTTTGGCCAAAAACAAAAAAACGTGCAGCATACATCTGTGTGGACCTGGTTGTATGGCATTGAATAATTAGTGCGAAAGAGATACCTTAATTCAATGCCAAAACGAAAGCAAAAGTACGCTAAGGCGGAAATGAGAGAGAAAAAAATTGTCGGCGTCGTCGCCCCGTCTGTAGACTATGCAAGAGTAAGCGAGAAAGCGCACCGCACTGGGTCACTGTGCAAGCAATGTAGCAGCGGCAGGACATGCTAAACTAGAGCGTATCAAATTGTTGCATAACAAAAAATAAATGAATCCCTTTGCCCGTCGTTTACTCCAATAAAATTTGTACAAAAAATCTTTAACAATTTAACACATTTTTTTTGTCAGCTGCTTAAATTGTTTAATGCATTTTTTTTTACTTACATTGGCCGCGTAAACATTTTGAAATGGTTTTTTTCTTAACTGTTTTGAATTTTTTATTAGTTCAGCTTTTAACTAAAGATAACACTTGTATTTATGTGTTTTTTTTTTATTACTTGTCACACTCTCAAAATTTGTTTGATTTTGAACGCTTTGCTTGTTTAGTTCTAATACGAATAAATTTCGTACCACCCCCGAAAATCGTATACGACAAAAAAACCCAATAAGGAAACTAGCGCAACGTAGACATTCTACGGACCACGACGCACACAAAATTGCAACTGATTAGATTTTTTATGCGAATCGATTCGTCACGCTAAGCAGCTGTTGTGTTGCTTTGTCGTTGTACTTTCATTGTGAATGAACAACATCAGCTGTTGCGCGCCAAAGCATTGTTGAGATTTGAAATTTAAATGAAAGCTTTATAAATTACGTAAATGAAATCAATTTTATAACTCTCATAAGATTTATTTTTAAATTTTAAATTTGCCTATTCAAATAAGATAAAAAAACATGTTTGAAAAATTAAACTTTATAAGCTGCCAAAGTTTACAGCTGATTTGTGCACATCAAATGCTGCTTCCGGTGTGTTTGTCGGTTGAAGCAGCGTTACCAGCTGCAAATATTATTGTAGTTGGTTATATCAATAGTTTAATTCAAATATCTATATTTATTTAATTTTACAAATTCTTTTAATAAAAAATTACACAAAACATAACTAATATAGCAAACAAATATAAATTCTCCTGGCACTTTCCTCTCGCTGCCGACACATAGCTCTGCATTGAGGCATTATCCACATCCAATGCTTTCCGCATGGGCTCAAAATCATAAGATGCACGAAAACCAAGTGCAACAAAGCGATCATTCGAATTAAATGTTACGCGAAAGAATCTACCATCCGAGTGTACCTCAAAATTGTCCAATTTGCCACAATATTTTGGATATTTACGATCAGTACTCATAAAATTGGAAAATTCAATATAATCGCTGGCAGTGAGAAACTCGCAGCTAAAAAATATTAAATATTATTAAACGTATTTTAGCAAAACTGAAATCATTACTTACGTGCCAATACCCTCCACATCAAAGTAAGAAAAACGCACCACTAAACGTTCATCTTGTACACCATAGAAATAATAATTACAAATTAAGTTTTCCAAATAGAAACCAGGAAAATTTGGTGAATGAAATGTGCCAGATTTACGCGTTGTACTATTATAAGAAAAAGTACAGTTGTCTTCTAATTGTACACCAGAAGTAATGCCAAAATCTGCAATTAAAAATCAGAACATTGTAGAAATACTTAAGTAATACAAAAAAAATATATATTTACTTGTCAAAAACTTAAACTCTGCACGAAATCCATAGTAGAAAACTTTATTGGTTATTTCAGGATATTTGCCAACAAATTGTAGCGTCAACTTGGGTCCAGTTGACATAATGGGCTTCGGTAAAAAGGCGCCACAGATTAATTCGACAACCTCATATTTTCCGCGTACTTGCATCAAAACTTGCAGTGAATCTGTTGACTTGCAGCTACTAACATTTTTATGCTCCGAAGGAATGTTAAAGTCGTGAAATTTAATCTGTATGAAGATAAAATGTGATTTAAGATTTGTTTAGCTATAAATTTTAGCTATCAAAAAATTATCCATTTAAACCGTCTATCTCTTTCTCACCTGCACGCGCTCATATTGATAGCCATAGAATTCGTAACGGCATTGTATGCGTCCAACGGCGTTCTGAGAATTCGCAACGGCGTTAGCACTTTTTAAAGAGTTGGGCGCGCCGTTCGAAACGCTGGCAAACAGCTTCGAAGTTTCAAAAGTGCCGGATTTATTTATGCGCGAATCGTATATAAAGCGACATTCTTCTGCAAGTATTTCACAAGACCGAGTAAACTGTTTAATGCTAAACTTGTTCGGAAAACAATTAAGCGTTCAATCTTTATTTAGTGCAATAATAAAACGTAGCAAGACAAGCATAAACATGACAAGAACTTACGATGACAAATTGTCAACATTTCAAAGTGTTTGCGATAAAATTGCAAATGAGTCAAGTTATTTGGGCAAAGCAAAAATATTGCAGAATTTCTTTGAAAATGGAGAAAATGGCCAGAAATTTGGTGGCGATAAACTGCTTTGGGTGCAATTATTAATACCAAAAGCTACACAACGCGTCTATAATTTACAAAATAAACAAATGATTAAATTATTTGCGCGCATATTTCACCAGGATGCGCAAGAGATGCATCTCGATTTGGAGCAGGGTTTGTGTTTAAGGAATTGAATACATTTGTAGCATAAATTAATCTGTTTAAAATTTAAATTGTAGAGGGCGATGTATCTGAGACGCTGTGTAAATTCTTCGAAAGCTCAAAAAAACTTAAACCGCAAACGGAGAGTAAACTATATTTGGTGGATATTGAAACATTTTTATGTAAATTAGAGTTGCGCACTAAGGAAGATGAACAAGCTGAGTTATTACGAGAATTTTGCAAGCAAGCGACTGTGTTAGATTTAAGAACGGTAAATGATTTACACAAAATTCTGTGTTGTCCTTTTCAAATTAAATGTTTCGGAAAATTTTAGGCGATACGTTTAATCAAGCAGGACTTGCGCATTAACGCAGGCGCACGCCACATACTGGATGCATTTGGTCCAATGGCATATCCTGCATATCAAAATTCACGTGATTTGGCTGAAGTTGTGAAAAAATTTGGAGATAATAAAAATAATTCACCGAAAAAATCTCCAGCAGCAAAGAAAGGCGCTGCAAAAATTAGCAATGTACAAGTTATGACACCCATATCGCCTATGCTGGCGAACGCATGTAAATCTGTAGAGGACGCTTTTAAGAAAAGTCCTGCAGGTTTATATAGCGAAGTCAAATATGATGGTGAACGCGTGCAAATACACAAACAGGGTACAGAGTTTAAGTAAGATTTTTTTTTTTTTTTTTTTTTTATTATTGTGCAAAATATTAATTTTCTATTTTGCAGATTTTTTAGCCGCAGTTTAAAACCTGTTATGGAACACAAGGTCAGACGTTTAAAGGAATTTATACCAAAGGCATTTCCAGGTGGTGGTGATCTTATTTTAGATTCGGAAATTTTGCTTCTTGATACCGATACGGGAAAACTATTGCCCTTTGGTACGTTAGGATCACATAAGAAAAACGAGTTTTCGCACACTGAAGTATGCCTTTTTGTATTTGATTGCATTTTATACAATGGCGAAGATCTGACTAATTTGTATGTATATTTATTTATTTATTTTTTAAATATTTAAAATAATAATAATTATATTACAGAACCTTCAAAGAGCGTCGCGAAATACTTGAGAAAAATATTACACCCATTAAATCGCATGTACAACTTTCCGAGTGTTATTTTCTCAAGACCAAAAACGAATTGTCTATAATGACTGCGAAAGTGCTCAAGGCAAATCTTGAGGGCGTAGTTTTGAAAAGTCCGGGTGGCACCTATCAGCCTGGTAAACGCGGTTGGCTTAAGGTAAAAAAAGATTATCTTTTTGGTGGCAAAATGGCTGATACGGCTGATTTAGTTGTACTTGGTGCTTGGTTTGGTTCAGGCAAAAAAGGTGGCATTTTAAGCATCTTTCTAATGGGCTGCTATGATCCATATGCACGCGTCTGGAAAACTGTTACAAAGGTGCATTCTGGTCTAGATGATGAAACAAATGATAAAGTACATGAACAGTTAATGAAACTTATGGAACGCGCTGATGTAGATGATTTACCCGAATGGCTTGTTTGTAAAAATTCACTTGTACCTGATTATTTGGCAAAAATGCCCGAAAAGATGCCTGTTTGGGAAATAACAGGCGCTGAATTTACCAGTTCTGATGCACATACAGCATCTGGTATTTCAATACGATTTCCACGCATTACAAAAATACGCAAAGATAAAACTGCAAAAGATGCAAACGATTTGGTTTATCTTGAAAAACTATTTCAAAGTTCAAAGAGTAATGTAAACGTTGATTTATTGCTTGCGGATTGTAATAGTGAAGATATGCTTGTGGATATTGACATCGATACTAAAATAAATTTACTACAAACTCCAAAAAAGCATGAAACTGATATAAAACCAAGCACAAGTACTAAAAAAGGTTTAAAACGTGAGAAATCGATTTCAGATGATGATGAAATTGTTGAGTTGAGCAAAAAACCAAGAAGTGCGCGCAAAGCAATTAAAGTGGAATCTCCGACGACAACGACGACGACTACTTTACCGGATAAAAAAAAATTATTGAATGATTTTTTCAAACCAACTAACACAAAAACTAAAGAACCGGAAAGCAAGCCCACTATTAAAAATGAAAAGGGTTCGGAATTATTTAAGAATTTAATAGCAAATTTCGCTGAAGATGCGCCGAATAAGAAAATGTTAGAAGACTTTTTGCGCAATGGTGGCACACTAACCAAGCAAACACAAAAGGCAAATATTGCATTTCATAATCCAGATGATGGCCTGGAAGACACTGAAATGGCAACATTAAGAAAGAATTACAAAAGAACTTGTCGTCATATAAACAATAGCTGGATAGAAGATTCTTTGAAGGCAAATTCATGTCAGCCTTATCCACTTTATGCTGTAATATTAAAATAAAATAAGCAATGTGATAAAATTTTATTTATTGTAAATATCTTATTACCTTTAACTAAAAATTATACTATTCAAAAATTTAAATTATTTTTTTCCTTCTATATTCATTCAATAACTGCAACACATGCCTTGGCAAAAGTAACGCTTACATCATGATTTCGATGAGTTGCCAAATATAAGCTTTAAGCCTGAGTGCAATTATTATATTTTTAAAAGAAAATGAATGAATTATAGTAAAAGCTTTCTAGGCGCCGACTCTGAGGCATCAATGAAAGCTCTAGCTCCATTAAGATTATAATTTTTACTTGATTTGTAACTCTAACTGCGCTCAGTACTAATTTGTATATTAACTGAACTGCACCGTGCACAACAATATTAGCTATAGACATATACATCAGTGATGTTGTTCGAATTTCTTTTGCTATTTAGTCTGGCGGCATTTCTTTACTATGGCTGGATGACAAGCCAAAGTGATTTCTTTAAGAAACGTGGTATACCATATCACAAACCTTTACCATTTATTGGTAGCTTTTTGGAGGTGATTCTGCAAAAGAAATCTATTTTCGATGTAATTTTAGAATTATATAATAAACACGATGGCAAGTGAGTAATAATGGAAACTTTTGTTTGAGATTTATTGTAGTTTAAAAAGGTAAATCTATTTAAGTTTAACTTAAACTTAATATGCATTTGTAGTCGGGAATTATGGGATTCACACAGTGCTTCTATTGAATATATTGTATAATATTATTCAAAGATGAATACGCAATTGTTTAAAAAAACGGTACAGTCTTGTCAGTGGATACATGAAGCATTTATAGTATCTTTTTACCATTTTAACTATAAATTCGGTGGAACTGAAGTAGCTACAATCTTAATGTTACCACTAAATTAACTAGAAATACTTCCTATTTTATAACATTCCAATACATCATTTTGACTTAGTCTAACTAAATATGTACGTATTTTGTATTCCTATTATAGATGCTATGGATTTTTCGATCAAAATCAACCAGTGCTAATGATACGTGATCCCGAATTGATAAAACAAATTGCAATCAAAGATTTTGATCATTTTGTCAATCATCGCTCGACTTTCAACAGTAATGAAGATTATGGCAACATGGGTTGTGATCTCTTCGCATGTTCGCTTTTTATGATGCACAATGACAAATGGAAGGATATGCGCAGCACATTATCGCCTATATTCACAGGAAGTAAAATCCGTCAAATGTATAAATTAATGAATCTCGTGGCGCAGGAAACGTCTGCTTGTTTAAAATGTCAACCAAATATTAATAGCGGCATTGAGTTAGATTATAAAGATTACTGTACACGCTTTACCAATGACATTATCGCTTCTACTGTATTCGGTTTGCAGGTTAATTCATTTGAACAAAAGGATAATGAATTCTATATGATGGGCAAGAAATTGACCACTTTCACTTCTAGACAGAGTTTAAAGTATTTCGGATATGCAAACTTTAAATCGTTGATGAAGGTGAGTTGCATGAAATAAACTTTTGTTTTTTAAACAATTTTTTAAAATTTTTTTTTAATTTTAGTTTTTGAGAATTGACATACTTGACGGGGAGGCAACGGAGTATTTTATGCATTTAGTATTGTATGCCATGAAATATCGTTTGGAGCAAAACATAACGCGTGCGGATATGATCAATATGTTGATGGAAGCGCGTGGTTTTATTAGAATGGACCATTCGAAGGCACATAATCGTGAATGGTCCGATATTGACGTTGTAGCGCAATGTTTTCTCTTTTTCTTTGTCGGTTTTGAGAATTCGGCATTATTGAGTTCTTTTACTGCGCACGAATTAATGGAAAATCCTGACGTACAACAGAAACTACGTGAAGAAATCAAAATGGTTAATGAAACTTTAGACGGTAAAGAGTTAAGCTATGAAGCGCTGATGGGCATGAAATATATGGATCAAGTAATCTCCGAGGTATTGCGAAAATGGCCTGTTGTCATTAACATGGATCGTGAGTGTAATAAAGACATTGTCTACGAGGTTGATGGGCAATCAATAAAAATAAAGAAAGGTGATGTTGTTTGGTTGCCTGCTTGCGGTTTTCATCGTGATCCAAAATACTTTGAGAATCCAATAAAATTTGATCCGGAACGTTTTAGTGATGAGAATAAGGATAAGATACAACCGTTTACATATTTCCCATTCGGTTTGGGTCCACGCTGTTGTATTGGTGAGTATATTTTAATTTTTCATGACGTTTTCAGTAAACAAAAAAAAAAAAAAAATTCGTTTCATTGCAGCTTCTCGTTTTGCTTTATTAGAGGCAAAGGCATTGATTTTTTATATTGTACGCGATTTTGAAATTGAAGCATCTAAAAAATCTACAGTGCCACTGGAATTATCAACAAAGAGAATTCAGCTTACACCAAAAAATGGATTCTGGCTTAAACTAACATCAAGAACTTAATTTAGTGAACTTACTTAAGAAATGTATGTATTTATGTATTGTTTCTTTGGAAAAAAAAGAACAGTTTACTTTGTAGCACATTAAACTAAAATTAAAGTTAAAAACAATAAAATGAGAACTTGAAGTAAGATTAAATTTATATACAACAAACTGCTCTGTTACGACTCTTAGCGCGTTTATACGCACATTTCACGAATAACAAATTTTATAAATCAAAAAGTATTCTCTCATTTATATACGAAACTAAAAAGCAGCTTTGATTACAAGATTTTCTTTGATTATCAAAACAAGAAAAACTATTTATGCAAAGTTTTAAGCTCTTTCAAAATGCCGAAAGCGTTCTGCTCTAAAATTATTTTAAAAATATTTAACGCGCCTAACTATTATAGCTCTTTGAGTTCCGCCTCAATCTCAACGCATAACTCAAATTCAAAATTTGTAACAGAATAATTATTCAATATTTTTATACCCGCCACACATAGTGTAAAGGTTATATTCAGTTTGTCTGGATGTTTGTAACGCATTAAAGGAGTCATCGGAGTCCCTATAAAATATACATAAATTCTTGATCAGCTCGACGAGACGAAATAGCCATATCCATCTGTCCGTCTGTTTGTTTCTTCTCAGTTTATTCGGTCAGTTTAAAAGATATTAAGCTGAAATTCAGAACATAAGCTTTTCTCCTCAACGATTAAATCAAGTATGGAAATGAAAATACCCCGCCCATTTTTAAGTAAAGCCGTCATAGAAACTTACCGTTTTTTTTTTTCTATTTTTGAGAAATAGTTTTTTGAATTTATTAGGAAAAATATTTTTGTGTGAAAATAGTAATTATTTATGAATGAATTCACTTCAAATTTTGTGAAAACACATTTAATATCATCCTATCTTTACTCTACTGATATTATAACGATCAGTCCACTATAACATATACCCCAAATAAAGTCACCACCCATTTTCTATTTTTTTTTTCAAGAAAATGTTTATTATTCTGTTTTTAGGTTAAAATTTTACTTCATGATTGTGTCTAAGCTTGGGTTGTATTGAATCCAAGCCATTCCTTCTCTAAATTTTACCTAACCCACTGATGATCATAAATAAACGAAACCAAGATGTGGCGAATATTTGAGCTTCGGTTCTAGCGAAGTTACCGTTTTTCTTTGTTTATATTTTAAATTGTTTATTTCGAGATACACACTTGCAGTGTACATGTCTGGAAATTGTGCTTTTGAATATTAATAAAATATTTCTATTTATTTACATCATATTTTGGAATAATTTTTTTTTAGATTAAATTGCTTTCAAAGCTGCAGCAAGCGAGCGAGCGACGCACCCGATAAAAGCTTTGGCTCTAGCGCGACGTTGTCTACTTTGTGCGCAATTTATATATTTTTCAAACAGTTTTAATTTGTGTATCAACATAACTACACACGCAGTGGACATTTAAAGAAAAATAATATTATTTATACGCAATGTTGATCGAGTTTTTATTACTTTTTGGTCTGGCGTTGTATCTGTTCTATTATTGGGCAACATATCATAATGATTTCTTTAAGGAACGCGGCATAGCACATCATAAACCGGTGCCATTTGTTGGCAGCATGGCGGCTATGTTTCTGCGTAAGAAGTCTATGTTTGATTTAGTTGTGGAACTATACAACAAACACGACGGCAAGTGAGTATAGTATTATGTGTACCATATGCCCCATATTAAAGCAAATAGGGAATTGAAACGCACATACAAAATGAAACGAGTTATGGCAAGACAGCTGTCACTTTTTATTTATTTATTTTTTTCTAATTGAAACTTACTTGAACTTGATCTTTGGAACAAAATGTGTGCGCAATGTATTTACCGTAAGGCGGGAAGCTAATGCATCTCTCTAATATGACATCATAAAGTCGACGGTCGTTGCGGTTTCTATATATTATTATTATTATTATTATTTTTTTTTTTGTCATTATTAAATTTCATGCGAATGAGAAATATTGGACTTCATGGTCAAGTGCAATGATTTCACTATGGAGCGTCTTATCTTACTTATCTAAACGCTGCATTTATAGCGTATCTAAATCGATTAATTTGCTTATCATAATAAATGTTTATTCCATTTGAAATTTATTTGTTATAGATAAAATTTACAAAATATTTAATAGACAGTCCGGGTTTGATAAGCACCACATGGTAGTGTGTGTGTGTGTCTAATTTTTAATTGTGGAATTTCGTTTACGCAATATGAGTACTATTAACAGTCAAAGTACTCTAAAGATAATCATTTATAAGATCTATTCTATTCAGTACAAGTATTTTATTTTCTTTTTAAGAGTTTACGGTATTTTCGATCAACGTCAACCTTTGCTGATGTTACGCGATCCAGAATTGGTGAAACAAGTTGCAATTAAGGACTTTGATCATTTTGTCAATCATCGCACAATGTTTAGCAGCGATGGTGAGAATGGCAGCACAGGAGCAGATCTCTTTGGAAATTCACTTTTTATGATGCACGACAGCAAGTGGAAGGATATGCGTAGCACGCTAAGTCCGGTTTTTACTGGCAGTAAAATGCGTCAAATGTATACGTTAATCAATCAAGTGGCACAGGAAACGGTGAACTGTTTAAAACGTGAATCGAATGTCGATGCGGGCCTTGAATTAGATTTTAAGGATTACTGTACACGTTTTACCAATGATATTATCGCTTCCACAGCATTCGGTCTGCAGGTTAATTCATTTGAACAGAAGGATAACGAATTCTATAAGATGGGCAAAAAGATGACTACTTTTACGTTTGCGCAAAATTTGAAATTCTTGGCTTATGCAAATTTTAAATATTTGATGAAGGTAAACATTAATAATTTTTTTGAAACCCCCTTTTTTGTTTGTTAATAATTAATACATTCTTTTAATTTAGGTCTTAAAAATTGATATTTTCGACAAAAAGTCTACGGATTACTTTATGCGTTTGGTTTTAGACGCCATGAAATATCGTTTGGATAATAATATAACTCGTCCGGATATGATTAATATGTTAATGGAGGCGCGTGGTCTTATCAAAACAGATAATCCGAAATCGCATAATCGTGAATGGTCCGATGTTGATATTGTGGCGCAATGTTTTCTCTTTTTCTTTGCCGGCTTTGAAACATCGGCCGTTTTGAGTTGTTTCGCTGCACACGAACTTATGGAAAATCCTGATGTACAAGAGAAACTACGTGAAGAAGTTGAAGCAGTACATGAGTCTTTAGACGGTAAGGAACTAAGCTATGAAGCGCTGATGGGCATGAAATACATGGA
The DNA here is from genome assembly GCA_018903435.1 of Leucophenga varia. Taxonomy (NCBI): domain Eukaryota; kingdom Metazoa; phylum Arthropoda; class Insecta; order Diptera; family Drosophilidae; genus Leucophenga; species Leucophenga varia. The sequence continues at coordinate 4,277,823 of JAEIFJ010001414.1, forward strand.
TCAAGTCATTTCCGAGACCTTGCGTAAATGGCCCGCTGCCATTGCCATGGATCGTCAGTGTAATAAAGACATTGTCTACGAGGTTGATGGGCAATCAATAGAAATAAAGAAGGGTGATATTGTGTGGTTGCCTGCTTGTGGTTTTCATCGTGATCCAAAATACTTTGAGAATCCAATGAAATTTGATCCGGAACGTTTTAATGATGAGAATAAGGATAAGATACAACCGTTTACATATTTCCCATTCGGTTTAGGTCCACGTAATTGCATTGGTGAGTTTTTTTTTTATACACACTCGTACATACAAAAAAGAATTAAAAAAAAATTATTTAAATTATTTTTTTCTATTAAAGGCTCCCGTTTTGCTCTATTGGAAGCTAAAGCATTGGTATATTATTTGGTGCGCGATTTTAACATTCAAGCTTCTAAAAATCAACTATTCCATTGGAATTATCCTCATCTGGTTTTCAACTTCTACCCAAAACTGGTTTCTGGCTTAAATTTACAGCAAAAGTTTAAATTAATGAATTTTGTTTTACGTACATCTGTATATATGCATATCAGAATAAATGTACTTGTATTATCGTTGTATATAAAATATTGGACTGTGTTTTATGTATCAATTTTATTATTGCTCGGCATTTAATTAACTTGGCTGATTATTAGAGAGTAATAAATAAATAAAATTTGTACTAGAGTTCTAGAGATATTTAAAAATGATCAAATTTAAACTTTAGCACCTAACTGAAAGATAGGCGTGGCTAATTTAATACGTCTCATCAGCTGATTCAAAATATACATATATGAAGAGACTGTATGAAGTTTTCGACTTCTGCTTTAACGTTTTACAAACTTATCAACAAACTGATAATACTCGTTCATGTTCTCCACTTTAGTATGAACAATTTATTTTATTTATATTAAATTATATTGTATTAAAAACAAATGTTTGTTGAAATGCGATAACACAAGAGATAATTTTATGTTAAAAGCTTCAGCTCCGATGCTTTTAAGCAGTGCGATGTAGAGCTATACAACCAATACCATGGCAAGTGAGTATATACATATTGTATATATAAGCTAAATAATTAATTTTAATTTTAATTAATATTAATTTTAATAATATTCTCCAATGAACTTGATCTTTGAAATGAAGTGTGCCGTATTAAATATAATGAACCGTAATGCAGTATATATATTTAACTATTCATGCAGGCATTATGCAATTAGAAACAGGTGCAGTATTCCGGTACTCATTACTTACACATTTGGGCGTGTCAGGGAAAGCTGTAGTATTTCTGTCATAGGTTGCTTTGGAATTCTCTAAAATAAAATATCGGTGTCACAGAACTTTGAAAGATTTTATTGTTCAAAGACAGTTTTGCTAATTTGGAGTTATTTCGGAATCAACAAAAACATGAGAGACTTAAAACCAACCCAAAGGGATTTGTGTGACATCTTGAAAACTCTTGAAACCTATGTGCTACATGAAAGATGTGTGAGATAGATGCAGATAACCAAATTATTCTTGTCACTGCAGTTTACTTTTATACTAAACAATATTAAAAAAATATGTAAGCAAAATAGAAAGAGAGAGAGTTGCGGAATACTTTCTCTTGTATTAATTGTATCATGTCTACAGACTTTACTAGTCGTGTGAAAATCTTATACAGTCTTATGCAAATTTATACAATACATATTCCGCATCTGTCTGTCCATGCTGCTGTTTGTTCGTCCATCCGTCCGATCACTTTATAAACACACCGAGACTATAAGGGATTATCGTAAGATACAGTGTTGAGTTAAAACAAATAATTTCTTCTTGTTTGTAATCATGTTGCTCTCAGACTATCTTTATTCAATAAATTTGAATAATTTAAAATTTCTTATAAAGTTAAAAAGTGTTGCGCGAACAGAATGCTATCTAAGCAGTTCTTAGCTATACGTTATGCTTTGCATGAAGTTTGTGACATTGTTGTCACTCGACACTTTTGTTGTTGTTGTCAGTGCAGTTATGTTGTACACGAGCAGACGGACTGACCGTCAGTTAATGCTTACGTGACATTCTTTATACAATATATTAGGTCTTCATGCTTTACATACTTGCTACACCAGTTTAACTAGTTGATCTATTTTAAAATGTAGCTCAACCCAAATATTATAGTTTTCGTTTATTTTATATTAAAATTCGAATGTTTTTCGGGCATATTTTTCAAATAATTTTTAAAAAAATGTTTGTTTCATGGTCAAGTTGAATCAAATGTTTGCCTTCATTTTCTTATCTAAACATTGCATTTATAGCGTGTCTAAATCTATCAATTTGCTTATCAAATCGAATGTTTATACTATTTCTAATTGACTTTATAGATAGTAATTTCGTATATGGAATGTATATATTTGTTTAAGCTGATAACGCCTGTCTTTGCGTGCGAACACCTCGTTCGTTTGTTCTATCGGTCAAAGCACTCTAAAGATAAAAGTTATAATAAATTTTTATTTTGTTTTAAGAGTTTATGGTATTTTCGATCAACATCAACCATTGCTGATGTTACGCGTTCCAGAGTTGGTGAAATAAATTGCAATTAATGATTTTGATCACATTATAATCGGACGATCTTCAATAACAAACCGTTGACTACTTTCACGTGTGCATTTGAAATTTTTAAATATTTGATGAAATAATTTTTAATTTTTGTGGTTATTAGGGGGGGAAAAACCATTTACATATTGCTCACTTGGTTTAGATGCACATAATTGCACTGATAAGTTGAATATTTTTTTATGATAATTATTAGCAAACTTTATTTATATTTTATTTATTTAAAGGTTCACGGACTGCTTTATTGGAAGCTAAGGCATTTATCTTCTATGTGATGCGCGATTTTGAAAATAAAATCGACTCATCCATTAGAATTATCCTCTTCAGGTTTTTAACTTGCACCCGAAACCGGTTTCTGGCTTAAATTCATTGCCAGAGTTTAAATTGTTGTATTTAATTGCACGTGTGAGCACATAAATCGGTTAAGCATTTACTTCGTACAAAAAAAAAAAAAAAAAAGAAAGGAAAAACGTTAACTTCGGTGGAACCGAAGCTGAAATACCCGTTACATGGGCGTGTCGTCTTGGTTTTGACCCTGGATGACCAAAAAATGTTTTTACCCAATTGGGAGCGAGTACATTCATAAATAATTACTATTTTAAAAAAAAATCGAAAAAATCGATAAGTTTGTATGGGGGCTATACCTAAAAATGGGCGTGGCACTCTCATTTTCAAACTTAACCTAGTCGTTGCCGAGAAAAGCTTAAGTTTAAAATTTCAGCCCAATATCTTTATATCTTCATCGAAAAGATCGCATAGCAACAAACAGACGGACAGACGGACAGACGGACAGACAGACGGACATGGCTAGATCGATTCGTCTCATCGAGCTGATCAAGAATATATATACTTTATGGGGTCTCCGATGCCTCCTTCAATGCGTTACAAACTTTTTGACTAACTGAATATACCCGTTTACACTATGTGTAACGGGTATAAAAAAATGAAAAAAAAAAAACAAATTGTTTTCAAGTTAATTAGAATCGCAATTCGTGAATTGAACACAATTTCATGTGCATAAAAAATTTATGCAAAGTCGCATTTAGCTGTCAATGCTCGAAATGTATCTAGATACAATTATAATATTTCAGTTACATCTCTGATTTCGCTTAATTTTTTTTTCTATAGAAATAATCACTTAAAGTACGCTTTACTTTTTTGTTGTAGTTGTTGCTGTATGTAGATTTTTCGTTCTATTATCGTTTGAAATTGACAAGTCAGTGGCATACAGATCAATCTATAATTTTAAGTGGTAGGTGTTGCTATTTAAATTGTTGGTTACAGCATTTAAAATCTATAACTTCAAATTGTTTTGTTTGAGGGCCATTTCAGTTGCCTACAAATTTCCGCATTACCGGTTACAGCATTCTAAGCGTTAATAGGTACCGTGGAAGCGGTCAAAGATCAAAATGATCATCAATCGATATATTGAATCTTTATTTTTTTTAAATTAGTTAAGAACCAATAACAAAATATATAATATAGATAGAGAATAGATACATATTATAGAAAATTATGGCTAACTTCAATATGTATGTATGTATGTATGTGTGTATCTCCATGTAATTTTTTATATGTATGTGTATATTTTATAGCGGTTGTTATTGTTGTTTTGCGGTTATTTGTTAAGATCTTTCCACTTGATTTGCACAGCGTTGAGTGTTTTGTTTTAAATAATATTTTTTTTTTTCTTCCATGTATCTGTGCTTTTGGGTAAAAGCTGGACAACGTTTTTTTTTAAAAGCAAGTGCCAGATTTAAACAGATTTCATTAACGCGTTGTCGCTTGGTCAAACACAAACAAGCGAAAGTTAACTTCTTTTGTTTGGCGTTTTTTTTTTTTTAAATTTCGGTTTGAATATTTTAATTTAGAATTATAATTTTACATGAAAACCGGTTGTGTTTAAATTTAATATTAAAAAAAAAAAATAAATCAAAATATAATGGAAACCGATATGCAAACATTTTATAAAGATAAAAGGATTTTCCTTACTGGAGGCAGTGGATTTTTGGGAAAAGGTAGTGCAAAAATATTGGATTAAAAAAAAAAAAAAATAATCTAAATACAAATCAACGAAATTTATCAAATGTCAAAAAGTGATCTAAGTTTATTATGAAAAAAAAAGAAACACAAAAACAAGAATTTAGTGTAATAAAACGAGTGCCATATAAAGTCATATTCGAATCGCTGTTATTTTAAAGATTTCGTTACAAAAGAATATTTTATAAACTTAACTCATCCAAATTAGTCAAATGTGCGACCTGATTTCGTAAAATATTTGAATGAAAACGAAATAGAAAACTTTCTAAACATTTTAAGAACTTGTTCGAAACAAAAAACTGCATACATATATTTGTATCTTATATCTGAAGTTCAAATTAGATAATAATATTGACAAAGCAAAGATAAACATGACAGAACTTTAAAATAAATTATAGCACGAGAGCTATCATTTATTTTAATTCAGTGACTTTGTCGCCAACTACTATAAAAGTGTTGAGCAACTAACATTTAGTTTGTATTTGTCATTGAAAACAAAGCAGCCTATGAAGATCGATAAAAGTGAAAACGAAGTCCCAAATATGGGTTGCTAAATGATGTGGGAGCGTAATATCCAATGGTTTAGAAATGTTTTACTAAAATACATTGGGAGTGTTCCAGCACAAATGATGCTTAACTCTAAGGTCTCAAAAAAAGAAATAACTTCAGAGATCGTTGACAAAATTTCGAGTAATGATCTTGGACAATCCGAAATTTTAGCGATTTAGTTATCGTGAACGAAATAATTATCTGCGGATGGAAGAAGGCGAAGATAGGCCCGAAATTATGAACTTATAAAATTGCTGTTTGTGTACAATATTAGTAAGCTTGGGTTTATTCTTCCGTAGCAGTGTTCAGAACTTTTTTGTTGGAATTCTTTCTTAAATCATAATCTCGTGGCAATATCGAGATTTAGAGTTGATAATGCAATTATATAGTAGTTGCGTATAAACGCAGTTTACTCGCATATTGAGAAAGATGTTAAATCAGAATGCCACGGCCCTTTGAGTATTGCCCAATACAAATTACCGCCCTTTTCAATTTGTATAAAAATAGATATAATTTATGCATGCATTCACTCCAAATATGGTAAAAACACATCTAATACCATCCTATGTACACACCACCGATATGGTACGATATAACATATAGCGCTTCCTCTCATCATCTGATATTTTCAAGAAAATTACTGTTATATCTGTATTTGTAGCTTAAAATTTGATAAAAATATTGTGTCTAAACTGGAGTTGTGTCAGACCATTGACCCCCACCCATCTCATCTCAAAGTTTAGTCTAAGCCACTGATGATAACATATACATTTTTTAAAGATTCGTGTGACGGTGCCACTTTTCAAATTGCTCTCGTAAAATAAATGACTGGAAAATAAATGCTATTAAGTGATAGTTTAAAAGTTGAGGAAGGTCATGAAATGATATTGTACTGACGTAGGGCCTAAGTAAATATTTAAAAAATCTAATTTCAGATCACCTGATTTGTGGACATCCCCTTATTTGCTTTATGTAAATTTTTTATTTTTTAATTAAATCAAAATATAATTTCTAGTAATTTATAAGAAAATATTTTGAAATAATTGTTATAAAAAAAAAAAAAAAAGCGGAGAATGAATGAATTTCCGGAATTGTCAACAACTGTTACAGAGTAATTTGAACTTCGGTGCTTTTTTAATATTGGTCAATAACAATTTAATTAAACTTCATTTAATTTCTTTTTTTTCAGTGTTCATTGAAAAAGCGTTACGTGTCACCAGAAGTAGAATGTATCTACGTACTTATAAGAGCCAAAAAGGGCAGATCAATTACAGAACGTCTGGAGGATATGTTTAAGGATCCTGTAAGTAAGCATTTCAGAAAACAAAAACAACTCAAAAACAAAATGTTTGATTTTTTTTAGCTATTCGAAGTTTTGCTTAAACAAAAACCCGACGCAGTGAAACGCTTGCAACCCATTTCCGGTGATTGTGCACAACCATTGCTGGGCATGTCGCCAGAAGATCATCAATTGCTTGAAGAAAAAGTACAAATTGTGGTGCATAGTGCGGCAACGGTGCGTTTTAATGAGCCGCTGAGTATAGCGCTCGATATAAATACGATAGCAACGCTGGATTTGATTAAGTTAGCCAAACGTATGAAGAAATTGCTGGTATTGTGTGTGTGTGTGTAAATTTTGCACGCTTTAGAGAGTGTCTAATTAATTTCTATATGCATTGCAGGCCTTTGTGCACGTTTCATCCGCCTTTGCCAATTGTTTGGAGAGTCATATCGATGAGATTTACTATACAGAACATTTGAAGTGTAACACTGCCAATTTAATAGCAATGAAAGAAAATCTGAACACTGAAATGTTTGATAAGTTGACAGATATTACACGTGATAAATATCCGAATACATACACCTATACAAAAACATTATCCGAGGAGGTGGTGCTGAAGGAGGGCACTGATCTACCGATTTGTATATTTCGTCCAGGCATGGTTATAGCAACACATAAGGATCCTGTATCCGGTTGGATTGATAATATTTACGGACCTACAGGCATACTATATGGTGCCTCACACGGTGTGCTACATGCTTTGATCGTTGATATGAATGCATTAGCGGGTGTAGTACCGGTCGATTACTGTGCAAATATGATGCTTGCCTGCGCCTGGGAAAAGGGCATCGGTGTGCAGCAAGAGTAAGTTTTAAAATGTTTTTATTTTATTTTTTTTATATAGATAAAAATTAAAATGTTTTATATTCGTTCTAGCAGTCGCACAGCACCGCCTATAATTTATAATCTGGTACCTGATGCACATAATCCGCTTAATTGGATTGAATTTCGTAGCGCCGTCGAGCAGTATGGTCCACAAATGCCATTAACCAAAATGATGTGGTTTCCCTTTTTAGTAACCACAAACTCATTAATTTACTATAAGCTACTCTGTTTCTTGTTGCATACCATACCCGGTTATATTTATGATTTTGGTTTAATGCTGATCGGGCGTAAACGATTTTTAGTGCGCACCTATCAGCGTATGCATCAGTCAACCGATTTAGTATCATTTTTTACCTGTGGCAGTTGGACTTTTAGTACGGAAAATACGCATCGTTTGTGGAAAACGCTTTCGCCAGCAGATCAGTTACTATTTCCATTCAATATGCGCGCAGTAAACTGGAGCGAATATTTCTATAATGCTTTGGTTGGCATGCGACGCTATCTGGCCAAAGAGGAACCGGCATCCATACCGAAGGCGATTAAATTATATAAACGGTAAGTTTTTATAGAAATTCAAAAATATTTTAATTAAAAAAAATCCCCCTTTCAGTTTGGAGTTACTGCATCGCACAGCGCAAGTGCTACTCTGTTGCGGTGGCCTAGCGCTAGTCTGGTCATTATTTAAGTTTTTATTGCAAATATTTAATTAAATGTTTTTTTTATTTATTTTTAATGATATTTCTAATGTCACACTCACTCGGTTCTATGGTGGGCAAACGCAATAGACATGGCGCTGCACTGACCGCCATTTTTTCAGCTACAAATAGTCGCGGTAGGCAAATAATTTGTAATAAAAAATTCACAAATCCAAACACTACAAAATATTTCATGACGCTGTAAAAAAAAAAACACTCCGTTTTGCTAAACGCAACAATTCAAACTGAAGCTGAAACTGAATAAGTAGTAACGTAAGATGCCACTAAATGTTGCCAGTTCAAATGTCAAGAATCAACTAATAAAAAAAAGAAAAAAAATACTAAAATAAAAAGAGAAAAAAAATGTTGCAAGGATGTTGAAGCAAACACATTTCCGCTTCCGTTGAGAATTAACAGTAGCGGCATTGCCAACGTACAAAAGTAGCTAAAGAGCAGCAACTTGAACAAGTTGATTACATTCCATAGACTGCCAGATTAACATAATTCGATTCGATTTAATATTGGCAAAATAAATTTATCAGTTTAGACGGCGCCAGTTCGATGCCAAAATGCGTCTAATCTTTACGCATTAATATCCTATTTATGTTCATATTTGGCTAAAACTAACACTATTCCTTTGAAGTGAGTCTCTCATTCACACACACACACACACACTCATGTATATACATTTTTGTATAAATAAACTCACCCCCATTTGAATTTGCCAGCAAAATCATTGTGCACCATAGAAGCCTTTATATCCTTTTGCTTTCCTTTTGCTGCTGCTGCTGATAAAATTTGCTCCATTATAACCGCCTCCACAACAGCATCCGCTGTTTGGTTAACTCCTTTTACTATTCCGCTTGCTTCCACACCCGCTTCAGCTGCAGCTTCAATGCTGCTGTTACTATTTTCCTGCTGTAAAAATTTATATTTGCCGCGAAATCCCTTAGCAGTAACATTTGAACTTGCATTGAATTCGATTAGCAAATCCGGTCCAGAGCTAACGATGTGCCGTATACTTTGGTGTATAGCAGACGTTGCAGATTCACAGAGTACATCGATTACAGCATTCATATGAGCCGATTCAGCATCAAAAATGGTTAGCGCATCCAGTGCAGAGCAGCTTGATTGATCAGCGCGTTTAGGTAGTTGCAGTTCTTCGAAAACGATTTCAACACGACTCTCGGGTCTATAAGGTGTGAAAAGAAAGTTGTTTGGTAAGCGATTTAATTGATTAATGAAGAAAGAAATGTTTCAAAAAGGACTTTCCGGAACTAAAGTTGAAATGGAGTTTACATTCAATGACTTCGAAAATATGGCTATTTGCATTGCCATCTCACCTAATAATACAAACTTACCTGCCCAGAAATTTGTATGCGCATTTTATGTGCGCCGGATAATTGGCCGGAAAGCGTGGTGAATGAAAATAGCGCCAGATTTGCAATTTTGGCGTTGAACTGACATCGGTTTCGGCAAAGAAATAATAATCACAATAGCTACCCGGTATAAGGCGTCCATCGGTTTTGAAATTATCTGCACGAATATGCACAAAATAAAAATATGTACAAATACGTAAAGTGTGTCAATGACTTACCACGCTTCAAAAATCGATACTCAGCTGTTAGATTCAATAGCCACGCATTGATTTTTGCTATTCCTGGCGCTGCGCTAGAGTTCATAGTTGGTTTGCGGGCGGTGTTGGCTGCTGAAAGGTCAAACGCAAACCTAATACTTTGCCAGCGCTATAAATAACCTGCTCCGACATGGCTAGTGAATTTGTCCTTTTTGTTTCATTACACCAAACATATTCCGGTAGTGTTGTATTCTCGATGACAGGTTCACGCAGATACGGAAAAACCTCAACAATATCCAAACAGCTGCAACGGAAGTGACGTAAAAAAAAAAAAACAAAATGGGGGGCGGAGCATATACAAAAAAAAAAAAAAAAAAAATGGTTTAGTTTTTGTTAAGCAAATCAAATGCAAAATGTAAATGAGCTTTGGTAATTATTGGCTGCAATCGCATTGGATGCAAAAAAAAGCTATAAATAAAATTTTGAATAAAAAAAAAAAAAAAAAAGAAAAAAACATAAAAATAAATAAATAAAATGTGTTTTGCATTTTGCAATGCAAAAAACCGTTTTACATGATTTATTTTGATAGAAAGTCTAACAGAAGTTGGCATTAACGATAAAAATTCCGTAAATTCCATTATGTGGTACTCGTATTTTGTTGTTGGCCTATTTTTTAATTGCTGCCCTCAATAGCAGCAGCATCTTTGGCGGGTTTTCGTTTGCGCATGCCGCATAGCATGCGACAGAAGGCCGGATAATCAATCATTGCAGGCTCTTCGAGTGTTTTTGGTTTTGCCAATGGTGCATGCTTAAGTGCTTCCTTTGCTTCGCTTGAACTTAGTTTATCGCCGTAATTGATGAGCTCTTCATAGATTCTATTTTACGCAAAATGAAAATCTGTCAGCAAATCATCCTCATCAACACATTTTTTTGCAAATAGTACAAACTTGCGTTCCTCTATTTTCCCAGTGCCATATGCATCCCATTTGCTCCATGCTTCGAGTAGCACATCTTCTGAATCCAATTCAACTGTGCGACGAAACATTAAATCGACAAATGCATTATAATCCAACGGATCCTTGGCCTCCTTAAGCATTTGTTCGAGCATATCCTCATTTGGCTCTGAACCGAGCGCCATAAATGTAAAACGCAGATCATCCTTCGATATTAAACCATCACAATCGGTATCAAAAAGCAAGAAAACCTTTTGGTATAAGAATTATAATTGTAAAATTGTTCCATTTGTGTTGTCACATGCGCTTACTTCCTTTAGTTCTGCTAATTTTTCAATATCCAAATCTTTTTGTGCCACATTATCATCGGCACGCAGCTCTTCGGGTAGCGTATAGTGTCCTGTTGAAACTGGTAACTTAAGACTCGGATTAAATATCTCATGTATAGCAGCTAATGCTTCTGAGTCCGTTTGAAAAACAGGCTGCGGTGTACAGGATGCTTTGCGTACTTCACTTGCACGACGTCGACGCTGTCGGATGGAAAGGTTTTCTTACTGTCACGTCACGTCACTTTAACTTTGAACTATGCCCACTTACACGCTCGAGATCCTCAATTGAGAATGTTGGATCCATAGACATTTTGCACAACAAAGAATTTTTTTTTTTTTTATTTTTATAAATAAATCTGAATAAATTTAAATAAATAATTCCAAAATGTTTTTATTTTTTTTTTCGCGACAACCGTGCCAAAGATTAATGCACGCTTTGCCTGCTACTGTCTAATGTCCACTGAAACTTGGCGTATGTTTGGTCTTTAATTTTATTGACAAATCGATTCGAATTTTAAATGTTATTTATATTTTATAGTGCCTTCCTCTGCACCTACACCTGCTACGGAATTTTGTATTCATACGCATTTAGTTTATGATTTGATATAGAAATATGTGCTTTCGCATGGACGATATTTTTAACTAGCTGGCCACTTTTGCTTCTTCTGTTGTTGCAGCTGCTGCAACTTTGCAACACACACACACACACACACACACACACATGAGCACGCATACATTGAGCGCAATAGATGTGCCATGCTATGGACTGCAGCTGGTACAGCTGTACAACCTTCGCGGTATGCATCGTGTGTGTCCACAAAGCAAATATTCTTTGGCAAATAAATATGTTTTATGTTGAGTTCCAAATCAATAAAATATTGAATCTTTTAATTTTTCAATAATTTTCTATATGTCATAATTTAGTTAGCCATAAGCGCTGTACTGGTACGGTTTAATCGAGAATTTTGAATTGCTTTAAAATACATTTTTGAAAATTTATATTTCCGGTATGCATCGCGTATACGTAATGCGCGAGCACAGCTGTATGCATATCCATATCGTATCGTTCGTAATCAATTTTATATGCTTCGCGTTAATACTGATGTAGCGTAAAGTAGCCGGAAGATATTTCTAATCTTATAATATAATCAATCAATGGTTTATTTGAAATAAAATAATAATATATAAAGAAATGAATTAAAAAAAAATAAAGAACCAAACATTGCGCATACGCACTGCACGACGATTTCATTTGAGAATGATAATGCGCAGTAATAATGAATATAAAAAAACTATTTGAAAGAAATATATTTTAAAGTTTTTGTTTGGATGGAAAATGATGGGGTCTACATGGAAACTGTAAACGGGAGGAGATTTAGCAGAAAACCAGAGTCTTTGAATTTAACAAAATTAACAAAAAACAAGGAAGAGCTTTTACTTCGGTAGAACCCATGATGCAATTATATTTGGTATAGTGTTCGATAAATTTCTATTGTGTATCTCACTCTAGCGTACAACTGTTACCTATACTATCAAAGCTTATAATTCTAAAACTGGTATAATATCATCATGGGTAGAACTAAGAAGCGTCAAATTTTTTTTTTTTATGTGGTTTCGACGGTTTATGATCATAAGAACGTGTCAAGTGCCCCCATTGCGTTGGAAAATTAAAACAGGCCAAAAAATCGTATTTGGGGTGTTTTTACCCCACTTTTCCTCGAGAACCAGAACCGTGCTAGACCCTTTAACTTACTCTTAAAATAAAGCTTGAACCTTACACTACAATAACCACATAGAAAAGTTAAAATAAAAACAAACAATCTTGAATAATATCCTTTTATAATTTAGTGTTTTTCGATTGAATTGCAAATAAAGGCCTAAAAATTTCATATAAAATTTTTTTTTTTTTCTATAAGACACTTGTTTTTGATGTATTTTTGTCCTCTGAACATGATTTTGGAGCCTAAAATTGCCCATCACGTCTTTTTTTTTAAAAAAAGTAGATAAAAACTCCAAAAATTGTTTTTTAGATTGTTTTAACCCTCTTTTTCAAAATTAAGAGGTGATTGTTACTTTTGTGCACCAGAATCGTGTTGGGCTCATAAAAATAAATCAGAAACCAGTCTCATATCGAAAATAAACGTATTTATATATAAATTTTCTCGGCATGTGATTGCAATTTAATCGAAAACTCTGGAACATTAAGGGATAGCTCCATTTAATTTAGCATTGTTCATTTTAATTTTATTGCTTTCGATATAGTATATAACCTATTACGTCTGGTTTTGGAGGGGTGGGGAAAAAAAAAAGGGAATGAAGCCCGTTTTTTACGCAAAAAAGAAAACCAAAGTCATTTATAATAAAAAAAAAAAAAACTTTTTTTTTAAAATTAAAAAAAAAAAAAGGAAAAAAAAAAAAAAAATTAAAAACAAAAAAAAAAAAAAAAAAATATAAATAAAAAAAAAAAAAAAAAAAAATATTAAAAAAAAAAAAAAAAAAAAAAAAAATATATTTTTCAGGATCATCGCAGATCCATACCAAACTACGAATTTTACATTTTGAGGAAGATTTGCATAGTGGCAACCGCTTATAAAAAATATATATAAGATATCTGCAGTGGGTTCAGAAGAATCAATATTTTTTGATTTTATAGTATCTTTTGAGCGAACGATCTGTTATTCAGACAAATGTTGCTGTTTTTATACACTGTAACCGTATTAAAATATTTTATATGTTCACAAAAATGCTTGCCACAGCAGAAACAATATTGAAATGCGATAACAAATCACAATATTTTAATTTTAATAAATATAAATTTTTCGATTTAGCAAAAAAAAGCTGCAATGATAAACAGTTTTGCGGAAACGTTTCGCTTGTTTGAAACGTAAGAATTTAGCGTGGTGCACTTACCTCGAACGTAGCTGCAATTGCTTGAGACGAAAAGCGACAATCTCATCGGTGCTGCCAGTTATGAAAATCATATAGCAATTATTTTTAGCAACGCGCGCCAATGAAGCATTAAGGCTAAGCGTACTCCAGCCACCATTTGCGGATATTAAACTTAAATTACGCTCATGTGTTGCATGTAAACAAGAACAATCTGAAGGTGGCATAAATTGTCCGATGCAATATAAAAAATTATACAAAAAAAAAAAAAAAATCACTTACCGAGCCATAATTGTTGCTGCTGCTGTTTTGCTACAGTTACTAGCTGCATAGAACAAAAAAATATCAAAACTAAAATTCCACTTAAGATACAAAATATTTGCGACATTCCGTTGATTATTTCGATTTTATTGATACGTGCAACTGGCTACAAGGATGCTCAGCAACTGAAAACACAACACCAAAAGCTGTGCTTCAAATGCTTCAGCATCGCTGCTCTACGGATTTTTTTTTTATAAAAATAGCATCTGGGTGGGTGGACGTTTAACTGATTTTAGTGGCGCGCTTTAATCGCTTGAGCAGTTAATAAAGTTCCTAATGTGCTGGTTTATCCTATTTTTTTATTTTTACTTCTTTCTTATTTTTACATTGACTATTTTTTTTGTCTTTATTAGATTTAACACATCAACTTGAACACCTAACATAATAGCATTTACAAACACAAACACACACGTATGTGAAATGTATCTAGAACGTTTCGTTGTATCTATTTAGATAACATTGTTTTGATTTGGCCGGTAGCTTGCTTTAATTTAATTTCAAAAGTATTTTTAAACGTTTTTTTTTTTTTTTTAAAAAGCTTGTAGCGAAAGTTTGTTTGTAGATAATCTATTGATATACTATGCAGAGGAAAACCATCGTTTGATTCTCAGTTGATTCAGGCTCATTGCACATTAGTGCCAACAACAACAACAACAACAACAACTACAGCAACGTTAAAAAATAACAATCAATATATGTTATGTAGAGAAATGTTGCTGATTTGATACTTAATGTGGTTTTCTTTTAGGTCACCTTTTTGCTTTACAACAATTTTATAAAACTCAGCAGTTTCGTTTCGTTTAATTTTAACAGTTTAAGCTGCATACACAAAAGATACATTTTAAAGATTTATTTTTAAATTCATAAAATTTTATTTTAATATTTTTCTACACACACGCGTAATTCCATTACTGATTGGTTGGGTTATTTTTCGTTATTGTAAATCGTTTATTAATTTAAGCTTGTAATTTGGATTTTAGCATATCGGCCAGCACTGCAGCGCCATTGGCATTTATCTCTTCATAATCGTATGGTTCCATATGTTCCTTGCAGCGTTGCAACCATTGTTGCAAATCTTTAAAAGGATGCAAATCAAATTCGAATGCTTCTAGTTGTGAAACAGTCACAAGTAGCGTTAGATCGGCAATGGTGAAATGTTCTGCTGCTACATAGGTGCGTCCCTTTAGTATAGTATTCAGCCAGCCGACTGCCTCACGGAGTTTGGCATGATTTGATTCATCGAGTGCTGCGCCCATAAACATTGTGGGAAACTGGTTGGGAAATATTATTAGATTTAATTAAATAAAATCGTACGCTTTTGTATGTTTATTTTTTTAGTTACATAATAAGCTCCCATGCGCGCGTACAGTGTGCCCAAATCGAAGTGCATTCGCTGATCGACAAGTGCGCGTACTCGTATATCCTTTGGATATAGCGTATCATTTTACCATAGGCTGCTACAAGATAGGCTAAAATTGCACGACTGTAAAAGAGATTGGAAAATATTGTAATGAAAGTTTACAGAAAAATGTAGAATTATACTTGAGGTGTGTTTCAGTTTTTTTGAAGTTCTTGACACTTTTTGTTGAAACTAAAATAATAAAAATATTTCTATGTCCTTTATGAACTTGGAAACCATATAACCGATGACTTTCAAATCGGTTTCATTTGAAAGGCAACAATGCTAGTATAGTTATAGACCATCAAAACAATGCATTATAGCATATTCTGTTTGTTCCATAAGTCGAATTTCTACTTTTCTCATACAACAATTTTTTATACCTGTTACACTAGTGTAAACAGGTATATTCAGTTTGTCGAAAAGTTTGTAACGCATTAAAGGAGGCATCGTAGAACCTATAAAGTATATATATTCTTGATCACCTTGACGAGACGAATCGATTTAGCCATGTCCGTCTGTCTGTCCGTCTGTCTGTGTGTTGCTGCGCGATTTATTCGCTCAGTTTTAAAGATATTGGGCTAAAATTTTAAACTTAAGTTTTTCTAGGTCCTGTGTAGTTTCTATGTTAAAATCAATGTGCCACGCCCACTTTTAGGTATAGCTCCCATAAAAAAGTACAACATTTTTTCAAGTTCTTATAAGAAAAACATGTATTTATAAAGCGAATGGCTTCAAATATGGTTAAAATGTTTCTTATACCATGCCAAATCTTCAGTTTAATATAGGTCCAAATCGGACAGCGAATTTCTAAATTTTTAAGAGTATATTTAATTTGTTTAGTATTTTGAAATAAAATTTAATACAAATGCTGCACACGAAGGTCTATCAACGTCAAATGATGTGTAACAGGTATATAAGCTTCGGTCCATCCGAAGTTAACTTTTTTCTTTTTTTTTGCATTTTTCTATGTTCTTATTCTAGCCTCAATAACTGTGGTCTACATTAAAAAAAAAAATAAAGTATTTTTTAGTGTTTTTATTGTATGAAATTGACGTGGGAAACCCGAAATTAACGGAATGAATACGATCGGAAAAGAATTTTAAAATTGGAAGGAGTAAATAAATTTGCCGAATTTTCCGAATATCATATTTCAGATTTATGCAGCACACAAAAATTGGCCTTCCTGAGAAAGTTACTAACTGGCGGAAACGTGAATAAATTATTTTGTATAGTGTAATCTTTTTAAGATCTGTGCTTTTTACAATTTTTTATTAATTTATTTATTTTCTCACTTACCTCTCCCACAGCACCAAACCCTGATCATCGACCGTTGGTATAGTATGTTGCGGATTCATTTCAACAAATTCAGGTTTTAGATTATCACCCTCCAAGATGTTAACAATCTTCATTTCCATTTCAAGATCAAGCATTTTTGCAAGCAGTAGAATGCTGCGACACGGTGGACTCGGTGGCAAATAATATAAAACAGGCGCCATTTTACCGCCGCTACTGAGAATACAATAAACAAATTCCTTAACAATGTGTCCAGTATCAAAGGACATTAAATTAGAATAATATTCGATTAGCGTGCGACACGTTAAACTTGTATAAAGCGATTGAAAAATTAAATGTCAAAGTCAATCGGTCAAGCAGAATACAAACAAAAAAAAAAAAGTATATAGTATATCTCTTACTGCTTGAAAAACTTAGCATACGTGGCCAATCGATATAACATAAATATTTTAAAATAATTAAAATTCAATTTGTACATTTGGTCGCCTCTCGTGGCAAATTGAAATAAATTCAAACTTAGTGGCCAATCGATATAACATAAATATTTTAAAATAATTAAAATTCAATTTGTACATTTGGTACGCCTCTCGTGGCAAATTGAAATAAATTACCGCCTAAAAGTATGCAACACTTTTCGAACTTACACAATTTGATGCACAAGTTTGTGCTGCACCACGGCTACCGACTCAATGCAGTTCCCCAGTTTAGCTTATTGCCTTTTTATTTTTGTTTTTCTTTTTTGTTTTTTTCTGCTTCAGTTGACTTGCTTCGTGTCCTGCTTGACGTCCTTATTCTTCGTTGTTGTGGGTGGTATTTCCTTTTCGTATTTTATACACGGTGCACTTGCACTTGGCTACGACTGCAAATATTTCCTTTACAATTAATGCAAACTACTTATGTATATTTAATAAAACCACATGTGACACATACACTCACACACACATATGAATTGCCTGTCACACTTCAGTTGAATGGACGGTCCAGTACGGTCCGTTCCGTTTCGTTGTTATAAAAGCGCAGTGCAACTTATTTGAAGCGACACTTTTCGTTTGGCGCGCGTTATGTACTTTTCTGATTTTATGCAGTTAATAGCTTTAGAAATGATATTATTATTTCTTTAGTCCTTTCTAAAGTGGACACTTTAATAAAATAAGGCACAGCAGCAAATAATAAATTTTTATTTTGTAGTTTTTTCTTTTGTTTTTGTCGTAACTTATTTGTTTTCGTTTTTGTTTTCATAGCGAACGTTGCCAGGAGACCGCTAAATATTTTACAAAGACAACAACAACAAAAGCAGCACAACATAATAAAGGGCATCAGAGTACAATTGGTTTGGGTTTATATTTTTTTCAATAATATTCAAGTGTTTTCATTTTTAAGTGTATTTTGTCCTTTAGGCAAAGGTGGGTGTATATATTTGAGTCAAAACTCGGTCACTTTTAGTTTTTTTCTTTTTAAAGTATTTCATGTCTATATAATTACATTTATCGATTCAACGTTGTACGTAAGCAAAACTTTCAATGCATGCTCTTTGGAAATAAAACTCTTCAGAACCAAAGATAATAATCAACTTTAATTGACTTTGTAATTATTGTAAATAATTAATTTGAGTTATTTACTTTATTAACGCATTTGAAACGCACTCAAACGTACTCGAATTGAATTGCTTATTTTTCTTGCATAAATTAATTATTCAATAAAGGCTTACGATGTGTTTACATGTTAGACATGATTAGCAGAATTCATTTCCAGTTGATGATATGCAATTTTATTTAAAAATAATAATAAAAGGAGTAAAACTCTAAAGCACAGATGAAGTTAAAATATTAGTCCATTAGCAAACAGGTGAGTTCTAATGATTTCTGATATTTTCTAGATGATAAATCTGGACTGGAACACTTTTATGACAATATAATTCCCTAAAAAAAAAAAAAAAAAAAATGAACAAGTTTTATATCTGTCACACATAGTGAGAATTAGGTATATTCAGTTTGTCGTGGACCGTATAAAGTATATATACTCTTAATCAGCTTGACGAGATGAGTCAATCTAGCTACGTCTGTCCGTCTGTCTTTATGTATTTGTGTCAGCCTGTCTGTCCGTCTGTTTGTTGCTGCGTGATTTATTCGCTCAGATTTAAAGATATTGGGCTGAAATTTTAAACTTAAGATTTTCTGGGTCATGTGTTCTTTATATGGTTAGACCCCATACAAACATACATCATTTTGTCAAGTTCAAATGGTTTCAAATATGGTATAAATGCTTCTATCAAGCTTCAGTTCTTAATTGTTAGGAACATTTTCAATTCAAGATCTGTCTGTGTCAAATAGACGGACAGTCTAAATAAAAACTTAGGTTGTGTGGAGAAAGGTGGCTTGTCGCTCTAAATGTAAGTCCTAAAAATAATATTCATATTGTAAATAAAAAACTTTTATAAATTGTTATAAGATAAAAGAAGACCTCGATTATCTGAATGCACTTCTTATTATAAAATGTTTTAATTAAAAAATCTATGATACGATCAGTCTCGAACATGCATTAAGTACGCTTCTGTATCTACTCAAACAATCGACAGTGGCTGCAACAATATTGTATACATAACTAATATTTTAGCCATTATTGTGACATTAATGAGGCAGCATCAACAGCAACAATGCTCTGCTTTGGAAAAAGATGCAAATCTTTTGGCGACAGACTGCCACAGACATTTATTCATGCTAGACTAGCTGATCAAAACGTTACCTGCTGCAATTGCCTGTCTGCAACTAAATGTTACCTGTGCAAGATTAACAATAAAAAAAAAAATAAAAAATTTGAAAAGAAAAGGACTTAAAACCAGCAAGCAGTAAATTAAATAAATTCCAAGGACATTTACGATTTGTATGAATGCAGCAAGAGATTTTCGTGGAAAATATCAAACAAGGAAAATAAACAATTAAATGAAAAAAATTAGAAAATCTGTGTGCATCTTTTGTTTCATATTTCTGTGTTTGTGTGTGTGCCTGTCACAATGTGCCAAATATGCTGGTACAGAGAAAAGGACATTGGCGAGTCTTTAAAAGGCGCTGCATTTAGATACATCCAGTTAGTTACATTGTGCCTTTGAGTTTGAAAACATAAAAAATAATAATAAATAAAATAAATATGAAGCAGAATTTTGATATAGCCAAGTTGGTTTTGCTGCTTTTCTTAGTTAAAAGTAGCACAACAGCAACGCTACCGCTAGACACAACACCACCAAGTTCGCCGGAAAGTGGACAGCAAACGTTAGCTGAAGCCGACAAAGTGACAAGTGCACCTAGCATCACCGAAGCACCAATAAATGGCACCAATGCTGTGGAACAAGAAAATGCTAGCACAACACAGCAAAAGGAAACACAAGCACAGCAAACATTCGTGGGTACAGTGGGTGCTGTTGGTGCGGTAAGTTCGAAAGAAAAAATTGCTAAATATTTTCATTAAATTAAAAAAAAATTTTTTTTTTGTTTATATGTATATTTTAGGCGGCACCTGATCAAATAGCCAGCGCCAGTAACTATGATCCTGCCATCTATGCCAATCTCATTAGTCCGGATGTATTTCAACAATATGTCAATCAATTTGGTGCTGCTGCTGCCGCATATGCACCATACGCGGCAAATGCTGTTGCAGCAGCAGCTGGACAACAAGTTTATGCACCGCAAACTGCTGTTTATCCGCCTCAAAGTGCTGTCTATCCGTATCCGGGAGCGTATGTAGTACAAACTGGCTATGAAGGGTTTCTTAGTGCCCACAACTGCAGCAACAACTACAACAACCAGCGGCACTAGCACCAGCGCAGATGCCAGCAGCAGCGGCACTACAACTACGACACCAGCTACATCGCTACTCAATCCTGGCGCTTTGGTAACCAATCTGCTCTCGACACTTATGATGTCCACGCTGTTTCGCATAATTGCCACCGTTGTCTCATCGATTGGCATGATACTCTTTGGCAGCGCCATTGCTAATTTCATTTGTCGCCTGACGCCAATTTGTGATCTTTCGAATAAAACTGTGACCTATTTACGCTCAAATGGTGCTGCTGAAGATGTAGGACGCATGATTGCCGATGGAATGACACCAGAACGTGTACGTCGTGCTTCGGAATTTGTATTTAATGCTATACGCAAATACCGTGCAATGCAGAAATTCGTAGATGATGCTGAGTAAAGAGAGTAAAATTTGAATTTATAATTTTAATTAATAAATTAACAAAATGTATCTTATTTGTAGCATTATTTTATTGTTCAATTGAAATCATTTTAGTATTTTTTTTTTCATTTTTTTCGATTACATAATCGACAAAGCCTTCAAAGAATGCGCTGCGCTGGCTGTGCATTTTTTTTTTTTTTTTTTTTGCCTGAGTTCTTGCATGTCTTGTCTCATGGTTAACAAGTACAGCCGTCGGTCAACGGACCCCATTCATATTGCAGTTTAGAAGTACACACATATTCCGATTTGCTCCACTGACAGCGTAAGGGGCAAAGCGCAGTTTCACTACAAAAGTGAAATCGTGCATTCGGAACACGTTTAGAATTAATTATTTCTATTGTAATTCAGAAAATAATTGCCCTTTCCTCGCTCTTTACATCACTTTGCTATATAAAATATGTTGTGATACATGACTCTTTATTTGCCTCTTTACAAGTTTGCCGGTTATTGCATAATAATGTAAAAATGCCTCTCCCAAACTCAGATCTGTAAGCAAGTGTAAATAGAGGCCGAAAGAGATAGAGTGATATACTATACTGAGAGAGAGAAAGAGAGAAGTACACAGTAAACAATTTTAAAAATGCAATTTCAAGTCCAAGTTTTACTTCTCTCTCGGTCCCACTCGCGATTTAAACGTCTAAGCGCGTTTTTAAATGTGGGTGTGAATTTTTTCCGATGTTTGACTAAAAAAGTCTCACTTTTACTTTTAAAATCTGTGCTTCATTTTCATTATGCTCTCCGGGGGAGCATTTCGTCATAAAATTTGTATCAAAAAATGATTGTTCTACACGTCAGTTATTTTAGAGATAGCGAAACCCGCTATCGGTAGCTAACTAAGACTATGTTAATCTATAAAAAATATAATAAATATGTTTCAAACATTACGGGGAATGTCACTCAATCATGCTTATATGCGTACACGTCATCTTTTTTTAACCGAATTTAGTAACCAATTCTGCTTAAAAGTATAAATAAAAAAAAATTCTCAACAGTCTATTGGCAGTCTACATTTGAAGTCTTTTGAAATTTGAATATAATTATTTAGGGAATAAATTAAAAAATAAAAATGGATTTTTACTATCTACCTGCTTCGGCACCATGTCGTTCTGTACTGATGACTGCTGCTGCTGTGGGCGTAGAGCTAAATAAGAAGTT
The DNA here is from genome assembly GCA_018903435.1 of Leucophenga varia. Classification (NCBI taxonomy): domain Eukaryota; kingdom Metazoa; phylum Arthropoda; class Insecta; order Diptera; family Drosophilidae; genus Leucophenga; species Leucophenga varia. The sequence continues at coordinate 4,300,021 of JAEIFJ010001414.1, forward strand.
ATTGAATTTGCCGTCTGGTGAACATTTAAAACCAGAATTTCTCAAGCTAAATCCACAACACACAATTCCAACGCTGGTGGATGTTGATTTTTCCATCTGGGAATCACGCGCTATTATGGTTTATTTGGTTGAGCAGTATGCCAAAAATGATGCCTTGTTTCCAAATGATGCGAAGAATACGTGCATTGATTAATCAGCGACTATATTTTGATGCCTGCACACTTTCGAAATGTTTTGGCGAATATTTTTATCCACAAGTCAGAGCAAATAAACCAGCTGATCCAGCAGCTTTAAAGAAACTCGAAGAAGCGTTAGATTTGCTCAATCAATTTCTGGAAGCACATTCATTTGCTGTAGGAGATTCATTGACAATTGCTGATTTGGCGCTGCTAGCAACCGTTTCGAGTTTAGATATTATCGAAGTAGATCTCAGCAAATGGAGTAATGTGTTGCGTTGGTATAACAATCTCAAGGAAATTGCACCCGGTTGGCAGGAGAACTGGAATGGATGTCTGGCATTGAAGGAATTCGCTGCAGCAGCAAAAGCAAGAGCTGCAGCTAACTGAAATTTGAAATTTCATTTTAAATTTAATGTAAATATGTAGAAATGTTTGTTTAAAATAAAAAAAACTTTTTGTTATCAAAATTTGTTGGTAAACATTTTTTAAATAAAAAAAAAAAAAAAAAACCTTATCATTTTTTTTTATCGGAGACTTTGCCTGAAAGTTACAATCAGCAACCGTCGAGTTTTTTCTGTTCTTGAAGCAGAGGGACAGATTGTACGAAATTAGGGATAAATGCCGTTATGGGGCCTCATAATTTATGCTTACATATGCTTTCAACCATACAATCACAAAAGTTTAGACACGTATAGTACCAAGAAAGGCTCTGTGGTTCAAAAAGAGAGATCGTTTAAAGTTTAATTAAATTCTATTAATTGAAAATACCAAAATCATTTCCCTGTGTTAGTCGCAACTCTTTTTGGACTGACCTCGTCTAAGCAAAAAAGGGTTTTAAATTTAGTTGCATTTTCTGTTAAGTTTCTATTTTATACTTCAAAAAATTACAAAATAGTTTTATTATGGAATTTTTTTTTTTTGGTAGTATTGTAAGTCACATAGTGTAAATTTGTAAACGCATTAAAGAAGACGTTGAGACCCCATAAAGCATATATATTCTTGATAACCTAGATGAGACGAGCCGATCTAGCCATGCCGTTGTTTGTTGCCTGTTGTTGTTGTAGTTAAGCGACTCATTCCCTTAGTTTTAAAGATATTAAAATTCGGAACTTAGAATAAAGATGCCTTTTTAAGTTTTATAATCTAGCCCAATTTTACAGTTTTTGTATAGAGCTGTTGAATCTGAATGAATTCCAAATTGAATAAAAAAACTTTATTGTCACACATAATGGCCATACAAACCCAAGGCTTATTTTCGGTCTTTATATTAAAAGTTTATTTGAAATGATTGCTTCAAGGTGAAACTTTTTTTTTTTTATGTGTAGCTATTTGATAGGTGCTCTCCAAATGCCATTATCAGTTTTAATGCAATTGATCTGGTCTTCTGATTCAAATTTTTATCAGTTTTTCGGAAAGTTCGGGGCGCTTTGAACGAGGCACTATTGACTATTTGACTATTTGTTTACTCAATCTTAATTCGAAGAGTTTAAAAAAATTTTGAACTTAAAGGAAAGTTTCTTTGATCGCATTTTAGGGCACCACGCAGGAAAAACGAACCGGTTTTTTATATTTGTAATGTTCCAAAATATTCGTCCATTTGTATGGTTGTTTCATATATCATGTAATTTTTGTTTTTTGAAAAAATAGCAGCTTCGTCAATGCTTGAATTTTTGAATATCTTTCAGATCTCTCTTGTCTACTAGTTCAATGTTGGAATACTCCTGAGGCATAAATTTTGATCAGAAGTATGCTATAGACGCTATAATAGTTTTTTGTAGCCCTGATGACATTGGTTTTGTTAATCTTTTCCAGAATTTATTCTGCCATCTCATAGTGATGCATAAGTTCTAGTACCCAAATAGTATTCATATACATATACCGCTCAATTTATGTACTATGCCTCTACTAACGAGTATATTTACTGCGTATTTACTTTGTAAAAATATACAATTTTTTTTCTCGAAATAATTACCAAGAGCGTAATTTTGGACTTGTGTGTGTGTGAATGTTGTATCAAATTTTAGTTTGTACATACAAAAAACATAGAGAAAGAGGTATGTACGTGTATCTTACTAACAAATAATTCCAGTAACAATGACTTTGGAAAAATAGGTACAATATGATAAAGCTGGCTCCGAATGTTCCAGATGTTATATCCCAACAAATAAGTCAAATTAAAATATTTTACTAGGCGTGTATAAAAGCATAGACGCTTCTCTAGAGCGAACATTCAGTTATTGTCGCTCTGTCGTGTAATTAATAAAAACCTTTTTGTGTTTTTTAAAATTCGTTATATTTTTTGTTTTTTTATTATGGATTTCTATTATGTACCTGCTTCGGCTCCATGCCGTAGTGTGTTAATGACCGCCGAACCCATTGGCATTAAACTTAATAAGAAAATAACTGATTTATGGAAAGGTGAACATTTAAAACCTGAATTTATCAAAATCAATCCACAACATACAATTCCAACTCTGGTCGATGGTGATTTCTCCATTTGGGAATCGCGTGCTATAATAATTTATCTGGCTGAAAAATATGATAAGACTGGTTCATTGTATCCGAAAGATATAAAAAAACGTACACAGATCAATCAACGTTTATACTTCGATGCCGGAACATTATTTAAGAGTTTCGCCGATTATTATTTTCCACAAGTATTTGCCAAACAACCAGCTAATCCGGAATTATTTAAAAAGCTTCAAGATGCTTTGGATCTATTTAATACTCTACTAAATGGACAACAGTTTGTTGTTGGCGATTCATTGACTATTGCGGATCTTTCATTACTTTCGACTATATCGACTATTGATGTTAATGGCATAGATTTGAGTAAATGGGCAAATATTGTCTATTGGTATGATCATCTAAAGGAAGTAACACCAGGCTGGGCAGAAAACTGGGCTGGATGTCTATCAATAAAGGAGATGGTAGAATCATATAAGGCGAAATAATTTTTTTTTTTGTTTTGTTAACTTTTATGTATGCTTGTTCATTTTATAATAATAAAATATAAAGATTTTGAGCTTAAAGGAAAGTTTTTCTCAGCACCGACTAAGTCATTGATCGGAACCAGGGCACCACACAGAAAAAACGAAACCGTCTTTTATATTTGGAATGTTCCAAGAATATTCGTCCATTTGCATGATTGTTTCATATGTCATCTGGAATTTTTCAGTGGAAGTTATGTTAGCGTTGAAAAAATAGCAGCTTAGTCAATGCTTGCATTTTTGAACATCTTTTAGATCTCCCTTGTCTACGAGTTCTATGTTGAAATATTCCTAAAGAAGGCAAACTATATATTTCATCAGAAGTATTCTATAGACGCTATAAAAGTTTTTCGTAGGCCTGAGGACATTGGTTTTGTTAAACTTTTCCAGAATTTATTCTGTCATCTCATAGTGATGCATAAGTTCTAGTGCCCAAATTAAATTCCCAGCATAGTATTCATATACATATACCGCTCAATTTTTGAACAATGCCTCTACTAGTTATTTACTTTGTATAAAAATCGTACTTCCCACTAATTATCGCATTCGAAACATACAATTTTTTGCTCGAAATAATTACCAAGAGCGTAACTTTGGAGTTGTGTGTGTGTCAATGTTGTATTAAATTTTAGTTTGTACATACAAAACACTTAGAGTAAAAGGTATGTACGTGTATCTTAATAACAAATAATTCCAGTAACAATGACTTTGGAAAAAAAATAGGTACAATTTGATTAAGAATAAAACAAACATTAAGCGTAAGCGTCGCACGAGAGATAATGGTAAAAAAAAGCTAACGAAACGCAGCTGACTCCGAACGTTCGCGAAGCTATATCCCAACAAACAAGTCAATTTAAAATATTTTACTAGGCGTGTATAAAAGCATACACGTTGCTCTAGAGCGAACATTCAGTTATTGTCGCTCTGTCGTGTAAATTATAAAAAACTTTTTGTGTTTTTCAAATTCGTTGTATTTTAGTTTTTTTATTATGGATTTCTATTATTTACCTGGTTCGGCACCATGCCGTAGTGTAATAATGACCGCCGAATCCATTGGCATTAAACTTAATAAGAAAGTACTTGATTTAATGAAAGGTGAACATTTAAAACCTGAATTTATCAAAATCAATCCACAACACACAATTCCAACGCTGGTCGATGGTGATTTCTCCATTTGGGAATCGCGTGCTATAATCATTTATTTGGCTGAAAAATACGCTAAGACTGATTCATTGTATCCGAAAGATATACAAAAACGTACACAGATCAATCAACGTTTATACTTCGATGCCGGAACATTATATCAGAATTTCGGCAATTATTTTTATCCACAAGTATTTGCCAAACAACCAGCTAATCCGGAATTATTTAAAAAGCTTCAAGATGCTTTGGATCTATTTAATACTCTACTGAATGGACAACAGTTTGTTGTTGGTGATTCATTGACTGTAGCGGATCTTTCACTACTTGCAACTATATCGACTATTGATGTTGCTGGCATAGATTTGAGTAAATGGGCAAATATTGTGAATTGGTATGATCATCTAAAGCAAGTAACACCCGGCTGGGCTGAAAACTGGTCTGGATGTCTAGTGCTGAAGGAGATGGCAGAATCGATGAAAACGAAATATTTTTTTTTTTGTTTTGTTAACTTTTGTGTATACGCTTATTCATTTTATAATAATAAAATTTTTTTATTTATGAACGAAAAATATTGTGGCAACTATTTATTTTGAGTTAATCAAATTTAATCTATAGAATAAATTACTTGGAACTACAGTATAATCCCGTTATGACGACTCCGTTTATAGCGAGCAACCGATTATAACGACCAAAACTCGATGGCTGGGTTGGTCCCCCCCACAAGCTTGTACGGAACTGCTCCCTTCGGTTAGTGCGACGTCCGAATATAATGAAGTCAATCGTCGGTCACTTAGACGGCGTTATAACCGGATTATTCTGTTATACACATTATAACTCTTTTTCATGAGTAATTTTATAATCGAATATATTGTTGCTTTTGACTTTGATCGGCATTTGAAAAATGTTTATTAGATTTTGTTCATAAAATACAAGTTTGTGTACACCGGTCTAGGTAATTGTTTTATTTTTTATTTTGAAACTGGTTTCAATTTCTCAATTTTTGTACTCACATTTTTTGTTGTTGTTTTTTATTGACCTTCATTTAGTTTTAAACGATTTTTTTTTTTTTTTTTTTTTTTGGAAACCACTACAATTTCTTTGCATGAGTAGCTGCTGAATTATTCACAGTCAGTGAGTAATTTTTGTGTCCATCTTTTACGTTTTTTAATTCATAGTTTTTATGTTTGTAGATTTCCAGTTTAAAGTTAGTCATAAGTTTTGTTTTATGTTTTTATGAATAACCCAAAAACGCAGTCGGCAAAAACTGACGTAGACAAAAGATATTTTTATGATACAGTTATTTGTGTATATTCATTGATCTTTAGGTCATTAGTCAAGTAGTCTAGAGTAGAGTATTAAAACCAGTTATGTATGTATTCAACACACCAACTTATCACCTAAATATGTTTATAGGCTTGTTTATGTTATTTGGCTTTTAGCTGCACGGTTTTGTACCTAAAATATAAACGTTAATGCCATTTATGGAATTTGAATACACTATTTTGAAACTAGAATTTGAACTACAATTAATATATTTGGATTGGTTTTAAAATCTAATATTGATCACAAGAAAAAAATTGTTGCATCCAAAAGATAATGTTCAACATGGATAATAAAGTTTTTGTGTTCAATGTGCATGGTCTGATCAAAAATAAAGGTGACTTTGGTACCTTAGGAACGTTTCAGGTCATGCTAGAAAGAAATCTGTACTGGATCTTTTATTCTAATAAAGTTCCAATTAAAATTGAAATAGTACTGTTGTGAGTGTGATTCTCACGTCGTTTCCACGATATTTTCCGAAGGTTGATTACAAAATCTGTGAAAATTCGTTTTAGCTGTTAGCTTTTATTGAGCATTATTATTAATCAAATCAATCTCAACCACATTTTTATGCAGATACTTACTTTGGTACTTATATAGAGTATGCCCGGTTCAACAGCTACATTGGTACATATTCGTATATTCCAAAACGGAATTTGCTACGGCTATTGTCGGAGCGCATTGCTGGTAAAAAATAAATGAATAATAAAGTTCGAGATAAGACCAGCTATATAATTAGAACAGGAGCATCGCATTTAACGGATATATTGAATTTTTTTGAATGTTTCTAAGGCCGCGTTTCCATTAGGCCGCGTTCCGCGTTAGCGTTAAAAACTCGACAAACTCGCGTTAAATCGTATACAAAAAAGATAGGCAGTTAGGTATGGGAAAAGTCGCGTTAATTTTGAACGCGACATTCGATATCACGCGTTCAAACCGATTTCAAACCGATTTCTCTTATCGGTTCGAATAATTTGGCAATCGTAAGTTGCGCATACTTATGAAAACAGCTGACAAAGTAACCGCAAAAAATAAACATTTACATAAAAGCTTCAGCTGCATATATTCAAATGACGGATTACCTTATCATGCTCGTATTGGAGAGCAGTTACTAAAGGAATAACACCTTCATCCATTCTTTATATTAATAGTCTGCATTTCAAAAAAAAAAATTTTTTTTAACCTGTACAATTTTTTTACTACATAACAAACAAAATCAGCTGTTTTAACTCGAACGCTAACGCTAAAACGCAATGGAAACACCGTTCCGCGTTTTTCGATAAATTGTTAACGCGATAACAAAACGCGGCTCAATGGAAATGCGGCATAAGACTATAGAACAATATTCAAATTCTCAAATCTATTTTGATAAAGCTTCTTTTAAAGTTTCTTAAGCATATCAAGGAAATCTTTTTTTGTAATAGCACCTGTAAAACTTGTTAAAAATTTTTTCGCAGCTTTTAATGCTGTAAAGTATAAAAGCTTTGGACATAAAACAATGTTCTTACAGTAAAAGGTTTCTAGTAGTTGAGAGAGATTGAACCAGACCGGCAAAAGTTGTGAGTTCCATACACATACATGCATAGAAAGATAGAAAGAAGAGCACAGAAATAGAGCGAATTTAAAAGAGATATGCGCTCAAAAATTTATCTACAAATGAGCATTAAAATCGTGCGAGCAGTAAACTCTTTGGAATTATATATATATATATATATATATTTGTATTATTATTAGTAGTATTATTTGTTTGTGATTTTACAATTGTAACTGAATATAATACTCTACAATAGAATGTTCCTTTGGTAGCGAGGTTTGGTGCCCGGTGGAAAAAATATCAATTTGAAGACTTGAAACAACATTTTGCAGAGGTTTTTTTTTTTAGAGGGTAACATTTAGTCGGTTATGGCTAATTTTTTGTCGTTCTCTCTTTTTATGACAATTCGTATAAACTAAAATAGAAACGCCACTATACTCATTCATTTTATGTACTTATGTACGAGTGTACACTTTATAAGTATATAATATGAATGTTTATATGACGCATAGCATAGCTTTTTGCCGGCAAACAATCTGTTTTTTTGCCAAATCATCATGACTATTTTGTTTGGTTTGGCGTTGCTTATTTATATAAATAAAATTTATGAGATCTCTAGCATTTAAGTTGTTTGGGTTTTTAGTGCTATTTTTATACATACATTGAAGTGTTATTGTACATAAGTAAATATGTATATATGTATATATAGTAAACAAAAGCAAAGTATAAACAAAAACAAAAATATTTTATCTCTCTCTCAGCTCGATATCTCATCTTAGCATTGCTTTTTTTTTTTGGAGTTTATGAATAAAAGTTTGTGGGCTACAACTGCTTTTTTTTAGCTTAATATCTACTACTGGCTAAGATGAATAAATGTGTAATATATTGGTCTCATCGGGTTGATAACTACCCAAATGGTTTGTAGACTTTTCTAGAAACTGATAATACTCCTTTCAGCCAAACATTTGTGACGTTCATGAAAAGTAAAAGTAAAATATTGTTTAATTTAAAATTTAATTGAATCAAATCTTTTATACTAATCACGTGAAATTTATAATCATTTGTGATGCAACAAAATACAAAAATAAAAGTAAAAAGTGAATGTCTGACAACTGCAATATTGGAACTAAAGATTATTTTTAGCAATAAATGTCTGATTTGTTGAAATGTTTTATAATTTACAAGGCTGCAGCTAGTTAGTTGTGCAAAATGGCAATTTTCTTAATTGAAATGTTAAAAGAGGGGCTACACGAGATTTAAGAATATCTTTAATATATGTTGAGGATTAATAGACTAAGATAGACTTTAAGCTGAGCAAAATTTTGTGAAATGTACGTCTTAACTGGGGCTAAATTTTTAAAGAGTGGTTACAAAATCTACTTTGAAACTCTCAAATGAGAAGTTCTACAACATCCGCAAATTCCTAAACATAGCACCATTACCACTTATTCCGATCCATGGACAGGCCAGATCTGACTAAGCAGCACTTCTGTTCTTTGGAAGATGCCAAAAACTGGGTCGTGGGACTCGTTTGTTGTTCAACAGGTGGCCCATTATAAGTGAATGATGGAAAATACTTTGAAGAATAAAACTTTTATGTACCAATTTCGAACAACGGCTATTTTTTAACGTTGTACACGCAATACATAATTTCATATTGATTATTTTGTAAATCATAAAACAAAACTAAAGAGTGGAAACATGACAAATGGTATTAATGTATAAAATAATTACCTTTCGTGTGACTGCTAATTGCCTAATTACTTAGAAGCATGTTTCGATGTAAATGTATGTCTTTGTCAAATGTATACAAAAATAAATATTATTGTTTTGGTTTTATATATTTCAATGTACATAAATATGTCCATAACAATGACAGCGCATTTTCTCTTCAGCTTTGTTGCCTGGAAAAAAATGGAACAAATGGAAAATGTTTACGAAAAGTAAAACAAAAATCAATGAAAACCGGTTTTTTTACTTTAGATACTTTAAAACCTAACAAAATTTGGAGAGTTCTAAAGTTCTGTATGAGTCATTGTAATTTTAAAATTAATACCAATTTTTTTAAATCGGAATATTCTACCGCCTAAGTAAATCTTTTTTCTGGGTAAGGTGCGAAAAACTGTATTTTTTTGTGCGAAAATATTTTTTTTCTTTGGACTTAAATTTTTTTTGTCAAGTCATCATGATTTTTTATTTTTGTTTGTTTCTTTAAGGGGAAAAAAAAGACATTCTTAGAAAATCTTTAGCGGTAACTTTATCTACTTATGTGAATATATATGTGTAATATAATCTTAAGTTTTCACTGTTTTTAAAATTTTTAAATGAAAAATGTTTAAATTCAGCTGTTAAAAAAAATTATTGTGAAATATTTGAAAACCGATATTTTCTAATTTTACTTTCAGAAACGAATAAAAATAGTTTTATTGTTGGAAAACAGATTTCCTAATTTAAAAAATATAAAACGATGAAGTAGAATGTATTTTATTGTTGGATTTTTTTAAATTTCTCAGAATATTTTACTATCTCATAACAAAATATTATCAATTTATAAAATAGAGAGAAGGGTGTTTGATTTGGGTATATTACTTTGATACGTTTATAAATTTTTTCAGACACCTGCTGAAAATTGTGATCCATGTGGATTTTGTTGTTTTCAATACATGGAGCCAAATGGCAAGTTTAATTACTTTATTTTTTATAGTCTTAGAAAAAATATTTTGGCCCACCCTATTATACACATAATTACTGAAATCGCCTGCTTCTTTCTGCGGGTACATACACATGCACAATGTAAATATACCCTTATAATGTTTTAGTGTATATAAAAATAGTAAAACTTTTCGTGGGTTCACTATTACTGTATACAACTAGGCACACACACACAGACACACAATATAATATATGTAATCAAGGTACAACGGTTCTCTTATATTTATTTAAACATATACAAATGGTCATATATAGTATACTCGTACATATTTACATTGATAAAAATTTATAATTGGAGTGACATCAGTTTTTATTCTTTATTAGCTAAACAATTTTTTAGCTAAATCATATTTTAGAAAATATGAATTTTAAAATTTGTACAACTCAAATTTTTAGAACAGTCGCCCGCATACACATATAAATGTATTTTCTGATAATGAGTCGCGTCCTACTCTCTTTCGATAGCTTCGTTCCAAGCAACCCGAGAGTTTTTATTATAATAATGCTCGCATTTCGTTGACTGTTTACAGTTGAGCAATAGAAACAACGACGTAAACCCATTTTCAGTGAGACAAAAAATTGGAAAAACAAAAACAAAAGCAAAACAAAACTAATTAAAAATGGATTTCTATTATATGATTGCCTCTCCACCATGCCGCTCCGTTCTATTGACCGCGGCATCGGTTGGCATTGAACTAAATAAGAAGACTGTCGATATCGATAACGGTGAACATCTAACGCCTGAGTTTCTCAAACTGAATCCACAACACACCCTTCCAACACTGGTGGATGGTGACATTTCTCTTTGGGAGTCACGCGCAATAATCGTCTATTTGGTTGAAAGGTATGGCAAGGATAGTGCATTGTATCCAGAGGATGCTAAGACACGCGCTTTGATCAATCAGCGACTCTACTTCGATGCTTGCACTTTGTTTAAGAGTTTACTCGATTACTTCCAGCCACAAATGAGAGCTAATAAGCCAGCTGATCCGGAATTGTTAAAGAAAGTCGAAGATGCTTTGAGCTTTTTCAATACTTTCTTGGAAGGACAAAAGTATGCTGTTGGGGATGCATTGACTGTTGCCGATTTGTCATTTGCTGTCAACAATTTCGACCTTTGATATTTTCGGCATTGATTTGAGTAAATTTTCGAATGTCGCCACTTGGTATGAAAATCTTAAACAAACTGTACCCGGCTGGCAGGAGAACTGGGATGGCTGTGTGGCGCTGAAGAAACGTATTGAAGTACTTAAGGCAAAGGCAGCTGCTGCAGCTGCAAATTGATCTTGAATGGCATTCAAAATATCTTTTTTCCTTTCCCTTTCTTTTAATTCATAGTTCATTGTACGCTTTATTATTTATGTGCATATAAAATAAAATATTTAATTTATTTATAATTGTCAAAATTGGTCAGCAAAAATTCATTTTATTTTTAAACAAATGCGCTTCGAATCAGTTTCTTGTTATCAGTCAATACACGCAATAATTGATTTTACTTGATAACACAAATAGATATGGTAGCACCTGACTAGGTTAGTAGTACGCGTTTATAATACATTTCCACTGGATTTTGCGTTCGAGTTAGCGTTAACCTGTTGCCTTCGAAAGCAACGCCAATGTGGTGTGATAACACTAAGACTAGTTCCTGTGGTTAGTTTGGAAATTGAAAACAGTTTTATGTTTTGATTTTTATATATATGTAGATCTTGAAATATGTATTTGAAAAAAATTGTATGGGCTAGTCAGAGAAACGGATTTATAAATTTATATGTAAAGACCTACCAGAATGTTGCGAAAGATACGTCAAAAATATTTGCTAAACCATAATTATTTGGTGTTTTTTGGGAAAATCGGCCAAGAACTAATTGATAACGCCCATATGGGAAGTCCTTGCTCATCCTCTATATTTTGTAAACATTGCTCAATCTGATCAATACGTATTCCGAGGGAACATGGCTTATGGTTCACTTCATATGAAGATAATGAAAGGAACAACATAATTTTTTTCTATGTTAGATGGGCCCACCCTATTGTACACATAATTACTGAAATCGCCACGCTTCTTTCTGCCGGGTACTTAAACATGCACAAAGTAAATAGACTCTTCTTAAATAACGTTTTAGTTTATATAAAATAAACAACTAAAAACATTTTCGTGGATTCGCTAATTACTATATACGACTAGGTATACACACACACAATATAATATATGTAATCAAGGTACAACGGTTCTCTTATATTTATTTAAATATATACAAATGGTCATATACGAGGTGTGTTCAAACATTATCGCGAATTTTGAATTTTACGTATATTCGAATTTCGATTTTTTTGTGGCGTTATGTTGGTACTCATGTCTTTCACTTATGCCGACAAGCTCGGCCATTTTGAAAGTTCACTTAATTGTTGACAGCTGCTTTGCTTGCACGTGTTTTGGATCGTCTTCGATTTTTACCTTTTCAAAAAAATGGTTCAAGGAACCTGTATCAAATTTTTTTTTTCTGAATGGAATAAATGGAACAAAAATGTTCAAGAAGGCTTATGGGGACCGAGCTCTACCAAAATCAACAACAAATGATTGGTATAAATTGTTGAAAGACGGTTGCGAACGTGTTGAAGACGAAGAGCGCCCTGGTCGACCATCGACCTCAACGGACGATGCTCACATCCAAAAAGTAAAAGAATTAGTGCTTGCACACCTTCGATTAACGTATGAGAGACATTGCTGATGAAATTGGCGTATCGAAAGGATCAATTAATACAATTTTGAAGAATGTTTTGGGCCTCAAACGTGTCAAGTCTCGGTTGGTACCAAAAATGATGATTTTTTTTAAAAACTGTACTGATTTTTCGTGACTTTTTCGCCAAAAATGCAACCAATATCGTTCCGCAACCACCGTATTCGCTTGATTTGGCACCGTATGACTTCTGGCTATTCCCAAAACTCAAGAGACCACTCCGGGGAACGCGTTTCGAGTCGATTGAGGAGATAAAAGCAAAATCGAAGAAGGCGCTGATGGCTATACCGGAAAGGGACTATTTGGCATGTTTAGAGGATTGGAAAAAACGTTGGCATAGGTGTATTTTATCGGGAGGGGATTACTTTAAAGGGGACAAAATAGATATTCATGAATAAATAAATAATTTAAAAAAAAACACAAAATATGCGATACTTTTTGAACACACCTCGTATAGTATACTCGTAAATATTTACATTGATAAAAAATAATTGGAGTGACATCAGTTTTTATGAATTTCTTTAATTAGCTAATAAATTTTTTTAAGCAAAAAAAAAAAAAAAAAAAGTGCTTAGAAAGTATGAATTTTAATATTTGTACAACTCAAGTTTTTAGAACAGTCGACACCGCATACACATATAAATGTATTTTCTGATAATGAGTCGCGTTCAACTCTCTTTCGATAGCTTCGTTCCAAGCAACCCGAGAGTTTTTATTATAAAAATACTCGCATTTCGTTGACTGTTTACAGTTGAGCAACAGAAGCAACGACGTAAACACATTTTCTGTGAGACAAAAAAAAAAAAATTGGAAAAACAAAAACAAAAGCAAAACAAAACTAATTAAAAATGGATTTCTATTATGTGATTGCCTCTCCACCATGCCGCTCCGTTCTATTGACCGCGGCATCGCTTGGCATTGAACTTAATAAGAAGACTGTCGATATGCAAAACGGTGAACATCTAACGCCTGAGTTTCTTAAGCTGAATCCACAACACACCGTACCCACTCTGGTGGACGGTGACTTTTCGCTTTGGGAGTCACGCGCAATAATCGTCTATTTGGTTGAAAAGTACGGCAAGGATAGTGCATTGTATCCAGAGGATGCTAAGACACGCGCTTTAATCAATCAGCGACTCTACTTCGATGCTTGCACTTTGTATAAGAGTTTCGGCGATTACTTCCAGCCACAAATTAGAGCTAATAAGCCAGCTGATCCGGAATTGTTAAAGAAAGTCGAAGATGCTTTGAGCTTTTTCAATACTTTCTTGGAAGGACAAAAGTATGCTGTTGGGGATGCATTGACTGTTGCCGATTTGTCATTGCTGGCAACAATTTCCACCTTTGATATTGGCGGCATTGATTTGAGTAAATTTTCGAATATCGCCGCCTGGTATGAAAATCTTAAACAAACCGTACCCGGCTGGCAGGAGAACTGGGATGGCTGTGTGGCGCTGAAGAATTATATTGAAGTTCTTAAGGCAAAGGCAGCTGCAGCAGCAGCAAATTAATCTTGAATGGCATTAAAAATATCTCTTTTTCCTAGTTCATTGTACGCTTTATTATTTATGTGCATATAAAATAAAATATTTAAATTATTTATAATTGTCAACATTGGTCAGCAAATTTTAATTTTATTGTAAACAAATGCGCTGCGTATCAGTTTTTTGTTATCAGTAATACACGCAATAATTGATTATACTTTATAACAAAAATATGGTGTTATCACCTGACTAGGTTTAAGGCAGGTAGGTACGCGTTTAAATCACGCCACTTATAAACTGCACATAATATGATGACGGGACCCAGGTGTTTGTTTTCAAAGAAAATTAAAGTGAAATACAATAAAAAATACGTTGGGTAGAGATTATTGTTTATCAAAAATTATTTAATAGAATTATCCGAAATGTGATGTGATAATGCTATGAGACTTATTCTTATGTTTTGTAACGAAATAAAAATAGTTTTTTTTTTTTGATTTTTCATATATGGTAGGTCTTGAAATACAGTTTCAATATCGCCGGGCACTAGTCAGAGAGACGGATTTATAAAATTATATTAAAATGGTAGGCGCAATATGTAAAGACCGACCTAGAATGGGTCGAAAATTACGTCAAAAATATTTGCTAAACCATAATTTTTGATGTTTTGTGGAAAAATCGGCCAAAAACTATTTTTTTTGATAGAATCGAAGTGGTCGAAGTGAATCGAAATTTGATTCATCACCCATTGAATCATCTTCCATAACTTTGTTAATAAATGTATGACTTCCAGTGTAGTAGAAAGATTTTCGCAAACTAAACAAAAAAAATTATTTATAGTAATTTCAAATGGTGAGATAATGGTGGGCGTGGTCAGTTGGTTATTAAATTGTATACTTTATATTAATCAAATCAGGTTTTAAATTGTACTTTATTTATATAATTATTTTAAATTAATTTATATGTTATCTATAATTGTTTACTATTTATTTCTGTTTTTTTTTTTTTTCAAATTATGCAATTAACGGATCTGTTGGTCAGCTTACTCACATACGTACACATATGTATGTGTTTGAAATATTTAATTGTCAGCATTACTCGAGCAGTTATTGCAAGTACTTGCCAATAAGTTTTGATAGGAAAACAAATATTATTAACTCACTTTAGAACCTGAAAGTCACACATATTTGCAAATAGTATAATCAAAAAATCTGATAACTTGGAGAGTCATACCCAAAAAGTGATTCATAATAAAAGTGTGCGATAATATATTTCAAAAAGATAATCAATAATTCGTAGGGGGTCACATGGTAAACCAGTTATCAAAAAAAAAAAAAAAAAAAAACCGATTATTTTGACAACTTACGTTCAGAAGTCATGCTTGAGGTAATTGCAGAAATTATGGTATAAAAGCGCTCACGCTTCTCAAGAAGTGCACAGTTAAAAATATAAGCGTCAAGTCATATATTATTCCTTTATAATAATATCATAATGGATTTATACTATGTTCCTGCTTCAGCTCCCTGCCGTGCAGTTCTATTGGCTGCAGCTTCGCTCGGCATTAAACTCAATAAGAAGGTTGTCGATATGGAGAACGGCGCAAATCTGAAGCCTGAATTCCTAAAACTAAACCCACAGCACACTGTACCAACACTGGTGGACAATACCTTCTCCATTTGGGAATCACGCGCAATTATTGTTTATTTGGTTGAGAAATATGCCAAGACGGATGCATTGTATCCAAAAGATCCAAAGAAACGTGCAAAAATCAATCAGCTACTCTATTTCGATGCCTGCACATTGAGTCAAAGATTTATGGATTACTTTTATCCACAAATTTTATTTAGTAAACCAGCTGATCCGGAGCTGTATAAAAAAGTGGAAGAAGCGCTTGGTTTTCTAAATACATTCCTGGAAGGACATCGATATGCTATAGGCGATGAGTTAACCGTGGCCGATTTTGCCCTATTGACTTCGATTTCGACGGTAGACGTTGTTGGCATTGATCTAAGCAAATGGTCAAATATTGTCAGCTGGTATGATAATCTTAAAAAGACAACACCCGGTTGGGAGGAAAACTGGTCTGGTTGTTTAATAATGAAAGCTTTTGTGGATGCCAGGACTGCAGGAAAATGATCTTTTTTTTAAGTTCTAATTTTAGCAAAATGTAATTTCAGCATATTAAAATCTTATAATTCGCAATAATTTTATATTTCGAATTATAATTGTAAACTGAAATTAATAATCAGCTTACATGTTTATTTTATTTTTTCTTCTGGTTCTCGTTTTCATTTAATATTTTTTTTTTTAAATTTGAAATAAAGTTTGAAATACAATGTTTTTTTTTGTTTGGAGGCAGTTCTTATTGTAAGTTTGTAAAGGTCCTAGGAGCCCAAATTCTATAGAAATCGGTCCCGCTTTAATTTTGTGTGAGAATCGGTTGGGATTAACTTAGATTTCAATTGGGTTCGCTTGGGACTTGCCTCCATTCGCTTCCATTCGCTTCCAGTCGCTTCCATTTGCTTCTAAATATTTGCTTTCTTTGGAATTACAAAACGCCTAAAAGTGAGCTGTCGATTTGACAAAATTCTCATATTGTTTCAGACAGGGTGATCAATTTCTACGAAACTTTAAAATAAATGTTAATTTCTCTTGTAGCCAAAGGAAAAACGAATTCTAATTTAAAAAGAAAACTGAAAACCAAAAATCCAATACCAAAATTGGTATTGGATTTTAGTGGAATCTAGAAAGGATTAGAAACCAGAGACATTTCTATTACAATTTTTAAGACAACCTAAATAAATGATTGTTCTTTCGAATTCAAATTATTTATAACAAAAAATAACTTAAACCACTTTGTAATCATTTCTTAAGCAATTATTTTAATTGTTTTAAATTTTTAATTACTAATTTTATTTATTTTTTTTCATTTTTCTTTTCAGCAATAAATTGTTTAATTAATTCACATCCTTCCCAGTTTTCAGCCCAGCCGG
Source organism: Leucophenga varia (assembly GCA_018903435.1). Classification (NCBI taxonomy): domain Eukaryota; kingdom Metazoa; phylum Arthropoda; class Insecta; order Diptera; family Drosophilidae; genus Leucophenga; species Leucophenga varia. The sequence goes on from JAEIFJ010001414.1 coordinate 4,317,111, forward strand.
GTAAAACTTTCTTCAAGTTCTCGTACCAACGCGTCACGTTTGTATATTTGCTGAAATCGTATTCAACAGCATCAAAGGTCGAAACTGTTGCAACTATAGCAATATCCGCAATAGTTAGTTCACTACCGGCAACATAAGTTTGATTCTCCAGGAATAAATTCAGGAAAGCAAATGCATCTGCAATTTTGTTGTAATTTGCTGGATCAGGTGATTCTCCTCTCATTTGTGGATAATAGAAAAGTGCGAAGCTCTTATTTAAAGTGTCCAAATCGAAGTACAAACGCTGATTTACGACTGCGCGTTTTTGTGGTTCTGTTGGGTAGAGTGAATCATTTGGTTTACCATATTTCTCCACTAGATATGCATTAATAGCGCGCGATTCCCAAATGGAAAAATCGCCATCCACCAGTGTGGGAACGGTGTGTTGTGGATTAATTTTCAAAAACTCTGGTTTGAATTGTTCACGTTCAAAAGTATTAACAACCTTCTTGTTCAAAGTGAGTCCAAGTTGTGCGGCTGTCATTAACACAGACCGACTGGGACCAGCACGAGGAATGTAATATAAATCCATATTTTGACCGTTGTTTACGTTAAACTAATGCCAAACATTTTCTGCCATTGCTTTTATATACTTTTTTGCAAGAGTTCTTATCGCTTAATGTGAATTTTGTAGATAAAAATGTTTAACTTTATGCTCTGTCATTGTTATTTTTTTCATAATCTAGAATGTTTGAGAAACTTTAAACCCCAGCGTAGATACTTTCAAACAGAGGCGTATCCAGTGCATTTGGCGCCTAGGCCTAAAAAAGAATATTTTCCCATGTACTACTGTGTACAAAAAGTAAAATTTCAACTTAAACTTGTCATTATCATTAATATTTTATGCTTGTGTTTTTCAACGACCTAGAGTTGGCAGGTCTGTTTAATTGAACATGTGAAGTGTCTCAAATTTTGTCAATTTCTGAATAGTAATATATTGGAATCAAAGTGTTTACCAAAGACCAGGCGTTCACGGATCTAATTCACCAGAAATCAACAACAAATGATTGGTTTAAATTGAATAGAATAAATGGTTTAGAACATGTTCAAGACGAAGGCGCCCTGGTCGACCAGCGACCTCAACGGACGATGCTCACATTAAAAAAGTAAATGAATTAGTGCTTGCACACCGTCGATTAACTATAAGAATCATTGCTGATCAAACTGTCGTTCAAAAGGATCAATTAATACCATTTTGAAAGGTATTTTGGCCCTCAAACGTTTCAAGTCTCAATTGGTACTAAAAATAATGCATTTTCTTTAATTTTTTGCACTGATTTTTCGTGACTTTTTCTCCAAAAATGCAACCAATATCGTTCCGCAACCACCGTATTCGTTTGATTTGGCTCCGTGTGACTTCTGGCTATTCCCAAAACTCAGAGACCACTCCGGGAGCGTTTCGGCGATTGGGAGATAAAAGCTAAATCGAAGAAGGCGCTGTCGGCTATACCGGAAAGGGACTATTTGGCATGTTTCGGATTGAAAAAAGTTAGCATAAGTGTATTTTATTGGGAGGGGATTACTTTGAAGGGGATGAAATTGATTTACAAGTATAAATAAAGATTTCCTACGTCCCTACATTTTTGGATCACCCTAATATACATATATATAAAATTGCAGCTCTCGAAAAATTTGTATTGTTAAAAAATCTGTATAGATCGGTCTCAACAGGGTAAATATTATTGTCAAGTCCTGCCGTGTGTCCATCTTTCGTGGAGTGTAAATAAAGAGGTCTTAGATAGTGTAAAAACTAGATTCCTTCAGAAGAATTGACGTAGTGTCTTGACGCAAATCGCAAGACAAGGTATACATGACATACACGGCTAGATCGATTGCCTGGTCGTATGTTGCTTTTCTCTGCCGCGTTTGATTCTTATTTATTTTTAGTATGAATGCGAACGTCGTGTGGTCGGTGCGGCTACCGGGCAAAACACAATTTTCGTTTTTTCCTTCGTGTGTAACAACAAAATTTCCTCAAAACCAACAACAAAACTACAAGCATTTATATTTTCTGCTCTCTCTCATCTATCTCTTTCATACACACAAGCAACGAACAAGTTGCTTATTTGATGAAGTAGCGATACCTTCTTTTATTGTACCATGGTCCAGCTGATCAAGAATATATGCAAACTGGTAATACCCATTCACTGATATAAAAAGACTTAAGAAAAAATTTGTGGATTCTTTCGTGAAGAAAATACAATATACAATAAAATATTTTTTCAAATATTAAAATTCAAAATTTGCTATACTTGATGCCCCAATAAAAAATTGTTTATTCTTTTTTAAATTATTTATTTTTGCTTCTTTGCTCGGCTAACAATTTTTTAATAATTTCACAACCTTCCCAGTTCTCGTCCCAACCGGGTAATACCTTCTTTACATTATCGTACCAACGTGCTACATTCCGATATTTGCTAATATCAAACTCCACAGCTTCATAGGACGAAACTGTTGCCGTTATGGCAATATCCGCAAGAGTTAGTTCATTGCCTGCAACATAAGTCTGTCCCTCTAGGAATGTATTTAGGTAAGCAAATGCATCTTCGACTTTTTTATAAAGCTCTGGATCAATTGGTGCTACACCACCGCGATATTGTGGATAGTAGTAAAGTTTGTAGCTCTTGTTCAAAATTTCTAAATCGAAGTACAAACGCTGATTGATGACAGCACGTTTCTGTGGATCGGTTGGGTACAGCGAATCATTCGGTTTACCATACTTTTCCACTAGATAAGTAATTATGGCACGTGATTCCCAAATGGAAAAGTCACCATCAACAAGCGTAGGAATGGTGTGTTGTGGATTTAATTTTAAAAATTCTGGTGTTAAATTTTCACGTTCTGCGACAAGAAGAAGCTTTTTATTTAGCTTGAGACCAAGTGAAGCGGCTGTCAACAGCACTGCGCGACTGGCAATGGCTCGAGGGTGATAATAGAGATCCATGTTGTTGCTGCTTCCACTGTTTGCGCTAAAGTGGTGCGAGCATTTTCATGATATTGCGTGTTAAGTCTCTTTTTGTGGCAAGAAGAGAGTACGCGTATGTTAAACAAATTTATGTTTTCGAGTACTCTTGCGTTACACGCATACGCGTGAGTGTACAGATTAAATTACTATAGTCTATTCGTATAGATGATCTGAATTCGACTATAAAATACCCTTCATGTTGTTTTATTTACTAAAAATGTTTTTGTTATAATAAATAAACTTCACTAGCTTAAATATATTATTTAAAAAGAAACAAATTAAATCTAATATTAAACTTCTACAAGCTTAAATTGTATTTACGAGTAGCTTACTCGTTTAGAACGTCCAAGACACTTTAATAGCTTCAGAAAATTTATGTGACGTTGTAATGGATTTATTTATGTGACGTTGTACTATATAAAATGTTATCAGCACCGGCAATATAAAGATTATTAAGTCTGGCAGGGCAACAAAATCGACTACTGTTCACTGAACTGAACCTTCATTTATTGTTCTGATTCACCTTCATATTTATAAGTACAAGAGAGTAAATAAATGGTATAATCGAAAACTCAAGGGTCGAAACTTCTCAAAATACATCGATAATTTTTTCAATTATCGAATATCTTCATTAAAATTATATCAAAACGCTGATATTGAAAATAGTTTCATGTTTTCACATTTAACTTAAACTTCTGTGGAACTAAGTTTTGTTACTATTGTAACAAGGCTTATTGTGTCCTATCTTTTAGGAATTTGAGATATTTTTTCCATACTTTATTTGGAAAAAAAAAGCTCTTGATTTGTAGACTCCAGGTGAATCGATTTTCGGAAATTACATATGGTGTGTTGCGTATTAATTTGCATGAATTCCGGTGCGAATTATTTATTTATATCGCGTTTAAAATAATACTGACACCGGCTCGAGAAATGTAATATAAATCCATATTTTTTCTGTTGTTTACATTAGAATCATATCAACATTTTTCTATGGCTGCAATTAAAGTTTTTGTGGGCAACTGCTCTTATCGCTTGACTGATTTGTATTGACATAATTTATCAAATGTTGACATTGTTATTGGTTTGTTGTTTTTCAACTAAAATTATTGGAGAAGGTTTAATCTCATTTCCCAGTTATTGTCTTCATTATTATGTAACTGCTTAATAAGCCATGCATTATAATTTGACAGAACATTAAAAATCAAAAATCAAGAAAATACTTTAACCCCGATAGAAACCCGAAGCTTATTTACACAGTTTTTGTATAACAAATGGTTATTTGTTAAGGGATCTATCTCTCAAATTTTAACATAAAAAAGTACACTGTTCATACAAAAGTCTTTAGTCTTACATCAGCAGATATGATGGACGGACATAGCTGACTTTAGCATTTAAAATTTTTTAAAAAGTTAAATTTGCTAGTGTCCAGATATGGTCCAAATCGAAGCACCTAAAATATATATCGTTGCTAATTTTAGGGGTCCTAGTGTAAACTTTTTCGAAGCTATTGAGGTAAAGAAAACTTTAACTTGGTTAGAACCGAAGTTTTTCGATTTTATCCAAATTAATTCTGAACACATGGGTTAACATTATAAGCACTTTTGCAATTTATATTGACGAATAAATGTATTCAAAAATAGATTTTTTTTTAAACCTTAAAAAATGGCGTTGCACCTTATTTGATGATGCCCATTTGCTTCATGTATGGATCATTTCCCAAACCTACAAATGGGCATGGTACTATGATCAGTTGCATTCTTTTACTGTTTTCAAGTGGTGTTGATAATTGCATAATTGGACATGTTCTAAATAATAATATTATAATAGAAGTTTTTAAGTCCACAAAAATTTTAAAAATGTTTGTTTTTTTTTTCTATTCAACAAACAACCGCAACTTATTTAATTCCCCTCGTAAACAAATAATCTGTTGAGAGAATCGATGAGAAGAAGAACTACATATGTAAATATTTACATAGAAACATTACATACATACACATGTTTGTACTGTTTGTTTATTCCATTTATTATGTATTTTCACTTTTTATATTTTGTTATCTGAAAAAAAAAGTCAAAATTATTTCGAATCAAATTTTGTGCTATGTCATTGTTGCAAAGCAATTTTTATCATTAATTGAAATTGTGAAATAAGTTTGAAGAAAATACCACAGAATCACATAGAACATTCTAGACACAAATTATGTATTTTTTGAATATTTAAAATGATATTATGGCATTTTGTTTTAAAATAATTTTTATGCAAATGAAGATTGTTTTGCAGTTGGGCCGGGTGCAAAGCGATAAGTTGAGCTTAAAATAAATGGCAATTAATATAATTAACGCGTCGCTACATACATATATATTTTTTTTTATTATTATATTTTTTTTCCACAAACACTGTTTGAATTTATAATAAAAAAATTTTAAAAAATACGAAACATGCAGAACAGATGTGCAAAACGGCAAAATTATATGTAAACAAGTATGTACAGTACATGCAAAAAATATTTATTTATCTACAACAATAAAATAAATATATATATGTGTGTATGTAGGTATTTGTTTGTAAAGAAATAATATATGAGAAGAGAAGTGGGGAGAGCTGTAAAAAACAACATTGTTATGTCATATTTAGAGAGAGGGAGAGAGAGAAAGGGCAACACGCGATCACGACTCGCGAGAACAAAAAGTTTCAAGTTTGCAAAATAGAAGCTCTCTCTAGAAGAGTGATGTAAAGACGCAGTAGAGAAGAATACAGAATAATAGCAAAATATGTTGTATGTAATTTGCGCTCTGAAGCTGAACACCCTACATAATACTTATGTATAAAGTCGTTAGACATTATGTCATACAATTAAACAAGGTGTTGCTATAGAACTAACTTAACCCTAAATTTTGTTACGCTGTATAATTGCACCTGTAAATTGTGCATTCGTATTATTTCTCAGCACCTGGTAATATATAATATATCTCACGCATAATTAAATATAGACAAAAAAAAAGTTGTGAAATTCGTCTTTTAATTAGATTAATTTTTAGAATTTCATGATGATTTAGCTAATTTTATATTACAAAACAATTTAATTTTCTGTGTGTACGTACAATCAAACATTATGTTAAATTATTGCTATGAAACACTGAAACCTATTTTTAAACTTATGGGAGACCTATGTATGGAAATTAGGTTGTTTGTTTTTTGATTCATATCTTGAATCTCTCTACCACATGAAAGCTTATAGGTATATTAATTTTAAGCGAATGTATGTACATATGTAACAGGCAGAAGGAGGCAGACCCCATAAATTAGGCATTTACGTTTTGATTATTGGTATTGTCAGTATTTCAAACCATTCGTCTGTCTGATAATTTGGGAGACTTTTAAAAGAGGGGGAAAACCAAAAAAAATTTTTTTCGATTCATTTCAGACTTTAAATTAAATTGTTCACCATACTCCATACACTGCGCATATCGGATTGTGATTAAAGATGATCCTCTTTTATAATCTAGTCCAAATTTGCAACTTTTTTAAAAAATTTTTTTTGTTAGGTATACGCAAAAATACTTGGCAAGTTTTAGGGTTACAACTTCAATATGCTCTTACCAAACTTTATCCCAAGATACACAAATTTTGGGAATTTTAATACGAAATTTTTCTAAAAAAAAAAATTGTTCACATAAGCTTAGTGCAGAGCATCTTATAGTCGAGTTTATACGACTAGAGCGTTCTTTCTGGTTTCTAGTTTTATGAAGATTGACTAATCATAGAACGGACACAATTAGTACGTCAAAATTATTATCTGCATATTTTGTGTAAATACGTAACTATTTTGGTAGTTTCAAACATTGTTATCTACGTTTCGAAGTTGCTTTTTTCTGCCTATAAAAATATTTGTTTATACAAAGCAGTTTATTCAGTTCGAGCGCTTCAAAGTGGGTTGATAAAAGAAAACATTAATTTCGTCCAAATCGTAGATTCAATCATAAAAAAATAAGCATTGTTAACATTTCTATTACAGCAATTAAAAATGGATTTTTACTATTTACTTGCCTCTCCACCTTGCCGCGCCATTATCATGACTGCCAAAGCGGTCGGCGTTGAGCTCAATAGGAAACTACTAAATCTTCAAGCCGGTGAACATCTGACACCAGAATTTTTAAAGATCAATCCACAGCATACAGTACCCACATTCGTCGACAACGGACTCACAATATGGGAATCGCGTGCCATTCTAAGTTATCTTGTCGAGGAATACGCAAAGGACGATACTTTGTATCCCAAAGATACCAAAACTCGCGCTCTTCTCAATCACTATTTATACTTCGATATGGGCACACTGTATCAAAGTTTTGTTGGCTATTACTATCCACAGTGTTTTGAGAAGAAACCTGCTGATCCAGAAGCCTTTAGAAGAATTGAGACTGCATTCGATTTAGTAAATAAGTTCTTGGAGGGTAAACTTTATTTTGCTGGTGATCATTTGACCATTGCTGATATTTCCATACTCGCTACGGTCTCGACTTTTGTTGCTTTTGGTTTCGACATTACCAAGTATCCCAATGTTGCTAAATGGTACGAGAACGCCAAGCAGTTAGTTCCTGCATGGGAGGAGAACTGGCAGGGCGCCGAAAACTTTGCTCAGCTGCTTAAATAATATATCTTATATTTCTAAGTTGTAGATTTGTAGTCAAATCGATTTTTTTTTTAAATAAATAAAAATAGCAGTTAAATTGTTTCGTGTTTTTATTGAGTCAATAAACTATACTACAATATTAGAGTGTACTACTCTGGCTTTCAGTAAAGACATTTCATATCTAACCAAATTTTCTTATCTTATCTAGTTTTAGCTATTTTTAGTTATGATTTTTTCCTAAGCAAATTGTACTGTTCAATTGTTTCGATTTCAAAAAAATCAGAGACAAATGTTGCTATATGGTACGACGATAGATAATTTTATCTGGATTGAATTTTATGCCTGTCAATAAAAATCATATATCGAATGTCCTTAATTTTAGGTTAAAATTTTTATGGTTCAAATCAATTTTGACAAATTTTGAGAGACAGCCATTCAAAATAAATCATTTTAATTAATTTTTTTAGTTTGTTAGTAACCGGTTTCTAACAACGAATTGAAGAAAAAACTTGTAAAAAAGAGGAGATTTAAAAACATTTGAGGGATTTTTTTTATATGACTCATCTCCAATTTTTATGAATCTGACGATTTTTTTTTTTTTTTTTTTGTAAAAATTGATGATTCGTGAAGAGCATAAAGAGTTGTGAGAGTTTCTATTGCGAAACTAGCATCTCTTTTCATTGACTAAAAACATTGTAATTATACTTTATTATCTAGAACAATCTTCGTAAATACATAGATATGTTTATATGACAGCAATGGAGGCGTTCTGAAGTTTTCAAAAAAGCACTTGAATATTATAGGAATGGAGAATTATTGTGTGATCAAACGAGCCCGAAATTGTACTACATGATGAGTAATTATCTCGCCAAAACTACAAAAGATTATCTAGCAAAGTATGAAATTCCAAATTCTTAAGAATCTACAAAATACGAAGCACTCATCAATATGTTTTTGTGTATATTATATTAGATTATATACATTTATATGTTTTTATGTATGTGTGGAAGGGCATATAAGTTTGTGGCAATGTATGGGACATAATTAATGTGGAGTTGAGATGACGCCATGTAATTTACTATATATTTCAAAATTCAAAGTGGTTTTATCGTTTAAAAAGAGGGATATCAAAATTTTGAGTATTTAATGCTGCGTCTCGGTGTTTTGATAGTATTCATGTAGGACTCTCATCAAAATATTTAAATTAAGTTAATAAAGTAACGAATCTCCTGCTTAATCCAAGCGAACGCCAAAAAATGGTATTCGCAATTGTTTTCAAATAAATAGATCTCGAACTATGTATATTCGCAAAAAGCTCAAAAAGTCGTAATTTGGCTGGTGGACTGTACTACGAGGGCTGATATCAGTAAATGTGTATATATTTACATATGTTGACATATATTTTGATGTCACGCTATAATATATAAACAAACTTGGTAGAGTTAAGTTATGACAATCAAATCCTTATTTACTTTAATTACGTCTCTCAATTTTCACTGAACACTAAGCGGTCTTCACCATATACGAGTACGAGCCTACTACACTGCTTACATACTTTATATGTTTATATGTGTGCCCTTCGCCGTTAGAGCAAAAGAGAATATGAGTAAATGGTGTTATTTTTTTTGCGCCGGCAAGCTGCTTTAGACGTCAGCGTCACTGTTGCGACTATAAAAGGCAGCTGCAGCCTTCATTTGGCATCATTTGTAGTTTGCAAAGCATTCGTTTCAGAGATTTTATAAAGTAAGTTTGCTGTTGAAAAAAATATAAAAAAAACAATAAAACAAAAAAAACGAAAAAAAAAAAAAAAAAAAAAAAAAATTAAAATGAAACAAAAGTGTTATTCTTTTAAATGACGTCAGCTAAAGTGTTTTACATAAACAAAAAAAAATTAAATTTCAAGGTTATAAAAGTGTTTTTATCCATAAAAAAGGAACGCTAAACGTCTCATAAAATATGTGTATTGTGAAGACTATCTTAAGCGGATAAAGAAAAATTATAGCTAATTAAATCTTTACAAAAAATAATCAACACTTTTTTTTTGTTTATAAAAAGTTCTATGCACAATTTAAAAAAACTAAACTTCAATTTTGTCGAAAAAAATAATAACTTGTGACTGTAAATTCATTTTTTTTATATTAAGTAAAAAAAAAAAAAAAAAGAAATAATCTAACTAAAAAACCGGTTCGTTTTTTCTGTTTTTTTTTTTGTGCAGCAAAAACAACAATCACAATGGATTTCTATTATCTGCCCGGTTCAGCACCCTGCCGCTCTGTCATTATGACCGCCAAGGCTCTCGGTGTTGAGCTTAACAAGAAATTGACCGATCTTCAATCCGGTGCACATCTGAAACCAGAATTTATTGCAATCAATCCACAACACACCGTTCCAACACTCGTTGATAACGGTTTCTCTGTATGGGAATCACGTGCCATTCTCAGCTATCTTGCTGAGAAATACGGCAAGGACGATTCCTTGTACCCCTAAGTGCCCAAAAAAGCGCGCTGTTGTCAACCAGCGTCTCTACTTCGATTTGAGCACTTTGTACAATAGCTTCGCCGGTTACTATTATCCCCAGATCTTTGCTAAGCAACCTGCCGATCCAGAGGCATTCAAGAAGATCGAAGTTGCTTTCGATTTCCTTAATACCTTCTTGGAGGGTCAACTGTATGTTGCTGGTGACCATTTGACCATTGCTGATATTTCCATACTTTCTTCGGTTTCGACCTTTGATGTTGCTGGTTTTGACATTTCCAAGTACGGCAATGTTGCTAAATGGTACGAGAACGCTAAGAAGGTCACCCCTGGCTGGGATGAGAACTGGGCTGGCTGCCTAGAGTTCAAGAAATTCTTCAATTAAATAAAGCAGAAGATACAAAATGGTGCTGCATTTAATTATTATCATTCATAAATATCTTTTTAATGTAATTTAATTTGTTTAACGCACAGTACTAAAGTTTCTTATTTTCAAGAAATCCATTTTTATTAATAAAAAAAAAAAAAAAAACAAATCACATATTTTTTTGAAATTTCTGTTTACTATTTGTAGTAATATAATATCAAATGATTTTAATCATATGAAATTCAAGCTGCTACAAAGAATTTAGAAATTAAAATATTGTTTGTTGTGTGCAGATTGCGTGCAAAGTTAAAAATATAGACGAATTTAACTTGTTGCAGTTTTCGGGAAATGTCTGGCTAATCTACATCCATTTTAAAAGACGATAACTTTATCTAATTTTGATTAGATAACTCATAAGTGTAGTTTTATGGATCTGATAATATGCTGTTGAACTGGAAGGCTATCTCATCTGAACCATGTTTGTGTACTTTTATATTGAGAGTTACGTTTATCGATCCGTCTTTCGTGTAAATTAACCGATCTCGAAAAATAGAGCCAAAAACTATGTAGTTTGACACTTTTTGGGTTAAGATACAGTTTACACAGCCAAACACGAAAAGATAAACTATTGAGGTACAAATCTTTGAGCTTCGTTCTTAACCCTCTCACATTTGTTTCTTGTTACAGAGGAACTAACCGGCAGTACAACAGCATTTGACACATTTGTACAACAACATCATCGGGTCAAAAGCAAACCAAAATTACAGTATCAAAACTGATTCACATACAATCACTTTAAAAGAGTATTGCGGTCACTGCGATTTTCAAGTCGCTAAGACACTGCGACCCAAAAAAATGTTACTTTTGCCAACACTAGTTTGTATGCTACCAAACAAAATTATTCAGTCAAAAAAAAAAAAAAAAAACTGTTATACTCCGCTCTCGAAAACTTTCCAGTTGAACCACAGACCAGGTCGACTTCAAAAGTTTCAAATTTTAAGAAAAAAAACTTGTTTATTCGCATATTTACCAAAAACAAGAACAACAAAAACAAAATATATACATATATTAGTATGTTATATACAATAATAAACACGAAAAAATTTTATCACATTTCTTTAAAAAGAATTGGACCTTTAATCAGCCATCTTTTTTTTCACTGACATTGATGATACCCGTTTAATGTAAGGTATCTTTCTTTTGACTTCACCTTCGCCTATATTCTTGTACTCACAACAACAAAATTTAGCAAATGACGTATTAATGCATAATTAAAATTCTATTATTAAAAACATTTAAATAAAAATAAATAAAAGTTTGACGTAGAATTTAAATTAATTCAAACTTGTTTTGTCACAAAAAGAAAAAAAAAAATTTTTTTTATATATATTTTTTTTTACCCAGAGGGTAAAAGGGTATTATAAGTTTGTGCGAATATATGTAACAGGTAGAAATTCTCCATTCTAGACCCTATAAAGTATATATTCATTCTTGATCAGCATTGAAAGGCGAGTCGATATATCTTTGTCCGTCCGTCTGTATGAGAAAGATTATCTCGAAGTCCATAAGAGATAGGGCTACCATATTTGAAAATTAGACTCCCTAGTTGTCAAGTATGTACTTTCAAATAATTTTTCTCCAGTTACAAATCTACCCTTAAATTTTCGGTTTTGCTTAAAAACTTTTGTGATTTTTACTTCTAGGAACTTCAAATTTAGTATAAACTATGCCTATGATAGTTCCAATTAAATATTCCAATATGGGTAATACCAAAAAAATGTTAGGTATAGCCCCCATACAAATTTACCCCATTTTTTGTGTTTTTGTATAAAAATTCAGTACAATGAGGTATGATACTAAGATAAGACTTAACTTAAGGTACATCAATATTGGGTACAGGGTATCTTGCAGTCGAGCATACCCGACATCAGCGTTCTTTCTTGTTTCTTTTATGGTTTACAAATATTTTTGACCCTTTTACAATCTTTTTTCACTTCAATTAAAAAAAACGTCTGCCTCTTTTTTGCCTTCAATATTTTATGACGACCTTGATCGGAACTTCCTTCTGTTTCTAATTCTGCTATCGAAACAGGCCTTTGAGGCGCTCTTAATTTGGTTAAAATCTGAGATCAACGAACATTAGCGACCAGTTATTTTGCGATGCTAATTTTGTTAGCAACTGTTAACTGTTCGTTAACACTGAAAAATTTAAACTTTTTAATGCTTCCGATTAAAATGTAAGTGACATAAGCAAAGCCTTGCTACCAACTAGATGAAATTAGTTTTATTTCCGAAAATATGTGTTGGTAACGAAAAAAAATAGAAAAAAAAAAAAAAAATGGTTACAATTAATGAAAATACAAATAATAAAATAATTTTTTTTTTTCTCAACGCGAAGGTACCCTACAATTTATCTCAGTTTTCGTCGATCTACAATTCATAAAAGTCATGCGTAGATCTTTGTGTTTTTTTATACCATCAAGAACACGTGCCAGCACGATAAAGAATCGTTTGCATATTTTATGGAAATTTTTTTTTCTATTTCTATCTCTGTTTTCACTATAAAAGACTGGCTTACTTTTTATTTGGCATCATTTGTAGTTTGTAAAGCATACGGTTCAAAGTGTCTTTTTTTTTAAATTTTTTCGTGTTGCCCAAGACAATAATCGCAATGGATTTCTATTATCTGCCCGGTTCAGCACCCTGCCGCTCTGTTCTGATGGCTGCCAAGGCTCTCGGCGTAGAGCTCAATAAAAAATTGCTCGATATTCTAACCGGTGAACATAAAAAACCAGAATTTATTGCAATCAATCCACAACACACCATTCCAACACTTGTCGATGACGGGTTCTCTCTATGGGAATCGCGTGCCATTCTTAGCTATCTGGTTGAGAAATACGGCAAGGACGATTCCTTGTATCCCAAGTGCCCCCAGAAGCGCGCTGTTGTTAACCAACGTCTCTACTTTGACTTGAGCACTTTGTACAATAGCTTCGCCGTTTATTATTATCCCCAGATCTTTTATCAGCAACCTGCCGATCCAGAGGCATTCAAGAAGATCGAAGTTGCTTTCGATTTCCTCAATACCTTCTTGGAGGGTCAACTGTATGTTGCTGGTGACCATTTGACTATTGCTGATATGGCCATACTCTCTACGGTTTCGACCTTTGATGTTGCTAATTTCGACATTTCCAAATACGCCAATGTAGCTAAGTGGTACGAGAATGCTAAGAAGGTCACTCCTGGCTGGGATGAGAACTGGGCTGGCTGTCTGGACTTCCAGAAACTCTTCTAATTAAGAAAGCAGAAGATAATAATTGGTGCTGCATTTAATTATAATCATTCATAAATATCTATTTAATGTAATTTAATTTGTTTAACGCACAGTACTGAAGTTTCTTATTTTTAAGAAATCCATTTTAATTAATAATAAAAAAAAAAATTTAATTTTGAGTTTTTTGTTTACTTTTTGTGAAAATTTAATATCAAATGCTAACAAAAACCGTCAAACGTATGAAAGTCTTAATCTTTTATAATTTAAGCTGTTACAAAAAAAAAAAAAATTCTCAGAAATAAACCAACTGGTTGTGTGCCGATTGTGTGCAAACTCAGATTTTTTTTACACATGTTGTGTAGCAGTTTACGGGCAATGTCTGGCTAATCTGTGTCCATTTTAAAAGATGATAACTTTACCTGATTTTGAGTAGCTTACTTCTAAGTGTAGTTTTTATGGATCTTATAATATGCTATCGAACTGGAAGGCTTGTTCATCATGGCTCAGATGAACAAGCCTTCCTTGTGTACTTTTATATTAAGAGTCATGTTTATCGATTCGTCTGTCGTATATACCAACCGATCTCGTAGCTAAGAGACAAAAATTATGTAATAAGGCACTCTTTGGGTTAAGATACAGCGAAACATTTTTAATATAAAGTTACGGAAGTAAAATCAAGAGCCCAGCTTTTTGATCGAATTAACAAACTTTAGTATTTAGTCTATTATATAACCCAAGACTTGTGCTGAATCCTAAGGAAAGACATAAAGGATATCGCTGCGGCGTCTTTCGAGCAGAAGTAATTCCAGTTCGTGAAGTCATCTAGGGTACCACTCTGAGCGTAGTTCGCAAGTATACGTATTCTCAGATACTGCAGATGCTATGAAAGTACTAGACTCTTGTTATAACACGAGAAAAAATTGTCCAATGCTGCATATCTAGATGGCCGATGACCTCACATAGATTTCATGGCTCCAAAAAAATTTAGAAAATGGTGAAACACTTAAATTTTCAATAGATGTTACAAATACAGACATTCTTTCAGAAAGTAGTATGACAGTAATTGCTATGGCGTAATTGAAAGTAAGCAGGAAAATATACGATTCGATCATTTTTAGATAATCTGGCGGAAGTTCCATCAGTCAAGATTGTTTCATTAATCGTATTGGTTCATATGATAATCACAATGGGCCTCATCTGGCATAGTCATAGCCTAACTTAAGCTACTATTGACTGACGCATTATCCTATATGTTCGGCTTGTAAAATCATATCATATTTATTCTCAAGTCATGCTGAATTAAAAATAAAGTTTAATTTCACAAACATACAAAATGTCGTCACAAATATGGACACTGAAAACCATTCAGATTACATTTTATTTAATTCATTAATGGCGACCATGACTAATCAATTATCTTTCAATTGCACAACACCCCAACATATTTTGTCGTGTGCTCTTAAAAACAAATCCTTATCAGATGTTTAATTAATTATGTCTACAATATTCCATGAATAACTTTTTATGCGACCCTCGATAACATAGCACAATCATAGTCGGTTTTGCCGTTTGTTATTTGTGGCTTATTCTCATCAAACTTCTTACAATACTCACTGCACTAATACACACAAACCTTTATCAGGTTGTGTGTGTGTGTGAGAAACACGTCAGCGAGCTTTGAGTGGGCTATCTTATTTAGTATTTTGTTTATATGCCCCCCGTGAGAGTGATAAAGAGAAGGAGAATATAGCATATTGTTTTTTTTTTTTTTTTATTTATTTATTTTTTTTTTTGTACCGGCAAGCTGCGATAGACGTTGGTGTCTCTCTTTCCACTATAAAAGACCGGCGCACTCTCTATTGGGCATCATTTGTAGTTTGCGAAGCATTCGATTCAAAGTGTTCTTTTAAGTAAGTTTCCTGTTGAACAATTTTTTTTAAACGCAAAAAAAAAACTCTTAATTAAACGATAGCAAAAGTGCAGGGAGGGGCAATTTTTTTATTGTTGTCAGTTTAACTGTTGTGAAATACATAAAAAAAAGTGTGTTGACA
Organism: Leucophenga varia; assembly: GCA_018903435.1. NCBI lineage: Eukaryota > Metazoa > Arthropoda > Insecta > Diptera > Drosophilidae > Leucophenga > Leucophenga varia. The sequence goes on from JAEIFJ010001414.1 coordinate 4,332,910, forward strand.
ATTGAAAAAAATATTTGTTTAGTAAATTGTCTAAGTTCGTGTCAAGAAATAAATATATATACGCAATAAGGAATTAAGCAAAGCTAAAATAAATTTTGTTTTAATAATTATTTTTTCTCATGGAAGAATTCAAACGAGGGCATATTTTTAAATTCAAAAAAATCTGTTAAGAAGGCAAGAAAATAAAATAAGTTAAAAAATTTTTTGCAAAAGTAACAAAACAAAAACAAAAATAATAATAAATAATTAATTGCCTGGGGCACACAAAACTTTTTTGTATATTGTTAAAAAAACAAAAAAAAAAGAGTACATATAAACTAATAATAAAACCAATGCTTTTTATTTCTAATTTTTTCGTGTAGCCCAAAACAATAATCGCAATGGATTTCTACTATCTGCCCGGTTCAGCACCCTGCCGCTCTGTCATCATGACCGCTAAAGCTCTCGGCGTTGAGCTCAACAAGAAATTGCTCGATCTTCAAGCCGGAGAACAACTCAAACCCGAATTTATTGCAATCAATCCACAACACACCATTCCAACACTTGTCGATGACGGTTTCTCTGTATGGGAATCGCGCGCTATTCTCAGCTATCTGGTTGAGAAATACGGCAAGGACGATTCCTTGTACCCCAAAGACGCACAAAAGCGTGCTGTTGTCAACCAGCGTCTCTACTTCGACTTGAGCACTTTCTACGATAGCTTTGCTAACTATTATTATCCCCAGATCTTTGCTAAGCAACCTGCCGATCCAGAGGCATTCAAGAAGATCGAAGTTGCTTTCGATTTCCTTAATACCTTCTTGGAGGGTCAACTGTATGTTGCTGGTGACCATTTAACCATTGCTGATATTGCCCTTCTCGCTTCGGCCTCCACATTTGATGTTGCTGGTTTCGACATTTCCAAATACGCCAATGTTGCTAAATGGTACGAGAACGCTAAGAAGGTCGTTCCTGCCTGGGAAGAGAACTGGGCTGGCTGCCTGGAGTTCAAGAACTTCTTTAACTAAAGAAAGCTGAAGTCAAAATAGTGGTGCTGCATTAAAATCATTCATAATTATCTATTTAACATAATTTAACTTGTTTATCGCACAAACCTGAAATTTCTTATTTTCAAGAAACCCATTTTTGTTATTAATAAAAAAAAAATCACAATCTATTTGAGTTATTTTTTTTTTTTTTTTGGTAATGTTTATGATATTCCAATGGTTTTTATCATATCCAATTTAAGCTGGTCCAAAAAAAAAAAAAAAAAAAAAATCGAGAAATTGAACAACTGTTTGTTATTTGCACACAAAGCCCGATATTTTTTATACATATTGTGCTATCAAAAAATATTTGTGCACTATATTTCGGTTCATATAAGAAGCATATGTGTATGTCAATTAATATATAATAAACACAAAAAAAAAATTATCATATTTCTTAAAAAAAAATTGTTGGACCTTTAATCAGCCATTTTTTTTTTTCACTACGACATTGATGATACCCGTTTGATGTAAGATATCTTTCTTTTTACTTCACCTTAGCCTATATTCTTGTACGCACAATAACAAAATTTAGCAAATGACGAATTAATGCATAATTAAAATTCTGTTATAAAAAAAATGGAATTTAAATTAATTCAAACTTTCTTACCACCGCTTTGTTTTGTCACAAAAAAATGTTTAATGAGAGTCAAGTTTATCGATCCGTCCTTCGTATAAACCAACCGAACTCGAATATTAGAGCCAAAAACTATGTAATTCGACAAAAGTCGAAAGTCACTGAAGTCGAATCAAGGGTCCAGCTTTTTGATCGATTTAGCAAACTTACTATAAGTATTTAGTCTATTATTTAAACCAAAAACTTGTGCTTAATTCAAAGGAAAGACATAAAGGACATCGCTGCAGCGTCTTTCGAGTAGAATTTACTGCAATCCGTGAAGTCATATGTCATCTGGGGTACCACTCTGGGTGAAGTTCGCAAGTATTCATACTAGACTCTTGTTATAAAACCAAAAAAACAACTGACCAGTACATCATATTTCTTGAGGAGATAGAGCAATGGGATATACTCCTCACATAGTTTTCAGGGCATCGAAGACAGTTTAGAAAATTGCTAATTATATAAATTGGCAATGGATGGTACAAATTCCGATATTCTTCCAGAAAGTAATACTGAAAGTAAGCAGGAAATATCCAATTTGGCAAATATTCGATTTGATCATTTTTGGATAATCTGACGGAAGTCCCATTAGTCAAGATTGCTTCATTGATCGTATTGGTTCCTGTGATCACAATGGGCCTTATCTGGCGTAGTCATAGTCTAACTTAAGCAATGGTTGCATTATCCTATTTGTTCGAGTTGTGAAATCATATCATATTTGTTTAAAAGTTTTGAAAGTCATGCTGAGTTAAAAATAAAGTTCAATTTCACAAACATACAAAATTTCGTCACAAATATGGACACTGAAAACTATTCAGATTACATTTTATTTAACTCATTACTGGCGACCATGACTATTCAATTATCTTTCAATCGCAGAACACCCCAACATATTTTGCCGTGTGTTCTTATAAACAAATCCTTATCATCTGTTTAATTAATTATGTCTACAATATTCCATGAATAACTTTTTATGCGACCCTCGATAACATAGCACAGTCATAGCCTTTATCAGTCTTTTTTGTGTATGATGAAGGGAAAGGGTATATGACGTGTTTTTTTTTTTTTATTTTATATATTTATTTTTTTTTTTTTTTTTTTACCGGCAAGCTGCGATAGACGTCGGTGTTTCTGTTTCCACTATAAAAGACCGGCGTATTCTCTATTTGGCATCATTTGTAGTTTGCGAAGCATTCGGTTCAAAGTGTTCTTTTAAGTAAGTTTCCTGTTGAACAATTTTTTTAAACGCCAAAAAATAAAACTGTTAATAAAACGAAAGGAAAAGTGCAGGGAGGGGCGCTTTTTTTATTGTTTTCAGATTAATTGTTGTGAAATATATAAAAAAAATGTTGTGTTGAAAATTAAAAAAAATATTTGATTAGTATATTCACTTCAAAAGTAAAATAAACAAAAATAAAAATAATAATAAAAAATAATTGGGAGCACACTTAACTTTTTTGTATATTGTTGAAAAGAAACAAAACAAAAAAAAAAGAGTACATATAAACTAACAATAAAACCAATACTTTTTTTCATTTCTAATTTTTTCGCTTAGCTCAAAACAACAATCACAATGGATTTCTACTATCTACCCCTTTCCGCACCCTGCCGCTCTGTCATCATGACCGCCAAGGCTCTCGGCGTTGAGCTTAACAAGAAATTGCTCGATCTTGAAGCCGGAGAACATCTCAAACCTGAATTTATTGCAATCAATCCACAACACACCATTCCAACACTTGTCGATGACGGTTTCTCTGTATGGGAATCGCGCGCTATTATCAGCTATCTGGTTGAGAAATACGGCAAGGACGATTCTTTGTACCCCAAAGACGCACAAAAGCGTGCTGTTGTCAACCAGCGTCTCTACTTCGACTTGAGCACTTTCTACGATAGCTTGGCTAAATACTATTATCCCCAGATCTTTGAAAAACAACCTGCCGATCCAGAGGCATTCAAGAAGATCGAAGTTGCTTTCGATTTCCTTAATACCTTTTTGGAGGGTCAACTGTATGTTGCTGGCGATCATTTGACCATTGCTGATATTGCCCTACTCGCTTCGGCCTCAACATTTGAGGTTTGTGGTTTCGACATTTCCAAATACGCCAATGTTGCTAAGTGGTACGAGAACGCCAAAAAGGTCACTCCTGCTTGGGAAGAGAACTGGGCTGGCTCTCTGGAGTTCAAGAACTTCTTTAATTAAAGAAAGCTGAAGTCAAAATTTTGGTGCTGCATTATAATCATTCATAATTATCTATTTAATATAATTTATTTTGTTTATCGCACAAACCTGAAATTTTTTATTTCAAGAAACCCATTTTGTTATTAATAAAAAAAAATCACAATCTATTTGAGTGAGAGCATAGAAATGAGCATGGCTTATTCGTTTCGGTTCTTCGAAATATTCAAGAATATATTGTACATATATACTTTATTTTGAATTCCGACAAACGGATAAAACCCGATCATACTATGTGTGACGGTATAAATATATAGACGAAGTAAACTTGTTGAGTCCATTTAATATAAAGATAACTTTATCTTCTTCTGATTAGACGGTGAGACCGATAACACTTCCTCTAGAGTTTTGAGTTTTACATTTTAAATAGAGTTTTGTGGTTTCATTTTCAGTTAAGTGGGTCGCAAATTTGAATTTTTTGTATAGAAACTAAAAATATTTAAAATATATTGGCTACTTTATGTAAACAATGAAAACACGCGAAGTATTGGTGTATTGGCATCAAAATACTTACACCATAACTTTGAGTTTTGGGTGTCCCCCCCTTTTTTTTTTTTTTTAAAATTATCTTAAAATGATAATAAGTTATTTGTGCATATAGAAATTTATATTGTATCTTATCTAATACTCGAGTAAGCCGTTGCAGAAAAATGCTTAGAGAATTTGTAAACAGTAGAACAAGCGTTCTACTTGTTTTCTTTTGATGAGCTATCAATTCTAGTTGGGCCATTGTGGTCTCAGTGGGCCCGATAGTATGTCATTGAACTGGGAGGCAATTAGATTAGTACACCTTTTAAGTGAGGGGGCTCACATAAAAAAAAAAAGTTTTTGATTATAGTTAGCAGAATATAAGTTAATATGTAATTAATCTACTTAATTATCTTAAAATGTAAATTGAGTGCTGCTGTTTGCTGCGGTTTCTTCAAAACGCATATCTCGTAACCCCATCCATATATAGTACAGAGCTGGTATAAAAAAACGGCATTGAGATACATGATTTTTTTTTAAGTTTCCGTTATTTGTCTAATAAATATTTAAATCGATATAAATATTAAATGATTGCGTAGGAAAAAATTTTTTTTACGAAGTATTCCCATGAATTATGTAGTAAATGTACTTCGACTCATTATATATACAAGAATATTTAAGTATAAAATCGATTTTCTGTCCACACACTTTGTTGCTAAGGTTTTTAATTTCATTTTGACATTTGTTGATTTCTATCAGAAAATTAAAAGTGACGTGTTTCTCTGGAATGAAATAGGATGTTACACTTGCAGTTCCATGAAAATAATATGTACAACTGTATTCGTATTATTAAATAAATATACAAACGTATAATTTTATTGCACTTGGTTGGTTGGTTGATTGATTTACATTTGAAAGCTACTTAGGCGCTAAGCTCTAGGATTCCACTAATTAGGGTAAACACACATTAAACTAGAATATCGAATTCGATTTACTGAATTCAAGCGGTCGTCGAAACGATTGTTCTAGATTGTGCAAACGTTCCTCTAGATCGTTCATTGAATTTCGCAACGTATGACCACGTGGACGTAGCGAAATTTGTGGTGAATTCTGCATAAGATCATCTTTGATGCCAGAAAACGAATGGCGTACACAAGATGAACGTTTATCGAATTTGGTATTTTGATAATCATGTCGCTGACTACCAGCAACATGCGAACGATGCTCGCAACTGGCTGAACGGCAATTTATGGCCACCAGCAACGGTTCTTCGTTCTTAAGGGAATCCTCATAATTATCGGTGCTGCTGTCTGTATTAGCAGCGACCACAGCGCCAGTGTTAGTTTCTTTATTGTTTGTTCTCTTCGCATCCAACTGTGCCATGGCATGTCGCGGACAAAGCATTTCGGTGGAACTTAAGCGTTTGGCACTCTTACGTAGTTCCATGTTGTGTTGAAAGAAATCTGGCGTTGTTTCGTACAATTCACCGCGACTACTTAAAAATTCAACGCCAGAATCTTGGCCATTTGAATGTAGCGAAAATAGTGAAGTTTCATAGGCATGTGTAGAACTGTGTAAAATATAAAATTTTATTAAAAATATTAAAGATATTGCATATCATAAAAATAAAAAAAAATACCTATGAGATGCAATATCTAACTTACAGATTATTAACTGGTTGACAAGCATTGTACTTGAGCACAAATGGCGAGTTTGTTTCCTGTTCCAAGGCAAGCGATGAACGACTGCCGCAAGCAGCAGCTTTTGAAATGGATTTTGGGAGTGGTACATCAATATATTCGCGATGGCGTGAACTATTTTAAGAAAGATATAAAATCATAATCAAATCTTATCTAATTCGAAAAACTCTTCTAAGCCTCAGCTGTCTTTTTAACAGAATAAAAAAAATTAAATTATTTAATATTGTTCTTGCTCATCGCAACACTTACTCATTGTATTGCTGCGGCTGCGCATATTGTTGTAATTGTGATTGATGCTGATGATGTTGCTGCTGCTGTTGTAATTGTTGCTCCAACTTGTCTGTCGCTGCTGCAGTCGATTGTGTTTGCGCTGAGGAACATACAGATTCCGGCATAAATGCGCTATTCGGACGTGGTGCATTCTGTTTGGAACAGCGCTGCTGCTGTGCACGACGCTGTCGATTGCGTCGATGTTGTCGACAAGCAGAATTAATGCCGGCAATTGTATAAGTGATGCCTGCTTCTGAAGTGGGGAATTCGCGTTGTGTCCAGATGCCACTGAGAACAAAAAAAATCAAGATTGAAAAAGAGATTGTTAAATTAAATGATGAAGTTGCTGATGGAAGTGTTGCATTTGAAACGGGTTTGATTTTGTTTTAATTAAACAAGGAATTGGAATTGAGCCTGTTCACTTTGTTGTTGTTGTTGCCTTTTGTTGCATGTTGTTCTTTTTTTTTTTTTTTTTACAGTTAGAATTTTGAGTTGCATAGATTTAGAACTGGTTGCATACGTATTTCAATTCTAAACTGCTAAACTGGTTAGAGAAAGGTTGCCAACTGTCAAAGCTAAAGTGGCAACAGATTTTTTTTCATGCTAACTGCATTCTAGAGCAACAGCAACATAAAAAGCAACAACAACGACAACAACAAGCAATATAGCATTTTTTGTTTTTGTGTTTTTATCGAGTCTTAAGATTTATTTAGCGAGCACTTGCAGCTACACTTATGGCTAACAGTCTTCTAGAAGTGAAATATTTTATGCTATGCTATAACTAAAAAGTAAATAAAATATATTTATAATCTATTCCGGTTTACCGTTTCTGACGCAGACAGACATAACAAAGCGCTGCCAGCACAGCACCAATGCCACAAAGGCAGAGCACCACAAGTGAAACAAACTCCAGGCCACCGAGGAAGGAGTTGCTGCTGACGTGTGCGGGACGTTGTGGCAGTTGCCCGAATTCGGCTAGCTCAATTATGCGTGGCATAGATTTGGCAACAGCGCCCTGCACCTCGTCCAATTGTTGCTGCTGCTGCTGCTGTTGTTGTTGCTGATGTAGCTGCAATTGATCCAATTGCAAACCCGCAAGTGATCTGCAATGTAGGTAGACGACAGATTTAGGTCAGTCTTTTGCATAATGATAAACTTACTCTTGCAATTGCTCCATTTCAACGATGGCATTCGTATGCAAATCCACAGCATAAATGTAGGCGTCGGTGCTGCAACAATGAATGTGAATGAGAAATAGTTAAAGATGTTATCACAGCTCAAGGCTTTTAAGTTAATTGGCTATACTTACGCCGGTTCTAGGCCACCTGCATGTGGCTCCAATAAACGAACGCGTACATCGCGCTGTATTGCCTCGCTAAGTGCGCTCACCAAAGCCTCAATTCGTTGCTCCACATCCACCGGTTTGCCTGCCAATACCAGACGCACTTGACGTGCTTCATCGATGACATAGACAAAAATATTACAAATATTGCTGCGTCCATCATCAGCGCCACGTCGATCCGTCGCCTTAACATCGAAACCGTAAATGCGTTCATCGCCGGGTACTTGCGTTAGCAGACGTATGCGTCCTGTAATATCATCAATGCCAAATAGATGTGAGTGTTCATTTAGCAGACGATACCGTATTTCAGCGTTTAGACCAGCATCAGCATCAGTTGCCTCGACATGTGTCACCGGATAACCAAAGGATGCAGTGCGTGGTACCACTGCCACCAAAGGTTGTCCATTATTCTTAAAGTGTGGCGCATTGTCATTCTCGTCGAGTATATGCACCAATATGCGACATTCATTCGGCGCTAGTCCATCAATGCGTTCATCGATTACCGGATATGCAACACGTGCAAAATTACGTGCACCACGATTATTTGCGGCACGATCGGCACGTATGCGTAGCTGATAGCGTGCAATGTGCTCCCGATCGAAGCTCTTGAGCGCATGGAGCACCATCGTCTTTGCATCATATTCGAAGGGTGGATGTGCATCGGTTTCATCTAAACCCTCCTCAAGCCATAGTGACCAGCGATAATTTTCCGGTTTAAGTCCTTCAATTGTTGTTAGATTAATGCGTATAACTTCCGTTGGTGCTTCATTATTTTCCTGCAGCTGCACTTCGAAATATTGATGCTCGAAGATGGAACGATTTGCTGCAGCACGCTGTAGCGCCAGCTTAGCACTAGCCTCCTCCAGTGTTTCCTCTGTGATAGCACGACCCTGCAGATTGATGAGCACCACCGCTGTCGATGAAAGTGCCGGACTGCCCAGATCGGAAGCTATTACAGTAACATTTAAATGTTCGTAATCATTGTAGCCGCGAAAGTTCGACATTGTTGTTATGCTGCCATCGCGTGAATCAATCTGGAAAATGGGTGCATGTGCATGCTGATGCAGTATTGTGTACAGCACAAGTCCATTGCCATTGCCCACATAATCCTTATCAATCGCTGTCACCTGTTTGACGAACATGCCTGGCTTAGTATTACGATCGAGATAGGCCTTATAGATGGGCACTAGTTGTGTTTTATCGGCCAGATCGGCTATATACCTTATTGCCTTTGTCATATCATCGTAGCCAATAAATTCAGGACGATTATCATTGATATCCAAAACATTGACTTCAACATCAACGGAACTTGTCATGCGATAAAGTGGAGGAGCATTATCTGTGGCAATTACCTGAAAGTTGTATTTAGAACGCACTTCACGATCCAATATTCCGGTAATCTTAAGTACACCCGACATTGGCTTTACACGGAATGGCAGCTCGAAATTGCTAAGCGTATATGAAATGTTTGCATTTTCGCCATAGTCCAAATCGACAGCAAGCACCTGACCCAGTACGCTGCCCTTGTATTCACCTTCTTCGGTATCGAAGCTATACCAGGATTTTTTAAACGTTGGCGCATGATTATTTACATCGATGACCGTAAAACGCAAGCAGGTTGTATCCTTCAGACCGTCAATATCCGTGGCACTCAGGTTCAACCAAACCTCAATGTTAGCGGCCAGCGGATAATTCACTTGAACCTCGCCTGACAATTTGTCAATAGCAAAATGACGCATGCCATAGACTTTTGGCATAAGCGCTGCCATGCCGGATGGACGATCCACATGCTCACCGGTAATCTCGTAGTGCACCTGCGCATTCTTGCCATAATCCTCATCGCTTGCGGTTACCTGCAACACTTTAGTTGCTAGCGGCGTGTCTTCGTAGATGGCAAAGAGAGGACATTTCAACATATGCTTCGCGTGTGTTCCACGACTTGTGCGTCGCTTTGGTTTGCCATGTGGCTGATAACTGCGCGATTTATCCGATGTCGCTAGTGGATCATCCGAGTTTAAGCGTGGTGAACCTGGTATATGATACGGTGGCGGTGACATCATTACAGCACCCGGCGCTGTTGGCATGCCAAGCGAACTCTCCACAAAGTAAATTTCCATATCAGTAATGTACTCGCGTATTTCCACCTTCGAATCTTTGAATACCGAAATACGCTCAAAAATTGGCGCATTATCGTTGACATCGGCAACGAGCACTGTCAGATGCGCATAACCGGTTAGTCCACCAGTGTCAGCTGCTATTATCTTAAGATTATAGAGCTGATCTTTTTCGCGATCTAAACCACGTTTACCCGTATAAGTAATACGAAAGTACGGGCCACTGCTCAGTTTAAAGTTTGTTTGCATGAAAAGCGATTGCATCTCCTTGTAGCGAAACTCTTCGTTCCATTGATCGGTCAGATTGAAAATATTAAAGCTGCCTGTTGTGGGTATCTGATGTTGGCTTCTATTCTGCGCGTTGCTATCTTTTGTACTGCTACCATTGAAGTATTCAATTGTGAACTGATCACTGTAATCGCCTTGCAGCAACACACGAAACTCGGCATTGGTACCCTCATCGGCGTCTGTAATGTGTATCGCTTGGTTGAGTGAGACTTCGGTGCCTTTGGCGCAATTTTCATTGATGAGACCAACAAAGGTTAATCCATTAAACTTGGGCGCATTATCATTGACATCGTCCACTTTGATATTGACCTGATAAATGCCAGCGCCACTGACCAATCCCGCAGTGTATTCCACAATCACTGTCAGATCATAGGCGTTCTGTTGCTCACGATCGAGTCCGGTGACCGTGAGTAGTGTACCATCTTCGGTAATTGAGATCTTATTGACTACTTCCTGTTGATTTGCAATTATGTAACGCAATTTAATATTTGTGTCTCCAATGAGACGCCGTGAATGGCGATGCTTCGACTGTTGACGCTGTTTACGACTGCGAAAGCGGCTACCCATGGTAATGTTAGTGGCACCAATTGCGCTACTTTGCAGTTCACGATATGTGCCGAGCTCATTATTTAGAGGCACATTAACCCCATTTTTATAGAGCAGTTGTCCAATGATGCCGCCTACCAGATTCTCTTCAATGTGAAAGTGTATCACATTCATATTGATTTCTCTGTTTAAAGAGAAGTGAAGATTTTATTAACAAATATTTTGCTCTCAAATTCAACCAAGAAAACTTACTCTATTACTGGACGTAAGGGCACTTTACTCTCAGCTTTGGTTGCAACAATGTGTATGGTTACATTTGTGAAGAGCACACCCTCATCTGGCAGCTCAGGTGCTGCAGCGGTTGTCAGTGGTTGCGCACTGCGTGACATGACCAATGGGCGACTAGAGTTGGCGAAGAGCTGTAAAGTAAAAATTAGGCTACTTTCAAAATTTCAAAAATAATATTTTATGTCTTACATAATTCGCAACCGCTTCAAAGTGATAAACTTTTCTGGAAAATTCCGATAGCTCACGTATTACTGTAATTATTCCTGAACGCTCCTCTATGGCAAATGGTACACCTTCCGAATAGGTGTGCAACAAATCAAACATTATCTCATCCTCGCCATCGTATATTAATGTGGTACGCACTTGGCCCACTGAAGTACCCAAGGGTGTATTATGTCCTACCCAAAACTCATATGGAGCACCAAGAAAATCTATGGCCTGATCATCTACAGTTGCATAGACTTCGATTGTGATGACCGCCAACGAGAAGCGACGTTCCGATGGATTTGTAGGCTGATCGCTGGCTTCAACAAAAACCGCAATGCGTCCTCTACGCAACGGACCACCTACATAAATTGTACCATTTTTGGTATCCAAACGAAATGGTATATAGCCGCTACCCTTTGGACGTTGCAATTCATAGAGTAACATGCCATTCGGACCCTCATCGGGATCGAGCGCAACCACTTGTCCAATTTTATGACCCACCGATGCTGTTATTGGCACTTTAAATTCATACAAATTACCACCTTCAAATTTCGGCGTATTATCATTCGTATCGAGCAGTGTTATCTCGACACGCACAACACTCGGTCCCGGTTTCTTAAGTTTCTTATCATCCAAATAGGAAGGATTACGTTCAATGGCCTCCACTTGCAGATGCACCGCTTTACGTTTTTCACGATCGAGCAGTCGATCATCGCGTACTGTTATCCAACCGGTGCGTGAGTCAATACGAAAGGCACCTGCAGCTTCCGGAGCCTCGAGAAGATTGTAAAGAAATTCTGCATTCTCGCCCTGATCACGATCAACGGCATTCACTTGTAGCACGCTAAAACCGGTTGGCAAATTTTCGACAATGGAAATATTATAAAAATCTGCTTCAAATTCGGGTATATTATCGTTCAGATCCAAAACTTCGACTTCAATGCTGTAATTAAGAATTGAGTAAACTTTATAAAAAACTTATTTAATTTTTATGAAATTACGCACCGCGCTATGGCTTTCTTCAGCGCATTATCCTTCTGGCGTGCCTCTAGCTGCAGCACAAATGTATTACCCGGCAGACTCTCCTCCTCCAGATCAATCTCCTTTTGCAGATACATGACACCATTGTGTGAATTAACGCGAAATAGTTTACGTTCATTGCCTGAAATGATTTCATAGATAAGTGTTGCATTCAGTGAGTCCTGATCGTAGGCCATAATCGGTGGTGCAAAGTAAAGCGGTATGCGTACGGGTACACCCTTTTAAATTAAATTAAAAAAAAAAAAACGTAAGAATTAAAATATAAATTAATAATAATCAACATTACCGTCATTGGATAGAATTCATTGATTTTGGTGCGATAAACACCTTCGGTAAATTTTGGCGGCAGATCGTCCACATCGCGCACATTAATTGTTATTGTTGTATTGCCCTGATTTGCCGGCGTACCACGATCCCAGGCGAATAGCGGCAATTTAAACTGACGTATACCATTATCAAAATCCAGCTCACGCTTCAACACCAACAACGGCCGATGTGGACTTTTCAGCGCAAAATATGGTGTACCATCCGCCGACAGTTGTTCTGGTACTGCAGACATGCTAAAATGTACTTCCGAATTTGGTGTATTCGGTTTGTCACGATCAAATGCTTGTATGCCCTCGAAGACGACACTCTCCAATGCTGTATTCTCATCGACATCGACAATATACGGCGTATTTAGAAATTCCGGTGCATTATCGTTAACATCTTCAATGTAAACCGTAATCGAGAGATAGCTACCCTCCTCGAGTTTTTCATTGCGCCCAGCGCAGAGTATACGAAATTTAAGTAAATTACGTGGCACATCACGATCCACAAGATGCTCCAGCGTACGCGCCAGACTAATGGTGACCGTAGTCGAATTGTGTTCACGCAAATGAAAATATTTATGATCTCCATTTGAAGTTTCAGCACTGCGCAGAGTAATGCTGGAACGTGGATAGGCATTGAGGCGCAGAAATTCACTTCCAACTTCGGCATCTTCGCGCAGGCGTACAAAACGCACACCTTCGCCTTCAGCAGTGGCACCATCGAGCTTATGAAAGGCACATCCCGGAGAAGCTGTAAATGGTTGATTAGATTTAGTTTTAAATTTTATTGATGTGAAAGAAAATAAGTAAAAATCACATAAATTGCACATAAAACGCTGACAAATTGCGCTTTAGGTTTTTTTTTTAATTTTTATTTTTCATTTGGCTATGCGCTGGGAATAATTTGCTATACTCCACAACAAACAATGATAATAAAAATCGCCATAAAGTTTCTGCAGCGAAAATTTGTTTGTGATTGTGATTGTGGTTTTTTTTTTTTTTTTTTAACTTTTTCCTGCGTTCTGTGATTGCAAAAACTTTCTTTGCTGCGTCGCGTGTCACTGTAACCCAACCAAACCCCAACCCACTCCAGCTGCACCATTAAGCGTGGGTGCTGTGCTGCACTTGTTGATTGCAACACTGCTCCGAAACAAAGCCAACAAAATTCGCCATTCCATCTAAACATTGTCGTATCTCATCGCATCGCATCTCGTCTTGCAATCTTCTTGCAGCAACAGTCTTCGTGTGTCTTGAATTGGCGACAATCGGCTGGTTGCACTGCATTGTTTGCAACGCCTTCATCTTCTACAACTGCAGCTGCTGCTGTTGCTGTTGCAGTTGCTGCTTGTTGTTTGTTACATTTTTCCCACCCTCATGACATAATTAAGCATTTTCTATTCAGATTTTCTGTTGCAGTTGCGTTCCAAGTTGACATGCAGCCGCCAGATCTAGAGTTGAGTTGACTTGAGCTGACTTGAGTCGTCGCTTGATTTGCTGACTTTCTGACATTTTTTTCGGAAGATCTTGTAGCGAAATTATTATTGTTGGTTATCGTTGTTGCTGCAATTGTGATTACTGTTGTCGTCGTCGTGATCGTTGTCGTTGTCGTTGCTGTATTTGTCTTTTGTATGTTTTGCTATCGTTGAAGGTGGCTGGCTATTGTACCAATTGGAGAAATCTAGACTATTTAAAATTTTGCAGACATTTGAATTACTATTGTAGTGTGTATTGCTGCATTTTTGTGGGTATATTGTTTTGTAATTAAATTGTGCATACACACTCTTGGACGCTTGGAGAAATAAAAAAAATAATTCAGGGAAATCAATGGGATAGTCTAGGGTATGCTTTATAATTTAAGAGATAGTTGCAATCAGTTGGAAGATAGAATAGCCAACCTTGACTATGTCAACTCAATTTTGTGATCTGCAATCTGTCAATTCACCATGTTGAATTTCACTTCCCTAAAATTTGGTACATGGATGAACTTCGAATTCGTTAAAGTTAGAATTAATTTGTGAGAGAATAAATTTGAAAGATATCACACACATTACATAGCCTCTCAAAATCCAATTCTGGTCTACTCTAGAGAGATTACCCACTTTCCTGCGATATCTATATTAATGGATTACAAAATAGGTACTTGCATTCATTTATATAATCCGTGGGCACAAGTAGGTACAATAATAATAATAATAATAATCCGATAGATATTGAAAAAAAAAAAATAATAATAATAATATTTTCTTGGTCTAATCTGAAAGCCTGACAATGGGAATTTATTTAATTCCCTTAAGTAAGGTTTTTTATTCTAAAGATTAGACCATTTTTATTATTTGTTTTTAAGCTTACTGAATTCCAGTTCATTGTATTCCATCTCATCGGGTTTTAAAGCTCTGTTTGAAAGGTATTGAGCCCAAAATTGATATTTAAGCCCTCAGAGACGATTACTAAGAACGTTGAAATCAATTTGCCATGAGCAACTATATAATTTTTTTTTTTTTTTTTTATTTCTATCTTTTTATTTGCAATCTGTTTTATACTAAACAATAAGCAAATTTTTAACTATATAAATTGAACACATTTTTTTCAGTTTCAATTCAACGATCCTAAAAATTATATGTTCAGGCTTTTGAAGCCCTAATAAATGAAGTTCACCCATATGGATACATTGATAAGTATATAACCGGAGGTAGGACTGTGTGATTAATCGATTAATCAAGCAGCATTCGATTCTTTTATATTTTGGTCAATTAGTTCGAGTATTAATAATCGATTAATCAACAATCAATAATCAAGTATTGATAGTGAACAAGAGTCGCGGCATTGATAATCACAATTATGGGATCATCAGACGCAGAGAACCAACCACGAGGATGCGTGATAACAACGGTTTTTCAAATAAGTAGCAAAAAAAAAATTACTTATTAGTTTTAGTCTTAGTATTATTAATATTATTATTATTATTATTATTATTATTATTATTATTTTTGGATTACCATGATTAATCAACAACAATCAATTTTTTGTAATAATCAACAACAATTGATTATTTAAAACAATCACATAGCCCCAACCGGGGTTTCACACAAAATCTCTTTTGGTTAGTTGCTGAAATAATGAATATAATTCACTATTAGTTCAAACAGTATTTCTATTTTATATTAAGTAAAGTGTATAATATTTTCGTTATTGCACAAAGCAAATAAATATTTACACATACACATACATACATAAAATATAATTCCCTTCCTATTGAATTAAATTTTCTATTTGCATCTGCAGTTTTCACATTTCCGTTGCCGTCGAAGTTGCTCGTAGGCATGTCATGAGATACACAGATACAATGCACAACTATACTATTTATCTTTATGTATGACAAAATGTACAAAGTTTCACTTTTCACTTAAAATAAAAGCGCACAAAATCACACAAACACACACATACATAGACTAGCACAAATTCAGTTGAAAAACAGCAATCCTTAATTTTAACTGTAATCTTATAGATCATCAGCAACGCGTTAATATCTTTTGCAATGAGAACGCAATTTGCATTGATTGTATCTAGTATCTAGTTTGCATTGCAAGTAGCACTCTGTAACTGCATAAATTGTATCTTTTAATCACATTCTTGTTTTAGTTTTATTCATTTCTAATTAGAACACACTTCAAGAGTGACAACTCGTTTGAAATTATTTCATGCATATTAGCGGAAAATGATTTCATATAAAATAACTTATTATGCACTTCAATTATGGCGCACAATGATGGGTTAAACATAAACTGTATGCGTAATTATTTTTTTCTGTTACGGTTTTTGCGTTCTCAGCAACGTTTTGTGTAGCGTTGAACTATGTAATACGCGTTTTTAATTAGAACGTTGCCCACTTAAGATACTTGTTTTTCTTTAAATTTGTTTTTTTTTTTCATATGGGAGTGTTTAGGTCATTAAAAAAAAATACAAAAAAAAAAAAATTTTTAAAATTATTTTTATTTTGTTGTTTTAAATATAAAACAGTGCGTTACAAAAATAAACACACACACACACATACACTACACTCTTGTGTAACTTATTCAAATTAATTGAACTACTGTGCTATATTTTTTTTTTTATTTTTTTGCAACAGGAAATTTTTATCAATCATCAAAATAATCCCGCCTGTCTATCATTGCAAGTGGCACATAGTTGTAAACTAGGCGACGACAACAACAACGTCAACGTCGTGGCGACCAATTTAGGTTATCTAACGGTACATTGTCAAACGAAAAACTTTGGCGACACAAACCTGCTTTTCACACAAACACAAACACAATTTATAGATAAGAAACAAGATAGAAAAAAATCACAGACACAGATACAGATACACAGTTGCACAGATACACTATGACGCGTATCCCGTTTCGTTAAGCTTAATAAGGCTACAACAGCTTCGACACTTGCCTTGCACTTGTTGCACTAAAGCTAAAGCAACAACAACAACAACAAAAATAACAACAACAATTTTGCTGCTATTGCCATATGCTGTGTGAAGTGTGCCAATTCGTTTATTAGGTCGCTGCAATTTATATCCTTTTAATTTTTTGTTGTTTTTATCCTTTTGGTTGAGATACATTTTTCTTTTCTCGTTGCAATAATTTTCAATTTTGTATCTTTTATTTTGTGTTTTTATTTTAGCTTTTTGATTTTTTACTAAATATAACTGTAATTATTCATGCTAAAGCTTAATGCCATAACGCGCGCGCATGCGCTTCTTGAAACTTGCAACTAACGCTTGCCACAATCCACGACGAACTGAGCTAACGCAGTTAGCCTCGCTGTTAGCAAAGCAGCCTCATATGAAGAAGACAATAAATTTGTTGGAAGCAGCGCAGCTAAGAGAGCCAGTTAACTTGGCTTTTGTGTGACTGCACTTGTTTTCTTGCTGCTTACTTCTTTTTGTGCTTCTTGCTTTCCTTGCGCTTAGCTTAGCAATTGGCAGCGGAAGAGGCGCTAGAATCGCCTTTAAAATTAATATTACGCGTCTGACTTAGTTGTGAATTGTTGTCAAATGTTAAGAAAAAAAAACACGCCTTTAAAATATCAAAGATTTTATACACTTCACAAGGTTTATGTTGCATCTGACAGGCATCTTCCTCTAGTAAAGTCTCATATTCCTTATCTTCGAATCCGAGATGCTTCTTGTATTCAACGTTAAAATTACCACATTTGTAGGCTTGAAACCATTTTGAAATTTAAAAAAAAAAAAAAAAAACGAACAAAAATTAAGGTATTATTTTTTTTTTGGTAAAAAAAGTCGGATTCAATAAAAAATGTAGGATAGACTAAAATGGAAAAATCTAAATGACATTTACAGCTGATCTAGATTTGAAACTAATGAAGCCCCTATTCGAAGATATTATTAATCTAAGAATAACGATGATCACAGTGGAGAAATAAAATAGTGTTGGCGAAAAGAGTGATTTTTGAGTCGCTGTGTGATTAGCGACTACGACTTGAAAATCGCAGGGAATGGAAACAGTGATAAAATCACAATTCGCGAAAAAACAATCAGCGATTACTAAATAGGATTACGGTTCGCGTAGAGTGATACACAAAATCGCCGTTAACTGAACATGTTCACTGAGGAACAAGAAAGTTGCAAATCACTGCTTTCAGTTGCAGTGCGACATTTAAATCACTGTGCAAAAATATGCAAAAGTGATTTTTTTCCCATCACTAGAATTAAAATCCCAATTAGAAATAACTTACGAATGTACTCTGCGATAGTATCTAAAATAAAACGTAGGGTATTTAAATGGTTTATAGAACTTATATTCATGTACTCGCAATTAAAGTTTTGAGTTTTGACTGATATGGCACAGCGTATGTGGTATATCTTTGCAGTCGCGTTGAGTTTTATTAGAGAGTAAAGCCTGTTTTCATTTTCACAGTCACAGTGTGTCCAAAGGCCCCCCTTCGCCCCTCAAATGGCGCATATAGCAGCATTTGTTTCCTCAGAAACTTTATGCGTTTTTATAGTTTTGGCGCTTTTATTGCGTGTCGAAAAATAGCAACAAAAGAGAGAAAATCAAGTGGGAAAGAAAACAAGAAATAAATAATAATATTTCTAGTACAATTACAAAAATATTTTCATAACAATAAACTTGAAAAAAAAAAACGAACGACGAACTTACAAAAATACTAATATAAAAACAATATTAACATAAACATAAACATAAACACGAACGCATAAAATTCAAAATTCAAAATCAAAAAAGTGGAAAAACGTCTTTCTTTTCGCATTAAAAAAAAAAAAAAGAAAAAAGTTAAATAAATTTTAAAAATAATGCGCGGAAAACTTAAACAAGATCTGACAGTATTTACTTCAGATTTATGCAGATTGCTGTAATCTTATAGATGCAGACAGACAGACGAACGAACGTAAGCGTTTGGTGTTATGCAGATATATGGGCTGCACTGCGTTTCTAACGGAAATCGGCTACCATTCTATTCAACAATTTAAGATACTTGGAAAAGGTGCATAAAGAATAGCGAGCGATTGAATGGAGCAGTGAATGATGATGTTGATGGCATTGACTGGCTGACTGGCTGACTGCATTGACTGTCTGCATTGAATAGAACAGAAGCGTTTTTTAAGCAGAAGTGCTAATATTGCAGTCGAAGATACTTTTGCTTTGGCTGTTGCACACTCTAACAAGTTGCCTAGGCTCCCCCTGTTTAAGATGATTTATTTTTTACATAACACGCGCCAATAACATAATAGCGGAAGCAGCAAAGTTTTTGCTAAGAAGTACAACTATGCTTTCGGATAAAAGCTGATAAATTCGAGTATATGGATGACTTAAAATGTATTTAAGTCAAATAAATACACAAATAAGAATATTTCTATGCGAATATAGAGCGACGCTAAGTCCAAAAATACCTAAAATATTTTGAAATATATTATAGTATAGTAAAAGTATAATCCACTTAACAATGCAGATTTTATTCTCTTGTAGAATGAATATTCTTCTATGGAAACATCAAAGTTCTTCGAACTTCAATATAGGCCGAGAAATAGTAAAATATTTGGACCGCGCTAAAGTTTTGATTTTTATACCTCTCACGCATTCCAGAGTTAAAATGAAGTGTAATTGTTGTGTATCTTTATATATATTAAAAGAAGTGTACATTTTAACTGTCACTCCATAACTCGAGAACGACTAGACTGATTGCATAAATTGCAGGGGAAGGTGCAGGGAGGAGTGATGATGGTTAGTTAATTTGGATATCTAATCTCTAATCTCCTTCAGTTTTTACATTCATTTACACAAACTTAATGTACCCTTTTTATCCTTGGGGTACAGGCGTATACAAATATTGTGTATTAAGGAGCGGAACAAGTATGATTGGAAAGGAGGATGCTGGGAAAAGTTGTTTGGTGTCGCAAAAATATTTGACACACCCGAGCAAGGCCGGGTATTTCGACTAGTTATGTATATATTTCTAAACATAACAAAAATGTTAATAAACAATTTTTATTTTAAATTTCAAAGATTTTTTTAAATGGCAGATGGCGCTAGTATAATGTTATCAGTAGTTAGGATGACATCTTACGGCAAATGGAAAATAAGAATACTGGTTTTGCCAACACATGACCATTTAGGTAGGGCGCCATCTATTTTTTAACGAACCAATACCAATAGGTGGCTCCAGCGCTTGCGTTCATTGTTCCCCATACTCGAATTTAATTATTTACAGTCAGTTCATATTTTATAAAATTTGATTTATAGCTAACTCAAAATGATCTCTAAAATTGACTATTACACTAATTTGAATAGAGTAAAGATATATTTAAAAATTTTAAATATTGCAATCCAATAAAACTAATAAAAAAATGTGAAGAAAACCTCCAGTAAACAATAAATTGATGAAAATAATACAAGCAAAATTAAATTTCTGTTTAATAATTTCAAATAAATTTTATTATGGTCTCCGATACATCTTTTTGATTAAATTTCAACACTAAAACTGTGTACAAATATGTATGTTGAGGTAGTAAAATTTCACTTATACTTATGACAGCTCATCTTTTTATATTTTCCACAGTAAATTGTAAAATAATAACAATAAAATTTACTCCATAAGATACAAGAAATAACCAAAATTCGTTGTTCATTTCAAACATGCCTAATATTGAGAATTTAAAGTATTCGAGTGGCCAAAATTCAAATGTGATAAGCTAAAAAAAAGTATAAATTGATTTTTCAAAGAAATTGTTTAATTTTATAATAAATTGAAATACTTACTAACCTCTTTTGCTATATTCACGGTATTCACTCCATAAAGCAATTCACAGAGACGCGTGCGTATACTGCGATGCTGAACGCTGCAGAGATGTGCTACCAAGATGAAAGCGTACAGCTGCGCTGTGACAACGAGACAATAATTGGAAATGGTCAAAGGAACACCATGTGCTGAGACGTAATAATCCAACATGGCATAAAGATTGGAAAGTATATTCAGAAAATAGCCGATAATTATGAGAAAAATACTAAATTGAAAGCATTGCCTATAGCGTCTCAGCAGCAGCAACAACGAACGCTCCAGACGCAGCAGTGTGGCAAGTTGAGTTGTTTCGAATGATTTTGTTTGCTGCAAGCATTTATTTAATTCGTATAAACATGCTAGATATAGCAGCAAAATGCAGAATACGAAATTCGAATAAATGCTACTCAAATTCTGTACATAAAGATTCACAACGTAGGCAAGCAGTCGCATGGCGCCCAAACGCCGAGCAACGCGTTTAAAAAAGGGCACATTAAAGAGCAGATCGTAGGCGGAGAGTAACAGTTTCAGCCAAAGCAATAAAGTTAAACGCCAACCGATAAAGTAGCGTATGCGGTGTGTATGCGGAGATCTTTGAAAACGCTTAGCACTTGGCGCTGACAATTCAAAAGTGTGGCAAGTTCAAAACGCTGCCACAATTGTGAGCATAAAATAAGCAATGAGATTATCATATCGCCGGATATGGCCAGTGCTGCGACGAGCGTAAAAAGCGATGTGTGCCGAACATTTGTAACGCCATAAAGCGAAAGACTATGCCGGATTAATTGTGGCGCAGCAATTACAAATGCCAAGAATTTGAGTGTGGCACTGGCAGTCACCGCTGAATGTGTACGGAAAGCGGTCAGCACGGCGGCAAAAGATCACAGGTGAAAGCGAAACAAGACGACTGATCACCTCTAGAATTTGGAATGTTTTTAAAAAGATTCGCTGTGGTAGCCTTTTGCGTATAAAATGCTTATAATTTTGCAACATTTTCTTTTTTTTTTTTGTTTTGTATTGTTTTTATGAGTCGATAAATTACTTAACAACAGCAACAACGTTGCTTAACTAAAATAATACAAATTAGTTTGGATTTTTATGCTTCCCTAGAAGTGAAGGAATGTATAAAACAATAATAGACCAAACAGTAAACAAAATAAGCACGCAGTCGTCGAATATGTACGACTGCTAGATACGCTGTATTAAATTTAATCAATGATATTCCTACGTGTACTGATGTGCTTCATTTGATTAGAATACAAGTAGTGTTCCAATGTCAACAGGATCCAATATATCCCATCGATCGAGACAAGAAAAAACAGAAAACACATTTTTATTATCAAACTGCCATTTGGCAATTTCGACCGACCGTATTAGCCCATTTGGCTTTAAACTTGTAGTTTATTTTTGCTTTTTGATCGAAAATGGATCGTTATTACATGTAGAGACGATCGATTAGTCTTTAGTGCTGGGCTAACTTTTGGTTTGACGTATTTTGAGCAAAAATATGTGTAAAAAACTTAAGCATGAGCCATCAGAAATGTACAGAACGATCGATTAATCGGAAAAAAAATCGATTTTATCGATTAATTTAAAAAATTTAAATCGAATAATCGCGATAATCGATAAATCAAAAACAACCCCGATTCGATTGAATAGTTTTAAAGGTACCTATAATTTTTTTCTAGAATTTTTGTCCTCACTTTAAAACTTTTAAAATCGATTAATCGGAAAACATCGTCTTTTTTTTTGAACATCAATTTTCTTTAACATCGATAATATAAACAGGGCTATAAATTACTGTTTACTGTTTTCTTGTCTCTTGTGCCCTTTACGGTCTTTAAGGTTTAAGTCAAGAAAAGCTTACATTATTTTTCGAATGATTTCTGAGTTCCATTGAATCTACGTAATATTTTTCTAGCGCATATTGCGTAGGGTACAAATCAACGTCTGCATTTAGTGGCGCATGTTTGGTTCTTCTACAATAAAATCCCACAAGTCGTATACTTAATAATGCATAAAATGCAATCAATTCATTGCAGTCACGAGTAGTATATTTTTTATTTTAATATTTTGTCTGAATAATTTTTTGCTTATTTTATATGAATGAATTAAAAACGTATAAAGCAAACACGCAGCAAAAAGGTGGCAACATTGTCAACCTTATCGCACCTTTGGGTATTAACAAATTTCTAGATAACTTGCACGATTTACTTGAACATTTGTCAGCGATCGAGTAAACATTTTCCAAAACAATAAAATTAATATTATAAATTTAACACAATAGATACACACATACACACAGATACAGATACACACAGTCACAGTTAGATATTGATATATAAACACAGATACATACACTGATAGCGCGATTGCCGCTTTTGTTGAAATTTATAAAAAAAAAAAAACAAAAAAAAAAAAAAAATAGAAAAATTAAAAAATAAAATAATAAAAAATTGTTATATTTTTTATTAATTTCGCGATGAATCAGCCGACGAGATTTTAGTTGCGCTTCACACGTAAGAAGAAAGTTTTGGTCAGCGTCGATAGAAAATTGGGCATTTCCTTCATTTGATTTAGTGCTTCATTTTTTGCATTCGATTGATACTCATAGGCAACTTTACGATTGACAGCGGTCAACAGACGCAACAGCTCAGCGCCCTCAGGTGTAGCAGCTTCATTATAGGCAGCAGCGTCGAGTACTTGGCAAAGTGATTGTATAAACCAAGAGCCCAGCTCAACATTACGAAATGAAAAGAATTCTAATGAAATAAATTTAAACTTTTAGTGGGGAGCACATATTTTTGTAAACAGGAAGGCATAACTTACTTTCAAAAGTCGAATAGAAGACCAACATATCCGCAGTGCTGGGTATAGCATAGGTGACAACTGGTGGCTTATCATCAATGGCCATAAGATTCAGTTCGCGTGACATGGGCGCAAATTCATTGTAGACCACCGGCTTCTCAAGATTTTCACCGCGACAGGCCTGTAAAGTAAGATGAGAAAAGGGTTTAGTCAAAAACCTCTCTCTCTCTCTCTCTGACAGACACACATACCTGTATAAAGAATAATTTCGGCTTGTTTATTAGCGTTTTACAGTTATCACCTAAAAATGGATTCCATAAACGTTCCACCGGATAAGACATATCCTTAGCATATACCTTGCCCTCACTGCCATGCGACATGACGACCAACACAAAGCAATCGTTGTTGCTATGATCCTCTCGAGCAACTGAAAATTGAAAGTAATTAAATTAATGTTTTTTTTTTTTTTAATTTCTTGCTGTACTAATTAACTTACTAGCTTTTAGCTCATCATTTATATCGGCAAAGGTTAAATCATCATAGACGCGCACATCAAAGCCATAAACGCTAAGAATCTTATGCATTGCATCACGATCCTGTTCGGTGCCAACACGTTGCTTTTGTCCTTTGACATCTTTGTGATTAAAGATGACCGCAATGCCAGCGCGTGCACAATTTGCATAAGTATCCTGATCGGTGGGACGCGACATAATCGTGCGTTTTGGCACTGCAGCTGTTGCTGTTTCATCCGCATAGCGCACTGAATCTTTGCTGCTGGAGGATGTTTTTGAAGCATCTGCCTTATCATGCTTTGATTTTTTACCGCCGAACAATGAGATATCTGTTTCATCCATTTTTTTTATATTATTCTCTTTTTTTCGCTATTTCGCTAAATTCTTGTGCCTGGCCACTTTCGTTGCCAACGTGTGACTAACCGCGATCTAAAATTCTATGCGAATGTTTAGTTTTAAGTTTTCTGTGAGTGTTTTCTGTTTAGTTTTATCTTATCTCAGCCCAAATGCAACGCATTGCTTATCAAACGCTGAATTTCGATAAGCGGAGAAGAAACATTCGAGTAAGAGTTTTTTTTGAGTTGAAGGTGAATATAATAAATGAACTCTTTAATTCAGCAAATTTTCTCTTTTTTTGGTTTTAAAGTAAACAAAATTAATGCGGTCGAGTTTATTCGATTTCGATGATACGCTGTAGTTACTCAGTTTGAACACGTCTATATAAATTCAAATATTATTATTGATTTTATATAATTCGCTAAAAAAGGTGAGGCGTAAAAGCTTCAATACTTGTCGAAGGTTTGCATGGAGGCTAGATTTTCTAGACATAGAGTCATGCAATAAGAATATATATACTATATATATAAATATCAACATCCAAGATATTTTTGCTACAAAACTTCATCGCAACTTTAAATTTATCTCGCATTACAAACAGTTCAAACAAACCCAACGATTTGAGGGTGTATAAAGTAATAATGTGCCAATGGCATGTTTATGTCCTCGAGTCGTTTATTAGCCAGCTCGTGCGGAAGTCGGCGTTATTGACAGGAATCTGAACTTAATAGACAACGATATTCAAATTGCGCGCGACAATTTGATTTTATAACGGAAGATTTGGCGACGCCCATACAGACAATTCGAAAACAGTAGTCAATCTCTGTGAAAAGTGACTGCAGCAAAATGTGCGAGGTAAACGCTTTGAGTGGAAATTGCAAACTTCCGTTTTTGCATCTTTATCGAGATTTTTCAATATAATAAAAAGCAAAATATGAAAAAACAAAAAAAAAAAAAAAAAAAAAAAAAACAAGTAAATAAAAAGGACAAAGGGAGCCACAAAACATTTAAAATTACGCAGACATTTATACAGACTCATATTCAAAGGCAAACGGAAACCGGAAATGGGAATGGTTTCATAAAATGCACGCATACAAATGTAAATAAAAACGCAACTGATGAAATCGACTGGGAACAGTTGTATTTTGCAAGAGAAAGAGAACGAAAATAATAAAGCGAAATCAAAGTAAGAAACGTTACTCACTCTAGAACCCCAATGAGAAATTAAATGCTTACTTTTTGAATGAAAAAAAATGAGGCACCTTCAACTAATCTAACTAAGGCATAATAACGTTTGCAAGGACCCTTCAAATACAATCCGGGATCCGGGATGTTCTTTTATATGAAGAATAACAATTCTGACGCAATGGAAGAAATCCGCCACTAGTTATCCATTGGTTTTCAAATTAAAGAAAAATTCTGATATGATTTTTTAAATGGGTGGCAAATTACTTGATCTAATTATTTGATCTTATTATTAAGTCAAATTTTCACGATCTTCGTTTCGTTTGGTTTCATTTTTCGTTGAAATGCATTTGGCTTGTCTGAACATAGCTTTATGAATATTATTCACAAAAAACATAAATTTATGATCCAAGATTAAGTCTCCAAAATAATAATCTATCCAAAATCGATCAAAATAAACCTATGCTAGAGAAATACTTTAAAAAATTGTTACTCTCGTTCTCGACAACTAATTCCAAATTACTCTGCTAATTTCCTACAAGGCACCCCAGTCAGACAAGTAACTTCAATTCGCCGTCAACTTCGGCTGCCTGCTGCTGCCGGTCGTGTTTATTATTATTTTTTCTCGCCTGTAATTCTCTTCAGCTTCAGTCGCAACGCGTACGTCGCAGAGATAAAACGTATTTCGGTCCATTGTGTGATTTTGTTGTTTTTTTTTTTGCTTCTTCTATGCCATTTCGCAGTAGCAGCGCAGCACGAACGATTGCGTTGCGTCGTGTTTTGGATTTTAGTTGCACGGCGACTTGCAACGAATAAAGCGGTTTTTTATAAATGTGCGCGCGTATTAAAAATTTATTAAAATTTATTCGCGACGCGACAAAGTCGACGAGTGTTAAAAGTGTAAAAAGTGAAAGAAAATTTAAATAAAACGAAAAATATATAAATTTAATAAAAACACAAAACGAGTGAATGCAATTGCATTAAATAACAACAACAACAAAAGTGTTTAACGAAAAAAAAAAAAAGAGAGTAAAATAAAGCAGTGGAATTTAAAAATATAGAAAGGAAAAAAAATAAGTAAGCCACGAATTAAAATGAAATTAATTCATATTTTAAGTGCAACAACAACAATTACAAACAAGAAAGTAAAAAACAAGAAAGGATAACTTGTTTTTTTTTTTTTTTTGGTTTGTTTGATATGCAAAAATATTTCTTGTCCTTCTCTTTTTTTTTTTTGTCAATTTTCATTGTTGTTGTTTCTGTTTCGAATGCGTCAAAAGCAACAAATACAACAACAACAACAACAAATAGGGTGGATTACAACTACGCAACCAATATGAATGCCGAAAAATACCAAAAAAACAACAACAACAACAACAAAAACTTGCATACAAAAACAACAACAACAAAAAAATTGCTTAGTATAAAAAAAAAAGAACAGAAGCAAAAAACCACCGCGACTCAACTGAAAATCAAATAAACGAAACCGTAAGGACAACAAAAAAATAAGAACTTTGATGACGAACGGCGGCATAAATTTTTAGCTAAAGCTAGTTTATTTTTCAATGAATGTGAGTGTGTGTGTTGTGTGTCTTTGTGGGTGTTTGTTCTTCTCTTGTATGTATGAGTGTGTTGTGTATGTGTGTGTGTGTGTTTGTCTTGACTACAAAAATTCACATTCGCGGCATGCTTTCAGGCGCCTAAACTGAAATAGCGGCATAAATAGCAAAACAAAAAAAAAAAAAAGAAACAACAGACAACAAGAACAAGAACACCAAAAGCCACACTAAAAGCAAAAATTGGAATAAAAAAAATACCAAAATAATTGAAAACCGAATTTTTAGAGCAGTTGAAGAGTCCTAGAAAATATTTAAATTAAAAAAATAAAAAAAAGGACACTTGAATAGTACTGCAATTTGTATACACCTCTCAAATGATTTAATGAAGTATGCTTCTAAAAAATATGTGCATATGTATGTATTTTTGAATGTGCGTCCCTTCAGTTTTTTTCTATTCAAAGTATTTTTTAGTAAAAAAATTAAATTTCAAAATTTTGTAGAAATAAAAAAAACTTTTTATCGGTTTATTTTTGTGGAAATTTTATACAAAAATACAATATGCACATATACTCATACAACGTCGATGGAGCATTATTCACTATAAACATTTTTTGTCGCCATTAATTAAATTGTAATTGAGTATTTAATAATCTCATCTTTATATTTTTTACAATTCATTTTTCTAGTCGAAGTTTTATATTTCAATCTAAGAATTGAAATATGTCGTTTTGGATTAGATTGAATTATCATCAGAACCCCTTAAACAGTTTTATGTAAATCTTATCTTAAGCAATCTTCTCTTATTTCGAATTTTTATCAAATTGAGATCTTTCGAGACTGTCTTTAAATCTCTTTACAAATTATGAAAGCGTATAATCGATATGGACAAATGTCGATGCTCTCATTAGATATTGTATGATAGTGTGTTCCAGAAACTTTTGGTTTTTTAAATGTCTTGATTACATAGGGCGACACGGAAAATGATTCAACCATTGGACTGCGCTAATCTTTTAGACTTTTCTTTAGCTGATTACGATTCTGGCCTTAAAATTATGCGTCCAGATTTTGAGAAGAATAGGCCACCTCAAAATTCACGATTATTCCGTATATTCTCGACCTCGCGCTTATAATGGATGGATCAATGCTTTATTTGAAGCCCAATTAGAGATTTCTATAACAGTCAAAAACAGTGTTTTTAGAGGTTTTGAATCCATTTTTCTCAAAATTTGAAAACCAAGACACGCATTTACCGATAAAAAGTTTATCAGATTAGCCTAATAAGATGCTTGAAATAAAAAGTCATATTTTGCGGTCAGTGCTATGCTTTGAATCATCTAAAAACGAATTTTTAGGTTGCCGAATGTGACCTATTTATTTTTGGCCTATTCACAGAAAGTATTTTTTTTATACATCTCGACGCTTGTATTGTTTTTCAAAATGAATTTGATTTAAAAGTACACCTAATGATGTATGGAACATAGTTTAAAATATTCTTGGGTAACACGGTCTTCAAGCGATGGTGTAGAGCACTGTTAAAACGTCCCTCGTTTGCAACCGATGTTTCTTTTTTTTTTCGACGAGTCTTCAGCAGCTTCCAAATAATTTTCCAATAAAATGTAGCAATGATTTTACCGCTACTCTTCGGGATTGCAGCCGTCCATATGATTTGTGGTGCGGGATATTGTTTTTTGCTGGTCACCTTTGGTCCCCAATTCTTGAACGTGAAGTGCCTGTTCAAGTGAAACAATTTTTTCGAACGTTTGGGATATTAGACACTGTAGAGATTAAAAAACTTATAAATGCAGGGTATAAAAATGAAACCAAAAAAAGTGCTATGACTCTCAACAAATTTACAAGACCACAATTTGGAAATTTTTGTTTGGCAAGTTTTGATCAAAATTAAAAAATTGAAAAGAAATAGAATTTTATTTTTGGTTTTTTTTTTTTTTTTTTTTTTTTTGATATCGACTTTGGAACAAAAGTTGTTATTTTTGCTGTTGCCGCTGTTGATTTACAACTCGAAATAGCAGCAACCTCAATGACTGCGACAATCACGTTGTCCTCGACGTCGACGCTGATAATAGTAAAGACACTCTTGCACTACAGCACAGTACAGTACAGCACTTCACTCAGCCAAGTCACTGAATATGCCCCAAAACCAATTTTGATTTTCTTTTTGCTGCAACACCAAACCTCATACTGGCTTCCTGCCTGCCCAGCTGCTGCTCTAATATTGCTAAGACTATGTATGTACAATCGCGTGAGGACGCTCAGAATTTGGAGCGGGTGGCACTTGAAGTCACTTCGCCAACGTCAAAGTGGCTGCCGCATTGTATCACATCAAGATGGAAGAAGTAGTCGTACCGAATGTTGACTGCTGCAATGGAAAAGTGTCTTACTATGTAGATAGTTTGCTTTTTGGTTTGGGGAAATCAAAGTGCCTAGTTTCTATTTCTATTTTTCATTTCAAAATATTCGGTTGCTACATCTGTTTCTGCTATCAACGTTTTGTTTGAGTTTGTAAGCGAACATAGATTCCAAGAATTCAGTTTTATCGAAATTTCAAATTGTAACGCTGCACTTGAGTCGCTACGCTTATACTTACTTCAGCTGCAAGGACTACTGCAGTTTGGATATCTGATTGGAAACACTTATTGGCGCAATATTATGCATTGCGCAATAGCAAACGAAATTGAACAAACTTACGGCGAGGCGAGCCAATGTGTTTTCTAGCTCGATTTGAAATTTAATGAAGTACCAAAGTGGAATCTTAAAATGTTTGTCTGGGTAAAGTAGTTTCAATCGAATTTCAATTGAATCTGAAAATTTCTTAAGATTTCATCGTTGGATTATCGTTCCTTTTTGTTGCTCAAAGAAATTTAATATTATTTTTGTTGTTTTAGGTTTTAAGCTTTCATAAAATACTTTGTGGTGTATATATTACCTATAGTTGAGATGTTGTATTAAGTTTATAAGTCAAATGTTGCCTTTTTTGGTAAGTAAGTTCCACTTTTGAAGTTAGCTTGTAAAGATTTTTTATGATATTGATTATAAAATTCTAGAATGCTAAAATGGCCGGTTGAGACAGTCAGATTTTTTAAAATAATTTATTATAAAAAAGCTGTTTTTATTATACAAAAGTTTAATATTTTAATAGAATTTTATTCATAAACTATTGTGGAAAAAAAAGTATTTTATATAATCAAAAAATAAAAGCAGGATGAGACAGAGTTTAAGTAATACTCTCACTCGCACTCACTACAATTTTTACAGTTAATCAAAATTTAAGTAACTGCATCTAAATAGTTTTCAAATTTATGTATAAACTTTAACTTCTGAATCAAGAAAATTCTAATTAATTTACGTTTCATAATAATTTCACTTGTTATGCTCTATTGTAGCAGTCCAGACTGAGTAGGTATCTTGCATATTTAATATTTAATTTTCTTTCTTCCGGTTTCTCTGTTCAGTATGCTCCGCTTAGCATTATTCTCTGCTTCATTCCATCAAAACTTTGAAATTTGCTGAAGAATTTAAGCTATGCCAGAAAGAAATTTCAATGCGGCGTCTGCTTTAAGGTGTAAATAAATTCCTAAAGTTAAAAAACGAAGAAAAAAAATGGCATTTAAAATATGCGCTACGACCCTTTTGCCGTTCATGAATTCCCAAGAGAGCATAAAACATGTTTCTATATGTTTTTGCCTTTTAGATTTCAAATTTTATACATTTTTTCTTCTTATTTTTCTGGGATTTCTTTTTAAGTAAAGTTTTTTATATCTCTTTTTTTTTTTTTTTTTTTTGTATACATTTATTTATTTGATACGGTTTTATGAACTTTACGCCTTGCGACTAAGAAAATTTACTTCACTTTAATTATTAAATATTCTGTAAGGATGCGACTTAATAAAAATTTAAACAGTTTGTCGAAGATGAAGATGTGCTCACTCACATCCTTTTTTGTAAGAAAATGAACAAAAACACTCAGCGCTAAAAGTACACGACAATAAAAATAGTAACAATAATAATAATAAAAATAATAATAAAGTATTTAATTGTAAATAGCGTGAAATGACAAGCATGAACAAATGAGTAATGAATGAATGAATGAATGAATGAATGAGCGAATTGTAATGAATAGAATTGAGTTTAAGTGATGCAAGTCATTCAGTTAGTCCGTCCGTCCGTCAGTCAGTCAGTTAGTTCATTTGTTGAGCATGAGGAAACAGCACTCAACAAACACACAAATGGTGACAATTTTATGAACTCGAAACACTTGACAGCACTCAACAGCAGCACCACCACCGTATTTACTGCTCTATGTACCCGGCCACTTCAACTCGATTCAAATCGACTCGACTCGACTCAATTGCTTTTGCCTCAGAGTAATATTTCCAAAAGTCGAAATGCCGATGGGCTGGCTGCCTGGCTATACAGGCTACGCAATAAACGAAATTATGATGCTAAATTGAGCGCAGAAACAGAAACAGAAGCTGACAAAAAAAAAAAACACCATAGATACCGAAAGTGTAGAGTGCTGCAGAAGGCATGCGATAAATGAAAGCGAGAGCGTTAGACCGAAAGATGAAGCCGTAATGATAGAAGGGTGCATAGTTTAAGGGGTTGAGTAACAGCATCAATTGTACAGTGTGTCAAAATATGATTTTAAAAAAAAATTTCAAGGTTGTAAAGGAAATACAATACTAAAAATTTGTAACATTTAGAAGATACAATAATAAACCTTTTGTTCAATGCTCAAGACAGTCTTTAGATGTAAAGAAAAATGGCTTCTAAGCTACTACACATGTAATACGAATGGTCTTTGTGCATGCTAAATGCGTAAATAGATCCTTTGAGATATTTTCAAAAAGTTTTGCTGGCCCAAAAACACATTCAATTTTTTGTTTGATGAGCAAGTATTTTGTTTCAAATATTTCTAATATTTCAAAGTGTCTTTCAACACACTGTAAATTGCGTTGCGGTCAACGAGACAAAATGTTTGAACGGGAATAATTTCGGAAGCGCGAGCACGCCCGCTTGCAGTACATTTAACGCGAATGAACAAACGAATAATGTTGTTGATGACGATGATGGGGGACATAAGCAGCCAGAATTGTTGAATGTTTTAAGCACGCTTATTGATGCGAGTGGAGGATGGGAGGAGAAGTAGAGTAAGTAGTTGTATAGCTATGTAGATACGAGTATGTCGTAGCTATCAGCAACATGCGCTGCTGTCAGGCAGTGTCAGCGGCATCAACATAACAATAAAAGTCATAATAATAGAAAATACGGAAATAATTTTGGTGGCTGAGTGAACAAATGAACGACACCGACCGACTCGACTCGATTACTCTGGTATTGTAGTAAATGTTGAAGAGGGCTAAATTGCTGCAGGAACTAAGCTGAATTGAAGAAACAGAAAGCAAAGAGAAGGCAAAATATTGACGGAAGCGGCAAAAGAAAGGGTTACCCCTGTTCCTGTTGCTGTAAGCTGACTTGCTTCACACGTTTTATGGATGCTGCAAATGAAACGTAATATTTGTAGCATTCGCAGTCATCGTAATCATAAAAAATTATATTCATTTTAGTACCTAGTAGTATAGTAGAGTAGAGTACTGCTTTATATACTGTACTTGTATATAAAATATAGAAGGAGTGGAAGAACGAGAGAGAGAGAGCCATACTAGTATGCTGCCCCCGGAACGGAAGGTGAAAATTAAGAAATTAGCGTATGTGTGGGCAACTAGTATGTACATTCATTTCTGCTGTAGCTTTGCATAAAAATATATTAAAATCTAGACAAAAAGGGGAGCAACACTAACAACTAAAGTGACGCAGTCAATCATTGAGCGAGTGTGAGGGAATGAGCTGCTGCGTTGGTTTAACTTAATTATGCAATTTACGCGACTTCGTTGGCAAAAGTCAAATAAAGAGGAAGCACCGAAGTACAGACGCTAAAATGGCAACGTAAGCGGAGAGTAAGAGAGACCTTGGATACAAATTAAGAGCGCTTCAGCGCTGCACAATTTGAACAAGCTGACTGAAAATCAACCGCAAATCGTGCAAAAAGCCGGCTTAGAGTGATGTCTTAAATGAGGCGTGGCGGCGAAGCCAAAAGTGGGCGCTTAAGCAAAAGCTTGCAATGTGCTTTTAACCACAAAGCAATTATGCACCGCACAGCAGGCGGTAAAACTGTGTGGAGTGGAGAAGCGATATGCGGTGGAACATCTTGTCAGCCATTGAAAAATTGCATGCCACAAAATGTGGCAGAATGGAAAAGTAGAAAAAGCGATTTTTTTTTGTAACAAGAGTAACAGCGTCGGAGGTGTATGTGCAAATTGCTTAAACATATTTAAGTTGCAAGCGGCAACATGCTACAACAACAACAACAACAATAATAGTACAATTGCAACAACAATGTCGTCCTTGTCGTCCTTGGCGCTTGTTGCAAAAAAAAAAAAAAAAAAAAAAAAATAAGGTTCGGGGTCGACTTATGTGCGATTTAAATGGCTTTGTATGTGCTGCGCTTTTTGCTGTCTCGACACGGCTTGTCTGAAGTGTCGCAGTGTGTGTGTGTGTGTCCTGGCATCTGCTGCTCCTTTAAATGCAGCTTCTTGCTATTATTTGTCTGTTACATCCTTGTTGTTGTCGTTGTCGTCCTTGCGTTGTCCAGCTGCGTTGGTTTACGTTTGTTTGCATGTCGCGCACTTTGCGTTTACTCTCTTTTGTGCTGGCTCAAACCACACAGCTGTGCGCCTTGGCCTTTTAAAAGGGCCATCAAGTGATAATTTACATTTGGTTTTGTACTTGCGAGTGTTGTTTAAAATGTCTTTAAGTCGAAATGGAATTCATTAATAATTTATTTAAAGCGAATTTCTTACGAATGTTTTTTTTTTTTTTTCATAATTCAATTAAATTTATACAAAAAAGTGCTTAATTAGCTTAGCAATTAAATATTTTTATTTAAAACTATTAAAAATACCCTCGCAAATGTAGCCATTTGTACGTCGTCTTTGCACGCGACAGTGCTCATTCATAAAAAGTTCTATAGACGCATGTAAGTCCATAAGTATTAGTGTATCTCTATGTACTTGTGTCAGCTGGCGTAATTCAACGAAGAACTCTATGATGTGTGTGTGTGTGTGTCTGTAGTGGGCAGTGGGCGATTGTAGAGTGACCAGTGGTTAGCATAGTAGATGCCTTTTTTTTTTTTTTTTATTTCGAACTGGATTATGTTTTCACTCACTTAACTACGCCGCAATGTTTTAGCTAGCCACTACGTTTTTCTTCTCTCTGATTTTTTTTTTCTATAAAATTCAACAGTTCTGGTCACCTTTGCAACCCTTGCATAAACAAATGATGTCTAGTCGCCGCGTCTGCGGTGCGCCTTTATTGCACAGTTAAGCATATACAAGGCATCTGCTGCTGCTAAATTTGCTATAAAGAGATGTAAGGAGGCATGAAGTCGGGCGAAAGAGGTGACACTATATACTGAAACTTTGCCTGTCTGCTGTGCCGCGTGTCATGTGTTTACTTTCAGCATTATATGCCGCGCGCTGTCTTTCGCCTTCTGCCTTGCAGCCAACCATTCACATCCACCCAGCTGCTTTCGACTGGCATCTGAGTTGTCTAAGTTAGTCGTCAGACGCCCACCTGAAACTTGAGTAGCAGCAGCACAACCGGTTGCATATATCGCTACACAAACATATACGCACACACACACACATACGCCTGATATACACATGTATGTGTATATACAAAAGTGCTCAAAGGAATGTTTGTGTATTTTTCTGCCAGCCTGCCTGTCTGTCTGTCTGCCTGTCTTTTTGTGCGGTTACTATAGACGTGTGCAGTTAATTGTAATTCCTCTTTACTTTATTAAACACCTTTTTCTGGTAATACTTTGGCAT
This sequence comes from Leucophenga varia, assembly GCA_018903435.1. NCBI lineage: Eukaryota > Metazoa > Arthropoda > Insecta > Diptera > Drosophilidae > Leucophenga > Leucophenga varia. Next base: position 4,367,979 of record JAEIFJ010001414.1, read on the forward strand.
TTATTTTTTACGTAAATATACAAAACACACACACATTCAAACACACAGACAGGTAATTTATACCTATAGATACAATTATAAAGATACATAAACGTGTACATGTGTCTGTTTCTATGGATACAAAACCACAAATAAAAGATGATGTATAAGAAGCAGAAGAAGAAGAGAACGAGAACAACTACATACATACATACAGATCAAGTGCGCTTGTAAAAATAAAAGCCACAAGAAGAATAACAACAATTTGTCGAGAAGAATACTAAAAAGCAGCAACAGCAGCAATGAAAGAGAAAGAATCTCAGTTTGGAGTATTGTAAAGCGTTGAAGTTTAAGTAAAGACAAAAGTTGAAGTGGAAGAAAAAGAAGAAGAAGAAGAGGAAAACGAAGCAATTGCAATTCTTTGCATAAAAGAACTTAAATCAAAACTGTAAAAATATAAAGCTGAATATCAAGGTTTCATTTAAAAGTTTCTACATATTTTTTTAATTATGATAAAAAATTTGCAAACATTTTAATTGCATGGTTTGAAAAAAAAAACATTCAGTCAGACGGCTCCCACTTTCGAAATCAGTGATTTACTTTTCAAATAAATTCTTATAATCTTATAATTCTCAAATAGTTTAAACATAACAACATAGGAGTTTCTGTCTGATCGGTAGTCTTGGTCTAACTCTTGTTGAAAGGCCCAAACTGGTGCGTGTCCACATTTTTTGTAAAGTTTATTTCTCATGGCCCATTTTGACGACTCACATACGATCACGTAGGCAACTTCTCAATTGTTTTGCTTAAATTATTTGAAAATTATAAAATTATAAGAATTTATTTGAAAATAAATTACAAAATTAATTACTTTGCTGCTATCAATTAAATATATTTAAGACGGTCAGACTTTATCCAACTGCAGACCATCCCAAACTCCTAATTCGCTTCTAAAAGTGTTTATCTCAAATATTTAATCTCTTAATTTGTCGAGCACAGCATCTAGCCTGAGTATTTTTCTGTTGCATAATTTTTTTCTTTATTAAAGCTTTTCATAAACTTTTATATTGCATCTTGCGCTAATATAAAATATATAAACAATAACAACAAAACAACAAAAACATTGAGCAGATAAAAATCACAATGAACAAAAGACAAATAAAAACATTGCGTGCCAAAAATTCCGGAAATTTTTAAGAGTCGACATGTGTAAGCAGGATTTTTCATATATTTTTTTTTTTCTCTTCAATTTTTTTTCTGTTCGTGTTTTTTTTTTAGCTTAACATTACTCACTGCTGCTTTCTATAGATACTTGCTATCGCAAGATCTTCCTTTCTTTTCTATAGCAGCTCCTTTTGCTGTTCATTGCTCATAGCATCTTGTGTCTTTTGCAATTTGTTTTTTGAAATTTTCTTTTTCTTTTTCGTTTTTTTTTTTTTTTTTCGTTTGCCACAATTTATTTCACGCAAGCGTCAAGTATCTACATACATGTTTGGGTCTACAATATATCTAGCTACTATGTAACTATGTATCTTTGTCTTAACGTATTGGGTTGAAGTGCCAAATTGAAATTCCAAAATTAAGTAATTTTTCCCCAAAGGCAGCTGGCATACGAGTATCTATGTATGTATGCGTATCTTTTCTGTTGTAACTCGAAAGTAGTTTGTAAGACAACAAATTCTACAATTTAATAACAGCAAAAACATCTGCAACAACAACAACAACAACAACAGCAAAAGCGAAAAACTCTGAAACTATTTTAGTTTGAACAATCATTGCCTTTATATGGAGAAAAAAAATCAATTTGTAAAATATGTAAATACACTGAGAGAAAAACGTTTTTTTTTTTAATAGCTTTCATATAAAAATTTTATTATATTTATATGTATTCTTGATCAGCATTGAAAGCTAAGTCAACCTTGCTGTATTCGTCTGTCCGTCTGAAATTTAGATTCTTCATATGTATATGTACTCTTTAAGGGGGGTGAACCCCCCTTCCTCCCCACAAACCTACACCAAACTTAAAAGCTTCAATTTTAGTATTTACATTTACTCTCCATTTTCTATAAATTTTATATTCAAGAATGATTTGGGTAAATAAAATAAGGGGAAAATCTAATTTTTACTTGATTGTCCATTTTGCTAAATTGCAAAAAGAAAAGGCAACTATTAATGATGACTATTTCAGCAGTTATTACTATTCTTGTCCAAAATCCTTATACAGCATTCTAAAAAAAAAAAAAATGTTCACATATGTTGCAAATTGTTCAGCAGCATTGGATTTGAATTGGTCGATAGATTTGTCGTTTTATGGTTTATTTACTTTATTGTTGATCTTAGTGATGAAAATCTGCTCCCTGTTTTTGTTTTCTTAACTTAAGCGACTTTTATGTTTCTATTTAATGCAGGCGATACAATGAAGTGTCTCTATATGAAGTGTATAGTAAAATGGGTGCTTAAGTCGATAGATGTGTCTGCATTTTATTTTTGTTATTTGGCGCGCATTTGTGCGTAAAGAATAAATTTAGCAAATAAAATAAGCTCAATAATCCTTTTTTCAATAGAATGCCAATTGGACGCGTTTTTGTTCTTTACACATTGCCATCTGTACACAAAAACACAAACATACACATATGAAGATACAAATATACACAAATACAGCATGTTGCTTTTCATTTATTTGTACAGACTGCCTGCCATACTCACACATACGGACATGTGAAAAGCTACATATGTATGCGCCCCTCCAATTTGTGCTGTGCAACGCCCACGCAGCTAAATTTGAAACCAGAACAGAAACCATGCCACAAGCGCATTGAACTATACCGCCCTTGCTTTAGCGTTTTATTTTTCATTTGATACGTTGCCTCCATTCCGCTCATACCAATTTTTTTTTTGGCAAATTTGCCTCTTAAATGGTTTTTACACATTCACCGCGCAACATTTTCAACAAAACTGCTGCTGCTGCTGCTGCCGGTGCTGCTTCTGATGCTTTTTTTTTTTTATTCAGCTCAGTTAATACTTGATTTGCATTTCAATTCAAATCAAATTTTCCAATAAGTCTCATCGAGCAAACGAAATGTGAGTCCGAGTCCGAATAGGAGCGGCTTTGAATGTGTGTGTAAAATGTTTATTGAAAAAAAAAATATTTCAAATCTAAATGTGGTCTAAAAACTAAGCAACGAGTAAAGTGAAAAGAATGAAGGACATCGATTTTGAATTTAACATTGCATACTTTTATGCGGCAATTGGCTGGACCAAATGTACATATATACACAAAACACACACAGTAATAGTTACATTGGAGCACTTATCGTTATATGTTAGACGAGAGAGGTTTGGAAAGTGGTGGGTGGTGTTAAAATATTTTTGCAAAAGCATGCTCAACCAGAACCAATACAATTTTAGTTGTAAAAGTGCATCATATGATCTGTGCTAGTTTGCCATTTTGCTTTTGTCCACTCATGCTAAACCTCGTGAATACCTTAAATGTTCCATTGCATAAATTTACAATTGTAACTAATTTTCAATTTAAAATTCAAACAAGCATTTTACATTCAAAGTTGATACCAGCACAGCACAAACTTATCTCTTCTGGTTATTTAGTAATCAACACTAAAAACACTACACTCGTTTCGAACACAACAAACAAAGACAAACAGTTTCGACATATGACACATGAGCTTGACAGTGACGTCCTCATATCCATCGTTGCCAATATCGTTGTTATTGCTGCTGCCATAGAACGTACGGATATGTCAAATAATTGACAAAAGCTGCAAGTTATTGAAGTTCGAAATCAATTTATTTATATTGAGTTAGAAGAGTAAAATGCGCGCTCAACGAATATGGTTAACCTATACGTTGGTCCCTATATTTGTTCGTTGTTTTTGCTCCTCGCAGTATGCTACATATAAGTAGATTAGCTCTCCAAATGTTTTGTGTGCATGTGTGTGTATATTGCCTTAAGTCTTCTATTGTACACACACACATACACATACACCTCACACTTAAACAATTTACGTAACGTGCTTTTCGACTCTTTTCGCTGAAATTGATATCCAATTGCAATGTCAGCTCAAAAGTTATTTAACTGAAAATATAATACAATATAGATATATACTATATATATATTTATTTATATACTATATATGTACGCTTATAGACTTTGACTTATCGTCTCTCTTTTTTTGATTTTTTTTCAAACTTATTTTTACTTGTTTATTTGTTAAATTAAAAGCTTCATTGCTTTTTAGTTGCCGCCGTTGCCGTTGCCATTGCCATTGTTATTGTTTTTTATTTATTTTTTTTTTGTTGTTGCTATTTGTTGTTGTTGTTGTTGCTGTTTCCCATTGGCTTCAGTTTAAGCACAGACTTTCAATTAGTTTTATTAGAGGTTTTGTAAAATTTTGAACCCAAGCACGAAGCAACAAAATCGAAAAAAAGAACAAATGAATTGAATGTCGCTCATAGAATTTTAAGGATGAGGAAAAAAAAACTGAATTTTTTGTTATTGTTGCCTTTGTTGCCATTGCCGATATAAAAATTGTTTGCCTGTTTTTTTTTTTTTTATTACATCAACAACAACTACTGCAGCACGCAGTGCGTATTAGCAACAACAATAACTACAATAAAGGCAATAACAACAAAAAGGAAAGCGTTTAAAGTGTAAAAATGCGAGAGTTGAGTGGCAAAACAATAATTGAAATAGACATTTTATAATACAAAATTCGCTACATTTTGTTAAGCATTTAAATAGTTAAGTTTTTAAACAAATATTGTCTTTTTGAATTAATATATTATTGGTAGCTTCGCTTTGATAATATAAATAATATAAATGACCATACCCCTATTTACCCTAAACTTGAAGCCCAGTTCTAAATTTTAATTATTTCTTTAAGCTTAATGCTTAGCTCTAAAAATGAGTTAAAACATTTCCATTTTATACTCTGACGATCATTGTAATCGGTTTGGAACCGTAGCCTAAGTCAGAGTCTTTACTAACGAAGAAGCTCTTTACTAGTTGAAAGGGGAAATATAGGCCATTTTGTAATGAAATGGTTTGTGTTTCTCCTTGAACTGGTAAGGAGCCGACTCTGTCTTAAGGTACGGCTGTGCTCAGGACTATGGTGTGTTTCTTTGGTTCCTTCTTGGTTCCAAACCGTTTACAAATTTCGTCAGAGTATAAAATGGAAAGGAAAGTTAGGATCGCAAACTAAAGGGAAGCCAATTTATACAAGACGAGTTCTAAGGCCTAAATGTTGTTAGCCTAGGCCTTAGAATAGCCTTAGAATTAGTCTTAAATCGTTGTCCGTTAGCGGAAGTCTAAAACTAATTTTAAATCGTATCTACTAGACCCTAGCCTTAGTTCTTAAACCCAATTCTTTAACCCTATAATAAATATATTCATTAACAATGACCTTAATCACAATTTCAAACTCTTAACTAGTTTTAAAATATAACTAAAAATCGTATACTTAACTTAAATTTTAAACAACAAGTATTATTTTTAAATCTACTAAGTCCTTCTAAGCCCCCAAATACTTAAGTTTGTTTTGGATTTAAGTATTCATTCATAAGACTACGTTTTGTTTTACTAAATTCTAGAAAGTTATATACTTACTCGACCTAATAGAAATACTGATTTCATACCATCATGAATATAGAAAATTTAATATATCGATATTATAAATTCTTATAAGTATCGAAAAGTATCGATATATTTTGAGAAAATCCAATCCGTCGTTTTAACTTGTAGTCATATACAAAATAATATTGTATAAAAATGTATAAGAAATATTTCCGCCATTTAAAAAAAAAATATACAAATCTTGCGCAAATATCTGCTCACGACTACACCACACTGTAACGCCAATTGACCTCATTCAGTAAAGTATCAAAAAGTCGACCTATTTTTACACATTGCGTTATTGTTCTCATCCGATTCTCATTCCATTCTATCGTCTTCGATATTTTATTAATTTTATTGTTCGTTGTGTACATCTTCTTGTTGATTTTTATTGTGTTCAATAAAGTGTAACGCTTGCCTTACTGTCTGCCTGCTTGAAGATTTTCTGGGTGGTTTTTGGCTTCGTTTCTTACGCTAAAGGCTCACCCTATTTGATAAGTTGAAGCTTCTAAATGCGTGTGGCGGTCAAGCTGTCAATCTTATATTGAGCTATATTTCAGTTGTAAAATGTTGCAAGTAGCCTTATACTATAAATGTATATTTATATTGTGTGTGTGTATGTATGTGTGTGGTTTCAGTTTAACTTGTTTGAAGTTCAGCTATAGCTACTGTAGCTACTTTTATTCATTCATGCATAAGAAAAAAAAAAAACAAAAAATTGTAAGTTTGCAGTTGTACTTTGAACTTACGCTTCTTCTTCTTCAACGTCTTCTTCTTGTTGTTGTTGCTGTTGTAGTAAAAGTTGTTGTTGAAACTTATGCTACCGCATCATGAGTAGCAAAAAAAAATAAAAAAATGAAAAATATAAAACTTTGCCTCCACTACTTGGACTTATGCAAAAAAAAAAAAAAAGTAAAAAAAAGTTAACTGATTATTGAAAAGTCGCCACACTTCTCAGAAATAATTCAAGCATAACCAGCAAGCAATGAAATGTACGAGAGGAACTAACTTTTAGCCAACTTTTAAACATTTTGTGCACTTTTTTCTCGACACTAAACTGAATTTTTTTATTTTCTAAAGAAAAAAAATTTTTTTTTTTCATTGCAGCATCTTTTCCAAAGAAATTGTAACGGCTGACGACATGAAAACTATGAAAAACTAAACTAGAAACAGCGATACTAACTGAAAAGGTATTCAGATAAAAAGTGAACGATGTGAAAGAAAAAAAAAACTCTTGAAACAAGTGACAAAAAAATTTAATTCGAGTAAAAACAAAAAGTGAAAAAAAAAAAAATCGGGACAAAAAAGCTAAAAAAAAAAAAAAAAGAAATACTGAAAGGAGAAATGCTGAACAACAAACACGAATTGCAACTTTATTTAGTACTATTCTAGTTTTTTGTTTTTTGAATTTTTTTTTTTTTTGGATTTTTGCTGTTGTTGTTGTACAAGTAGTACTCGTTGACTGCAGAGCAGATTGTCAAAAACTTGTCAAACCAGAACAAAGAGTACACAGCATAAGTACTAAAAGCAAAAAAAAAAAAAGGGGGAAAAAGATACAAAAAAAAGATACAAAAAAGACACAAAAAAAAAAAAAAAAAGATACAAAAAAGTCCTACAGCTGCAGATGCGAAGCGTAGCGGTGGAAATGCTTAAGTAACAAAAACAAAAATAAGCACAACGAATAAACAAAAACATAAGTAAACAACGACAAGAGAGCAACTAATAAATCCAACTAAAAAAAAAAAAATTAAAACGTACAAAAGCTACCAAACTAAGACAACTCCAGAATCCAGTTGCATAACAACCCTGCGGCAGCATAACTAGAGCAGAACAAGTGCAACAAAGTGAAGCAGCAACGGCAGCAGTAATTGCAAACCAGGAACACGTTGCACGTAAAAATTCAAGTCAAGGGTCACCAAATAAACTGGCGAATTGTCAAATTCATACACAAGAAAAAAGATATTGTAGCGCATAGAATTCGTGTGTGTGTGTCTGTGTGTGTATTTGTTTGGCTGTGTATATGTTGTCACATGTGGCTGATTTAGAACGTGCCATCTAAAAGTACTAAAAAGTCCGTCTGTCTGTCTTGTTGTCTTGGTATATACTAGACTCATCATTGTAAATGCTGCACGAATGCGTTGAGAAAACAATAACGAAGGATTACGATATGCGGCCGTGTAGATAATACGAAATGCCAAACGAACAGCACCATTTGGAACATAGAATAAGAAACGACAACAACAACAACAAATAAAAAAATAACAAGGATAGAGTAAACATAGAAGTAAATAGAATAAAATAAAATAAAATAGAATTGAATAAATACAAAAAGTGAAAAGAGATACAGGCAGGGAGCATCTATTCATCTATCTAACTAGCTAAGGAGCAACGCAGTAGCTGTAACATCGTTACAACTGATGTTGTTGGCAAGGACACTTGAATGTTTTCACCACACTCTGCCAACAACAACAACAACAACAGCAGCAAAAGCAACAAAAAAAACCTGTGACAAGTATAACAGTGGAGTAGCATTAGTTTAGTTTACTTTACTTACGCGATTTGACAAGACAGGAGAATATTGTATAGAAGGACATTTACAAAAGGACTTTGCTACTATTTTGCTAACGAAATGCGCAAGGCCAAAACGCTGCGAGTGAACGCAGCAGCAGCAGCTGAAGCAGGAGCTGCAGCAACGTTAGAGGAGGAAAGTAAACGTAACGACAACGTCACAGAGGCAATACACAAAGGACGAAATAATAGTAAAAACAGCAAAGAAATATCAGAAACAGTAGCAAAGCAGCAGCATTAGTAATAGAAGGCCAAACGGCGACAATAACAACAACAAAAACAGAAGCAACAACAGTCGAAATGCCATTTGATGCTTTAGCGACAAGGACGACGACGTCAACAGCAAAAGCAACAACAACAGAGTTAGCTACAACGCCGACGAGAACGTTGCAGCAATCACCACAGCAACAACAACAACAAACTTTGATGCCAAATACAGTTGACAATAGCACAACAACAACAAATACAATATCAGCAACAGCAGCAACAGAAGTGTCACCAACAGCAACAACAGATAACACTAGTCGCCTACACAATGCAACGTCAGCTGCAACAAAAGCAACCGCAGCAGCAGCAACAGCAAAAACAACAAAAACAGATACCGGAGCAACACGCTACAAATCAAATATATCCTTAGAAGATAATTGTCGCGTAACATTCCTTAAAAAAAAATACTTGTCGCTGCTAAGGGCAACGGCAATGACTCCACCACCTCTTATTGCATTGCAACGCTGGTGCATATACTCTTCTACATGATGTGCATTGGCTCGCTGATCTTTACGCTTTATTGCAATTCACGTCAAACGCAATTAGAACATAGCGTGCAACGATTGCAATTGTTAAATGAAAGACTAAACATATTGGAAATCGAAATGGAACAGAATCGGTTATCGTTGGGCTTGGCACAAACTGAAAAAGAGGATAGCCAACAATTTTTTTTTAAGAATACCCCAAAAAAGAGACAGCAACAACAATTACAACAATAATGACAATAACGACAACAACAACAACGAATCAGGTTATTCTTCATCTTCTTCTTCTTCCTCCGATATAGCTGCATTAACATTGCGCAGCGAATTGCATCGTTTGCGTCGCGATGTTTCACAATTGCAACTAACGCGACGTCAACAACGACGTCAGGCAGCACAACAAGCAGCAGCAGCAGCTGGAAGCGAAAATACGCTGACAGGATTAAGCGAATGTCAATGTCAACCAGGTGAGTGTTTATTTATAAAAATCTTTTCTATAAATTTTTGAGATACAAACGTAAAAATAGTTTCTGTCAAACACACACATTGATCGCTTAACTATGACCTTTGACCGCAGCAGTGTGGTGCTTTAAGCTGTCGTAGTGTGGCGTTTGCTTTAACCACAAAACTATTTGATGCGAATCATTCGATAAATGCTTTTGTTTGTTTGCGGTTTGCAGTAATTAGTAACCGAAGAGCAAATATCCAACCACACACACACACCCACACCCACACACATGCACAAACCCAAAATTTCGTATAAAAATAAAAATCAAAGACAATTTCTCTACGTCCCCAACTAATTATTTATGTTATAACATTTTCTTATTGTGTCTTGTGTGTGCATGTATGTGTGTGTGTGGCTACCAATTTGGGGTGGCAACAGTCTGCACACTGCTTCGTATGAAATTTAATTATTTGGGTTTGGCCAAAATTTATGGCAGTTTAGAGATTTCATTAATTGGAAAAGTGTTTTTCGTTAGGTTTCGTATGACACGTCTCGATTGCCCTGTACAAGCACACACACACACACACATGTGTACACAAAGAAAAGCAAATTGTTGGTTCCTAACATATTTAAACGTAGTTTGCGTTGTTTGTGTCAATGTTTGTTGAGTGGCAAAAGTTTTTTTTTCTTTTATACACATTTTTTTTCTTGTGTTTTGCGTAATTTGTCTGCTCGTTTTTCCACACTTTATCGCTTGGTTTTTCCCATTTTTTGTTCTATTTATTTTTTTATTTATTGTTTCTATAAATATTCGTCCGTCGTCGTTGACCATATTAGATGCAGTATAAAATGTATATGTAAAACTCATTCTTTATTTCTCAGAGAAATATTCATTCGGTTTTCTAGTAAAAATTCATTCAAATAAGATGCTTTAGATTAGATAGTAATGGCCGACGTGCATGATTGGAGATCTAGACTGAAGAAATTTCGCCATATTCGCCACATATTCTTGATTAGTTCGACGAGATGAATCAATCTAGCCATGTACTATATGTCTGTCTGTCCGACTGTTTATTTCAACGCGATTTACTCGGAGAGTACTGGAGATATTTATCTAAAATTTGAAATTTTCTCGGCAACGAACAGGTCAAGTTTTTGAATATTAAAGTGCCACGCCCAATTTTTATTCATTGGCCCCACACAAACTTACCGATTATTTTCGTTTTTTTCTTTTTAATATCTTTTTTTTTTAGCTTAAAATATATCCATGGTTGATCAGCCAATGGTTCGTGTCTATAACGTGAAGTTGTATTTAGGCTTATATTGGCTTCAAGCTTCAGTTCCACCGAAGTCAACATTTTTCCTTGTTACTCTTCATCTTGAAATGTAAAAAGATAGTGGGTACGTCTATCTTTTCTTCACTTTTCCCTCGGTTCGGATCTTCTCTCCACGAACTTGGTTGATTATATTCCTCCATGAAAGAATGTCGTCGTTTGTACCATTTCTTGCCAGCTTATATGCCCAGTACCCAGTTATGCCCAGTACCCAGATGAAGTGAATAACCTAGTGCTTAGAACTGTCATTTTGTACTTCCTGGAGCAGAGAACATGTTTAAGATTTGAATTTTAAAGCAGAATATTTTTGCAATTTACAAAACAGATTTTATTTTGTACTTTGTCAAAATTGCCACGCCACAATTCTTTTCAGCCTTTTTCTTTTTATATTTTTTTGTGTGTTTTTGGTCATTTTTGCTGCTTGCTGTACACTTTGCACAAAGTTCTTAATCTTTCAGTTGGTTGTTTTTCATGCTGCTGCTTCTTTGCGTCGCCAAACTTTGATTACTCTGGGATTAGAGTATACACATATGTGTATGCACTGCACGTCATGTGACAGTTTGGCCTTGCGCGACGCCCTTTTGCACTCTCGTTGCTGCATTTTCTATTTCACAGACTGTAGCTGCTCCCCCTAAATCATTTCATAATGCTACTCTTGCTATTCTTGTTGTTGTTGTTGTTGACTCTGTTTTTTTTGTAAAAGCTGCCAAGTTGTTTTGAATTTTGCATAAATTTTACTTAAAATACTTTTAAAAAACTTTTACGACACTTAAGTTCAACCTCAGCATTTATCTATATTGCTATCTCATTCTGTTTAAGTACTTTCTCTCTTTCTCTCGCTACTTTGTCGCATTAACGCAATTTGTCTTGACATTCACACAATTAAAGTCACGCATTTATACACACACACACACTCACAGACAGACAGACAGACATAGACGCAGCATACACATACGCGTACACATATTGCTAATCCTTCAGAAAAGTTTACTTCGTTATTGCATGAAAAATTGTGAACAGTTGCGTGCGTCGTTCTTGACAAAAGGACAATTGGATGAAGAGGCAAGACGCAAAGACGCACGCGACCATCACACAAAACAAAAGCAGCAACAGCAAAAGAAGATGAAGAAAACATTGAAAAAGATATGCTTCAGGCGCCCTGCTTGAGGATGCATTTAATGTCGCATTCAGAATCGTTTGCCAAGTGGAAATACTCTTCTAATTGTTATACCCAAGGGAATTTAAAACTTAAATGAATCTCATGGACAAGCAGCAGCAAAGCAGCAGAGCAGCAGCATTGCCAAGAGGTGATATAATGCCACACGATGCAAGTGGACATTTATATCTGAACGAAGCAATTATTCAAGAGTTGCGTTCTTGCAATAAACTTGCTAAGATGTAGCAGAATTCCTCCTTGCAGCATTCGTAAGAGGAGCGTGTTTGGAAAACTTTTATAATCGATGAGCACGTAGGTCAAAGTTTTCGCTTTCAAGTTTCTTTCAAAGTCAACTAAATAAATAAATTTTGTAGCATTTAACAGTTTAAGTTGTCGTTTTACTTTGTCAAAGATTTGTTGTTTTTTTTTTTTTTTTTGTTTATTTTTGGTCATTTTGCTATTTTCGGTTTTAGTCACAAAGTAAAATGCCAGAGAAAGCGATAATAAGAAAACTTTAAATCATTACTTTGATACTCTTCAGCTGGTAGCAAAACTTAGGAGTGCTTTCATCACTGGAGTAAATCTGAGTTAGACATTTTTTTGAAGTTATCATAGATTACTTCGAAGAACTTATCAAGTTTTTCGAAGATATCTATAAATTAAAGTGTAACAAATTTAACAGAGTTTCGTTAATAGCACACACTAAACTGTTTATAAAGTGTACACAAAATGGTAGAAAAGTAAAAAAAAAAGAAAATGCTAAAAACCACAATAAATCAAAGCCAGAAATCCAGGCACAAATCGATGGGATAGACTGATTCAGACTAAATGACAGACAGACAGACAGGCCGAGAAGATGATATAGACACAGAGAAATAGGTTAGAGCGTACTGAATAAACAAACTAACGAACAAATGAATGTACAGCACTGATCGCTTTAGGTTGTCCTTTAAGAAGGATTTGTTGTCGGCGTACGTAGTACGTTTGCACATTTTTCGAGTACAACTCAAACTTTGTGACATAGCTCTGAGTGACATTTCAACTTGAACTTGGCTTAGCTTTTGTGACGAAAGCATATTTCGGAATGAACAAGCCAAAATTGAAGCATTTCAAATGCTGCTGATAAACTTATAAAAGCATGAAAGGATAGACTTATACATACACATACTTTTTTTTTTTAGCAGCAGCAGAAGCCGATAAGCACTACTTTCATATCAGACTTCAATTCAATCGAATGCAATGTGGGAATGCAATGTACTTCATTCATGTTGCTTTCATTTCAGTAACAAGTTTGAATCTTCAACATTCGTTCGTGCATTCGTTCATTCATTCATTCGTTTTCATATTCAAAATCATCAACTGCAAATGACATTTTCCACTTCTGTTATGATTTGCTCACTCAGATACAATGCTCAATGCCAAAGCCAAAGGCAACACTCACAATTCATTCAAATCCAAATCGAATATGAAGCGTTAAAATACACCAAGGAATACTCTGTCTATGCATGTAACCTGCCCACATGTGATGACCGCCGCCCTTGAATATATCGCCTCATTTTGAAGTGGACAAAAAGCCAAAAGCATACAACAAGTAAGCTTCAATTTATCATATCCTAGCAGAGCACATCCTAGCAGAGTAGTCGAAAATCCACTTTTGTTTGTGTACGCAAAGTAAAGCAGTCTAAAACGTATCTAAAAGCCTGGTCTGACTGCTTGTGTAAATTCAAGCCAAGCGAGTTGATGCGTATTTGCATTTTGTGTACTCTCGAATAAATGGGCAATGTCCTTGTTATAGCACGAATCGGTCGGTCGGTCGGTGAGTTGAGAGTGTGTCGCATGCTAGCGGTGTCCTTTTTGAACCGTTGTACCGTTGTTAACCAACTCTGGAAATTCCCAATTAGATTTTAATGCGTTCAAGTGTTTTTATTCAGTGCTATTTTTCAAACTGTGCTTAGCTTTTAGTATGCACATCCTTTTATACAACTTGCTGCATCTCTTTCGTACTTTATGGCTTATTTTCGTCTATTCTTCTCGTTTTCTCTCGTTTCTTTTTCGCCTTTTTGCACTGTCATAAATTTCAATCACGTTGTCAGGATAACACAGCTCAACAATGCTTTTCGTTTTGGCGTGCTGCTGTTACTTTCTATTGTCCTTGTTCATGCCACCCATAATTCTCCCTTTTCCAAGCCATCACCTTTGCTGCGGTTATTGTGTTGTGGTGGCTCACTGCCAATTTCACGTGCAGCAGCAGTATCATCATCAACATCAGCAGCAGCATCATCATCGACAACGACAACGAAAGCGAGAGCGAGAACGACATTCACACATTCAGTTTGTCGTCCTTCAGACTCCTTGTCACGCCACTCTTATAAGCTGAATATGCTTTGCCATCAGGTAAACCGCTCGCATATGCTGCGTTTTTTTTTCTTTCTTTTCTCTATTTTTGACTATCAAGTGGGGACAGTTCACATTTTTTCCTCCCTGTCCCTTTATTGTGGTGTGTATTCTGTTCCTGTTTGCGGTTGTCTTGGGCGTGCCGCACCCTGATACATGCTTTCAACCACTCAAAAAAAAAGTACGCCCTGAATCCATCGAACTATAAACTCAAGTAAAGCCAAATCGAAATCGAAATATGTGTTTTCTTTTTTTTTTTTATACTCTTCATATAAAGTGCAAAAACGTGGTTATATTTTTTTCTTTTTAAACGTAAAAAAAATAAGTCAAGATTAGATCGATTCCATAAATTTTAAGCTGATACTAATACTACAAATATTTTTAGCTCTGTGTTTTGATTTATGAGCGTGTGTAAAAAACATTAAGTTTGTGGCTTAAAGTCGCTTCAATAAACAGGTGATTTTACAATGGTGAATTAAAATACTCACCAAGCTTCTTATACTACGTGAAGCGATACATCTCACAAAGTGTTCCAAGAATTCCAATAAGCATAAAATTCTTCTTTTTCTATTAAATGAATTTAAATATTACAAGAAATTTAAGTTTTTGAAGCCTATAATAAAATCTTTAGAAGTGTGCAAACCTAATCACTACGACCGAGACTAGCACAACTACATTTATATGTGTACGTATGTGTTCCCATATCTAATGTTGTTGTGCTCGTATCTGTTGTCACTTCAAATCAATTGATTTCCTTTTTTTCGATTTCAATTTTATTTTATTTTTGTTCAGTTTGCCCGAATTGGATTTCTTATTTGGCATGCGACATGTTGCATATCCATACACATGTATTGTAGTATGCCGTGCCGCTCCCACTGCTACTTTTGCTGTGACTTGATTTGCTTCTTGGGTTACTTTGGTTTCTTCGGTTTTATATTATTGCTTGTTACCTTTGTTTATATCGAAACGAATGTTGTTGTTGTTTATTTGTTTAATTTGTAACTTTGCGTGACTTTTTGCTCCGTTTTGCAGTTTCTGTTATTGTTTTTTTGTTTTTCTGTTGTACGCCACGCCTCATTCGCTATTAAACGTTTGCTAATAGCCAATAAAGCATTCATCATGGCATTAAAAGCTGCTGCCGCCGCATACCACATGTGGCACACAGTCAGTGGACATGTTTGGGAGTCCAAATCGAGGCAATGAGCTGAGCGCACAATCAAGAGCAAGAGTCAGAACAGAACAGAACGGAAAACAAATTATTAATTAGTGAAAAATTAATGCGCAACTGTCATCATTATTTGTACAGCGGCGACTACGACGAGCTGACGCTGACGCTGAAGCGGACGCCAACAACGAACGCGGCATCGATTTCCATTCTCGTATAATGGTGTATACCATGAAGTATTGTAGCAGCGCAGTGGCGCTTTGTTGCTTTGATTTACTGCAATACGTTGTCGGCATTTATGAATGTGCGGCTGTCTTGCTTTGTGTACAGATACATTTATAGTTGTAGATACATTTATAGATAAGATACATACATGTATGTGTGTTGGCTACCAAAACAACGCAACCGTCCTCCGGCAAACGACAACATCATCGGCATTCCGATGCCCCATTGCTGATGCTGATGCCGTCTACCACAATCCACACACACACACACACTGCCACTCCTTTAACGTCTCTCTCTCTCTCTCTCTCTCACTCTTTGACTCTTGTGTCTCGTCTGCCCACATTTGTTGACAAATTTATTTATTTGTCGTACGCGGATTTTTATTTTTCGCTTAATATTTATTTATTCTGTTTATTTGTAGCATTTTTTTTTTTCGTTTTGCCGCTCACGTCTCTTATTGCCACTCCTGCTGCTCTTCCTCCCAAAATGCTTTTACCATGAAGTAGTAAATTTTTGCAGCCTGTAAAAATAATTTTATACGCGTGGTCTGATTAAAATAGCAACAGCAACAGTTAAATGAATTAAAAATTCGAAAAATGAGTTTCATAAATTTTCTGTGATTTTTTTTTATATTTTTTTTTTTTTTTTTATAAATATAATTCATTTTTATTGGACTTCTCCCATATGCCGCGCTATTTTATTAGCCACAACTGTTCAGATGCGTGCTTTGTTTTGCATACAGTAACGCATGCTTTCAATTCTTGCTATATCATTTGAACTCATCGTTTCAATTAAAAAAAATTCATATAAATAATTTTTTTTTGTAATCTATTTTGACATCGAAATTCAGCTCATGTTCATTTAATTGTAAGTTTTTATCAATTCAATCTTTAATGTGCTG
Source organism: Leucophenga varia (assembly GCA_018903435.1). Lineage (NCBI taxonomy): Eukaryota > Metazoa > Arthropoda > Insecta > Diptera > Drosophilidae > Leucophenga > Leucophenga varia. The sequence continues at coordinate 4,384,527 of JAEIFJ010001414.1, forward strand.
CAGGGTAATACTATAATATTTTTTTGAAATAGTTTGTAACGCAATTAAATTTACAAAAAAAATTATGTTCGTATGAAAAAAATTAGCAACATAATTCAGACACTCAAAAAAAAAAAAAAAAAAAACACACACAAAAAGGTAGTTGAACGGACGAGCGGACAGACAAACGCGTTTAAATCTTTTAAGCCTAAACTTTATTGTTTGAATGCTCCCACTTGAGCGTTATTATTTGTATACAATTTCGTTTTCCTAAACGTGTAGCTCAACTTTTGTATGGGTGTATAATTTTTTTATTGTCTCATCTTAAGCGATTTTATCGTTATTCGCTTTAAATAATCTCGTTTTGTATGATTTGTTTGTACTTATATCATCGCGTTGTGTTTTTTGAATAAATTATTATTGGGTTGTTCAATAAGTACTATTTGCGTTTTTTCGAATAAATTATTATTTTATATCCACACAGCACAGGTGTGGTGGAAGAAAAAAATTTCTTCTGGTGTGGGTGAAAAAAATTAAAAAAAACTGATAAAAAAAAAAAAAAAAAAAAAGAAAAAAAAAAAAAAAAACAAGAAAAAAAAGAATAACTGGTATAAGACATACAACCATTTGGAACCATTTGCAGAAGATGGGATTTCAAAGAAAGCTAGATGTTTTAGTGCTACACGAATTTACGAATTAACCCAAACCATCGCCAAGTCCAGATTGACGGCCAGGAAGGTTTTGCTGTGTGTGTGGTGGGATTGGAAAGGAATCATCCACTATGAGCTGCTCAACTATGGCCAGACGCTTAATTCGATCATCTACTGCGAGCAACTCGACCGTTTGAAGCAGTCGATTGACCAGAAGGGGCCAGAATTGGCCAACAGGAAGGTGTAGTGTTCCACCAGGACAACGCTCGGCCTCACACTCTTTGATGACCCGTAAAGTACGGAGCTCGGATAGATGTCCTATCGCACCCATCGAATAGTCCGGACCTGGCACCAGTGATTACCATCTTATCCGGGCCATGCAAAACGCTTTGGTGGTAAATATAATTGTATGTTAATAAAGGTAAAGTTCGACCACAGATACGACATTACTTATTGAACAACCCAATATTTTATATCATATGTAATAAGCAACTTTATCCGCTGTGCGCTCATATACATTTATTTTTGCGTTTTACGTTTTCAAACAAAACATGTGATTTCATTTCTAGGTGTTTTGAAATCCTTGATTTAAAAAAAAAATTAGAAATCTAAGAGCAAGCATATGGCGGGAAACTTTTGATAAAGCAGTCTTTTCGTAAGAGTTTATTTTTCATATAGATAAAAATGCGTTTTTCGAATTTCGGAACGAGCACGAATACTTTTGATTTGTCCCAAATTTTCCGAAAGGATTTCTAAAAATGGTAGAGTTGTATATTTATTTTTATTAAATTTCTAGTCTTCGTTTAGCGTAGATTTCTGAAAAGCCTTTATCGCGTATTTTACTTTAATTTTATTGCTCACTTTTTTTTCGCTTGTTTCATGAAATATGAATGATTTAATTATATTCTTTTATGAGTTTTCAAAAGCACTAAATCTGCAGTTGACATTTGACATGCGAGTCAGACTCTATGCCAGTCAAATGTGTAGATCTAGTCTTACGAAACGCAACTCACTTTTTCCGCTACTTGCCACTCTTTAATGCTGAATATTTGTCTTATATCGCACATTTCTCATCTTACTGTCTGTCGCACATTTGTAGACTTCTTATCGCTCACCTATAGCTTATTAACTCTCACTTTCACGTTATACACTTATGTACGCTGCTCGTCTTACGTCAATTCATTATATGCTAACCCGCTCTCCATTTCGTTCGTTGTGTGCTCTTTTTTTTTTGCCTTCACGTAATACGCTTGGCGCACGTTATGATTTATTGCCTTCACACTTTCGTCGGCGGCTTCATCTGTTTGCAATGTTGTCGTTTTGTTTGTTTGTCTCTGCAACTCCGCCTTTCCCACTCTCTCTCTCCCTCTATTTCACATCTCGTGCCATATCATTCTGTCAAGTTTTATCTGTATCTCTTTGTCTCTGAAATTCAATGTTTGTCCGTCTGTCTGTCGTCTATGTTTGTCTTTCTGTTTGCTTTGTTCCCCACCATCTGAAGGTGGCAAATTCAACGCTGTCATTGCATTGCCTTTAACTTCTATTCCAGACCGTTTTAGCTCTGATGAGACGCCTTGTCAGGATTTGTTGATGCTTGCGCTGTTTGGGGATTTACTGTTGCCGCTGCTGTTGCCATTGCCATTGCCATTTTTTGCTTTTAGCGTTTCCGTAATGCAGATCTCGTCTATTGACCTCATCTCTTTCCCTTGCTCAAAGTCCCCGAACGACTGCGCATTTAGCGATAAATACAAGTTTTATGATGGATAATAAATGGCTTCATTCTCGTTGACAAATAGTCCGGTTTGTTGTTTTTTTTTTTTTTGTTTTTGATGTTGTCTTTTAGTTTTTGTCTTCATTTTCATTTGCGTTTATATTTGTTATTTTAGTTCATGATGTTTTCTTTTTGTTGTTGTTGTTGTTGTTGCTGTTTCGCTTTCCAGTTTTTCCTGTTGTCTTCAGTTTGCTTACTACTGTCTCATAGGTTGTTTCTTTTTTCGTAGTTCCTCAAACTCTGGCAACATTTCACAAACGTCCTCGTTGTCCTCGTCGTCTGATAAAGATGATATATAGCCGTCGAGACAAGATACGTTTCTTTGTTTCGTTTTGGGTCGTCTCGTCTTTGTCGTTTGCTGCCAATCTGACTGGCATTCTTATTGCTCCTGAGGCTCTATGCGCCCATGGGCGTCAGCACTATTTTTAGTAGTGGTGGTGATGGTTGTGGTGGTGCTGGGCAACATTCACAGCAGCAAGTGGGTAGATTAAGTTTTCAGGTAGGATTAGCAATTACTTTTATAAATAGAAATCTATGATAATATATCATTTTGTATTCTACTGTGACAGATTTGTGTTTTTTTTTTTCCAACAGAGCTATAAGATTTAAATATTAAAATAAAAGACAAGAAAAATCGCTTAAGTTTCATTTTATAAAAATCTCACAAATCGCTGTCAATTTTTTTTTCTTTGATTTTGACTTTTTAAACCATTTATTATGATTTGTATAAAAAAGACATAATTTAAAACAAATGTTTATTGCACAATTAGCTGTGAACCCCCGCTGTTTTTGTGATGTTTAAATTAAATTGTGCCCTACAGACAAATTGTCAGAGAGTGTATTATTAATTTGTCATACAGTTTGAGTCATGAAGACTTTTGTGATCTTATAAAAATCATTTAACAAAGCGCAACGAGTTGACAATTTATTCGAAATCATTTGCCGAACTCAATTTATTTCTCTGGGACTAGGATTAGAATCATATTCCATGTTATGTCCATTTGTCTGTGCGGACCAGACTCTTTGTAATCACTAAATAACTCAGTAAATTCACACAGTACAAATGGAGTGTCGAGACGTTTAAAATATTTTTTAATATTAATTTTAAATTCACAACGTGGTACTGAAACCTCATATTATTTTGACTTATTTGCACCTTTAACTTTTCTTTTTAATTTGTATCTTGTAGATACATTTTTATTTTATATCTTTTGATACTTTTGTACAGTATTCAAGTTTTGGTTTTAAAAATATTTTGAAATATATATTTTTATCGCACATTAAGTATTTCAATTTACAGACAATTTATGCAAATTTTTGTATAGGGGAGATATCATAATTTCAACATTCAAAAAACTGACAGCATGACATTCAAAGCTAACGAAAACAAATCACTCATACGCCGCATGTAGTCAAATAGATGAAGAAGTTTTGAGTGGTTTGAATTGGACATGTATAGAAATGAATGACTAACTAACTAACTGACTGAGTGGCGGACTGGCGGACTGTTAGACTGACTGCGTTTCATTCATTTACCACTCTTATGCTGCACGTTAACGGTACGAATAGCGCCAAATCATTGAAAGTTGAAACCTCAATCAATGTCACAGGTCACCACACTGGGCAGAATGCCAACTACGAATATAAGCTGCAATCCTATCGTGATGTGTAAATGAAAAAAAAAAAAAAAAAAAAAAAAAACCAAACTCAAACTCAAACGAATGAACGAACGAGTGAACGCCATCGTCACAAAGTTGGTAACACAATCTGCATGTAATGAGCTACGGTGTAAAAGTATCGAACCGCAACGAGCCAGATTTCAATTCCATTGAACTGTCCCGAAAAAAAAATAAAAAAAAAAAAATGGTAAATGTGTATAAAAAAAAAAAATTGTTATGTTCGTTCGAAACCTCATTTACAAGAAAGTCAAAATCAATCTTCAGCGCAAAGGCAACTTTTTTTTTTTTTTTCATTTTCTGTTCCTAAAATTTTTTTTTCTTCTCATTTATATAAATTTTACCATATCAATTTCTTTGAAATAATTTTTCACTTAAAGTTTTTTTTTTTTTCTTTCGTTCCCAAACAAGTTAAGTTCCTTTTTTTTCTTTCTGTAGTCTGCAACTTTCAGATGTTTTTTTTTTGTTTATGTTTCAATATTAATTACTTTGAAAACCGTAAAAAGAAAACAGTATTGACGACATTCTTTGTTCAGTCCTAATCGATCATTGTCAAACTAAAGATGCAATAATAATAATACTTAATAAAAAAATAATGAAGCATTCGTCGGTTTATACCCAGCACATAGCTAAAGATTTCCTTTTTTATTTTTGAAAGAAATTCGAACCCTCTTGGATTAATTTCTTAATTCGAATTAACGAGTTTTGCCACAAAATTCTACGAAATAAACATGAAATCGTTGTTATATAAACCAAAAAAAAAAAAAAATTTGTTTGAAAATCAATTAAGTTTAATCGAGACGTCATTTTTTTTTTCGTTTCAATTTAAAATCTTTTTTAGTTCATTTTTTTTTTTTTTTGTTTTCAATCGACACGAAAATTGAAATGCAATGCTGCTGACGCCTTCTTTTGTATGCAATTAAGTTGGCTTCGGTTCGAAAACAGACAGAGGCAAGTTAGACAAAACGTTTCGGTTGAGTATGATTGTTGCACATTGAAAAATTTGCATGTGAAACGAGACAGACGAAGCAATTAGACTTTGAGGTGTGCAACATGAATTGTTGCAATGGTCAGAGGGTAGTCCAATAAATAGACAGACAGACAGACAGACGACGGCTAGATAACTGTCTATCCACAGAGACATTTTCTTTGTTTTTTGCTTTATTTGTGTGGTTGTCTATCACACATCGAGTTGTTGAAATTAATCAAAACGCGTCTAGTCAAGTGTGACACCAAAGAGGATAATGACAATGAGTGCCACAGCTACCACATGCAAGAGAAAAAGCAACATTACGACGAACGTTGATTGTAAGCAAAACTGGGTGCGTCAATGCGGCACATATGATTAGGGTAGATTGAAAAATAATTTGTGCAAAAATAGTTGAAAGGCTTTGGCTAATATGACTTATAACTTAGAGCCACATGGGCAAAAGAAAGAGAGAGAGGGAGAGAGAGAAAGAGATAGAACTATGTGCAACTTTTTACCATGAAGCAAAATTATTTGATTGAAATCATTTAACTAATCAGTGCTGTGAGTTCTTATTTATATAATTTTTATTTATATATTTGCTTTTTATATTTGAAAAAATTCAAAGTTTTTCTATTTTCTAATTGAAATTAGGTTTTACTTTTCCTATTTTCTATTTGAATTAGTAAATTTAAATTATTTCTTTTGCCTTTGCTATTTGCTTGTATGATTTAAAAAGCACTTAATATGTTTCGAAATTTTCAAAACTAACCTCGTTATAAGCCAATACATATATGTACATACATATGCATATGCCTAACTGTGGCAAATGAAACACGCACGTAGGCGACACAATTCAAGTGCAACATGCAACACCTTTTGACATGTTTGTTGGCGTTGAGCGTCTACACTGTCTGTCTGTCTGTCTGTCGGTCTTTCTGTTTGTCCGTCCGTCTGTCTGTCTGTTTGTTTTGTATATGCTTAGACTACTTCTAATGCCGCATTAAACGCTTCTGCTTTTAACAGTACGCGTTGACTCTGTCGGTTTTTCCAAATGTCGCAAAGCGGCTTTTGTTGCGGTTGCTGTTGTGGCGGTTGGTAGCTGAAGCTTAAGCTTGTTTGCGGTTACGTTTAATTCTGAACACAAAAAAATGTATTTTATGCGCATGCGCAGCTGCGCTGTCTTCAAGCACAACAAAATCAAACGTTGAACAAGCTATGTAGCTATGCATAATGTTATGTCTCACATTAAGTCAACTACTAAATTTAAATGGTTTATACAATTTATGTACATGCAAGCGAACAAGCGAAGTAGCGAGCGAGTGCTATGTACACTTGTCGCGTTTTTTTTTTCTTGACTTTGATTACAGTCTGACACGATTTAAGTTGGTGGCGCGGCACGGCGACTGCAAGTTTACAAATTTAATCAACATTAACAAGTTTCGTCTCTTTTTCAGTGTAAAACCTCAAGTCTCTGTGGTGTGTGTGTGTTTGGAAGTTTGTTTAGTACGTTGTCTCTTTGACACTTTTTCCAACTTGATTCTCCACGAAAAACCGCTTTACTGCATTTCGTATGCAAATGTCAACGCATTGCTATACCCAACTTCAATTGCACAGTGGCAGTTTCTGGCGTACAACCTGATATGCTAAATTAAGGCAGCGCAGCGGCAAGAGTTCCAAATTCCAAAAACAAAAAAAGATATAAGCAACTCTTCAATTTTTCGCTTGAGTTTGTGTAGCCGCTGCTTGTATCCATTCTGCATTTAAATAGATTTTTCTACTCTTTGAGTTACCTCTCTTTTTTTTTTTTGTTTTGAAAATTAAACATTTGCATTTCACAGCAGCTTTCAACACTGTCGCCGCGTATATTTAACACTTTTTCTACATTTATTTTGCATGATGCGTTTATACTTCTCAAGCATTTTAAACATCTCATCGGCTGCATGTGAATCAGTCGGTAAGTCAGTCAGTTTGGTAAAGCGGTCCACCACATAAATATTTATTTAGATTTTTTGTATCTTTTGAAAACTTTTAGCATCTACTTAAGTGCTTTACAACACTTGCATAAATACATATTGACGCACTTGTTTGTGTACATACAGAGCCAAGTACCTAAAACTACACAAAAAGACAACGTACACATGTGAAATGTTTATGTAAATAAATTCAAAAATTGTTTAAGAAAATTTAGAAACATGAAACAAGCAGTGATGTTTTTAAGAAAAAAAAATTAAATGAAGCCCACTGTGAAGTATGAAAAAAATCATAAAAAATTACTTAAATGTCAAAAGATTAGCAATCAAAGAGATGACAGAGAAAATTTCGAAAAAATTATGATATTAAATTATCCAATTCTGCATCTTTTCATGTTAAATGGCAGCTTTATGCTTTTTACTCTTACCAAATATCGTATGTTGTTTTCGATAACCTGACTTTAAGCTATCGGTTCGATTTGATTTTTCAACCAATTGCAAATCGGTACTTTGAAAAGACAAAAATTTTCGAAGTTTTCTTCAAAAAAAAAAAAAAAATAAGAAACAAACTCATAGTCAGATCAAGGGTATTCACAATGGTCTTGCAACTCAAGTAACGGAGTAAACTGCAAAACAAATGTTGCCCAACCAACAACAATTTCCATACAAAAATGTTAATATATTTTGCACTACACATGCCCTGACTAAAAAAATTCCCTTGCATCGGTGTAAAGCTAGGGCTGCAAAATAAATACAAAATTATAGCAAGTGCAATTTTCATTAAATTATATTTCGCTATTAGTTTATTTTTTCTTTATGCTTTCTTGTGGCATTTTACACATAAATATTGAACTATGTTTTTAGACAAATAAAGTAATGACACTAACAGCGCTGATTGCAGAAAGTTGCACAGAGATGCACAAATCTACTTTCACAAGGGGCGTTCACTTCGACTTTGAGTGCAAAGTAAATTTTTTATTTTTTGCAAGACCATTCTGAGTGCCTTAATCTCTTTTCTTGAGCTGATTTGCGAAAATTTTTTATCAGAACTTAAAACTATTTTTTTGAGTTATTAGCTGATTTTCTTTAGGTTTCAACACTAAAATAATTTGTTTATTTTTAAAAAATATGAGATGCTTTTTGATGCTTCAATATAAAGGCTATTAACGTTAATTAAGATTCTTGAGGAAACGTTTCATAATATGCTTTGATCTATCAAATAAATTATTTTGCGCTCTTTAATTAATTATTTATTATATTTTTTTTTCAATAATTGTAAAGAATAAAAAAATACATCTATGAAAGGCAAAAATTACAAGAGCAACCAATTTTTATATAGTTGAAGTTATATATGAATCCATTCATTCCATGCAAGATGTTCTTGTGTAAAAAAGAGTTAAGAACAACATTGTCAATTACATTTTTTATAACACTACGAATAAGAAGAAACAACTTCTACAAGAACGTCTAACCTCAGAGCAACACCAACGCAAATTGAATAAAACTGAACATCACAGTTAAAACTAAAAAAAAAAAAAATATTTTAGAATTATAAAAGCAAGCAACGGCTGCGCATTTATTATGTTTAACAATCTAAATGGCGACAATGTTCTGACACCTTTTGAATGCGTTCTACAATAGCAACGATGAGTTTAACGACGACAGCAGCAACAACAACAACAAGTGTCTACACTGTGGATCATGCATGCAGATATGCCGATACAAAGAAGATACATTCAGAGTGTAGATACATTTTTTTCTATAATTTAGTAAGAACAAAGCAACGGATGCAGTTCAAGTGTCTAAGCCGCATAGTAACAAATTACTGATTAAAGTTTATAGAACTCAAAATGAGATAACAACAGCAGCAGCAATAGCAACACTGTGTATGCCTTTCTTAACGTTATTGTCAATGGCTAAATTATTGTTACGTTTTGAGCTTGAAAATAAATGGTAGAACAAAACGTTTTGTATTTCAAAAAGTTTTTCCCCAACTAAATGCTTAAAGAATTTTTTTTCTCTTCTTGTATTGATTACAGTTGCTGCTGTTGCTGTTGCTGTTGCCTTAATATAAAATGTCGAAGATTGTTTAACACTTTATAATTTATTGTAATTTGTTGTTTGTTGTCACAATCTCTGTGTTTCTTTCTTTCTTTCTTTTCATTCGGTTTCAATTGTTTAAGCTGGCAGCTGTTAACAAAACGTTCAATGAATTTTCTTTTGTAGTTTGATGTGGCTTATACTAAAATATGCATGCTATGCAATTTGTATTTTATTTGAAAGCAGTCGTCTTAGTGTTTCTGATGTCGACTGATGATTTGCTTCGAGCTCATCGAACTGTCAAACCCACTCATAATCGTTGTCGTTGTTGTTGTTGTTCTTGTTGTTATGGTTATTATTGTAGATACTTTATAATCAGCTACAAAAGACGTTGTTGTTGTTGTTGTTATTTGTGCAACAAGTCGTTGGCTGCATTGCTGTCAGCAACATAGTTTCTCGTTGTTGTTGTTGTTGTCTGCTGCTATTGTTGCTTTGGTGATGGCTTTAGTTTTTAGCTATGTAAGAGCTTAGGTTTACTTTATTCAGCTACATAACATAATAATGATGACTACGTTTCTTCGTAATGCTTTACTTCGCTTTGCTTCTTTGCATAATCCGCTGCAGCTAGTAATCATTTAGGCCTTTATCCTGGGGATTTACTTTGTCTGTCTGCATGCGGCAAGTAGTATTTAGAATGTAGGCGTTTAAAGAGTGAGGAAAGGAGAGGCAGTGAAATGTTTACCTGGTTTTACCTGATGCTGTGCATTTCTTTGGTTTTGTTTCTGCCTTTAACACTTTAATGCTTTTGCACTGTTTCAGACTTGTTTTGCATATTGTCATAATTTTGTTTATTTTATATATTTTTCTCGATATTCTGATACCCTTTTTTTTAATTTGCAGAGTATATTCAGTTGAAAAACGATATCTCCCAACAAACCTTGATATACAAAGCTGCCAACTTATTAATTTAAAATGTTATTAGCCAATCAAATATGCATACAAATTTGATCCCGATTCCGCCCATTTTGCTGTACAATAGTTTTTTTTTTTTCAATTTCAATCACCCTGGGCTTACCTTAGAACCTTAAAAGAGTATGTTCAGTTTGTACAAATCTGCAAAATTGCCGAAGCAGATAGGACAGACTCCATAAAGTATTTATATATTTAATCAGTATCGGTAGTTGAGTCGAAAAGATGTCTTCCCCGTCTGCCGTTGGTACAGTTGGCAGCAGTCGCATTCGTATTGAACCAATATGATCCATGTTAATTCAAATTTTTAAATTATATGTAATGAAGCGTATAAATCGTTCTGTATTTTCGTATCTCTTCTCTATCTCTTTCGCCTTTTGTCTTTTATTTAGTTTAAAAACTGACCCAAACTGAAGTATATCCAGACTAGTTTCTGCAGCTAAAATCTATGCGCATACATAAATCCATTTCCTTTTAGACTCAATTGGTTTTAGTATGTGTCTCGAATGCAAATTCTTCTCAGAGTCTGAAACTGTCTCGACGACGCTCTCTATCTATCGTGTCTGTTAGTCTGTCTGTCCGTCTGTATGTCTGCTTGTCTTTAGTGTCACATTGTTCATTCCTTTTTTTGCGGCAAATGTTGCATGTTTTATTGTTATTTTGATTACTTATTGTTATATTAAGCTTTATTGTTGTAGTAGTTGTTTTGTTACTCATTGCCTTTTAACTATTATATATGTTGTTGTTGTTGTTTTTTTTTTTTTCTTGTTAAGCGTTTTTCTCTCTCCCTCGCTGTTGCACTTCAAAATAAAAGTCTTTTGTTGTCTAGTCTTTCGTCATCATTGTCTTCGTCTGTCCGTCTGTCCAAATGGCTTGTAGATGACCCGCGTACGTGTTTAACGCGCATTTAACGCTTTGTCAGACAGTGTAGTGAAGTTTAGCCACTAAGTGAATGGAGAGTGTGGTAGGGTATACATACTATATATACCAGTTAAGATAAACCATTAGATGCGCGCGACAAATGAGTAACGAGCATCTAACATACACACGATTTTCACAGTTTTTTGTTGATTGTCCATTAACGACTTTTTTTTTTTTTTTTTTTTTTTTTTGGTTATTTTAGTTTTTCATGTTTCAAGTGCAAAAGGTGTGAGTTTTTTTTTTCTTTCTTTTCTCATACATATGAGTACTTTGCTTTTTTTGTGTATTATTTTGTTCATTATAGCCCATCAATGTCTTGAACTGCATTTCTTACGGAACAATCGTAAAACTCTTTAGCGCAATTATTTGTGCAGTGAAGCGCGGCGAGGCGAGGCGGTCTGATTGTATCGATTTGGATTTATGGTCAGCTATGTTTATGAGTCATAGAAATTTGTTGGAAAAACTAACATCGGGACTGAACTGACTCATTGTTCTTGTAAAATGTTTTCGTTCATTTACTTTATGACCATTCAAAATGCGTCCTAAAGTGTGAAGCACGAAATAACGTTAATAAAAAAAATTAAATGAATGCAACGCAAATTAATTTTGAAATGTAAACTGTTGCAGACACACTTTAAGAAAAAGAATGAAAAGAATGAAATATGAAGACTGCTGCTTGCTAAGCCATTCAAATCACTTCAGAAATATGACACAGCTATGAGATATATTTTTTTTTTCTGTGGGAACTACGCACAACAGAGATTTTTATATCAGAGAAGAAAACTTATGTTAGTATGTGATTCCAAAGAGTATATTAAAAGTGAACTCAAACTATTGATGAGCGAGCTACTTAAAAATTTAAGGATAAAAAAAGAAAAGATTAATTTAAACGTAATAAAAAAAAAAAAAAAAAATTATATAAGTTACACTAACTTTTCATCTCTTATCTATAAAAAAAAATATAAATTGGTTGCGAATTATAGGCGCCACAATAAAATTGAAAATAGTACGAAGAGAATAATTCATTAACTTGCCTAGATTTTATACCCTGTGCCAGGGTAAAAGAGTATATTAAGATTTTTCGAATGTATGTTACAGATAGAAGTAGGCTAGATAGACCCTATAAAGTATATACATTCTTGATTAGCATTGGAAAGGGAGTTGAACTAGCTATATGCGTCTATCCACCCGTCCGTTTGCCATGCTGCCTGCTGTATGAAAACGATTATCTTGGAGACTATAAGAGATCGAGCTTTCATATTAAAAACTAAGACTCTTCTAAGCCGTCAAGTATTAGGAGAGTCTAAGATTTTCTTCTGATCCCATTTTAGGGGGACCTGCAAAATTTTGAGTATTGGCATATAACCGTCCTTGTTTCTTATTGTAGGAAGTCTAAATTTTGTATAGATTATGGCTATGATAGTTCATGAAATAGACTAATATGGGTACAACCAAATAATAAATTTTAGGTATAGCCCCCTTACAAATATAACCCAATATTTTTATTTTTTGTGTGATAATCCAATACAATGAAGAATGGTCATAAGATAGGACTTAGCTTAAGCAACATAACGATTGGGTACAGGGTTTCTTGCAGTTCTTTCTTTTTATTAATAAACATTACCTATTGTATCTCGAAGTCTGTGGTAGACATATACTTACTTATGTATATAGACTCAATTTTTTAGCATTATACCAGAATTATTCTCTACAAATGACGTCTCTTTTCTATGAATTAGGTAAAAACAAACAAATTGACTGCAAATTTCTTTAAAAGTTTTTTTATAGAAAGTTGGTAACTTGAACTGTTTGCACTTTTTGCAATTTCTTTTTTTTTTTTTTTTTTTGCTTTTGCAGTTTCCTAATTAGAACTTTCGGCAAAACACGCATGTTTTGTACTGATTAACTTGACCAAAAATCCAAAACCAAACGAAATTTTGTATTCAAACAGAGAAACTGCATTTGTATGCCATGCTGCCACCTTCGAACTTTACGACAGCTCGAAAAAAAGGAAACTTTTCAATTGTAGAGTTTTAGGGAAAATGTTGTTTGTTAATTTTTTTTTTTTTTGTTTTTTTTTTTTTTTTTTCTGTTTCTGTTTTCCAATTAGCGAAATACGTTCACATTTACACAAAATTTGCAATTGGCAAAGCGTAGCAACATTGAAACTACTACGTGCAATAAAATAAATTTCAACGCTTTTTATGTGGCTGCAAAATAACTAACAATTTTATATGATCATAAAACTATATAGTATATATAGTATACAAACTTTAGTTAAATTGAAATTTTAATGCACTACACAGGCGCGAATAAATTTGAAAAGATATGTTCAATCGATTTCAATGGTAAACAAATTTATTTTAATTTTATTTTTTCATATTTTGACTAATTTAATTATTTTAACAAAACTTTCTTTTCTCTTTACAGGTATGTAAAATTTGGGCTAATGAGCGCTTTTAATTTTTTCGTGAGTATAGAATAATTCCAAGTGTATATGTTCTGAGCGCTTGGAACGTTATTCACCAAGCATATTCTTTAAAATTCATAGTACAAAATCGTGGGCTTTGAGTTTTGAAAGCAGCAATATAATATCTGTAAAGTAAAAATTTTATTCATTTTGCCCGTTCCTATTTATGTCAAATGACTCAGACCAAACTAACACTTTGTGATAAAGAAGTCTTAAACTTTATAAACATTCTTAAAGCACACCGTGAACGAAAGCAGTTTTCCTAAAAATTCTCAAGAAAGTACTGATATGCAGAATAAAAGTTGATGTGAATTGCCTAAAAAATCATGTTTTAATATAAAATTTCCGTGTTCCGAACCGAACCATGGTTCGACTCTTATTAAACCGGTCCATGAACCAAACCAGCAGTTCAAAGATCTCACGGACTGCTTTAGTGTATGCTTTTTCAAAAAGTATCCGCCTATTTGTATAATTTTTGCCTATAGTCTTGCTATTTAGTTAGGTCTTGGGTTTACTATTTGTTTTTTTTTGTTCTGGTACTTGTGATAAACGCGATAAAGAGATGAACCGCAATTTACTGAATAATATGAGTGGCTTCATTGCTTGTTTTTTTTTTTTTTGCTTTACAATCAATTTGCAATTAATAAAAATTAATTTCTGTAATTCACACTTAGTTTAAACTTTGGATGTAGCAATATGCAATCGATTTTTAGATTTAAATATATTTATAAAACTCTGTTTGCATTTTTAAAGCAAAGAAAAATAGTATCGAATAAAAAAATCAGTAGAGTTCACAAACAGTCTGGGAAAAAAAAATCTACAAAAAAAAAAGTGCCGAACAAAAAATGTATTTACAAATTTTTAACAGTTTCGCTGAACTTTGCAATGCTTTAAAAAAACAAAAACCTGGTTTGTTTTACCAAAAAAAAAAAAAAAATCTCATAAAAGTTAAAAAAAAAGCAGAAAAACAATCAAAGTCATGAAATAAAAGTTGGTTTTAACTCTTCAAACAAGGCGGGCGCGCCTCGTGCGTTGAAATTCCTGAAAATTGGTTGAAACATATTTTTGGCATAGACAGAAGTTGCGAAGTACGCTGGAATTGAAAAGTATTACAACGAAATGGCTAACGTAACTTTATTGATTTGCTCTGCTATTTGTTTGTTTGCTTGAAACGCGAAATGAGAGCTAAAAGTTATGTGTGTGGTCGAATGGATTGAGTATTGAAGACTAAGAAAGAAAGAAAAAATATATAACCCATAGCAACGTACATATTTAACCCAAAAAGCAACGGAAATGACAACAATAACAACAAATAACGAGAAGAGTAGTGCAAATAAACTACAAACAACAAAGTTGACTGACTACAAAAAAAAAAAAAAAAATAAAGCTAAAAAAATGTTGCACAAAAAAAAGCAAAAAAATTAAATAAAATAAAATGAATGAATGAATGAAGCGCCGGAAACCCGTACGACACGTTGCCCATTTAGTCTCTACATAGTTCTATGAGATATTTTCTTTTATGTTTGGACCTTATAGTCAACAAAGCAAAAGGATCAAATAAAAAATAGCAACAATAGCTAAACAAGACAAGCAATACGAAGATGGAGATGAAGCTGAAGCTGAGGCTGAAGGAACACGACAACAATTCAGACAGTTGTAGTCAGCTAAATGAACAGAAATAGTTTAACGGAGAATGGGAAATTTATATCTCGAGAATAACACGAATGAATTGTGTAAAATTTTACAAAGTAACACTTTGCTGTAACAGCGAGGGTAGAGTTTAAAATAAGCAATGATTAACTAGATAGATGAAATTTTATTTGAAACAGCTGCACAGTCTTAACAAAGTCAATTACATAACAATGTGCTCTCTTAGCTAACGACTGTCATGTTTTCCTTTTTTTCTTTCTTAAAATTATCTGCTATCTTGCTCATGCGCCATTTTGTAGCAATGTATTTCTTTAATTAATTGCCAAAAAGTGAACAATAAAACAATAGCAACAACAACAATAACAACAACGCAACAACAAGCACAATAGGCCGCAAGCTGAGCATACAAAATTTAACAGGAAGTAAAGGAAGCTGCCGACAAAAACGGAAGGAAGCAAGCAAGAGTGCTGCTTACAAATAAAAAAAATAGAAAGTCCTGCGTCTCCAATATTGTGTTGTTCTTGTTCCACAAGTTTTTGGCTACATTGTTTTTGTTGTTGTTGTTATTGTTTCGGCTGCTGCTGCCGTTGCCGTTGCTGTTGCTGATTGCCGGCAACATATTTCGCAAATTGCTGTCAAAGTGTTAAGGAAGTTGACTTGGCAGACGGGCAAAGTCTGACCCGGCCCGACCCGACTCGACTTGACTTAAACACGCCTGCCGCAGTTGTTGAAGCTTTTCAAAAGCAAATGAAGTAAAGTTTTTTTTTTTATTTTTTTTTTTTTAAGGAAAACAAGAACACAAGCAGTAAAAGTGTTATACTGCCAGTTTTCAGCCATCTGTCGACAGCATCTATTTTAGATATCACATATACATATGTATGTGTATGTATGTGTTTGCATGTTTGTTGCTTGTTGTTTGTCGCTTTAGAAAAGTTCTTTACATATTGTCTAACTGAATGACTTTGCTGACTGACGAAGTATGGCACTAATTGCGTATCCTGTTTTGTATGGTATTTTTTTGTTGTTGTTGTGGACAGCAAACTCTTTAAAGATGAATTACTAATGGTTTCCGCAAACGAAAATAACAATAATAATCGTCATCAAAGTTTTTCCAACAGGCAGGCAACTTATACTCACTCGACTCGGTATCAGGTTAAAGTTGAAACTGTGAGAGCGTCAATGAGTGTTTTGAAAAGAAATAAAACGAATCTAAGTGGACCATAAATTGGCAGTTAGTCCTGTTGCTTGTCGATTTTAGCATTTTGACACAGCGTGTCGAAATGTTTAAAAAGATATAATATCTTTTTTTTTGCTTCTTTTTGTTTCGTGCTAAAGTGTTAAATTACAGAATGATAGCAAAAATTAATTTACGAGTAAAACTTTGTAATGAAGAGGAATGAAATATATCAAAAGTGGATATTATCGTAATTAAATGAAATACAATATTATTTAGAATAGAACAATGTACTTTGATAACGTTTTGTATTTCATTTATGGCTTATACAAAGGATCGTTTTTTTTTCTTTCGTAGAATTTTTGTACCTGTTATGATCTGGGACGATGATAAAAAATGAATGTAGCATTGAAATATTCCGGAAATCATAGAAAAAATAATGCAAATGCTTTTTAAGGTTTTTGGTATCGTTAAAATAAAAGTATGTCAAAACAGGCAACCGAACTGAATCGAATCAGAAACCTGAGACCAAGAACCCGGTTCAGGAATCGATGGAAAACTTTAGTTTGAAGTTTAAATCGTGAACCAAATCTCTGTTAGTGGGGAAATGTGGAGGAGTTTGTTGATTTGGTAGTGTGTGGACATTGAAAAAATAGCGAAGCCGATTGATTCATATTATGGGGCTTAAACAGTACTAAAATCTCATAAATCATTTATGATCGATAAGACTAATTTTAGAAGTAAAAATCTTGAAGATTTCTCAAAAATTTTTTTTTTTAAAGTCAGAGAAGGCTAAATCTGACGAAAAGGTAGAATATTGGAACAATTCGTAATTTAACTCATTGATTTTTAATAGGTTTTTTTTTTGTGCTGTGTAAGAGGTCTTTTTTTTCTTATGTAAGACCTGGGTTTTGGAGAAGAATTTTACATACAAAGTGTGCAAAAGTAGAGTTTTATTAGTTTTACTAGTTCAAAGGAAATTCAAGAAAAAAAAATTTTACATCAAAAAAATATTTGGGGCGCTTATTTACTTCAAAGACGAAGTCCTAGGCTTACATTACTCCTTAGCCTTTTCTTTTGATGTAGAACGTTGTCTTTTTTTTGATCCCAATTGTGCACTTAACTCTCTAAAACCCGAATCTCAGTCACAGTGTCTAAATCTCTAAAAACTTTATTCTTTAAAGTACAAATGTAAAATATTGTTGTTGTATTTTCTGCATTGCACCAATTCTCCCAAATCAACTGCAACCGTACCTGAAATAAAGAGCATCTTTTAAATCATCTCACAACAAAACTCAATTATTTCGGCAACGAATTCAATTTCATTTTGATTGAACGCTACAAATACAAAACGCTGCAAGATTATAGGCGGTACAGCAGCACCAAAAGCAGCTGCAATAGAAAAAGGAATAGATTAGAAGAAGACTGCAATCCAATGAAAGTGAAATTTCAAAGAGATGAGAAACACGCAAAGACTTTGCGGCTGGCAATTAACAGCTTCACGTGACCCGAATTGAATAGACCCGATGAATCACAAATGAGATGAATCAAGTCGTATGCACAAGGGAAGGCAGAGAATACAAGCAAAACGTCAAAGATCGAAAAGTAATAAGCAAAAGTAGAAGTGCAACGAAGTACTCATTTCGATTCTGGAATTCAAAACCGCAGCAAAATGAAAAATGAACTCACAAGCAAGCAAAAAAACAAAGCGTTTAGCTGCAAACTAAACCACTCACACTCTATTATCTATGATTAGGTCTATATCTATGCGCTGCACACTTCATTGCACACTATCGGAACGGATCGAATTTTCATTTTCATTTCCAACTTCTGTGTGTGTGCTGACAAGAAGACATATACGAGTAGTAGACTTTTCAATCTTAGCTAGCTCATCAATGGACAAACGCATCATTAATTATGAAGCAATGGCAGTCGCGTGTAGCTAGAAATCTCAGCGTATAAATAGCTAAAATAGACAGTCCCTTTGCACACAAAGCATAGGCATAGGCGGAGTAGGAGGCGTGCCACTTGAAATGAAAATAATAAAAATGTAATTAACGCCATAGAAGCAGTCGCAACAGCAGTAGACGCAGTAGACGCAATAACTTTGAGGTCAGTCAGGCATTCAGCCAGTCATCCAGTCACAGCAGCATACCACAACAACTAAGTTCAACGGTTCTCTTCGTTATTTTTATCATTCTTGGGCGTTTTTTTTTTTTGTTTTTTTTTGTCCCAGCCACTTTATTTTGCGGCCAAAGGTGCGACCGTGGCCTCTGGAGAGGCCAAAACAGTAACTTATTCGATTACTTTGCTTTTCTTTTTTAATTTGAAATTGTTTTGCTTTAATTTTTGTGGTCATTAAACGTCACAGCTCGAATGTCGTCTTCAGTCATCAAAATGTCGTTTGTTTAACTTATTTGCCCCTTGTTGGTTTTCTTTGCTTTATGTATCTTTTTTCTAGACTACGCAACATAGATACTGCAGATATAGATAAATTGAACAGGGCATTCCAGTAGTGCGCTAGAGTTTTCACATTTATTTCGGTTTGACTGCCGCCGTTGAGAGTTCAAAAGTTTAATTACCATTTTCGGCAAAAGCAAAATTAGTAAAGTAATTCGTATACAAGATGAAGTCTTTTTTGGTTTAAAGCAACATTTGCTCATTTTCCTTTTCCATTTTTTTTTTTTTTTTTTTTTTTTTATTCATTTTCCCCCACATGCCACACATTGCTGTCACTGTTATTTGGGAATTAAAAAGAAAAACTAAATATTTCTAAAAACACCCACCGAAAAGTTGTGCTGTGCTGTGTATCATCAACAGCAACAAAATCTTCACAATGGCTTCAGCTTCAGCCAAAGCTTTAGATACAACTACAACTTTGCTCGCTTTCATTCATTCACTCACTCATTGTTGCATGAATAAAGTTGAATCCCATGTTTATGGTTTGTGTTGTCTACAACATTTTGTTCTTTTTGTTGTTCTATTGTTGTTGCTGTTTTAGTTGTTGTTACCGCTTTGTGCAGCGATAACTTCAAAAACAATATTTACACTGTGAAAAAACTCAATGGGTAAAATGTAGACTGCTAAGCGATTCTTTCAGTATGAATCCAAACTAAGGGTTTCTTACAGTATATCGTGCGGTCTTAGAAATTTTAAGTTTCAAAATATTTTGTAATATGTGCAGAAAGTATATAAACCCGCTTAATTGTAATCACATTTACCACACAGCAAGGCCTCAGCTCAAAGTTTATTAATGCAAACTTTTTAGAAGATATTTTATTCACATTTGGAGCGCTTGGAATGCAGCCGAGTTGAGTGTACCGATTCAAGGAAATACATATTCTGGATCTTTGTAAAAGCAAGTCTGCATTTATTTGAAATCCTCAGTTTTGGAGATTTGTTAGTAGAGTGGCTCAATGAACACATGTTTTTGTTAGGAGTTATCATCATGAAAAGTTGTACTTCATGGGTTCACTATTTCTTTTTTTCACGTCCCAAAGTGAAAGCTGGTAACACGCTAAAAGTGTATATATTCTGGATCAGTTCGATTAGATAACTTAATCTCCCCTACTTGCGGTTTGTTCTTTGGTTCCGCACGATTTATTTGTTCAGTTTTGGAGACATTAAGGCTTTAGGGCTTTATTTTCACAATGTGCTTTAAAATATTTTTAAAGTCATTGAATTTTAATATTTCGTTCAGTGTAAATTGTCGTGCTTTGACCGGAATGCCCCGAAGATGCCACAACAAAGTACAAAGGGTCGACAGGCATTGCTCCAATAACAACAAACAACAAAACAAAAAAAAAAAAACAAAAAATAATTCAACGAACACTACAACAACAATGGTCAGCGCCTCAAGGGATACCAAGCGTTGAGTCTGAATATTAGCTTGAAGCGAAAGTTGTCTCGCATTGGCGCTTTGTAAAATTCTAAAGTAGGCGGGAACGAGCGAACGGTCTGAAGAATAGACACTGACGGACGCCAGTTTAGAGCTACTTTGCGTCCACTTAAGCTATAATATAAGCAAGCAAGCGAGCGAACTAAATAAGAAAACTGGAGTAACTAAAATAGAAGCGAATGAAATTAAAGCAGCACGCCTGAAGTTGCTCCAAGAAACTGCATGCGCCATAAGGCATGTACACAAATACAAATACAAACGATTTAATGAATAAAACGTAAAATGTGGTGATCTACTGCTGCTCCTGCTGCTGTAGAAATGAAAGAAATGTTGCCTCAAACTAAATTGATTAATGGATGCAAATGATTGAAGAATGTCAGAGAAACGCAATCAAACAAGCAACTAAACGAATGACTGAACATCAAAGATACACTGACTGATACATGTGAAGTGAAGCAAAGATGCGTTACTAATAAAGCGGTGGGGACAAGTTGCATGAATGATGCCACTTTTAACCCCTTTTTTTGATCTAATTTCAGCTCATTGCGCGAGATTAGAAATTTATAGTGCGTGCTTTTAAGTAGCAATCAAATTGTAGAGGAAGTTTGTGTGTGCGTAAGATTGCGGTAGGTTTTATGTATATGCTACGAAGGGGCACGATTAATCAAGAAAAAAAAATCCAAAAATAATATAGTATTTTTATAGTACATATATAATTTTTCCAATCAATTGAATTGGCAGCTCTTGCTGGCCACACATTTTATGACCGCTACTAAAACATGACTGCTACGTGTAGATAGCAGCAAACGTCAACATACAAGCATAAGCATATCAGCAACATTTGTGTGGCAGCAATTGCTGCCAATCGTTGGCGATTGGCGATTGGCGTCGTCTGATACGTTACGCCGCTTTGTTGTTTATTTATTTTGCTGTCTGCTGCGCAAAAATCCGTCGTCGATGCCGGATCAGTTTGAATTGCTTGCGCCGCCGTCACCGTCGCCATTGCCATTGCCATTGCCGCCGCCGCCACCAATATTGCTGATTCTGTTGCTATTGCTGATGATGATGATGATGACGTTGATGAATTTATATTTACTTTTGCTTAATTTCTGTTTTTTATTTGTTATTTGCTCTCTGACCAGCGTCGCGTCGCTTCATGGTTTCATGGCGCACTTAATCCCCGTTTGCGCTGCATCATTCAATCAATTGCTGCGTGCAATTATCGGAAAGTGCTTTGGATAGCGCGCATTGCGCGTCTTCTACTTAAATTTTATGGCACTGTTCTGGCACATTCATTTATTCCGTTGGTTCAGTTAGTTAGCTGCAATTACCGCATGTAACCAATTTAATTGATTTCAACGACGACGATGACGCCGTAATTCGAACACTTCTCATTCTTCCACTGTCCAATTGCACCATAACTCAAACCACAAAAACCAATGACTCGTCTGCCTGCCTGCTTGTTTGCCTCTCTTTCCGTCTCTCTGTCTGTCTGTGTCATGTTTACTACGTGCGTTTTGCTTATTTTGAAGTGTCAGCATGCGATTGCATTGCAAATCCTTGCAACAAGACGTGCTCCTGTTTCAAGTTCCTTTGCGCTTTAGGTACTTACTCTCGTTGTTGTTGTTGTTATTGATGTTGTGGTAGCTGTTGCAGTGATTAACTGCCGCCAAGTGTCTGCAGCAACATCAGCAATTTATTTTTTTAACCTCATTGTTTTCCCTGTACTCTGATTCATTAGTTTATATTCAATTCCAGAAATAATGAAAACATCACGAATTTTTCAAGTACAACTAAAGATGCAATCAATAAATAAATGCAATTTTAATTACGTATTTACCTACACTTCAATTCTTACTGTAATTAATTTTTATTTACTGAACGAGCTCTTTTTTTTTTATTTGAATACATTTAGTCCTGTTACGCAATTCAAGGGTATTACTAGATTCTCGTTAAGTTTGTAGCAATAGTAAATTTAATATTTTTTTTAGCGAGGAAAGATCTTAGTGATATGCAACCCTAAAAATGAGAAGATTTTAGCAAACGATTGCTTAACAAAAATAAAAAAAAACTTATCTAGCCTTTCAATTTTTGTAAATGACAAAAATGTAGCCAAAACCTAAAAGAATAGTAGCTGAAAAATCTATTTGTAATAAGTTTTTCCAGTAATCCAATAGTGAATTCAGAAATTAGAGAACTTTGACCACTATCGAAATTCGTATCAACCGATCACCTCGATTTTTTATATGGAAAGTTTGTAACGCATTAAAAAAGATCGTAACGCATTAAGTAAAAGATGAGTCGATGTAGCTTTCCGTCTGTCTGTCCGTAGAGTCTGTCTGTTTGTAGAGCTAAGCCTTAAAATATGGTACGAGTACTTCTTATTTAAAGTCAAATCTGCAGTTTAAAATTCATTGAGATCGGACCGCGAATTTGAATATTTTTAGATTATTTTTGTTGATTATTCTCGATACATTTTAATACAAATGCTGAACATGAAGATCTATCCACGTCAAATAATGTGATGTGTGTTCGGTCCAATCGAAATTATTCTTTTTCCTTATTTTAGTACTGGTTTAACTTTAAAGTAAAATTCTTTCTTGATTAGAAGATCTTTTGGAGCGTCTCATGCGCAAACTTTATAATCGGAAAATACCATGGTTATAAATTTAACATAGCTCCTACGTTTAGCAGCAAAAGATGGTTGGAATGAAAGTTTACGCTGTAAAGACAGTATATTTGTATCAGGATCAGAAACGTAATACCAAAATTCTTAACACCCCGTTTAATCTTATTGATTATTTTAAAGTTATTTTGTGAGACTTTACACAAAACTTTTTGTGCTTCACTATGAGCGTTTCGTTCGTTATAGGTCATTGGAACCTCAAATTTCGCAAGTCTTATAATATTATTTAATTGTTTTCTATGAATTTGCAATTACTTGGCTTAGAAAGAAAAAAAGCAAATTGCTGAACATTTTTTTTATGAAATCTTAAAAATGCAGCGCATTAAAACTTTGATCCAAATATTTTCTTTTGATTTCTATTAAAACTATGAAAACACTTCGAATGCTAAAGACCGGCAAGCGCAATTATTTTGAAAGCGCATAAAATTTACGTTAATGAAAATTAAATTAAAATAATATTTACCAAAGTAAACACACTAAAAATCAAATTGGAACATTAAATTTTTATGCAACGGAAGTGAAGTGCATAAAAGAAAATATACGCAGCTGGAATATTTAGTTTCGTAACAAAACAAACATATTTTTTATGAAGTGCAAGTTAATTGGGGAAAAACGTTTTGAAAAAAAAAAAAAAAAAATGAGAAAGAAAATAAAAGAAGAAGAAGGAAAAAAAACATGCTTACAAAACTGCAACGCTTAACAAATGTACTGAGTACTGAGGCAGAAAAAAACTTTAAAGGAAAAAGCATATTGTACGATGTGCAACAATAATATTGTTGACAGGAAAGCGCGCAACGATCGAAGTGGAAATAATTTGTAAGCAAGCTGTAAAAGCTGAAAACGTTGTGAAAACAAAAACAAAAACAATGAGATGAGATGAGATGACTTCATAAATAAATAAAAAGCAATCAAATTGAATGCAATTTAAACAAAAATAACAACTACAAAACACAACAAACGGGTGGCAAGTGGCAAGTAGAACGTTGTAAGTTGTAGAACCGGCAATGATCAGCGTGTCGGCGGCACTTGAGTAAGCAACATGCTGTGCACGCGGTAGCAGCCACATTGGCAACAGAGAACAGAACAGAAAAGCCAGAGTACGAAAGAGGTAAAATTTGAGGCTTATTGCAACAAGCTTAACACGCGCGCTTGCTGCTACTCATCAAAATCTCTGCTGTCTTAAAAATAGAAGGCGCTTTTTTTGTTGTTGTTATTGGATGCTGCAATCAACACGTTGAAAGAGAAGGACAGACGGACGGACAAAAAGACGTAAGCAACAGACACCCACAAACACAAACAGTCAACGACTTCAATTGGATACAAAAAGTTGTTGCTGCTGTTGTTGTTTTTTGTTACTGCTGCTCCTTGTGCTTGTTGCTGTTGTTGCTGGCGCTCTCTTATTATGTAGCGCTGTCTCGCTCACAGCATGTAGTAGGCGCAATGGCGTCCGTGCAGCGGAAGTTGTATAAAAAAAAACAAAACAAAAATAAATAATAACATAGAAAAATGCATAAATTCAACAAAGTGTGAAGTGCAAAATCGGCAAAAAAAAAAAAATTAAAAAAAAAAAGGAAAATGAAAACAAATATAAAGAGAAAAGCTATAAAGTAAAATAAAATATAAACTTTTTTTCCGTGAGGGGAAACTGTGAAAAAGCGCACTCACGTTGCAAGAAAAGCAAAGCAAATGCCGAAAGCACTATAAGTAACAACAACAACAAAAACAACAACAAAAACAACACCAAATATAATGAAAAAGTAAAAAATTATAAGTTGTTTTTGTTGTTGTTACAGTTTTTAAAGCTTTTTTTATTATGAATTAACACAAAAAAAAAAATAATCCTTCTGAAGCTGTAGCTACAGCCAAGCTATGCTAAGCTACGTCGAGATGAATCGAGCTGCATTTAAATATGAAAACTACAACTAAAACTGAGGGACTTATAGGCGAATGGCCAAGTTAGTTGGGTACAAAAAAGACGAAAGACGAAGTTGTTGTAACTCAAAAAAGTGGAATTAAGTGCAGTCAGAATATGAAGTGGTATGGAATGTTGCACGTTACAGACGATGACGATGACGACGATGGCGGCGGCGGCTGATGATGACGCTTCGAGAATGCTGCTTGTAACACATTTGAACTATTTTTATATAGCATAGCATAGTTAGTTTGTTGTTTTTTTTTTGTTATTATTTATTTTGTTTCTATTTTTTTGTTTTTTTTTTATACCCGTTACACATAGTGTGAACGGGTATATTCAGTTTGTCAAAAAGTTTGTAACGCATTGAAGGAGGCATCGGAGACCCCATAAAGTATATATTCTTGATCAGCTCGATGAGACGAATCGATCTAGCCATGTCCGTCTGTCTGTCCGTCTGTCCGTCTGTCCGTCTGTCCGTCTGTTTGTTGCTATGCGATCTTTTCGATGAAGATATAAAGATATTGGGCTGAAATTTTAAACTTAAGCTTTTCTCGGCAACGACTAGGTTAAGTTCGAAAATGAGAGTGCCACGCCCATTTTTAGGTATAGCCCCCATACAAACTTATCGATTTTTTTCGATTTTTTTTTAAATAGTAATTATTTATGAATGTACTCGCTCACAAATTGGGTAAAACCATTTTTTGGTCATCCAGGGTCAAAACCAAGACGACACGCCCATGTAACGGGTATTTCAGCTTCGGTTCCACCGAAGTTAACGTTTTTCTTGTTTTTGTTTCTTTTGATTTTTTGCACCCTTCTAGTTAAGTCTGCAATAGGGTTGCATTATTTACATAGTATCGTATGCCTTTGGGGGTTAGTAAACTAAATCATAAATAATTAATGTTTGGCATTCTACATAAGTTTTTTTTTTTTTTTGTATAAATCTTAACCCCCAAGCAAATCATTGCAAATGTTATTAATAAAGTTAAATTAAAATTTTTGTTTATTTAAAATGATAAAAATCGTTGAATTACGCACAACGCATAGATTTATGGTAAAGCGTCAATTGAGCACAATCAAATGACTGAGTGGAGTATGTGGTGTGAATGTCACGATTATAAAAGTGCTCTTAGAAAAAATAACAAGTATTGTACACAAAACATATTTGTAAGAGAATTAAAAGATCACCACAATAAGTACACAGTGTGTACAACTGAATGTTTGCTGTGTACTTTACATACTCTTTTCTCTTATGAACTTTAGAGAGCTAATTAGTAACACATCAATGTGTATGTATTTTAGATTTGAGATGATTTACCTCAATACAATAAGTACACAGTGTGTACCACTGAATGTTTGCTGTGTATTTTAAATACTCTTTTCATATTAATATTTGTTTATGTACTTAAGAGAGGTATTTAGTAAGGTATCAATATGTAGTTTTGATTTGAGATCATTAACCTCCCACTTTTTCTATATGTTTACTTTATCACACCTGCATAGTCCCTAAACATGTGCTGTTTCGAACCATATACTCGTATGTACTATATAATCTATTCGAAATAAATATTATTAAACTTGTGTTGAAACTTTAAACTACATTTACTAAGTTTAATACTCCAATATAATTGTTAAATATTATTACTCTCTAAATTGAAAATTCGGCTTTATT
The DNA here is from genome assembly GCA_018903435.1 of Leucophenga varia. Taxonomy (NCBI): domain Eukaryota; kingdom Metazoa; phylum Arthropoda; class Insecta; order Diptera; family Drosophilidae; genus Leucophenga; species Leucophenga varia. Next base: position 4,410,938 of record JAEIFJ010001414.1, read on the forward strand.
AACTAAACTATTATTTAGCTCTGAAGTGTACGAAGAGTTCGTGTATACTTAACTCACTTACTTTGCAACATTATTTTACTTACTTAATCAACAATTTTTTTTTTTTTGCTGAGGTATTTTTAGTTAATGATGATGAAGTGCTGTAAAATGTTAAAAGTTTTTAAGAGTTTTTTTTTTTTTTTTGTTTTGTTTTGTTTTTTTTCCGATTACTTGCAACTGCTTGTATGGTAAATATTTTTTTGTTAGCTAAAGACCTACACTACACAGTAATGAAGGATTATGTACATGCACACATACAAGTAGATACACACACAGATACATTCTGCTTTTTAATTAAGACAACAACAAGCGAATTAATTTTCATCTTAACATATTTTTTCATCTTCAGCTCAGTACTCTTCAAAAATATCTCATGCGTAAATTTTCACATTTTCCATAAAATCCTTTTGTATTGTTCAACAAAATATTGCTGGTGTTTATAATTTTTGCATGATTTTAATGGTTTCTTAGCTCTTTGGTGTGGTCTGAATTTATTAAAACATGCAACAGTGGAAGCAGCAGCAGTAGTAGTAGCAACATCTTCATTTGCATAAGATATGAGATACAAAAAATAAAGAAGAGAAAAAGCAATTGAAACAACAACGAAAAACACTCAAATAATGTATAAAAGCAGTCAAAAGAAAAGAGATGCGCATAAATAAATATATTTTTCTTTAAATAGCTAATTCCAAGTGGAAAATTAATCCTGTAATGCGTGTGAGTTGAAAAGGAGCAAAGTATTAGCAAGAAAGAGACAAAGACAAAAGAGAAGTTGCCTAGAAAGAGATAGGAAAATGTTGTGTTTATATAATTTGAAATTTCAATTTGCATAAAATTAATTTTTCTTTGACTTTGATTTTAATAAATTTTGAAATGACTTTTTGGTTATGATGCTGTGCTGTGCTGTGGCATAAATTGCTGCATATTTGTATATATTTGCCACACACATACATACACAAATACATACACAAATAATCATGCATATTGTATAAAGCATAATTGTGATAAGAATTGCACAAACATTTGTGAGACGCATGTGTGGCAAATGTCGCTGCTGACCAAACACAACTACACAGCACAATGCCACAAACAATTGTTGCAAGCAGTAAAGTAGCATGTAACAACATAAATAGTAGCCACACTAACCACTGCAACAATAGCTATTGTACAATAACAACAATCTGAGTAATAAGAATACCACACAAGCAATTGCAACATGTGCAACATACATAAACGTGTATGTCATATACCTACATATATATTCATACATATTATAGATATGTATGCATGTAGCTGCAACACACTTCAGCAATGAACGGAGTAGTCACTTGAACGGATTTAATTTATGCGACTCAGCATTTTTGGTAGCCTCCAACGAACGAACGAAAAGCTGAGTACATAATTGGCAATGTTGCAGCTGCTAGAATTTATGCGGTAACAGCAAACTGCAACTGCAACAGTAACAGTAGCCGAGGACGAGGACATTGAGTACTAAATAGCAAGGACAATTGGCTTACACACACACACACACACACGTATGCGATATTAGAAAATGGAGCAAATGAAGTTGAGATAAAGTATAGCAGCGGATACAGCGGATAACGGATAAAACGGAGCTGTAGGACGTTGGCATAATTAACGAATTGCCACTTGAGCTTAATGACCCTGTTGCACACGTCACTAAATGTCATGCGAACATGACCTCAAACTGCCACGCCTTGTAACGCCTTGCAACAACAACAATAAATAATAAATGTTTGCATCTGTGTGACTGTGTGACTGCGTGTGTGTGTGCTTCCTTATTTATTTGAGTGTGTGTGTGTCTGTTGCAGTGCAATGCAGTCAGTTGTAATTGTGTCGGCGAAGAGATGAGTTGCGGCATAGTAAGCATAGCATGCAGCGCATATGCAAATCTCATCTTTACTCAATTTTCATTTCGCTTCCTTTGTTCCTTTTTCTATTTTTTTTTCATTTTTTTCATTATTGCACCACAGGGCGTATGAGTGCCGCATGCATGCATCATATTCAGTGAAGCATCTATTGCTGCTTATGTTCGCTTTCGCCGCATTCTAAGTCAACTTCAAAAAAACGGCATCATATATGCCCCGTCCTCATCATCGCCATCAACGGCATTGTCAGACTCATAAGCATCATTCGCATGTTGGTCTTTTTTCGGTTATTACCCGCGGCTTCATTTACATCCCATGTGCCGCGACTGCTAAAAGAACAAAAGCTTAAATAAAATACATACGTAAAAAAAATGAAAATAAATCATAGCACAAAGTGAGTTAGATAAAAGGTCAAAAGCAAAGCAAGTGAGGGCATGTTTTCGGAGTAAAGCAGTCGAAAAGCGTTGCTTCAAATAATAGAAATCTGCTCCATGATGCGCATTTTTGTGCTTTTTTTTTTATTCGTTTTCTTTTGAATTTTTTTTCACTCGCTGCTCAACTAAAATGACAGCGTTGAAGTTTTCCACATGTAGTGCCACAAAAAAAAAAAAAAGATATGTAGTAAAAGCTGTACGCAGTTCACTTCGTAAAGCAGCTAAAATAAATAGACTTTGCATAAATATTGTACTTACATACATTTACATATTGTAGAACCATGTTGAACCGTCAACCGCGTGGGATGATGCATTCCATTGAAAATTGAAATGAAGTAAATAAACATTAAAAATTCTTTCTATACATACTCTTACTCGTACACGCACAAACATACACAATATTACATTGAAGATCCCCAAGCGTTTATTTTTTTGTTACCGACTTTTTGTTGAATTACTTGAAAAGTTTTTTTTATAAAAATAACATTTAAACTCGCAATTGGCTTTTTAGTTAAGAATTTATAAAAAATGGTTTATAAAACAGAAGAATTCTGTCTGCCCAGGGGATATGTCTCTCACTTCTCTTCAAGCGCTGGGCGCCAAAATATACACAGGTCGTCAAAATATGAACTTTTTTTAGTCAAGGGTCTTATATATTTTCCATCGCTGAGCACGAACTTTCCATCACATCTAGATTTTGAGAAAAAATGGTTTAAAAATTCAAAAAACAATGTTTTTGATCATATATAGCAGATGAACCTGAGGTGATATAAATAAAGGTATAGCCCCCATACAAATTTACCACATTTTTTGGAGTTTTTGTATAAAAATCCAATACAATAGTATGGTACTAAGATAAGACTTAAAGATTGGATACAGATTATCTTGCAGTCGAGCATACTCAACTTCTCAATGAAACAAATTTTTGTCTAAATTAATTCTTAAACCGTTTATTAAAAAAATGTCAAAAGTGACTGATTATATTTTTTAAGACCAGATTCGTTTTCAGCGATGAAAAATCTATAGGAAAGGCCTAGTCCGATGTTTGAATAATTTTCGGAATCGACCTGTGAGAAGGAACGAATTTTTAATTTTTAGGATCGCTGATTACAGATCTGGCATACAAAGTAGCGGTTCAAAAACTTGATTTCGAACGAAAGGTCTCTCTTGATGGTCCTACACAAATAATATTGTTATAAAAATATTATAGCTAAACGTATAAACTTTGAACTAATTTTAAATATATATTTTCTCCTTTTTGCAGGTATGTAAACTTTTTCAACAATTAATTAAATTCTTACAAAATATATTGGTATGTATAAAACTATTTATTGAAATCTAAAAGACTCAAGTTCAAGTAACGAGTTTAATGGACACTCTTGTTATTTTACTAGATCGACCGGCGCTACATACAAATTCTGGTAAAATTTGCAAATCGTATAGTTCCATTTTAAATGGAATAAAGTTTCCAATTAACATACAATATAATACACTCTATATATCACTTTTTACTTCTCCACATATCTATATACTCTTGTGTATCCTTAGTATATGAGAAGTGCATATGTATGTTGATGACTCTCTTTTTATTTATATGTGTACCTTAAAGTGTTTGTCCGTCTGTCTGTCTGTCCGTCTGAATGTTGTATATTTACTATTGTTGTCGTTGTTTTGTTGTCGGTGCCAGTGGAGTATGTTTTATGTATTTATCATGGCACTCAATTTATTTACCCAGCGCTCAGTTGAACTCATCATATAGCACCAGAGCACAAGCATCAACTCATTCCAAAATGTTTTTATTGTATTACAAGCAAGCAAACGTTGTAGTTGTAGTATTATGATCTAAAGCGCCACCGCCACCGCTAACCATTTCAACTCTTCTTTTCTACATGTTGCAGCACAGTTTCAACGCCCGCAATGTTGCTGCAAACAAAAGCGTTTGCATTATTTTCTCGCTCAGTTGCAGTTTGCAGAGACGTCATCGACATTGCCGCCGTTGCTGTTGTTAGTTTACTCGAATATAGCTCATGGCGCTATTTTTTTTTTTTTTGTTATGTTTTGTAGCGGCATGTCTGCTGCAATTGTTGTTGTTGTTGTTGTTGCAACTATAATGTTTATTCTACCATATACAAACAAAATATTGACATCGTCGGGAAAAGACTCGGTACTATATTTTAGTACCCACTTTTCCGTTTGCCTTCTTCCGCTACACTCTCCTCCCAAGAGAGAGAGTGAGAGAGAGTGAGAAAGAGTGAAGTCCATTCGTTCAATGAACAAATAACATGTCAAGTTTCATTATAGCTCGCCCTCAACGTGCTGCATAAAACAGGAATAGCAGCAACAGCAACTGAAACAGAAACAGCAAACATTGCACTCAGCTGCGCCAGTGCCGGCTTCAACGCCAACTTCAACTTTGTCCAGTTTGTAATATAAACTACATCAGCAGCAGCAGCAGCAGCATCATCATTTTTATCAGCATCCTTTTGTCTTGCATCTCCAGTTCAGACTCTATCGTTCCATCGTATTACCATTGCTACTCCAATGGCATAAGTGTGTATGAGATGGACTAACATTATCGATATGTTGCTCATGTTGCTGTTGCTGTTTGTATGCTGCTTGCCACCAAATGGTTGGCAATTTAGAATTTATGGCAGCAACATGATTTGTGTGAAATGCGAATGCAGCACTAGATGTCCTCAACTTCGTCTATCCTATTACTCCTATGACTCTATAGCTGCTGCTGTCTGCTGCTGCGTGTTAAGCTGTTAAAGGGTTTCATGCAGTACGCTTGTCGCTTGTTGCCCTACAGCGTTGTGTACGCTTTAATTTAAAGATACTCTTCACGAATTCTAGTTCGAATAAAGTGTTATAAAATAATCAAAAAGTTTGTCATGACGATGAAAATAAAGTTGTAACTTCGTAAGAATTGGCTTCTTAGATTTCGCAGAAAAAGAGGAGTCCATCTGATCAGACCTGAAGTGAGTTAAACCAGGTTCGGGGCATGTTTATAAGAAAGAACCTCAACAAAAATAGTCTCATTTTCCCCTACCCTTCTCTTCTTAAAACAATTTTTATACTTTATGAAGAGTATTACTGCTTTTGTTTTTTCGATGTTAATTTTATTTTTTTCGATTTTTTATCTCCTTCTCTCTCTCTCTCTATCTCTCTATTACTTGTCTGTATTTGCACCGGAAAAGTGATCATTTAATTTTAATCCGTGCTTATGCTGCTGCCGTCTGTCTGTCTGTCAGCTCGAGCAGATTGGCTTAAAGTGCGATTTTCTATCAGCGTTTGTTCTATCATTAAACAACATCAGATATGGTTGCTCTTCGCAGCATCGAAATCGCTTGCTATAGACAGCTTAACAGTCGGCTTATATAGCCCAAGGGTTACATTGGGCATAACAATCATTTTATCTGTCCTTTTGTCCTTTTTGTCTATCTGTTTGAATTTGTCTGCTATCTAGCGACAATGCGACAATCATTTGCATTTGTATGCGTATTTTCGACTGTCTATTTGTCTGTCTGTCTGCATGTCTATGCCACACACCAACGCATTCCAAACGGATGCCATTGTTGTTGCTACTCATGCTGCTGCTGCTGCAGCCGCTGTCAGATCTATTGCTATGGCTGCTGCTGTTTTTGGCTCTTACATTAAAATGGTTAATTTAATTCTCGTGTACAGACATTTGCAAGTACGTACGTACGTACATACTCGTATATTGTTCGTTGGTTGCCATTGCTTGTTACAAAATGCCGCCGGTCATATGCAGCAGCAACATCGCAACAAGCATTAAGCAACTGTGTGGCAAATTCAATTTTCGTTTAACTCACCGCATGCCACACACGGCTGTAGAAAAAGTCCTGACGTATCCGTATACATTTCGCTGTGTCATTAAAACGCAAAGTTGCAATGAGCTACAAATTAATAAAAAACGAAAAACGAAAAATGAAAAACAGTAAAAGTAAAAGCGCAGCGTTAGCAACACTTATGGCTGCTGCTACTTTAGCTGAACAGCTGCACTATTCGACAACAACGACGACGACGACGACTACCGTGCAACATATTTTTCCTGCTTGTAGAAATTAAAACATTTTAAGCTGCATTCATTCTGTCATGCTTGTCGTGCGCACACAGTGCAATTCATGTTCATTTTCGTTGGTGTCATCATAAGCTATGGCAATGAAACGAGAAACGAGAGAGAAAGCATATTTGCGGGCATGTAAGCTGCGTATCAGCGTTAAACTTTCAATTATTTAAATAATGCCACATGAACAATGCCGCAGATATACATTTACACAGACATGCCGCAACACTTCCACTCTTACGCTGCTATGTCTGTAAATATGCAACACATGCTGCTACTGCTTCTGCTGCTGTGTTGCTTAAGTACATCGACTGCTATGCTACTATACACCACCAACACCAATAACAAAAGCAACAAAAGCAACAACTACAACAACATTTATCTCTTACTTACATTTTTGCTGGTTTTTTGTCTGCCATATTACAAAATTGCCGCAAGTTTAACGTATGTCGTTACACACACAAGCACACAAACACACACACATAGACAGATACAACAGCATACATTCCTTTGCACACAGATAGACAAACAACAGCACATTGCGCTCGTTCGCCGCATAATTCATTCATATCGTCAACATCGACATGAGTGATGGCTCCGAGTATCAACATGATTGCGTAAATGTCACTTCATCAGCAACAGCAGTAGCAGCAGCAACAACAACATCACCAACAACAACATTGATGACGACGACTACAACGACGACAATGTCGACAACAGCAAAGACAAGACTGTATAAGGGGTGAATCTTTTTTTTTTTTTTTTTTTTTGCAGGTGGCGCGGATTTTGAAATGTAGCAGCAGCAGTAGTTACCGTGACGAGAGTTGTGCTAAAAGTGTCACCAATGTGTTTGGCAAGGATACAACAACAACAAAAACAACAACAAATACAATAAAATGCAATCAGATTGAATCCAGCGTATCGCGAAAAGCGAAAAGTACATTTTTTTTGAACGTTTGCATAAACTGAAAGAAAAGTTGGAACCAAATTGCAAGTGAAATAAAAAGTTTCAAAGTTCTTGAAATTTCATAGCAAGAATTTTTTTACGGAATGTAAAATTTAAATGCATTGAATTAAAAATAAATGTAAAAGTATCTACATGTGAGCATGTATCTTAAGATCGCTAAATATCACCTGTATCTTTTATGATGTAAGGATCTATGTCAATTTGTAAAAATTCAATATACATAATGTATGGGAGTCCGTCTTTCTGTCTGTCTGTCAAATTTATGTAAAGTTCAGATAAACAACTGAGATACTTGGTTGTGTAGAAATAAAAAGATGATTATTAATGAAAAAGTTCTATCGTTTTGGATTAAAGATTATTTAAAATCACATTTGAATTCGAAGTGTTTTGTACAGATTTAGTTCAACAATATTCACAGTGATTTTATACACATTTTTTGCCATTTCAATAGCTACTTTGATCAAATTCCATAACTCTGTTCCTCGAATTAATCGTTACGATTAATTGGAAACCAAAGTTGAAAAGGGCTCATACTAACCAACGACTCTGATTTTTCACGATTTTGTTTTTTATTTTTTTTTGTAGCTATTCTGTGTACGAATTTATGCTGCACTATTTTCAATAATATTTTTTTTTTTACGTGTTTTACATTCCTTTACATTTTGTTTTTGCGTATTCAGCAAAAATGCACATAAAAACTCAAAAACAAAGCGAATGTCATGCAACATGCCAGAATACATGCCACACAGATCTGTCTACTACTAAAAGTAGCAGTAGCAGTAGCAGCAGCAACAACTAAAAAAATCATGGATATATACAACATGTCGGCGTAAATGGACAGACAAATGGACGGACAGACAGAAGACAGACGATAGTGCTGCTGCTGCTGAAGTGAATAAAGTAAAGCAATGCAACAGATACAAAAAAAAATAGGAGACGAGTATATTCATTCGCATATTTATTTTGTATCACTTGTCACTTTTATTATTATTATTACTTATTGTTGTTGTTGTTGTTGTAGTTGCTATTGTTTTGGCTGGTTATGGTGATACTGTTGCTGTTGCTGCTGCTGTTATTATTATATCATTCTTCATCAGATTCATTCATTCATTCATTTATTCATTGTATTATTTGTATCTACGATATTTATAAGCATAAAATATTCCATTATTTGCCAACGTTGTCGTTTATAGAACACTGACAGCTGTTATTGTTGTTGTTGCTGGGTTTGATGCTGTCGCTTATCATTGTTGTTGCTTTTGTTACTGTTGCTTGCTGACGATTCACTGTCAGCAGCATTATTATTATTTTTATGTTGTTGTTGTTGTTGTTATGAAGGGATTAATTTCTTGATTTACCCCACAGAATATAATTTATCAGTTTAAATGACAAAAAAAAAAAGTTAAAATGATGAAATTTATTAAAATGCGCTGCGATTTACATTTGAGGTTTTTATTCTGCATACTCTTCATTTAAAAAAAAAAAGAAGGTATATAACGTTAGTGTAATTGTATGTAACAGACAGTAGGAGCAGTTGTTCCATGTTCCCAAAAATCTTAGATATTAAATTCCAAAGAACTATTTTTCACAAATTAATGCAGTGCATTTATGCTTCGTTTTGAAAAATGTATATGCATATGTTTCGCTTTGTTGTTGTTGTTGTTATTATTTATGTTGCTACTTGGTAACCAACGCAGCGTTGCTACATTCATTTACCTGCAACTCCTCAGTTATTTCTTAGCAACATGACTCATTCCAATCAAAAAACTTTTAATTTTATTCGATTCATTACTATTCGCCTTCAATTGCATAAAATGTCGCACAACGTCAAAGCAAAGCAACAATATGATGCGTTCTGCTTCATTTTATGCGTGAGATACATTTTGTATAACGCAGCAGCAGCAGCAATAGTCAAAGATATTTTTTTTTTTATCTGGTGCAATTACGTGGAAGTGATTTCAGCGTTTATTGTAAGCAGATCCCCACTCAAAGCGATGACGACAACGACGACGATGATGATGCTGATGCTGATGAAAGTAGCGATATGTATGCTAATACCTTCATCAGTTCGTTACCATCTGTATATAGTGTGTAGCTATGTACCTACTTCAACGTTTTTCGTTCAAGCGTTGACAACTTTTTCCACTCGCTTTCATTTGTTCAATGCGCTACTAAAAAAAAAAAAGAAAAGGAAAAAAGAGCAGCATTCAAGATGGAAACGTATGTTTTTTCCAAATAGACAGCATTTCTCCATTCACTCATGCTGCACATTTTGTGTCGGCGCGAGTGAGAACATAAAATCCAATTCAGTTCTGGATACCCTTCCATTTTTTGAGCTGAGTTACATTTTGTATTTTTTCTAGCATTTTTTTTTTTTTTTTTTTTTCAACAAAAGGGATTATGTTTTTTTATTGTTAAATTGTTTTATATTTGTTGCCTCGACGCTTTACTGTATCTTCGTATTTGTATTTGTATTTGTATTGTATTTGGTTTTTATTTCATCTGCAATTCAATTTCTTTTGTTGCTTTTGTTATTTTTACATTTACAAAAAAATTTCCATAAGATAAGCTGCAGCTTAAAATTTTTTTAGTTTCGTATTTATTTGTCGCGCATTTGTCCCAAAAGGCTTATAAAGGATATTCCAAGTTTGCCATAGACCAGCCGCAGCGTGTTGACATTTAAATGTGGCTTAAGTACCTGTAATTATGGATTATATATACGCTTTTCGTTTGTTGTTATCCTTTTTTACTTAATGCCAAACAATTTGCAATGCTATTTAGTTTTTTTTTAATTGCTGCGTTATCGATTTGAAAATATAAAATTTTTTTAATTGTATTTAGCGTTTTCAGACATTTCCAATAATTAAATTCCATTTGCAATTTGCAATGCACAAATAAATGGACGCAGCTTTTCGAGGTTTATTTGAAAAGTTTTCAGTTTTAATTTATTCAAAGAGCTCGAACGGAGATCGCTCGAATCGATTGAGTTGAATTAAGATACTTTGGGGAACTACAGAGAATTGTGTAGTTAAGGCCAGCTGAAAAAATTGTAAACGAATAAATTCTGATCAAGTCGCCCAATTTTATTTAAATAAACCTCGTGTTTTGCATATCCTGCGACCGCCTTTAGCATTCAATTGTCGAAAACTAACTGAACTAAATTTTAAATATAGAATAGAATAGAAAATCATATTGAATAGAAATGCATTGGTAAATATTTGAAATAAAAATAATGCATTTCAGATTGCTGCACTAATTGTTGATCGATTGAAATTAAAAGAAAGAGATAGTTAGATAGTCGGTTAAATAACACAAAGAGTGAGAAAGAGAGAGAGAGAAAGAAATAGCGAACAAAGAAAGGTTGTGAAAATAACAAAAGGAAATGCAGCAACAGCCACAGCAACAGCAGCACCAGCAGCAACAATAAGTAAAATAATTGCAGCAATTTCCAATTAGACCGCATTCAAAATGGTATTAAACTAAAAAATTATTTATTGCATACAAATAGGCGCGCTCGCGGTAGACATTTGTATACATTTGAACGAACCGCAGCCGCAAAAGCTAAAATGATGATGCGCTAACTAAATATGTTCGCTGCTGACAGCTGCAATAGCAACAACAACAAAGAACTATGATTGCAGCTTGTTTGGCTAAAAACAAAAAAAAAAGAGAAAACTATTTAAATTCAAATACTGAAAATGCAAACAGCGCTAATTAATTAACATGTTGAGACTGCGGCAAAAACCTGTTGACATATGCTGCGGCACAGACGGAACACACACACACATACATACATGCATTTATGCATACATATTACAATAATGTAAACACTTGTACAAACATAAATATAAACTCATTGTCCTTTTTCATGTACATGTACATACATACATACATAAACAATTGTTGCCGTGGGTAAAACGTGTATAAAGCATTTTCGGGTCAATATGTGAACATGCAACTAAAATGAGTTGGCAAATTTACGGTAGATATCCTTGCGACATTTGTCTGCGATATGTTGCAGATAAATGCTATAACAAGCGTGTGACATATGAACAAACAACGGCAATACACACACACACACACACATGCAAACAATATTGCTGCCAGCTGATTATTTAGGCAAAATTTATAGCTGTCATTTAATTAGGCGAACTGTAATGTACACAGACATTGACAGCAGGGCAGCAATAGAACAATGAAAGCACTACACAGGATATTCACTTGCTATTTACTTCCGCTTTCGGCAACATTTCGTTTGACAACATTGGCAATAATGCAACAAATTTGTCACTCGTTTGTAGTTTGCTTTAATTTCGGACAGCATAACAGATACACACATACACATATACAATACATAAATGTATCTGTGTGTTTGTGCAAAATGAAATATAAACGAGATAGACTGACTATGATAGACTCGGTTAGAAGGATGTGCAAGTGTTGAAGTTATACACATTAGCTTACATAAAGTAATTGCTCTGCAAGTACGCATGTAAATAAATCTATTTGTACGCCTTCTGTTGTTGTTGTAATATTCTGTATATATGTATGTATGTGTGTATCTATTACATACACGTATGTATGTATATGTTTTCATATTCTGATATGTTTTTACAGTACATTGTATGTGTGTGTGTGCTTTTATGTTTGCGGTTCATTTAGTTTAGCACCCGAAGCTAACTTATTAAAAGTTTCTCATAACTCACTTGGCAAACTAAACTGAAACAAGTTTAATGAATAAAGAAATAACTATAACTTTCTTACATCGTTTATTACGAAACTTTTATACACTTCATAATACAATTTTTCGTTTTAATCGAATCACAAGATTTTTGTAAATATTTAAAGTTTTCAGAATATGACTAAAAATACATATAACCAACGATTATATAAACTCGTATCTAAGTGGATACTGTCTATAAACTCTTATGTTTGACTTAAATTGTCTGTGCGTATTGGTTTATACAAAAATAATTAACCGATTAATCTAAAAATCGAATAATCGAATAAACGTTTTAGTAAATAAACGATTATTACTAATTTCACGATTAGTCGTGGTATCCCTATGCATAGCAGACAAATTTTAGTAACCAATTGATCGATTAATCGATTAACCAATTTAAAAAAAATCACCAAATAAAACCAATTTTTCAATTAATCATGCCATCCCGGTTTGTTTCTCACTGATAATAAAATGCTGATCAAGTCGCTATATTGAAACTGTGAAAGAGGTTTAATTCTATTAAATACACCCTGTATATACCGTGTACATATATTCACCATATTCAAAAATTTCAACATGATCCTCCTGGTAAATAATATAAATGTTACCATCCATGGTGAAAATGGTGTAACTTTTTACGGATTCTAGCTACGACCTAAGTTAAGTCCAACGGCAAAAAATTGATTCTATAAAAAGAAAAACATAATCAATTTGCCATTTTTATTCATTATTCGAGATATAGGTTATGTATATATTATTTGACAAAATGGGCGTGGTCACGCCTTCACACATCGCAGAATCAGCTAGAAATAGAAGTTAACCGGGATCGGCTAGTATACAACAATAAAAAAAACTATCAAAAATAAAAACGTTAATTTTTCAGAAAAAAAGAATAGTTAAAATATTTACACTTTACAAGTCTTCATAAAGAACAAATTTTCGAATTTTCGCAAACTTATTTAACGATTGTTAATGCCTTAGCTTGTGCACAATGTGTAAAGCGTGTATAAATAACGAACACGATATGAGCGTTCAATTGGCATAATAAGCCGCAGATACTTCAGCCGGACTTAGTGTTGAAATAGTATAACAAGTATCTTATAAATAAGTAAAACAAAACAAAACAAAACCAAACTAAATAAAAACAAAAGCAAAAGCAAATGAATGGGAGCGTGTAGTGTTGCGAATAAAGCGCTAAGCCAAGCTAAACGGCTTTTGCGTGCGTGTAGAAAAGTTGTGCTGTTCTGCTGTTCTGCGAAAAAGGATACTAAGTGTCGGCAACGATGGCAAGAATTACGATGAATGAGCAGCGAATGAGCAGCAGCAGCAGTGGCAGCAACTATGCATAACGACATGACAAACAACAAGTCGAAAGTATCAAAAAGAAGTCCATAAAAGTATCATATGACATACGAAATGCGAGCTGCGAACTGTGAGCTGAGTGCTGCCAGGCTAAGTACAAGCTAGCTAAGCTTTATCGCACACAGAACTCTTGCGTATCCTTATCGTAAGCATTATACAAGATTTACACAACATCAAGCAGGCAAGTCAGAGGCTCTTTGCTCCTCTATAACTCCTTAACAACATTTTGCATGCGCATCATTTTAGCCTTTTCTTTTTTTTTTTTTGCGCATTGCCAGAATGTACGACTGTATCTATGGTGTATGTAGTATGTATCTTATTCTATTCGCTAACATAGAAGAGAGACGTTATAGACGCTATATGTGTGTATGCATGTATTTGTGTGTAATTTTATGCTGTGCCATGACTGTAATTTCAAGTTGAATGTTGAACGTGGCGAGCGTTGCGGATGAATGAGTTAGCAGCAGCTGTAGCTTTGCTCTAGCAGAACTGAATTGTAGTCAAGCCAACTATTGCGTACTAAACGTACGTGCTGCATACAATTGCGTACTGCTGCTCTTACGTTCTGTCCTGTAAGTCCGTCTCATGCGTAGCCGCGTCAAGTTGAGTTGAATGAGTTATTTTGTATCCTTGCGCATATGTGAAGCCATTTCGTATATGCAACTGTGTCGCTTTTTTATTTTACTTTTACATTTTAACTGAAAGTTGAACATAAAGTTTACAACACGTTCTACGCACACAATGAGATTGGCAGTTGCATGCTCTACTCACCACATACCCTCTCGTCACGTCTCGTCTCGTCTCGTGAATGTTGTTTATATCATGAAGTAGCAAAAGTTTGTGTCAATGTTTGCAAAGCGTTTGTCACGCTACACTTGCATTCATATAATGCGATGCACGATAGAACTTTGCAACTTTTCAGTAGCTCAGTAGTACCGTTTCCTCAACGTCGTCGTCAAACATTTGCATTCACCTCTAAAAAAAAAAGGTGCATTTTTGTCCGACATTGCTCTTCAGCGTACTATGTTGCTGCTTATGAGAAAGTGAGTTAACATTATTGTCAACTAAAATTGAAAGTTGGCAAACTTGACATGCAACACAAACGTTTAAAGGTGTCACAGATCTTTCGAAATGGCTTTATGCAAAAACTTCATTTCTACGCTGGAGATACGAATTTTCAAGAGATACGAAATAGCAGAATAAGAATTTTGAAACAGTTTATGCAGTTTAGTCAAAGATAAATAAAATGAATGAGTTTCCTCATTTACAAAAATGCAGAATATGTGGTAAGATTTTTAATATGTTGAAATACTAGCGAAAATAAAAAATCAGTAGCTTTGAAAAATGTATCTTTTCCTATAAAGGGGCATAGAACCATCCACTTTTTGGCATACTTGTTTTGAACCTATTAATTTGTACAGCGAAATTCATTTCTGTACCACAAATTGAAGCAGAATACGGAAGGGCGTCGCGTCGCCCATTTCATTGCCCTTAAAGTTTTATTTAAATGTTTGCCTTTTATTTTTAACTAAAACAATCTAGATAAGATATCAATTGAAGTTTAAATTACAAATTTGCAATAATCTTTGTAAATATTTCTAAACGTGATGACAATGCGCAGACCAAAAAGATAAAATCTGATACAGAAATATATCGAAAATGTTAACAAAGTTTTAAACTGTAGCGAAGGCGAATAAGGCTCAACGACGTATTACGACGCGACACAGTTTGAAATAATTTCTTTTTCCGCTCTGTCAGTTCAAAGTCAAGTCGAGCGTGGTGAAGAAAAATATATATATTTTATCTTTAAGATAACAAAAGCAAAAATCGCATTGGGTGCGCTTGAATGACGGCGCTTGTGACAGTGAAAATGAACTTACTCTGCTTGTCTGTCTGTCGGTCTGTCTGTCTGTCTTAGAGCAAAGACATTTTGCTGTAGATATAAAGGAAGGAACTAATATTTTTAAGCTTTAATACTTAAAGCAATAAGCTATACTAGCTCAATTTCACATATAAACACTGCTGAGCAACACATCGAACAGAGCAGCTGGAATTGGCTGTGTGTGTGTGTATCTGTGATTAACTTCCAACCTAGACGACGACAATGACGTTCAATTATGAACATCGGTAAAAGTTTTGACTTAACAACTTCATCAGCAGCAGCAATAATCACAAAGCTTGTTGTACAAGTTAGAACCAAGAAAAAAAATATTTTTAAATTGATACTCACGAAAGTTTTATACGCTGCAATATGGCTTACGAATAGATACAAAATACATATGTCCTTTAAATTATTTATAAAGCCACATTTCACTAATTTACACAAGTTTATTATACACTTTAAACCCATAGATACAGGGTGTAAAACATTTCAGAGATGTACCAGCAGTATTTTTTCAATACGTTTCGAAACTTTTAATAAACTTAAAATGCTCGCTTCACAGGGAATGACGTTGTCGTTAGTATCCGCGACGAACACGTTTTTTGCTCTTTCATCATACTTGCACTTTATTCAGTTGCGCTGCTTTCGAGTTACTTTAACTTATGGCGCAGTTTAAATACAGCTTTACAGGCAAGCTAATCCCATAGTTGGCATGGAATTTGTCGTACAGCCGATACAAGCGTACAGATACAGATACAACGATGCAATGCTATAGATACTCTGCAGGCGACTGTATACGTATCTGTGTTTGTATGTATTTAAGTTTGTTGCTTCAATATAAGATTTCTTATGGAATTAAATGAAATCAAGAGCAATCGATGCTTCGATGCTGCGATGCTGTGGTGGCAGCAGCAGCAGTCAATGGCGTTGATAGCTTCAATGATGTGTTACGAGAATGATGACGAAACAATCGCAGGAAGCAGTGGAAAAGGAAAAGCGAAATAACACGAAAATGCGTTAATGGCTTTGTGAACAAACGAGCGCCACGGAATGAGAACGAGCTGGAACGATATTATGATTATGATTATTATGTTGTTATTAGATTAAGAGCAATTTTAACATTTTTTTTTTTTTATATGTTTGGCACATTGCTTCCGCAGCATTTTTTTGCTTCTCAGCTTACTTGTAAGCTCCTCACTTTGCTTATTGTTTTTTGCTGTCGTTGCTGTTCGCTGTTCGCTGCTGTCTTTGAAATTATGCCAAGTTGTGTGCAATAACGACGACGACGGCGATGTCGACAACTTTACTCATTCTTATAATTTTGTGCCATATCCACTTTGGATTTACTTAGTTAGCTTCGTTGTGTATTTGCTTCCAAGACCAATTCTCCAAGCTGACTTAACTCTGCTTCTGTAGCTGCGCTTAATTGGTTCGCTTTTATTACTTTCGAGTATTTTTCAAGCGCATAATTTCTGCTATGGCGCTTGCTGCTAACTTGTCCGCTTGCCTTGCTTTCCTGTCTTTCTGGCAAATTCTTATGCTGTGTGTTTTTACTTTTCCTTTTTTTTTTCTTTTTTTTTTTTCTCCAAGTTTTTTCTTCTTCAGTTGCTTTATGCGCGCGTTTCTACGGCATTTCACTGCTGCCGGAAAATCTTTTTTAATTAAATGATCTTTGTGCATTAGCACGAGTGTGTTCGATGGCTACGTTGGAGTTCTATGCTGGCAATGGGTGTGTATCTGCTGTAGGTAATGTTTTACAAGTTGTGTGTATGTTCATGACAGACTGCTTTTAACTTTTAAATAAACGTAGACCTTTTTTCACCATTACCAGCACCAACACCAATACTGTTCCCATATATATATTACATCTACTCATTTTCACATAGTCCTTAGTATGCTCGTCCTTCGTAGTTTGTGGCGCCATTTTAGCGCGAAATGAATTTAAATTGTTTTTCTTAATTTTCCATTTACCTAATTCCACCTACAAACGACAAAAAAAAACAAGGACTACGTAGGCGAATTGCAATATAAATGAGCAGAAATTTTGAATTCAGTTTAACACGTTTTTTTATACACTTTACAAATACTTCAAATAAACCAACTGTTTTGTAATATTTAGAGTAGTTCTAGAAAAGATCCTCAAAGTATTCGTAGGGTTTTCGATTGTGCTTTTATCGTGTAGATAACATTAAAGTTCCCATTGGACCTCTTATATCTTCTTTATTCTCTTTCTCTTACCCATTCACTCTCTATCTATTTCTCTCTATCACAGTAAACATTCAATTGTACTTGCTGTGTACTCATTGTGCAGATCTTTACAAAAACATTTTTTTTGGCGTTTAAAGTACGGATTAAGCGGAGCAATTTTTTTCACTAACTAAGCTAAAAAACTTCATGCATGTTCAGAAAAAGTCTCGTGGGTGATTTATTCTTTCAACTTCGCTGTCGCAAATTTGATAACTAATTCAAAAATAGTCCATTTTATACATTGTCTGTAGGGTATTTCGGCAAAAAAAAAACAAAAAAAACTTAATTACATACAATTATTAGAAGCCAAAATGTCTGTATATTTCATTTAGTTTATATTCGATGCGGAAAGGCAAAAGGTGTTTTCAAAACCCAAAGACATTTCTATCCTTTTTGTATATATTTTGTTTTAGAATTATTGTTGTTGTTTGCAGCTATTTTAATTAAATATTTTCACACCTACTTCATTTAATCGGCGCGCATTCGGTAAACATTCACTGAGTTTTGTGAGGAGTCTCTGCTATGTCTGCGTTTCTGGAACTTCTTTTTTTTTTTTTTAGTATTTAGTAGCAATTTCCTGACCTGAGGCCAAAAGACATCGCGATGTGATAGCAACCGAAAAAAAAAAAACAAAAACAGTAAAGACAACAAAAACAATTTAGCATAATAGCAAACTTTGTAGTGCAGCAGCAGCAGCAAGCAAAAAGAGAGACAAAATGCTTTTGAGAACGAAACAACAACAAAGTAAATCGCTCATTGGCCAACTACAAAATTTAAAGTTCTTGTGGCTGCCAAAGACGCGTCGCATATACTTTCTTCGCCTCTTTCCTGTTATCTGTTCCCTGTTAGAGCAGCGCCATTTTAATTTTACTGCTGTTTCCTGCGCTTTATGCGTCACTTCCTTCCGTCTTGTCCTTTTGTTATTGCACGCGGCGGCACTTCTACGCAATTTCTCAGCTTGCAGCTTGTTTCCGTTCCTGATTCAAAGTTCGTTGCTGCTGTTGCGCGTCATTTGTTAAACTTTTCGCATTGCACTGAAAAATAATGGTTATAAATATACAAAATATTTTTATTTCGCTTTTTTGTTTTTTATTTATTTATTTTTTTGCTCTTTAGAACTTTCGAACTAAGTGAACCGCAATGGCGAAGAAAAAGTCATTTTTCAGTTAAATGAATTTGCGGAAGTTGCACGAAAATTGCTTATTCACCGTACAACAACAACAAGAGAGCAACTGCTCGCTGTCTTGTGACCCATTCGACCGCAACAAGTTCAATGAGAACTTAATGAGTGACAGCGAACTTTTTGCGTAACACTCGCATCTACTATCTATTCTACTTGATATTATTTTTAGTGTTAAAATGCGCAAGAGAAACTTTTTGATACTTTAACTAAACTTGTGCGTTATTCATTATATATTTTTGCTATCATTACAGGTCCTCCTGGTCCGCCTGGACCACCCGGTAAGCGAGGGAAACGCGGTAAAAAAGGCGATCCCGGTGAGAAAGGTGATCCGGTAAGCATTAAATAAAAGTTATATAACTATTAAGCTATACTCATGATGTACGCATCAACTACGCAGGGACTTAATGGCATAAACGGTGAAAACGGCACAGATGGACGACCTGGCGATAAGGGTCAAAAGGGTGATGTAGGACATCCGGGCATGGATGTCTTCCAAACAGTCAAAGTAAGCATTTCGTAGTTATAAAATAAAAATTAAAAAAATGAATAGAAAAACTGTGCTGCGCTTTGTTGCATTTCTGTTTCTCTAACGCTGAAATATTTATAACGCAACAAACTAAAATTCAAAATTCACAATCAACTTTTAGGGTCTGAAGCGTTCTGTGACAACGTTGCATGGCGGCACGCTGGGCTATGCGGAAATAGTTGCTGTCAAGGTATTTTTGCGCTTTCAAATGCTGCCACCTGTCATGCTCTTTACTTTCGGTTGAAGTGAAGTCTTGATGTGCTGTAGTTTGAGTTTTTCCTAGTTCTCTTTTTTGTAGTTCCTTTTTCTTTTTTTTTTTTGCTTTTTCTTCAATTTTGGTTTTAGTGGATTTTAGTCCTTACTTACTACTAAATTGTCGTAAAATTTTTTATTTATAGTTACAACTTTAGTTTATTCTTTTATTTTTTCTGGTATTTTTTGATGGAATTTATTTTATTAAAATTTTTTGTAAGCTGCTTCAAGCGGGAACAATGCGTCTTAAAGCTAGCTATGATTATTTATTTTTTTTATTTGGGTTGTATGATACGAATTTTTAAACAATTTTTTTACATATATATTACTTTTATTACTAACTATGATAGTAGGTATTTATTAATCAAAAATAAAAATCGATCTTTAAACTTTGCGTTTTTATAAATATTTTTTTTCAAACGTTACAGCTTGAAACTGGCTTTAATATTCAATTAACTCGTTTTTCAAAACTTCTTAAAATATATATCGATATATATCGATATTATTCAAAATTTTTTTAAAAATCGATATCTATATTTTTCAATTAATCATTTTTCAAAACTTTGAACGAGGAAAACTTTAATTTCGGTAGAACCGTTAAACGAAATTAATATATAGCGAAGAGGTTGGGTGTGGGACAATGGTCCGATACAACATTAGTTTAGACACTATTGGGGTTCATATAAGACGCTTATATGTACATCAAAATTAAATTTAAATAAACAAGTACAACATTTATTTTCTTGAAAATTCAGAAAATGGGGGTCAAGTTTTAATGGAGCTATATGTAGCTAAGTGATGCCCAAGCTAAAAAAAGTTATAATAGCTGCAATGTAATAGTGAACCGATCTTTATGATATCTTTAGTGTATGTATGGGTTTACGTTAATCATTTGGATTTAATTTGTTTAGAAATAATAACCTTTTTTCATATAAAATGTCGAAAATGGTCCAAAAAGTCGAAGAGGTTTGTATGGGGCTATGGTTAAAAATAAATGCAATACCTTGGTTTTTATATACAATTTAGTCGTGTCAGAGTAAAGCTTAAGTTTGAAATTTCTGGTCAGGTCGGGTAGTGACAAACTGGCAGACAGTTGGACAGGCAGACGGACATGACTACAACGATTCATCTCGTCAAGCTGATCAAGAATTTATATATACTTTATACGGACTTCGATATCTCTTTCAATGTTTTCCAAACTCTCCGACAAACTGATAACTTCCGTTTTCTATCGTCAAAATAGCATCGGCTCTGATATTTTGCAATTTCTCCCATCATTTCGAAATGCCTATATTAACAGCTGTCTGACTTCTTCAAATGTATCATACAACCCTTAATATTCCTATGGCGCTTTTTATTTATTTAGTTGGTTCAAGTCTTCAGAATATCTAATAAAGTATTTTGCATTCGCTTCTTAAAACGATATTTAGTTGCACAGCAATTTTTCTTATTGTATTTTTCGCTTTTAAAATTTCTTTTATTTAACATTTTTAATACAATTTGTTATTATTTTTATTCTATTTTTATTTTTTTCTTTTGTTCCTTTTTTTATTTCTTTTCGTTTGAATTTTTTTGTTATTGTTGTTGTAAGGATTTACAAGAAGCGGGCGTAAATATTTCCACCGCAACTGTAATACAATTGAAGGTAAGTCGTTTTGTTGCCCAACAATCTTAATATCTTTTCTTTTTTTTTTTTTCGTTTCTTTTTCTTTCTTTCTGTTTTACAAGGAAAAGGTAATAACTTAACAATCAAGCATGTTCTTCTTTGTATTTAAGTTTCTTTGTTACTTATTCTTATTCTTAGTTGCACGTGATCTGAAGTACATATTAAAGATTTTTCATTCTTTTCAATGAATGTGTGCGATTAATTTGAAAAAATATTTCTCAGGGTGAACCAGGCGAACCAGGTCCACCAGGACCTCCAGGACCACCCGGTGCATCAGGTACACCGGGTGAACGTGGACCAGCAGGCGAGACAGGTGCACCCGGACCACAGGGTGTGCCAGGCGAAATTGGACCAATGGGCCCACCTGGAGCGTTAGGCATTGCAGGAAATAAGGTGTGTGTACAAAACAAACAAAAAGTAATATTAATGAGTATGTGTGTGCGGGTTTGTGAGTTTATAAATTTGTGTGCTATTATAACAAAAACAAAGACAAAACAAAACAAAGTAGTTGTCACAAGGATTAATGGCAGCGCATCGTAAGCCGTTGTTGTATAAACACATCCCAGTCCAGACCAGACGAGACGGCTTAAGTGATGCAAGTGAGTTGTCTTTGAAAATCGACGACGACATTGACATCGCAGTTATCTATTTCGATTGCCTTCAGAGAGACGATGTCGTAGTTGATTGTTACTGCTTCTCCTATTATGCAGCTTAGTTGTGCGTGCGCTGTCGCATGCTATATGCATCACGTTTTGTATCTCAACATGTCTCAATACGTTTCTTTTAATATGTATCTGTGTCTCTGTCTGTCTCTCTGTCTGTCCGTCTGTCTGTATCTCTGAGTGTGTGCTTTATTTTACTTTTACCTGTCACATTATTTATGGCTTATTTATGTGCACACAATTTACCTTTATTTCTACCTTTGCTTGAGTATTTGTTGTGCTCTTAGCTTATTTGTACCCTACAATTGATACTTACTATTTATATCAAAACAATAGTCTGTATGTAGTTGCTTTTACTTTTTCACTTAGATGGTTTTGTCGATTTCAAGGAGCTTGCTTGTTATATGTACAAGACGGAGGCAATGGCAGACATATTTCTCACTTGAATAATTGCAAGAAGCAAAATAATAAAGTAAAAGATACAAGTGTGTGAAACGTTCAAGACCCACAGTTCAGCTAATATTAAGATTGAATATAATTCCGACATAAAGAAAGAACTTGTGATATTTTAATGGGTCCATCGAAAGCATAATTCATACTTAATTTAGACTTCCTAGATTAAGAAAAAACATTTTTCTAACTAATTATTGGGGTAGGTGGGGGGCTCAGGACAGTCGAAATTTTTAATATGGTGGCTCTATCTTTTATACCTTCCGATATAATCGTTTTCTTTCTGGAGGACAGACATAGCTAGAACGACTCTCCTTTCAATGCTGATCAAGATTACTTTATAGACTCTATCATGTCTCCTTCTGTCTTATATATTTGCTAAAAACAAAAATTGGGAGGGGACGCAATGAACGCAGAATATGTTTAGAATATTTCTTTGTGGAATTTGCTAGTTTTCAAAGAATTGTCAAGATACAAAAATCCATTTTCAAGTTTATATTTCTAAACTTATAATATAAAAATGTTATTAGACTTGCTTCTTCAAAAACTGTTGGGTATAACATATTTGTTTTATTTATCAGAAATCTCTGAATTTTCTAATTTAATTAGGTACTTTGTTTTTATTTCATTTTATTTATTTACTTTAACATTTCCACTTAATTTTTCTCATTCACTAATCGAATATAAAATATCTCTTCTTTGACATTTTTGTTAATCTCTTTTGCACAATATTGATTTTTTTTTTAGGGTGACAAAGGTGATCGCGGCGATCGTGGCCTTACCACAACAATCAAGGGTGACGAATTCCCAACGGGCATCATTGAAGGTCCACCAGGGCCGCCTGGACCACCTGGTAAGTGCCAATAAACTATGAGTGTTTGTTTATTTGTAAAAGTATTTGTATATGTCCAATGGTATACCTACACACACACACACATAAGTATATATGTATCTAAGAGTGTTTGTATGTATAAGTGGGTATCTGTATAAGTGTTTGTTTGCATTAGAGAAAAGCAGCCACTTAACACAAAGACAAACAAAAAAACAAACAAATAACAAACACACTTTTTAACTTCAACAACACAGAGAGGCAACACGGTAACGAGAGACAGCATTCAAGTTACAGCAGCATCAGTAATATTCTGTCGTACGTCCGTCCGTCTGTCGTTGCGTCTGTCTACGTGTTTGGAAAATCGTTTGGTTTTCCATTTACATTTGTTTGTAGTATTTTTCCTCGGTATTGGTTGTTTTTGTTGTCTTTTTTTGTTGTTGTTGGTATTTGATGTTTAAGGCTGCTGCGCTGCGGGTACTTTAATTTATTGCCTGGGCTCGCTTTACCAATAGTGCGAGTGAGTAACTAAAAAAGAATTTTTATGCTGCGAGTTGGCACAGCTGCTGCTGCTGCTGTTACTGCTGCGGCTGCAGCCACTATACAGCTGTCCGTCTGTCTGTCTGTCTGTCTGCGTATAACCATCTAAGTATGCCTCTACTGTGTCAACTAATTGAGTCACTCGAGTGTGATTCGTAACGCCTCAGAGTGTCGATTTGCTCATTTCATTTTTACACTTGATGCTTCTCTACATAATTTTTTTTTTTTTTTTTGTTCTTTAAGTTTTTCAGAACAGAGTCGTAAAAAATGCAACTTAACTCAATTAAAAACGATTTGTATGCATTCAATCGTTATAAATTCCAATTAGAAAATACACAAGAAATGGCTTTCGTTCTATAAATAAACAAAAATGCTTTCATTCTAATAAAACAAACAACTTCACGTCTAATTCTAATCGAGCTAGTATAAACTTGTTCTATGAGGTTTAACACATTATTTGTTCATTTTCGGAAAATTAATTTTCATATTCATTCCATAATTCTTTTTCATTTATGCTGGAATTTTATTTTTCATTTTGCTGCATTTGATTTGTGTTAGATTTATGAGATACACTCGTATCTCGTTTTAAATGCAGCATATTTCTGCACTTAATTTGCTTTTAATATTTGAACACAAAAAAAAAAAATAAGAACGCCCACAACTGAACGATTTTTTATTATTATTTTTCTTTTTCACATTTTCATATTCATATCATTTCTGTAATTTTTGCTGTTCTGTTCTATTCGCTTTGTTCATTTTTTCATTTGATTTTGGAGCCACATCAAGTTTAGTCATAAATTTGTTTCAACAAGTTCATTTGCTCATAAAAATGCATTTTTATGTCATTTATGATGCTTTTAGCAACTAATTAAGTTGGCTGCTTGTCCGAGCCCGCATATCTGCAGCACCTCTATAGTAACTCAATTTTTTTTTTTTTTTTTTCTCTCAAAAATTACAACAACAACAACTAATACTACTATTACTATTACTACTTGACATATTCATTTCATTTCCAGAAATGATTTCCCATTGTTTTTAGTTAGAGATTTCCTTTTAAATTTGTAATTTCAAATGTTTGTATGCTTCATCTGCTGCTCAATCTTATGTTGCTGCTGCTGCTGCTGTTGCTGTTGCTGCTGCTGCTGATGCTATTGTTGATTGTTGATTGTGCTTGACATGAAATTGCAATTTATTTTCGTAAATCACCGCACATTGCTCGTCTCGCCTTTTTGGTTCTGTTAAACGCGACTGTCCAGCGTTCACATCCAATCAATTCTATGTTTTGTCTCATTCATGCAAAAGTATTTTATTCGCTTTTACTTTTTTTTTGTTTTTTGAGGATTGTTGTTGTTGCTTTTGCCGCATTCTTGATTTGAATAAATTACATGTCATTTGTATTTCAAGAGAATTCTGCTTATCTTATCGTTGGCGTAATTAGTTAAGCCCATTGGATTTGTTTACTACACAGCGTAGGCGATGAGAAAAAGTCCAAAATTATATAGCTACATACAATATATATACAATTTATTCTATATTTATACGAGAGCGGTTTTAAGTGTATTCTTAAGATTAACTTAGTTTTTTGTAAGTGAGGCGACATTTGACTCTCCTGAGCAAACGGGCTTCGTCTTGCGCTATTTAAAGGGATTCCCCCAATACAAAGTTTTAAGTTTTTTCATAAAACTTTTTGTTTCTGAACCTAGCAACTCTAAATCTATATCTTTTTAAATAAATGTTTCTATGTCCGCTATGTATGTTTAAACCATCCAACTGATGTGCCCCAAACCAGTTTTACTTGAAAGGCAGGTATTAGACACATTTGGTTCACTTAACAAGTTGACTTTCTCATTTTCCCATACAAAAATGTTTTAGATTTTTTATATTTATTTATTATACCAGTCAAATTGTGTTCATATTGTGGACTCGCTGCAATTCAAAAACAAAAAAAAAACAAAAAACAGCTGATTGCAGAGGTCCCCAACATATTTTGTGCACAATGTAATCAAAAAGAAACTGGTATTTTTTAGTATGTTTTCAAAAAAAAAACTAAAAGTTAAAAATGGCAATGAAAAGAGCAGCCGAAACACCCGTACAATGTAGTAACTCACGCCGAGTATCCGCTAGTTTAATATAAAGTATGTCTATATATGATAGTCCCAATAAAATATCGTTTTTAGCCAAATAAATTAACCGTAACCCTTACGGACAACTCCGGACAACACAATTTATAACTAAATTAATTTATTAAAAATATTTTTTAGCCAAATATTAAAAAAATTTCTTCAATAAGTTTGTCAATCTTCTAATAAAATCTTTCCTCAAAAAACTTTTTATGTGTAAACGTACACAGAATTATTTATTCCAAATGTTGACAAATTTAGTTATAAATTTTTGTCTTCTTTGGCTTAGTACATATCAGAGTGCCCTCTTTAGATGCTAATAGACAAAGTTGCTGATGGTTTTATTAGATTGCGCCGCATTTACTTCTTTTACGCTAAGCAATGCGGAAGCATTTTTAATAAATTTCAATAAATGTGTTAATTCCGGATCTAGATTCACACTGGAAAATGTGTCTAATACGTACGTAAATACATAAATCCGCTGCAACAACTGACTTTAGTTAAATTTGTATAAACAGTGAAAGTTTATACAACTTCAATTGCGGAAGTTCGTATAAATTGTATTTTTAATACGATTCTAAGCGTATTTATTGCATACATACAAATAGACAGACGCACAGACTTAAAATTTGTGTAAATAAATTGCTTTACGTTGAATTATGCTGCAATAAAAACTAAAATACTTCATAAACAGCAAATAGCAGCGAGACAATACATAGATACTTTATTTAAGAGATAAAACGTTTGAGTAAAGCAATCCAAGCGACCAGACCAATGTCCATTTTGTGAACTTAATAAATTTTCTATATCTTTTCATATAAAATATACACATAAACACATAAGAAAGAAAGAGAGAGCATGAAATAAAAACATGACAAATACAGAATTGGATTTTTAGCTATCTTCATAAATACACACATACACATGCACATATATAAATATAAATTGCCTTTGTGTATGTGTAAAAAACCATTTAATGGCAGCATCAACACAAGCAAAAAACAATTTTTCATTATTTCAAAATGGCACATTTTGGGACTAAACTAAAGCTAAAGCTAAACTGAACTGAACTGAACTGGATTTCAGGTCGGTCGAGTTAGGTTCTGCTGTGCTGCATGTTTTATGTCTACGCTTAAAGCGTACAAAAGGCGTGATAGCATTTTGTAGAAGGATAATAATGGAAGATTTGGACTTTGTCACAGGTCAAAGTAAAAATTTTATTTCGACTTTTTTTTTTTTTTTTGCTCCTTTTTTTCTTTTTTTTTTTTTTTTTTGTTTGCTTTTAGAATTTATTTGCTATTTATTTTGATATCCAAAACAGACACAAAATGCTGACAACACAAATAAGTTGTGCATAATTTAGTGTCAACCCGAAAGCAACTGTGTACTACGTACTGTGACTATTTGCTGCTTGCTTGCTCCCTTATCATAATTTTCAAAATGATTGCTTTATATTTATGTATGTGTGTATGTGTGTGTGTGTACATAGTAACTCATACATATTCTATGTTTTTATAAACTTCTGTTAATCCTTTATGTCGCTTTTCACCTTTTAAACAGGTCCACCAGGAGCACAAGGCGAACGTGGTGAGGCAGGACCCATTGGACCGCCAGGAGTGCCAGGCGAAAAGGGACCACGTGGCAAACGTGGCAAGCGGGTAAGTTATAACACACACAAACGCAACACCAAAAAGAGAAAGAAAAAAAAAACAATTTAAATAAATAAATTATTTTCTAATTGCAAAAACTTTGTCTGTGCGCGTAAATACATATGTACACAGTTTATATACTATATTATACAATACATACATATACTACATATACACAATATGTAAATTATGCCCCCGTGTAAATTTGGTGTAAATGCCAGTGATGATGTTAATATTATGTTAATCTGTAAATATTTGTACAAAAGTTTTGTAAATATGTAAAATAATGCGCGAACAGCGTTTTCCTCATGTCCTCATAACCCAGTTGCATGCAAAACCATCCGAACAACCCAGCACGAGCTACAGATACTTTACAAATAGCCTGTGCCTGTGACTGTGTCTCGTTAACACACTATCTGATTGGCATGTCTGATAGTTATGTGCACGCGCAAAAGCATACCACTGCACTGCACCACTACAAAAGACGCTCAAGTATTTTTTGTGCGCTTCTTAAAATTGTATCTTATCATAGCAGTAAGCGCGCACGCCGTGGGCAACTAAACTCATTACACGTTCTTAACCTATTTAAGCGACTTTGACAAGATGTGAATTTATGTTTGCTCCTGTGTCATGCAGCAAGGAGTTCAAGATGATGACTACAAGGATGCGGGCAAAAAACGAAAGAATAAAACGTTTGATAATTTGAAGAGCAACGGCCGCTGCTTTTCAAATACTTTGCGCTACTTTTATGTATACTGTTCCCGCGGGCTGCTTACAATTCCCAAGCGTGTAATGCACATAAGACATTTATGTAGTGATTTCGCAACTTTTCAGACACAGACACACACAAAAATGTACGAAACCAGCTGGTGACATACTGAAAGATATGCGTCATATCTGTCAGCTATTTAGATACTTTGCGCCTCATCGAAATTGTCAAATCTTTTACAACAATTTATTGCAAGACATTACATTAAGCAGGCAGACAGAACAGACAGACAGAAAGGCAGACAGCAAGTCATTCTATTTGATTTTATTACAGTGTGGCAACATGCTTCTATCCATCTATCGTATCTAAATATGTAGTATGTAGTTACATATATGTCTGATATATCATTCAAAATGTATCTTGCAGTTGCTTTTCTTTGATTTTTTTGAAATTTTTTTGTTGTTGTTTTTTTTGTATCTGCAATGTTTATCAAGGCTTTTTTTTTTTATTTTTTGTCAGCATTACGCTGAGTATTCGCATGTGAATGTCAACAGTTCAAATATGCTTAACATTTTTATTGGCACTTGAAGCACATTAAAACAAAAACAACAACAATAATAACAGCAATATCGACGTCATCTTCGATGCTGTTGACGACAACGAACGCAAAGATGTTGCTTAATATAAATCGACAACAACAACAGCAGCAACAGCAGCAACGACAAAAAACAATAACAACAAACACACCGCAACTGCCAGCTGTTCGCTATAACTAAAGGAGTGGGTTAATTCTGCAGTTCTTGAATGATATAATTTGTATATATAAATTTCAACAAGTATCTTAAGAACTCGGTTTTATTTTTTGGGTACTCGATTAAAGGTCGAAATCCATTTTGGATGTACCAAAGGGACAAGCAAAGGACAAGATAGACTTTAATTTATATGAGTATCGTTGATAATGCGAAAATTATATAAATTTTTTTTTTAAAACAAAATTCCTCTTCCTTTTGGATGCTTATCAGTGAGTTGACTTAAAGAGATCTCTTTAGAGATGTGAGAGATATCGATGTCGTATCGATATATTTGGTAAATTGGTTAAATATATCGATTATATAATGCTTTATTGAGTTTATATCGGTCTGGTATTCAATTTTTGCTGGAGAAGTACAGTTTCCAGGGTTGAAGACAATATTTTGTCTTAGTTTATTATATTTTTTTTTCTTGTTAGATTTTAAATTTCGTTTCAACAATTCTTAGGAGTATATATAATATTTTTTAAAAAATTTCCACTCCCAATTTTCTTAATATTTTTAAAAAAAAAAATTTTTTAAAAAAAATTTTTTTTTTTTTAAAACATTGAATAACGAAAAGCATTCCAATTTAAGATTAAAGAAGCTAACTGCAGCATAGCTAGAATTCGATTTACAGCAATTCCAGTGCTTTAAATACTTCAGTATACAAACATATCTGAAGTCTAAAGACTATTTAAGCCACCGACGAACTGTCAACGCATCATGTGCATATTTTTTTCTCAAACCGCGGGTAGCGCACAATTCATTGCTTTGTACTTTTTTTTTTTTTTGTACGTGTCTGTGAATTGCGCGAAAAAAGTATCTTTGTAACTACAAAATGTATTGGCAACTATAAACATAAATATTTCTATGTATTTGTTTTTTCCTTTCCTTTTTTTTTCTTTTGAACATTATGAAAAATGCATAAGCAACATGCGCCTTTTGCTGTTGACGCTTGCGGGAATTCATGCTGTTTTATATGAGACACACATACATACATACATAATACATACATGTATATTGCCAATTTTTAACCATAACGCTGATTATAGCATTTGAGCGAATACGCGCGATACGCCCAGCAATCTCAGCTTTTAGCAAAAAAATAACTATGTAGCATATACACAGATACACAAATGCTTCAGGCAGGCAAGCGCCAACTGGCGTTATGAATGCCATTACAATGTATCGTATGTAGTTAGAATATTTATACAATATTGTTGAACGCCGCTTGTAATAACAGACAAAAAAAATATATATATGCAGACGACAGAGGCATTTTACTAACTTTGAATTGGTGGCACCACCGCCACCATCAACATTTGCTGTCTAAAATTTTCTTCAATTTGAAAAAAACACAGCCCACAGTTTGCCACCCAATGCGATTTTATGACTTTGTGCAGAGATTTGTCTTAGCTGCGGGTATCGCATCGCAACGAATCGCATTGAATATCTATTATTTGCTTCTTTTTTTTTTTTTATTTTACTGTGTGTGTGTGTGTGTGTGTGTATTTTTCGGCGCAAAACGTGATGTCAAAACAAGCGCTAAGAAAACCATTTTATTTCCAAATGAAGAAAATATCTTGAATTTCGGCTTTCTATAACAAGACGAGGGAGGGGAGAGGAGTATGGGGCACAGAAGTCGTAAAACATAAAAAATTATTTGCAACAATTGGTGTTGTTATTGCTGTTTTTGTTGTTGTTGTTGCTATAGCAACCTATTAAAGATTTTACATTGACGATAACGACGTTGTTTTTGTTGTTTTTGTTGTTGTTGCATAAAACGTGATTACTGCAGGCAGCGATTTTTCATTGAATTTTTCGATATCTCACACTTTGGAATTCTTCAAAAAATATTTTAAGCCAATTTCATGCGACAAAGCATAGCAGCAGCTTTAACAGCAACAACAATAACAACAACAACAACAAATTATTTACAAGCTAATTTTAATATAAAATTCAATTCAAATTTTAATACGCAAAAAAATGCCAAATATTTTCAAACATTCCGCGACATTTTATTATGTGTTTTTGTAGTCGAAGAATTTAGCGTAATTAACACGAAAAACATTTGTATTGCTTAGTCGTAAAATTTTAACTTAAGTCGATTAAGGCAGTCATAAAAAAAAAAAAAAATCTCAATTGAAATCGTAAAATTATTTCTGAAGCACAACAAAAATTCCAACAAAAAAAAAAAAAACAAAGTAAATAGGAGCAGCAAACAACTTCAAGCAAAATGAGCCTGACTCGATTTACGATTACGTGTGGCATTAAAAATTTAAATTGATTTCCAACAGCGACAAAGTACACACATACACACATAAACATAAACATAAACATAAATAAATGAATAAATAAATGAATGATTGAATAGCAACAATTCACAGTACAGTAAAGTTAATTCATACTTCTCATTTTATGTCTAAAATGATTTTGGGAAATGTATCTAAACTAAGTTGACTTGACTTCATATACACGCATAGGAATATGATGGAGACCAAAGTCAACATTTCATTTTGGAGGATTTTTACAATTTTTTAATAAAGTCAAAACAATATTTCACACACAATGAAGCATTTATGTCAAATTTATGTTAATACACACACCCAACACATATACACAGAAGCATAAAGATACATACCTACTGTCGCCATTGCCCTCAAAATACATTGTATGAGCCACCGCAAAACGCGTAACAAAATCTGCATAAGTTGTAATTTTTTTTTATTTTGCAAATCAATGGGGCGGCAACATTTCTAAAAAAAAAAAGTTTCACTTAAAGATTGCATATAAAAAATAAAACTTTAAGGGAGTGCGTAAAGTTGGTGGAGACTAACAAATCTTATCGGCAACATGAAAAAGTTTCTTTAACAAAAAAAATAAAGTCATAAAAATTGTCATAAAAAAAAAAAAAAAAAAAAGCGTATATGAAGCTGATAGAAAACTGCTGATTTTTATATATTTAAAAAAGAAGAACAACAACTAAGTAGAATAATAGCAACACTATTTAACCATCATTTTATGAACTGTTGAGCCTATTTAAAACATATTTTAGAAATTATTTATTTAACAGAAGAGTGCTGGCATCGCTTAGTACTGAGCCCAATTTAAATGCCTTTTTTAGGATACATACTAAATTTAAAATTCGTACATTTCTACAGACTTATTCTACCAAGTGACGTATTCCGCCATTGTCTCTTTCTAATTTGGTAACAAATTTTGTTGAGTATGCATGTTATGGTGAATTTATACAATTTCACCTTACATGTGTCAATTTTTCTGCTTCTTGGATTTGATAAAATTGAAAAATTTGATTTTTTTCTACAACTTCGTGCTAAGTTTTTATTTTAAAAATGAATATTTAAAAAAAAAAAAAAAAAAAAAAAACACAAGCAAAAGTACAGAAAATATTATTTTGTTTTACTATCTCTTTTCTTAAAACTTCTCGTACTCATCTCTCCGGTCACAGTGAAATCAAATATAATTCACCACAAACTAAGTTGTCAAATTTATGTAACTAAAAATTGCCGAAGTACTTCATCTGGTATATTTGCATCATGACTCTTACCTCCCTAAAGTAAGCACTATAAGACTTTTCGGATGAGTAAAATCTTCGTCAACTAAAATGATAAAGTAGAAATGTATTCTAAGATTATGTCTCAAACAAATACTCCTAACTTACTCAGTATTTTGTAAAGGATATTATATCGTATTTTTTCTTAAAGAGGTTCAATCCATTCCAGTATAAAAATTATTTATCGATAATACTTTTTAATCCCTGATAATGTCTACTAGAGATGCTCTTTTCTAAACAAAAACAATAAATGCTGAGCTTATAAAAGATTTTCTGCTTTCAATTAGTAGAAATAATCGCTTTTTTGATAAGCTCATTTAAAACGATGGGAATAAAAAAGATATTCAATTTTTTTTTTTTTTGTTAGCTAGTGCAACTCATGCAGACAAAACTAAACTACTATATTATAGGATGTAGTAGAATTTACTAAAGAAGTTTTGTTACTCTGACACAGTTATGCAAGCGCATCAAATCGATGCTAACTCCACAGACACACACAACACACACACAAACACGTACTTATCTCAATTTCACAAACACAGACACACATAGACGATATATAATATAATATAACATACCAATAACCCACATTTGTATACCAAATCTAATGGGCTTAACGTCAAGCATAGGTTTTGTTGCTTTAAGATATTTTATGTATGTGCGAAAAGGGTTCGGTTTAATGTTGCTGTTTCATAACGACACCATAAGCTTAACACTCTCAAAATCACTGCGTTTACATGTGTGTGTGTATCTGTGTACTTGAAACATGAAATTTCATTGCTTTGCTTTAGATTGCTACTGACGCCACATGAAGCACCCACATCATCCTTACACACACACAAAAAAAAAAAAAAAAAGGCGCACTTCTATTAAATCTTCTCGCAAGAATTGTGTCATTTTCGAAATATTTTTGGTTTTCTCGCTTGATTGGAGCGTTGCGTTGTCTGTTTGGTTGCCTGCTGTGCGTTTTTCGATAAGTTTCAGTAGCAGTAAGCAGCCACTGTGACGTCATGCGTGCTTTTATAGCCACCAAACGCTTTGCTTCCAAGTCAATTTCAATTCATCGTATTTTATAATGCGACATATGAAATTTATGCGAATTTTTCGCCAAAAAACCAATATTCGAATTGTGGTCAAGGCATATTAAAATTTATGTATAGCACATACAGAGCGTATGTATGTGTGCTGTGTGAATTGGTGTTGGGTTGATTTTAAAAGTACCATTGGGGCTGATTGCCATAAATGCCCATGGGAGTGTGTAACTTTTATTTTATGCCGCTTGATATGCTACATTGTGTGTATGTGCGTAGTAGGCATGCAGGCATTTACATGAAAAAAAAAAACGATTGAAAAAAATCAGCGCACATACACGCACACACACAGATACATTTTGTATGCGTATATGTGTGTTTTTGTATTAAACATGGACACATGTAAAATACATGAAAATAAAACGCAGCATGAATACGCGCAGCAGTCAAATGGCGCAAAATGTTGAATTTCAATCGCAAATGTAATTTTTTGTTGTTGTTGTTGTTGCAAATGTGGTACGCATGTG
Source organism: Leucophenga varia (assembly GCA_018903435.1). NCBI lineage: Eukaryota > Metazoa > Arthropoda > Insecta > Diptera > Drosophilidae > Leucophenga > Leucophenga varia. The sequence goes on from JAEIFJ010001414.1 coordinate 4,445,077, forward strand.
GCATCATTAAAGCAATTTATACGCGCATACTCAAGCATACAATGCGTATACGCAACATCAGTGACGGAAGTGATTGCGTATACGCCAAAATGTGCCAAAGGATGTGCTTGAATGCGCATTTACGTTCAATGCGGTAGGAGGTGTACAAGCGGAAAAGTTATTTGAAAACTTGTTATTTTCATTTGGCTCATTTTTCATAAACCGCATTCGCGCTTCCTGCAACTGCTGCTGCTGCTGCTTTTGTATTCATCATCATCTGCCTCTTCTGCTTCTTCTTCTTCTTCTTAAACTGTTTAAACTCTCAAAATCAACCTCAACAGCGTCAGTTGCGTTGACTGGCATTGCTATTGTATTCGTTCGTTTGCTATTGTTATAGCTATTTTCATTGTTGTTGTTGTTGTTGTTCGTATTTTAGCGGAAGCATCTTTTAGCAGCGATTTCCCTAAATACTTCCGAATTTCATAAAAGCTCCCCATACGATAAAGATTTCTCATCTGCACGCTTCGCAAAATTTTTTCATTTATTTTTTTTTTTTTTTTTTTTGAAGCGGAACATAAAATATACAAAGTCAGTCAGCTTGTATATATTCTGAATGCCGATAAAAAAATAAAGAAAAACTTTTTCCACGCTTTTGTAAAAATGTTACTGAAACGCATTAGGAAAATTTTTCGTCTACACGTCGTATGCGCAATGTTTTTTTCTTTTTAATGTAAAAAAGGAAGTATGACGTCGCAGTGATGTGTTGTATTGAAGTAAAAATAAAACTGTGAACTGCACAAATGTCGTCTGACAGTTGTAAATTGTAAGCCAAAAAATGCAAAAGTCTCGCGTATAAACGCGAAAAACTTTGTGGCACACAGACACACACACACATACAGATATAGTCAAGGTTAACATGAATTCAAATGCGCTACACTTGACAACGATTTTTCTCTTGAAGCACTTTTAATGGCCTTCAAAAAATGTTCTGTGTCAAAATGTTTAGCGTTTATTGAAAGAGCAATGTCAAAATTTTAATCATTTTTAAGTTTATTTATGCAAACAGCAAACTACCAGTGTATTTTATTTGTAACTGTTTTTATTTTTAATGCCGCATATATTTATTACTGAGTTTTGCTTTTAGATACTTTGTATCTTAAGAGTATCTATAGCCTCGTTACGACTGTAAATTAAACTCGTTCTAAGCTTTTAATGTGATTAATGCAAGGCAAATAGAATAAAACTAATTTTAATATATTTTATTTATTTTAACATTAAAGTTTGCAACTGAAATTTCAATTAGAAAGCTTTGGAAAAGTATAAAACTTTTGACCTTATCGAACTTTATTTTAGTTTTTTTTTTTTTTTTTTTTTGTTTGCTCTACAATTTTAGTATTGAGTGTCTATTAGGCACAGGCACTATACAGCATGACTACGCTGTAACGCTCTTTGTCAGTTAGGACGAAATTTCCACGAGATCAAAATGATTTTCAATTAAACGCGTTTACGTGTGACGATTTGTCTACGCTTCGAATTCGCCCCATGCTATTGAAAGCGTCGTTTGATTGCTTTTTGCGTGAGTTGTCTTTTTTGTTTTTCAACGAAAAGAGAACGGTCACTATTAACTACTCTTGTGGCACGTATATCTCTGATAGACTTTGGCCGAAAAGAAACAAAAATTGGCGCAGTTTAAATATATCGCCTGAAAGTATGCAAGTATTTTTTGATATTTTAAATTTTAAAGATTTAAAATACAAAAAAAAAGGGAATAAGGCAATTATTTGCATTTTTTTAAAAACATTTTTGTGCTTTACAATTTTTTTTGTAATACAATTGTATTAATTTCAATTTACCTTTGTGCAATGCTCGATTTATTTTACATTTACAAATAAAAAAGCTTTATAAATATTCGTATATGTAGTTGTATGTGTATTTAAAAATGAAATTTTTATACATAAATTTGTATGTGAATATCTGTATTTTATTTGATTTTAACATATGCGAAATTTAATTTATCCTGAGGCGTTGAGTGGCACAAATATTGATACATCCTAATGGATTGCAGACTTTTTTCTTTTGGCTCAATTTCTTTTTTGTGCGCTTAAAAATTAGAAAGACATAAAAAGGATGAAGCTGAGTATGTATGTATATGCTAAACATACAAACAAACAACAAAAACAAGAAAAAACGTTAACTTCGGTAGAACCGAAGCTTAAATACCCGTCACACGAATCTTTAAAGAGTTTATGTGTAATCATCAGTGTTCACCTAAGTTTACACACAATATTAATTTAAAATTTTGAGCTAAAAATACAGATATGTATAACAACATATTTCTCGAATATATCTGGAAATGGCCGGTAAGGTTGTATGCAAGAAACACCTAAAAATGGGCGTGGCACCATAAAATAGGAAGAGTTTTTACCCAATATGGAGTAAATACATGAATAAATAATAACCATTTTCATACAAAAAATCGAAAATGGTCGAAAAGTTTGTATGGGGGCTATACCAAAAAATGGGCGGGGCACATCTGATTTGACATTGGATGACATTAGAATGTTTTTAGCCAAATTGGAGTGAATATATGCATAAATAATTAGTATTTCTTTTACAAAAAATCGGAAAAATCGGAAAAACGGAAATTTTATATGGAGGCTATGCCTAAAAGAGGGCGTGGCATTTTGGTTTTGACACTGGATGACAAAAGAAATGTTTTTACACAATTGGGGAGCGAATAGATTCATAAATAATTACAATTTTTATACAAAAAATCGGAAAAAAACGGTAAGTTTGTATGGGGGCTATACCTAAAAATGGGCGTGGCACCTTGGTTCTGGTATACAAACTAACTAGGAGCACAAAAACCTTAAGTTTCGAATTTAATAAAAAAAATTTAATCAAACTTTCGGACAAAATGATAATACCCGTTCACACTATATGTGACGGGTAAAAACATGACTGCTCTTAAACCTTTTTCTGTTTTTAATATATTTTATCTCAAACTGCTTAAACGTGCGTGGGTTTGCTGCGCATTTTATAAAAAAGAAATCGATAAATAAAAATATTTAAAATAAAAAAAAAGTCCTAGCAGCAGAAAAATTACTTTCAAAAAGTTTTCAATTTACTTAGAGACTTTTGCGCTTATTGCAATGCTTTTTAATGAAAACAAAAAAAAAAAACAGTTTTGCTGGTAAGCTAAACGCAGCAATTAAACTGATTTGAGACTTTAATTATGCAACAAATGGGCGACTAATCCGCAAACGAGCAAGCGAGCAACGCACAAGCAGCATCAGAAGCTCAAGTCGAAAGACAAACGGAAACGGAAATTTAACAAAAGGCTTAAATGCGCCACATTAGCAAGCAAGCAGGCAAGCAGAGCAAAAGCAAGTGGAAATTTTCATACATACAAACATGTTTTGTATGTGTGTGAGTATGAAGCATGAGAAAAAAAAAAAAAAGACATCGTCTGCTAAAGCAGCTGCCGCAGCTCAAACAAAGCGCCGGATAAGTTCCAGGAAGCTGAAACAGCAACGGAGATGAAAAAAAAAACAAAAAAAAACAAGAAAACGAAGAAAAAGTAAAACGAAAGAATTGTGACTCAAGCATGCCAAGCCAAGCCAAGCAGACAGCGACAGTGTGACATAATGCTAAAACATTGTGTGATGAGTATGGAGTGTGTTTAGGTACGTATACGTACTGCTAGGCGACATCATATCCGCATACATATACCATATAGTATGTATCTTGTTTCACTTGAGGCTGCCTTTTCTTTGCCATCCACTTCCTTAGTTGATTTCTGATGCAGCTTAAACTCATCGCATATACTTCTGCTGTTCTGTTCTAAGTCGAAAACGTTTTGGTGCTTGCAACTCAGTTGACTCGGTATGACTTAGCAAATATTTTGCTATGTGCAAAGAATCATATACATTTTTCAACGAGGGCAGTCAGTTATGTAATAGATATTTCGAAATACAACACGAAAGCTTGTGCAGAGCGTTCAATATATCAAAAAAGTCATGCCTAGTTGCTTTGTATTGCTACAAAATGTAATAAAATTACGTGGGAAACTATTGGAAATACTGAGAATTGGAATTATTGGTGCATTGTTTGGGCAATCTCTTTGAAAAGTGTCATTAACCTTTTAAACGCTTCTCGTTCTCATCATTGTTTGAATGCGTTTTTTGAGAATATGTGCATGGAAATTGCTTTTGTCCTTGCGGTTAACTGCGTCATGGCGCTCCATTTGCCATTTCTACGTTATGTAAAATCTTTGCGGCTTTGGAATTTTGTTTTAGAAGTAATTCTTTTTGTCTCTTTTACGTTTTCTATTTTTTTTTTTTTTTTATATTTTTGTCTGCGTAAAGCGTTTTCATTGTTGCATTATTACTATTATTGCTATCGTCATTGTTTTTGTTGTTGTTTTTTAATATGTGTAAGTACGCCACTTGCATCTACATTCAACCAAAAAAAAAAAAAAAAAAAAAAAAATAATAGCAAAAAAATACACATTCTTACTTTATGCATTTCTCATGTTGGCTATTTTACTATGTCCTGCTTACTCCACTTTATGTTGTCTTCTTTTTTTTTACTTTATAGCTTTACCATTTCCTTAATAGACATTCCTTGTCGTTCACATTGTTGTAATTGCTTTTGTTGCTTTTTTGTTGTTGCTGTTGCTGTTGTTAGAGCAGCAGCAGCAATATTATACTTATTGTCATTATAACGATTATGGTTGTTGTTAGCATAGTTTTTGCTTCCTTTTGACGACGACGGTGTACAGGAAAAACGTTTCAAAATCTTCGTTAATGCGTAGTTAAAACTCTTCGTGGATGTTTAGCGTTGCAACAACGAACACGCATTACAGCGAAATACACACACACACATAACCGCACTTTATACTAGAGTTATTTAAGCACAATAAGCGCACACAGAGACATGCACTCAAACACACACACACACATAGAAACACACACGAGCACACACAAGGGCAGCAGTTAATGGCAAAAAGATGTGGCTGACGTTATAACAAAACCAAAATGCAGCAGCTAATGGCGCACACAGTCAGGCATTGGTATGTGTATGTGTATTTTGTTTAAGTATAGCATAGTTTTAGGCAGCACTTCTGTTGCTTGCGCTTGTTTGCTGTCAACTAAAACTCGACGGAGCGAAGCATTTCTAAAGCAAACCAATTAATTGAGACACACACACGCACACACACAAACATACAGCGCACAGCTACACTCACGCACATTCGCACACGCTTATTTGTTCGTTTGTTTGTGTATGTTTGTCATACATGAACTGGCACCATTCTTGCTGCAGCAGCTATTGTGCAATGCTTAACACTATTCCGACTTCCAAGATAAAGGAAACACGTTCCATTTGTGTGATTTAAAGTAAAATTTAAATCAAAAAAAAAAAAAAAAAAACAAAAAGTAAAAAATGAAAAATGAAAGCCACTTCATTTACATTCAATTAAAATTTTTTTTTTTATGTGAAGATATTCGGTCCGGGTGGCACCAAAGAAGAAGATTACGATGATCCACCAGTTACGTTATTACGCGGCCCACCTGGTCCACCTGGTGTCAATGGCAAAGATGGACGTGATGGACGCGATGGTGCTAAAGGCGATGCAGGCGAACCCGGTGAACCGGGTTCATTAGGACCACGTGGTTTAGATGGTCTACCAGGTGAACCGGGTATTGAAGGACCACCAGGTTTGCCCGGCTATCAAGGTCCGCCTGGTGAGAAAGGTGATCGTGGTGATATTGGACCACCAGGCTTAATGGGTCCACCAGGACTACCCGGACCACCAGGCTATCCAGGTGTTAAAGGTGACAAAGGCGATCGTGGTGATTCGGTAAGTAATATAATTTTAGTTAAGAAATTTGCTAATTTTTAAAAATTTATATTTCTTTATATATTCTTTAGTATCGCAAAATGCGTAGACGTCAGGATGATGGCATGTCAGATGCGCCACATACGCCAACCATTGAATATGTAAGTTTTTAAATTATTTTTCAAATATTTATTTTATAAATTTTTTTGTTAAATTGCTTTGTAGCTTTATGGTCCACCTGGTCCTCCTGGCCCAATGGGCCCTCAAGGACATCCAGGACAGCAAGGCGATCGTGGCATGGACGGACGTAAGGGTGATCCGGTAAGTTTAAATAGCATACGATTATTTAAAAAGCTAAAACTTATTTTCACTTTTTTCTACGCAACAGGGTGAGAAGGGGCATAAAGGCGATATGGGACCCATGGGTCTACCTGTAAGCATTATTATATAATAGCAGCTACTTTTAAAGTCTTTGACACTAAACAAAATTTTTTTGTTTTTTTTCTTTCAATTTTAAATTCAGGGTCCAATGGGCATGCGTGGTGATTCTGGTCCTTCAGGACCTGCAGGCAAAGCAGGCATACCGGTAAGTCAATAAACTGTTGTTTTTTTTTTTTTTGTTTTGTTTTATAAAATAAATTCAATTACTTTTACAAAATTGCTTTTCAAAATTTCAATTTTAAATCAATTAATAATATTTTCCAAAAATTTTCAAAATTCAATTAGCCTTTTTTCATTTTTCTCTGTGTTGTCACTAATATTTACAATAACAAAAAAAAAACATTAAAAAAACTAAAATTGTTTTATGTTTTCTATCTTGTTTTCTCTTCTACTTCTAACAGGTGTGGGGCTACTAATAACTAAAACCACAAAATAAATAAAATATATATTTGACAAAAATTAAAATAAAATAAAATAAAATCATTTTAAGTGAACGTTAGTCAAGTACTAAAATGAAACCGTTAAGCGTTAAACTAAAATACAAACAAAATATGAACCATAAAAAGATACAAAACGTACATACATACATACAAACACACACACATACAAACACATACATACGCACAAGGTTAACCGCAACAACAAAAATATAAAAGTTTGAAATAAAAAATGTGAAGCAGCAGTAAAAATATTAAAAATTCTTTGCAAAAAAAAAAAAAGTTAAAAAAAAAAAAAACAAAGCAAACAAAATGAATTAAAATTTAATGAAATGAAATGAATATTTAATAAAATTTGTATGCATATGTATATATACTATATATAAAAATATAATTTAAAACAAAAATTATGGCATGTACATAAAATATTTATAGCAACATACTCGTACATATTTACATACACACACGTACAATACATAAATAAATACATAAATAATTCATAATGTTATAAAATGCAACAAGCAAATTGAGCTACATAAATAAATACACATACATACATACATTTTTATATATATATGTATGTGTTTAGGTAGTTATCAGTTATCAGAGTATACATATAGCTACACTAAATGTTACCAAAAACGAATCAGATACAAATGTTGTTCATATCATTTAATGCCATATGCAAATAGACAAATGAGTATTCATATACAAACAAATAAATAAACAAACAAACAAGGAAACAAAGAAACAAAGCAGAAATGCAATAAACGTACACAACATAAATTATTGCAGATACATTTTACATTTATATACAAACAAACAAACAAATAAACAGACAAACATAATTACAAGATACATACATAAGTATATGAAACAATCAAAGAGATACATACGAGTACATATGAATCGCATGCAAATATTTAATTGCATTTAATTTGCATGAGTAATGAAATGTTTGTAGTCGTGCACTACGACATATTAAATACTCACGCACACACACACACACACACACAAACAGACTCGTTCACTCACTCACTCACGCACGCATGCAAACACGCACGCAAGATGCATGTCAACTAACAGAACAAAATAGCAGCAATCATTCAAGTTTGTGAATAAAGCAAATACAGATTCAGTCATTCATCATACGCCTCATTGACTACAGCTCAAACGAAACTGAAGGAAACTGAAATGAAATGAAATAAGTGTTAACAGGAGTTTAGTTTAAATCGAAATTTTAATACACTTCATATGACATTTTTAAAATCAGCTATGTTTATTTTATGTGAAATTGATTACTTTACTAATAAAAGCGGGTTTCTCTGAGCTTGGTCAGAGATCTCTCGTTTTTAAAGTTTGTGATAGAGATACTCTGATCTTTTATATTCTCCGAGACATTTTCTTTTTCCTAATATAATAAAAAAAAGGTACAAAAAAGTCTTAATCTTGGCGTTAAATAATACAGGCCGACCATTTTCAAAACTATAGAAGGATTTTGGACCACTGATTCCGAATTCGTGCTTGCAATATTTCCCTTTCTAAAGGTTTTCAAGATTTTATATTCTTAAATCTTAAAAAAAATATCATTTTTTTATTTACGTTTTGAGTTAAAGTATCTCGAAAACCCTGAGTGATGGTTGTCCAGATTACTATATTTTTTTTTAAATTATCGTAGATCAAGTCCATTAGGAATATTGTATTTTTTTGTTAGTAACAAAAATAAAAGATTTCATATGAATGCCCGAATATTTTGATTAGACTAGTGCTTGCACTTAATATGGGCTATATACAATATTTGACATTACTTAACTTTGAAGTGATCTACAGAATCTTAGCTTAAAGTTAGGTGAGTGTATCTCTTATAAGACTTCGTAATAAACAGTTTCATCCGGAATGGGTAGGATTGGAACAAAAAAAATCGGTACAATGGGATGGATGGGTGGATCCAAGATCAAATATTTAGTGCAGCACATCTCTACTTCAGATACAAATTATTCAGATTCATTATTATTAAAGTGAAATGAGAATTACAATTTAGTAAAACTCTTCTAAAAGAACTCTATCAATTAGAGCTATAAATGTACCAAAACGATAGCGAAACTTTAGGTATTCTCAGAACTTCTTAATGCTACTGCAATATTCCTGCATTGAAGCTCGTCTGGGAATTTACTAATATTTTCGAGCTTTTTTGATTCGCTAAAAACATTCTTCATAACGTTACAAATTTTAAGATAATTTCAAAATAACTCATTAAACCAAAACGAAAAGGTATAATGAGATGAATATTACATTTAAAGCATTCAAGTGAAGTGTTTGATAGGGTACAAAACTAAATACTTGTGCGACAAAATACAAAGACAGACAGACAGACAGACATATTAACACACACACATACATACATATACACTTTATACATATAAGTATTACACAGTAATTGATTAATTAATTTAATTGAAACATTCATAAGTAGAAATGTAGCAAATGAAGTTGAAAGTTAAAATCGCAGCATAACAAATTAGTTTGTTGTTTGCTGCATTTTAGGTGCAAATTGGAGTGCTTAAATGTTTTTTGGGTACCGTCCATGGCTTTTTGTCTTGTATAACAAATAAACGAAATAAAAATACATCAAAGAATTATATATATATTTATGTATTTAATAGAATAAGTCAAAAGCATTAAAGCAAAAGCATGTAGTGCAGCTAAAGAATAGAAACGAATGAGAAAGATTAATTTTGTATACATAAATTATATTAAATGCCAAAAAAAAATACAAAATACAAAATATAATAAAATCATATTTAAAAAAAAAAAAATAAAATGCATAAAAAGCCAAAAGCATTTTTTTTTTTTTTTTGCATAAAGCATAAAATGCAATTTAAGCTTCAAAATGAAATGAACGAAAAACCAAAGTTATTTTTTAAATAAAATTAAAACCAACAAAAGAACGCAAGAACGAAAAAATTAAACAAAGAAATGAAAGAGAAAAAATAAAAATTACTGTAAAATATAATATTTCATTATATAAACAGTAAAAGATACATTATATATAGTACCTTCTCTCTATATGTATATGTATGCATAGTACTACAGATACTATAAAGATATTTATATATTTATGTCTACAACAAAAAAAGCCGAATTATAACAGCAACAAAAAATGATAAGAACAACAACAACAAACACAAATCTATCTTCCACTTGTGGATATATATAGTATATAGTATATACTTGCATATTAAATTTCATAAATTATGCATACAAAGTTAGTTAGTTTAAAAGATAAATTTTTGTGTGCGTTAAAAAATGAAAAAAACAAAAATATTTATAAAAAATTAAATATTTGTGCAAATTCAACAAAAAAAAAAATAAATAAAAGTAAATAAGAAATCAAACAAGGCAAAACAGCAAATAGCTAAAATCGTTAAAGAAATATTTATAAATTTAAGGTATATATATGTATGTATACATAGTATGTGAGTATATCAATAATCCTATTGGTTTCATTGAACATCTCAAAGCTTAAAACGAAAAAAAAAAGTCTATTCTACTTAAAAAAAAAAAAAAATAATAATAATAATAAATTAATTTTAAAGTAATTAAAAATGCTGAAATATTAAACGAAATATTTAAATTTATTTTACATAATTGAAATGAGCTAAAAAAAATAATTAAAAGGTAAAGTCGAAATTAAATAATTTTATGGCATTGATTTAAAGACTAACCATATTGGCAGCGTTGTAGTTCATTGTTTAATGTTAAATTCAAAAAGATAAAAATTTCTCGTCATTGTGCAGCAGAATTTTTAGTCTGATTTAAAATTTTTTTTAAAAATATTCAAGCGTTTCACTCAAGTAAAACTCTAAAAAAAAGCTCAAATTTTTATTTTTAATAAAATTTCAGATACAAAAGTTTTTTTCTGTAGCAAATATTTGCAAAATTTTAGATTTAAAAAAAAAACATTTTCAAATTCAATTCACTTGACTTGTTAAATTAATAAAAAAAATATTTTCTTGGCTACACAAACTCATTCCAATAAATTTTTTATATACCATCGATGGCAACATATGTTCAGTTTGATATTTTAAAGCTAAAAGCATAAAAAAAGTGAATAACCTAAATACTCAATAATGGACATCGATGAAATTACCAATTTGCATATTGAGTGTTTGAATAAAATGACAACAGATTGACCGCTCTGGTCATTGAGTCGGAGAAGTTCAGTTTGAGATAAAAGAAAGTGACGTGTACAAACTGAATTTTGAAAAATAAAAAAGAACAAATATTTAAGTAGAAATATTTCAAAATACATCTATGGACATCTTTAATATTGTAGTTATAAACATTAAAAACAGTCTCATTCAAAATTGCTGCTCTGCATGAATGCACTCAGTCCATTTTTAGTGTAAATGAATGCACTCGCTTACTTACTCGACTACTTTTTTTTTTTTAATTGTGACAACGTTGCTCTTAGTTGAGTAAATAATTCACTTGATAACGGTAATAGAAGCCTAGAAGGACTTAAGGAAAAGGTGTGTTGTAAGCATCAGAAGCATCATTTTTTTACATAACCAAATTTTCTTGAACCGCTTTAATCGAACCGAATTGAAAGCAAACTTTATATTTAAACGCATTAATAAATGAACTGCAATCGCTAAGCACAAATGCCATAAATGATTCTATTGAATTCTTATATGACTTAGCGTTTTAGTAATTTAAAGCAAAAGATTTATTTATTTAGTTTTTTTTTTTTTTTTTTGGTCACATTTTAAAGAGTTCAAGCAAAAAAATGCATTACAGTCAATTTTTCTTTCAATTAAACGAAATAATTTCGAAAACTCGATTAAAAATTATCATTAACAAACAAAAAAAAAAATTAATTATCATTGCATGTCAATTTTTGAAAATTTAAACAAAAAATGTAAATAAATAAAAAATAAACGGAAAATTAAACTTAAACAATTTGGCATTCATAAAAAACGCTTTTAATAAATTCTTTAACTAAACAATTCACTCTAAACTATTTAACTTTAATTAAACTAATTACAACAATAAAAAGCATAACTCTATTTGCACAACAAAAATAACAATAATGAAATATTAAAACACTTAAAAATAATAGCAGGAATCTTTTCAGTAGCTTAACTAAAATAAGTTTAATTAAGCAAATAAACTCTTAAAACAATTTTGCTCTATTAAATTCCTTAATCCTTAAATCTTTTACTCCTTTTCAAATCTATACAACAAAAAAGTATCTTTTAGGCTAGTGTAATTTAAATATTTTAATAAAAGCATAAATAAAATGAGCAAAATGCAATGAAATGATAAACATATATATACAATATATATTTATTATATATATAAATAATTACTAACTATAGTTTATATGCATAATGTAAATTGTTAATAAGAAAGCAAACAAACAAACAAAACAAACAAAAAGCAAGTTTATCTAAGCAGCTATAAACTTATTAAAATCGATTTAAATATTTATAACAATAAATATAAATTAAATAAATATATATATTTATGTGTACTATATATGTGTATGTCTAAATGTCATAAACAAAAAAAAAAAAAAAAAAAAAACAAAACAAAAAAAGAATCTTATAAGACAAATGGATGTGCAAATTATTTATGCCCAAAATTTAATTTACTTGCGTTTGCCTAAAATTTATTAAAACAATTTAAAAAAACGAATAAAAATTTTAAAAATATCAAAAAGCAAACAAAAAAAAAAATTATATATATTACGCAAGTTGATTAAACTAATGGAAATAATTTTTGAAACTTATTTATGCATTTTCAATAAAGTGATGTTTTTATATATAAAAATAAAATATTTTAAAAAATCTATTAATTATTTTAAATATGCAATTAATTATTTTTATGCTTAAAAGTATTTTTTTTTTTTTAATGCATTTTATCATATAAAAAATATTTAATTTCTTTTTCATTTTGCTTTTTTTTAAACAGGGACCGCCTGGCTTGGATGGCATGAAGGTAAAAATTTGCTTAAAAAATAATTATATTAATTTTTATTTATGAAAATGTTGCATACTTTTAGGGTGCTCAAGGTGAAACTGGACATAAAGGCGAACGTGGTGATCCTGGGCTGCCGGTAAGTAATTATAATACAATTTAAATATATACAATAGATTATATTTCTCTATATGCCAACTTTGTTGTCTCCTCTGCATGATTTTGTGTTGTGTAGTTGCTCTTTTAAAAATGTAAAATTAATACTTATGAAAAAAAAAAATCTTTATATAAATGTATTCTCTTTTTTGTATTCCTCAAACACCTAAAACACTTTTTGACCACTTGACTTTCGTATAAATAAATAAAAAAAAACACACGCACACACACACACATGTACACTACTTGTAAACTTTTACAACTAACTAAAAAATTGCACCGAAAATTCTTAAAAAAAAAAAAAAAATAAACAAAAACACGAAAAGGGCACCGACGGCATACCCGGTCAGGAAGGACCACGCGGTGAAAAAGGCTCACGTGGCGACGCTGGACCGCCTGGTAAACGCGGACGTAAAGGAGATCGTGGTGATAAAGGTGAACAAGGCGTACCCGGTTTGGATGCACCATGTCCATTGGGTATTGATGGTTTACCGCTGCCTGGCTGTGGTTGGCGACCGCCAAAGGTTAGCATGTTGTACTTGTTCTACTTCTACTACTAAATTTTTTCTTTGGGGGCGCTTACTTTTACGCTGTAACTAATTCTAAACGCGGGTGTATTTTTTCTTTGGGTTTTTTTTTAACTGCATGCCTTCAATGTTGTGTAGCTTTGGTTTCTAAAATGCTTTAAACACTCTTTTCACACTAACCGTGCCACACCGAAAAAATAGGAGCCGGTCATCTCAACGCCTGTGCATAAGGATTATTTACCGGATGTAACACAACCGGAGAGTAATACCAGCGATTATGAACAAGAAGATGAAGACGAAGAGGAACAAGGCGAAGAAAATGAACAGGAATATGATGAATATCAGGATAATGTGCATAATAATAACAACGATTGAGAATGAATAAAAATAAGACGAAGAAGTTATAAGAAAAAATGCATTGTTGACAGTTTTGGACAAGGACATCTTTTTGCTTTTTTATAAGCTGTGCTGCAATAAACTTTTTTTTTTTAATTCTTTTTTCCTGTAATTAGCGCTAACCGTAATTAAGTTTGTAATACCCACACACACCAGCTAGCCTAGCTAACCAGTAAAATGTAGTTAAACACATTAACATTTATATACACACACACTCACAAGCGCACCTGTACTGACACACACACACACACACGCAAACATGTTTCCGGTTGTGGGCTTAAAAACGCGCAAGGATACGCTGCTGCATACACTTTTTGGCTTGCTGTGCTTTTAACGCAAAAAAAATAAAAACATAAAAAAAATGTAAAGATAATACTTTTGTTTTCTTTGCGCTACTTTAGCATGCCAATTACTTTTTTTTTAACTAATCACAATTTGCATTTATTTCCATACACACAGGATAACTGGCAAAATTGGCTAAAGGACGAAATGAATGCGCTGCAACGAACAAATGCAAAAAACTGAACTATATTTCAGCTGCATCAGCCCACCGCGCGCCTTTCAGCAATATACAAACTAAAATACCCTTTAAATATAAGTTTTATGTTTTTAATTTTAGTATTTCATATTTATATAATTTTTATTAACTATCGAAAAACAAATAATGCTGCAATTGTTTAAGCAGCGAACTAGTAGCAGAGGACGTATGTAGTAATCAAAGTTTTTAACTATTTACAACAACAAGACTGGAAACTATGAAACTATAAGCTTAAAAGAACTTGAACTGATCAATCAAAATAATGTTGTTTGACTCAGTTCAACTTTGTTTCAGCTAACAACTCGGTAAGAGCTTTTAAAATCCAGTTTCCAGTCTTGATGTACACATGTGCCAAAATCCTTTCCTTTAAAGAGAACTGCATACATAATCTAAATAAACGAGTTTCATATATGTATTGTATGTTTAATATTATTTATATTTATATAGAATATTGAAACTAATTAATAAATTATGATATTTAATCTGTCTATATTTAGTTGATAAGCCATATTTTTACGTGCTGCAATTATTAAATGAATAAAAAAAACAGAAACTATTAAACTATTTTTAAAAAACGCTTTTTTATGCTTTTGGGAAATTTATCTCTTGTATTTTTATTCAAATTCAATCAATCCAACCAGCTTGTCAATAAAATCGAGCATATCGAGGCAACAAAGGATAGAGACATTAAACTTTATAACTGAGATTTCTATAGTGCGTCTCTAACATGCATTGAGGTCTGTGATTTTAATTCAGAAAGTTTTTCAACATTTTTCCGAACCGATGAGCTGAGAACTAGGTAACTTATTTACCGAACGGAGAAGAGAGGCTAGCTATTATGAAACTTATCAAATGTGAAAAAGTCAAGAAAAGACGCTTAATATACAGTCGACGCTTAATATACTTCTCTATAAGAAATTCGCACGGAACCAGAAATAATAATAATAATTATAATCTTGAAGATATTCTAAAAATAAAAAGGCAATTTGGGGGCTTTCTAAAAATATAGGCCCACTCGAATGGAGAGTGGCAATTAAAGATCAACTTCTAAATTTAACAAGAAAGAACGATAAAGTCGAGAATGGTCGACTGCAACATACCCTGTACCCAATCTTAATGTACCTTAAGTTAACTCCTATCTTATTGAGTTAGATTTTCATACAAAAACTTAACAAATGGGGTATATTTGTATGGGGGCTAGGCCGAAAATTTGTTTTAGTCCTACCCATATTAATTTACATTCATGGGACTATCATATGCATTATTTATACTAAAGAGTAGGTTTGTATGGGGGCATCCTTTAAATTGGATCTAGAGAAAATTCGTTTGCAAGTTCCCACTTGACGGCTTAGGAAAGTCTAAGTTTCAAATATGAAAGCTCGATCTCTTAAAGTGTCCGAGATAATCGTTTTTATGCGGAAGACAGCATGACAGACGGACAGACGGGCATAGCTAGCTGGACTCGAGTAGTGATATCGGTAATTATTTAAAGATAGCAAGTCGTGAATGACATCGCTTGGCTTAAGGTTCAATTAGATTTCTGGTAGTCTTTGTTTGACAAGAATTAAAATGCCACAGCAACATTAAATTGACAAATTGAACAATTTGTACGATTTGCAATTAAAATTATTACCGAATCTCTTTTTAAAAAACCGATTTTAGGACTCTTTTTGCTGGATATAAAATTGTTGCTTACTTGGTAGTATTTTTCGTTTCTCAGCATTCTATAGTTTAAATTTAGTTCTGTATAAATGCATACATTTGTGTTTTGGTAACTCGATAATATGTGTTGTGCCTTAGAGATTTGAAAAGATGCTTTATACAAACAAAAGCAATTATCAGTTAACGCTGCTATTTTAATAACTTTAAATGCTTTACATATTTATGCACATTATCCTTGATGTATGGCTTAATTGCTATGCAAGTGGGCGTATTTTCCGGTTGCTCAATCCACAATTTATGTGCCACATCGTTCTCCTTCAGTTTTTCACTTAATTTTAAAAGCGCTGCTTCGTCTTTGGCCTTAAAAAATAATGATAATAGCATTGTGCGTCATTTAAAATTACTGCTCTAATTTTAACTAAATTAAATACTCACTTCCAATACTACTTTATGCATATTATCCAAATCCTTAAGATAGTTTTGTGTATCCACATCCTCTGCAGCGTGCAAATGCATTACAGCTGCTGTCGCGTGGCAACATTGTGCAATGACTGCGCCCAGTGGCCAATTTAACGCTGTACGCAAATCACTGCGTACAATTATATATTGTACTATGTTAGACATTTTTCGTTTTGTTATTAGAAATATATGTATGTACTTATATTAGGCGCGTTATATATAATTAAATATACAAGTTTACGAAATGAAATCGTGCAGCTGCGACCGGCAAATGTACTGTCAAAGTCAGCTGTTCAAAAACAATATCACACTTGTATTAGAGAGAACAGTACAGCTAGTGCGTTTATTCTGCCTAATGGTCATGCGTCCTTAGTATAGTTTTTCGTCATGTGCTTGAAAATATACATTTGAACAGGGCTCATCAAACTTTACAATACGTGTCAAACTTTGTTTATGTTTTTCTGCAATTATTTTTTTTAATTTAATTGCCGTACATTGCTAAATCGTTCGAAATTTCGAAGTATTGGAATAAAATTGACTTTGGATTAAACTTCAGCAAACTCAAAAACATAAAATAAAACTAGTTAGACCTTCATGAATAAATAAAATTTGCTGTGGACAGACGGGCATAGTTGTATTTGTGTAATACTTGAAGCGATGGATTAAAATGAATACCAGATTTGAATTTAGATACCCCAATCTTGCGGATGACCTTCCAAGATCTGAGGCTTCCAACACCCTCTGATTTTGTTTGATAAATTTTTTTTTGCGAACACATGGTCTCGCCGGAGCCAGCTCATCAATAGAATTGGTTGAATTCCCCATTCATATAGAATCTTTAGAGCTTTGTAGTCATACAATTAAGTAACAATTGAATAGTTTTTTTCTTTTCTTTTAAAAATATTTAAATTACGCATACGCAACGTTGCCCAAAACAAAGCAATCCAAACAAAAGACTCATTAAAGAACAATAAACTTAGTAATTTTTTTTTATTGTTGTTGTATTTGCAATAAACTTTATTTTCACACAAAATTTATATGCATAAATCTAAATACATAAAGACACATACATATTTAGTAGGTACAATAACAAAATCACAACAAAGATAAAATTCAAACCCAGCCAATTCACAGATACATTCACAAATAAATATTTTGTTAGATAGATATTTGCTACGACTTCATTTTTAACATTCTTCTTGCATTTTGTCACCTTTGCTAGGATCAACAACATTTTTCTTTTTTGTTTTCATACAATTATTTATTCATTTTATTTATTTATTTATTTATATGACTACATTTTGATTTGAGAATTTAATAATTGATACAAGTATTTTATTATTTATACGACAGATACATACGTATGTATCTGTTGACTTTAAAGGTTAAATTGCTTTGAAATTCACTCTACGACAATAAAGCTACCAGACGAGCAAGTTTAAATTGACTATTGTGAAAATTTTTTTTCGTAGTATTTTAAGTTTTTCTTATTAGATTTTTTTTTTTATATTTTAAAATGGAATACCTGCAGTTTTCTTTATTTATTTAATATTTTGCTAACAATTAGATTTACATACAATTTAATAATTAAATAGTTTAATAATTTTATTAAAATTCTATAATTTTTTTGGTTGCTTTTACTTCAACGGAATTCTGCGACATCTTTGGTTTTTTTCTTTAGACATGAATTATACGGCTTGAATAGACGCAGCTAAAACACACATTTTGTATTTTAAATGCGTTAAAATGAAGTCTTGCCAAAAATGAAATTTCCAGGAGCGTTAACATCCTCAGCGGCGAAATATTCCTTCCACAGTGCGGCAAACTCATCGCGTGTTACATCGGTTTGACCCTGTAAACAAATTTTTTTAATAAATCGTTAAAATATAAGACTCGATCATTTTACATACCTTTGCCATCTTGCCGAATGCCTGCTCGCATTCATTCTTCTCCAGACCATAACTGGAACAGACCAAGGCAAATTCTTGCGCATCAATGCTGCCATCAGTTGAGGCATCTTCCAGATCAAACATAAAATTCATATATTTATTTTGCCAATCCATAACGCTGCTAGGATCCTTAGCGTAGGCGTCCCACATGTTGCACCATTCATCAACGGAAACCTTTAAGAAAAAAAAAAAAAAAAATTTAAGTAACTTTCGATTTATGCCAAAACAAAAAAAAAAAAACGCAACTAATAAAGTAATAAATAAAAAAATATTTCGCGAATTGACTACAACCGCATCCAAACACTTATTTGCACTTGCATTGACCGCCAAATGGCTGAAAAGCAATTAAATGCGGCAAGTGGCAATAAAATGTGCCAAAGGCTATTATAGAAGCTTTGTATGCGGCACATAATTTATGCGAATTTGACCAAAGAAGTGTATAGTGTGTGTATGTGTGTGTGGCTAAGGTATACAAGCAATTATAATAAAAAACATTTGCAATCACAGCAACCAAAAACAGCATGTGTGTGTTATATATTTGTAATGTAAAGCGAAGACATCAATAAAATCTGCCAAATGGCAAAAGCTTGTTCTTGTGGTTCTGCTTATGCTGACCCTGGTCCTACATTACGCATAAATGTTCAATATCGTTTAATTATGAACACTCGAAGAAGACGTTCCATTAACACACACACACACACATACAAATTTAATGTTGCTCATAAATAAAAAAAAGTACGAACTAAACACTTTAACGCAGACATTTGCAAACACACACAAGACAGCAAATATACTTTTGTACATCAATTGCAGATACATATTTACTTGTATAATGGATAACAGTTCGCTTTGTAGTTTTGCTATTTTCACCTAATGGAAAGCCATATCAAAAACAACAAAAGAAAAAAGAAAAATATATATTGACCCCAAGACTATAATTGAAATTCGCCAAACAAAAAAAAAAAAATGGCCGAACTGCCTAAATTTATGCTATACTTTTTTTGCTTTGTTATGTTTTATTTTCCACAGATGATCGAGGTTTTGTGAATACAAATCAAATCACCTTGCGCTGAGTTATAGCAACTTAAAACCATGGTAAAGGCAAAATAATTTCAGCTACAACCAACAACAACAACAACAACAAAACCAACAAACAGCCTTTTGGCATAACAAATTTGGCCAGCAGCCAGTTGGTGTCCATGTCCATAGCAACAGCAACAGCAAGAAGAGCAGTAGTAGCACCAGCTGCCATTTCTCATGCCGTGTATTGCGGGTGCATGGAGTGGAGTGTATAGCTTGCAGCGAAATACAATATTATACACACACACACACACACAAACAAAGAGACTCACGGTTTGGACTATATTACATCCGTGCTGTTGCATTGGCACGAACGCTGCTGCTACTGCTAGGCTACACTCCGCTTGTCGAGTCAGTTGAGTCGAGCTAGTTGAGTGCATATAATAAAGCTGCTTAAATGAAATTGAGTTGAGCTAAAGATACACACACACACACACACCAAAAGATAAAAAAAATGAAGATTCTAACATAAAAAGTACTTTGAAGTGCTGAATGTATCTACAAGTTTAAGCTGCAAAATGCTGACAATGCAATTTCTTGATTTATTGCTTGTTTTGCGCTTTGGTTTTTTTGAGTGTTTTTAATTTGATTGCGTGTAGCCTATACTGTGAAAAAAAAATATATAAAAAAAAAGAAATAAATTGAAAAATATGCCGTCGCACACGTTTGCTTAGACAGCGCACAACGCGGCGTATACTTAATAAATATTTGCAATTGACTTTGAGTCAAAAAAATTAAAAAAGTAAATAAATTATAATAAAATATTTCCAAAACAAACAACAAAAAAAAAACCGACATATTTCAAATAAAATTTTTAATACAAAAACAATGAATAAATTAAATGCATAAATATTCATATCAAGTATACGCAGCGTGGTATGCAAAATATAATAATTCAAAAAGAAATATTTATTTTATAGCTTTTTTCTTTCAAAAAAAAAAAACTCAAACTTGTTGTTTGCCTCTATCTCGCTTTTACTCATTTACTCTTTCCATTTATCTATCTATCTATCTATCTATCTATCTATAACTTAATTCTTTTGCTCCATTTACACTCGATTTTCTCGAAAAATTATTCAATAGCTGCAAAATTTCTAAATCTGCATAGTTGGAAATAAATTATAATTCAATTTCCGTTATGCACAACAATGCAACGGGGAACGGCAAATGAAACTGCAAAACTGTGCCTGAGTGGAATAAGTTTTACAAACAACATTTTTGAGCCTTTTGCAAATTTATTTAGTGCTATGCACAGTGGTATGAAGTTTAGCTATCTGTATCCATTATTATCATTCGAACATAGGAAAATAGAATAAGGTTTAGTATTCTGCCTCTATCTCTTTCTATATTGCTTACATATTTTGTTGTGTATAAGAGCAACGTTTCAGGTAATGCCGCTCTCAATTGCTTTTAAATTACTTTTTAATCGATTTTCAGTCAAAAAATTATATATGTCCTTAAAATTAGGACTGTGTGATTAGTAGAAATAATCGATTGTTGATGATTGTAAAAATAAATCGATTGTTGCTGATTAATCATGATTATCACAAAATATGATTTAATATAATTTTTTTATTTTACTAAATTATATTTCTTCTTCAGTTGCGTGATGAAGTGTTTTAGAAAGTAATTTTCAAACAGGACACGAAAGATCTGAAAATTTGTTTTTTATTTAAAAAATTAATTAAAGATGGCGACTACAGGAAATGATTGATACATGTATCGATATTTTCGATTTTTAAAAGTATCGACATTGCATATCATTTAAAATATTTACTATTCCGTCTTATAGCCACTGTGCACTGTACACCCAAACACTTTAGTAACAAATGCTCTTGTCATCAACGCGCATTTAATATGCAAAATTTATGCAGCGATATAAAAATGATGGCAACGTTGATCCGAATAAGAAATAAGCGAGTGCAAATGGCTGCCAAAAGGACAACAAACACATACACACACTCACACTCACATAGACACACAGCTCAATGCACATGTGTACATGATAAAAGCAGTGAACGGCATTTGACGCGAGCGAAAGGAGTGCAAAAAATAAAAATGCCAGCAGCAGCAGCAGCGAGGACGGCGGCAAGGACGAAGCCAACAATCAACAGCAATAACAATAAAAATTTGAATTGCTTGCGAATTTAGAAAGAAGCTTTAGAAGTCAATAAAGAAAACATGAATGCACTGGGAAATGTAGGCGTTTGAATTGACCGAAAAGTGAAACGTTGTGATTGAAATATGCAAAAAAGCCAAAACGAAACGAACAAACGCCCAGAAGCAGCCTCTACAACTTACTCCACATGGCATACATTGCTCGTATTTTTCGCTTAGATTACAAAACTTTTCTTTGTGTGCAGCTGACAATTGGCAAAAAAAAAAAAAATAGAAAGAAGATAATCTAAAGCAACAACATAAATATAAGCAAACAATTGCAGTAAACATCTCATCTCATCCGTTCGTGATTGGCAATCCGAATTGGATAATAAACCAACGACAACACTTGACAACTTGTCTATCTGCAGTCGTTCGGTCTTACTCGTTGCAGTGCTTTAGTCTTCAGCTTGTACTATTTTTAAAGTTTTTCTATTCTTTTTATTTATTCACAAATCACTCACCTGTCCGTCGTTATCCTTGTCAGCTTTCGACTTGAGTCCAGTCCAAATTTCCATCATAACGTCATGCGTCTCCTTGTTCTTTGGCGTACCTTTTGCCCAGCCGCGCAGCTGGCATACACGCTGCCATAGTAATCGTCGTGACGTTGACCAAAAGGACAAAAGGATATTCCATGTTGTATTTCATGTTGTGCATAAAAATCGAGTGTGAAATATTATTTTCGAAAAAACAAGAGAAAAAGAAGTAAAGAGAGAGAAAAGGAAACAGAAAAAGTCAGTAAAAATAAAAATGCAAATTTTTGAAAACCGAAAATGAAATGAAACGACAACAAACGAAGCAACCGAGCGAAAGGACATATGTACGTGCAAACGTACAAACGAAATGAAAAAGCGTCAAACGGTCAACAACAACAACAACAGAAGCAACAGCAGCAAAAGTAGCGGTAGCAGCGGCAGCGCAAAATATTTGGCAATTATTTGCATATGCATAAATTTATGCCATTTTGTATTGCTGCTTGCGCGCGGTTTCAATGTTTATTGTTATTTGTTCTTCTTCTTCTGCTGCTGCTTCTGTTTTTTTTTTTTACCGTTATTTTTTTGTTGTTGTTGTATTGTAAAAATGTACAACAACAAAAACAAAAAACAAACAAATTTTTGTTAGCCAAAGACAAGTTGACGTTTTCTATTTCATTTTTGGAATAAAATTGTTTTTTTTTTGGTTTTTTTATTCTTGTTGGGGTTTGTATTGAACCAGGTATGGAAACGTTTTACCTGCAATTGCATTAAAACATTAAAAGCATATTGAAAACACCTAATTTGGAATAGATTTGAGCAGAGGCTACTACCTTAAAAAAAGACGAGAAATAATTATGATATTAGTTATCTTCAAAGTTCACACAACCGAGTTTTAAAATTTTGCTCTATCTCTTAGAGTCTAAGGAATAATCAGTTTCATTCTGCAATCTGATAGACATACAGACGGACAGACGTACACTGATAGTTCGAATAAACTTTCGATGCTGATTAAAAATATTCATAGAAGAGATCGGGGCTATTCTGAACCCTTTTTTTCATTCTAGTTGGTAATGGTCTAGCTTGAAATTTTAACTGAAGAAAAAATCAACATCAAAATCTCGGCAACGCATAGTGTGAAGGGTATATTCTGAAAGTTTGTAACGCATGGAAGGAGACGTCGTAGACCCCAAAATATATATTCTTGATCAGACGAGATCGACGAGATGAGTCGATCTAACCATGTCCCTCTGTTTGTTTGTCCGTCCGTCCGTCCGTCTGTCTGTCCGTCTGTCTGCGTGCAGTTACACGTTTCATTTGCTCAGTTTTAAAGATATTGAGATGAAATTCAAAACTTAGGATCTTCTCAGTCCTAAGCAATATTAACACTTTAATACCAAAGTTCCACTCCCATTTCTAGGTATAGCCGCCATAAAAATTTTTGAGTTTATTTTTATTAAAAATAGTTTTTATATGAAGCGTTTGTGTCAAATACAATAAAAATACTTTTAAGAGCAACCCATGTTTAAAAAAGGGTCCTTGGTTGAAGTGGGTCCACTATAGCATATAGCCCTCATAAATATCTACTGCCCATTTTTGAGTTTTGGTATGAAAAGGGTAATATTAATGATTATATTTACTTCCAATCTGGGTATAACCATTTCTACTGATCCAATAAATTTACTACCAATATGACGAGAGTCAGACTACTATAATAGGCAGACCCCCTTCAAACTCACCTTTCATTTTATTTTATTATTTAAAGGAAATTATTGTTATGTCTGCATTCTAATTTGAGCCCCAACTTGAGTTGTCCCCACCCAACCCCTTTACGGTATATAATCTACGTCACTGATGATCATACATGAACTAATAAAAGTTTCGTTTGAAGGGTATTTTAGATTCGATTCTACCGAAGTTAACGTTGTTCCTTGTTAACATGAATATTAGTGGTTTGGTTTTTTGATTTTGATTTCAGTTTTTATGTTTTGTGTTAAGATGCTTCGCAAAATGGCTTCGATTGGCTTCATACGGCTGACGGATAAAAAAGACAGACGGACAGTCGGGAACACGGATATAGCTAGCTACGTTATATCGACTCGGATTTTGATTCTAATTGAGAGTGTTAATGGATCTACCATGACGTCTTCTACATGTTGACCCAAACTTTATATACTTTTTTATTCTTCCACACGGTTTGGATATCTTTGAGATAATCGCTTTACAGAAAATTGGGGTTCCCCCTAATCGAAATTTCTTGATATTTCATTCATACAATGCACAGCTAGTAATAAAAAATAATACGTTTCCATCCCTGGTATAAAAATCGTTAGCAGTATTTTATATGGCTTAGTTTTCTATTTTGAATTTTTACTTGCTTACCTCAATGGCCAACTCAAAGTCCTTAACGTCAATTTCACCGCTTTGGTTTACATCTGTTGTGCATTTTTTTCAATTTTTTTTTTTTTTTTTGTAGTTTCCATTGGTGTTGTTAGTATTGATATAAATTGTTTTTGTGGTTGTGTGGGTGGTGTTCATGATTTTCATGAAGGTAGTTGTTGCAACGTAAAAAGTCAATATTTCGTTGCAAAAATTTCCAAAAAAATAAAACAAAAAAATAGAAGAATGTTATTGTTGACATTGTTTTTGTTATTATTTCAAGTAGTATTTTTGTTAAAAGTAAAAATAAAAAGAAAAAAACAATATTCGCACCCAAAAGACACAATTCAAAAGAGAGAAAATTTTTATGAAAAATGTTAGTTAAATGAATTCATACAGTCAAAAAGTTTATTATTTTGTTGGAAAAAAAAAAAAAAAACACACACAGCTGTGGCGCATTTCCGCTTCACTTTACAAACGAAACAAAATGGCGTATAAGTTAACAGGCAACTAGATGGATGGACAAACGGACGAACGGACGGACATACTGTCAAACGTAAGCGCCGTAAAGGAAATGCGCGGCATGACATATAAATTTCTTCGTCTGCTTCTACTTCTTCTTCTTCTTAAATGTCACGCTGTGTGTTAATGTCCAAAAAAAAAAAAAAAGAAAAACGAAAACGGATTTATGCAAAATAAATATTTGTGAATATTTTTATGCACAAAAATCATTTCACATGTTACTACTCGCCGCCATGTTGTTGCGTATAATTTAATAAAATTTATACAATCACATTTAGGTGTAATCATTATGTTGAGATTGGTCATTATTCATGCATTTCATGCACAGCTGTCATGGAAATGTGTTCATATAAAACTTATTGCGTATACGCCAGGTTATGCATCATTGTTTTTCTTTTTATTTTTTTTTATTAATATTTTTATTTGTAAATTAATGCAATTCTTTCGAACATTATTATTAATACTCACCAAAGAAAACATTGAACAGAAAAAGCAGCTTCTTCTTGCGAAAATCAGAGATCGACATTTTCTTTTATTTTATTCAGTAAGCAGCACAAATGACACAAAAGGAAATTACAACTGTAATGAAAGGAAATATGTATACAGTGAATAAGTGCAATGGATAAGTATAGCGGATAGTAGAGTGCTTCAGTTAATGGCAATTCAATGCAGCATAATCCCTACGAGCTATGCAATGCAACGCAAATCAGGGGTGTCACAGAATGTCTCTTTGGTTTGATAACTCTCATGGTTTTGCTAGAGATTTGGAAAAAAAAACTGGAAGAGATAGTGCGTTGCGTTCTATTAACAAAAATATTTATAAATATGTCAGCTATAATTTACACAACGCTCCTTTTTTTTACCAAATCTCTAGCGAAAACATGAGCGATTTAAAACCAATCCAAAGAAATTTTATGTGACAGCCCTGTACAAGACAGTTCAAAGAACACAAGCATGCTGCTGGCATGCAGCGCACAAGAATACAACCAGCAGCAGCAGCAGCTAAAGCCTGCATGCAAAATTAGCAATTGGAAAAAAAGCGTGCAACGGTGTCTTTCATCTTTTTTCATCGGTGAGGATGTCAACATTTTCATTTTTTTTTTCCCTTTTTTTTTACACATTTTATATTTCACTTATTTTGCTCAGCTCAGTTCATTTAGCCTTCAATCAGCGACTAAAAAAACGCTTAATGTAGCAAGCAAACGACACAATTTTGCTTTATATCTCCTTGAGCGTTAGAGCAAGAGAACTAAAAAATGGAAAAAACCTTTAAAAAAAAATAACTACAAACGAAAGCAACAAGCCAGCTAAAAAAGGTAATACAATAAGGAGAATAAAAAAAGAAAAACATGACAAAAGAATTGATACAACGAAGCTTTAATACCCTCAACAAGTTCAAGTGCAATTCAAAGCCAATAAAGAAAAAACACGAACGTTAAAAAATTGTAAAACTAAATGCAAGGAATTTAATTTAATTTAAAAGTGTTTTTTTTAAATGAAACTTCAGCTGCAATTTGTGTCGGTGTAGACTCACAAAATTCTTCAGACTGACAATTATCGCACAGAACTCTCGAACTTTAAGGCTTTTAAGATTTTTGAATCAACATGCTTCTCTCTCATGGAGTGTTTCATTCCTTATGAGCATCGTCGATCCTAAAACTGTAAACTCAGCCTAAGCTAATATGTGGTAAATGGGTATATTATTTTTGTGCAAATGAAACAGACAAAAAGAGGTTAGGAAGATTCTATAAAGTATATATATTCTTGATCACCATTGAAAGGGGAGTCGAACTAGCTATATCCGTCTGCCCATCTGTCCGACATGCTCTGAAAATGATTATCTCGGAGACTATAAGAGACTCTCGTAAGCCGTCAAGTGTACACTTGCAAACGGTTTTTATCTAGCCCCATTTTGAGGAATACCCCATACAAATTCACACCATTTCTTATTCTAGGAAGCCTAAATTTTTTTATCCATGCCTATGATAATCCCAATGAAATATCCCAAAATGGGATAAATTATTAGTATAGCCCCAATAAAATTTACAAAATTTTTTAAGTTTTTTATGAAAATACAATACAAAAAAAAATATTAAAATTTATTGAGATACATACTTTCTTGTTTTTTTTGGCGCTAATTGTATGAAACTTGGCTATATTCCAAAATATTAAAATTACTTGTCTAATAAAGCGGACCCAAAATGGTGGATATTTTTATCTCAGCTGTGGAGTAGTCAGTAAAAAATATGCAATTTGATTTATTGACCATGAGCAGTACAGTTGGCGCTTCTTCTAATTTTGACATAATTGGTCACACGCTCCCATAAAGGTTCAGTGCTGACCATGTGCCCTCAAAAAATATCTCAGTTTCTCGTGAGGCTGTTACAAACATTGCATTAAAATGGTATATACCCTTAACAAAACAATCTTACGATTTATATAAATTGATTGAACCTTTTGTAGTGACCAGACAAACAACAGAAACGTAATTTCTTAAGAGGATTTCTGACCTCAGCTTTATTCCGTCATAGATATTCCGACAATCTTATAAAATCATTTTACGCCGTAAAAGAGTGAAAAGCGTGAACAAAAAAAAAAAAATCATACGTTTATATATAAATTGCAACAAATAGGAAACTAAATGACAAAGCTGCTGAGAGCATGACACTGAGGCACACGATTATGGTGACGATGACGACGACGACGACGTTGTTGATGATGAACTGACATTGACATACAAAACATCAAAAGGCGACAATTGCTGTCTGCCATTGTGCTCGATTTAAAGCCAAACAAAAAAATTTTTACTGTATAGGGGAAAAAAAAATAAAAGTGAAAAATCTTTGGCCTTTGCAGCATGTAACCCGCACAGCCGCTTAACTGCTTTAAATAATACAAAAGCTAAAACCAAGTAAGCAAAGTCTCACACAAACTGAGACTTAAACAACAACAAAAGCGAATTTTTCAAATAGAAAAGCAAAGACAGTCGTCAGTCAGTCAGTCAGTTCAGTCCTTCATTTTATGTTTGCTCAGGCTCTAAGTCGTTTAAATTTGTCTTTACGTCTGTGTTTGATACTCAATGTATGTGTGTATGTATGTATGTGTTTATGTATCTGAGGTATCTCTGTTTGTTGTTCTACTGCTTGCTCTGGTTTTTCTGTGTATCTTTTTTGCTTAATGTTGATTTTAGTTTAGTACTTTTTACAGCTCATGGCAGCTTTCAACATTGCATTTATATGCAGCATTGCACCCAACAAACACCCAACTTGCATAAATATTACGGAGCGTTCTATACTTCAGCTGCTTCGGCGGCATCTTCATTTTGTGTTATTTCTTCTTCGAGCTATTCTACTATTATATTCTGTTTGAGGTATTTTAAGTGATTCAAGCATAATTTCGGTAACTGCGCAGCAACAGCAGCAGCAGCACAGGAATTTTATGCAGCATATCAAGCATGGCATGCAAAATTGAAAAACATTTTTTTCCACCTTCATTTTCTTTTTTTTCGTTTTTTACGTTTGCACAAAATAAAACGAAATTGACAATTCACCTGAATTACATAAAAAAATAAACAAGGATAATAAAATTGAATTGTGCAGCACAGTATGCAATTTTTTTTTTTTTATATTGTAAATTGCAGTAGTCAAGGTTTGCAATTCGCTTATATTCGCACGATTAATGCGGAAATTAATTGAAATTGCGCATACGCCAGGTAAGCCAAATTAAAAAGAGACAAAAATATTATAATTCAATGAAATGGAAACTGTCGCTACTCATTAATGCAGCTTAAAACGTATAAAACATTTTCAATTTGTTGCTGTTTTCCTTTTTGCTTTTTTTTTTTTATTAATCCATATTGGTTTGGTTTTATACCCTACACAAATGTAAGATTAGTCTCAAAGGTATTTTGATGTTGAGTAAAATATAATTTAGATAAATGCTAAAGAGATGGCATATTGAGTGGCTGATTAATTACTAATCGCGTTCATTTGTCACTGCGAAAACTTTATATCGCACCTTTAAAAAATAAATTAACATGAAAAAATAATACAACATGAAAAATATTTTAATTTTATGCTTCTGGGACATGTCTTTTTTTTTTTTTTTTTGACACCACCCTTTATGTGGATGCTTTCTAATAATTGACGAGTTAATTTAACTTTAATAAAAAATGCTAAAAATCATCAAAAAAAAAAAATCAACAAAAAATATTATGAAAGTCATTGCACCATGAAGATGAATGCCAAACTCAAGAGTATCTTTCAAAACCCATGGAAATGACTAAAAAGTTAATGTACACTAAAAGCCATGAGCAATGAGTTAAAACAATGCAAAGTTGTTTGCATCTTCTAAAAATAGATCGAACTTAGGCTGACAAACTTATACATAATATACACATACAAAGACTTAAAGGATTATCTGATCTGACGCCTTTTTTTTTTATTGTAGTTAATAAGTGTTTACGACACTCAATATGCTGCATCAAAAGCACTGGGGTGCATAAAAAATAGCAAAATGTGCTTTTACTCGGTCTGCTTTCTTTAGACTCTTACACAAGGGTTGACTTTAGTCATATACATATGTGGTCGACATACAACCTTGCATTTATTATTAAAGCTTAGTTATCTGTCAGACAATCTAATTGTACAGTAATATTCGTTTGTACAAAGCTATAATTCGTAGGAAATTTTAGTGAATTGCAACAAGAACAAAATATAAATTGTGCCTTGTATTGTTTCTCCGTGACTGGAAATGAAAATTGAATAAAATAAAATAAAATACATAAACAAAGCAAAGCATACATGGGGCATGGACCGATGGGCTTTCCTGATCCAAACTAATGCTAATTACTTGTTTGGATCAAAGAAGTAAACTGATGCGTGGGAGCTTTCCAATGGTAAACGGGATTATATCTAAAAGCGATTTTTCAAAACACCAATAATTTTAAATTCTTTGTTGAAAAATCAGTTTAACCAAAATGAAAGAAGGGCTAAATGGGAAGACCTCTCCCGCTTCGTTGTATTCATTAAACATTGCTTGTTCCGTTTATCACTTGTTCCAGTCGATTTCATATGGCAAAATATTCCGATTTAAAAACCGCAGCATTTGAGTAAGTGAAATGAAAAGTAAATGCATAGTATTGCACAAAGATTGTTATATAAAAATATTTTTATTTTATTCTATGATGTTTAAAGAGTTTATCTATATATTCAAATTTTAAATCAATATTTTCTACTCATGGCTAACTTTCTTTAAAGAGTATAAAACTTAATCATAGCAACAACAATTTGCGATTTGGACCAATTAGACCGATATATATTTGGTTTTATAACCGATAGCAGTTTTTGTCATATACGTTTTGGAAACGAAACCTAACTTTTGCGATTGCCGGATTTACTAAATCTTAGGAACTAACTAAACCATAAATTGCAACATTTTTGCGATTACGGAAGCATGTGGCTGTATATCTCATAATCGGAATTTTCGGAATATTTATAGATTTTTAAATTTCAAGCTATGTTCTACCATTTGTAGGCATTCATGATTTCAGTATTTTAAGTTATTAAAATATGGCAAAGATCCCTGAGACACTTAAATCCAACTTTTTCACAACATTTTTAATTTGATATTTTTACTGTTCTTCAGTGGTTTTTTCATACAAATATAGCCATTTCGCTTAGTAAATTTTTAAAATGACCCCTTTCGAAAATTAATTTTATTTTTTTTTTCCTTCACACATTTAAGTATGTTCTTAATTATAAATTTTTTTATTACTATTTTTATAAATATTATTTTTTTTTTTTTAAATATTTATAAATTTATTTTTATTTAATTTTGATATTTTTTGTGGCTTTTTTTTTTTTTTTTTTTAATTTTTTAAGTTTTTTTTTATTTATAAAAATTTTCAACAATATAATTAATAAATTTCATATTTCGACACTAACTATATTTTTATGTCGTAAACATTTCATATCGATCAACCCAATAGGTTGGGCGTCTAAACTGTACTATACAGACAGACGGACAGACCCAGACGGAAAGATTTATATTTTTGTATGTATAGATTTGAATTCTGAGAATCAATGTAAATAAAAATTTAAAAAAAAAATAAAATAAAAATATTTCCAATTAAGTGCCACTAATATTTTGCATTACTGCAGCGAAATAAATTGTAACCACAAAGTGAATAAAATTCAGAATCAGATACATTTAGAATTAATCCTAGCGAAGAGCATTAAAGCTGCGGTATTGTTTCAACGATAACTGCTTGCCTGTTGTTAATTAATTTTACATTTAATTTTTATTTATTTATTAATATTCTCTGCTGACAATTACATTTGTTGCGCCACAAACAAAAAAGAAAAATAAATTGTCTTAATTATTTAAGTCGCTTAATCCAGTGCAGCGCTTTGAGTGTATAAGTATGCATGTATGTGTGTTGGTGCATATCTGTGTTTTTAAGGTTTTTAGACAAACACGCGCATAATTAATGCAACTAAATGAATAATTTAAGCACATAAATTGAATTTTGCATATGCGCATAAACTAATTCGCATGCAAATAAAAAATTACCCATACGCACTGTTTGCTTATAATAATAAACTAATATGCGATTTTTTATGCTGTTAATAAAAAAGAAAATAATTAAAAATATTAATGACAACGATAGTAATAATAATAATAAAGCCACTATATCCGACTATATAGTATATAATGTCAAGCTATGGCTAAAGGCATAACTAATAAACCAACAAATTTATTATGCATTGTTAAATATTTTACGTTTTAACGGAAACTGTGACATAATTATATTATGATTGCATGATTATGCATTAATATCGAAGCTAAATGCTGCATATATGTGTATAAATATAGACAGAGAGAAGTGTAAGGATATACACAATAAAATGTTAAATATTGTTGTCATTTTCACAATTTAGCAACGATGCCTGAAACTGGGCAATTTAAATAGACACAATTATGCATTCCCAACGTTGCGCCTTAATTATTTTGTAATTCATTTTACGTCGTCGTCATCGTCATCGTTGAGACAATTGCAAAATCATGAACAACTAAAATTCAAGCTGCAAGCTGCTGCTGCTGCGACAGAAGGATAACACAATTAGCAAAATACAAGAAAGCACAGCGCAGTAATTTTGTAGTAATTCAACTGACAAAATAACCACAGAAAAGATACTTTCTGTACTTCTCTTTATTTATTTTTTTGCAAAACAACTAACAAAAAAAAAAGAAAAAAAACAGACAAGACAATCATTTCACTTGTTTCGCTGCAAATGATAAACTACACACAAAAAAGCTTTTTTTTTTTTTTTTGCATTCAAAATTCAAAAGGAATACAAAAATAAAGTTTTTTTTTTTTTTTAAAGCATTTTGCTGCACTTTTATTATTTATTCATTAATTTTTTATTTTTGTTTTTACGAAAACACTCACCAACAAAATGTGTTCTTTTTGTGGTTTTATTTCAATTTAAATTTCAAAAAAATTTTTAACGGACAACTTAGAATCGCGTTGTGAAAAGAAAAGATTCAAATTAGTACGACTTTCTTTTTTGTTTTTGTTGTTTTGAACTGCACTGCAACGCTTTTCGACGTTCTATGATGTTTACTGTTCGTGCAACGCTTGCTTTTATATGCGATTCGATTCGTGCTGTAAACGAAATTCAACGCAGCTCGGCAATTCGGCAGAGCAGCGCAGCCATAGAGCCTAGATAACAAGTAACAAAGGCAGCAAGCAGCGCAGTCGAAATGCGACGTTGTTCTTCAATTCGATGGTAGCAGCGCAGTCGACGTTATTTTAGAATTTTGTGTTTGTTAACTTAAGCTTGTCTCTGTATGTGTGTGTGTGTGTGAGTAACTGCATGTGTGTGCGTGTTTGTTCGTTCATATATGATACAATAGTTGTGTTTATTTGTGTGCATATTTAAGCTTGCAGTTTGTTTTCTGGCAAACCACGTGGACTTTTACTCAAAAGTTGCATGCGGCATTATGTTGTGCGGCACTATTAGAAGCGTAAAAAATAAAACACTTAGAGAAATTAATATGCTTGTTAATTAAGAAAATTTAAAAGATTGAATTTTAAAAAAAAAAAAAAAAAAAAAAAAAAAAAAAACGTATTATTCATCAGCTGATGGTTTGTAATGTCACCAATCTTGTGGTTGTCTTCCAAGGTCTGGTCCTGCCAACGCAGTGGCGAATGTCCTCTCTGCCGCGCCCCACCTATTTTGTTCACGTTCCGCTCAATAACTTTTTTGTCGGGGGCTTCTTTTTTCCCCCAACACAGGTGACCAGCCAAGGACAACCTTTTTTATTGGAATTTTCTGAGTAAGTCTCTGGATCGTCCTCATTTAAAATTATTTTACCTTAGCAGATAAAATTAGGAGTCAAAATTTGGATAGTTTTAGGTATTTGGCTAATAATGGCCGAGATTTACAATGGTTATCACTGGATATTGCCCATAATACCATACAAGAGATACTGAAGAAGATGCAATGAAGAAGACACAAAAAAATCGCTATAGCTATACAGACTGAAACATTTTGGACAATGGCTATTTGAATCGCAGGATTACCTCATCCCCTATCAGGCTTGCCCTTTTAGGCTTCAAATTTGGCCAATGCTTCTGATATCAAGCCAAATATTTAGTATAAATTTGGTTTAGATCGGACCAATAATTTTAAAAACTTGAAGAATATTTAAAATTTTGTAGAAATGCTGATCAAAATAATTTATATTGGATCGCGTCATGTACCCCGGGTTTTTAAGATTCGGTTTATATCTTAAGCTTCGATTTTTAAGTTTTCCTTTATTTTTAAATTGTACCTTTTTTTTTTTTCTCAGTGTACACTTAACGTCAACGACAAATCATCGACAATTGTCTTTTTTAGCCAAAATAAGACAAAAAACGGAACCGCCACTTTGACCTTGCAAACATTTATGAGGCACTTGACAGCATAATTCTTTGCAGTAATTGTCTCCCATTGTGTTCCCTTCATCCCAAGCAACTAGCCCCTTGCCTAATAGTTTCTATAGTTTTGGACGCCTATTGAGCATTTGGCATGATTATATTCATATATACAAACATAAGTAGGTCTATATATATAGTATTTATATGTATAAGTAGGTAGCTACATAATAAAAAATAAAAAAAAAATATTATAAAATTTGTAAGAATGTAAGAATTATAGTCATGCTGGGACATTTTTAATTATAACATTTTCTCAGCAATGTCAGCGCCAATTTGTCAACGCTTTGCGTTGCCACTCGGCATTTTGGCATTCGTTTCGGCAAATTTTGACCCGACCCGGCCCAGAACAGCATGTTTGCTGTTTCATTGTCAGACGTTTCGCTGCTGCATAGAAATGCAGTTGACTGCAGTGCAAGTGAATGCAGCGCAGCCGGCAGTAGCAGCGCAGTTGACGTTAAGGATAAAGTAAAAATAAGAAGCAAATGCACAACGGAGTGCAGTTACCACGTGGCATATTGCAACGACCGTCGCGTGGTTACTTCTTGTGTTGCGGATGACCATTTTACCATTGCTTAACACAAATACGAATGCAAAGTGGTGCACAAAGGTACACAGACAAACACATACTAATACATACATATGTATGTGTATATTCGGTTGCACGGACACTCGAGTACAGAGAGACATACAGACGGAAAGACGTACAGATAGACGGAAGGATGATTGTATCAACGGAAGGATGCTTGGACGGAAGGATGCACGGTTTACCTGCTGCTGCTTGCCAACAAAAAATGTGCTTATGAGTATTTTTGGTGTAAATGTGTGAGACAAGTGAATATTTATATATTTAAATTTATGTGCATGTGAGTGTGTGTGTGTGTGTGACAGCTGGTGTTATAAAAAGGAAACGGAAGCGACATTGACACACTTTGAAATTAACACAGCTCGCGAAAAGTTTGGCCATGTTGCTTACAGCCAACCTCACGCTCTACTCCCGACTCCCTCTCTGTTTGCCTTTCTCTCGGACTATTTTATTGTTTGTTTGTGTTCATTTTTGTGTTATGATTGCTTTTGTTGCAACATTAATTCTTGTAGCAGCGTGCAGTAATTACCATTGTGGGTCATACAGATACAGATACATATCTAGACTAGGTACTCTCGTTTGCAATAGAATTTATACTATTCATGCTTTAAATGTGCTTTCAACGCTAAAAAACAACAACAACAATACAGTTAAAAATTTAGTTTAAGTCTTTAGTCCTTATTGTGGCAGCCACATCCACATCCTGCTGCAATGCTTGCAAAACTATTCCTACGTGCTTTAAGCAGTCGAAACAGTGCGCGTGCAACGCAAACATGATTAGCACAAAAAACCACGCTGCACGTTTTTCACTGAATGAAGTAAGCACTTCGGTAATTTCGGCTTTTGTTTAGATTTTCAGTCAGATTTTTTTTTTTCTTTTTTCGCCGGCTCATTGAAAGAGCTCAGCCACAATGAATTGAAATGAAGAATACAACTGTTTTGGTGCAAATTTGAATGTGTTTCAATTGTTTTAAATTGCCTTTTCTATGCCCTTCTTTATACACACAAACTTTTTTTGCTTTTAAGTGTTTTACATTAATTTTACTTTCAAAAATTTAACATAGTTCCACGGTTGGTAAAATTCAAAAAATAATTATTTTAGAAAAAATTAAAAAAAAAAGAAGAAAAAAATTTTAAAAAAATTTTAAAAAAGAAGAAAAAGTAACATAAAATAAAAAAGAAAATATAATTTAAAAAAAAAAAAAATTAAAAAGTATCAGGAGGCATGCCCATATTAAGCAGTATCAAACTCCAAGTGGTTTCAGCCTTGTCCGTCTGTCCGTCCAACCGTTCAATTCTTCGGAATTATTTTCTCAAATTAAGATTAAAGAATCGAACTTTGCTTTTTTACTTCCGTCTGTCAGTAGTCTGTGTATTTTAACACTTCTTCTAAATTTATTGACCTGACATTTTAAACTTAAGCTTTTCTATATAACTTTTATGTCAAAACCAACGATATAGCGGCCCCGGTTCAAACGTTACCGCTCATTTTCGAGTCTTTTTTAAATGTATTCACTCCAAAATGAACAATATACATTTTAAATGTCATCCGTAAGAGTTTTTTAGGATAGGACCTCTGAAGTATAGAGCCTTTGTACGGGCCTAGTCACCCCATGTCCATTTTTTTGGGTGTTTCAAAAACCAAAATTTAAAAGTATTGCTATTTGCAGTCAGTTTTACCATTATTAACTCCCACCTTTTAACGGAACTTTCTAAGCCACAGATAATTATATCGAACGTTTTTCGGATGTCCTTTAAATTGGACTAGATCTTCCCAAAGAAACAGCGAATGGCCTCTCTGACATCCTCTGCGTTTTAGTACACTTTCGTCTCAAAACGAATATCGTAGTAGTTTCTGTCTCCATACAATTATCACTTCTTTACTAGACATAAATTTCAATTATTATGGAAGTTGGCCTAAATAAATCGGAAATATAGATAATCAGGCATGCTGGACTGCATCGCCCATAAATATTTTCTTTTTTCCTTCATTATTTTTGTAGTTTATAAGCTTATCAATTTAAAGCTCAAACTTCCATATTCTAGTCCAATTTTATTAAAAAAAAGCTAAGGAAATTTTAGAGTAATACGAAGCTTACCATATTCTTAAATCTCTTTTGAATTTCATGCATACAAACATCCCTTGTCTTGATCATCGCTCATTTTTAGTCATGCGCACGTTTGTTTAGATTCTTAGCGACGTGCCGCAGCCGATATACCGCTTACGTATTGTTATCGATAATTAACATGCGCATTGATTAATTGTTTTGTCTTATCAAGCATTAAAAAATATGTTATAGCCTTACAAATCATATTCAAAGCGTACACAAAATTAATTTAACAAATCTCTTCGAAATATCCTTGAAGCAAACACACCTTACAGCCACTTGACGTTTTTTTTGTGTTTTGTTTGTGTTGCATTCTTAGCGGATTAGCACAGCTGTGCATTTTACGTCGCACCGCAATACATGCTTCTGTTGGTGTTTTCCTTTTTTCTCTTTTTTTTTTTTTTTTTTTGGAAGTCTTCCCGCATGTCATGTTTAGTTTTTGGTCAGAACGCGCATTGAGTTGTTTATTTAAATCGCATGTGAGCAATGTTTTACCACATTTTCAAAAAACGTTGCTCATTTTATATTATTTGACCTCAGCACGTAAGAATCTTAAGATGCTTTTCAAGCGAGTTTTCCAAAAAAAATTTATTTTATTAAATTTTTCTCTTTCACTATTTTTTTCGTTGCATGTCCTTGCATGTTTTCGTATGTTTGCTGTACGGATTTATGCAGATGCAATGAAATTTGTCTAGTGTCATGCATAAGCAAATTGATGATATGTAGTAAAAGTTTGGTTGATATCTATCTGTCTGTCTGTCCTTCAGTCTTACTGTCTGTCTATGTTTACATCCTGCTTCATCGCTTGGCTAACGGTACAACATGAAATTGAAATCCGCATATGGTATGCAGCAAATTTGCAAGTGGCTAATGTATTTAGACAAACAAACAGGCACACAGGCAGACAGACAGACGGACATGCAGATGGCAAGATAGCCGAGTTGCATAACTTTGCAATGAATTTTAATTTTCGAAATGCAAACAAACAAACAATAAGGTTCGTAGACAAAGAAACAAAATGTATTTTGCATGTAGATTTTGTTTGTGGGCGTGACGCTGACCTTGCGACTACGAGTATCTAAGCGCCGAGTTTCCTGGCCATCCATCTATTTAGCTATCTGTGTATCTGCTTATGTCTAAATAGCAATTGGCAAAATCAAAAACACAAAAAAAAACAAACAAAAAAGAACAAAGTAAATGAAATAAAATCTAAACAAGCCAAAACATTGCAGCGGAACAATTACCAACATACATCCTTTGGCAATGTTATAAGCGCAGGATCAAATGGAACAGAGTGGAGAGTGGTGGGCGTTTGGTTATGGTTGTCCGGTTAGGGTCATAAAAAAGGCGGCCCCAAATTGCATCGATTTTGGCAAACGAGTGTTAGGCATCAACGCCAGCTACTATTACGAATACTTCCGCCAGCCAGCCAGCCAGCTAGCCAGCGATGCCATCATCACCAAAACCAAACACCAAAGCACCAAGCAAAGGTTTAAGTTATTTAGAATTTGAGGTTTTTAGGTTCTAAGCGATTTATCTGTGGGGTCTAGGCTAAGGTTATGACATGTGCGCCAAGAAATATTTGGAATGCTTGTGTTTGCTTTTTTTCGTGTTTTTTTTTTTTTTTTTGGTAAAAACTAATTTGCAAACCATTTTAGTCTGGTAACGACGACGACGACGCCGACTGCGACTGCTGCATTTGCCGCAATTGTATCTCAAACTCTTTACTTTTTTTTACGATAGAAAGGCACGCTGCGGCATTTTGCAATCTCAATGTTGATAAGCCACAAAACCAAAAAAAAAAATTCAAACAAGTGGAAGGGGCCTGAAGACGTTTGTTTCCATGTTTGCCAAATTTAAGTTTGCAAAATATTTATTTGCTACCAAACGCTAAGATTTTTCTTTTTTTTTTTTTTTTTTAGCTTTATTTGTTTACGCGTATTGAGCTTATCTTCGTTTGTTTGTTTGTACGTCAGTTTGTCCGTCCAATCTCAGTCTGTCTGCCTATCTGTACGCTTGTCTATCTATCTAACTTGTCCGTCCACCCATTGCGCGTCACTCTTGCACCGTACATGCTTAAGACGTCAGCACATTGAGTTAAGAGATATTCAGATATGGCACCAAGACATCAGTTGCTGAGGCCATCGTCGTCGTTGCCGTTGTCGTTTTCATATCTATTGCCTGCCTGCACCTTCATTGTTGCTTTCATTTTGTGGGCGTCATCAATTGTCAGCGTCACGCTTGATTTTTTCATCAAAAAAAAAAATTTTTTTGTATTTTTTTTTATACACTTTACGCATTTACTAAAAAGTGGTATTATTATTTTTTCAATTTGATTGCAACACGCGATCAAGTGAGTCTTGTTATCATTGCAGCGATTGATCCAGTTTTTGATCGCCACTTGACGGCTTAATGAATATTTTATGCAACAAGGAAATTTTATTTCATTTCAGTAAAGTTTCTTGTAATCATAGAAAAAATGTTTCTGATAAATAAATATTTTTACAAAAATTTGGGTACTTTTAGATCTAAAAAGTTACACCTTTACAAAGAGATACATCTAACAATAAGACTTTATGATTAATCGTTTAATCAATCAGCAATCGATTATTTTGTATAATCAAGGGATCAATTAGTTCAATCATCGATTAGTCAACAATCAATAATCAAGTAGTTGATAGTGATTATCATAACATTGACTGCTTACCTTTCAAAATCGACAGAAAAATTAAGAAAAACGCGTTATTATTTTTTTTTTTTTTTTTTTTGGAAATTTGGGGAAATTCTTTGTCAATTAACTGATCTTTCAAATTTTACACATATGCAGATCAGTCAATGATCGACCCATTGATCTGACCTACTACGATCTAGTCAATTGATAACCATGCTGTTTCAGAGACGGATCAGTTCAATTTTTTTAACTATTAGACAAGTTATTCTAATATTTCGAGTTTTGTTTGAGAAAACTATTCTACTTTAAAAACACCTACAAAGTGTTATCTATTAACCCAATAGTTGACGTTGAAAATTATCGAGATGGTTCCCGTTTCTGAAATCTAGTAATCAAAATTTATCATCTTTAATCAAAAGGACAACCATACGATTTTTTTAATTAATCAAACCGTTAAAAAACATAATTTGAGCGTTTTAGAGGTTGCTGATTAGAAAATTGAAGACAGTTTAAAGAAATTTTTTAAAGTCATACTACATTTATACGCCATTTTGGTATCAACGAAAAAAAAAACCCTAATGACATATTTCAAGTAAATCCGATTAGCTTAAATAAACTCGTAAGCCATTTCAGATTTTAAAAATCCGACTTCGGATTCGAAATAAACAATACCAAAAATCCGCAAATGATGTACGCCAACCGATTTATATTTGCTCAAATAATCGAACCGATAAACCAAATTGAACTATCGAAAGCAGGTTCTATCATAGATATAGGATCGAACCAAAACGAATACAGCTGTAAATGTAAAAATGTTTATTACATTTTTTTAGTTCTACGCCGATTTGATGGGTTGACTGAGAATTTGTTATTCACATATATCTGATTCGTCTCACACTATCGCGCTGATTTAAATACAAACAGCCACAACTGAGTAGACTTTGAGATTTTTTTAATTAGATACTTCTGACAGCAGCTCGGATAAGATAAACTAAGATAAATTTAATATAAAATAGGACAAACAATTTTTTATATTTTTTCGAGTCACTTTTTGATAAAAGCATAAATTGTATATGAAGGGGACTTATGCAAACAGTTAAACCATATTCCACAACAAACAAAAAATTATTTTTACAATTTGCATTTTATTATTTTTTTGCAATATTTTATTTGCTTGTTATCGCTTAAACGTTGTCAGGCTTTAAAAATTATATTTTATTTAATTTTCCAATTCATTTGAAGCGCTTGATTGTCTTGTCCATTTCGTCTCATTGCTGTTATTTAAACATTTTCGACTGCAATTAAAATGCAATTAGCAATTATGCAGTCTCGAATGTTTTATAAACTTTATTTTTATTTTATCTTTTTTTATTTTTTTTCCAATTTTTATCTCGGTGTATCTTTATTTGCACAACAAAAGCAATACGCGCGCTGCTAACTTTTTTTTTTTATATCAATTATTTTTTTTCTGTGCATGAAGGAAGGTTTTTCTTCTGATTTTCTTTGGTAAAATTGTTTGGTCAAGTGTCAGATTTAGTTTATGGCATGCGATTTTTGACTTTTGCAATACATATAAATTTTTTTTTTTTTTTGTTATACTATTCATTTTTCTTTCTTAATTCAATGCTTTTGTTATTGTTATTGTTGTTGCTGTTGTGTAATTGGTTTTATCTGTGCCGCGTGTAGCTGACTTTCTTCTGTTTGCATCTGCAGCCAGTTTATTTATTTAGTTATTTTTTTTTTTTTTTTTTTTTATACAAAATGTATCTACGTAAGTTCGTTTGTACATTGTCATGACATAATGCTCGGCTAGGCAATATTATTATATTTTATGGCGCACTTTATTTGTGGGAGCTAAGCTACTACTTTGATCGTGTCTGCAACTGAACTGAGCTGTACAACATAATAAATCTAATTCAAATGATTTAATTAATGCTGTGAATTTTTTTGAAATTAAATACATATATTTTTTTCTTTCTTATTAACGCACACACATTTTTTTTTTTTTTTTTGCATTGAAAGTGAAAATGCAAATTCACATGCAACGCATCTAAAAATCTATCTATTCGCTTTAAATGCAACAACATCCGCAACAAATGCATTAAATAAACCGCAACAATTGAAAACAAAACAAAACAAAAAATCAAATGAAAGAAAGATAAAAATGCAATATTAAAAAAAAAAAAAGAAATAAATACATTAATTAGTTTAGCCAAATCAGTTATGCACCTTAAAATTCAATTAGAGACTTTAGAGTTAATGTATCTTCTTAAATCTTTTATATGCATTTGTGTTTGCCATATTATAAAGTCATTAATTTATTTTATTATCTGTAAAAATATTACACTTTGTATTAATTATAAAGCAAGCTAAATCGAAAGACATAACTAATGACGAAGTGCATAAAAAATAAAAACCGCAAACGTAAATCACAAATGCCAAAACAAAAAAAAAAATATTAAAAACTTAGATACTTAAGATAGCATATGCCATTGGGAGTGCAACAACAATAAGTAATTAAACTTAAAAAAATAATAATAATAATAATAAACTAAAATGATAAAGTGACATAAAATAAATTAAATATGACAAAATAATCAACACGATTCAAAAATTAAAAAACAAACTGCTTAAATTTTATCTCTTAACTCTTTTACGGGCTCTGATATCCGCTAAGACAAATACCCATGGAAAATATTTGCAAATGTTTAAACTTGACAAAAATCATTAAAATAAATAAAATAACTTAACCGAACAATCATGAAACTTGGTTTTTATCTGCATACAAAATATGCATAAAGTTAGATCCTTTTTTTTTTAAAATCGAAATGTTATTTTGCTATTTTGTGCCTCATTGAATATGTTCAGTTATCGGCGATTTTGTGTATCACTCTTCGCGAACAGTGAAATTCAGTGATTGGTTCTTTTATCACTATTCGCGAATTGTTAAAATTCGCTTGTACAACAAACCTCTACAAATTGGCCAGTCACTTTTTTCGTTAAAAGTGATCCTATTTAGTGTTCGCTGATTGTTTTTCTCAAACTGCGTTTTTATTACTGTTTACAGTTACTACGCTAATCACAATGCGACACAAAAATCACTCTTTTTGCCAAGACTAGTCCGTTCTATTATTAGGGCCTGTTTTTCCTTCCATTCTTTTGTTTTTTTTTTTTTTTTTTCTTTTTCTTTTTTTCGCTTTTTTTTCCCTAGACTCTGCTTTTTTTTTGGTAGATTCTGGCACCCGAGTCGTAAGACATGTAAGTAAATTGAAAAAGCTTTAAAGGGGCCTTCCTAAAAGGAAACGGGCACTATTACTAGGTGTAAATTAAGTTAAAAGCTCCTCTTTTTAGATAATCCTGAAGAGCCCTTATTCAGTTGTAATCCTAGTCGATTGTGATCAGTGAGGAACTCAGTAAGTAGACTTGGTTCAGAGCGACTGTGAACAAAAGTTTGTAACGCAATAAATGAGGCATCGGAGACCCAATAAAGTATATATATATTATTGTTCAGCTCGGCGAGCTCGACGAATCGATTTAGCCATGTTCGTCTGTCTGTCCGTCCATCTGTCTTTTGCAATGCGTTTTTCTCGGAAAGTTTTAAAGATATTGACCTGACATTTTAAACTTAATCTTGTTTTGATCTTAGGCAGTTTGTATGTCAGAACCAAGGTGCCACGCCCATTTATAGATATAGCCCCCATGCAAACTTATCACTTTTATTCAATTTGATGTATGAAAATAGTTATCATTTATGAATGTAATCACTACAAATTAGTTAAAAACACTTCTAATGACATCCAATATCAAAAGGAAGGTGCCACGCCCATTTTTAGGTATAGCCCCCATAAAAACATAGCGCCCATTTTTGAGCTTTTGAATGTTATTATTTACGAATATATTCACTACAGTTTGGGCCAAAAAGAATATTGTTATAACTGCACTTTAAGCTTAAATTTTAACAAACCCCACCCAACCCCTTTGCGAAATATGATCTACGTCACTGAGAATCATACACGAACTATTTAAAGTTCTCGTGTGACGGGAAGTTGAGCTTCGGTTCTACTTTCGGTTAACTTTTTCTTTGTGTTTTTGAATATATTGACTGAACTTATTGCTAGGTCTGCCATTCTGGCGAGTTCATCTGCAGCCTTTAAATGAATTCATTAAGACCAAATGACCGCTGCTTAATGCACAAGACTCTCTAAAGGCAAAATGTTCACCTATAAGCTTGGCCATATCTTGATGGAGCACAATTTCATGTTTTTGGCACTTTCAAAATCTGAAATCAAAATTGAATTTTACATTCAATTACCGCGAATAAATGATGATGCAGTTTTTTAGTTGATAAATCTCACTGATCAGAACTACTTCACAGCCGTTGACATATTAAACTGATAGCTGATTGACAGTTTATCGAGTATC
Source organism: Leucophenga varia (assembly GCA_018903435.1). Classification (NCBI taxonomy): domain Eukaryota; kingdom Metazoa; phylum Arthropoda; class Insecta; order Diptera; family Drosophilidae; genus Leucophenga; species Leucophenga varia. The sequence goes on from JAEIFJ010001414.1 coordinate 4,488,826, forward strand.
TTAAAAATCACCATAAATCTACAAAGTATATAAAATTGTTTTATTGGTTCTAATTGAGTCATTCAGATACACAAATTCAATCTTATTAAAAATTCGAATATTCATGAAGGCAAATAAATGAATTATAAAGTCAAAACACTCACAAATATGTATTTGCGCATTTTTTCTATAATCAAACAAAATTAAATACCATTTAAGCTGTTGTAACTAATTGATGTCGTTGTTATTGTTGTTGTTGTTGCTGTTGTTGCTATTGTACAATAATTAAACACAATTTAAAATACTTGCACAGAAACGAACAAAAACAAAAATCAAAATCATCTAAGGAAAAAAAAAAATATTTTAAAAAATGCAAAAAATGTGAATGTTTTGTATATTTTTTTTTTCTTTGTTTTCAAACAATTTTGTAAGCAAAATGTAATCCATACAACAACTGCCGCATGCTGCATGCAATCGACGCGACAGCATTCCAGCAGCAGCAGCAACAACAAACAAACAAACAAACAAGCAAGCGAGCAGCAGTTGTAACAAACTTGAAGATACAGGAAACATTGAACGTGCGCAACTGCTTCACGTCACTTTCGATTTCATGCTAAACTCTCAGCTAAGGAGAAGTTGCAAATATATTCGCCGTTCAAGGTGAAGGCTACAAAGAGTGCTGCTGAGCAGCAATGCTGGGAAACACGCTTAGATTGTGTAGTGTAGTAGGTTTACGCTTTATTGCGATTGTATCGCACAAAAACGTTGAATGGAAAGCGTGTCTGGCTGGCTGGCTCTGGCTGCCTGCTGACTGGCAATGTGAAGCGCATCTTTAAGATACTTGTTGCTCATTTGTAACTATTGTTGTTGTTGTTGCTGTTGTTGGTGTTTGTGCATTTAACTTAAACAAAACAATATACCCGCCTGATGATTTGATATTGATCAGCTGGTAAAGAGTGCTTCTACATTTCTTCAAACCGTACCGTACCGTTCCCTTCTCGACTGTTGCATCTTCTTCATGTATCTGCGATTAAGTAGCGGCTGCATGTTGTGAGTTTTTCGAACTTTTGCCGCATCCGCTGCATAAACTTAACACAGCTCAGCTCAGCTCATAGCTCAGCTGTTTCAAATGTTTGTTGTTGTTGTTATAACTAACAATATCGCTATGCTGTCGCTGCTGTGGTTGCTGCTACTGCGGATTGTTTTCATGTACGCCAAATGTTGTTGGTCGGTCGTTTTTTTCTATTTTTTGTTTGTTGTTTTTGTTATGATGCAATTGCAATTGAATAACACGCGCTGCACACGCTGCAGCAAACTTTACGACGACAGTGAAACTGCATTTATGCGTATCTTGTATCTGTCAGTAATGCCAGCGAGCCAGCTCATATGTGTATCTTTTTTCATTTTGTTACGCATGCACATTGCTTGCTTCGGTTTTGCTGTCGACAACAATGATCCGTGCTTGTCAATGTAAATCGGTATTCAAGGTCTCTGCTGCGCACTGAACTGAGATTTCACCATGACAATTACAGTGGAACCTCAATGCGATTTTCTTAGAATTAGATTTACTAGAAGAGGCACTGGGAAGCTACTTTCAAGAATTTACTGTTGCAAAGCTTTGTTTAAATAAAATAATAATTGCATCCAAATTTTATGTACCTTATGTACCATACCTCATTGTAATGGATTTTCATACAAAAACGTTTAAAATGGGGTATATTTGTATGGGGGCTATATCTAACATTTTTTTTATTCCCATCCATATTTGAGATATTTCATTGGAACTTCATATGCGACAAATTATACCGTTTTTGTGCAAAAACCCAAAATTTTGGGGTAGATTAGTATGATGGGTACCCCTTAAAATGGGGTTAGAAAAAATCGTTTTCAAGTGCACACTTTAATTGGATAAAAAATCATGCTTCTCTCATCCTATGAATACACTAACAATAAAATAAGGATCGGGGCCATATAGTCCCATGTGCCATTTTCCGATATTTTCAACAAAAAAAATATTGTTATATAGTAATGTATAATTTATAGCTTTAAATTTGATCTCAATATTGTGTCTTAACTTGGGTTGTATCAGACCATTGATCCCCCATTCCCATCTCAATATTTTATTTTTTTTATAAACTCTTTTTAGATTCGTGTGACGGTTAATTAAGCTTCGGTTCCACCTTGTTTCTTAATCAATTTTTATTTGTATCCAACAAAAATAAAATTTCAAGTATCTTAATATGGTATATGGCGTATGTTCCATTTTAAAGTCTTCACTGTACAATAACCATAAACAATGCAATTCGTCTGTCGTTCGTTTTCATTTATTTCGATTGTCAAGATTTCGTTAACTTAATCGCTTCAATCGAATCACATCAAGATATTTTGGATTGTGACTAATCGTCTTAACTGCTGCCAATGTTGTTATTATTGTTGTTGTTGTTGTTACTTCTTAATGCTGCTGTTGCTGCTATTGTAGCTGTTGCTGATTTGCAGCCTGCTTCCGTTCGTTCGGCGCATGATTGCGCTTTTTATTTGATTTTCCACTTAGCCAAAATAAAGATGACAATAAGAAAAAAAAACGGAACGCTACAAGCAATGCTGTGGGTTTAATTTAAATTTTGAAAAAAAAAGCTCAAACAAGCCAAGCAGCTTGCTGCTTAATGCCGTTTTATTTCTATTAAAAGCGATTTATAGCAAGCGGCAATAACAATTACAACAACAACAACGAAAACAGCAACATCGATTATTACGATAGACAACAATTAATTGTAAACAGTAATAGACGCCTACATCAAAACTCAAAGAAAAAAAATACAACAACAACAACGAATTGACAATGCGCTTATTGTGCATTGCGGCAGCTGTTAACAACTTCCACAATTTTTGTTGTTGCCGCTAGAGTGTTGCTATTATTGCAGCAATAAACTGACAGCAGCAATAAAAATAAAACAGCAGCAACAACAAACAAATGATAAAAATGACTTATGAGTTTGTGCATCACAGCAACACGGAATTCGAGACTCGCGACAGCGTGACAACTTACACGAGTCAACAGCAGCAACAGCAGCAGCAAACAACAGCAGAAATGGCGCCAAACAACAGTTGCTACTATTGCTGCTTTTATTGGTGCTGCTGCTGCAAACGCTGACAATGAAATCGAAAGTAATATGCACGGCTATGCACGTCGCGGGGTCGAGTCGTCTCCACTCACTTTCGTAACTACTCACGGGTGCATGCAACACAACACCACCCAACTGAAGCAGCAATTGAAGTAGCAGCAGCAGCACCAACAACATTGTCGTCGACGACGCCGCCAACAATAACAGCTGTAGCATCTCAACTTGCTTTGCTGCTGCCCAGTTCAGTCAGCCATTCATTAAGTCAGAGCTCAGCTCAGCAAACAGTTGCATTTTGGCGCTTGAGCCAAACGCAAGCGTAACGCTCCAAAAGTAATCATTTTTTAACTCAAACGAAATCGAGAGTGCCGCGCGCGCGCCTTGGCGTTTACTGTTACTTTTCAAGTGCCAACGTCGGTCAATCCCTCCACTTCACTTCACTTTATCAAGTTTTATTATATAATTCTTGTGTGCACGCGCATGCGCAGCTTCTACTGTTACGCGTCAACTAACAATTATTGCCCTACGCCAAGCACAAATAACGCCCACCTTTGGCTAATTGCTAATTGCTGGAGTACAATGGCCAAGCATAATGGTGAACGCATAAAAGTAAATTATTATATTTAAAAGGCAAAGCGAAAAACAAAAAAGAAAAAAAAGAAAAGTTATAAAACAAAAACTTTAAGCTACAAATTTTTCCTTTTTAATAAAAATCATTATTAAACGGAGTAGGGCACATTGAGGAGGCGTACATAGCGCACTTTTGACTTGAAGCGTGAAAGTGAAAAACTGAAAGACAACAATATTAAAGAAAAACAGTTTCAAAACGTCGTAGTAGGCGTAAAGCAGCATAAAATACAAGGATACGAATGCGAGTGAAGTGTACTTTTATTCGCGGCAGCTGTTCATTGGCATTGGTGGCCTTGATAAAAGGTGTCTAAGAAGCATTTTGCGTGGAAAATGATTTCCTGAGTGCAAAATGAAACTAAGAACGCATGTCAGCTTACAGCTGTTTCTGACGTTGTGTATGACTTGGTTTATTATTGGAATAGAAGCAGCCGGAAGCAATCAATTCGAAACCGGTAAGTTAACCGAAAACATTATTGGATTAAATATAAATCTGGTATATGATACAGAAGCAATGTACCTAGGGGTATTCCTAGGGGGTATTCAATCGGACGAAATATGTTAAAAATTGGTTAAATTTACTTGAAACTTGGTACTCGGTGGTCTTTGACATTGATCCGCCATTGAAGTCTGACTGCAGATTTGTAATCAGCGACATTGAATACCCCTAGAAACATTACTTCTTCCAGTATTTATTAACTTTGGGTGTAAATAAGTTACTATGTTCATTTTTTTCAACCCCCTAAACATAAGTGCACCTCTACTCTAAGGGTACATGCGAACAATGGTTGGGGCCTAATTCAAAGAGCTAAATTCAACCTTCAATAACAGACATTAACGGATATCGTAGCACGGCAGGCTTCTTCTCTACATTTTTTTAAAAATGGCCAAAAACGTTCTTAAACCTTTTTTTTCGAAACCCAGATGTGATGGAAAATTTTTGAATTCAGATTCGTGTTCCCTTCCCTTCGGAGACACTAGGTCTCATCATATTCGCAAAACTGATGGAGGGTGGGCTGCAATTAATGCATTTGTCCAAATCGTTTGAGTTCAACTTTTGAAGGAAATCACGCCTAGGTCGAGTTGTCTCCAATGGCACCAAGATAGGGCCTTGCTGAATGGTGCATAAAATTATTTATAGGGTAACTCATAATCGAACAGACTCGACTGCGGCGTTATTTATTGTTAATGTTGGGATGAGGAGAAGAGTGACATAATTCTGCCTGGGTTGACATGTTTTCCCGGCTATTTAAGCCTAAGTTTGGCCTCGAGGTCTCGTGATGTTTTCATTCATGAAACCTAACAAACCAACAACTCAAAACCTATAAATTTAAAGCACAACTAAAAATAAATCCAAATTGTACAACGTATTTATTAAATTTATTGCAATGCAATTTAAAATTCTTTTATAAAATTATAATTATCATCGATTTGATTCGGAGAAAAATTCTGAAAATTTATACACACCTCGTTTATACCTGTACACTACGTTGAAATCATTTCGTAAGAAGGGACCTTATAAACACATTTTAATAAAATTTTTATTTTATAAACCTGTTTCAAGAATTTTAAATGATTTTAATGATGCCTTTTAGTTTGGTTAAACGGGATAATATTTTCTTGATATAAAATGAAATATTCGCGAAATGTGTGTATAAACGTGACAAAAATATCATGACTAATCAGATTTATTGATTTTATTTAGAGAATTAAATGTTGCCATTATTTCATAAACGTATGCATTTCCCAGATTGCGGTTGTCGTCCAGCACGACGTGTACCACGTCAATCACGCTCCCGCACAGCACGCATTATTGCAGGCAGCAGCACACGTGAAGGTCAATTTCCATGGCAAGCATCGTTGGAGCTGTTGCATCCATCATTAGGTTTCTTAGGGCATTGGTGCGGTGCAGTGTTAATACATCAATATTGGATATTATCGGCGGCACACTGCGTACACAAGTAAGTAGCTTCCACAAAACATAGCAGACAAACAAACTAAACGAATCGTATTTATTTTTTATTTAATATTCAATTTATAGCGACCTCTTTAACCTGCCCATACCGCCGCTCTGGACTGTGGTGCTTGGCGAACACGATCGCTCTGTCGAAACGGGCTACGAACAGCGCATACCTGTCGAAAAGATTGTGCTGCATCGACGCTATCAAAATTTTCGGCACGATTTGGTGCTAATGAAACTCTCCAAGCCAGCCGATCTCACGCGTAGCTCAAATGTGCGACGCATTTGTCTACCATTTCTCTATAACGGCGACAACAATGGAATGTCCGCAGAAACAGCAGATGCAACTACGGCTGAGGACTATGAAACACATACGATACGGGACGAAGATTGGGATGCACTGGAAGCTGAATTGGCAGAGTTACCTGATAAACTGGATAATTTTTTACGCAGTGTGCAGAGCAACAGAAGACGCTATAGAAATGTAACAGCACCGAGTATGCGAGAACTGATGAATATGAAAATACAACAACGACTGCGACAGGCGCATGCGCGGCGAGCAGCACGAAAATTGCAAGCGCCAAGACGTAGACGCAATGACAAACTGATGCGACTGCATACAGCGAGCAGCAATTTAGATGATGATTTAGTGCAGCAAAAGCATAAGCATACGGAAGAGTTAAGCGAACACGTGAATTGCCCTTCATCGACTGCGTGGCAACCGGTTGGGGCAAGGCGAATATGACTGGCGATCTCTCGAATGAGCTACTGCGCACACCGGTGCCGTTGCATAAGAATGGCAGGTGAGTAGCTAGCATCATCATCGTCATCGTAATTAAAACTAATCTATACTTCCGCTCCTTCTTCCTCTTATTTAGATGCAAAGAGGCTTATGGCAGTTTTGTGCACATTCACGGCGGTCATCTTTGCGCTGGCAAACTGAATGGCAAAGGCGGCACTTGCGTTGGCGATTCCGGTGGTCCGCTACAATGTCGCCTAACAAAAAATGGTCCATGGATTTTAGCAGGTGTTACTTCATTTGGTTCTGGCTGCGCTATTGAAGGCTTTCCGGATGTTTACACACGCACCTCCTACTACATGAATTGGATTGAAGAAACGATTGCCTCACATTAAGGCGCGCTACACAAGACAAATCTAGTTTTAAATTCTCGTTATAACTTTTGTAAATATTTTAATATTACGTTTACGTTAAACTATATTTATTACGTTTATGTTTACGTTATGCATTACGTATTTATATGTATTTTACGTTGTTGTTTTTTTTTTTAAGTTTAATTAAAATTAATTTCCTTGATTCAATTACCAATCTAAGCTTAATATCACAGCTCTTCGCTCCTTCTGCTCTAATTATTTGCAGCCTCAAACCACACTGTTACGTTTTATTGTTACGTGCAATGGCAGCAAATGCGTTTCATCCTTGATTGGATCTAAACAATCGGAGAGCATGACTTGTTGCTGTTTAAGCAGCGGCAACATGGGTAATAGCTTGCGACCAACTTCCTCTTTAGTCGTATTGGGTGTAGTCCAAAAACAAAAGAGCAAAGCAGCACTAAGCAGTGAGACACCAACTAAGCCAGACACAACAATCAAAGTCCACTGAAGCGCAGGAAGAACCGTGAAGAGCAGCTTGATGAGAAACACTATAAAAGTGGGCAGCCGTTCGATTGTCTGTCGAATAGGAAAATAAGACTTTAGCACTTTAAATTGTAATAAAAAAAAAGAAAAATGTTTATATACCACATCCGTCCAGAGCAGTGGCAGCGTCATATGTTCAAACCGCGACATTTCCCGATTAAATCTGATTTCGTCAATAACTTGATTTGCTTGGAAACGTGTGTGCACGTGCATCGGAACGCCAAGTTGCTGTAATAAAGAGAGTAAAAATATAAAATAAATGCTTGCAAAAAGAGAATATGCTAACTAGTACGGCAGACCCTTGAGTGTCTACATTCCAAATCGTATCTTGGATAAGCTCAAAAGCAACGGTATTTAGCTTAAAAACTGCCAATAAACATGACAAAATAAAGCATGTTTATTCCAAAAAATGAACCAAAAATGGGTAGGAAAATGGCACGACGAGTTGATCTAAAAAATGATCTTTCTTATAGACTAACTATACTCAACGACTTTGTAGAACTTTTTTTTTTTTTTTTTTTTTGAGCTGCGAATATGCCTAGGCTTGTTAGTCTGTAATACTTACTGGTTGTATAATAATTTCTGAACCATGTTTCTCTTCATCAGGACTAAGACCTTCAAATGGTTCCAATAGACTAGGATCGCCATTACGATAATGGGGAAATGATATGGCAAGCGGTATATCTAAATGAAAAATAGAAACAGTTTTAGATGCTTATATACGAGTCAATTTGAAAAGTTATATAACTTACTATAGTAGCACGGATTGACTGGTGATAGACCCGATTTCAAACATTTTTTGGACTTGCAATAGCACGATGTTGCCGGATCGCTAGAATTCGTATTGAACGCCCGCTCATCCAGTTTAAATGAAACACCATCGATGCCATCATGCTGCACTTTATGCGAATACTTAATGGGCAATGTGCGACAGAATGTTTTTGCGATAAACATAAATACTATCACCCTCGACAATATCACGCGGAAATAGTGTGCTATCGTAAGCACCTTGAAGTTTATTGCAGAATGTGGCGCTGCAATAAGCAAAAAAAAACAAAGGTTCACTTATAAAAAACTCATCTTCCCCGAAAAGTCTTTGATAAATTTACCTTTTATTTTCTTTAAAATTCCAACGGCTTAAACCGTGCTCACCATTCCAATTGTCAATGGAAAAACCACGTCCAACAGGCTTTTGCTGTTGCTCTTTGTTATTTTGATTTTTATTAGGCTTTACAGGCAGCTGAAGCGTTACCAAATTATCGCCTTCGTTGAACATCTAAAAATAAATTTTAAAAATTAAAAAAACAATTTTTTTTTTTAACTTTTCTTTGCTACTTACACGCTCAAGCAGTCCAAAACTTTGAAAATCTATAAAACTTGGTACAAATTTCGATGCCAAATGCACCAGATGATCCTCGTAGCCCCACAGATAATCATGTACCGCAACATCGATCAATGGCTTCGAATTAAGACGACGCGTTAAGGCACTGAGCGCTATAGCTGCCACTGAAGATAAACCGGCTGCTAATGTCGAAAGACCCATATAGGGTATATTAGGTGCAATTATACGATCCAGATGTGGATCACCAACAGAACGTTCGCGTATAAATTCTAAACGACGACGTGGTACAAAGCTGACTGTATTATTTTCATTATATGTGGCATTGTGATGCTCCAAAATCTCTTGATAGACATAAGGACCAAGTTCGTCGACCTTTAATTTGGACGCACGACCGGAAATATATTCAGCCGAATTCGTATAATTGAAAACGTAGACTACAATGAATACCTCAACTGGCGGTCGTTGCCACAGATAGTTTAGTATGGTGCCGGGCGCCAAGGACAATTGCTAAACAAAATAAAAAATATATAAAATAAACCCAAAAATAAACCAGTTTTCAGCATAATACGAACATACCCAATCGACAAGCAGTTGCACAGGATCAGTGACATAGAGCAGCGCTGCTATAAACAGTAAAGTCAATCCAGCGGTAGCCAGTTTAGGTATTTCTACGTTATAAAAAAATAATGCAATTATTGGCAATGAGTTTCGAAACATATAAAATAAAATGACAATGCGATAATAATTGGGGCGGAGTAATGCGAACGGTCATTGCTATAAGTCAAGTACTTCAAGTAGGTACTACAGTAGGTAATTTTGTTTATATGAGTTATTGACCTTCATTTGCAACAGTTGCATGTGGCATGCGTAAGTTCAAGGAACTGTAATGTCCTTTGCTGGCATTAAGCGCTCTACTTAAAAAAAAAAAACTATGCACATAAACTACATTTCCTCTCTAGCTCACGAACACGCTCCCGCATGACATTCGATTTTAAACTTGACACAACATATTCCCACAGTTGAGATACAATTTCAATTTTGTGATTTCATAAAAGTTACGAGGCGCGCGCGATGCTGTCAAAAACATCTCATAAATTTGTCAGAAACATGTAATAAAAATCAACAAAAAAATAAAATAAAATAAAAATAAATAAAAAAAAAATAAATAAATAAAGCAACAACAACAACAACTGCGATATTTTATTTACATCTCACAATGCATTGAAACGAATTAATATGTATCTCATACCTGTTACGCTTTCAATCAAAAACTATTCTGCTATTGCAGCAGCAGCGGCAGCAGCAACAGTGAGATACATTTGTATCTGTGTCTATGTATGCAACGAATGTTTGTTAAATTGTGCAATGGCAAAGATTTGGTTATAAATAAAAGCAACAAAAACAACAACAATAACACATTTTAATCTCAATGAATGAAAAATGCCTTTGACGCATTTAAACTTCGACTTAATACATATCTGTCTGTCCGTCCGTTCGTACGTTTGTCTGTCCAACTATTTGTCCGTCTGTCAGTCTCAGTCTGAAGTTCAAGTTCGCTGCAATTTACCGGCAATCGTTTATTTTATCTGTTTCATTTTTTTTTTTTTTGTTGCTTGGCGCTAAACGTACAGCAACAACAACGAAAAAAATAACAACAAAATTATACATAAAACCGGAAAAGATGTATTACAAAAAAAAACACAAAAATAAAAACAAAACATTGTTAAGCTGCGGCTTTGACAAAAAAAATCATAAACACCTCGATTTGCTTACTCGGAAATTGAAGCGCACGCATTGTTATAGGAATTTTTTTTCAGTTTTTATTAGGTAGTGTATATTGGTTTGCATATGGATGCTGTGCAGTATGAAATTGTTGATATACTTTGTAAAAGTATGACCCAACTAACTTTATAACACTTTTAGTTTTTTTTTTTTTTTTTTTTTATGGAAATAAAATAAAAAATTAATGAAATCGTGTTCCCGTAATCCCAAAATTTCTGCGATTTGCGATTTAGTAAATTCGTACAATTTCAAATGTGTTTGTGTTTCATTTCCAAAACGTTTCTTTGCATTGTTCATGACTAAAACTGCTAACGGTTTCAAATTAAATGGTTATCGCTATAACCAAATCACAAATTGTTGTTGCTTTAATTAAATTTTCTGGTCTTAAAATTTTGGCATGAGTAGAAAATATTAATTTAAAATTCGAATTCAGTATCAATGATATAAAAAGTACAAACATAAACCTTATAAACATTACAGAATGTAATAATAGCTTTTTTATGTAAAATTAAGTATTAACTTTTTATTTCACCGACTCGAACTCTGCTGATTTGAAATCGAAAATATTTTACGATTTGAAATCGGTCGAAGCACCAAAATTTGCGGTTTTAAAGGTAAATCGCAAAATTTTTACTATTACGGGAGCATGACTGTATAAAAAGATTTGCAAATGAACTATTATTATTTTTATTATTATTTTTTTTTTTTTATTCAATAAAATTTATTTCAAAAATAAAAAGTGTATAAAAATTTCGATATATATTACTCAATAAATATATTTTTGTTTTGTTTATATTTTGTGTTACACTTTTTTTTTTTTTTTTTTTTTTTTGCTTTTATTTAATTTGATTTTATTTTGTTTTATTTTATTTAATTTTATTTATATTTAGTTTTTTTTTTTTTGTGATTCTAATGTTTAAAGTTACTTTTATCTTCAGTCTCTGACCTACAAATGTCAAGAATAAATAGTAAATAAACACAAAAGCGAGATTGATGGAAGACAATAATAATAAAATAAACTAAAACAATGACAAAAAAAAAAAAAAAAACAAATAAATAAAAATAAAAATTATATATTTTTGTAAATGGTTAATAATATTTTTACAATTAGGCGCGCCTAATTCTTTGTTCATTATTTTTAGAAAAAAAAAAAAACAAAAACAAAAATAATAATTATAATTAAAAATAAATGTTTACAACACAAATTTACTACAAAATGCATTCATTCACTTTGTTCAAACGCAAATCAACCAAAATAGAAAACTTAATTACCGCTAAAAAAAATCTTAACTTCGCAATAAGTGACAAAACTGTTTATTTATTTGCTTTTAAAGATTATTTACACAACCCCAATGCCATAGGCGCCCAAGTTCAAAGGCACAAGAAATTCCACGAAAAAAAAAAAACTTAAAATAAATATTTAAATATTAAAAAAGAATTCTCGAGATAATAAATATTTATAGTGAAATGCCAATGCTTTTTTTTTTGGGATTCCCAAGTGAGCCAAGAATGCTTACTCAGCTTGCAAATGAAAAAAAAAAAAAAACAAAGATGTTCAGGATGCACATTGCATGCTGTCCTTGGCACTAATCACAAGTTCAAGTTAGGTTAAAATAATTTTAAGTTGGTGTTAAGTTATTAAAAAATATTAAAATAAATAAACAAACTAGAGAGTATGCGGCAGTGCAGTGTCTTCGAATATAATATACCCTAAAATCAGTGATTGCAACTAAATAAACGTTTTTGTATGATAACTTCTATTAATCATTTGAAGAGTTGGGTCTCATGGAATTCACTCCATTTATGTTGGGGCGTAGCATTTAAAAATGGCTACCAACTGGTTCAATGCAAAATAACAGCGAGACTTAAAAAAAATAATAATTTTTTTAACTAAAAAGGACAAAATTGGCAGCAATTTACGTAAGACGCTATAACTTCCACAATTATTGGGCTTCATATTGTCGTTATAAAATAATTTGTATCAAGAAATTTAAAAAAATAATTTAAAACATTTTTTTTTTTTACTAAATAATTATTATTGAAAAGAAAAGCTGAAATTAATCCATATCCCAAATTTTTTTGAATATTTGGAATATACAGATTAAATATTAACGAAATAAATTTCTATTAATGGTGTTCTTATGGTCCGTTCTTATAGAAGGAGAACTAAACTACTCATCTAATGCTAATAAATAATATATGGCAACTCCTTTGGTATGGAATGGAACAAAAATTCTTTTAAAAGAAGAAATAAAAAAACAAAAAAAATTTTAAAAATTGTTTTATATTTTTAAATTTTTTTTTTTAATGTAATAAAAAAAAATATATATTTAATATTAATTTTTTTATATATTTTTTAAAAACTTTTTTTTGAATTTTTAAAAATGTTTTTTATTTTTTATTTATTATTATTATTTTTTTTTTTTTTTGTATTTTTTTTTAAATATATTTATTTTTAAATATATTTTTTTTTTTAATATTTATTTTTAAATGTTTATTTTTTAATATTTTTTTAATATATTTTTTTTTTATATTTTTTTAATTTTTTTTTTTTAAATTTTTTTTTTTTTTTTTTTTTTTTATTTTATTTAAAATTTATTTTATTATTTTTTTTCTTTACAATATAATGTTTTTTTAATTTTTAAAACAACCCTTTCCAGATTATATGGAATAATTTTCATGATCGAATTAATTTTTTTTCATATCCTGCAGGACATCAATAAATTTTCATTTATTAATATTTATTATTTTTTTTACTAAAAACAAAAAGCAGAGCACTAGTCACATATACTCGTAGATAATGTTTGAAAAAATAGCACCCCAAAAGTCCTAATAAAAAAAAAACTTAATGCTCTTCCATTTTATTATTGTGCAGGACATAAAAAAATGTGAATAAATTTTTCAAGTACTCACTGTCAGTTTTATTTTTACTGGCGAATAGCTTCATTTTTTTTGCAATAATTTTATGTTTTTTTATGTATTTAATTAATACGTTTTTTTTTTTTTATTAAATATTTCTCACAAACTTTATTGGTCTTTATTATAAATTTTATTGCACAGTTGTAAATTTTGAAATAGTTTATAAAAGTTTATTTTTATTTTTAATGAATTTATTTTTTTAATTAACTTTGAATTTTATTTTTTTTTATTTAGTAATTTTTTTTTTTATTTATTATATATAATTTTTATTTTGAATTTATTTAATTTATTTAAAATTTATTTTATTCAAATTTTAATTTATTGGAATTTATTTTATTAAAAAATTTGAACTATTTTTCTTAAATATTTATTTATTTTTTTATTTATGGATTAGTTTTTTAGATTGTTGCTTTATTTATTTAGAGATTTTGTTAAATTTTTGTAATTTCCTTCTAGACTTCACACAACACAACACAAAATAATTAGCCAAACGTTCTATATGAACTATTGTATCTAATAGATACAAAATATATTTATCTTCACAATGTAAATAGCTCACGTTTAACTAAACGAACACAGATTAAGTCGAGACGTGCTCGTCACTTCCGATTCTGACAAAATTTGACAGCTTAATGTGAACAAAAAAGTTGCAGTCGGAACCTTTATATGTGGCTCAGTTTTAAGTTTTCTGAAGTTTATTTTGGAGCTCAGGCAAAGCAAAGCATCACAAAAGTTACAATTAACCGGTCCAATTCTCTCACCGAGATATTTATTTTTTTTATTTTTTTTTTTTTTTTTTTTTTTATGTTTTTGGCTAAAATTTTTTTTTATTATATTTAAAAAAAATGTAAAAAAAAATTTTTTTTTTTTTTGACAAGTCGACACTAGTTGCGCTTGCTGGCGCTTGCTCTGTCGCTGTTAACTCTGATTCGGACTTGAAATGAAACTGAAGCTAAGCTGGCCTGTACAACGTTGCTTAAGAAGAGCAAAAAAAGTTTTACAACTTGTTAGCTAGTAAGTTAGTTAGTTAAATGTCGACATTATGCATGCAATACATATTTATAACTAGATTCTCGTATATGACATATACATATGACTAGATCGTACTTTATTTCAAGTACTTAATCTTGAGCAAAACAAAAAAAAAAAAAAAAAAACGTAACAATAGAATCACCTGTTGCTGTGTATACAACTAATTGTTTTTGGGGTTATTCAGGTTCGGTGACAGTTGTTTAGCTCATAATAGCTATCTATGCACGTGCTGTTCCTTTGCCCAGATCAGACTATATAGCATTTAATACGAAACTGTCTAACAACAATATACGTAGCCAAACAATTGTTCTTAGAATTCCATCTCACTCTCACTCTCTGTCTCTGTCTTTCTCTGACGCCTTAAACAATAACGTAATCCATTCGTCTAGGGTCTTTAAATGTCAGACTTGAGGTTCTAAATTAAATGTTAAATATTTTTTTTTTTTTTTTTTTCATTTTCTAAACCAAGCAATTAGTCGAACATATTAAATTTGACTCGGTCCTGACATATGCGCATGAGTTTGCATTTACGTCGAAAATGTTTTCTTACTATAAATATATAAATTTGTTAATCACTAATTTTTGACTTTGCTTTATTATTATTTAATGGAAAGATTTTAATATCTCTCAACCATAAATTAGGTACTGGGAAGCACAATAAAAAATTCACATGACATATTATTTAGTTCATACACGCGCCAAAGTTATTATGTCATTTACAGTTAGACAATAACTGTCGCAAAGCTTTAAAGCTTTTCATGCTTTATCCTGAAAGTTTTTTCTTTCATTTTGAAGTTATTTTCGAATGCAATCAGAATGGCATGGCTAAGCATGGAAATATTATTCCAAAATAAATTAATATCTATACCCAATGTTCGATAGGCTCAGCCCTAGGAATTATTTCTAAAAACTTTTTTTAACTTTCCCCGCCCATTTTCGAATGGATTTTTCGATCAGATATCAGCAGTCTGCGAACAGCATCTATTTGCATGAATAATTTTGCTCCAATACTCGAAATCCTTTGAAAATAAGCTAATCATTCAAAATTCATTAATTTTAAACATTCTCCTCGAAACCTACTCCAGCCATAAATTGGTAAAGTGGTAAAATAATTTTAAAAAATCTATATAAGATATATAAAGCTATGTTTTTTGAATGAAATTTGTTGTTAGGAAAGCAACATTGCGAAATGATTCCCAAAAAAAAAAACAACGTTTTTCAAAAGAAGTGAAAGTTTTTAGCTAGTCCAGGTCAAATATTTTTAAAATTTTTGGTTGTTAAAAGTATTGTATTTAAAAATTAATTTTTCATAATATATTTGTGAGT
Source organism: Leucophenga varia (assembly GCA_018903435.1). NCBI lineage: Eukaryota > Metazoa > Arthropoda > Insecta > Diptera > Drosophilidae > Leucophenga > Leucophenga varia. The sequence goes on from JAEIFJ010001414.1 coordinate 4,504,568, forward strand.
GCCTCAGTTTTTATTCTCTTGACTTGGACTTGGTTCTTCTTCATTAGCTGTTGATGTTCGCCCGGATCGTTTTCGGTCTTTTACTCATTCTTGGCCTTAATTGAACTTTCTGTGCCACTTGGCAACAATTTTTCTTATATAAAGTGCTTGTAATTTCGTATGAAGTGATTTTAATCTTCAGTTTCATTGTAGACCACGTTTTTCGAATAAAGACAAAAATTTAAAAATATTACGTTTTTTTTTTAGCTGACCTTCAATTGCAAAATGTAAAATTTTAAACAAAAAAAAATATTCCTAAGCAAAAATCATAGATTTCAAACAATTTTATAAGCAGACAGTTATAAAGATGTTATAAAAAAAGTTATAAAAAATAGTTCTCAATTATGTTATTTTCCGTTCTTAGAAATAAAAAAGATTCATTAGATTCACGTGCCCATAAAACGTACATTCAAGATTGTATCTTAATTCCAGCACAAACAAACCTCTAAAGAAGAAAGAAGGCTGAAAGACAAGTTAAAAGAATGACTAGAAACTATTTCTATATTCTATTCTATTTTTAGCCCATTTTTTGACATTAAAATTTTTACTTTAAGATGAGCATATGCGTCGTTTCTAAAATAAAGGGTTTCAAGAAAGGGTTTCAAAAAAGAAAACAAAATACGAGCTTTTTAAAAACATCGACTTCACTTAAACCACATCATTTGGTTGTCTTTGGGGTCGCTTTGGCGTATGTTATTTGTCAATGGAATAAAATTGTATGGAGCTGTGTTTCACATTAAATAATGAAAGGTTTAATACATAGTAGTATTTTTTATAGGAAGCATATAAAATACTTTTCCAATTTGAGCATACAGTAGGGCGGTCCAAACAAATTTTTTATACGTAGACCCCCTAGAATGGTTCTATATCGAAAATAAAAAGATCAGAATATTTTTTTTTTTTTTTTTTTTTTTCTGATAATATTTAATGGTGCCGCAAAGCCCCTGAAGTTTTCCATGAATATTACAAGGAACAACAACACTTTTCGTAGATTTAATGTAGAAATCTGAAAAACGAATATTTTTAGAATAACACCTATTTCGGAGGTCGTTCAGTATTCCTATAGTATTTTTGCGTTTGGCGAAAGTTACAAGCTGTAACTAGGCATAAACAATCTTGCCTAAAACATCTTCCAGTGGATACGTTAATATGAGGGAGGTCACATGGTGTTTCAGTTGTTTCTCATGCCTATTTGGCGGTCGTTGACACAATGAGCCAACATCCACTGATATTTCTATCGACCGTTTCGTTTTCAGTGATACGAAAAATATGGCCCAAGTGTATAGTCTTTCGGAGCAAATGCTGGCCCAAACAGTTAGGCATCCTCGAATGTGAAAATATTCTCCGTTCCCCAAATGCCGACCCAAATATTACTTTTAATGTAACGCGTTTATGCTCGAGTGGATTCTCTGAATTTGCTTCCAAAAATTAGGGTCAGTGTCAACCATTCGAGCGACTGTTTGGCCGTATACCAAGCGTCATGGACGGTCCATGGTTAAAATTGTACTGAATTGACATATCGAAAATATGTATGATAAAATCAATCAGTTGTTAAATGACAAAGTTATTCAGCGTTTACATACCGACATAAAAGATCGCGCACCCTGTATGTGTATCCGCCATCTTGGATTTCAAAGGTAGTCGTAATTACAATTATTAGCATTTTAATAAATTATATTCAAATTAAGCGTACCTTCAAGTGTAAACACTGTCGACTAAAACATTTATTCTATATAGTTGTTCTCTTTCTCTCTAATCGGATCGGTTTATAATAATATGGAAACTACCGTTGTATTTAGATAATAATTATTTTCACATTTATTGACGCAGATTACTACAAATTCTACTAGGAACAAAGTATACAATTAAGCATTTAAGTTAATCACAGTTAATAAATCAATTTTTTATTAACCTTCCGTATAATGTAATTGGAAGGTTGTCTTGTGTAATTTTGTTCTTTATAAAACGATACAAATTAATTTCGCTGATAAGAGATCTATTAAAATAGTAATTATTGCAGCTATTTATAACTTTTGCATATAATAATATTGATAATTATTAAATGTGATTTTAATCGTTATCAATTAACGCTTATTTAACGTTTAAAGCTGCTGTGAACTGTGGAAACATGGCGTAAAGTTCCAACGCAATTCAAAACAAATCAAAACAAACAAAAAATCAGATATCAAAGTTGAAGTACCTACTTTATCAAAAAAAAAAAAAAACAAGGAAAAACGTTAACTTCGGTGGAACCGAAACTGAAATACCCGCCGTTAGCTAACTTTAAATTTGGAGTCAATAGCTCCGGTACAACCAAAGTTTCGACATCAATAATGGGGTCAAATTTTAACCTAAGGACAGAATAATAGACATTTTCTGAAAAAAATGGTGGAGCTTTGTGTGGTGGCTATACGTATAGTGGGCTAAATGATCCTTACAATATTAAAGGGTATACATAAGATCATTAGAAGTGTCTTTTACCCCATTTGGAGTTAAAACATTCAGAAATAATTACTAATTTTACACACAAAAAATGGAAAATGGGATGAAAATTCGTATGGGGCTATTCTAATATATGCGTGGTACCTAGGTTTAAACCTTGGATGACCTAAGAAGTATTTTTACTCAATGGGAGTAATACTTTATAAATCATAGCTATTTTAATACAAACAATCGAAAAAAACGTTAAGTTTGTATGGGGACTAAACCTAAAAATGGGCGTGGCACTTTGATGTTAACACTTGAACTGCTTAGGACTGAGAAAAGCTTAAGTTTCGGGTTTCAGGTCAATTTCTTTAAAACTAAGTGAATAAAACGCATAAAAACCGTGAGACGGACAGACAGACGGACATGGCTAGATGGACTTGTCGAGCTGAGCAAGAATATTAATATATACTTTATAGGATCTTACAAACTTTCTGACAAAATGAAAATACCCTCCACACTATTTTGTGGCGGTAATAATAAACCATGAATCCCCGTACCATGACGCCAATAGGCGTATGGCGTCACAAGCGGGATTTAGATAAAACAAACAAAAGAAATAAATAAATAAATAATTAAAAAACAAATTGAAAATCATAATTAATGATCGGCAAATCTAAAAAGCGTAAAAACGAACGAAATGGAACGAACTGAAATAGTTTATTCATTTGTTTCTCGTTGCGATTCAGGTGCAAAATGCCACAACTGCATAATCCCGTCTAAACCATCTAAAATGATAATGATAGCCAATACTCTCGTACCTACCATTCTAATTGCAAATCATTCGTTTGTACTATTGCTACCATTGCCGCATTCCAATTAAGTTATTAAATTCATTCATTTAGCATTCCATTTGACAACTGTCAGAATTTATTAATGTTAAACTTATAAAAAGTTTTTATTTTCCTTTTTTTTTTGTTATTTTGTTTTCCGACAGCTGGCGCTGCATAAGGAAAATATCAAACTCCTAATTAGTTTGCATTTATTTATTTTTTTATTTTAAAGGCTTCACGGCGCCGTTTTACCATTCGGAGTTGTCATAGATTGTACACGGTAGCGTAGGTTGTCGTACACAATCATATCACAACAACAACAACGACAGCAAAAAAAAAAAATCCGTGCCTTATCATTAGCAACAATGTCACCCAACTTACCACCCATCAACCCGAACAACCCGAGCAACCAAGCAGCCAGACATTCATAATCCTGGCGTATATGCGTATCTCGATTTGAATATAAAAGACAGCGCTGCTGTGTCAAAGTCCATCATTTGTCGTTTGCTCTTCAATTCGTGCAGTGCGCGTAGTGCAACATATAACTTCAAGCATCAAATAAGATACTCAATTTAAAAAAAAGGTAAAAACAATTTAAGATGAATTATATTAAGTTGACACGTGTGTGTGGATATTCATATCTATTAATTAAATAAATGTTAAGTAAATAAACATTTTTTTTTAAATCTAACAAGTCTAGATTAATAACCCATTTCCGTTAACGTAAGCAATTGCTTAAGCGCTAACCTGTTGCTCTCGAAAGCCTTGCCTAGAATTTATTTATGAAAAGTTTGCAGCTTAAGTAGGCGCAGTATTCGAGACAACAGATTAATGCGAACGCAAACGGTAGCACTAGTGTAAATAGATTATATTGACCCGTCGTGCGGATCAAGTCAAAGTTCTAGGAAATTAAAGCAACCTTAGAAATGCGCCGAAAAAATGATACAAATAACAAATAGTTTCTGCTTGATCGGATGTGCAATGTCAACAAGGAGCATAAAAAATGAACTTTTTAAATAATGTGAATGTACCATACGATCCAGTTGAGACCTTTTAACACAATTTAGACAAAGACTGAGGATCGCGCAAAAACTCCTATGATATGCTTAAACTATTTGAGCATTATAAGATTGTAAGAATTTATTTAAAAAGTAATTCACTAATTTCAAAAATCGTAGCCTGACTGGGCATTCGGTAGATCTGAGTATAGGACGTAAACTATTTTTCATACCACAAAGTGGAGTTGTTTGCGTAGCCCCCATAGAATCAATCATAAATTCATCGAATATTTTCCCGATTAACTGATTGCAATGAAATTTTTAGAGGTGCATTTTTGTATGTCGCTTTAGGAAAATGGGCGGTGGGGGTGGCTCCATAGAATCGATGCTGAAATTCATCGTATTTGTTGGGAGAAATGTAGTTGAGAGAAATTAAATACGGTAAACATGTTCCTCTTTTTTCACTTATTGAGGTATAAATACAAACCGATTATTTTTTAACATTTTTGAAAAGAAAAAAAAAAACCCCTTCCCAAACCTTATAAATAATATTAAAAAAAAAAAAACAATATTGGATAAATATAAAATAAAAAAAAAAATAAAAATTTAAAAAAAAAAATATTATTGACGAGGCACCATATGAACGAGCCTATTCAATTAATTTTATATTTTTGAAATAAACTAGGCAAATAGCGAAAAAAAATGGATATTGGTTCATTGTCCAAAAAAAAATTCGAAGCTTTTGGAAAACATTTTTGTTGCTATTTGATGTGTTCTAAATTCGAATATTTAAGTAGGCTTCCATTATCCACATTATTAAACACTGAAAAATTTGTTCTTGCAAAAAGTCAAAAATGTGGTTTATTTATTTGTAATATGCAAATGATTCCGTGCTCAGAATTGTTCCATCTTCTGTGGTTTTCAAAACACATATTATAATCTAAATATTAATTTACATTTTTGCCTTCAAATATTTTAAAAACAATTAAAGAAAAAAAAAATCAAAGCACGAATTGAATCAGCATGCCACATTTTATTTATGGCGCCACTATCAGTCTCGGCCTCTTTTCAAAAACGGAAGTGTAGATTCAATAAAAGATTTACGCATAAAATTCTTAAAAATTAAATTTGAAAATATAAAAATAGATTTATATGCGCAAACTTCAAAAGCGACTTGCATGCCAAATAAATAATTTTTGTGTACTTTTCCTTTCTATGTGTGTGTGTGCGTGCTTTCACTCCACCTCACGCTCCAAATGTGTTGAACATATGTAAATATTTTATATGCAAATAAACTTCGGGGAGGCAATATATTAAAATTAAAATTTATAAATAAAAAAAATAAAGAAACAATTCATACAACACAGCCACTCACTCACTCACTCGCTTGCAGCTTCAACAAAATGTCCAATCAGCTACGTTTCAACTCGGTCATGATTATCTGCTTGTGCTGCATGTTGCTGGCAACCAATGTTACGGCATCGAATTCGCGACCACCACGCAACAACGATATCAGTAATATAGCCGATGCTTTAAAATATCTACAGGATCTGGATACATACTATGGAGATCGTGCGCGAGTGCGGTAAGGAAAAACTTTAGTCGATTTTTGAACTTTAAAAACTAATTTTTTTTTTTTTGAATTTCATGCAGCTTCGGGAAGCGTTCACCACTGGCGCAGCTACTTAGAAATCGACTTATAGAAAATGCTGAAATGGTAAATGTAAATCTTAATTCATAAAAGAAACTAAGAAAATACTAATTATCTCTTTTCCTTGGCTGCTTTTTAGACTCATCCCACTGAAATGGTTGCCAATGCCGAGGAGATATTTTAAGTTAAAACAAAAAAATTAAATAAAATATTAAACTGATGCACACAATTAACGAAACAAACCGCTTTGAAATGACTTTGATGACATAAATCCAAATGAAGCAAAACCTCCCGGTGAGGTTTTTTAGTTTTTAAGTTTAAATTATTCGAATTTGTAACATTTTTTTGGAGCGACAGTTTAAAATTTAGCTGAAAAGAGAACCTATTTTGGAGGATGAGGAAGCAATGCACCTACACAAAACTATAAAATAGATACAACTTTTAGAATTTATTATGAAAATAATTAAAATGATGTTTCTATAAGTAAACCAAAAATAAAAATGTTATAAAAATACAACAAATTACGGACCTTTGCTGGGATTTAGTTTTACAGCGGCAAAAAGCTTTGTATACTCGCAGATACTGCAACAAACAAAAAAAAATATATTATTATATTTTAATTAAAAACAATGAAAACCCTTAATTTTGGTGGAACCGAAGCTTAAATAAACCGCCACAACTTGGCTAAGTTTATTTATGATCATCAGTGGCACAGGTAAAATTTGGAGAAGAAATGGCTTGGAGGCAATAGACTGATACGATGTTTTGTACCAAAGTTTAGACAGACGGACAGATAGACAGACAGACGGACATGGCTAGATCGACTAGTCTCTACGTACTTATCAAGAATATATACTTTATAGGAACTACGACATAAAAAAGAACTACTTACGCATTGGTAATAACGAAACAATAATTAATGCTAGACTGCAATTGACGCTTATAAAATAGCCAACAACGGTTGTGCCCACCACTGCACCGAAACGATTCCACATGAAACAAATGCAAAATGCCTTTGCGCGCATAAAAGTCGGTATATATTGTAGTAGTGCACTTCCAAGTAGACTAGTTACCACACTGGGCATGACCAGAAAGATTATTAAACAGACTAGTTGCAGCGTATCATTTCTTGTCACAACTAGACCAAATCCGGCAGTGGTTGCCATTAGCAAAGCGCTTACGAATAACACTTTGCGTGTGACAGCATTGAGCATTAGACCGCATACCTTATACAGTACTATATAGGTAGCACCTAATATCAAAGAATCATTGAAACCTCTAAATCCGTCGTTGCAAACTAAATCATTCAGATTGTCGACTTGAAATACGGTTTTCGCTTCATTGCAATCGTAAAAAACGTTTTCACAAAGCGTTGTCGGATGATTATGAAGATCGCGTTTGTTTGTACGATTACGCATATCCGTAAACCAGAGACCCAGACCATTGGCACTGTTGAAGATTTTTGTTGTTTTTTTATTTTTATCGCTATCTCTTATAGTCTTCGAGATAATCCGTATTATACGGAAGACACCAGGACAGACATAATTAATAATACTCACATCAAACCCAAACTGAATAATACAATGCAACTGTAAATGAAAAGTGCAGAGTACGGCCTACGGAATATTGGCATTGCATCATTCAACATGGTCACAAAAATGTTTGTGCTAAATTTAAAGCGATTAATCAATTGAATTATAAATGATAAAAATAAATAAATGAATAAGCTCGCAACGCACCGCATGCGCCCTTGCTTTACTTCCGTTTGCTGACTGAATTTCTTCAGCAATTCAATTTGTTCATCACTGAGATTTTTACCATTTTGCTTGCGACATATCCAATTCATTACCTCAATTCCTTTAGCTTGCTCGCCAATAACAAAGAAAAATTGGGGACTCTCGGGCATCAGGAGCAGTAAAAAAAACGCAATTATGCCGGGAAATGCATAAGAGCAACCTAAGAGACGCCAAGGCCGAAATGTCATACTGCCATAGATTTCAAATTCCCAATCGCTATATTCCATATTTAGTAGAAGTGTTGCCAGTCCCGGACAATAGAGCATTGCAAAGCCATTGAACATGAAGGTAAACGTAATGACGCGCGCTAAATGATGTTTTGTACAAAATTCACTTAGATAGGTCATCGCAACAAAACTTGGACCTGCAACGCTGCATTTATTTATTAAAATAAATTTAAGTTCTTTAAAAAAAAATCAACACAAAATTTTATACTCACAAGAGACCCGTAACGAAACGCATTACAAAAAAGCTTGTAAAGCTAATCATAAGCATCGACATTATCGATAGAAGATTGGTTATTGGAATCGTATGCAACAATGTCCAACGACGTCCATACTTATCCGTTATATACCCCCAAAAGTAAGATGAGCAAATGATGCCCAAAAATGTGGCAGCTGTTATCGTTGACTGTTGTGTCATATTCATATTCAGATCGCAAATAGCAGCAGGCGCAATAATGCCCATACCCATTGTCTCTATTTGCGTAAGCATCTGCAGTAGTCCATTGGTAAGCATGGCCAACAGATGCACACGTCCGAAACCTAAAATATTAAGAGCAGAACTTATTTGCTTAATACAGAAACTTAAATTTTCTATTGTTCACCAATTTGTCCCATGACTTCATCGAAATCGGAATTTTGATCCATTTTCTGAAAATCATTTCAAAAATCTTACATGTTCTAAATTTTCTAAGTTTTGATTAATATTTTGTTATTTTGTATTTTTAAACAATTTCTTCATTAAAACTAAACTCTATAATTTTTTTTTAATTAATAACGCTTCTAGACCAATTGAATATTCTCGACCTCCTTAATGAGATCCATGTGCTTGAATTCGCTTGGTTTCTTGGTGAATTGTTCCAGCAACTTTTGCTTATTCGCATCATCCTTGGAGTAGAACATCTGCAACTCATTTGCCAAACATTGCGCCTCCTGAGCGGTCAACACTTTGCTATCGTACTCGCCACGCATCAGCACAATGCCCTTATCCTTTACCTCGGTGTAGTGTACCAGCGTTAAGCATTCGGGTGCATTCTCATTATGTACCTGGTATGCAAGCAGCGGTGTAAAGTGCACACTATTTGCAGCGAATTGCAGCATTATGAATTCGAAACCCTCACTGCGTGGTAATGGTAGCAAAAATATTGGATATAGCTTAGCGCGCTCCAATAGTTTTTCGTATTGGGTCAACGATAGCGATGCAGCCAGCACATCTTTAGTCTTATGATATTCTAGCCAGATTTGTGAAATCTCATCTGCGCTTTTGTCAGCAATGAGCTCGAGCTTCATGATATCGGAGAGTTTTTTATGTGGTATCTCAGCCTCAGCAGGTGTTGGTGTAGCGCGTTTTTGTTTAGGATTTAATAGCTCCGAGTATGATCTAAAAAAAAAAAGCATGTTACGTTAAATAATCACTAAAAAAAAATGTTAATTTGAATCTTCTCACTTACCTTGCTTGACTTTGACCATCCTTAATGGGATTGATGACTCTGTCAACACGGTTAACAAATTCATCAGCTGAATTTTGTTGAAGTTTTTTGATTTTATCAGCGTATTTTTCGTAGTATGGATTCTTTTCCTTCAGCTGATCCAACGCTTCCTCGGCGCGTCTAGCAGCAGACATGGCAATATGACGTTTGAAAATAGCTTGAGAAGATCGAATAAGCAAACTATGGGCCAATGCCATGCCTCCTTCTTCTTCGAAAAGTTGTTGGTTATGTCACTGGCCGGAGCTTCTTCTTCTTCCTTTTTTTTTTTTTTTTGTTTATGTATGAAAACAGCTGTTCACAGGGCTCTTTAGTTCAGTACACCCTATTAATAGTTACCCTGTGCGTGGAATGAGTTCCCTGTGCTGCAAAGCAACGCCATTTGCGTTTTAATTCAAATTAATTAAAATTAAAAACATTCTTTGTTACTGGTTGTGGACACCGTTAGATTCTTGGCTCTTAAATTTTTACCAAATGTATACTATTACTAAATTTGTAAATCATTATATGTAGATGACTTAGCTAACTTTTAGTAAAGAAACAAATTTAATACCTTAAACAAGAAAATTGTATTAAAAAATTGTGAAGTAAAAATTTTTGGTGGAAAAAAATGTATACCCAGTTATGGACTTCGTTGAAAAATTCAATTAAAATAGAAAATATATTTATTTTTAAAGGCTTCACTGGCCGACAAAAAAATCTAAATGCAACATTTGCATTTGTATGCAACAAAAATGTAGATACATTTACGTAGCCCTGTTTTAAATGTTGTGGAACGTGTTGTGGATTATTTGCTGATTTCTGCCTGCTTCTTCTACTGCTGCTGTTGCAGTTCTTTGTGAGAGCTGCAGATACTTTACTCACAGTTGTACGTGAGCCGTTGAGTCGTCGAGTTGTCGAATTTAAAAAGTGCGCGTCGTCGAAAACCTGTTTCGTGGGTGCGTCCAGAACCGTTCTTGAATTCCGTTTTAAGTTTTAGTTTTAAGGCAAATCGTTTCAATACTATATGCAGTGGTGTTGTTCTTTGTGTGTACAGAAGCAAAAAAGGGCTATAAATGTTGTTGTTTTTCTGCTGCTGCTGGGCTGCTTTACTTTTAAATGTTGTTGTTGTTGTTGTTGTTGTTATTATTGTAAAGTAGATGGATGCCACATTCGCGCCGTACTTGTTTTTTGTTTGCGTTTATAGATTTTTCACATTTTGTATTCGGTTTTTATTGATTGTAGTTTTGTCGGTCGTTTCAAATTTTATTTTTCTTTATTTTTTTTTTTTGCAAATGAAGCAAAAATTTAGAACCTAAATAAATAAATAACTTTAATTTTGAAGTTTAGAAATAAAGTTTTTTTTACAACAACAACAACATCGACGAAGACGACGTGTGTAGCTAAATCAGCAAAAAATGACATTTATATACGAAAACAAAAGAAGAAAAAAAAAATTGCATAATTTTGCTTGAATTCTTTGTGGCTTCCAAGAATTTCAATTGAGGGCCGACAATTATATTGATAATGACGTTTGTCTTGTTGCTAATAATGATGATGATGATTAGGATGTTGCGGCTGCAGTGCTTTAGCAGCTTTAAATGTTGTTGTTTTTGCTGCTGTTGGTCAGTCAAGTGCGATAACTAGAAAGCGTAGCGCTGGCAGAAAAAAATGACACACACACACATATTAAACAAACAAAAAACAATAGAATAGAATTATTCACAAATTGTAAATGTGTTGCGCGTCTGTATATAAATATTAAATTAAAAAAAAAAAGACAAACATATTCAAAAACAGCATAAAAAGATGAATTAAAATTAAGCTGAGCTTAGGCTTGTTTTAGTATTAGTTTATGTGACATAACGGTAAACAAGTGCAAATAAATGTATTTGTGTGTGTATGTGTATTTGTGTGAAAGTGCAACAGCAAAAGAACAATTTCACATTTAGTATTTTTTTTTTTTTGTGTATTTTATTTTCGCAACCTTCAATACGACGTCAACTGTTGGAAGCCACACTGCTGTGCCGCTAGCGTTGTATGCCGTCATTACCGCAACACCCCCCATCGTTACCATTAGCAGCAACCCCGCGTATAACAACTCGCTTAACTTATATAAGTGGCATTTTTTATTTTTACTAAATAATTTGTATACCCTTTATGCAAAATGCTTAGAGAATATACCAACATTATTGCCAAGTTTGTTATGTAAATTGTTTGAATATTATTTGGAACTGTGTAAGCGAAAAAAAAAAAAATTAAAAAACGCAGAAAGAATACTTTAATCATTGAGAAATATTTTAGTTCCCTGCTTTGAAAAACTTCAAATCTAATTCAAAAAGAATTCTTCTGATGCTAATGCGCTTCACTTTAAAACTTTAAAAAAAAATCGATTAAACGGATAAAATCGATTTTGTTTCGGCAATCGATTATTATTGATATTTTAATATAATCGCACAGTGTACATACTTGATACATTCTATTATCATGAATTATAGAGTATAGATGTACTTTTTTTTTTAGAATAATTCTATGATACTCTTAGATTTTTATCAAAAGATAGTAAAACATTAACATAAATGCAATCGAACAACAACATTGTAGGATATAAATGATTCGAATATATCGTTGTTTACATATTTATAGTTAGTTTTCCCTCGTTTCTTTTAATTTTTGCATAATTTCGGGGTAGTTGGCAAAAATATATAAATATACCGACATGCATACATACTATATATATGAGTATTGACAAGATATGCCTTGCTTTGGCGCGCTTATTTTTACCATATTACAGATCATAATCGGCAGGCAACCCCAACGCAACGCAACGCTTATAATCGCTGCCATTGCTGACAAAAGTCGCGTCGTCGTCTATCTTAGATACAAACGCAGCGACACGCGTCATAAAATCATAGATACATACATACATGCATACAACGATATAAATACATACATATAGAAACGACGAAGCATTAATTACTTGGAGAATATTGAGTAAAAAGACGAAGAGGGAGAGAGAGTGTGTGTGTAAAGTGCATAGTGCAAGTGTAAAAAAAAATGTGGAAGGAGAAACGAAATCCCAGTAGCAGCAACCTCATCGTTGCAGCGCTGTTGCTCCTCTGCAGCAGCAGCTTAACACTGCCAGCAGCAAATGCCGAATTGCTCGACAAACTGCGCGATGATCCTGAACTTTCACAGGTAAGTTTTTTATAAGAAATTTTTTTCTTTTTTATTTTACTGCTATAAAACTCACACACACACACACACAAATATACATACACCTTGCATTTAGTTGGAGAATTATCCTCTGGAGATTTGTTTGCTTTCTATTCTATTTTTTTTCCAGTATTACGCTAATCCCATTTGACCCAATTTTTTCTATAAGCTGCAACCGGCTGCTGTTGCCGATACCCGTGTGTAAGAATATATAATTATGTATCTATGTATGTACTCGTACATACACCACAGGTTGCTTTTTTTGAGCGTTCTTGACATTTCTGGGTTTACATATATACTTGAGCTGCAACCTTCTTCGCATCGCATCAGCCACCATTCAGAATCGACACCCGTAACACAGAACACAGCTTCCTGCAGTAACCTTGACCTTTGGACCAGGCTGAGTGTGTGTGTTAAAAATCGATAAAAGTAAAAAATGATACAAACTTTTTTTTTACTTTTTGCAACGCTTGTGAAAAAATCTAAATGAACTTTTTTCTTGCTAAACTTTTTGGGGCCACTCCACTTTTGGACTTTGTGCTTTGAAACTAATTTAGTATGCGTGGCCAACGAGGAAATTATGTAAAAAGAAAAAATACATAAATTATTGCGTACAATGCCGGTTCTATTTAGGTATTTAAATGGTGCTCTGCGCCGTATTTGCCAGCGTTGGTTGAGTGAACATAACAGTTTTCTATTTTACCTAGGTTTTTTGTTTTTCGTTTTTCTTTTTTTCTTTTTTTTACCTTTTTTACACCTTCATTTCACTTTATTTCATTCGCTGTTCGAGCTGCTTGACTCTGAGCTGTGAGTCGGCTTGTGCTGGAAAAGTCAGCAACGGTGGCTATAAAACGACACACATAACATAAAAAAAAAAAATTACAATGACATATAAGGTTAGACTCAAAAGTTTCAGTTACTTTTAAAAAACTATTTAAGACTTGATATTTTGTGTTTTAATAAAAATTAAGGTATTGATTTAGATCAGAGCTATAACAAGTTTCATCAATATTTTATTATTCCTTTATTTTTTTCCCAACTAAAAACGAAAATGTCAAGAAGAACTTTTCTAATTTTTTGGGCGAAAACTCCATGGAAAAATTTTAGATATAATTTTTGCCATTTTAATGAAGTTAAAATAAGTCAGGGAACTAATGAATCATGTTTTGTTCAACTTCATAGTCAACGACACTTACAACCATAGACAGCGTTGAATAAACGAACGAACGGACAGACAGACAGATAGACAGGCTGACATCTTTCGTTCTACTCTGTTAAGCAGTTAATGCCCAAAAATGTTGAGGTAAGTCGTAAAGTAAAAAAAAGAGGATAATAAAGAGGCAGCTTAGGTAAATACAATAATTTTACCAGTGTTAAATACCGCAAGGAATGAAGTAACTAAAGCAAAAATAGTAAATTAACTTGAAGCGAAAATGTGATAGAAGGCAAAGATAAAATAAGATAGTGTGTGCGGGTGGCTGTGTGTGTGTCATCGTTACGAAGTTAAGTGATCTTCTTACGTTGGTTGGCAATCGTTATTGCGCGATACGATCGGTTTTTTAGCAAAATTATCAGCTTTGCTGTTACTAGTCTAAGAGATCTTCTGAAATATATACGAGGTGTGTTTAAAAAAATATACGACCTTTCTCCTTATTTGTTTGGTTCCATTAGCTTCTTTTTTCTGATGCAATCCTGGAAATTTGTTTTTCAAATTGAAACAATTTTAGCCTGTACGCTTTGAGCAAAATGAAATTCTTGGGACGGTTCAGTTCAGAGGTATACTTTTCCCTTCAGAATGCACCCCGTAGACATGCATATATGTTTCACCTACATATTGCATTTTATATTTTTCGCTCATACTTACTAATATCTTTTTTGACCTCTTACAGACCCGACTTCCTGTCGTGCGCAGCATTCTACTTCTACTATTACTTTGCTTTCACTTTTACTAACTACATATGTGCATCACTTGCGACTTCCCTACCTCCCTCCGTCTCTCTCTTCCTCTCGTAGATAACTTAATATGCTGACGCTTGACGTTTTATTAATTTTAATTCTTTAACCTTTGACTCATTGCATCCGCAATGTGGCGTGTGTGTGTGTGTGTGTCTCTCTGTTTGTATAATAGGAATGAAGAGTCTGTTGCAACTTGAGACATTGATGCATTCCGTTTTTCATTTTCATTTTTCGTTTATGCATTCTAGACATGATCTTCTTCTCAGTCGTTCGGTAGTCTTCTTTTTAAAAATGATCGTCAGCCTCAGAGTCTCATCGTCTCATCATCATCGAATTCAATTAAATTTAATTAAGATTACATTTCCACACACACACACACACACTCCCACATTTAATATTGTCTGTCAGCAATTTGTGTGGGGGCGGGTGTTATGTATACGTTATATGCACATCCAATCTTTAGATTGGGGCTGACCTTAATGGAATCTAAGCGTTTTAGAATTCTCGCATTTAACTTTAATAAAAATAAAAAAAAAGTTTGTATGGCGCGAAATTCAAACGCTTAATTAACAGCAGCAACTTGGCTGTTTATTTGACTGCTTGACTGCCAGCCTGGAATAATAATGAAAGCAGCTGTTAATTAGAAATTTGTTTAAAAAATTTGTAGCAATTTGAAATACACATACTCTTGCTTGATTGATGAATAATGATGATGATGGTCTTGATGACGATGACGTTGACGTTGATAATATGAAAAGTGCATTTCAACATTTAATTACTTAGAATGACGCTCCTCTCTAGCTGCATTTGTCACCACGCCCCAAATTGTAATCTGTAGATAAACGCAAAACAGTCGTATATAACACATTGAAATACAAATTAGACAGCGCTACTTTTACTTTAGTTTTTTTATTACAAAATTATTTTTCTTATCCAGTTGGTTAGCTAGACACTTGATAGCATTCCGGTCCGTAGCCTCAAGGTTTAAAAATGACTTTTCTTGTCTTTTTTTTTTTTTTATTGACTTTTTACTTTCAGACGGAGGCGGCGGCGGCGGCAACCAAGTCACTGCGGCGCCTCATGCCGGTTAGGGTAAGATAAAAAAATGTTCCAAAATGTTGTTGTTTTGTACTATGTTCCTTTTCTTTTTTTTTCCTTTCAATATATACAAACTTTACGTTCCTTGTTTGTTCGTTCGTTCGTTCGTTAGTTCGTTTCGATATCGTTTTGGTTTTATTTTCTTAGTTCGCTTTATTGCTTTGTTTTCTTGTTTAGAAGAGGGTGTAGTAGTAGTAGTAATAGCAGTACTGGAGCTGCCCACATTTAGATTTTGCAGTTACAATATTATCAAGATGCATTTTACCACTTAGTTTATATTGGGTGCGTCGTCGTTTTCGTTTTCGTCGTCCATTATGTCCAGGGGTTGCATTTACTATCACCCTCCAATGTTGTAAATGCACCACTCAGACCAGACGAAACGTACGATGACGGTCAATGGCACTTGTTTAAGCACACGCACGTACATACTTATATGCTATATGCTATACATATGTGTGTATGCATGTACATGTATCGATGTTAAAAATCCAACTAATATATGCATACATCTAGATGTCTGCGATAATAGACAATCACCAAAACGTGCTGTCAAAATTCAATTTCCAATATACTCTTTTATAGATACTATATGTAGATATGTACTCTCATTCTTATGGTAAAAATTGGCATGACTCACTTAAAAAATATGCAAACAACAGACGACGCCAGTCGACATATCATACAAACATCCAGCCAGCCATAAAGCAAAGGTGCAGAGTCCTTCTCTCTTTTAAACACGTTTATTGCCAATTAGGACATTCGACTCAATAACATGCTAGAAAAAAAAAACAAAAGGCAATAACGTAAATTGATGTTGAAAACGTAACAAAGTACAGTGGAATAAAACACAAAAAAGCTGCACACAAAAAAAAATATAAGCCACATTAAGGGAGACACCATAATTAGAACTGAATAAAACTGATCTGATACTGCAATATCAGTATTCGACAAAATCCAACTTAACTTAACGCCTAAACCGTACAAAGTTAAGCTAATAGGGTTCTTTCCTTTAAAGAAATTCATGGCTGTGACAATTAAGGTGTCAAGTTGCAAAATATTTATTCTTAACCTGAGTAACGCTGGACAAAAAAAAAATCAACTGTAATATACCAAAACATATCGACATGTTCTCAATTTCAAAGTGTTTTAAATAAAAATATTGTAATGCGACCTGGATCCCGTAATTAAATGAATGTGTTATTTTTTTTTTTTTTTTTATTCTGTTTGATGTTTATAGATCTTATCTTTTTTACTTTTTCATACCATTGATTCAGAATTCATGTTTCAAATAATTATTTATGCCTGGTTTACACGATTATACATATATGTATGTGTGACACATTTTGGATATGTGATTGTTTAAACACACACACAAATCTTATGTGTCTTATATTTTATGTGTCAGAGAAATTATAAAAAGGACTGTTCCGAGATAGTATTTTTACATTTTCAGTGTATTCTCGTTAAAACTGAAAATCACTTTACAGTAAACTTAGCACTTCAAAATAAAAGTGACAAGATTTTGATAGTTGAACAATATGTGACACATAAGATGTGTCACAAAATAAATGATCATGTAAACCAGGCATTACTAATCATGTCTAAATTTATTAAACTGAAAATTTTATCAAAGCCACAACAATTTGTGATTTGGTCAAAACGTTTATATGCGGTTTGTAACCGATAACCCATATGGAGGAATGCAAGGAAACGTGTTGGAAATGCGATGGCCTGAGCACGAACAATTTGAAATCGTGCGAATTTAATTAAATTGGCTTTTAGGCATGCATACTTCTCACTTAAAAATTTTGAGTCAAAAAAAAAATATTAGTGAAAAAAACCAATGAAGAGAAACTAAAAAACTGTCTTTATTTATATTTTTTTTCAAGATTTTGAATTTCATCGAGGAGAATACCCTTTTCCTAATTTTTATATACCTTGAAATTGAGTAAATTTGTATAGATTCTATAGCCATGTTGTGATATTTCATTTGGACTATTGTAGGCATTTGGTCTATTTAGAGTTCAAAGATTACATAACGCAGAAGTATTCACGAAAAAATAGAAAATTTTGGTTAGGTTTGTATGGAAATCATTTTTTGACGGCTTAGGATAGTCTAAGTCTCGTATATGGTGGCCCTATCTCTAATTGTCTCCGAGATAATCGTTTTCAAACGGCAGACGTCAGGACGGACGGATAGGCAGACATAGCTATCGATTTCTTAATTGCAATCAAATATGTGCTTGGTCATATTTTTAAATTTTCTTCCGTTTTATAGTTTATTTTTTTAAAATTGTATTCCACTGTATATCACAACGTCATCGCATATGGCATGAGAAAATGCAGCACAGTGTTAAGAAAAGGTGCGGAAGTTGTGCACATGGTTTCATGTATATAGTACTTACTTATGTATGTATTTACGAAGCCACAATGTGCGGTTGACCAGCTCATATGTCACCTCAGACGTTGCCAAGCAGGTGAATGAGCACAGTTAGTTGGGGTAGGAGTTATTAGAACAGAACAGAGCAGAGCAGAATGTTATGTATTTAGGGTAGTTCTCAATGCTGCATGTTGTGCATGTTATACCAGCAAGGACATCAAATGGACAACAATATTAACTACCGAACTGTAAAAATTTCAGTTCTACAACATTTATTCTGGCTGCGTTTAACCCTTACATGTGCTGTTGAAAAGTAAAAAGCAAAAAATTGATATATGTAATGCTGTATAGTTCAAATTATTTAAGAAGCACATGTGTGCCTTTTACAGGATAATGACGTACATTTTGTCTGCCAATACAACCACCCTCGTCAACTGAATGAAATGAGTCCTCAATTACGTAATTGGTTCAATAAACCTTTTAAAAGACAAAACATGCCGTCTAAGCAATGAAAGTGTTTTTTTGCTTAGACTGATTCTTTGGCTGGCGTTCCCATTTATTGCGGTTGGCATGGAAATCACTTTGGCTGACAAAAGTTTATTCGATAAGCCGGTAGGTGGGTGGTGTTGTTGTTGGAACGTAGCTTGAAAAGGATCTAATTAAATGCAGCACAAAAAATGTACATACATACACATAACCTCAATGTTTTATAGCAGCAATTTACATACAAACATACATACCTATCTACTTATTTTATGATATAATTATTGAAAATGTCATTTTTCTGTCTCTCTTTCTCTCTACAGTTTTATAGTCTGCTAGAGCAGAATCCCGTTGCCAATGCAACACTGGCGTTACGCTCCTGCACAATTTTTGTGCCAACGAATGAAGCCTTCCAGCGGCACCGCGGTGAAACATATGTGCTATATCATATCGGTGAGTCAAATCATTTGATTTATATTGTATATAAAAAAAAATTAATTTAATTGAATTTAATAAAATTTATTACAGTCACTCAGGCCATAAGCCAAGATAAACTGATGGGTGTCATTCCCACGGACATGGATGGCAATCCGCCATTGTATATAACAAAGAGTCGTAATGGTGATATATATGTAAATAATGCACGCATTATACCATCGCTAACGGTCGAATTGACTAACTCTGCGGGCAAGCGGCAGGTGCGTAATAAGTCAATTTTTTTTACGAGTTTCTTTTATTAAATTACGAAATCATTTGCAGGTGATGCATATCATTGATGATGTGCTTGAGCCGCTGACAACACTTAAAACTGCTCAAGAGGAAATTACCAATCCGGATGCCTATAAGTTCCTGCAAAAATTCGATGTCTTGAATATCGGTGAAAATCGCTTACGCTCCTATCGTACACAAGTGGCACTCATGGGCAAGGAATCTGTATATCAATCACCCGGAACGCATACATTCCTCATACCTATCGATGAGGGTTTTAAAGTGAGTGCAAAATAAAATAAACAATTATTTTTCTTTATAAAAAAAATTATTAATTAAATTAAACACAGCAAACTACACGTAGTAGTCTGGTAGATAATAAGGTCATCGATGGACACGTCATACCGAATAATGTGATTTTTACTGCTGCCGCACCGCTTGAAATGCCACAAACGACCGCTGCCTTTGAGGATAATATGAAAGTGACTGTTAGTTTCTTTCAGCAAAATGGCAAAAGTAAATATAAAAAAAAAAATGTTGACTTGTATGTTTCGATTTTCTATTTATTGATTTTATTTTACAGTGTACGTTAAATCGAATACCTTGACTGGTGATCAAAAGCACACCACCGGAGTTGTACTCGCCGAAATTGTTCGCGCCAATATTCCGGTGCGCAATGGCGTTGTGCATTTAATACATCGACCACTTATGATTATGG
The DNA here is from genome assembly GCA_018903435.1 of Leucophenga varia. Lineage (NCBI taxonomy): Eukaryota > Metazoa > Arthropoda > Insecta > Diptera > Drosophilidae > Leucophenga > Leucophenga varia. The sequence goes on from JAEIFJ010001414.1 coordinate 4,524,555, forward strand.
ATACCACCGTTGCACAGTTCCTGCAGGTAGGCTGTAATAGGACATTTTTTTTTGTTTTTTTATGTACAATTTAAAAAAAGCCAGCACCCATCTTAGCTGTAGCTTGCTTGTCAGGGCCAGGTTGCATAGATACGTTCTATTGTTCGTTCGTTCGCTCGCTCGTTCAGTGCGTATATATCTTGGCTCGGCATACACACAACAACAACAAAGAAAATGACACTGTACATCAGCAACACATAAACTATTCATTTTTTTTATTCATAGTTCGAACGAACGTTTCTTAGTTTTGCATAGCTCACTTTTTCTAGTGTTTCTAAATGCTTACATGCACGCACTGCGTACTAGAAACGTCCTGCTACAAGGACATTTATGAATTTTGGCTTGTAGTATTGGCTTTTATTATTTTAATATATTTTTCTCTTCGGTTTTTACATATAAAAAATTCATCTGTAACTAAACAAATACGCTTTGTCTTTGACCTTTATCTGAGTTTTTGTAACTGGAAAAGAAGTATATCAATGCTTTGAATAACTCTCATGCGGTCAAAGTTCAGTGACACGCCTACAACACAACTAAACAGCTGGAATGCTCTAGTCGTGTGTATTCGACTACGAAATATACTGTAGCCAAGGATTTTATAACAAAACTGAAAACAAAATAAATGTAATTTCATCAGAAGCTACCATGTTTACATTGCATTATTTAGTTTTTGACCTAACATTTTGTTTCTGAAAAATTTTTTAGAGGCCAAATTTGTAAAAGCACTGAAAGAAAATTTTATTTGGAGATCCCACAGTCTCAAAACAAGCAAAAGTATCTTCAAAAAAAATTACGTCCGTCTATCAAAATTTTCTCTTAGTTCTGCAAGTCTCTGCAGAAACGTGGAAGATCCTTTCACCTTATATGGTTACAGTATATTACAAAAGGAAAACATTAAACACACACATACATACATACATACATACACGCTAAACATGCGCAGTCTAAAAGGGTGCAGGAGAGAAAGAGAATAAGAGTGATGATGAAGTTTGTGGAGAATAAACTATTTTTTTTTTAATTACAAAAAAAAAAAGAAATAAATTAATCAAAGAACGTAACCCAAAGTCTGATTTTACTTTGAACTGAATTCAACTTGGCAACTTTTTAGAAAGCATTGTTTTTTTATCTAATTCAGTTCCACGTAAAATCTAAAGCAAAATTTTATTTTAAAATAATTTTTAAAAATATAAATTTTATTTTAAAAAAATTTTGGGTGTGATGTAAGTATTGCCAACAACTGCAACAACAATAACAACAATTGCTGCAACTGCAACAACGCAATGTATTCAATGTACTTTATTCTTCTCAATCAGATTAAAAAAATCTAAAAAACAAAAAAAAACAACAAAAAAAAATATTTAAAAAAATGCAAAAATTCAAGCGCAATTTTGCCATTTTCATACTTTCGTTTCATTCACTTGGAAAGTTTTGGCCCATACAACCAAAATCAGAATATAAATTGGCATATATTGACACTGACTGAAAAAAATCTATAGAAAATTATAATTATTAAGTACGGCTTAAGCTTTCCGCTTTCCTAGTTCATAAATTCAATTTGTTTTTTATTTTTATAAATAGTAAAATTAAATTTAATTAAATTTGGTTAAACCAAAGTAATTTTTTTAAACTTCATACAGTTTTTGTTAGTACCTATTCAATAAATTAAATTTATAGGCTTGTTCTCCATCAGAAATGTTTATACAATCTAGAAACTTTCTTGCCATTTCGTAGAAATTGTTTAAAGCTGGTTCATATGTGTACGTTCTGTATGCAGTCTGGCATTATTCACAGATTTTTACTGGGTTCAAGTGTTACCAAAAACCATAAATAGCTTCCTCGGTATATCCATTTCTAATTTAATATTATTTTTTATCCATTCTCAAATAATCTAAGATTGCTTCTATCATCTTCGAATTTTTTAAGAAATATAATAACAAAATTTAATAAAACACTTTATGATAAGGTGTGTAGTTAAGTTTTGGAGTCTAATTTTGGAGAATCGTATTTTCATATGGGTGTAAATGAGGTCTGCTGAAAGGATGATATATAACTTTGCACAATAGAACCACAATTTTTTTAATAAAATTAACGTAACTTGTATAATTTTTGAGCTAACTAATTGCTAATTTCTAGGCGAAAATATACAAAGGTGTCATACAAAATCTCTTTTGGTTACTTTAAACTAATTGTGAATTATATTCATTATTTCATTGAATTTTAAAAGAGATTTTGTGTAGCACCCTTGATAAAAACATTTTGATAAACTGTATGATGTGTAAAATAAAAATAAAAACCATAACTTTAATGCTAATTGGCTAAAATCAATCAGCTTTATCAACTGCTAACGCATGCTTCCAATGCATTCCAATCATTGGTGTGGTGTGGACAACATTGTCAACGCCTTCGCCTACTTTGCCTTCGCTGCCATTGCATTGCATTTTGTACATTTGTCGTTGTCAAATTTTGGCGTTGTACTTTGTTCGCTCTTCAACCACTCCACCCAGCGCTCCCATAGTTCATAGTTCATTACTTTTTATTTAAGTTTTTTTTTTTTTTTTTGTGTGTATGTGTGTGCTCATACACACACACACGCACACACAATTATTGTATCATACTAGATAAAAAAAAATCAAAAGTATCTTGCTATTGATTCACTGATCGTTTGCTGGTCTTTCTTTTGTTTTTTTGCGCAACTTTTACAATGGAATCCGGCGTTCAATCGTTTGACTTGAAACATCTTAAACAATAAAAAATAAATTCAATAAATGCAGTCGTTTAAGGTAAATGATAAAAGTAACATTTTTGAGTGATTTACTGCACGTTTTCTTTTCAAAAAAAAAAAAAAAAATTTTTTTTTTTCCTAAGAAACTGTTGTATTCAATGAAAAGGCATGTTTCCGTCTGTCCGTTGATCCAAAAACTAAAAAATAAACAACTTTTATTTGATTAAATAACTAAAGCATGTTTATTTGTTAACTATCTTATTATTATTTTATGTTTTTTTTTTAAATTAAACTTTTGCATTGTCTGCAAAAAAAAAAGTTTAAAAAATTTATATTTACGTATAACTTTCTTTCAAATATGAACTGATCTCTCTGACGGAATCGCTACCAAACGATGATGTCAACTATTTTCAAACAAACAAATAATTAATCCTCTATACTACACCTGTTCTCCTTCGATTTAGTTCAAAGTAAGTAAATTATAGTAAAATCAAAACGCTTCCACATGCAGTTCATCACCCACCAAGCAACCAAACAATGCCCAAACAAAAAGCCATCACTCCTTATTCACTCGCTCGCTCACCTTTTTTTATGAAACATTTCTTTTTTTTTTTGATTTTTGTTACGCTTGCACATTTGAAAAAAAAAAAAGATAATAGAAATTGGATCACTCGTATTAGCAAAAAATGTCCTTCTGATAATGAAATTTTTGATGTACATTGATGTATAGAAAACAAACCTACTTCCAAGCTGCGCACACAATTTAAACTATATTTTTTTTGTTTAAACATAAATGTGTTTATTTATCTAAAAAAATGTTTTATTTATTTTATTCTTATTTAAGCCATACTTCAACACTTGTATAAATAAATTAAATGTTTTTGTTCTTTGATTAAACGTTTGCGCCTTTCACCCTACAGCAGCTGTTGCTACTTTCATTTTTTTTTTTGCGCTGCATGCAAATGATTTTATGGATTTTCATAAAATAAAGAAAATTAATAATTTATTTTTATTGCTTTCAAAGGATAACGAAAATGGTGGCGTTTTACGCAAATTCTATGAAGTTATCATGGATATTGGCGGTGAAGTGCTCGAGGATATTAATAAACTTGGCCAGGTTACCATACTCGCACCAAGCAACGAAGCATGGAATGTCTCTGCTGTAAATAATATTATAAGGTAATTTCGTTATACTATTTAAATCAATGTTTGATTCAAATTATATTTTATTATTTTTCCTTTATAATCTTAGGAATCGCGAGAAAATGCGTGACATTCTAAACATGCACATTATCAAGGATAGCCTAAGAGTGGACAAGATACGCCAAAAGAACGCTAATATGGTTAGTATAATAAGAGTACAGGAGAATGGTGTAAAAAACTCCGTTAAGTTCGAATATGAATAAAAAAACGTTTTGTAGTATGTATTTTTTAATAATACTCTTCATTTTTCCCGTCTGCAGATTGCACAGGTGCCAACAGTGAACAATCATACCTTTTTGTACTTCAATATTAATGGCGATGATGCTAAGTCGATTGTGACCGTTGAGGGTGGCGGTGTTAATGCAACACTCTCGGTGACAGATATGTCGCAGAGCAATGGCGTAGTACATATAATCGATAAGGTGCTCGGCGTACCACATGCCACTGTTTTGGGCAAAGTGGAAAGCGATCCAATGATGAGGTACATTGCATGCACGAATTAACACTGAGAAAGAAGCTTATAAACTTTAATTTATTTTACATTTTGCAGTGATACCTATAGGCTCGGCAAGTTTTCATCGTTCAATGATCAACTAAATAATACAGAGCGCCGCTATACTTACTTTGTACCACGCGATAAGGGCTGGCAAAAGACCGAGCTTGATTTTCCATCAGCGCATAAGAAGCTTTTCATGCGTGATTTTGCTTATCACGTAAGTTTTGAAAATTTTTTTGAAATTTCTATTATAAAGTTAATTTATGCATACATTTTTTTTTTTTATATAGTCCAAATCCATATTGGAGCGTCATTTGGTTATTGCCGATCGTGTGTTCACAATGAAGGATCTTGTTCAAATGTCCTACAATAGTGATTCCGTGCTACTGCCCACATTTAGAGATTCGCTCAAAATTAAAGTCGAAGAGGAAGCTGGACGTAAGTTTTTTTTTACAAGGAAAAATGAAATAAAATTATGGCTATACATGTTCTTGGCATGTTCTGAAAATCGTAAAAGTAAGCCATTTATTGTGGTTTTAAGCCACATAAAAAAAGCATCACTAGCAAAATATTTGAAATCGATTTACGATTTTCGGAACATGCTCTATGTTTATCAATGTTCAAAACACTGTTTTGTGTCTCTCTAACAAAAAACTTAAAATAATATTTCAAAATGCAAAGATCTTCATGATGATTATGCCAATAACGAATGGAACGGTGAGTGTTGAGTTTCGTCAATATCATTGCCGATATCTCATCTGAAACCACCACCACTACCAGTACCAGAGTAAAAACACCATTAACATTAGTCATTCACTCGACCTGTACTCATAATGTTCACAAATTTGTTTGTGTTATATTGTATTTAGCAGCTAGTAACTAGCTCTTCTACTAGACAAATCCTATATTAGTTTTGAATCAACCTTTTTAATTGTCTTATTTCCCGAGGTTGTTTTATGCTGTTCTGCATTTCGTTTTTTCATTTTATCTAAGAAAACCTGTATGTGTTCGGAATTGTATCGTTTTACTTTTTCAAATCGTAACAAAATGCAGAACAGTACTGATATAATTTTTTTTTTTTTTTAATGTTATAATTTAATTAGTTATTTCTTTTAGTTATTTGTTTAAACATTGAAATATTCACGTCATAGATTCAAGTAAAATGAACTTTTTAATATGAATGTACATGTACCATTATTTCGAATGCAATATTAATTTTCAACACATTATTTTAGGTTATGTTATTATCTGGAACTACAAGAAGATCAATGTTTATCGGCCGGATGTTGAATGTACCAATGGTATTATACATGTCATCGATTATCCATTACTTGAGGAGAAGGATGTCGTTGTCAGCGGAGGTAGTTATCTGACCGAATCGACCATTTGCATAATGTTTGCAAACTTCATTATGATAGCAATAGCAAAGTTTCTTAACTGAAGCATCCATAGTGTATAAAAAAAGAAGAACAAAAAACAAAAAATTTAAAAACAAAAAATTCAAACATTTAAACCAAAACAATAACAAAAAAACAACACAAAAATCTAACGATATTCAGTGTATACAAACACAAGACAGTCAGAGTCAGTCACAAATCTTAAATAACAAAATGCTCACATCATTCCCCTCAATCATTAAAAAAAAAAAAATAAAAAATAAAAAATAAAGAACTTTGCGTACCACATAGCACGCTCACATGCCTGTATACTATATTCTATTAGGTGCGCTCTTGTGAATCTCTCGAAAACTTATACTGAATCTCAAACATTTAAACATAAAATCGAATCTATTATAAGTATTTTCAAAGCCTTTAACGCCGTTTATTGTTTTATATGCCACAAATAGCTAAAGCACTTTATAGTAAACTTGATAATTCCAAAGTTGTGGCATATACTACCAGAAACGGCGTGAGTATTATATGTGGGTAATTTTTTGAAGCTTAAAGAATAAATTGCTAACAAACAAAAAATTAATAATTCATTTAAGTTATTAAATAATAAAATTAAAAAAGAAGTAAATAATTTAATGTAAACACTTTGCTTCGTATTGAAAACTTTTAAAATTACCCACGTTATCTCAATCAAATCAACATCAGTTGCCTTATGTGTTATATAATATTATATGAAATTCGATATTATTTACATTCTTATTTAGTTTAAGTGCATAAATCTAACTCTGTAAAAAAAAAAAAAAAAACAAAAAACTTTGTTATTTTTTTTTTAATTTTCAAAAAAAAAAAAAAAAAATATTGTATGTTTTGTAATTATTATAATTTTATTTTAAAGCATTTTCTATTTTAATTTTTTTTTTTTTTTTTTTGTTTAAATTCATCTTACATTTAATGAAAAAGCAAAGAAATTGAGAAAAAAAACATAAAAATCTCATTGTAAGCAATAAGCATCACTCTACTCGTAGGTCTATTCTCTCTTTAAACTTATATAAAAAAAAAAAACAAATAACACATCAATTTAATGAATGAAAATATATTTTAATTTGTAAATTAAGTTAAAAAAAAAAAAACAAAAGTCTTATAACAAAATGACATAAACCAAAAGTAAAATTATATTAAAAATTAAAGAAACATAAAAAAAAAAAACGATTTTAAAATGCATGTACGCTTTCAGTGTTTTGTACTTCCATACCCGCCCCACATATAAACCCACATGCCCCACAAAACATGAAACATAAAAAACAACAAAATTTTAAGAAAAATAATTAAAATTTTCTATAACTTATATACGACATTTTTGGGTAAAAAATATATAAATTGACCTGTGTTCATTGCCATTATCACCGCCAAGAAAACAACAACAAACAAAAAGAAACGAAACAACGTTTAATTTATATACATAGACATATTTTAAAAAAAATAAATAAATAAAAATACTTAAACTTAAGCTATTCGAAAAGAAAGAAATACTAAAACTGCCGTAAACTTTTCACTGGAAGAAAAAAACTAAACTTAAAAAAAATCAAATTAGCAATTTTTTAAACGTAATCTAACTCCCTTCATTCATAACATCGCAAAAAATAAGCGCAACTGCAACATTTAATGCGTACGTAATGCAAAAGATACATTTCCATTTATTCACCACTTTTCAATATTTATTTGAATCTAGAACTATATGAAATTTGTAATTTTTATTTTAAAAATAGTATTTACAATGCTTTCTAAGCGGTATATTTTTTTGTAGTAAGTCTCAATCGATCCAATTCGATTTTATTAGACCATTCGATTTTAAATGTATAATTTACAAAGAAAATATTTATAAAATTTTACAATTAATTCGCAATATACATATTTTATATTTCTTCGCCCTACCAAAAGGTTTTTCAGTAAAGTATCTGAATATGAATGAAACAAAAACTATTAACATCATTTAGTTCTAGATACATTTTATCTATTGAGAATTTTAAATACATAAATCTAAAAAAAAAAAAAATGAAACCACCAACACAGACATATGCAAAATACATAGAAACATAAATTGCAACACTCTTTGTATTTGTAGTAGTTGTAATGCAGTTTTGTATAAAATATAAATTTAACTTAAAAACAAAAAAACAAAAAGTATATAAAACACACATACATGCTCGTATATTTTAGCATAGTTCGTCTGAAAAGAAAATTGTGCTTTTTCTAGTTGCTAGAGCAAAGATACACCAAAAAAAAAAAACTTAGTTTTGAAAAATTAAAAAAAAGCAAGTTAAAAAAAAAATCGTTACAATTTAGATTTGTTGTGTAGAGTTTCAAGTAATTTATATAATAACAAATTTCATTAAACACACATTTACACACATACACATATTGTCATTGTATACTTAAACATATAATACATGCAATACATATATGTACAATGCAAAAATTATATTTATATAAAAAAAAAAAGTGAAATTTCATAAATTTTAGTTTTGAAAACTTTTAAAAAACGCTAAAAGGAATCCAATCAAATCAAATCTTTTTATCTTCATTTTCTTTGTTATTATTGCTATTATATTTTTAGGTTAAGAAGCATTGTAACTAGCGTCTGTTCTGTCTAAACTCTCTATCTCTCGTACTACCCACAGAAACAAATGAAACAAACAAATAATGAAAAACAACAACTATTCACAACCACCCTACACACATACATACCTACAATATAATAATAAACATACATATAGGTACTATACTATATATATGTGTATGTACGTATGTATGTATGTAGCATATACTATGTACGTAATATCGTCTAAATGTTTAAACTGTTTATACAATATCTATATAATTTGTATGTGTACCTTATATGTATGTATCTTTAGAAAGTCCAACAAAAATTTTATTAAATGAACCAAGCAAAAAAAAATTGCATACAGAAAAGTAGTAGCTACGCAGCAACGCTAGAAACAATTTATGTTAGGCTAGACTAGATATTAATTTGTAATACTTAAATCCTTAAACAATTACAAAAACACTAGACTGGCGCTTTAAAAAAAATGTTTATGTCAGACTTCATTTGGTGACGTTTGATGGTATTACGTTTGGACTCCGGACTCCGGAAAAATGTATCAGAACGATCAAAGCCATCTGCAGAATACATTACCAACTTGCACTTATTATAGACTGTACCTAAGATTCCATAAAGTAAATATTCAAGATTAAAAAGTATTACAGGTTTGGCATTTTCGTATCCCTACTTCTACAGTATATTTGTAGAACTTACAGCTTTGATCAAGTTCATTTTGTCCCTAACTGACTTACCAGCGACTAAACCACTATTCTGGTGGGAAAATGTTCAGATGCTTGATAGGATATATAATGGCGATGAGACATTTCCGGAATTTACCAACGGAATGGCAGAAGCAAAGGCTTATAGTAAACCTTAAGAACTTTTATTCTTTCAAATAATCAGCATTAATTTTTGAATTTAGTATTCGATAAAATATTATAGCGGTATAATGCCAAACCTGTCATCATTTCTGCACTTAACTTTGGCTATTCACATCTGTCCGTTCGATTGCAGTACACGAAGTACCACATTTTAAATTTTGATTCTGTTGAAACCTTCGAAAGTCACTAAGGTCAACGTTTTTTAAGGTTTACTTAACCTAAAAATATCAAAACCAATTTGGATTACACCTTGGATAATCTTTAGAAAATATTCTAATTGAATCTTAATTTAGGAAATTATTTTATTCCAACATAGATAGATTTTAAAATGCCAAATGTCATATGGGTTATATTTGTCCATCATTTGCAAATCTATTTTTAAGCGCCAGTTCAAGGAAAAACAGATACCAAATTTATAGTACATACGCTGCGTAGCTAAAACGAAGCGATATATTCATAAAAAAAAAAAAAAATCAAATCAAATCAAAAATCTGGAAGCCATTGCAGCAAACGTCGCTTATTACTAATTATTGAACAGCTACAAAAACAAATTATCTGCCAGCTTTATGTACCCCACTACTACGTACAGTGATGATGCCACAGATTGCTTTAAATTCATTGCGCTCGCTCGCCCGGATAAGCTTCCAAACTAACTAAACTGCATGATCGTTGTTTTAAGAGATGAAAATGGAAAATGTAAACAAACCAAAAAACCAAAAAAAAAAATGTACTTGTTTTGTAAGCTTTAAAAAAAATTATTCAAAGTTGTAAGAAAATTAAATGCTTATACATAAATCATAACTATTTACATACACAAACGCCTCCAGAAATTACATTAAATATATAAATGAAACAAATTTAAATCAAACGCCTCGTCAAACGTCAAATGTTGTAGTCAGTAGTTACACGTTAAACAAAAAAGAAAAAAGCCAACCAAGAAGCGCAGCATAGTATAAGAAAATCAAGCAAATCTAGTTGCAGCGCCTAAAAGTAGACAGCATTAACGTGTAACTAGTAACTAGCCTTACTAAAAATAAACTCATTACCTTTAATCCAAATACAAATCTAAGCTAGCTTATTAAAACAAACAAAAAATGAATAAATAAAAAATAATTATAAAAAAATAAAGCAACAACTAAAATTTATATTTAAAAAAAAAAATTCTTATATATAAATTTGTATGTCTTGGGCATTGTCAAAGTGCTTTCTCTATGTGAAAACAAAAAGTTATTAAATAATAATAATAAAATAAAATAAATTATTTAATTTACCAAATATATATATATATATATTATATAAAATATATAAATGTATTAATTTAGGTTAATAGTAATGCACGCATTCCAGTGCATACAAAAAAAGAAAGAGAAAAACATTCATTAAAAAACAATAGTTTCTGCAAATTTAAGATACAAAATAAATCAAATTATATTAAAACTAAAAAGAAATAATTAAATATTTATGAGATTATTAGTAAAACCCAAAAAAAAAAAAAAAAAAAAAAAAAACAAATACACGCTATTTACACGCAAATCTAAAAAAAAAAAATCAATAAATATTTATATATTTAAAAAATAAAAAACTAATATAAATATACGAGTATTTTTGTGAAAATTAATCAAAAGTAAATTAAATTAAATAAATATTTAGCAATTGTATTGTATAATGGTGCGCAACAGCGTCAGAAATCGAAATAAATAGCGACAGAGCCAGAGCAAGTCTTTATTTTATGAAAGCGCTTTACCTGAATATAAAATATAATAATAAAAATAATAATACAAAAAAAAAAACATTAAAAAAAATAAGAATGTTTGTAAATCAAATAAATGCAAGGATACTCATACAAACATACACATACACACACACAGACACACACATACTTACACACAGTCACACAAAAAATGCGAGTTAAACAAAAGGGAAATGCTCGCATAATATGTCAACACAGCTTGAGCCAATAAAATTTTAAGTAAAAACAAAATTAAAATTTGTTTGTTTTTCTTTTTGAATGAAAAAAATCTATTTACCCAAAAAGATGAGACCAAAATTGCCCACATGCACGTGGTTACCTTCAGAGCGTCCAATGATAGGGAAGGCTTTTAAAAAGCCAAGCCTGAGTCCTCCATGACTAACGAGTAGCGGTAGTTGTAGCCAAACCATTCAATTGTCTCCTTAAGATTTTTTTTTCGTGCGCGAAATGATTCCGGTAGTGTTTGATGTCTAAAAAAATGTTCTTTTTACCAGCCACTGGTACAGGAGTTCCTATTCATGGTACGTTCACCTTTAGAAAATTAGGACGGGTGACGAGAATATGTAATATTACTGTTGTGGTAAGTTGGTAAAGATTTCATCACTTGAGCAAGAGGAATTCAATAAAGTCAATTCAGGTTACGAAATCGGCTTACTGAACGTTGACCTTGCCGATTATATATACAAGGTCAATCCACGCTTGGGTATTGGCATAGTAGGGTATGTATTCCATGAGAAGATTGGTATAGGAGCGTCTTTTGAAAAGATTCTTTTTTACCGTGACAACGCGGTAACAGGGCTTAGAAGAATTTTGATTTTATATGCGTGTCGCAAGCTGTTTGAGTACTTTTAACGCGGCTCAGAACACTAAGGTTCCTAGAGATGCGTTCAATATTTAATAATGTGACTCTTTTTATATTTATTTTTCATTTTTTTACGCGTCTTAACGGTTCATAAAATGGCATATTTGGTGCTTTTCTATATTTATCGCCATGAAATTTTGCAACACTACAAAAATGAAGAAAAATGTTGTAAAATGCATTTCTATATATCGGCCAAAGAAAACATAAGTACATTCAAATAGGTGCGAGCATGATAGATACAATTATCTAGTGTCTCGTTCGCACTTAATAACATACTGCTTAAGTTGAGCAGATACGCTTGAGATAAGTGTGAGCAGTGCTACAATTAAACCTGTCTCATTTGCACTACCACTAAGAGTAAAAAATGAGTAGAATAGAGCCAAACGCGATTTTTATGATTTAAAGTAGAACCCATGATGATGCATCAATCTTTGCAAATAACAACTGTTGCCAGTACATGCTGTTCTGTGTGACGACGTTCTATTGAAGTAAATCACTGGATGAGCGGAAGTATTGTGCATTGTGTGGAATAAAGCGACGTTTAATATGAAAAAACAACATCACAAGTCCGTCGTGAGCCAAAGTGGTTACGCCTCAAATGCGCCACCACAGCGCCGATACACATCTGCACTGGATGGCATCGAAGACAGTAGTATGGATATAAGTCTTTTACAACGACCACTGCGAACTGCATGCGCCGGAAGTTTTCAAGAAGCTAAGCGCGCCTATGAAGATGGTACAGATGAGGTGCGTACGTGACCCGCCCACAATTGGGAATGGCGTAACACTTTTGAAATGCAACTCAGTCATTCAGTCATTTTATCATTGCAACTTGTTTGCTTGCAGGTGCGACGTCTTTTATTGCAGGAATGCAATCTGATCTATGAGTGCAACTTGTGTCGTAATTTGTTTCGCAGCCTAGCGAATTTTATAAGCCATAAACGTGTGTTCTGTGCAACTTCATCATACGGACAGCAGCATTACTCCAATGGTTCTCTAGTGAGTGTGTAGTGGTATATGAATGCAGAATAATTGTTTTACACAAATGCATTTGTTTATATATATTTTTATATACATCCATTTGTATGTATATACGTTTTATTTTTATTATTTGAATTTTCCCTTTCATGAATCATAATTAATATGAAATGATTTTTTTTTTTTTTTTTTTTTTTGTTCTTTATTTTTTTTAGCAGGATCAACAGCAACAATCTTCGATGATTATACAGCATGCTGCGACACCATTAGATAAGGATATTGAAAATATTAAACGCAGTCGTAGTACTGGCTCTTCACCAACACCAATAGAAGCTCGAAATTTTTCAAAGGGTAGCCTACGTGATATAAGTCGCGTAATCGAACGTTTGCGTCGCGAAAAAGCAACAAGACCAGCTTGCGGAGATTCAGTATTACAACTCGAATCAGTGCCCAGCAATAATCATGCTGTTTACCAGACTGTGAAGCTGCAAGAAAACGATTGTGCTAGCATTAAAACAGAGGTCAATGAAGTTCACCATTTACTTACGAATGTTCAAACCGTACTTGGACCAGACGGCAAAGCTCTAACAAAAAATAATTACGCAGAAAAGAGTGACGATACTATTGAAACTAAAGAGGAGACAACTGGCGAACAGGAGCAGCAAGAGGGAAAGATTATTTGCGACATTTGTAAGTTGAAACCATTGATCTAGTCTGCTATGATATTGTACATAAGCAATTGTGTTTTTCCTTGCAGGCAGTTTAACTTTTCAAACAGAGAAAACTTTAAAAATACACACACAGAAGAAACATTCGTTGTCAACACATGTATTTCAGTGTCCCGCCTGTTCGTTGACATTTCTGCAAGCAGCTGCAGTCATACGACATCTTTCAAAAGAACACAAGTAAGTAACAAAGATCGATTGCTTAAGCGAAATATAGAAATTTTTACCAATGTAAAATTTTATTCATGTAGAAAACCAACGCGTCGAATACGCCTAATGCGTGAGACTATACTAAAACGTTGTATGCAACAGGGAGAGGTGCAACCAAAGGGTCCTAGCCGTGAGCTGAAACGATTACAGATGACAGACAACTCTGCAATCAGCACCGTTGACGTTGCTAATCTCCGTGAACAGCGTAAAATAATGTCAACTTGTATTTACTGTGAAAAATCATTTGAACGTCGTGCAGCACTCTCAACTCATCTACTGAATTGTCGCGCAAAACAAGAGGCATTGCAGAAGCCGCCCCCACCAGTTAAGCGTAGTAAACTCATTGAAGAACTCAGTGATGATGTGAATGCTTTAAAGAACATTGAACAAGAGACTCAAAGTGTACTGGACACACAAATGATTGATACCATAGAAAAATCTCTGCAAAACGAAGTAACCGAGAACGAAGAAGATACAAATTTGTTAAACAAAATGTTTGCCGATCTTGCCGAGCAACAAAACTTTGGCACTACACTACAAACTGTCACATTTGATAAACTGGATATGCTGGAGAGCGAAAGTGTTAGCGCTGAGAATACACAGTTGGCTGACAATGAACAATCGCAGAAAAACGAACCTGACGATGTTGATAATGAAATGGTCTCCACCAGCCCGACTGATGGCGATGTTGAAAAGGTGCCGGCGCAAGTCTGAAGATAAAAAAATGCTGCCTACACTAAGTATTGATAACGATTATGATGAATTGATACCGGCACAAACTAACGAGCAACAACAAAAAGATCTCAAATCCAAAGATGATAAAGCTTCAGTAAACAAAGAGAAAAAGAAGCAACGTAATGTTCCCATTGAGAAACAGCTTAAATGTCGCTGTAAGATATGCAATAAACAATTCAATGCGCTTAGCAATTTAAGGCGTCATATTTCAATGTTTCACTATCGTGCACGTCGCTTTGGCTGCAAGCTTTGCGAGTATCGTGCATTCCGGCGCTACGATATAGTTAATCATCTCGGTTTCGTGCACAAAATGGAAGGCGATAGAGAGAAAATTGCACAGGAATTTGTAAACACACATGACTGTAAGTATTCGAAGGATGATGTCGATGGTGATATTGTGCTGGTTACAGATGAGCACATAAAATCAGAGCCCACTTCTAACGAAATTGCACATGAAGATGATTCAATGATTACTACAAATAAAATAAAAGTAATCAAAACTTACGAGAAACGCATTAAACGCAAAAAACTAGAATTGATTGGCGCTGATGCAACCAAAGATGTGGTCGAACAAACTGCGCCAGTTGTACAAGCACGTAATAAGCTACGACGTTCACGCAATATTGATTTGGAAAATAATACACAAAACACTGGAAATCAGAAAGATGGTGAAAAGCGTCCAATACGTAAGCGTGTCAAAGCGGAAAACAAAGATTTTGTATACGATCTTCCGCGTTTTTTGAAAAGTGGTGATGGCGGTAGCAACGCTGGTGCCGTGGCTGGCAGTAATAGTGCACCAACTATCGATGGGAATGTCCGTCCAAAACGACGGCAACAAAGCATTGATAACAACGATAGCCGTCTGACACAAGCCTTAATGCTAACAGCGGCAGACAAGGAACGCATACGCGGTGCAACACAACGTATTATGTTAAAACTGGTCAATGAAGGACGTGCAGTATCGGCTACATTACCAGAATTACCGGCACAACGCCCGCAGATGCGAACACGTCATCCGACACAGATGAAACGGGACGAGCCTCGTGAACAGCAGCAACAACAAGAAGTCACA
Organism: Leucophenga varia; assembly: GCA_018903435.1. NCBI lineage: Eukaryota > Metazoa > Arthropoda > Insecta > Diptera > Drosophilidae > Leucophenga > Leucophenga varia. Next base: position 4,540,218 of record JAEIFJ010001414.1, read on the forward strand.
AATATTATTAAAACAGAAAAGGTTACATGTATGGAAAGTGAGCAACGGAAATCGTTAATATTTAATAATTCGTTTTTCGAGAAAATTGCCAAACGCACTGCTGCTGCGGCTGCGAATAATAATACCAGCACAGTAGAACATAATACAATTAATAAGCTGATGCGCAAGATGGACGCTGCATTGCAAAAACCAAATGATGCTGACCCGATGGAAGTGCAATCGTTGGACGATTCTGTGCAAAAAAGTGTTACCAAAGCGAACGACAACATAACAGAAATAGCATACAAAACTCCCAACGGAAAACCTTGCACTACTGAGCATCAATTAAGTTCCACACCACCTAGCCCGCCACGTAAACGTATTGCGCCGTCGCTGCCGCCGCCACCGCCTGCACCGCGCCCACTGGAGCATTATAGCATGGATATAACATTGGAAAGCCTGCTGCGTACGGCGCTTCAAAATTAGATTTGTTTATTATTATTATTTTTTTTTTAAATTTGTTTTACTAGCTTTAATGTTAATATTTTTAATATGTTTAGTACCTAGTGTCCTTATGGAGCGCATCAAATGTATTCTAAAATAGTTAACATGTTGTTACCATTTATCATCATTCATGTAGTCATATTTAGCTTTGTATGTATGTAGTATTTCTCACATTATTTTAATTTAGTAATAGCTCTAATATTTATCTAAATCTATATGCTTTTTAAACAAAACGAATGAAAAGAAAAAAATCAAACAAAAATTATCGTACATAGTTGTAATTCCACAAATCAAATCAAAATGTACGTATATGTATGTATATCTCATATTAGTAGTAATATATACTGTACATCTAGTAGCAATTCGTGTACCTTGTTCTAAAGAGAATTCAAAACAAAACTTACACATACACACACACACATATTTATACAAATAAAAAATAGTATCTATATAATCATAAATTTAAATATGAAATTAAATTAGTTTAGTGCGTAAAACAGTGCATTGAATTGTACAAGTTAGTAAGCGCCTTAAATAAACCATCACCAAATGATAATAAAAGTGAAAAAAAAAGAAGTAGAAAAATTATTTCTTTAATTTATACGCTCATACACATACTATAGGTATCTACATGATGATATAACCAGTTAACGACAAATGTTCCATTGTATCCTTTGACTAACACAGGATGGAAGCTGTATATTCTTGTAATTGAATGCTGCACAAAAGCGAAATAAAATATATTACGGCTTCTTGCTCTTGCCACTGCTGCTGCCTCTTGTTAGCCTAATTTCGTAACACAAGGAAAAAATCAAATAGGAAAGTAGAAAGTAAAAAAAGAGGTAGCATTGAATCCTTCTAGCCAGCTTGCATTTCGTCTTTAATTATTTACCTTGAGTTGTGTTTACACTCTATTGATAAAATACTACAGCATTTGTGCTGGCATCTGTGCGAAAGCTGTCGGTTTTGGAGGCAATGGCAGTGGCGACAGAAAATATTCAACCAATATAGTGCATAGTACGAGTACTTTAACCCATTATATTACTAAATTCATACATGGTTTCGTTAAGGTTTGCCTGCTAGTCGGTCGGTCGAACTGTTTCTGTCTGTCTGTCTATCCGTGGCAGCACAATGAAAACTGTGTCACGGTCAGGAGTGGGGGCGTTCACATGGCTGGTAACTGAAGAACATGTAGCAGCAGCATTACAAAAGCAACAAAGCAGAAGAAGCACTTTTTACTTTAAAATATGTATTTATGCTGGTGTGTGTGTGTGTGTGTATTGTATGTGTGTATTTGAGTGCTTGGGAAAATAGGAAACCTGTGAAAACGCCCAAACCTTGAAAAATAAAGTCAGGCATTGACTTCGTACGTTGTTCGCGATTTCAGTTTGGATGTAACATTAAAAGATAAATTTTTTTTTTTTTAGAAATTAGTTTTATTTGTCGTCTAGGAATAAACCATGAATAAATTCCGATGGCAAAAATAAGGTTTATCAGCTTAATTTAAGCTCATCAGGTGGATTAAGATGCTCGTTGAATTAAAATTCGGATGATGTTTCGTTTTCTGTTTTACATACTTTTGCGGTAAATTTGATTTGTGTATACAGTGATTTGAATCAGATTAGGATATTTTCCAATGAATATAATAGGTGTAATCCATACCGAATTTACTGTTTCTTACGTTAGGTAACACAAATGCTTTCAGTAGGTAATACAATTATTAGGTTAGGTGGGTTTGTATGGAACTAGTCCATCAAATGAGAATGGAAAAGTTTGATTAGTAGTATTTAAAGAAAAAAATTTGTAGAGGTTGAAAAAAAACGAATTAGGGGAACGGGACAAAAAACTATACATCGGGATAGGCCCGATTGGTATCAAATATTTAAAACCGTTCATATTTCTACCGTATAAGCAATTTTAATCAACCTTAAAAATGGTTCTATTTTATTAGACTTGCATCGAACCTTATTATCTATCGCTGTGAGCAGTTTCCCATGCTTACCCGGGTACGCTCTTTTTCTAATCTTAGCAATTAAACAAAACGAACTAAAAATTATTTTTACTATTAAATAAAAAAAAAAAATTATAAAATAATTTTTTTTTTTTATGTACTTACGAATGAAAAATTTTTTGTTTTTCTAAAGCTTTTGGAGAAAAGCGCTTTTAGATGATCCACAGCCCAAGAGCGTAGGTCAAATGTCTTTTGTGCAATGTCAGTGGAATTAGCAAAAAAAAAAAAAAATAATAATAAACAATATAAAATGATAAATTAGTTATTAAACAATTTAAACATGTCTCTTTCTTTCTCCCCCTCTCTCTTACACCTTGCCGCTACGTACACATTTATTTCGTTAGAATCGTTATTTCGCTCTCATAACATTTATAATCGAATGTAATAAATACACTCGTATTTCCGAACCGATCCGAACCGATCTACAGTCTGTATTTCGCTTTGTAATTTTAGTTTATTATCGCATCTGGAATGTGAAAGTTCTACAGCGGAAAAAGATTTCAAAAAAGAATTAAACATTTCTTTTATTTTATAAACAGCATCAAATTTCTTTAATTTTGGTTTAATTTGATGCGCAGAACATTATTTATAAAAAAATAATATTTCATAAATACAATAAAAAACAAAAACATGGCTAACGATAAAGGCGATATAAGCGCAACATTGGATAAACTGCAAAAATGGTTTCAAGCGAATCCAAATCTACCAGAGTTAATTGGTAAGTGGCGCTGCAATCACACCGTACCGCACCGTTGCTATCTGTAAGAATTATAGAATAACTAAATGCGACTGTAAATTTTCATGTTCGTAATCGGTACGTGTTCATGTTATAAACTTGATAGACTGTGTATATGAGTATATGCATGTACATACATATGTATATTAGGGTGGTCCAAAAAAAGTTCACCCCCTAGGATTGTTCTATATCGAAAATAAGAAGCCTCGTATTTTTTTTTTAAATCGGATAATATTTAATGGTGCCGCAAGGCCCCTGAAGTTACCCATGTTTTTTATATGGAAAACGAAAAATAATACTTTTTTATTACTTTAATAAAAAAAATCATTTTTAAAAATTCAATAATAAATGATTGGATGTCATTTTATGTCGGTTTATGAAGCAAAACATCATTATCCGGTTAATAAAATATTCATTTTCCAGGTTTCTACACTAAATCTACGAAAAAATGATATTTTGCCATGTATTTATAATACATGGCAACTTTTGGGGCTTTGCGGAACCATTAAAAATTATCCGATAAAAAAAAAATACGAGGCTTCTTATTTTCGATATAGAACAATCCTAGGGGGTGAGCGTATAAAAATTAAAAAAAAAAATTATTTTCCATACATTTCTGGACCACCCTAATGTACATTGCGGTTATGCATTTGGTGTGCATTACAGATAAAATTGTTGTTTTTCATTTAGTTTTCAACGAGAAATAAATTTATTTATTGTAAAAAAAAAATTGTATTTAAAAAAATTTATCGCTATTGTGAATTATTAGTTTTTTCAAATCCAACATAGCGATAAAAATTTAAAACAAAAAATTTTTTTTACGACCACAAGGCACGGCATTTAAGTAATTTTACTGCTTAAATAATTCTTGGCAGATTACAAAAAAAAAAAATAAAATTATTAGAAAAAATAGAAATTATAACAAAATTTATTTTAGCTTTCCTTCATTGGTTTTTTTCTTGACCTCAACTTTTCAAGTTGTAGTAGAGAATGTCAAAGTTAGTTAGTTTTGCGTTTTTTTTTTTACCTCAAAAAACGTTTTTTTTTGAGGATTGTGTGGTGGACTAGGGTAGTGAATTCAAATGTATTTTGGGCTGCTGCATCCGATTCTGAAGTCACAATTCAAAAGTTGTGACAGATTTTTAGTTGAGCAGAATCTACTTCTACGTTATTAATTAATTAATTAATTTTTTTATACAATATTTGTATGCATGCACATATGTATGAATAATTATGTAATTATGTACATTATTACTATTATTATAATTGAAAATAGAACCGATTGTGTTGCGACGCTTTCTTAAATGCATGCAATATAACATCGATGAAACAAAAAAATCTAATCGAACTGCACTACAAAATGCGAAACAAGAATTCAAATATATTTCTGGCACGCAACCTAGAAGATGAAGCGACAGCAAAAACGTTGCAGGCATCGTAAGTCATAAAACAGGTACAATAGATGATTAAATTGAAAGGTTTAAATTTGACTCTTTATTAACAGAGATTTACTACTTTTACCTGGTTTAACGCCACAGCGACATAAGCTGATACTATTTCGTTTAGTAGATCTCAACCCAAGTTCAGTAAGATCAGTAATTTTTAGGTAACTTTTATAAATTTAATATTATAAATTTAATAATTTTTTTCAACAAAATTATAGCTTAATACGCTTGAGGAATGTAAGATTTATCATATGATGACCGATGTACGCTTATCAATGCCGGACTGTGAACTCAGAACAGCAAAGGATCAACGAAAAGATACTCTAGATACCAACGGAAGTTCTTTAAACGATATTGACGATGACATTTCTGATGCCGATGTGCAAATCCTTGATCTTCACGGCTATACAATGAGTCACTTAATGCGCCAATCATTTTTTGTAGTTCGTGCACATATGTGTTTTTACAAGAAGCACTTCCTTCGCGCATGCGTACCATGCATATTATTAACTGTCCACCAATCCTTGATAAAATGATCGCCTTTGCAAGGCCCCTTATACGTGAGGAAGTCTTTAAAACGGTAACGAAACAGAAAAGCTTTAAACATTATTGAACTATTATTATTTTATTTTTTTTTTTTTTACTTTATTTTTACAGATGCATTTTCACACTGGAAGCAATCTTGATAGTCTGTACGAACATGTACCGCGCGATATGCTGCCCGAGGAGTATGGTGGCAAGGCGGGAAAAGTTGCTGATATTAAGGCTAATTTGCTGAAAATGGCAAAAGAAAACCAGTAAGTGTTGTTGATTATAAAAATTGAATGACAACATTTCGAGCTATAAATAAACTTAATTTTGTAATTTGCAGAAGTTATATTTACGATGAAAGATATTGGAAAATAAAGACACCGGAAAAACGTAGCAGCTGGTTCTGGTAATAGATGCTTATCTTTTTTTTTTGTTTAGTTTAGATGGTAAAAAATATATCGGATCAAATTAAAAGCATTTAGGTTTATAATTTTGGAATATTTTTATTTTATAAAATAACGTAATTTTAAAGTAAAATTAAATGTAAAATAAATCTTGTACCCATTTCTAAAAAAAAAAAAAAAAATAAATAAAAAAAAAAAAAAAATAATTAAAAAATAAATTAAAAAAATTAAAAAGATAAAAAAAAAAAATAAATAAATAAAATTAAAAACAAAATACCGATACTTCTGTAAATGAGTGTACTAATTAAATTTAAAGAGTGCAATACAACAACGACGATAACAACGACAACAAAGGCAAAGAAGATACGAATGCAATAGCAACGTAGCTGATAACAAGTAATTTTACGACAGGACGAAAGACATTGCAATGGCAGTGCAGTGATTGTATGCAGCTGTGTGAATGTGTGTGTGCGTGTGTATGCTTGTTGCGTAGCGCATTAAGCAAGAACAACAACAACAAAATGAAATTGCATCAAGCAATAACAAAACAACACGAAAGTATGTGGGCGTGTAACCTATTTACAAATATACAAAACAGAGAAAGAACGGCAGACAGACAGACAAACAAACATCAAAAGCTTTAAACAAGAGAGAGAGAGAGAGTATCGAGTGCAAAAAATAGGAGATAGTAATACGAGCGCAAAAGCTTACGGTTATTGACGCCGACATGCTACACGATTTTGACTGCCAACAATTTCAACGAAACGAATAGTTTTTCTGTAAAAGTTCCTTCGTGTAGCATCTTTGCGTTTTTCTGTGTGTGCTCAGTTCTTTCATACTTTTTTTTTCCTTTACTCTCGCTTTGCCGCCAGTAAATCTATGTGGCGGAGGACATTGAAGGACAACAGCAGTCAAAGCATTTAAAGTAACAGTCCACACCGCTGCCGCTGCTGCCGCTACAGCTTAGTTTTTTATTATTATATTTTTTTTTTTGTTTATTGTCCTAGTCCCATTTGTGAATAGAAACACTAAAAGGCACACAGCTTCAGCGCCAACGCAGTTTGTTATCGCTCACAAAAGCTTTACTTCGGCTAACGTTAGTCGTCGTCGTGTCGTCTTTGTCGTCGTTGAAACAGCAGCAGCGTAGCAGCAGAGTCAGCACATTCATCTGTAAATTCAATTCAATCCTGTCAGTTGAGTCTCGGCCGCTAATATAAACTGAGGTGTGACAACTGCAAACGCGGAATATAGTAAAAGAGCAGCAGCAGAAGCAGCCAGTTAGCAGTCAGCAGCCAAAGACCAGTAAAATTCTATAAGATAAAAATTAAATGAAATTTGTGAAATTTTCGTACGTTAAGCGTTGTTCGAATATAGTTTCTTAAAAAAAAAAAAAATAAAACTAAAGTAAACAAATTTGCTATAAACGGATCGCTTATTGAAATCAGACAGATATAATATTTAAAATCAAATTCATAGCGTGAACTATGCCTGCATAGTTTAACTAGAATTTCTTTTAAATTTCAAATGAATTAAGTGGTGAAGAGAAAAAAAAAAACAAAAGAAAAGAAAAGAAAAAATGAAAAACTAAAGAAACAATACAAAATCTAATTAAAAGTTTTCTCTCCCATTCTTCATTATCTGCTACTTTGCTAATTCTCGCATGCACACACACACACACACACACAAACAGAGAAACACACACAATCACGCAGTTACATTGAACGAAAGCCTTATACAATAAAAAAAACAGCAAAAACTCATTGAAGCAATTCGGGATACTCACACAAATAAGCAAACAACGATATCAGTTAAAAAAAAACAACAACAACAATAATTGAAGAAAAAAAAAAAGGGAACAATAGAAAGAAGAGTGCAGAAAAGGCGTTGCTCGCAACTATTCGATTCACAAAAGAGCAACAAAAACAACAACAACATCAATTTCGACGCGATTTCTTCATAAAAAGTAGCGTCGCATGTCCTTGCCAAAAGTGATAACAGGATAACAGATTTTCGAAACGAAACAATTGACGCGGTTTTTTTCCCCCAGTGACCTTTTTGTTGTTCTTGTTGTTGTGAATGATTTTTTTTCACTTTCATTTTTATTTCAAAATTTAAGCTTAAATATAAAATTTTTTTTTCGTCGCCAGTGTTAACAATTAATTATTAAAGAAACTAACAAGGCTGCCAAAAGAAAATAATTTAATAATTACAACAATATTAATTACATAAACAAAAAATAATTAAACGAGATAAAATAAACAAAACAAAAATCAATTGACCAAAATGTTTTCCATGTGCTCAAAAGTAAAGCCAAGAAATGCTGAATTTGTGCAGCAGCAACAACAACAATTACAGCAAATGGGTAAGACAATGAGCTATTAAAATATCTATGTATAAATTTTTTAAGTTAGTTAAATAAACAAATTGGCTGACAAGCAAGAACATATACACAATTATGTTTCCCAAAAGTATGCAATAGTTTTTTTTTTTTCATATCAAAATATTCATGAATGAAATGCTTCATTTTTTTTTTTTTTTTTTTTGTAAACTTTTAGACCTTTTTTTTTTTTTTTCTTTGGTACACTGTCGAAAAGTGTTTTCGCATGACTTGAACCCTAAAAGTTTTGGCCTCTGTGAGCGACAGATAAACCTTTTGGCATTTTTTTTTGTGTATGTCTAGCTATGCAAGCAGCGCGTTGAAATTCGTGCAACCGAAGCTGTAGTCATGGGAATGCCCCCATTTCCGCACCCTTGAACTGATTTTTCACTAAGCGAACTTTGGTTTTTTTTTGTTGTTTTTTTTGTCTTTCTTCGTTTGGGGATGGGCGCTGGTTTTATTATTTTTCTCAATGAATTCGCACACTTTAGCGTTTTATCTATGTGTTTGTGTGCAAAAAAAAAAAAAAAGAAAACTGTTCGTAACCATGTGTGTGTATGTGTGTGAGTGTGTGTGTATGTATATTTGTATCTATGGCAATTTCTCTATTCGTGCTACTTCTGCTGCCTGACTGGTTGTCATTAAGTTTGTCCTATCTTTCTATCTAACTGACTGACTGACTGACTGACTGACTGACTGGGCGTTTCGTTCCTCTGTGTAGTTGCTCATTAGTGCATTCTCAAGTCTTATCGAGTGGAATTTAGCTGCATAATTACATGACTCTTCCGTGTCTCAGACCGCGCTTACGCTTAGTTCGTTGCTCGAATCGCATCAAGTGAAAGTGAATTAAGACTCTTCACAACTACAACTACATAGACATACTCGTACATACATACATATAGTACATACATAGCTAAGACAGGTGTGCTCGCCCACACATAATATTCAGCACAAGCATGCAATAAAAAATGCAAAGCCTAAGCGTGCACATACATACATACATACATATAGTATGTACATACTTCCGCACCCATGTATATACAAGCATACCCACATTCATACATACGCGTGCATACACTTCCTTTCCATGCAGCCTGACTTGTTTTCATTTGAGTGCTTCGTTTAAGATGCGCAGCAGCAGCAGCATCTAAATAATGGGCGTCTGGGTGGTGTACACTGTACAGCATCCTAGTTTTTGTCGCATTCATTGTATGCTTCATGCAACGAACGTCCTTCAGCATTTTAGTCGCCGTCGTCTTCGTTGTCAAAGCAACGTCTACACTTGTACGTAATCTGTCTGCATTTCAATTTGGTGGCAAAAGTGTGCGGCAAGGAGCACAATTGGGGGCGTTGGCAGTCAATCTGCCAGACACACGACACTCATTCGTTTGCACTGTGGCTAAAAAATAAAAAAAAATCTATGAAATTTTAGTTTATTTAACATTTTATTACTATAAAAGTAAGTTTTCTTCAATATCAATATCACAAAAAATGTTTGCAAAGAAAAAGTACGAAATATTTCGTACATTGTACGAAATTATGCAAATCTCTTAGATACCATGTACGAAATATTACGTGGCTATATTTCACAGTTTTTCTATTCATGCAGATTTTGTTTCAGGATATAACATACCGTTTTAACATATTTTTCATAGTTTCGATATTTTTTGCGATCTTCAAAAAGACTGCAAATATTAAATTTAAAATACAAAAATAACAAATGGAACCACTGTGACTTGATGCGAAATATAGTATGTACAATCTCTCTGCTATGTGTTGTAAGTAAGTGCAATGTAGGCGCTAGACCAGGGGTTTGGGCTGAACTAACTTGAACTGTCATAACCAAGACAGATAGACTGCAGCGTACAAGTTACTTGGTTGGTTGGGCGGTGTGGAGGTGGTGGAGGTGTTTGGTGTTACACCTTCATTGCAATAGCATCGCATGAGAGCAAATGAGCGAAGCGTATGAGCAGCAGCGGAAGCGCACTTTGCAAGCTTCAAAAGAGAAACAAAAAAGAAAAAAAAAAAGAAAAAAATGAGAAAAGAACACAAGTGAAATGTTTTTAATTTTTTTTTTCAATTTTTAATGCATATTCGAGAAAAGTGCGCTCATACGCGTCTAGATAGGTGTGCTTTCTTTGTGTTGTATGTATATGTATGTGAGTATCAGTATGCAAGTATTAGTGCGCTTATGAATTATTGCTGCATAAATTTTCACTAAAAAACGAACATGTCAAATTCAAATTGATAGCACATTGCTTTGCTTAGAATTCATTCCCTTCGCTTCGTACCATCTCTCTCTCTCTTTCTCTCTTTTCAATTTTAGTCTTTCTAACGGATCCATTCGCTATTGTTAAGATACATTTTTCAACTATTTACCCCCTGCTTCTACTCGTTTTTACATCCTCTACCCGGAAGGTAAAATGGTATTTTATCAAATGATGTACATATTCTTGGTCAACATAGAAATGAGAATCGATATAGCAATGTCTGTCTGCTTGTCGGTACGTCCTACTATCTGCTTGATTTATTTGCTTAGTTTTAAAGAAGTTAACCAGAAATATCAAAGAAAATTGAAGTCTTTTCTATTATGCCTCAGTGAAGTCATCTGGGACCACTACTACTACTCATACTATTCATGAATGATCTTCCGGATATTTCATCCAACTAAGACACTTTGATATAAGCTGTGTTTGGAGTTACTCATGACATTTTCTCGTATATCTGTGTCTATTTTATCTTTTAGTTTGTTATTCATATTGATGTAATTTAGAAAAAGTTTAATGATCTGTATTTCACAATACAAGTATTCAATATCTTTGCTCCGCTCTACAATTGAATATGCCTCCTGTTTTTGAGTACGCAATATACGGTTTATCAAGTGCATCTCTATTGCCAGTAAAATAACAAGCATCTATTCACTGTTCCACCTACAGAATTTGAATTAATTTTGCATTTTTGTTCTCTATAAAATAGATTTTATCATTTAAATTTAATCTCTCCAGGTCTCCCATTAAACTCTGTGCATAGTAGACCCTATAAAGTATATATATTCTTGATCTGCTCAATGAGACAAACTAATTTAGCCAATGTTGTATCTAAGCTTGAACTTTATCGGACCATTGAACGCTAGGCCAATGATGATCATACATAAAAAGTTTTGTCGGAAAGTTGGAGACCCCATAAAATATATATAATATTGGTCAGCTCGACGAGAGGAATTGATTTAGCCATGACCGTCTGTCGGTCCATCCGTCTGTCGGAAAGTTTTAAAGCTATGATTTAAATTTTTTTTGGTCCTAGGCAGTTTGTATGTCAAGGTACCACATCCATTTTTTTTTGGGTGTAGCCCTAAACAAACTTACAACTTTTTTCTTTAGATTATTTGTATAAAAATAGTATTTTTTTATGAATGTATTTACTACAAATTTGGTAAAATCACTTCTGATGGCATTCAATATCAAAACCAACATGTCATGCCTATTTTTTGGTTTAGCCCCTATACAAACCTAGCACCTATTTTTTAGTTCTTTTATGAAAATAGTGCTTATTTATGTTCACTCATTAATGTATATGACAAGGATCGGGCTACTATAACATCCAAACCCCATACAAACTCACCTTCCAGCATCCTATTCAAGATTTCTCTAACGAGGTTTTTTTTTTCGCTGCTTATTGTTATCGATTTACCTTTGTATCTAAAATAGAACCTTTTAAATCTAATTTGCATACACAATACATACTAAACATACAAACTAATACGCTACTTATTCGTTATACAAATCATACAAAATTCCAATTAGATTTCGAATTTCATTTTGTTCTTCTTTGCTATTGCAGGATCCGTTGGCAAACAAGTCAAAGGCGGCTATCTGCTGCGCTACAAAAGTAAGTATTAAAATGCAAAAATGCGACATATTTGCTGACCCGAAAGTAGACACATAAACGTGTAGTAGAGCAGCACAAATGGGTTAGACAAAGTATGACCCAAACGGAAGTGAATACAAAAAAAAAAAAAAAATACAAACAAATGCGACAGTATAAAGACAAGAAAAACAAAAAATAAAAAATTAAATAAAAGAAGGCGACAATTTGCGAAATCTGTGCAGGACCCTTAAGCGTTCTCATGCGTGGACAGATGGGTGCAACCCCTTCGATTGAAGAGGGTCTGACAGTTGCGACATTCGTTGCTGCTGCTACAGAGTAGAGCCTAGCGTCAAGAATTACAGTCATACACACACACACACACACACACACACATAAGCACATTAAATTTTTAAGCGCACAACGAAGTCGGTGGGTGGCAATGTTGTCATGGAGCGTCATGATGTACAAATTTGAATTAACGAAGGAATCAGAGGAAACATGCAAGCAAAGAACAGAAGAAAGATAGCAAATGATTCATTCATGTTTTCAAGTGTAATTTACTCATGATCTCGAATGAAAACGGAAGCGGGAAGCAATAGTGCCGGATGCAGATGAATGCAATGTCGTCGTCTCCGTCTCCGTTGTCGTCGTCTTCGTCGTTGAGCGTTTCATGCATAATTGCACTGTCGATTATTGGAAAACTGTTGTGGCTTGTGCTACATGCTACATGCATATGAATGCAAGTGTGCGTAAAAAGTGTGGGGATGGCGGATGAGGGTTTTCTAGAATAATAACGTTTTGGCATATTAAAATATTTGACTATGTAACATTTTTGTTTTATTGTATTATTTTCTATCTAGAACAACTACTCTGGAATCGCTGGGCCGAGGAATGGGTAGTATTATATGATGACTCAACAATGGCTTGGTTTACGGAACCGGGACGTTCATCACCATCCGGTAAAATACTTGTTAAGGAAGCACCCGAAATGCTTGCCATTGCACACTGGACTGGTCAAATACCGCGACGTCCGCCACTGCCCGACGGCTGCAGCGTTTCGCAATTAATAGCGCTTGGATCAAGACGCAAGCGTTCGAAGGTCTACTGGATGTTGGCTAAATCGGAGCAGGAAGTTAGCGACTGGATCGATGCAATAACAAAAACCGTAAGCGTACCTTGAAAACACTTACATATTTTGAATTAAAAATGTAAATTTTATTAAATATGCATTTTAGCTGCCACCACCGCCACAAATAGAACTTGTGGTGGATAAGCCACATTTGATGAATGTATTGCGACGTCCACTGGTGCGCATAAGACGTAAGTAATTGTGTGAATTGTAGGCGACTGTTAAAAGTAAATCAAAATTATACATTTTAGCGGCTACCACATCGGAGGTGAAACAACGTAAATCCGCTTCACATAGCAAACACTCAGCGCTGGCTACACATCGTACACTCTACAACCAAAATCCATTGGTAAAGAGCGATGCCGCTGTTGCTATACTAAGTAAAAAGCCCGATTCAAAAGCATCGCTTGCCTGTGCCTTGCCCTGGGGTCACGGTTGGGGCTGGGCTACATTGCCGAACGGTGTCTGGAGTGGCGGTCTAACATGGTCACAATGTGAAGACACCTTTACGCTGCATGCGCTGCCTACAACACATTGCACCAATCTAATTGATACCGTATGCAGCGGTGCTGTTTATCATACTGATATTGGTGGCTTTGATTTTCATTCGACGGGCGTTGAGGATTTAGGTGGTGAAGATTTTGATTATGCCATGGATTGTGGAGATTTTATATTTTAAATAAGCATAATATTGACATTGATAAAATAAAAACAAAAAAAAAACAAAAACAAACAAGCCTATGAAACCCACCCACATTGTCAAATAACAACAAAAAAAAAAAAAAACAAAAGCGCTCTTAAGCAAAAAATGGCAGATGCCGCGCAGGCGCTGTGTCCAAAATTAAAATGTAGCCGAAAAATTGTTGTGCCACAATTAACCCAAAAAAAAAAAAAACAAAAAATTAAACGATACAAAAATTCTTGCTCCATTCCATCTATACAAGTAGCTATGTATCGTCTTCGTCGTCGTCGTTAGTAGTTAGTAGTCGTTCCATACTATATAGCGAATTAGATAAATGTTAAGCGAAAAAAAACGATTTTCCGAAACGATTTATAGACGTGTTTATTATATAAAAAAAAGTTAGAAATTGAGCCGAATTGTTGTTGAAATCCAAAAACTCTTTATCTGTACGAAATATACAGCGTAAAAGAATCTTACAAATTGACAATGAAAATATTTATTTTTAATAATTGCAAGCAGAATGTTTTTGAATTAAAACGAATTAAAAAAAATCTTTTTTGAAAAATGATTTATGCAATTTTTTTTTACAAATTTTTATGTAAAAGATGAAACGTTTGAAGTTTAATAAATATTTTTAAAAACAAATCGTAATATGCGTGCAAAGATTTTATTATTGGAACATGCTGGATATGTTCATTAAAAAATCAAATAAAAAATACAAAAAAAAAAAAAAAAAAAAATTCAACAAATGCATACAAGGTATAAACAGCAACTCAATGAGAAATTATATAAAGAAAATGAATAAATGAAATAAAAAAGATTAGCAAAATAAATAAAATATATATACATGAAAAATTTGTTATAGAAAATATTTATTATTTGAAAAAAAAAAACAGGCACAAAAAAAATAATTGTAATAACAATAAAAAAAAAAATATGAATCATATATGTAAAATGAAAAAAAAATTTATAAAAAAAATATATATATTTGTGAAGAAAAAAAAAACACAGAACACCCACCCGTACTGATGTAATGTTAATGCCAAATATGATGTTAATAATAATATAAAAAATAATCAAATTGAAAATGATGATTATATATTGTAGTACATACATAAATAGAAAGTAAATACAAAAAAAAATATATATAAATTTATATAAATGTAAAAACACACACACAAACACTCACATTGAAGCCTGTCTTTATATATATAATATGTAAATGTTTAAACTAAAACTGAATGCAAACAATTAAAAATTTCAGTTTAGGAAATAATTGAATTTTTACAGCTTAAAAAAAAAAAAAAAAAAAAACTTCGGTCGAAGCAAAGCTCTTATACCCGTCACACAAAAATTTTAAATAACTTACGTATCAGCCTAAGTGGACGTATTTAAAATTTCACGAGTTAAAAATAAAGAAATTAAAAAAAAATTTCTTTAAAAAAAAACAAAGAAGGTGGAGGTTAGTTTGTATGGAGAATATACAAATATGCTATAGTGGCTCGATCTTAATCAAAGTTAGTTTTTGATTTTATTTCAAGTTTATTTTAGAGTGTTCCCAAAAATACATGGGAAACAATTTTGAACAAAATTTGTAAACCCCCTAACGAAAATAAGACCCATACTTTTTTTTTTAAATCGAATAATATTTAATGGAGCCGCCAAGCTAATGAAGTTTACCATGTATTATATTTTTTTCGTAGATTTGTTGTAGAAACTTTAAAAATAACAATTTTTTAAACGAATAATAATTATTTAATTTTTAGATATTTAATTATTTTTACATTAATACATGTGAAACTTCAGGGCCTTGGTGACACCATTATTATAATATTATCCGATTAAAAAAAATACGAGTCTTCTTACTTTCGATATGGAATAATCCTAGGGGTTGGGATCATAAACATTTTTTTTTTTTTTTTTTTTGAACCACGCTAGTGTATATGTATATTCATAAACAATAACTTTTTCTATAAAAA
Source organism: Leucophenga varia (assembly GCA_018903435.1). Taxonomy (NCBI): domain Eukaryota; kingdom Metazoa; phylum Arthropoda; class Insecta; order Diptera; family Drosophilidae; genus Leucophenga; species Leucophenga varia. The sequence continues at coordinate 4,555,862 of JAEIFJ010001414.1, forward strand.
AAAAAAATAAAAATGGGCGGTTGTATTTGTATGGTGGGCTATTGTGACTTAAAATGGAAATCTTCTTGTTGAGCTGATCAAGAATATGTGACGGGAATAAACGCAAATATTTGAAATGAGTAAACATCTTCGCACTGCATAAAAAAATAAGCAATTTACCAGGTTCACCTTTGCTGCAATAGGAAAAGAAAAAAAATATACTGAACAATTAAATGCATTAAGTCATTCATATCTGTATGTATTAGATGAATGTACTTTTTGAACTTAAATATAAAAATATAAACAATTTTAATTGCGGTATAACCGTATTTTTCATATACTTCACACTAAATTTTTCAAAAATGAAAAATAATAATGTGAGAGCAATTTAATAATTGGTACACAACATACAAATGTACTCGTATTTTAATATGCATCTTTCTGAATCATTACGGAAAGGGTACTTTTTAAAATGTATCGATATATTTTTAACTGACTGGTTTTCAAGCGTTTGAACTGTGTGTGAATTATATGAATTAATTTAAAAACGAATACAACAACAACAACAATATATACGGGTAATATTTTCAAAAGCACAAGAAATGATGTAATCGCTCACACACACACACACACTACACACACTTAATCAAGCACTCGAATGTCAATACAAAAAATATATCTAAACATTAAAAAAGAAAATTTCTCAACTGTATCCCATCCCACCCAGAAATGTTCACTGAGAATGATAATGATGATGTTATTGTTATTATTGTAACGCATAAAAAAAAAATTAAAATAAAAAAAATATTAAAAAAAAAAAAAAATGTAGACTAAAAGACTTAAGCAATTGTCGAAATGACGTTAAATTAGTAAGCATTGAATGTTGGCTTAAAGATGTTGAAACGAAAAAATAAAAATAAAAATAAATACAAAAGCAAAAACAAAAGATAATGTATACACAACAAAAAATATTATATTTATAAATAAAACTCGAGATGAAACTATTAAATCTATTTACACGTGCATGTTTGTATGTAACTCGTTGTCGTTATGTTTTAGAAATTTAGCAAACGAAAATGAAAACAAAAAACAATTTAAAACAAAAAAAAAAATAAATAAATTATATCGCAAACATATAAATTTATTGTATGTAAAATTTAATTGAAAAAAAAAAAATTATAACAAAAAATCGATAAACAATTTTTAAGAAATCGCAAACGATCTTCGACAATCACTCATGAGTAAATTAAAAAAAAAATTTATTAACTACACACAAAAAAAAAAATTTAAAAAAACACAAGTTTTCTAAAAACAAAAATGGGCAACAGAAAAAGCAGCTTTATTTTTTAACACAATCTCACGTATAGGCGAATTTATATAAAGAAATTTGTTAAATAATTTAAATAAAATTTGTAATTTTTCAACGAAAACCGCTGTTAAAGTTTTTTTTTTTTAAATTTTTTTTAAATAAATGTTAAAATTTTATAAACGTTAAAACTTTTTTCAAAAAAAAAAAAAGAAAGTTCGCAATATTTGTTGTTGGCAACGCTATTTCCGGTTAAAACGGAAACGGAAATGTTGCAAACGCGTCAAAGCTGGACAGAGCAATAAATTCAATAAATTTATGTAATAACACACACTCCACACACACACACACACACAAACGTATTATTACATATGCAACAATATTACAACAACAAGAAAATAAGAAAAGGAAATGAAATATTTAACAGTTTATACCCTAAATGTGTTCATAAACCAGCCGCGTTGCCAACATTGCGTATGCGCAATATGAAAAACCAAAAACAAAACAAAAGAAAAAAAAAAAAACAGAGATGAAAAGTTGTTGTTGTGCCAATTAAAAATTTAACAAAAAAAAATAATTATAGGTATATAAATAAAAAAGATGAGTTTATTTTCAAACACAATGTTTTGCATACACAAAATAAAAATAATAAAATACAAAAAAAAAAAAAACAAAAGAACAACAATTTTATTAAATTAAAAATTCGAGCTATAAGTCGAATAAAAAAAAATGTTTTTTAGTTAAATGCGATATTTTTTATAGAATTTACCAAACCAAACGAAGTGGGAAACATAAAAACAAAACAAAATAAAACAAAAAAAGAAATGTTAACAAATTAATGTAAAATTTTTAGCAAATGCAAATAGAAACAGAAAAATGCACAATAAATTTTTTTCGCTATTGGGAAAAGCACCCAAAAACATAAACACATGCAACAAACACACACATGGTCAAAAATGCAAATAAAAAAATTAATAACACATATGTATTTGTACCTATATAGTATATACTAAAGGTACATACTAAGGCAATCCCTAACAATAAAGTCTTCACATAAAAAACCGCCAGATGAAACCAAGAGAACTCATTAATGAGTCGTTATATTCTACATGGCTATGTCTTTCTGTGCGTCCATTAATTCTCCTCAATTTAATGTATCGAAATATTTTTCTTATTCCATTTAAATAGATACAATACTACAGTATAGAATCGTACAAAACTTAAATTTTTTTTATTTAGAAATTTTCAAACTATAAAACAGAAAGAAAACTTTAAGGCTCCGGTGGCACTATTAAATATTGACTAACTCAAATAAAAAAAAAATACGTAAAATTTTTTTTTTTCTATTTTTTTACAATTCTGGGACAATTATTTGGATGGACTAAAATCAAGTCTATATCAAATCCTGAGCTTTTTACTTTGTATGTGAAGACTTTAAATTCGAAATTATCGGAAAAAATAATTCTAGCCTCTTCATATAAAAAACTTTATAGCGAATACAACATACCTTAGTTAGCAGTAAGCCAAAAAAAAAAATAAATAAATAAAAAAAAAACAACTCGCGCGCTTAAATAAAAATAAAATGTTTGTGTATAAATGTGTAGGACCTAAATTTAGCTAATAGACAAAAAAAATTATTTACTAATTAAACCGAAAGTTTCCAAACAATTAGAAGAAGAAGAAAAAACGCTAACGAGCAACTAGAATCCGAAGGAATCTGAAACAAAGCAATTTTAGTCAGTTGCGATTGCGCAGCGCTGTCGAACATAAAAAAAATTTCATAGAATGCAAAAACGCTTTTACGTAAGAAATAAGAACAAAATGAACCTCCATATATGTATTGTATATGTATGTAAATGTATGTAATTAAATGTCTGTATGTGTCTGTATGTCTCAATGTAATGTAAGTTAAAAAAAATACATTTGTATATGTACGAAGCAAAAATCTTCAAAAAAACAAAAACAAAAAATGTATTCGCAATTTAGAAACAAAAAATTAAATAAATAAATAAATAAATGTGTATGAAATAAAATAAATAATAAAAAATATACACAAAACGAAATAAATAAAAGAAAAAACACAAACAAATTATGAAATAACATAAATATATGAAAAAGTATAAAAAAAAAACGGCAACTGATTGCACAAGAAAAAAAATAATAATTAAAAAAAAAAAAAACAACAAATGAACAAAGGAAATGTGCAAAAAAAAAAAAAAAACAAATTGTAATTGCACTGAAGGTTTCATTTGAAAAGCAGCAACAGCAACAACAATAAAAAAACAATTACACTTTATAAGAATATAAGAAATATCTGAGAAAGAGTCATAAAGCAAGGAAAAGAGTGCAAATGCTGCCGTTTATGATTTACATACAAGCACTTACACAAATACAGATAAACACACTCAAACACACACTCACACACATACGCGAACATATAATCTTATTGCAATTGACAAATGAAAAGAAATTAAATTTATAAATTCTGCGTTATCGAATAAAACGCCAAGAAAATGAAAAAAAAAAAATAAAATAATAAAAAAAAAAAAAAATTAAACAAAATAATTGCAAAAACAAATGCGAAAATAAAATTGTAATAAATAAATAGAAAAAAATACATGTTTTGTGGAATGAACAAAAAAAAAAAAAAAAAAAATGTGTTTCGATTAGTAAAAGATTTTTTAATGGAACTACAGAACGTATACGCAATGTGTCTGAGAAATAACGATAAGAACTTAATTATAATATGCTCACCGAAATACCCATCCGTGCTAGGATGACTCAAAGTAACAGTTCCAGCATTTCTGACTGGGCCAACGCTTTTGCAGATTCTGATGCGGAGACTACCTAGTGGTGAAATTTATAGGACATTCTTTAGAAAAATCATAACAATTAATGAAATCAGTATTGATTATTGAATACCTACATTAATAATTTGTTTTTATATTATCCTAAAATAACTGCCGAGACGTGGCCTCATTTAAATCAAATTCAGTAGGGTGAATGAAAATTGTTGGTTTTCCACGAGAAGTTCTTTTTATAAACAGTTTTTAGCTTTTTTAAAGTCCTATCGTATTAAAATAAAGACTCAAACGAATAGCTGGACCAGTGGACCATATTTTGTAAAACATCCATTATTCATTCGTCAACTGAGAACTTGTAATAATGATACAATTAATGAGAAGGATTTCTTTGATTTTTATAAAGTTTTGAAAGGTATGCTGTCAAAGATATATAAAACATGTAGACCCGATTGTAATAAAATTTTTAACTGCCAAATAAATTTGTACGTCTGTTTGTAAACGTTTTTTTTATTAATTTTTCTCAGACAAACCTCTCTTGTATGGCATACAGACTTAAATGGTGAGCGTAAACAATTTAATTTATTAGGCATAAATAATTGAGAAGCATAATAAAACAAAAAAAATTTCTTCTACGCATGTGCGAAGGGCATAAAAAATGTCGCACAAAGCTTAATTCTTTTTCTATTGAAGAAAAAAATCGTAAAATCAACGAATTAAGCTTCGTTTGTTAGCGAACCGAAGTTGGAACACACGATCGTTGTGTATCGCACTTTTCGTTATTTTTTACTCTACGACAAGTTTTTGCAAAAAAAAAAAAAAATAAAAATAATAATATCCGATAGGCAAATTCACTTTGAGGCAAACGGCAAAAATTCAGTCTCAGTTTTGTAGCAAACGAGTCAAGACAAGCCACGAGAGTAACGGAGAAAAAAAAAACAAAATTAAAAAAATAAAAAGACAAAGAACGACGTCGGATTTGAGTCGGACACTGAAGTAAAGCAGTAAGTTTGATAAAGCTTTTTTTTTTTTTTTTTTTTTTTTTTGGCTTTTTGTTTCTTAATTTTTTGTTTTTGTTGTTTTGCGGCAATAAATAAAACAACAACAAAAACAGCTGCTTTCTGTTTGCGCCCGCGGTGACGGCAAATTCTTGTGCACATTCCAATCATACCACACACCACTTTATTTTACTTCAATTGAACGTCGTCGTCGTCGTCAATAGGTGGACAGGGGTGGGCAGTATCCTCGTCCTATGCACAACTTTGAATATATTTGTCCATTTTGAATGAGTCAATGAACTGAAAGTAGTCGCGTGCCATATTCTTTTTGTTTATTATTATTTTTTTTTTGTTTAAATTAAACAAAATCAGTTTTTTAATATATATTTTTTTAGGGTTCTCGAAAAACTTAGTTATTAATATTAAAAACTATCTAATTGTTATATTTTTCCTTCACAAATAAATTACAATGGTCAGTTCCAACAATTGTACTAGTTCATTTAAAGGCCCTCTGTGGCCTCAAATAAAATTTTAAACTAATTTTTTGGCTTTGATATTTCTTCGGATAGGAGCATCTCAGCCACTATCAAAGATATTTATAGCACATAAATGTCGTTTTAAGTTTTTTAACATTTTAACTAAATTATTCAAACGGTGCCTAAATTTAAGCATGAGATAACTCTGAATCGTTAACCACTAATCAGACAGACAGAGAGAGAGAGAGAGAAAGAGCGAAAACGATAAATAAAATGTTCGAAACAAGAAGACCGGTAACATCAGACAACCCGGCGTTTTATCATTTAAATTCGGACTTATGTATGTGCATAAGAAATTGTGCTGTCAATTTGGTGGTTGTGTATTACTGTCTCTGTTATTTGGACACCCATTATACTACATATATAAATATATGACGTTAAAATAATAAATAAAATATTTATTTTAATTTATCAATTATGATCAAACCGTTTTAGATTCATCTGTAATTCAATCTAACAGAAAAATATATTCGATTAGTACAGCTGCTAGTCATAACGAAATTTCATATATTGTATAAATTAAACAAACATTATTTTTCCAGAAATTATTTCGATTTGGTGTTTAATTGCTCTTTAAATTTTATTTTTGTTTTCGATTTTTTTAAAATTTCACTTTTGTATCTTTTGTGTTTGCGATTGTGTTATATCTACAAATCGAACTATCGCAACAAACCATCGATCGCATGCATCCAAATTGGGTAAGTTACGCTTAACTGTTCATTCACTCATTAACGCCAATTCACTTCCTTCACTTTAAGCTACACAAACAGCAGCACACATTTCTGGTAACAATTTTGAATTGTTTTCAATTAATATCATCATTGAATTGTCGTCTCGCCCATTTTTGGGCAACAAAATACGGCGACAATTCGTTTTTCCTTCAAATTGAATTGGGGTTTGGGTGGGCAGCCAGCAGCAGCAACTAACACAATCGTTTGACTTTCAATAAATGCCCACACGAAATTTGAACTAAATAAATGCCATATTTATAATAATTTCTTTTATTTTTAGGATATCTGCAAATAATACAACGAACTCTAATCTCAATCTGAGCATTTTCTCTCTCAGATCACTGAGATCATACGAATATAGTAAGAAATCGTCGTTGTCGTCATCAGTTAATTTGGAGTTTCTTATTGTCTGGAACAGCAATTTAAGCTTACCGCCTGTTGTGTTTTTGTATGAATCAGCATTTCGTACCGTCCGAACGTCTCTCGTTTACGTTTTGTATTGTTTTGAATCTGCAACTTGTTTGAACAACACAGAGCAGCGCCCACACTCAACATACATAGATATCGCGCATACACACACATACACGCACAGCGATCATACAGCGTAGACGACGCCGTCAGTTAAAGCCCAGACCCAATACAGACCAGACCAGTATCAGTATTAAGCTAGACGTTAACTTTGCTTTATATGGCGATGGCGTCACAAGGTGTAGCTGCGAATACAAACTCAAGGCTGGCGCAGATGCAGGTGAGTAATATCCCAAAAACAACAAAAATATACATACTCAACATACATATATAAATTTATAGAAGCCTACACTATTTATATAAATAGATGAAAATCTTAGAACAACTTTAATGTTTGTATGAGGAAATCGTTTTCTATTCTGTTATAATGTATGACTCCGCGGAAATGAGAGCTCCATATTAGCTAAAATCATTTGGGTTGATCTAGCATAATATAAGCCATTGACATTTAACCTTAATTAATGGATTATTATTGTGCGGTAATATTGTCTGTGTACATTTGTGGCTAAAAGTGAAGCAACAATATTTAATGTTGCCAGACCTTCCTATTTTGTGGTTTTAAGGAAAGTCTGTTTTTAGCTTTTATACGAGTAGATTTGTATGGGTGCCATCTCTAAAGATTATACGAATCTGGTGTTCCTAGATCGAATATGTTTTTATATACGATATCTCACGACTGTTCTGGAGAAATCCAGTATATATATATAGGACCTAGTCTTCCCAACGCAGCGGCGGACATCCTTCCTCTGCCGCGCCCCTCCGATTTGATTCACGTTTTGCTTCCAAACATTTCTTGCATGGAGCTTCTGTGTCCATCCGACAACAGGCATGACCAGCCCAGGACAGCCTTTTGAATGGATGTTCCTGGACTATTAGTCGATTTCGGCATATAGCTCCAAACAGCTCATCGTTCGTGAGCATACGGATGTCATTTTTCACTCTAACTTAACCAAAGATTACCCGAAGTATCTTCCTCTCAAATACGTCCAACGCTGACTTATCCGATTTTGTCATGACCCATGGATCTGAGCCATACGTCAGTTGACCGGCATTATCAGCGTCTTGTACGAGTTTAATTTTTGTTTCTCTGAACATTACTCTACTTCGCATCTGCTTACCGATTTGACCAAAATAGCTACGGTTAGCAAGTTTCTTTGAAGAAAATATTGCCTTCCCGGTCGACGTTTGGGCATTGTTTCAGAATGTACTCCAACAGGAGGTTAAAAAAGTCTTTAAGTAAACTTTGAGTAATTAATATAATATCGCGTGATCAGACAGATCAAATATTAGCTGGTATTAGTATATTAGCTATAAATTTAGGAGCAGACTAATCCAAATGTCTTCGTCTGTTTTGTGTGCTTTCGAGTTAATGTAATAGGTTTGGGTTTCTCAGTTCTGCTAAAATTTAAGGAAGTATTAAATTATAAAATGCTTTCATATCGTCTAACTAAAAACAACAACCAAACACAACCGACTACTTAGGTAATTAAACCCTTTAAAACTAAAATAGTTGGGGTGACTTTATGACTAGCGTTGAGTTGCGTTGCAGCAAAATACCAAAGGATGTGTGTCGGTTTATGGCATTTCTCTGTCATGGTAACGTAACGCCGAATGCGCCACGATTGATTGTTGCTTAGTGGAAACCAAAACTAAACTAAACAACAGAAAAGGTACAGAACAACTAATAAAAACGACCTGACAAAACAGTAAAAGACGAAGACGACGACGACGAAAAAAAAAAACGAAATTAAAGCTTCAAGTGGCTTTCTTTTATTCTTTGAATTTGAACAAATCCAAAAGCCAACGCAAAAGATTTCTCGATAGTTAACTAGTACTCTTCAATTTATGTGTATACCGTCGTGGTATTGTGCGGCCCCAAAATAGAGCCGTGTTATAGACTGTGCTGCGATTCGATACGCGCCAAAAAACTTAGACGAGACAAAAGACTGTCATGAAGGCCAACGCAACTTGCATGAAGGACGCCGCTAGTAAAGGAACAAACAAATGCCTCTTTCCACTACAACTAATACTAAATACAATGACGCCGCCGCCCATTTTTACGCTACGACAAATTCCTATTTTTCAAAAAACAACAACAACAGCAACGGCAACAGCACTCACGCCAGATCCTCGACGCTTAAGTCGTCCGGTGCACAAATGCGAGTCGTTAGCTTTGCGCCAGGAAGTGTGGCACGCGGCTATATGTATTGGCAGCAAGTAAGTTGACCTGACCACCACTACGTACGGTAGTTTGGGGCAGTAGTTTAATGTTAATATATGCAGGTGTATTAGTTTTAGTAGCTGTCACACTAGTCTAGTCACTTATACACGTACATATGTATGTATTTGTTCGTACGTCGTTTTTAATGATTGTTGTCTATCGTTGCTTTAGTCGAGTGTGTCTGTCTGTCTGTCTTGCTGACTTTACTCACAATCAGTTCCATTTTACGTGTCGTCGTTATAATTTCGTACGCTGCGATAAAATTCGTTTTACACTCATGGAATATTTTGATTTTGAAGATTACATAGAACATAATAGTAACACGGAACAAATAGTGCCACTTAAGATTAATGAGTCCTGGGCTGGGAGACGTCTAATGGAGGCATTAAAGCATTTGCCACCGCATAATACGACAGAATCGATAGACGTGAGTGACGACGTTGCACATATTGCTCACATGTACTGCTGTACTACAGCTATAATTAGGCAAAATATAATTTTGTTTTTTTTATGAGTCATGACATCCTTTTTTTTTTTTTTTTTTTAAGATGCGTTTTCAACAAAAACAACAGATGGAACGTGAGCAGCGTCGCTTGGAAATGTCCACAACTAAAAAATTTGATGATGTCCTCGATGCAGCGGATGCGACAAACGCAACAGTAATTTCTAACGCTAAAAAGACCAATGCTGCTGCTACTACTGCTGCTGCCAACAGAGCTGTTGGCAATGGCAAAGTACGTCAAATGTTTGATGAACGAAGACGTGGTGTCGGTATTGATCGTGCTAATCCATTAAAACCCATTGAAACAACAAAGACAGTTACTCCTAATACTAAAAAAATATGCAAACTCAACGCTGAACAATTTGAATGCAGCAGCAGCAACGCAAGCACGTAATCGTGCAGCAAATGCGACTCATCTAAGCCGCTCCTCGCTGTCACTTAATTCAAATCTTAAGACCAATAATACTAATAATAGTTACGCGAAACGTCAGTCAACAATGCAACGTGCATCCCCAGCAGATCAATGTGATAATCATAACGACTTAGTCAAAGGATTCTCATCGCTTAGTCTGAAGGAAGGTCGTAGTCCATTAAGTAATGGTCACAATGATGACAATAACAACAGCAACTATAATAAAAATGAGAAAAAAGTTCGAGCTGCTGCCAATGCTGATTCAATAACTCCAAGAAGTAACAAACTAAATCCGATTGTCACTAGAAAATCACCTGTTGTAAATCAGTCGCGTTCCACACCAACCACCAGCAGGAATAGCAATAACAACATAAATAGTGCCAATACTAAAAGTCGTGCAGGTGCAATGACCGCTGATGCGCCAGCTTTAAAACCCAAGGTAACTACCAACAACTGTACTATACACATATTGTACTTATAGTCAACAACTTTTCACTGACATAAAATTCTGATTTGAATTGAAACTAATCTTTTTTATTTTGAATTATTCTTTTCGGCTAAGACTATAACAAATTCAGTAGCACCAAAATTGTCCATGGTAAGCAGTTGCAGCGTCTTAAATTTCTTTAAATCACTAAATACAATTTTTTATTTATTTACAGGCCACAAAACCGCCACCACGCTCTGCCCCAGCACCGGAGGGCACTACTCAATGTCACATTTGTGGACGCAGTTTTAACAACGATCGTATTGCAAAACACGAAAAAGTTTGTCAAAAAATGGTTTCGACCAGACGTAAAATATTCGATGCATCTAAGCAGCGCGTCAAGGGTACCGAGTCGGAGAAATTTATAAAAAAATCACAAAAAGCTACAGTACCACGCACAAATTCAACATATAGCAGCGCTGCTCAGGTCTACGGTCTCAGCACTGGCGTTAAGAAGAATAATTGGCGTAAGAAACATGAAGATTTCATTAAAACTATACGCGCAGCCAAGCAAATGCAAGCCCATTTGGCAAAAGGTGGTAAACTTAGCGATTTACCGCCACCACCACCATCGGAGAATCCAGATTATATACAATGTCCGTACTGCTTGCGTCGCTTCAATCAACAGGCAGCTGAACGTCACATTCCTAAGTGTGCTACTATGATTCACAATAAGCCGAAGCCTGGCACGAAACCTGCTGCAAAGCCGGCGCCGCCCAGAAGATAACAACAACGTACTGTGTAAGCATTTTAAAGGCAGGCGTTAGATCTCAAGACGTCGCGGAATAGAACGACAGAGCTACGCACAGTTTTAGCGCCAATACAATATGGAATTTTCTCTTTTTCAAGCTCTGTTTTATTTGTGATAGATGATTGCATGAACGAAATATGATATAATATATATATACAAATTTAAAAGTTATTGAACTATAACAGAATTATGTACCTATTTCTTGCTTTGTTTACCTTTCTCTAGTCGGAAAGCACTTCAATATCGTTCCTTTCTTCGCTGCCTTCGGCACTTTCGATTAATGCCTTTACTGCCATTGCTGCTTCATTCAACTGCAGTCCTTCAAGCATATACGCCCAGTTATCAAGCGTAGCGTCCACATCATCGGTGGTCCAATTTGTTAACATGGCAATACAGCCACCGAAGGGTGCCTTATGTTCAGTTTCGAAATAAAGTAACTCATCCGGCGTAAAACCAATTTTTTTTGCCCAATTTCATCCAGTTCTCACCAATAAGTGGTGCAATCTGTTCAATATGTTCCTTGGTAATATTCAGCGTTTTTGCGTGTGTATGCTGATCTTCATCAGCCTTATCCAAATCGGTATGTTCATCTTCCTCTTCAAGATCGCCAACAGTATCATGTTCAACTTCTTGTTCCTGCAATGAATCAGCTTCACGTTCACTATTTTCGGACGCGCTGTGCAGTTCGTGACTGTTGCCATTGCCAATGGGATTTGTAGCAGCAGCAGCAATTAATTTAACTTGTTCTCTATCTCTGATCAGACGTCGGCGTACCGCTTCAAGATAATCAGAGGTCTTAACAGACGGTTGTATAAATGTAAAAAAGTGTGGTGTCTGTCGTGCTAAAAGACGCAATGCACGCCATTCAAATGATGCCTCGTTTTTCTTGTCCGGATGTTCCAAATAAGCTTCAAAACGTGGCAAAAAGTTACGCTCTTCGCTTTTGCAGGCTTGCAAATTGTCAGCCGAGACATTCCAAAGGCGTGTTAATCCTTCCCTATAAAAATAAATAAAATTCGTTTAGTTTGTCTATAATATTTATTATTCAAGTGTTACTTACTGTCCCAAAAAGTATTTGCCACTATGCGTGGAGCTAGCGAGCGATTCTCCAAGTAATCGCTTGGGTGGCGTAGGTTGAACATCGTTATCCAATGTTGTTTCATCTTCAGCTGGTCTTTTGAACTCTTTACATCCATCATTTTTCCAATTATTCCACATTTCTTCGCGCGCTAGCATGTGTTGCACGGTACGCGTAAAACGACGTCCATTCGGTGGTGTTTCTTCAAGCAATTTGGCAACCTTAGACTCTGTATCCTTAATGAATTCTGTTTGTTGGGTGGTGAGCGTATTCGATTCACTATGTAGAAGCAAAAAAAAAAAAAAATAGTTGAAACGCAATTATGCACAATACAAGCTTACTTACTTCTTAAACTTAACAGTCAGTTGAAGATATTGAAATAAAATTAGAAATTGTGTCAGCACAGCACGACGAAACTGTGCATCAGAAAGCTGCAATGCAAGCAACTTTGGATTGGTTAGATACTTTGGAAAAAAATTATGCGCTATCTTCTGCGTTGTTTGTTCGGCTTTAGTTTCTTTTGCTTCAACATCAATTTCCATTTTAAAAGTCAACTGTGACTGTTCGCTGTCATCATTGCTACCGGACTGCCGCAAATCCTCTAGTTTAAAGCTTGAAAATGCTTCCAGAATAGTTGAAGCATGCTAAAAGTTGATATTTGTAAAATTATTTATATTTCAACTAGCATACCATACCATACTACCATATACATACCGTTTGAAACATTTTCCATTGTCGCGCATAGCACTGATTTGGATTGCGAAAGAAATCTTGCAGCGACCAAAATTTACAATAAAGATTATAATCTATCTTAATTGGTATATCCTCCACAGTATCCTCGAGCGTATCATCTTTATTGTCGACACCATATTCGGTAACATTTTCCAAATTAAACTCCGAAACAATATTTAAGCCCGAACGCTCCGAAAACGGAAAGAATTTTGAGAGAAACAGTAATATGCGGCCACAGAAGACGGTGTTCTGTGTACGCGAGAGACGGCGCAAGAGATCATTGCACATACGCAATATATTATTCTTGCACGAAACAAAAAATATCTCCTCTTTCCACACTTCAACCAGTTGTTCAACAAATTGAAATATTTGCTCGCATTTGTCCAATGTCACAGCGTCGAATGTATCACCGAGCAACACTACCGGCATTGTATTCGTGACAATATCTACGCGCACCGCATCCACGGAAAGTTTCACAAGGACACCAATACGTTCTACATCATCGATTATATGCTGCACCAGCATTTCGCGAAAGGCGTGATCCATGGGCGAACGTTTATCATATTCCGTGTTGGCGCTAAAGCTATTATACTCCTGCAAAAGCAATTGTACATTTTGTTGTTCAAGTGCCTGATGCAAAACGCGCTGTAAACAAACGAAAAAAAAAAAAAAAAAGATGCAAGAAAATCAAAGGGTTTGCTTCAAAGAATTTTAGATATATTACCATAAATGAATTTAACAATCCATTAAAATCTGCACTTTTCTGTGACGTGCTGCGCGTTGTAGTAGCTTTTTTAATCATTTTATTTAATGTAATAAAATAACAAATGAAATAAAATAGCTTAGGCAAAATAAGAACAGACACATGCACACTCGACGGGCAGCGTCGTTGTTGGTGTATATGAGTGATGAGTGAGTGAATGAGAGAGGTTTAGTGCGGTGTAGTCGGTCTTCAATCGGTAGTTATCGGTCTACACGATAATTTGAGGCAATCTGTATGACTAGTGTTGCTAAATGCACAAAAAAAACTTAACGGATTTTTTTTTAATTTGAAATATTTAATTATTTATTTATTTAATTTTTGCACTTTTATTTCAAATATCTACAATTCGTTTTTATTTAATTTTTTATTGTTTATATTAAAGAGTTGTTTTCGTTAGACTTATGCATTAAAACTGTCTGTTCTCAATTTAATACTACTTAAAGCTTTATAGCTATATTATTTTTATACCATTTTCCTCGAAAATTATGAAATTTAATGCTGCAATTTTAACTCAAATTTTAAATTGTTTTATTTGGGGAATATTTTACTAAATACTTTCGTATAATCATAAGGGTTAGAAATATATTTTGAAGAAAATTTGTTGCCTATTTTTGTTTTATTTATAAATTTTATTAACTCACTTTCAAGCCGCATCGTATTTATAGTTTTTAATTTTATCTTTGAATATTAAATTATTTTTATATCTAAACTACAATAAAACTATATTTGCTACGTATCTGATGCCTTTGAACTATAGCGTTATTCCTGAAGTTTTCTATTATTTTTTTTAATTTGTTATTATTTTTTTTAAATAATAAATATAGTATATATATTATGTACGTATATATTGCACAACTTGACTAGAAGTTTTTTTTAAATTTTTTCTTTTCTTTTTTTTTTTTTTTTTTTTTTTGTTTGTTTAATAACGAGGTACATAATATGTTGAATTGGAACTCACTCTCGCACGTACACAACTTAATTTTAGTTAACATATAACATTTTTGTCTTTTTAAAAATAATTGATTCAATATTTCAACTTTAACAATCATTGGGTAGGGTATTCAGCTGACACTAACGTCGTTGCTGTTTGCCAGTGCTGCTCGGAATGATTAGCAGCTGCTTAATACTTTTGTTGTATAATCTTAATACATAATACCACAGTCATAGTTGTTTCTTTTCTTAATAGAGTTTTGTTTTTTTTTTTTTTTTGTTTTTTTTTTTTTTTTATAATTTTTTGTAAATATTGAAAATTTACTGCTAAAAATCTTTTTGCTAGATGACTAGATGAACGTTTATATATAATGGCTTATGGTATCATCAAAAATAACATCAAACACATCAGCATTCGTTAGCAAATTTAGACAAAATGAATGCACCGATAGACGGTCATAGCTCCGTATGTAGATCATAAGTGTTGCCTGCTGTGTTCACGCTTTCTTGAGTTGAATTATCATAGGTATTACAGGTCTGTGTTGACATCCATTCAAAATCCTTAATGGTAGCCTATATTACATAGGAAATAATAGATTATTATTGTAAATAAAAACATAAATATTTTATATTATTGAGTTCTTTATTTACCTTATGCATTGAGTATACAGCCACAACGACTAAAACATGCATAATATTATGCGAGTTTAAATAAAAGTCTACCAGACCTGGAAACCATTTCTCTGGTATACGCAAAGCGCCAATAGCACCACCTAATATGGAAACACCATCCTGCATGCAAAAATTTAAATTATAATTAAACTCTAAATAAATAAAAAAGCATTTAAACAGTTATGTGTGCACATTTATTTACATGTTGCTATGGCAAACTGAAGCTAAATATTTCTTTTGATTTATTTTTCTTTATATTTAAGGTATTCCACAAGGAATTGCAACTTTACAACATTAAAAGATTGCAAAATGTACAGGTTTGCACCAAATTTATATTTCACAATAGGCGTTCACAATGTCTCTGGTGCAATCTTAATTTATTACACTATTGCAAGACCTTGTGAATCCCTTAAATCATTTTTTTTCTGCACGAGCGCTCAAACTACTAGTTTTGTTTTTTTTTTTTTTAACTATTGTTGTTTCTTTGGTGTCTTTTTGTTTTTGTTTTTTTTTTTTATTTTAATTTTTTTTTTTTTTTTTATTTATTTATTTTTATTTTTTATTATATTTAACAGTAATGATCAACTTACAACTTCAATCTATTTTTTGTTATAGTAAAATAGATATTTGCCACATTTGGAACAACACGAATTGTTGAATTGTTTCGATTGGTTTTCATTTGAATAAAAAAAAAATTAAACAAAAAACAATTAAACCACAAAAAAACGGAAAAAAGAAACCAAAAGAGGAATTGAAAGCCATTTTTTGTATTTTGTTGTTAAAATTATGCAATAAAGTGCCGCATATATGCCGCATATCGTACCTGCAAGTAAATATGTGACATCGCCATGTGACTTCCACCAACGTAGCCACGTATCCGTAGAAAGGTCAGCACGGAACGCATTGTAAAGGGTAACGTAAAGCAGAGACGACGTTGCCATGGTGAAACGGCGGTCAATGCCTAAATTAAGAAAAAAATGAAGAAAGCAATTTAAATTAAGTTTATCTGTTTGTTTTTTTATACGCACTTTATAGAGTCCATATAGTGATAGCAGACAATAGGAGCTTATTATAAACCATTTGAAGAACGGACTAAAACAATACGTTGTAGCGGTAACCAGCGGTAGTGCGCCTGAAATTGAAAAAAAATATAAGAATATAAAAAAAACTTTTAAATGATTTTAAATAAAAAAACTTAACTTTTTGAATCGTACCATACTTTTTGGCTAAGTACCGTACTTTATATTATTTCAAAATAACAATTTTTGTGTAAATATGTCTTTTAAAAAATAAAAAAAATAATTTTAAAAACTTCAAGATTAGTGTGCTTCTTCAGACAGATGGACAGAATTAAATGAATATGATATGATAAACACTATCAGAGCTTTAAATCAGCCCAAAAAGAAATCTTTTTAACCGAATCCAACGATTTTTTTCATTTTTTCGTCATTTAAGATCCGCCATCTTGAATTTGAAAAAGTACCATTTTGCTTATAAAGCTTGGCGTAATTTCCCTCAATTTAAATTATATATGAAAATTCAATTTTTTTTTTTATTATAATATAAACGATACCTGACCGCCTGTTCGCCTGATATCTGGAGCTGATAAGCAAACAAAAAAAAAAAAAACAAAAAAAATACAAATCGAAAATTTCATTGAGCTTCAAATGCGCGCACACAAGCAAAGATTACGTCTTGATTCAATGCACAATAATTCGGAGGCTTACCTGAATCTATACGGCTTAAGTTATCAGTGACGCACATCTATACTTGTTCATGACTTTGCTCAAATCTTCTGAACATTTCAAAAATTATTTATGTTTCATTGTTTCAGTACAAAATAGACGCGCTAACCAAATAGACATGCGGAAATTGTTTGGAATAGAAATAAAGATCATAATTTTTATCAGCTTTGGACTGATATTGATATTGATTCCCGTCAACAGTGCTGCGGGTCTCAATTATGCTAAGAGAGAGCAAGAAATTATGCGATATGCCAAAGCTGCTGAGATGCGCAATTTTATGGATGCCGATGTAGAGCCATGTGACAACTACTATCAGCATGCATGTGGCAATTGGGCAAATATTAATCCGGCCAATCGTGGCAATCGTAAAACAGGCATCTTTAGTGGAATGTACAAAGCTTACAATCGTCGATTGCAACGTTTGCTAAGCGGACCTAAAAGTTCCGAGGATAGTCCAATGAAACGACGTGTGACATACTTCTATGAATCCTGCCTGAGTTATATGGTAAGCAATAGCCAAGAACTACGTAGTCTAACTGCCTTGATGGAGGAGTTTGGCGGTATGCCAGCATTGAAAGGTGTAGCTTGGAAGGAGTCGAATTTCGATTGGCTCAAGGTGGTGGCACAAATTTTACGCAAATATGGTAAAAGTATAATTATTGGTGTGCAAATTTCTGCCGATTTAACAGACAATAAAGTTAATCGTTTGTATATTGGACAATGGGATAAACTGGTAACCGGTGAAGCACTGGAATACTACACCCTATTACGCATTGAACGGCAAATTTTACTGCAAAATGTGCTGCATTTGGAAAGTAAATTGGCAGCTAAGACAGCAAAGGAAATCGTTGATTTTGAGTTTCAATTGGCGGCAGGCATCTCAGAACCACATGATGGACTGGGCATGGAAGACAAGACACGTTTAAGAATGCTGGATACAATGAGCGAGACCTATAAACCCGCGTTGAATTTGACGCGCTTTGTTAGCAGCTGGCTTGGCTACGAATATCGGCTGCCTGTATACGAGTATGTGGAAAGTTATTTATGGAATCTACGTAAACTTATACAGAAAACGCCACGACGTGTGCTGGCGAATTACATTATGTGGGAACTATTGCAGGATTTCTACATAAGAAAAGCTAGTCCCGATGATAAACCCGAAAATACTTGCGCTCAAATGACGCAAAATTATTTTATCAACTATGTGGATCGTATGGCTTATACTGATATATTAACTTATAATGGCGCAACTTTACAGCCGGACATGCCACAAATGTGGCAATTACTGAAGGATGCCTTTGCACAAACACTCAATTCCAGCGTTTGGCTTAGTACAGCAACACGCGAGAAAGCGCTCGAAAAACTGAATGCAATGCAACTCGAAATTAATACCTACGAGCATGTAGACTTTGAGCAGGAATATGGTACGCTGTGCATAAGCACGGATAACTATTTGGCGAACGTAAAAAGTATATTAGAACTGCGTGGAAGCATGTTGCGGCAGCGTTTAGGCGACTCGCCGCGCGTAGAAATTAATACAGGAATGCACTTTTCGCCCGTTTATCTGGCAGAATTCAACAAGGTTCTCATGCCAGTGTCATTTCTACAGCCTCACTATCTCTGGGAGCATGTCTATCCGGCAGCCATAAAATTTTCTACGCTCGGCTATATTGTAGCACATGAAATGGCGCACGGTTTCGATGATACAATACGAAAATACGATGCTGCTGGCAATCTCAAAGATTGGTGGGATCGCAATTCAACAGCAGCATTTGCCGAGCGTAAAGAATGTCTGCGTCAACAGTTTAGCGAATATCGTCACTTTGGACGACGTCTACCCAAATCAAATGCGCAAGCGGAAAATATTGCTGATAATGTGGGCATACGCATTGCCTTTGGCGCCTTTAAGACTTGGCTACAGCGCAATGCAACGCATTTAACGCAAGAAACATTCTCATCACTGTTAGCAACAACACCGGAACAGTTGTTCTTTCTGGGAATAACGCAACTCTGGTGCACAGATGTCATCGAAGAGCTGAGCGTTGTGCTGCCCACTATAGATCTACATGCACCTGAGGAATTACGTGTGAGAGCGATGTTAGCTAATTTTGAGGAATTCGCTAATAGCTATCAGTGTCGCACAGGCACGAATATGCATCCCAGTCGGAAGTGTGTTATTTATTAAAAAAAATAAATAATTAAAAATAAAAAACAAATGAAGCTTTTTTAGTTCCTCGATTCTATCGTAAGCGTAATGCTTACGATTCACGGTCGTACACAATACAATTATTGTTAGTTCATGTATAGAAACTCATTCTGGTATTCTTATCAATAAATTAAATAAAAATAAATATAAGTTTTGCAAACTTACCGAAACTCTGGCTCACCCAGATGCCGACCATGTCCAGCTTGAGCAGCTTATAGTAAACATTTTCACCCTTCTCAATGTTCATAAACAGATGATAGACAAAACTGCCGCACCAGGGCGCAACCGAGCCAAAGAGATGACAGAACGAAAGGAATTTATAGCCTTTATCCCAAGGCATGAGTCCAGGCACAATAGCCAATATATAAATAATCGGTATAGCTGTAATAAAAATATAAAAAAGAAATTAAGTAGCGTATAAGTAATTATTTATAGCCGCATAAATTTCAAAAAAAAAAAAAAAAACTTCGAATGTATTCATTATAAGCGTTGTTGATAAGCGTTTGACCTGACTGCTGTGCTTTAACAAATACCAAGACCAGACTAAACGTTGATAAGCATTCAGTATACGGTAAACGAAAACGCTCGTAGAGCTATTAATTTAGTACAGAAACGCTCAAGCTGCGAACGTGAGTGAAATATTACAAAATAATTTATTTCGCTAAAATTTTATTGAAAAATGTTGCGCTTGAAAATTAGCGCAATCATTTTTACGCTTTTGGCAACTGTTGTACAGAGTGTGCCGCTTACAAAGAACAACAACAACAACAACAACACGAAAGATGATCTAACATCCGATTATGCCAAGGCGATAATACATCGTGCAAAGAGTGCAGATATTAACAATTTGCTTAATAAGAAAATTAATCCCTGTGATGATTTTTACAGCTACGCCTGTGGCAACTGGCATCGTCACAATCCGGCACAGCTATTTGAAAATATTATGACAGACAGCTTTCAGGCCATTGCTAAAGCCTTCGATCGAAGATTGCATCAAACTTTGCAGGCAAAATCATCTCCAGAACAATTGGTCTCAAAGGTACAACATTTCTTTCAGGCATGTAAATTGGCACATCTCGATGATGTACACTATAAACTAGCGCTGGAGAATGTCTACAAGGAATATGGTGAATTTCCGCTGCTATTGGGCGATGATTGGAATAGTACTGACTTCAACTGGTGGCAGCTTATTGCAAAAATACAAAACAAATATGGCAAACAAATAATACTCGCTGTCGATATTATGGGTGATATCCAGAATAATACTGTAAATCGTGCTTATATCGGTGCGCCTGAATATGAATCGATATCCGGCTCGAAATTACTAAGCGCTTTGGAACAGTCTAGTACCGCGAGTAATCTTCAAAAGTATTTGGGTGTCGAAGAGCAATTAGCCAAGCAGTCTGTTGCGGAGTGGACTGCATTGGAAAAAGAACTTATTCAAAGTGGTTCATATACACGCGAGAAAGGATTACAAGAATTATTGGAGTTGCAATCAGTTGCTGATCTCAATGTCGAATATAAAAATCATCTGGATTTCTCACAGTTTTTGCAATTGGTATTGGGCGTCAGTGCGGCAGAGGTGCCAGAATATGTTTATATCTACGATAAACACTATCTGAATGTTATGTTCAATGTTGTAGCGAGCACACCGAAACGTACCTTGGCCAATTATATTATCTGGCAACTGTTGGAGCTGTATCTTATCGAGCCAACAGATGCCAATGAAATGCCAAAGTGGTGCATCGAAATGACAAAAAAATATTTTGGCAAATACATTGATCATTTAGTTTATGCTAGCTATAAATCAGCAGCTACTGAAGCGGATGTCTATCAAGTCTGGGACGAGATACGCAATACTTTCCGTGATCAATTGCGTGGCGATAAGTTTGATTGGATTTCGAATGCTACACGCACTAAAGCTATAGAAAAACTGGACGCAATGGAGCTGTCAATCAATTCGTATGACGATGAGAATTTTGATGCGCTATATGCTAATTTGACCATAGATCGTACTAATTATGTGCATAATGTGCAGCAGATACAACAGTTGGAGCGATATCAGGAACTGCACAAATTGCAAGGACCACCAGTAACGCTCGAAGCTGCTGAGATACTTTCCTTCACGCCGGCCTATAATTTACTTGAGAACAGTATTAAGATACCGGTAGCCATATTGCAGCCGCATTACTTTTGGGATGCAGATTATCCGCATGCATTGAAGTATGCTACGCTCGGTTATCTAATTGCACACGAGATGATACACGGCTTTGACGATGAGGGACGCAACTACGATAAACTTGGCAATAGTCAGCTGTGGTGGGATGAAAAGTCTACGTATGAGTATGATGAGCGTCGCAAATGCTTTCAGGCGCAATATCACAACTATAAATACGGCGGTTCTAAGCTGCCTGAAAGCGTCGCTCAATCGGAAAATATTGCCGACAATGCTGGCGTAAAACTTGCCTACGCTGCTTACATACGCTGGCTGAATAAACAGCAGCTTACGAATCCTGAAATTGAGCAACAAGAAACACTAAGTGATCTATCGCTAACCAGTCGTCAGTTATTCTTTACCGGATTTGCACAGCTCTGGTGTGAAGATGTTCAGACACTATTTCAACGTACAGTCGCTACCGTAGATAGTCATGCACCTGGCATGTATCGCGTTATTGGTTCACTCTCGAATTTCCAAGAATTTTCCTGGGTATTTGGTTGTAAGCAGGATGCGCCTATGGATCCAGAATTCAAATGTGCTATCTATTAATTGAACATTTTTTGTTTTTTATTTGGGAATCTTGTGGTTTTGGTTTTACAAATTTGTAATAAATGCAATCTTACAATAAATCTACAGAATATAATTGACATCTTTGTTGTGTTGTATGCATAACGCTGCCCGCGGCACATTGAAATTCCTTTGCAAATGCCGGAAAGTTAGCCAATGGACCGATGACACGAAACATATTCGGTGTATGCGTGTCAATCAAAGCTATTTTATCCTTGAAATGGTCGCCAATGTCGCTGCACCAAAATTGTGCAAAACTGACAAAGAATAATTGTTTCGCATTGAAATTCAAGTTTGGCAGCGACTCAGCAGCGGCGGCATTTACCGTGCTGTTTGCTAAATGAACTTCAAGCCAGTTGAGGTAAGTTTTATATGCAAGTTGCACGGCGCCATTGTCTGCAATATTTTCCGCTTGCAACTCACTTTCCGTTAGGTATTTGCCACCATCACGAAAACGTGCATACTGACGCTTAAAGCATGCCTTGTGCACATCAAATGCTGCTGTTGTGTTGCTATCCCACCAGGTTATCTGATTGCCAGACACATCATAGTTACGTCCAATCTCATCAAAACCATGTATGAGTTCGCGTGCAATCAGATAGCCCAGTGTGCCGTATTTCAATGCTTTTGGATATGAATTGGACCACAGAAAATTCGGTTGCAGCAGTGAGACAGGAATTTTAATTAGATTTTCTGTTGCAATATACGCCGGTGCATGTGACAGCACATTTATGGCTTCGTAAAGGCCTTTCGCCGGAGCACTAATACTTTGAAATTTACGTCCAACGTTAAGAGCTAACAGTGATTTTAAATTCTCTAAATAGTCTTTACGTTGCACTTCTAACTCAGCGTATTCATTATCAAAGTCGCGCTCTTGGTATGCGTTCACTTCCAGTTTAGCAGCTTCCAATTTCTCGAGTGCCAAGCGACGCGTCATTAGCGACATCCATTTTAATGAATTTTCATCTTCTAGCGTCGTTTTAAACGTCTGCTTCAGCTGCGTCCACATAGCACTAATGTCAGCCGCAATGGATTGCACATTGTAAAGTCTGTAAATCATCTTGTCGAGCACTTTTGTAAAGATTTCTTTCGTCTTTGGCAAACATTGCTCAACTGCTGTGATTTGTTTGTCGTAGAAGAAATTAACTAAAAATTTATAGAAAATATAGTTGGCGACAATGCGTTTTGGAGTGCGTTCAATAAGACGTGCAAGATTAGCATGATAATCCGGTACATACTCATAGATGCTATCGTTGGGCATATGACCAGCAACGGCGTATTCAAAATATTGCACGAAATCAATGTGCGGCTCATATGCAGCCTGTAACTCTTGCAGCGTACGCAGTTTACTCAGTGCACCAAGTGCTTTGCCCAATTTACGTTCGACCATGCCCTGCGCAAGCTCAGCTTCAAATTTAACTATTTCCGCTGCAGCCACTGACGCTAACACCGCGGAAACATTTAAATGCTGTACAAAATGTTGCGTTATTTCTCTTTCATACGCTTTGCGATGATATGCACCAGCTTCGCTAGTGTACATGGATTTGGCTTCCAATGCCAACAACGGTTGCCCAATGTACAGCTTATTTGAGGCGCTTCTATTACGAAAATCTGCAGCTACATCCAGTTTTAAGATAACGTCCAGACCGTAGCGATTTTGTATTTTGGCAATTGTCGTTATCCAATTAAAGTCGTGTGCCGGCCACTCCTGTCCTGACAATGTCAAAAGTGGCATGTAACCGAATTCCGCGGCTATAATCTTTAACTGCTGCACTTGTACAGCGCGTGGTACATTGTGATAGTGTAGACAGGATTCGTAGAATGTTTTCACTTTCTTCTCGGCAGCAGTATCACTAGGCTGTACAGTTTCTTCGAGCAGCTTCAATTGCTTATGCGCATAAGCAGTGCCAAGCAGACGCAATACATTTGTCTCATATGGCATGCCGTAGCCGTTATCATCCGCCGGATTTATTTTTGCCCAATTTCCACATGAATATTGATAAAAATTATCGCAGGCTTTCAAATCCGATCGCATATAATTGTGCATTTCGGCAGCCTTGGCCAAACGCATCACTTCGGTGACAAATCTTGTGTCATTGTGCTCGGAAATTTTATCTTCAAGCAGCTGTACATGTAGTTCGGGATGTGCAACGACGCGTTTCACTTGAGCAGCAAATAGTGGCAGCAACCAGATAACCCAGGCAGTAATAAACTTTGGCGCGCTCATCTTGATTAATGAGTTGTGGCGCAGAAACACACAAATGCGGAACCGTTTCTTAAGACGCATCAAATGGAACTAAATTGAACTGTTGTGGCACATCGTGTTAATTTTTCTTATCGGACAAAAAAAAAGGGCTTTGCAAATGGAATATAGTTTTTTTTTTATAATTAAGTTTTATTTTAAATTGTCAACACAATTTCTCTCGCGCACAATCTCCCGCAATATATTCGTTTTTTTTTCCAATCTTTCAGTTTTGTTTCTGTATTAGTGCGCAATTTGCGATAACCGGGCGGGCAATTGTTTGGATCCATTTCAGACAAAGCTTTAATGAATTATTTAGTTTGTTTTCGAACACAAAGCAATCAACAATGAACGCGCAACTATATCGGAGCAGTCGTGAACCAAATCGACGCCATCGTCATCATACTTATTTGGAAAATATCAATGAAAAGTTGACACTTATCATCATTATTGCGTTTTCTTTGGGAACGACGATGACTGAGAGTTCTGCAATTAAACGGAATGACCTAACGCAACAATGCGGCCAAAACTGGTCACCTAAAAAGTCAGTGCGTTGAGATTATGCGCGTCTCTAAAGCAGCACATATGCTCGCCTATATGAATGAAAATGTCGATCCGTGTGACAATTTCTATGCCTTTACTTGTGGCAACTGGG
Source organism: Leucophenga varia (assembly GCA_018903435.1). Taxonomy (NCBI): domain Eukaryota; kingdom Metazoa; phylum Arthropoda; class Insecta; order Diptera; family Drosophilidae; genus Leucophenga; species Leucophenga varia. The sequence goes on from JAEIFJ010001414.1 coordinate 4,580,922, forward strand.
CAAAGATCAATCCGGCCAATACAATAGAGCATCTAACAACCGGATTATTGGAGACAATGTCCGATGCATTAGATCGCAAACTGGAATTGATGCTAAAAGAAACAACTGATCCAGTTGACGATGATATTGATAAAAAGGTTAAAAGTTTCTATCGTTCCTGTTCGAGTGTACACACATTGAATGCAGCTTATAAATCAGAGTTGCGTGAGATTATCAATGAATTCGGTGTTATGCCAGCGCTAAGCGGCAGCGAGTGGTCTGAGCAATCATTTGACTGGGTAAATGTTATTGCACGCATTATGCACAAATATGGCATTGGCATCATACTCAGCATGGAAGTGCTGGCCGATTTCGCTGATAATAAGGTAAATCGCCTTTATATTGGACAACCGGATTTTCTATTGGAAACTAAATCAATGTATCTGGAGAATCATACGTCCATGTATAGAGAGGCCTATTTATATAAAATTAAAAGCGAATTAATAACATTTCTTAGCTTGGAATCGCAATTAGCGCAAGAGACCGCAGCAGAAATATTAGACTTTGAAATATCATTAGCACGCGGCATGTTTGATGACAATCTTGGACTCGACATGAATGAACTTGGTGTATTGACTACTGTCGAAGATTTACAACAGCGCTATGCACCGACCATTGATTTTGAGCGTCTGGTAAATATAACAATGATGGAAGCAATTAGTGATCCCGTCTATGAATTCGGTGAAGACTATCAGAAGAACTTAATGGAGGTTATTAAAGTGACACCAAAGCGAATTGTTGCGAATTATGTTTACTTTATGCTGATTAGTAATTTTTTACAAAAGCCCGCCAAAACGCCGAGGAAACAGGAGAAGGCCTGCATTGATAAAACGAAAAAATACTTTGCCAAGAATTTGGACAACATGATTTATAGGCGTTACAATACAAAAGAAACGGAAAGTGATATTATGCTTATCTGGAACGAAATGAAAGCGACTTTTAAGAGTTCATTGCAGTCAAGTAAATTGAATTGGATTAAGCGCGAGACACGTATGTATGCTGTACAGAAATTGGATGCCATGAAATTGGAAATTAATTCATATGAAAATGATGATTTTAATAAGGAATTTGGCGATTTGATTATCGATGAGACGGATTATTTGACCAATATACGCAATATATTGGAATTGAGCAGCAAACAAGGACGTGAAAAACTGCATCAGCTGCCCAAGCCAATCGAAGCCGGTGAACTTTTAAGTTATACGCCTGCGAATATTTTATTGGAGAATAAGATTAAGGTGCCGGTAGCTATGCTGCAACCGTATTATTTATGGGCAGAAAGTTATCCAAATGCGGTTAAGTTCGGTACGCTCGCTTCGCTTATTGGACATGAACTGATACATGGCTTTGATGATAGCGGACGGAAATTTGATAAGGACGGTAATAGTGGAGATTGGTGGGATATGCTATCGGCAGCAACATTTCTACAACGCACCCAATGCTTTACGGAACAATATAGTCGTTATTCGTACAATGGACGCCATCTGCCACACTCGGTGGCACAATCGGAAAATATTGCAGACAATGGCGGTGTGCGTTTGGCCTATGCTGCCTATCTAAAGTGGTACGAAGCTGCATTGAGCAACAATCAAAGTCTACGTTTTGAAACACTGCCCTCGGTGCACTATACAAGCAAGCAGCTTTTCTTTATCAGTTATGCACAGATATGGTGCAATGATGCACATCCAAAAGTACGTGATCTACAGACTTCCACAGATCAACATGTTCCTGGAAAATTTAGAGTTATTGGACCACTTTCTAACTTCCCGGAGTTTGCTTCGGAGTTCAATTGTGCTGCCGGAACACCCATGAACCCGGTCAATAAATGTGAAATTTATTAAAACTGTAATTTTATTTGTTAATTTCGATAAAAATTTTAAATAGATTTTTAAAATATTTTCCAACAATTTTGAAATTTTTACATCAAGAATTCTAGATCGAAGCGATGCACTGTGGACTAGGATGTGATCAAAACTGGCCAAAATTCAAAGTATCATATGGGCTTGAAATTTGTTAATCGTTTGTTTTTGGGTGTTTTTGGCGAATTCAATATGGCGGAAATTATTTTTCAAATCGAACCGATTAGCTCGAAACATGTTACTTTAAAGTACATCGAATTACTTAATTAAATAACGCAAAAAACATTCATTAATCAAGCTCGGCTTAGCTCGGCTGTCAATGGGTACGTGTCACACTTGCGTAATTTTAATTATTTCTTTACCCATAAGATATATACTATTTGTCTAGAAAACGAAAATAAAATTCGAAATTTGCCTTTTGGCCACTATTAATGGTCTTCAGGCCCACAGTGTGTTTACTAAAAATGTTAACTTATTATACCTATAAAAATGCAAAACAAAGCAGACAACTAACGTGGATTTGTCAATGTTGATTGTTGCCGTAGTTTTTTCTTTAGTTTTGCAATGCATTAAGCCATTTACATACATTTAGTGCTACACTTGACTTTGGCAATGGCACGGAAAACGTATTACATCAAGTACGGCCGTGACCACTATTTAAAAAAAAAAAAAAAAAAAAAACCCGCCTCCCCCAAGTTGGTATTTTATTTTCTTGGGTTAACTTACACAAAAACAAAACTAAAGAAAATATTGTACATGAAGAGTTTCACTATGAATGTTTATTTTTTTTTTTGTGGTTACTCACCGTGTGTTAGAATGTTTATGGTCTCATTGTGCCAGTAGAATAGACTTAGCAGACATCCTTTAAAGTTTTGCAATGGACGATAGCCACGTAGCACATATGGATTAAATTGTAGATACTGCGGCATATCCTGCCATTGCAAGAGCTGTTCTGGTGTCAAACCAGGCGGAAGCGTTTTTGTAGCCTGTTGCAATGGTTGCAATGTTGTTGTTGTTGTGGTGGTGTGCTGCTGCTGCTGCTGAGGACAATGACACACACGAAGTTGATGATGATGATGATGACGACGATGATAATGCTTCTTCATTGTTAAGATGTTGTTGTTCCGTATTATTGGTCCTTCTATGTATGATGCCATTAAGTGGTACAAAAGGCGTTGTCGCTGCAGAATGTGAAGTTGAGCATGAGTTGGAAGAGGACGATGATAAGGAAGATGTCGTTGTCGTTCCATTGGAACAGGAATCAATGTCCATTTTAATCAACGGTATATCTAGGAGTGGTAGCAGCTGCACACGTTGTACTTTTCGTTTACCCGGTGGCGATGATGGAGGTGTTGGTGTTGCTGGCATACGCTCAACAGTGCTACCAAGACATTCGGAACTTTCACAGTCGATTATTTCACCAATTAAGCCACAGCTGCCGGTGCATTTATATTCTAATTTATTAGTTATTGTTCCTGTAGGCGTTTGTGTTTGTGTTGTTGTGTTTGTCGTTGATGATGATGATGATGATGCTGGCTATTACTACTATTTTGGAAGCTGTATTCGTTGTATGGCAATCTCTAGACATCACCGTCTCGTCGGCGGCAATATTTTCTAACGGCGATGCCGTCGTTGTGGAAGTCGTGTTAACTGCGGTAGCCGCCATAATAATATGACGCATTCAAAGAACTGCAACTGCAACAGACAAGCTACGACATTTCCGATTAAGTGCTTGCGGTTTCATTATAAATGGAGCGCCAAGTTGAAAAAAAAAAACTGAAATAAAAAGTAAAAGTATTTTAGCAAACACAGCGCAATTTAAAAGTTCTGCATTTAATTTGAGTTGCGATTTAGTTGCGACAAAAAAAAAAAAAAGTTAAAAAATAGAGCTATTGCAATGATTTTTTTTTTTTTTTTTTTGCAATTTGGAAAGTAAGGTGCTTCTAGAATTTATATCAGTCAGTTTCAGTTTGTCAGAACATTTGTAAGTATAGTATACGAGACGATTCGCTCTAGCTATGTTCATCTGTACACCCGTCTGCCTATTTGCCGCTTCACAATAACTTCGATTATTCTTAACTATTTCTCGGCCACAACTACTTTGTACGCCGAAATCAGAAAGTTACTCCCACTTTTAAATATAGCCTCCATACAAACCTACTTCCATTTTGAAACATTGCTTCTGTGGACAGAATTAATTTGATTCAAATTGGACCCCTTTAACATAAATTTAAATTTTTTTTCAATATTACTGTTAATAAGGTTTAAGTTATAACTTTATTGCAGAAACTCCTTCTTTGAGATCAGACATTACTGTATATCCTCAACTTCAATTTTTGGGAATCCCCATATTATGCCATAATAACTGTTTTCTCCGAACAGCTAAGAGTTTATCTCTTTTTATACACTTAAATCGTGTCGACATAGCCACACATTTCGACTTAAAAATATTTGTGAAAAGCATTTTCAAAATTTTTTTGTATTTTGCTAGAATATAAAGTTTTAAATTAAGCCTTGCGTAGTACATTTGTCCGTTTGTCGTCGTTGTCCAATTTGGTCCTGTGCCAAAAAAACACGTGCTCCGAACACGAAGTTTACAATAAATGGTGGCGGCAATGGCAAATACAGGACAATGTCAAATGTCGACATCGTCATCGTTGCCTCGTGACCCAAAAAAGCGCTCATACAAAATAAATGTGCGCTTGTGTATGTGTGTGTGTGTGAGCTAGTAGTGCTTATGAAGGCACCAAGTACTATTTATATTGTATATAAATGTACATATGAATGTATGTATGTATATATATAAATATGCGTAATAGTATTTGTGAGAGTGAGTGAAAGCAATATTTTTTGGGGCCCCAAAAGCAAATTTAATATTTTATAGGGAATCACGCGACATTTTGCCATTAATTTAATTTGCCAAAAGCAAACAGCACAAAATCGATAATAGATTTTTTTTTTTTTTTTTTTTATTTTTGTTTTTGCCAAACCAAATAACTTACATTGTATTCTTCTTTTAATTTTTTCTTTAATTAATTTTTGTCCGTAATTACAATTTTTGCTGTCGCTGCTGCTGCTGATTCTGTTTGTGGCAATGAAAAGTGGCAGTAATTCGTGAAAATTCGAATCTTTTTTTTTTTTTTAACTTTTTATAAGAATTTATGATAGAAGCACGTGCAGCACGCTTCAAATTGAACTTGTAGGCATTGTAAAAATGGAATAATTTTACTAAACTAAAATATTTAATGTGACAATAAGTTTTTTAAACATGCACATGCATGCTAAAAACTTTAATTTAACTCGGAAGTTTGTAAATTTTTCACTTTTATGTTTTTTTTCTACTTTTTTTACACCAATTTTTCTGATTTTATAACAGCGCGCAGCACTTTTTAACCGTGCGATACAACACCGTACGTCTTGGCGCTCAAATATTGACTAAAGCTTGCATTTTGCTTCTAAAAAGTTCACAATTTACAACAAAAAAAAAAAAGAAAAGAAAGAAAACTATATAAGAAAAATCCTGTACGAGTGGGAGGCTTTCGACGTGTGAAAGCTTTAAAATGCGCGCGCACAGCAAATATTCGCAAACATTTTTCAGCACTAATTTTTTTTAATCAGAAATAAACGCAGATTCCACGTAGGAATTCTATAACGTAAAATTAATTAAATATTTTTTTTATCAGACTTATTAGATGCACAAACCATACCGAAATCAGTGTTTCTAGTTTAAGTAATAAAGAAGGTATCATAGGAAAACTCAAAGTTCTGGGGTAAATTTATATGGCTACCACTTAAAATTGGTTTAGGAAAATAATTTTATATAAGATACCTCAGGATACACATAATTAAATCTAAGCTAGTAAGGGAATGTAAATGCCAACTAAAACTTGTTGGTCGTCACAACACCCTTTGCTTTTTGGACGTTGGATGGCTGAGCGGTCTATCTATCTTATGTCCCTTAAAACTACGGTTGGCTTTGATCCTGTAAAGCCTATCACGTACTAAGGTTCACTTCGGAGATATTTTAGTGGTAGCAAATACGCCAGTTGTATGCTTAATCTTGTGGACCTCTTGTCTATCATGTCTTATACGGCAGAAACTAGGGTAGACAGACGGATATAGCTTAATGGAATCAGCTATTTGAATCAATTTGTCACCCAAATAGACATAAAAATTGTATAATTAGTTAGAAAATAATTGCATTCTAAATTATTTTTATCGCAATCAATAAATAAGCTCTCGAGTTTCTACACTGCATCGTATTCCTTAAGAGTTCAATAATTCGCTTGTTTTTCTAGCTTTTCAGTTTCGGTACATTTATGTTCGACAACAAGTTCTAACCTTTGCGCACTTTTGCTGCCGTGCTGGGAACAATTGCACATCCGCAATGTTGCCTTATGTGGTGGTAGGCTTTGGCGTAGACGGATCAGTACAAAATTTTCTTTAAATGTTATACATACAATGCTACAAACAACGGTATGTCCCCAATTCGCACAAATCGGTGCTACCATATTCTGAAGCAGTATTGGATTTTATTTTTTTTTTTGTCTCTCTGTCTTTTTAGTCGGTTTTTTCGCGTCATTTTAATTGATTGCAATAGTATCGAAGCATGCGGTGGCGGCACATTATTATAATAAAAATAAACACTTACCGCTTTTCTACATGCTGCGTCACGGAACTCCAATCTTTTAAATACTGCCAAACAAATACAAAAATACACATATATATTTACTCATCGCTTGCATCGGAAGGTCCGTTACATTCTGTTTCGCTACACTGCCTTCCTTTGTTATACAGTACACTAAACGCCAACTGCGCATATTTTTTTCATACAGATTGGGATTTCTATTTGTGGAAGCGTGACAGCAGCATGAACAACAATAGATGGCGCGCGCAAAACTATTTTAAATAACTTAATCGAATGTACGCTTTATAACCGATTTAATGTTATCGGTCAAAAGTAAGCCATTTTTCAGGGCTACTAGTTTTCATATAGCAAAGATATCAACAACACGCACCAACACAACAACAACAACCAAAAGAGTTCATAAAATAAAATTACAATGAAAGTTGTCGTAGTCTCAGCATAATCAGTTCTACAAACATTACAAATATTATTTAAAAATATATGTGCACATATATTAAAATATATACATTGCAAATATCTAAGAATAAGTGACAAACGCTTTGAGAAGCGTGAAAAAAGTGTTTTATTTGGCGCGGAAGTGTAGTTTTTCTTCGTTCGCGCCAAGCGTCGCATCGGTGTGTTTGATAAGCAGAAGCGACTGCACTGAATATTCATTACTGAATAATTGCTTCATTAATATTAAATCGACTAAATAAATGTTCACCGGTCTTTCGCAAAGTGTTGCGCAAACTCCTTGGCAGCTTATATCCAACGTTTTTGGTGCATTGTGGGAACGTTTGTATTTGCAATCCGCAGCGCCGTTTACAAAACTTGCACTACAAGAAAATCACAACAACAACAACCCAATCAAGAGCTGCAGTTGCAATCACAAGCGGAACGAAAACAACAAACTATTATTAACAAAGAAGATCAGAAAGAAAACGAGGTATGTAAGATTTATTATGAACAGCAGGTAAAGATTTAAGCGAAGCATGTGAGAAAGCGCCGTGCAGCTAGTACTACATATATATGTGTTGTTGTTGTTAGGATTTACATACAGTGCTGTACATTAAAATAAAAACGTTATTTTAATTTTTGAATTTTGTTATGATCACACAGACCAAATGGTTCTGTTTATTCAAAGATTAGATACAATTTGTTAAGAGCTCAGCTAAGATGTCGCTATTTTAAAATTTTATTTTTGCACAGACGGTTAATTTAACTCCTTATAGGGTGTATTTTGTTCAACATCCAAAAGCATACATATGTGCATCAAAAGATGAATCGATAAAGCCATATCCGTCTGTGCCTCTTCCAGTTTGACTGATAAACGCACCGATCTAGATTTTATTTAGATCCTAAAAAATGTGTCATTTAAAAAAAAAAATTGTCCCTATCCAAAAATATTAGGTTTGATTCAGGAGTGTTTACTAATTTAAGAAAGTGCAAAATCAAAATTTTATGAAGTTAGACGTTTTATCAGCTATCTCTCAGCTTTGTTAAGCCAATCGTGCCTAGTAAACACTACTGAATCATACCTCATTATAATTTTTCGAATGTACGAAAATTTTATTGGGAGGAGCACTATTACTGGTCTTTATTGTTTTGTTGAATTCATTTTGATTTCATTTTTAACCTTCAATAAAATTGCGCAGTGTATTTAGTTTTGTGAACAGAGCTGTAATGCTATTTTTTCACTATAAACACATTTAATTAGTCTTGAACTACTCTAACATCGCCTGGAACTCTTCTAGACAATTAAATTTGTACAGACTTGTTGTTTACTTTTGCTGAAGTGAATTTCGCAAATTTTGTGATATGAAGCGTGGATGAAGGGAATGAAATAAAAATTTTCTGTATTTTTTTTTAATTTCATGTTTATGTATTTTTATTAGCATATTTTTACCTTTTTTTTGTTGGTTAAACGTATAATAAGGGTTTCATTCAGACCATTGGTTTGTCATGGGTGCGAGTGGGAGAGTAACAATAATAGAAATAGCGGGACAGTTGTATCGGTTACAACTGTTTGAGTAAACCGATTAGACCGAGCGGTTTTACCGATTCGATTCCCGCTATTTGTTGTCTAGCTCATTGTAGGAACAGAGATAGATATAATAATCTTGTATCTCGTTTGTACTTAGTAATGTACAGCTTAAATTGAACTGATACGCTTGACATAAGTGCGAGTAGTGCTACAGCTAAACCCATCTCATTTGTCTGTGTGTTGAATTGGCAGACTGTGACGTTCAGAAAAAAAAATCGCAAAAAAACATTGTTATTAAAATAATATTAATATAAAAAAAAAAAGTAAAGCAACAAAAAAAAAACTAACAAATACGCATAAATAGCTACAAAATATGCATAATGTTTGCAATAAGTTAATAATTTTGCACTAACTGAAGTGCAATTGTGAGTTTGTAAAGTCTCAATCTGGGATAATTTTTTGCGCGGAAGAGTGTGAAGCAAAGTGAAGCGTAGAAAAAAACGCACTAAAAATCAATTTTGTCGGTGCTTTTATTTGAGCAATCCAGTTTTATTTAAAATAAAAACATATACCTAAATAGCTATATCGCATTAGAAACGTACGCAAAAAAAACAAAACACAAACGTTCAAGGTATAAACAAATTAACTATGAAACAAATTCATTAGCACGCTTTTTCATTGTGAGAAATTTAGTTTTTCAGTGAAATAATTAAAATGTCAAACAGTTTTGCTAATCATACAAAAAAATATTTCAAAGTAATAAATAATTTTACATGTTACTGATTTTTTTTTTTTTTTTTACCAAATGATTTTACATGCAGATGCCAAGAACTAGAAGACGCCATCATTCGCGTGACAGAACCTCACCAACGACAACGCGTGATAAGCGCAGACGTCTCGATACAACAGAAGATGCAGCGCCTCCACCGGTCGAAGCACCTTCACCGTAAGTTATTTAATGAATATAAAGTTTTTTGTTGTTAAAAATGACTATCTTTACAAAAATTTCTTAGACCCCGGATAAAACATCATCAAACACGCGCAGCTGCTAAACGGAGGCGACATGAGTCGGATGCCAGTACAAATCAAATTTCAAAAGAGCCATCGTGAGTATTTAACTGATTATTAATTGGTTTATTAGTAGAAAAATATTATATTGTGGTAGAATGTACGTTTGTTAAAAAAATATCGTGTTAACTGTTCAGAAGTACAAAAAAATTTTTTATCAGGAATTATATAAATGCAATTTTTTTCTTGATATTTTTAAACTTTTTATGGATCAGCGTTGAAAAAATAGATCGATTTTTATGTCGTTTCGTACTTTGTTAGACATTAAATTTGGAATTTTGCTTTTGAACCTTCAGCAGAATTTCTTTTACATTTTTTTTGCAAAAAATATTTTAAAGAAATGTTCCACACAAGTTCTTAAACGAAAAGTTTTTAAACGTTTTTCCACTTATGATGATCCTTACAAAATGTATCAATTTAAAACTGGTTGTACTCTAAATTTTTAAATTTTGTTAAAGGTTTTGTTTAGAGTTTACAGATAAATATAACAGCTGCTTATATAATGTATGTAAAAAGAAAAATCAATTAGTCAAGTTTTTTATATTTTTTAATTTGTTAAAAGCTAAAATTTACTAATACATCTGTGCGACAGTTGTCGCACATCAATGCAAGCTGGTACAAAGCGTTTTAGCGCTTGCAGTTGTCTAAATAATATGTTAAATGTGCAATTTCTCACTCTTCTCTCGATAGAAACAGGTCAAAATGTTAAGGTACACATGGTATGGGCTTTTTTAAGTTCGGTATAATTTATTGACAAAGTTTATTTTTGGACATTTGTTTTATTAGTAACGAAAGCGAATCGTTTTTGATTTAAATTTTTTTAATTTTTTTTGGTTTATTGCTTCTCGAAGGTGTTTTTATACTTTAATGTTTATTAACGAACCTTCAATGTGTATTTTTATATTGTCATTTGAAATTTGATTTATTTTTTTTTTAACCATTTAACATTCGCTTGTAACGATCAACTTGGTGTCATGCGAGAATGAAAGCGTTCAATTTATCCAATTAAAGAACGTATTTTTTTTTTTATTTTAAAGCCAACTTAGCTAATTTAGCATGGTTCGCATTACATTTAATACCTTTTAACTATTAGTAAAAATTATTATTAACGCATGAAGTGCGTGTCACCTTCTACAACAGCGCAGAAAAAAACATAGAAAACGAAAATACATATTTACAAGCGACATTGTTCAACTTCTGCTTCGATTTCTTTAAGCGTTTACATGCTACTCCAGCTGCTAATGACAATGAACAAATTATTATTTAGTTGTCTTCCTTAAACCGTAAATGGATGACACTGGTGTCACGGTTACTGTAAATTTACGCACGCAAACGTAAAACTTTTTCTTCGACTGCAATTAACCTGCTTTCGAAATGTGGTGCTGCTGCGGTTGTTGTGGGCGTACGTCATTTAAATCCTGAAATGACAGCTTCAATGCTTCCTTGAGCGCATCAACGTTGTTACAATGAGGAGCCAGCATTGTTGTCACAGTTTGACATATTCTGTTGTTGGTATTTGCATATGTTGCTGTAGCTGCCGCTGCTGTCTGGAGAAGCAAAGCATATTTGTACAATAATTTTTTATTTTTATTTTCTTGTATTATCCATATACGGCATAAAAGTGTTTTCTGTTTAATCAGCAGCCAAGACTTTTGTAATTTATTAACAATTTGCTTTGCTGTACGCAACCTGCTTTCTTTGTTGCTGCTTGACTGACTGACTGAATGCAAGTGTCGCATATAAATAAATAAATTCGTACTAAAGTTTTGTACATGATGATGATAATATCACACTATGACATTATGCACTCTGGCGGTGCTGGTGGTGCTAATCGAGGGTGCATTTAAAGTCGTGCGCTTGTGCTCAAGTCATTAAAAGCAGTTTTTCATTTGTTTTGCTGTGCAAGCAACTCATTTCTTTGTTTGCAATAAAAAAAAATCCAAAACAAGTGAAAAAGCACACACAGACTTTTTAATAAATGTTTTTGAACAAAAAAAAATATATATATATATATATATATGCATCACAGATTAATTGCGTTAAAAACGGTTTCATTGGCAATATATCATGTGTCGTCTGAAAATGATCGCGGAAGTTGGCTGACTGGTTGCTCTGGCTGGCTGGCGTTATTTGCTCTTGCTTCCCAAAGTCAAAGCCGCGGCGATGTCGTCTTCTTTGTTGTCATCAGTTGTCGGGTTCGAAAGTTCTTCAACTTTGATTCAAATGATCGCGCATATGTGAAAGATCGTGTGCAAAAAGAAATGAAATTATACGAATAAAAACTGTACAACGGAATTTGTATGCACTGCCGCCCAAGTGCAATGTAAATGTCAAAAATTGCAACCCAAACGACCCAAAATGTCGTCAACGTCTAACGTCTCGCGTTGCATATGCTATTTCCGCTCCATACCACTTGATTTGTTTAATATATTTCTATATATTATTTTTGCTTGCTCACGTTTAGATTACAATTTGAATTAAATTTTTTTACTATTTTTTTTTTTTTCAATTATTTATACACCAAATTGAAAAAAAAAAAAAAAAAATATGCACCAATTTAAAGTGCATACACACTTTCGCACTCTTTTTCCTCCATTGACTCTGGCGCTGATCTTTTACTCTCTTTTTTATTTGCTGCACACTACTGGCCGCCTATGCTCAAATGAGATACGGCGAATTTAAGCGTTCAACGATGAGACAGCGAATTCACTCTCTTACTTTGATTGTTTGTTATTGTTGCTCTGGTTTTTTTTTTCTTTACATTATAGCTTGGGTATTTCTTGTATTATTGGGAGGTATGTAAAGTTATAACTTATATAAATTAAAAGTAAAAAAAATATGACAATATGTAATTTACAAAATACGGACATAGCTCAATATACGACATTTAAGAATGTATTTTGAATCATAGCAAAATTTTTAAAACTTTCCTATGGCTCTAATTTAAAACAATATATCTTTTATAAGTTTTTTTTTGTTTTTAACATTTATTTTCAAATCTGAAATTAGAATAACAAAAGTATTTGTCAGTGGATGAAGTTCAATGTTTTACAGATATTCTATATTTTTTTTTTAACTTAAATAAATCAGCTGATGGGATGAAACGTACAATTAAAAAAACATTAAGCTGCATACTCTTCTTTTAAATTTCTGTGTTGTCCACTACGAACTAAACTTAAGTATTTTTCAAACTAACCTCGAATTTGCCATGCGTATTACTCTTCCTTTTCTTCATAAAATATTTCTTATAAAAATTATCTTACTCATTCGAATGCGTGCGATACACTTTTATGTGTATGTGTTCGTGTGTATGCTCAGCAGCAGCAGCAGCAATTCGAACACCAACCGACACTTGTTCGCTACGAATATTCAACACTCCAAGTCATTCAGTTCGAAAACTCGCTAGCGAATAGAGGTGCCGCGCTCTATACTCGCACATTTTGCAAAATACGAAACAAAAACAAAAAAGATAGAAATTAGAAAAAACAAAGTTTTAACGTGTTTTTTTTATGAATAAAGTATTTAAAAAAAAAAAAAATTAACGCGATATCAAAACAAACGTAAAGAAAATTTATATTTAGAAGAAGAAAAAAAATAAATAAACAAATAAAATAATTTATAAGCAAGAAAGAAATGCATCTGTCAATTTGCAGACGATTTCAAACGAGTGCAGTGAATACATAAAATAACTGTTTTTATTTATTTATCCTGCATTGGATCATCAATTGTATTTTTTCCCCTCTTAATAAGAGTGTGTGAATCGAATCAATGAACGATGATCAGCAGCAACACATACGCAAATGGAATTTTAATATAATTTAGATTAATTGTGAATTTATGCGCGCGCGGAACTCTAATGCTGCGCACACATCAGAAAAAAAAACACATGGGGCAATGAAAACAACAACAACAATAAGCAAGACAAGATGTATTTCAAAAGTTTCGATTTTGCCATAAAACCATTTGTCGTTATTCCATTACGTAGTATTTGTTCTCCCTAACGCCGTAGAATTTATAATATTTCTATTAGTCGCACTCACAAATACTTTAGTTAGCAGCGATAAGATAATAACGCCTTCTACACTTATCGCTTATCTTGGACAACACAAAAGTCATTGCTACATATGTCAGTGTTTCAATCACGGTGAAATCTTTAACTGGAAAATGTACTGCATTTTTAAACTAAACAGACCGGATGCGTTGAATGAACTTTATAGCCATCAATTAGTCATTATTATGTATTACTGAAATTTGAATTGAATTCATATATTTAATTGAGTCACGATAAAGAAAAAAAACAACAACAACAGCGTAAGTTACCAAAAATTTTGTTGTTGTTGTTGTTGAGAGACTCAGGCCAAACAACAACGCTTTTCCTTAGTTGGAAAAACCAGCAAAACCGGCAACTGACTGCACTAAAAGAGTATTTCAAATGTTGTCTGCGCTAGTGACGGTCGAGACGGATACTTTAAATCATTCAGTCTCAGTCTTTTGCGAATCTACATACATATATACGTATGTATACAAGTACATACATATTTCCATTTGATTCAGGTTAAAAAGTAAAAACTGTGCATGTTTCGCTTTCTGCGATGTTGTCGTATGAAACTTGTTGCTTAGAGGATAATAAGCCATTGCTATGTGCATGTGCGCAGGCGCTTTCTTTATTTCTTTGTTTTTGCTTTTACAAGACAACTCCTCTTCCTGTAGCAGCAATGTGTTGACTTCCTTTGTCTTCTGCAGCTGCCTGCCGTCCAACCTTTATTTTATTGCATAAAATCTATAAACTGGATTTTTCATTGCAAAAAGAAAATAAAGTTGAATACATAAAGTTGTACGAGTTCGGCAAACTCAGCATTTATTGCTAAAATAAAAATAAATCAATAGATTTTTCTGTTAAAATCGAAGAAGCAAATAAGTTCAGGGTTTTGTGGCTACATTACAAACTGTGTCGCAGTAAAGCGAATTGTGTTGTGTGTTCGTCTTTACTTTGGTTTTTCTTATTGCTTTTTAAAATTTTGTTTGTACCCTATATTCCATGTGTCTATTTATAAACTATGTTCAATTCAATCTCTAAAACATTTCAAGAAAGCAGTACATTTTTCAATTTATAGAATTTCACCTTAGAGACAACATGTCAGTAACTTTGATAAACATTTAAATAAATAATATTTCTCATGCCTAATTTATTGTTCAATTGTTTTTGATGTATGTAAATTGGTCTATATCTTGGTTTCTTTAACAATCTCAAGGTGCCAATGATAATTTAAATGTGAATCATTTCAATAGATGTTGCAGCATTACACAGATTACTCATGCATTTTAGTTTTTGTTATTTCTGAAATCGGGTTTTCTTTTGAAAAGTTGTCCAATTAGCAGGCAATTTTTTGGATTTTTCCATTTTTACAAAAAATTACTGTAAGACGTCACAACGAAAACGTCATAAAAAAAGCTTTTTTTATTTTTTCAAAATTTGAATATGTATCTAAAAATATTTTAACTACTCAAATTTACACAACAAATTATCTGATTATAATTTTTTAATCGCTGCAAATTGATATTCAAATTCCAAATAAATGAGTTGAGTAATTTTTTTTGTAAATTGTAAATTCGCAATATTGGATTATTGTAAACTTTTAGCGTAATATTTCGTTTAGTATCTATCATGATGACATTGGAAGCGTATCAACGTTATTATATCTTTTAAATGTCACTGTTTTCATTCCTTTCACGAATTGCCTTCAGCAAGTTCTAATTAAATTTCTGTACTAAGCACTTTGTGTGCTGGACTGTTGAAAAAAAGCTGACGCGTTGTATTGACAGATAGGTGGATGAATATATGGCTGGACTGAAATGTGGTATAGGAATGTGCTGAAAGGCAACAAATGCAAAGACAAAGCAATAAAAAAAAAAAACAATAAAAGATACAAAAAAAATAAAATAAAAAACGAAATGCGGCCAACAAGAAGTCGCATAAATGCTGCATATAATAAATGCATCATATTGAGTTGAGTGGTATCCATGTGGGCGCATGGAACGATGACAATTGGACAGACGTACGACTATCAGTCAGACATTTAGACAGTCAGTTGAAACGGCATAAAGCCAAAGAAAACGTGTTAATTACACAAACTGCTGTTCGATAAGTTAATGAAATTTACAGACAGCGAACGGACAGACAGACAGACTGACTGACTGACAGACTTACGGGTAAATAGTCAGACACATACGCGAATCCATGGTGCTTTATTTTCGTTAGTTCATTTTATATTGCCAATATGTGTGAACAGCATTGAGAGTTCTGCTCAGCGCGTTAAACGCGATTTAATGCATTTATAATTTAGCAAAACAAGCAATATTAAAAGCAACAGCAACAACGAAAACGAAATCGAATAATATTAACAAAAAAAAAGTGAATAAATAAAAAAAAAGTCTTAAAAAAAGGAAAAAAATTTTGTGCAAAGGCGTTAAAAGCAGCGGAAAATCGCTTGGGCTTTTATTTCATTTTCTGCTCTCACGTTTTTATATATCGAGCTACTTGAACGCCGCCGACATTGTAATTTTAAGTTATGCAAACTGAATACAACCCATACAAAAGCACCAGCAGCAAAAACAACAACAACCAACAATAAAAAGAAAAGAAACAACGGTACAAAATGCCTATCGTCGGTCAGCAGTATACATTCCGACCTTATAGCTCATTTCGAGTGCCGCGTAGCAGTTGTAACCAACATATAGCAGCGACAACAACAATAACACAGAACGGACAGCAGCAGCAGCAGACATCATTGCGTTTACCGCCTAGTGGCGGTAATTTGAATAGAACAAATGTTGTAAATTGTTCCAGAACAACTTCATTACTGAATAATAATAATGCTACTCCAAGATCATCGATGACAACGCTTGACAATCGTTATAATACTACAGAATCTACATTAAACAAATACAATAACAACAATACACAATCGAATTTTTCGCGACAGCAACCATTTCGTAATAGTTTCTGTCACAGTCGCTTAAGTAGCAATAATATTGTTAGCAGCCAGAGCAGCATGTCCAGCAGCACTGGTAGTGGCACGCCAAAAAAGTTGCCACCGAATACAGTTAAACCACTTACTCCAAAACTTATACGTCGCATTGAGAGTACATGTACAACAGCAAACAGTAGCTCTTTGAATGTTGGTGGTGAGCGTGAGCGTTTTAGAAACTGTCTAAAGGCACGTGCACCGGCACCACCGCAGCAACAGCAGCAACAACAACAACAACAGTCACGGCAGTCATCGTTGACGCAACACCAAACACCGCCTACTACAAAAAAACAGTATTTGCGCACGCCTAATGGTCAGCTGCAGCAGGGCGTAGAGCGTATGAGTTTTCGCAGCCGGAAGCAGCTACCTTTAACCAATGAATCATCTAAGACTTCCTTATGTAACGGCAGCAGTAGCGGTTGTAGTAATACCACTGATTCTCTGGAGTCTATACAACCTAAATATCCACAGACAAAGAATAATGGCAGCGGCGTAAGTTTCTATGCAAATGGCTCACAAAAGCGTGCTTACGCAACAGTAAATAAAGTCGCTAAGGAAAATTATCTAAGCGTAAATGGTGTAGTCACTTGTTCTCGCTCCGGTGGATATACAGGTCATAGATCACAGAAGAACTATCCTGCACCGCTGCCGCCCGGTACAAATGTAACACCGAAAAGCGCAACACGCAAAAAATTTAAAGAGCAACAAAATGATCTCACGGCAATGACGCCACCCGTTTCAAGACGTTCCAATTTACCACCAGTTGCCAGGCCATGCGAGAAAACAACGCTACAAACGCAACGACGTCGTTCTAATTACGGCATGGCAACATTACAAAAACAGCAGCAGCAGCAACAAAATGGACACTCTACAGGTTCAAGTGATTCACAAGAATCGCCACGCATCAAAAAAGACTACCTACTCAAAAAAATTTCCTGAGGGTTTACCCTTCGAAGATGAGTACTATGGTCGCCACTATCGCTCCTATTCACAGTCATCGAGTAATTATAGTTTCTATAGCTCAGTAGGAGCACCAACGACACCACGCAGCGAACAGTTGCATACAGAAGACTTTAATGGCGACAATCATCGCCATCGTGACGACGATGAGTTCCTACGAAAACCATCGAATGACGAGCCACTCTATGTGGATTTTTCGAAAATTGTACGCAGCAGACAGAATCAGCAGCAACATGCTGATAATGGACAGCTAACAACGCCGCCTTATGCAAATCGTAAATTTGTGCCAGCTACCTCATGGATACGTGCCTCGCCATCGCTCGATGAATTAGTACACGAAGCTAGTCAAAACCACTACAAATCTCCAACAGCATCGATTAAAAGTGCTGGAAGCATGCGACGTCATAGCGATAAGTATGCGCATTCTATGCAAGATTATCTTTATAGCAGCTGTGGTGAAACGAAAACAAGAGCACACGATAGACGTCTTTCCGTGGTGCATAGTAATTCAGCAATGGCGCTTAATCCTGCAGTTGAAGAGGAAGAGGGTTATTACACATATGACGGTGCTGCCTCACCGGAACCATTACCGGGACGTACAAATATATACGTAGCAGCAGCTTCATGGGCTCCAAGGCCGCTCTATCCCGATAAAGTAATTTTGCCTGCAACGACATCAGCGGATAAAAATAATAACAATAATAATAGTAATACCGATAGGCATAGTGATTATAATAAACATCAATATCAACGTCGTTTGCAACACCAGCATGCAAAATCGGGTGCAACGGCTTTGGAGCCCACAGCGAGTGAGTATTATAAGTGAGTATCACACAATAAACCAAAATCAAATAAAACTGATATAGACATAACAACTAATCAAAGATGCAACGCAAGATATTGATTGTCCATATAAAAACTGTAAAGTTCTGGTTCAAAACCAAAGAAGAATTTAAAATAAGTTTATTGTATCTTTCTTTTATGGAATTCTTAAAAAAAAAAAGGCCAATGTTGTTTTTTTTAGAATAGTTTCATTTTGAATTAAACAAATTTGGGAACGCAAATACACTTGAAGTTGATAGCAATAGATACGCTTTTGAATGAGGGTGTTTTCAATAATTAAATACTAGATTAAGCGCCAGCTACGCGCTATTTAAAATTTTCGGCACCTGCCTTATACGCTTTACTCCGCTACGGTTCATTAGAAAACCGGATTCTATTTGTTGTCCATATAAGAAATGTGTACTCGAGCGATCAAACGAACGATTGATGAAACGAGTAAGCACTTTACACTTAATGTAAATATAAAAAAAAAAAATCAAAAAAAAAATCAGATAAAATAAGCAAAAGAAAAATTAAATTGTATTTACCAAAGTCAATTTAATTTAGCAACTTCCTATAAAATTACCAACAACAACAATAAAAAAAATATAAATCTTCTAGCTGTCGAACGCAACTCACAGCGAGTTGTGCTTCCTTTTTCGGCAACGCTAAGCAAAGCTTTTTGCTTTTGTTTATTTTTATTTTTTTTTCGATTCGAAATTTCGCTTGTGCTCCCGCACGTTCTCTTACGCTGCTGTATAGTATAACAGTACATACTACTCTACTCATACGGTTGAATGGTGCTGCTGTGCGGGTAAACAAATAAAAAAGTCAACGCACGTTCATTGAACCACACCGCAACGTCGTTTTCGATCGTCAGTGAACGCCGTTGAACAAAGGAATACTTTGCAAGTCTGCTCCAGCTAACTATGACTCACGCACCTTAAATCGTTGCACGCACTTAGGTTGAAAGTACTCACTCGATCAAGACATACTCTACATAAGTCAAACTTCGTACGAGGATCGGTTTATATTGTACATAATAGGGTAACTTATTCTGGAGTTGAGTTGGATTGGGTGATGCAGACGACCTTGAATAAAGCACTATATACATCTTATGCTGTATCTGCGCTGAATGGTTTCTTGGTAAAACATAAAGATGATGCATGGTTTTAAGAATATCACGATTTAATTCGAATTGTTTCGCTTTGAATAGAACAAAGCGCACAAAATAGCGAAAAAAAAAACTTTTTTTTTTGTGGAATTTAAGACCGGTTTCTCATTATGATAAAGCTTAAAAGCAACTGTGTCTGACCTCTCTTTTTAATTAGAAAAATATTGTGTACCTAAAGACACATGCATATAAATATTTGTATCTTGCTTTTTGATATCTCGAGCCAGCCAGCCAGCTATCCCAAAAAGAACCAGAAATGTTTGCTAAGCTTTGTCGTGACGCATAGAAATTGTTCAATGTTTTAATTTCAATTTTAATTTTTCTCGGTCGTCGACGTCGTCGTCTCCGTCGTAGTTATTATTTTTCATACCTCATCGTTTGCTTTAACTGCTACGGTTTGTTTAGTAATATATTTATGGCAATTTCAGGGTCAGAATATGTCTATAAGCGCTTAATGATTGTGTTCGTATGGTTGTTTTGTAGCTAGCTAGCTTGCTTGCGCCTAGCTCTTGTTGATGCTGTTGCTGTTAGAGGGGGGACTTAAAAGTATATCAGCATTTACTATAGCTCTATATGTAAATCAAAGCGTTGCAAACTGGTTTTCACATTTGATTAATTTCATAATTAAGAAAAAAAAAAAATAAAAATAAAGTTGAAAAAGTTAAAAAATGAGAACACTTAAACATACACGTACATTAAATAATGCTCGAGTACGTCTCTTGCTCCAATGTACTACTTTGCTTGTTCGTCAATTTGTGGCACAGTGGTTTGTTGTATTGTGTAGCTAGGATTGAGTGCTTCATTCTTGATCTAAATTGTCGTTTTTTCTTATCTAATGATAATTTTTATTTAAATCCAGCTATTGTCTCCCATCTTTCTCTACTCCAATTATTTTAATATAAATATCCAGCTTGCATTATGACAATGCAGAAATAATTTATTTTTATAATATAAAACTAATTAAAAAATTTGAAATGATAAATTTAAAAATATCTCAAAACTTATTATGTGTTTCAAACCACTGTGCAGAGCTTAGTTTAGTTTGTCCATTTAACTATTTATTTAATTTTAAATTGTTTTTAATATATGCTTCCTTAACAAATTTGCCATTTTTTTTAAGTGTGCAACAAATACTTGCAATTATTATTTGAGCCTAATTGAAAATTACCCTTTCTAATTAAAATGAGAACATTTATTTTGCTATTTAATTTCTCCATGTGGCTGGCGGCTGGCATATTTGGAAGTCTGTTAAAATTATGCAGCGATGATGTTCATTAATCATGATTAGAGGAACTACTGTTAAAATTCCAATGTGAGATTTCGGCCTCCGAATATTGCCGCAAAGCCATGTCATTTGTTGTCGTTTGTTTGATGCTAGCAATGGAGGCGGAGTTTTTTTTTACATCCGATTTTATTTAATTTAATTTTTTTCTAACTCAAAGTCACTTTCGGTTTCGTATTTAATAATTTGTTAAGATTTCTCATTTGCTGCTTAGAATGTTAAAGTTTTGTGACCATATTTGGAGTTTTGTTTTAGCTGCGTAGGTGCAACAAAATTTTGTAATCAGCTGCTGTGCTTGTGCGGCTTTGTTCCGACAACTTTAGCTTTGACGTCGGTGAATAGGTCAGTTATCTATTTATCTATCTTTCTGTATATTTATATATAATTATAAATCGAGTCATTAATCAATTTGTATGTTTAGTTTGAACGTCTAAGGTAGCAGCTGATTCTGATTCATGGCACTAGTTCACACGTTTTTGTTGTTGGTGTTGGTATTGTAAACAGAGACAGTGTCGCACATCTATCTATCTCACCCGCATGAACGCATTTATGCGTGATTGAATGAAGATTCGGTTACAACATAACACTACACTACATCTTAGATGTAGGTAGCGGTGTGCAGGAGGATAACATCGACACAACATTTTGCAAAGGGAACTAACTATAGCTCGCTCAGCTGTGTGACATTAATGATGACAATATGTATGTAACTTTGTTATTGACACAGTTTTCTTCTTCTTCTTCCACTTTTGAAGGTAGGCCTAAAAATTGTGAGAGATAATGTTGAACGAAAGATTCAAAGTTAGATTTTGTTCGTGTATTGTATTTGTTTAAAGTTTTATTTTTTTTTTTTTTGCAGTTTTCTCAAAGTACATCGACACCTCATGCTGAACTATTTTGAAATTTAAGTTAACTTTTGTGCTTAGTTTTCGGCTTGGCTGGCTGACTGGCTGGCTCATTATTATTGTATATTTGTGGGCAGAAGTTGATTAACTTGATTGGTAACAATTGTCTGTCTGTCTGTCTGTATGACTCTATATAAAAATGAGTATGTACATAGTACATGAATTGAACAATCGCCAACACGCTGTCGCTATTTCTCTTACAGACAGACTAAGCAATTGTGGCGAAAATCTGTCGGCGCGTATCGAAATTCATGATTTTAAGAATGAGATTAGCACTTAAGTAGCTTTTGCAGCAGTCCATAGTCCGTTTAAGTATGTTTGTATTGCTATGAATGCTCGATGGCACTTCTTGGTGTTGTTATTGCAGCACAGATGTTGTCCGAACTTAAGCCAACACAACAATTGCTTTGGGTGTTGTTTCAAGGACGGCCATTCATCTGCGGAAATTTAGCAGAAGAAAGGAATAAAATATGAAAAGAAGAAACATACATTACGTCAGTACATAGTTTAAATCTTTACAATTCATTTTGTCCGAATTTTTATTGTACAATTAAATGAATAATCATTGAGTTTTTTTTTAAGGCCATTTTTTAATTTACACAGCAGATCTACGCTTCAATTTTAGGCAGAAATATGATTGTTTATAGAACTGAAAGATGATAATAATTTTTTTTAAAATTAGTAGAACCATATTTGCCTAAGCAATAATTATAAACGTATTCGGTTGTAAAAACTAAGAAGCTAATAATTTTCTAATTTTTTGTTCTTACAGCTTTGATAGCTTATCACGTCGCCGTAAGGAACGTTCAAAGCGTTCACATCGCAAGTCCCCTGCCTCGAGTCGTCGTACTCACAAATATCGCTACCGAGATGAGACATCACACTCAAGCTCAAGGCGTCGTCATCGTGATCGTACAAAGGATGAGCGCACTACGGGTGGACGTAACAATCGCCGATCTCAATCTAAGGTAAAAACATTTCATTTTATACTATCAGGGCCCAAAAAGAAAAAATAATGAATTACCGGAAAATACAAAGAAAAAAAAATAGACAAATTAATTGAACATATATAAGCACTTAAGTAAAAAAGAGCAATAGGTAAATTTGCATATGTAAAACAAATAATATCTGCCAAAATAGGTATTAGTAGTAAACTCATGATCTTGATTAGTGGTGTGTGTTCATACACCTGTATTTTAAAAAATTAGACGCAATGACTCTCACCTCTTCTTCCGTTTTCGCGCTGCAAACTTGCCAAAAAATTTGTTCATTGTCTGCCAGCACTTCCTTTTAGCTGTGTGCTTAGTCATAAGATTTCAAACTGTTGCTGCAGTTGTAACTTTTAGTTTTTTTTCTTCTCACTCGCGTAACTAACTGCAGCCAGTGTCGTTACCATGTTGTTCTTTAAGCGTTATCTGGAGAAAAACCAGATCATTGCAGAACAATTTGAAAATTCGAAAATTCCGTGTTATTATAAAATGCGTGAACTACCTGCACCAAAGAAACGTGATAATTATGCGGATTTAATACGGAAAAGTTCTTCGTTGTATTATAAACCTTATACAGATGACAATTGGATTGTTGCTGAGTATTTTGTTAATCATGACAACGATTATCTTGTGAGATTTTAATAGTTTCTATATTTTATTTATTAAAAAAATTGTTTTTTTTTTTTTTTTTTTTTATTACGCATTACGAGGCGTACAAGTTTTTGTGGTGTGTTACATGGTCGTCAAATGCGTTAATCTAATACAATTTTTCTTTTTTTATTTGTTGTTTTGATGTCTTAACTTATCAGTAAAACAAAGCGTGTACCACGAAGCAAATCAATCGATTCGTATTGATTTTTATTTGCTTCGTTTTTCTGTGCTATTTAATTTTTCTTGTTTTGTTTTTTTGTTTTCTATCTCAATTGATTCTCTTCAATAAAACGATTTTTATATATTGTACATAGATAATTTAATTTTATCTTTGTAAATAGTTTTATATAGTTTGATCATTTGACATTATCGTTTCGCATATTCGTTGTTCAATCGTTCATTTGATCATATCGTCCTCTAGCGTATTTCTGTGTTCTTACGTTGAAGGGCGGGCAAAGCGTAGTCGCTCAAAATTCAGTTCTTTCACGCACTCGATAAAGCATTGCTGCTGCTTCCAAATGCAGCAGCAGCGGTACAAACGTCATCGCATTCTGAATCCAGTAATTACGACATAGACGAGGATCACTTCCCCGTGTCACGTGCGCTGCTCTTACGTCGTGCACGAAATCATTTTGACCTAGTAGCCGTTTGTGATGTGCCAATTGATAAATATTGTGGCGATTGCTGGATTGTCGAGGAATACTTTATCGATCATACTGATGATTATCTTGTAAGTGAATTACTCTAGAGCAGTCATATAAAATTAAAACAATGGCAGTTTTTTTTTTCTATATAAATGACAATGATAGTGTTGTAGTTTTATGAGAAATAAAATAGTGTTTTGATGATGTGCTATTTTATTTATCTTTGTTTTGCATTTTCTAACATTGTTCTTCTTGGCTAATCGCATTGTGATTGTCTTTTTCTCTTATTTGTTTTTATATCTGTACACTAAAAAATATGATTTAGCCAAATATTGTTTCTAGGTTTTTTTTTTTTTATTTATTAGTTTTTGTTGCACTCATATACCCTTCCTATAAAGTATAAATTTTTAAAACAGGATTCAGACCAAGAGAGAGAGAGAACGAGAGATTTGTAGATGTATAGTATTATATTGTAAGGCACCACTTTGCACAATTTTGACTACTCCCCCAAATTAGATAAACTCCGAACTTTATCTTTGAAAGAAGTTATATTTCAGCTAATTTTTATACACACCTTCTCTGAAAATGTATGTTGATAGGTCTACATTAAAATTTGGTTTTTCTAATTACAAGATTGAAAAGTATCAAAACTTCGTTTTTACCCAAGGGAAAAGTTTTTATTTGTTTTACTAAAATACTAGGATTCAATCAAAATAATACATTTTTTAGAGTGAAAACAAAGAGCGCAAAATCATCTGGTTTAAAATACAATATATATATTTTGTTTTTCAATTTATTCAAGAAAATTCTCCACAAACTAAAAACGATCTCAAGATCTTATTGCGCATGTCACGTATGCCGCAGCGCTGCTGGCAAATGTCAGCTAAAGTGTAAATAGAAATAATTTGAAAGAAAAGAGTAACAAAAATAATGTTTTGTTAGGAGTCTAAATTGGACCTGTGACATATCACTCTCCTAAATTTGTTTTTCTCGTTTTAGTTTGTTTTGTTGCGCGCGCACTTTTTTGCCCTAAACATTTCGATTGATGTTTCGAAAATTCTTATTTTACTTAATTTTCCAAAACTGATATTGCAATTCTTTTTACGCGCTCTCATACGCTCACAAAACGCAAATTTTTTTTTTAGGTTTTCCGAATGACGCGAGCCACGTTTTTTTTTTTCAACAACTTTAAAATTTTGAAAAAAAAAAAACAAATTAAATTGTACAGAAAAAAAAACTCATCGGTAGACGTCAAAGCAAAATGCGCTCTCGCGTCAGTATTTCTTTGAAAAATAGAATCTCAATGGTAAAGGAACAAAACTAAATCAGACGCAGATCCAAATCTTTATTTGTCGGTTGTGTTGCGTTGAACGCGGAACGCTAAGCGAATAAACATCGGTTTTTTTCTCGTCTACGTGTATGTATGAGTGTATATATGTGTGTGTGTGTTTGGATAAATCATTAAAAAAAAAAACGATCTATATATATGTATAAAAATAAGAAAATATATATCTAGAAAAGCATATGTACCATATATACTGTTCCGATACAATCCTAACAAAATCTTTTTTGTTGTGATCACCCTCGTCATTGCGACGCTTGTCGTCTTCTTGTAAATATGTAATAAAATAATAATAATGCTCTATATTGGAAGCAGAGTAAATTCGCGCGATCAAAAATAAAATTAAAAATTTGTGTATATTTTTGTTCGGAAAAAAATATCTATCGAAAATATCATAAACTCTTCGTTTAGGAACATATTGTTCGGCGCCTAAATATGTCCAATGACATAACATTCAATAAAAAAACATTACAGGAAAAATAATTTAAAACAAACTCGCACAACTAAGGAATAAACTGAGAAAACAAGCCAACAAAAAAAAGCAAATTATATAAAAAAAGTTTTTAGTGTTTTAAAAATAAAATCGATCGCAAAAGCGAAACAAACAACGTTGTGTGTACTAGCGGTTGTGGAAGCGATTGTATATAAAAAAAGATACAAATGAGAAGGAAAAGATGCACAATTCTATCTGTTTATTTTGTACTGACTCTTTTTTTGTTTTTACGCTTTCCAATCTCTTGAAACTCTCGCTCGCGATTGATGGATCAATGTGCTCGAGAGTGTTGATGTTTTTAACAAGTGCACAAAGTTATTGATGAAAAGTATTTTGAAATCAACTACACAACAATCCGTTGAAAAAAGAAACATTGTACATATGCATACTCCGGCAAAACGAAGGAACAACAAGTTCATGACTGTTTTGATGTTTTTTTTTTTTTTCTTTTTAATTTTCTATTTTTAGAACATTTTCGATTGTTTTGATTTTTTTTTTTTTTTTTTTTTTTTTGATGCAGTGAAAGTGTAACAGAGCTATTACTTCTCTCGTGTGCGCCATTTAATTTGAACCACAAAACAGGATAGATTGTACATATGGTGGGGTATATAAAAGTTCAATGTTAGGGTTAGAAACCTCTATAGATATTTTGTCAGTTTGTGTATATTTATTACGACAATTGCCTGCGTCGTTTTGTCTCCACTGCATTTGCTAGCAAGATACAATTCCGTTCCGTTCCGCAGAGGCGGCGCTATTGAAATTTTCATTTGGCGTGCATTTTTAGTTATTTTCGGTTGTATTGAATCAATTAATAAATTGGATGCGGTAGCTCATTTGCCAAAATGTCAATGAGACATTGACATTGAGTAGATAAACGTACGTACGGACGGATGGATGGATGAATGGATGGACGGACGGGCGGACTGAGAAACAAACGAACGAATGAACGAACGATCGACGTACAAATGCAAAACAAATGATGCTGCGTTGGGTGGTGCTTTTCTTCGGTGTACCAAACGCCATTAACACCTCGACTGCGATAGAACGTGAAACGGAACTGAGAAGAATTAGATAACAGAAATTATTTGATATTTGAAAGTAAATAAGTAGGGTTCTTTTTTTCTAATTTAAGACACGAACGAAGGATAAAAGTAAAAAGAAAACGACACCATGTCGAATGAACTTAGTGAAATGATAGCGCTAGGATGTCCTGATTTGAATGTCAGTGACCGAGGCGGTGGTAGCACTGGACAAATTTTAATTGTCGATGCAGAGCGACGTTTAAGCATAAAACAGATGACCGCCACTGAGTTGACAAAGCTGCGTGCAGCAGCAGCTGCAGAGGCGGAAGCACGCGCAAGGTCATTGGAGGAAAAACGACTTGCGGCACAGGTTATACTGGAACGTGCCCTTGAAAAAAAGCGTCAAGAAGAGTTAGAACAAAAACGGTTGGAAGAACTTGAACTTTCTATCGAGCAAAAACGCATTGAAGAAGAATTACGTTTGGCCGAAGATCAAAAACGTAAAGCAATAGCAATGCCACGTCTTTTAGATGACCAAATGGAAATGCATTTGATGAGCATAAGTTCAAAGGCTAATAACGCTCCAACACATGTAAAAACAACAAAACGAAGCTCAACTTAAAGAGCACACACCGAGTGCTGATAGTGCAAGTTCAAGAGAATCGTCTCCTGATTTGACTAGTGCCAAAAGTCATTCACGTACTGATTCCATAGAGCTTTTGCGTATGAAGCGTCGTGCACGTGATGTACGGTCAAAAAATCGAGATCGTGAGCGTTCAGTTTCACCAGCGTCACGCTCTGGTAATCACGACCGTAGTACCGAACCGGAACGCGTACATAGCTCTAGCATCGGCAGCATTGATTCCGATATATCGGCATCCCAGAGCATTTCGCGAAATGCAAGCAAAAATGTAAGTCGACGTGGAAGCACTGCCAGCACAAACCACTTACCAGAAGCAGATATAGCCGTAAGTGCGTCAATCGTGCTTCCACCAGCACCTCCATCAGCGCAACAAAAATTTCCTTTAGCCAAGACTGTTTCTGTGCCAAATATGACTCGTCGGCGCAGCAGTTTGAGCTCACTTTTTCCAGGTCCATCACCTCTTGTGGCACCTGAACCATCTTTGCACACTAATCCTTCTGAAAAAGTTGATGATTCAGTCAGACAACGCATGCAACACGATGAATTACGTGAAATACCGAGTGGTAAAATGGTACATCGCACTAAGACACCACCACCAGTGGGTGCGAACTTAGGTGTTTCTTTGAAACGTGTTTCGCCACCAAAATCAACAGTTATGGTGAAGAAGCATGATACGCCAATGATGAACGTTGTATTGCGTAAAGTGGAAAAGAAGATTATTCCACAGAAAAGTATTCTCGATGATGATCAGCCGCTATACTCTTTCTCTATTGTTCGCGGTGATGGCAAGGATGCAAACAAAGCAGGTGCTAACGCTGCTAAACCAAAACCAAAGCCACCACCGCCTGCTGCACTACAAAAATCAGCTACAACAACCGCGGTAAAGACGAATCCAGGGGGTATTCTGACTGGGCCGCAGGTCATACGCACAGTTGTGCATCCAGCTCAACCGAAACCGCAGCGTCCGCAAATAGGCGTGCCAATTACAATACAAAGAATCGAAGGTGACAAAATTATAATTATTAAAAAGCTAGTGGTGCCAAAGAATAGTAAAATACCGGAACAGTATCGACAGGTTGGTTGGACGTACTTTCATTCGTTCGTTGTGAGTTCGTTTATTATCGTTTATCGTCCATTGTTAACTGTCTCCCAAAATATGAGTGTATTGTTCACATGGTTAGTGTTAGCCCTTCCAATGTTAAGTGGTTATTCGGGGCGATACGAGAGAGGTTGTTTCTCTAAGATTTGATAGTTTGATAGCACACCCTGCATATATGTTTCCAAATTAATTTTTAGTACATTAAAAAAGTGATAGCGCGCGTAAAAACGTTACGTAAGTACCTCGGTAAATGAGTGAAAATGATAGTTCCAGTGAAACTGTGCCCTTACAAATATCAACTGTTGCAAAGGCAATGCCTTCTTCATTAAAATCCAGCGAAATGCTGACAGATTGCATTAAACCGGCAACGACAGCAGTTGCTTCAAACAAGGACAACACACCTCGAACAACATTGGCTGTTGGATCTATGTCAAAACCAACAACTTTTACAACAACAACAACAAATTCGACCACTCCGACATGTAGTCAGCAATTCTTTCAAATGGTGCAACCATCACAGCTGACTTCCGTTAAGACGGAAGCAGTCAAAGCTGCGGCAATACGTTCACCAGTTTCTTCACCGCTCGCACTGCGCAAGAGTCGTCCGCATCTACCGGCGAGTCCAAAATCGACGCCACCATCACTACGGAAACACTATCCGTTGGCGTACAATGCGGCAACCGGAACTATAACCGCACCAGTATCAATACCAGCGGTGCCAGCTCGCATGATGGCTACATTGGCATCAAGTCCGGCATCATCCAGTATGTCGCTGTCGTCTTCGACATCGCCATCGGCTTCCCCCGCCGCCACCAATACCGTGTCGCGCACCGAAGAATCAATCGAATAGTAATTTGCAGCGTGTTCTTAGCATATCAAACGTGCCTGATCCTAAGATAAAGGTTACAGCAACCAAACAACAGACAGCAATTCCAACAGATCATCGGTCTACGCCATATGCAACAAATTTTAATAATTCTACGATGGCTCTGCCTGACATCGATTTAGATAAACTAATCGCACAGCAAAAAGATCTGAATTTGAAACCTACTACAACGAGTTCTAATACAAAGATGGATGCAGATTTTTATGATGCTGAAATCGAAATGATGAATAAATATCTTAAAAAGCTTGCCGGACTACAGCGAGATTGATCGTAAGCTTCATCAAGAATTCCAGGAGTGTGAGGACTTGTACGATCGGCTTAAACGCAAGCAACAGCCGTTGTCCAAGTCTAATTCACATCAATCGTTTGGGCCAACCACATCACAACACAAACAGCTTTCAGCTATCAATAACAATAATAGTAGCAGCAAAGTGACACCAATTAACAACAACTTGTCAAAATCGTCTTCAATTAACTTTGGCAATCAATTTAACCAGCCATCTTCTATGCCAACAACGGTAAACGATAATACTCGTGCCCGTTTGGCTTACCCCTCGATTTTCTCGCAGTCATCTACTAGCAACAATAACGAGGTACCTAAATTACAGCGTAGCATATCGAGTTCTAATATGCCTATCTCAATGTGTTACGTACCTCACACTCCGGTCGCTCCATACGTGTCAATGCAATCGCAACAACAAACTCTCGAGACTGAGCCACCCTCATCAATGATGTTTCAGAAAAAGTGCTCATTGACGGGATCCAATCTCTCACTCAACAAACAATTAATGAACGAGTTCTGGGCGGAGAATATAGCAACATCACAAAAACGACAAACCCCTAAACGTACTTTTTGGAATTACGAAAAGATTTCCGCTACACCGGCAGTCTCTCTTGGAGAAGCTGGTCAACCGTTCAAGGTGGATGTACAGACAGCGAAAAAGCTTGCAATATTTGATCCAACAGTAGCGGAAGCAGCACAAAAAGAACTACATAAGCCCCACAAACTACAAAAGAATGCCTCATTATCGCACTTGGACCTAAAGGTGCGGCAGGCAGTAACCAAAGATGATCTCTACAAGCTCATATGTAACGAACAATCACCAACAACACCGCTGCGTTCCGTGGCAATGACTTCAGGTTCGACTTTTACAAGCAAAGTTCCTGTAAAAGTACCATCAACACCTAACCAACTCAATAAGAGTGTGTCTATGTCGCATGTACCCTCCGGCGTGATGTTGCCACAGTCACAAAGTCAATTTGCCGGTGCAGGTATTGTACGTACGCCAAGCAAATCGCATATACCTTGCTATATGAAGCATCTACCTGCATTAAATCGAAGCTCATCAAACTCAGCAATACTGTTGCCAACGCAGCAATCACAACAACGACCGCAAATTTTAACGCAACATGCAGTCAAGGATACAGTAGCTTCTAATTTTAATGCATACGGTGCACAGTACGTACCACTGAAACCATCAACACTGTACAAGGACGAAACACAAGCAACGCCGCAACAACATTTGAAACCAACTTTAAATGGTAGTGGCATGCTAAAAAAGAGCTCGTCCAGTTCGTCTGTGCCGGGCCCAAAAAGTATTCTTCAGTGTAACAGTAATAACAAAAAACCCGCTGATTTGATGCCGAATGTAGAAAATCCAGTGCTAACGAAAGAAAAGATTATCAGTAGAGTTGAAGAAAACTCAAAAATAGCAGCGGATAACAACAATGAATCTTCTTCTCTTGAGCGAAAGTCAGAGAAAAGCAATAGTACTATTAGCACAAGTAGTTTTACTGTAACCAATTGCTGCACTACACATTTGCCACAGCTTTCGAAATTCACTTCCTCGTTTCACATACCATCGACAACTGCGACATCATCATCGGCAGCGTCATCGTCATCATCTTCAGCAACGGGGGCTGCAGCAGCGACAACAACGAATGCCAAGACTGTTGAAACTCAAACGAATAAGAAACCAACAAGCGATGACGACAACAGAATGGCAGCATCAGCAGTAGCTAATAAAGCTGCCAACTTTGAGACGGCGTCAACATCAACAACATCAAAGCGCCAAAAGGACGTTGATAACAAGATAGAAAAATGTCTGAACGACATGTTAAAATTGAAGAGCAATAATACAACGAACAGCACGACAGCGTTGACAGCTACAACGCCCGCGATGTCCGCCAACAACTGCAACAACAATGCCAAATTGGGAGCTGAAGAAACGACAACTGTGATGAAAACAGCGCCGATTAGCAGTACAACGCAAAAGCCAATGATGCAAAAAAGTTTTCCAATTGGCAAATCAAATTCAACTTCACAGCTACAACTGGGCTATCAAAGATTATTGCAATCCCAACAACAACAGCAGCAACAACAACCTCCTGCTGTTGGAACACAACATTATCCACAGCAAAAACGTCCATTTCTCAATTGGAATTCGTTTGCTTGCTCCGCACTGAATGGTGCTACTGATCCGTTTATGCAGCAACAGCAAAAGTTGCAGCAATCCAGCTCTTCATCAAATGTTGCTAGAAAATTAATGAATACAACACAGCAACAGTCCACGAAGCCATCAACTTCAGGACTAGCACTTTTTCTACAGAAGAATACCAACAAAGAAAACAAGTTGCAGGGACAACAACCAATTCAGATGACTACTTTTGGTTATACACAGCAACAACAACAGCAACAGCAGCTACAACAAACGCCATCGGATCTTAGAGGCTATCAACAGCAGCAACCACAGTCACAGGCCCGACGTAGTGGCATGCCCCTTACACATTCTGTATCCTTTAGTGCAACTCAGCGACCAACAATAGCACACTTTCACCCACAAGCTGGTCAAGGCGTTGTAAATAGGCAATATGGATACAACATGGGCAACAATGCGAATATACCATATGGAACCCCCAAGTGCAACCCTTTTGGAAATTCTACAGCAACACAAGAACATGAACGTAAACCGTTGCAAACATTCGATCCTTATTTGTTTCCTAAGCCAAATAGTTTAAATACGAAACAATATCTTTATCAACCACAACAACAGACAAAAAATGCTGGTCACTACTATGGAGGAGCAGTAGCAACTTCAGCGCAATTAATGCAAAGCAATCCGTCAAATGCAGCCATTTTGGCCTTTGATCAAAATTCAAATAATGGATTACAAAATGCACAGACATTCTATCATACACAACAGCAGCAGCAGCAGCAGCCGCCATTGCAGCAACAACAATTACAACAAAGTAAATCGGTTATTTTTAATCATTCAAATCAACAACTACACCAACAAAACAGCAACAGCATCTTCAACAGCATCACCATCACCTTCAACAACAACAACAGCAACAGCAATCACAGCAACAAAATGAAATGTCAAAATCTGCATACGCTCTTCAATTTATCGAGGTAGATGACGCTTGCTCTCTCTCGCTATCGCTCGCTCAATCGCTCGCCCGCTGTTCCTTTGGTTTGTTTGTTTGTTTCATTGTTGTTTATTTTTAATTGCTAACTTCTCGGCTGTTTAATATTTTTAATCCAATAAGAAATCACCTACGCATGCTAATTAACTAATGAAATAAGATTTATGCTCAGACGCACATTCTCTCTTTTTATTCCACTATTTCTGCACGTAGTAGTCTCCGTCATATACTGGGTCAAAAACGAATATTCTAATTTTGCGCGCTATCCAAAAATAGTTCCATGAGTCATATTTACATTACATACACATATACATACATATGTATCTGTAGCTCACATACGTTTAGATGCTTTGCAGACGCTTTCAACAACTTCCTCTCGAAGTAGCAAAGATTTTCATTTGGCCAATGCAAGAACAATCTTAAAACTGCCGCGTCCGCTACTCGGCAGAATTGACGTCGCCCACTCGATCAAAGATCGCTTCAAGCAGAGCGCGATTGCACAATTAAACGTTGCGGTTACTATACTAAGGTATATACAAATTATCTAGATAATAAACAAGATAGAAAATTGCCGAAATGTTACGATCGACGACTACTAGATACCCTATTCTTGTTCGATGTGGTTCTTATGGGAAAAATATAGTTTTTAATACAACTTAATTTTTTAAACTATCATATCGTATGTAGACCAAATTAATGATTATTATATGATATTTAGTTTCTCTTAATTAAGATCCAAACAATTTTTAAAACATATAAATCAACTTTTCCTTTAAGAAATTTTGATATACTCTATACTAGGCGTCAGGATAGAAATACCGTTGGTGGTCATACGAGTCCCGCTTACTTTTAATTTTAAAAAGCTTAAAATTTTTTTGATTTATTAATCGAAAGTCTTGAAACTAAACCGTGCAGTGTTATATTTTGTAAATATTAGCAGTTTCGTACTTAAAAGTAATCGAGACTCAGCGGAACCCACGGGATTTCCGCCGCCCATCTCTACTTCATAATTTAGTTTGCACATATTAAATATTCCCTTTTATAATGCCATTATAGGGTACAAATTTAAACATCAAAGAAGCGGTCACTTGAATATACTTCACATAAATTGCCAAAACTTTAGGTGTAACATTTTTTTTTTTTTTTTTTTTTTTTGGAACTGTTTACAAAAGTTTCAAACAATATTTGCAACTTATATGGTAAAGGCTGAGCTAATATATCGTTATAAAATTATTTAGTTCTATCAAAACTTTTTCGCAACATTATATGGCGAAGAGTATAGAAAAACGTCAAAATAATTGAGAATTCAATGTCAATTTTCTAATAATAGTTGCCTTCGACTCTTCTCAGCTAATTGTCGTTGTTTTCGTTGTCGAATACGGAAAATGAGTCGTCATCGGGCGGCAATCAAAGCAATTTATTAAAAACCACTTCCGATCGATGTGATAGATCAATCGATGTGAGTCTGACAAGTGCCAAATCAAGCGTAATTTAAAACATATCAAGTGCATCGTAGTACATGAATAAATAATAATAATAATATTAAAAAAAACTCCTGGAGTATAGCGTCATTTTTCTGAAAAATGAAAATATAAAGTGCTGATGACACTCTTTAAATACGGCAGGCTAAAAATAACAACAAATAGTGTGCCCCAACTGAGCATTTATTTAGACGCTAACTCTCAAAACGCTCATATGCTGCTCCTGACTTCCTCTATTCTTGTTCTCTTTTTTAAATAGTTTTGTTATTATCTTATTTTTGATAGTGTATACAAAAAACAACAGACAAGTAGAGCGCCTTTGCCATGGTCGTATAATACACTTGTTTGTTATGCTCACTCCCTGCCTGCCTGTCTGCCTGCCTGCCTGCCTGGTAATGGCCAATTGCTCTTTGCTACTCTTTTGTGTTATTCTTCCTAATTCTTTGACTGCCTGTTCTGCTGCGTTGCTACGATATTTTCAACAAAATTTTTATAATTTTAGTGTTTCAAGCATTTTGTTTCGTTAATGTTGCGGTTATTTCTAGTTGTTGTTGCTCGTTTTCGAGCGCCGTTGTTTGCGCGATGATCGAGCATCGAGAGTGCTGAATTGCTAAAATATTCTAAATAAGTAGCTTGCTCGCTATACGTCCGTCCAAGATTTTCCCTTCAAATAAAATAAAAAAAAAAATTTTCAAAAATATTTACGAAATAAAATAATTAAACAGTTTAGCTCGATTAAAAAAAAAGCAAAAGTGTTTAAAAGAAAAAAAAACAAAAAAATGAGTTCGTAATAAAAGTGAAAAATAATTTTAATTTAAATAAAGACAGGACAAAGGCATTTGTGCTGTCTATTTTTGAAAAAAAAGCGAAAAAAGCTGCCTCGAAATAAAATCTTTTTTTCCCCATATATTACACATATCTTTCGCGCCGAATTTTAATCTGTACAAACATATCTAAACTCGTTCTCTCTCTCTTTTTATATATAAAAAATAAATAATAACGAAAGAAACACTAAACAATTATTAAAAAAAATTATACAAAATAAAAAATTAAAAAAAAATAAAATTACAACACTTTTACGGTCCCTTGTTCTCGCTCACCACTGCTTGTGGGTGTGAAGAGAACAACAACAACAAATACAAAAAAGCAGAGAGGGAAACTGCAAAGGAAATTTTTTGTATATGTGAGAATTTGTCGTATGAAAAATGGCAACATTTTTAAATCGATTTCATCGCGAAAAAAGCGAAAAGAATCCGTTGTGTGAAAATGACAACGAGAGAAAGATGACAAAAACGTCAGCAGTAAACAAAAAAACAGAACCAGCAACACAAGGCTCAACAACGAATTTAATGATAAGCGGCGATCAACAGCCGCAGCAGCAACAGCAACAACAGCAACAGCCGCAGCGACAGCAGCGTCGTTATATGCGCAGCGCTACAGCTGCAAGCGTTACGCAGCTACTCTCGGAAAGTTGCAACAGTTTGTTGCAAAGATTTCGTCGAAATCCGAGCGAACGACCTGATAGTAGTAAAGCGCAACAGAAACAACAACAAATGCAGCAGCAGCAGCAGAACAACAACAACAACAAAATCAACGTAATCGGTAATCGATGCGAGCTAGAGATGTGAATAATGCTTCTTCATTTTAATTTATTTTTAAAATTGCATAAAAAGAAAACGCGGTCAAAATAAAGGTTTTCCTTTTTGCAATAAATCTTTTCAACGCTTTTTGTTGGCTATTTTTTTGTTCCTACTCTTCATCTTCTTTTTTATCTTCCTATTTGTAAATTTTTGATTTCTTTTTTTAATGTTATTGTTGTTGTCGTCGTCGTCGTCGTGCATCCGTCGAAAAACAAAAAAAAAAAAATGAAATAAAAAATAACGCGTATGTGGTGCATCAATTGCAAACAGCGACTGCAACAGAATTTGGCAGTAGGAGCACATCCATACGATCGCAAAGTACACAACGCAAAACAAACGCGTGCGATCCATTGTCCGTCCGTACGTCACATTGATCATCCGCCTGTCTTCTCCGTAAACTTTATCTACACCAACAATGGCCAATAATGCGCACAAGGAAAAGAAATTAATTTAAATTCATTATGTAAACGCGCGACGCGCAATTAAAAAATCAAAGTAAAATTTATACGGAAAAAAATTAATTAAAAATTAAGAAAAAAACGTAAGCAACGCACGTGAAAAGTAGCGCATTGACTGACACATTAAAAATATACGAAATAATTTTCAATCATTGCAAAAAAATAATAAATAAATAATTATAATTATAATTTGTATGTAGTCACAAAATTAAGGAAAAAAAAAAAAAAGAAAAGGAAAATCACTTTGCACAATTTTCCAATTGGCCATTGACGGCGTCGACGACAGAAACAGGTTAAAATGTTTAAAAATAGCGCAAAATGAAAAAATAAATAAATATTAAATACGTAAGAAAATAAACGCGAGAATACCTGTGACAGAGCAGCATATTGTAGAAACAAAATAAATATTATTATTAAAAAAAAAAACAACAAATTGAGAAAAAGCAAAGATAGCACTTTTAACATAAAAAGCTCATTTAGCAATAGCAAAAATTATTCGAAGAAAGCTTGGAGCAGATAGTCCTCTGTGCACGTCATCATACACTGTAAAAATTCTTCAAATTTGTGATGGCAATTCAATTTTGCGTCTAAATATGCAATTTAATTTGCTCATAAACCTATGCAATTTCTAAATGGTCTATTTGCTCAAGTTTTTTAGTTTGAATAAAAAAAAACTATTTGGAAATTTAAGAATGTTACATAAAATTATGGTTCTTGCAGCTAAACTGCAAACATTTTGTTTTGTACATATCAAACGTCCCTCGTAAAAACGGCGCTCGTTATTGTCTTTAAATTATTGTATGACAAACAGCACATAAAAATTTTTTCTGTGTATATAACACATATTTCGAATAAATTTTTTTTCTTGCTATAATAGAACAAGCTATGCTCTATTACTTCCTTGATGCGATCTTTTTTTTTATTATTTTTCATTTAATTAGCGACGCAAATGCAAATCTTTTCATTCTTATTTTCCTATCAAAAACAAAGCCTTTTTTCTTTTGAAAATATCTTGATCGCTCTTTCATAATTTTTCCTTGTTTTCCATATTGTATTCTTGCAACGCTAATATTTTTTTTAAAACGAAAATTAAGAAATCATATAAAAATAATTATTATAATTAATATAAAAACAAAACAAAAAACAAAAAAAAAATCATACGCCCCCGTATCTCAAATTAAACATTTATATATAGATGGGTGCTTTCTTTGCTTCTTTCTACGCTTGCTCTCTTTCACACAATCTAGCGAACTCATTCGCACAATATATGCGCTATATTTTCACACTTTTCCAAATGCGAACGATTCCGAAAACGATTCTTCAATATTTTTGTACGAACTGCGTCGAAACGTCAGATTTGTTTTGAAAACTTTTCCTTTTTCTTTAGTCTCAGTCTCAGTTAATTTTCGGACGTGAAGAACCGTCGTTGACTAAAAACGCGACAAGCGGCGCTGCTTCGAGTAGTACCGCGTGTGTTCTTCGAATGCATTCGACGACGACAACAACAAGAACAGCAACTACGACTACCTATATAAATTAAATAATACACGTATATATAAAATATATATATATACATTTTATATATTATTCCAAAAAAAAAAGGAAAAAAAAAAATTTTAATTTTTGTGTTAAATCTTTTTTCTATAATGTAATTTAGTGGTGGTACACTAAACGAAGAAGTATCGGAATCGCAAACATTTAAAGGCAACCGTAGATCGCGTAGTAAAAGCGGCAGTAAAACACCGACGAATGATAATAACAATAATAGTAGCAATCGAAATAATAAAAGTAAAAATAGTAAATCAACAACAAAACATCGAAAAAGTGTCGAATATAATAAAAATCCTGAGGAAAACGCTTCGATGAGCGAACGACACAGACGTTATTATGGCGGCACCGGTGGTGGTATCGGTCTATATCCTGGTACAAGCACTGGACGCTATCAGAAGAGTTCTACAACAACAGCCAACACAGCATTGGATCGACTACGTTCACATCTAAGTCCTGTTGGCTCATACTATAAACCGTTGATGCGAACTTTTGGAAGGCGTGATAATAATGATGATGTTAGTATGCGAAAATCCAAAGTCTCGATATATTTTATGACTGAAAGAATTCAGCTGTGCGAGAAATTGTAAAAGTCTTTGGAAATTTTTTTAATGAGTAGACAAAAATGGCAACTGACTCATACATGACATTTATATTAGGTACTACAGTATATACATATTTTATTTGGAATACTTTGAAGGAAAAAAACGGACATAAATGACAAAATTACAACCCAAAAAACTTACATTAATTGGTTTTCTTTTTTTTTTTTCAAATATATTGTAGCAAAAATGTACTTGCAAGTATAGAACAAGTAAATCTCCGTGTTTTTGCCCACACACAAATTTTGTCGAGAGCAAAATCAAGAACAAGAAAAAAAAAAAAGAAAAGTTCGTA
Source organism: Leucophenga varia (assembly GCA_018903435.1). Lineage (NCBI taxonomy): Eukaryota > Metazoa > Arthropoda > Insecta > Diptera > Drosophilidae > Leucophenga > Leucophenga varia. The sequence goes on from JAEIFJ010001414.1 coordinate 4,619,889, forward strand.
TGCGTTTACGCCGCAAATATATTTTTGATGGCGTACGGAATATAAACACATATATCGTACATATGTTCTTGGCAGATCTGTATATACGAGTATAAATTTATATACGTGCGCCGCATACATATAAACTTTGAAGGTCGTCGTCGTCTCGAGAAAAAAAAAAGAGATTGCGCCATTGTGAATGGCCGAATTTTGTTTAGATTTGTTTCGTTCGTTCGTGTTTAGATTTATTTATTTTTTTTTTCGTTTTTAGATATAAATAAAAAGCTGTATACTTTTTTTTTAGTACCGTTAAATATTTGCATATAGGACGCCTCTTAATTATTATAATTTTATTTTCTGGAGAAAGCATTTCATTCTCAATGTTTTGTTTTGCTAGGCAGAAAACAAACTGCAAACGAATTTTTTATATTTTTAAACAAAATTACAGTACGCTAAACGCAATTGAGCTTATTCCAAGCGTAACAACGTAAACAATAAACTTCCAAAACGAAAAAGACTTTTACAATTTCTTTCCGCTAAGTTCACACGATAATCTTGATCTCATCATTACTTGCTGAATTTCTATGTGATTTCTTTTCGTTCGTTCGTTCGTTGTTGCCGTACAAAATGCGCTGCAAACTGACTGACTCATCACTACTTGAACGAACAACCATGCATTCATTACATGCACACACTTTGGAAAGCAGCGAGAGAAGACACCTACAGGTGCGACGACGTCAAGTAGTGGTGGAAAGATGTCTGCTATATCACGTCTAGAGAATAAATACTCGGACATCTTGGATCGTGTTGGTGGACGACGTCGTGCTGGACATGGTCTGGACGAAGATCGTGATAAAACACTAGAGCCCGATGAGAATTACAATCCGCTGGGACGTTCTGCAACAACACATCAACTTAGTGGTGGGCGTGCAAAGTTATCATCGAGTTCATTTAGCGCTGCCGATCGTAAGGAGCGTACACCATATAGATTGGGCCGAAACAAGACAAGTCGCTATATCGGAGAATCAAATGACAGTGGCTATTTGACAACAGCATCGTCGAGTGGAAATCGTCTTTTGGATGATAACTATCCAGTGGACTACAGCGGCGTTAGCGGTCGAAGGCCACAATTTCAGCGCGAACGTTATCCGCACGAAGAATACAATGCATTGCGTGCAGGTGGTGCTACCGGTTATGCAGCGTCAAATAGCAGATACGGTAGATATGAAGATTCAGGTTCAAATTATAATGCACGAAATCATCTTTATGACGATGTGGATGCTGGTGGCAGCGGTGGCAGTGGACGACGGCCACGTACTTATGGACGCAACAAGACGTGTGAGAATTTAGTTGAGGCACAAGGTATGCCAAACAATACTACACGGTCACGTTATGAGCAGCGTGAAGATGAACGACCGCTAAATTCAAGAAATCGTTTTGCACATCGACGTGCAGAGGCGCAAACTGCTCGAACTTCGACAAATGTACAAAAAAGCGATGAATTGACTGCTGAGGAACTAGAGTTGTTAACCGATGATCGTTCATCTGCAGATAATGCAGCAATATTGCTCGCTTTACGCGAAGATAGTCAATACCTTGAAGCAAAGAAATTCGAGGAACGCATGCGTAAGCGTACTGAGCTTAGAGAACGGCTTAAGCGTATAGAAGAGGCTGCGGCGGCACAAGCGAAAGCGTTGAAGACTGAAGCCGAGGCAAAGGCAGCACAAGAAGAAAATGCTGAGCAACAAGTTGTTGTCAAAGAAGAAGCTGACTTAGGTACAAAGGAGAATGCAGCTGTGGTACAACCAACAACAACGACATCAACGGTAGCAGCAGCAGCAGAAGGTGTTGCCACACCAAAGGAACCGAAGAAAAAATCGAAATCTAAAAAAGTAACTAACGAAACAGATAGCAGTGACACCGAAAGCTCCTCCTCAGAGAGCAGCTCTGACGAATCGATTAAATGTGATAAACTAACCGCCACTAAGACACAATCATCATCAAGAACAGATACCAATAACAGCGATGCTGCCATTACCACCACCACCACAAGCACCTCCACTACCACCAACAACAACACTTGTACATCTTCCTCTACTACTACTTTAACTACTAATAGTGCCACCAACAACATCACAGCCACTTATCCCAATTCAGGCAGCACAAACAAAAGCCTCTATCTGCACTCAGATCGCAACAATAACAACAACAACAACACCTCAACCAACTCCAACAATGATCTATCCAAATATCGGCCCGGCAATTTAATGCACTCCTCGAGTTCGGGCGCTCTGGCCTTTGGTGGTATAAGTGCCCGCTTAGCTGATTTCCGTAAACAGCGCTATCAGCCATCAACAGCAGCTTCAGCAGCGACAAGTTCAAGAACTGCTGCTGCTCTGGCTGATTTTGAACGCTATCAACCGCATACAAGTGGTGGCGCAGGTGCAACTGGTGCATATAAACCATCCAACTATCTGTACGATCCATATAACTTGTACAGTAGTCGGCGAACAAATGCAGCTGCCAGCGGATATACCGCTTCCGGTACATCCTCCTCCTCACAATATCAGCGGCAGCACTTGGATGGTTATCAACAAACACAACAGCAGCAACATCACCACCAGCAGCAGCAGCAGCATGAGCAATATATGCTCTCGAAGAGCGCCACTTCGTCAGCGCTGCTGCATAGGTCTCGCATTCCAAGAACTCTTTCAACCTTTGTAAGATAAAGCACGTTCCGCATTTTTGTTAACCTTTTTTTTTCGTGCTGCCCAACATTTGAAGCGCACACATAGATAATGTTGATGATTTGCTAAAAATTTTTTGAAATCTTTTTATATTTTGCCTTGCCTGCCGCTTGCCAAATAACTTCTTCTTCTTCAGACGCAAACGCTCAGTTTCCGGCTGATTTTTAAGTGTATAAGGCCGCCGAAATTAAAATATCCTTTCCATGCTTGCTTAGCTGTCCTGGTTTTCCTTGCGACAAATAAATATTCTCGTACACGTACACACATGTACACACTACTACGCGTATTAACCCTTTACTGACTTGATTACTGTTGGATCTGCTGCATATTTGTGTTTTGCATGTATGTATTTTTTTTTATTATTGCTGCTGTGGATTTTCGAGTGTTCTCGAATCTTTGGGGCACTACAAATTTATTTTTTTTACTACTACTACTACTACTTATTGAAAATATGACTTTTTTTTTTTATTGCATTCAAAAATATTATATTACAGCGAAAATGTTCAATTAATTTGTCTATATTTTTTTTTCCTTAACCCATTAATGCCAGTAAGACATTAAATTGTTGTTTATGTTTTTTCTTTATGTTATTTTAAAACAAAAAAAAAAAAGTACAAATTTTTGTGATAAATTTTATATATTAACCATATATGTAAAAAAAAAAAAAAAAAAAAAAATCGAACAAATCAACAATCAAAAATTTGTCCGAACTAATTTTCTTATCGAACAAACGAAACGTATTTTTCTCGTGTTTTTTCTGATTATGATGATGATGATGATTATCACAATGATGATGATGATGATGGGTTGATGATGGTCAAATTATAATGGAATTTACTTGATGGGGTTTTTGGAATGGCTTTTGCTGTGGATTTTACGCGTTAAATGGATTCTAACGATATGGATTTTGTGATATAATCAAACGTTTATAAAAATTCGACACGTCATACGGTGCCAACGTGGGATCCAACACTACTGATGATTGCTGCTTGCTTTTGATGCTAACAACTTCGCCAAACTTGAATTTCGTCTGGATGTGCTCAACTCAACGGATCGCTTTCTTTACAATGTTTTTTTTTTTTTTTTCTTTCTTTTTTTTTTTGTTTTTGTTTCTTTTTCTCTCTTTCAAATTACAAATCGATCGATTGATTCACCCACCCAATCCGCTCAAACAAACGTCTGCATGTCGTCGTCATCGATCAACGTCAACGTCATTTCGCTACGTCTGCCTTCCTGCCTGCCTGCTGCCTGTACTACACTGCACCGTCTATGCACCGCTTCAACGACAACTGACAACCATACGTCTCTCTCTTCTTCTACATATCGTATCGTATCGTTAACGCTCTTCATTTGCTCGTTCTCTGTCGTCTATCGATATGCGTGCGCCCCTACAGACAGCAAAGCCCGTCATACAAGATGATGCTGATGGTCACTTAATTTACCACACCGGCGACATTCTCCATCACAGATGTTCGTGACAATTTTTTGTTTTTTAATTTCCTTTTTTTTTATATGAACTCTCTAAACCTTTATTTATATAGTTTAGTTTTTTTTTCATAATTTTTTTTCGGTAACAGTTTACGCGACTTTTCTTTGTAATGTTTTTTATTTTTTTTTTTTAGTAATTGGCTCAAACGGCATAATTTATTTTTTTTCTATTTTTTGTTTTTTTTTTTATTTTGTTTTACGCGGAGTGAAGGGCTACGACCTTTCACTTGTATCTTTTCCTCGTTACCTCGATATTTGTACTAGTTTTATATACATAATCGTCTGTCCGTTCCTCTATTTCAGTATAAAATAAAAAATAAAAAAAGCGAAAATAACGCGTTTTAAACTTTCTTTTTTTTTTTTTACTTCATATTGAAATTTGTTCTAAAAAAATATTTTTCTTTTCCGCCGTTTTTCTTTAATTTAAAGTTTATTTAATTTTTTTAACTCGCTTTAAATCATACGTTTCAAATTTATAAGTAAAAGTAAGTTTATAGATAGATCCAAGTATACGGTCGGTCAGTCGGTTGTTTCGGTACGGTTTAAATTATTAAGACAAAGACAATAAGAACAGATGTCATAATCGATAAAACGCAATTAATCTCTCGTATATACTTACATATTTGTTTGAGGTTTAGTATTATCAATCAATTCTCACTTTACACAGACACACCACATAAAAACACAGATTTAAAGAAATATCTATGCATTGTGGAATTATATTTCAATGCGTGCCATTTTTCCAAAATTTCAGATAAAATTATGGCAACCCTTGGCGAGGGCACATTCGGTCGTGTGGTTAAAGTCAAGGATTTGGAACGGTAAATAATTTTTATACATTTATATTGTATCTATAATTAAAAAAAATTAATTTATTTCAGCGATTATTGTATGGCACTGAAAATCATCAAAAACGTTGAGAAATATCGTGAAGCAGCCAAATTGGAAATAAATGCCTTGGAGAAAATTGCACAAAAGGATCCTCACTGCGATCAGTGAGTAGCATCGATTTTTAAATTATTCACATGTTTACTGATTAATTTATTAATCCGTAATTTCTCTTTACAGTTTGTGCGTTAAAATGATTGATTGGTTTGACTACCACGGACATATGTGCATAGTTTTTGAAATGTTGGGACTGAGTGTTTTCGATTTCTTGGTATGTTTAAAAAAAAATTTTAAACTTGAGAATAAATTAATCTGTTTAAAATAAACAAATTTTATTATATATATATAATATATAATATAGGCATATAAAATGTTAAAATATTTTTAAAACTAATTTTTTTTTAATATTAAACAAATTAAATATTTTTTTATTATTTATTATACAGCGCGAGAACAATTACGAGCCCTATCCGTTAGAGCAAGTACGCCATATGGCCTATCAATTATGTTATTCTGTTAAATTTTTACATGACAATCGTTTAACGCACACTGATCTCAAGCCTGAGAATATTCTGTTTGTTGATTCGGAGTACTCCACACACTATAACCATAAGATTGTAAGTAATGAAAAAGTTCTATTGACAGCAAAAACAAAATAAAAAAAATATTTTATTTTTTTTACAGAGCCGTGAAGTGCGCCGTGTAAAAAGCACTGACGTGCGCCTTATTGATTTTGGTTCAGCCACATTTGATCACGAACATCACAGCACAATTGTTTCGACGCGACATTATCGCGCGCCTGAAGTTATACTTGAGCTAGGCTGGTCACAACCATGTGACGTTTGGTCTATAGGGTAAGCAAGCAAGCAGTAATAATTGCAAACAATTTCTTTAACCAAACATATCTTTGCAGTTGTATACTATTTGAACTTTATTTGGGCATCACACTCTTCCAAACGCACGATAACCGCGAACACCTCGCCATGATGGAACGTATACTCGGACAAATACCATATCGCATGGCACGGTAATGCAAAGCGAAACATGCTTTCAATTATTTCCGCGCAGTCTACTTCACTGAAATCGTTTAACGTTTAGCAATCATGTTCTTTACAGCAAAACCAAGACAAAGTACTTCTATCATGGTAAGTTAGATTGGGATGAAAAATCATCGGCCGGACGCTACGTACGGGACCATTGTAAGCCACTCTTCCGTTATCAGATGAGCGATAGTGAGGATCACTGTGAACTTTTTGATTTGATTAAGAAAATGCTAGAATATGAGCCATCATCTCGTGTGACGTTAGGTAATATAGTAAAAAAAAAAAATGTTATTGTAATTGGTTGACATTCCTTTTTATTAACAGGTGAAGCGCTACGACATCCTTTCTTCGATAAGCTGCCAGCGCATCAACGAATCGGCGATGTTGGCAATAATAAGCAACCACTATCGTCTGGCAGCAGCAGTCGGGAACGTTCGCACAGTCTGTCCAGATGAGAATTACAACGATTTGGTTATTGTTAATTAAAATTAACAAAAATAAAAGAATAAGTAAAGAAGAAAATCAACGCCAACAACAGCGATAATTCCTCATGATCCATTTTTAATCACCCGCCCACCACTATTACCATCCACTTATTTGGAATGTTTAGAGGCAACAGCGTAAACTTTTTTTATAATTAGAATTTTTTAATACGAGTTACGTATGTTTTCGTTAAAAGTTACTTGACGCGTAATCATATTTTGTTTAATTAACGCTTCTAGATGTGTTGTATCTAATTACAACTGATTTTATTTTAATTCGCACACATACACACACATACAACAGCACTACATTTGTAAATGTACACACAAACTTTGTTCGTTCGCTTTGTATGAACTAATTGGAGAAAGTCTGAGTTTATTTAACTTATATACAATTTTTTTAGAACTAAAATGAAATACATTACAGTCTTAATTAATAAATAAAGTGTAATGAAGATATTTAGCAAAGAACAAGAATTTTGTTTTTTTTTTTTTTTAATTTAGAAGAAAATAACAAAAACTAAGCAAATTCAGTAAAATATTTTTTTAGGTTTGCCTAAAGTTGTTGTGTTATTGTTGTCGCTTTGCTAAAAACGTAATAAAAAATCCTAGTTTGATTATACTTCTTGTACGTACGTGTTTTGTATGATATATCATCTATATAAATGTATTTTTTTAAGAATAACCAAATCGTGTTGAGAATTGAATTACCTAATAACAAAACTGTCCACTCTTGTATTGTAGTGTGAAACCTAACAAAATATTGATTTAATAATTATGTATATTCATAATTCATAAAATAAAATTTATTGTTTGAAATATGTAATTTCAGCAAAGAAAAGAAAAAAATTGTAAAAGTGTGCGCAGTGTTACATAACTATTGTTTATTGAAGCAAGTCAAGTAGTAGTCAAGTCAGTCGTTCGTTCGTGTTTCTACTGATAAACAATAACGAAATATAAAGTGTCATTATGCAGAATAATTATAATAATAAAAATAAAAAAAAAATAAAATTAATAAGTTTTAAGCAATCAATGTTAAGTTCTAGAGAATGTTATTAACGAACGACACTTTTGCCTGTGTGGTTTTTTTTTTTATTTAATAAACATAGTATGAACTGTGTTGTAGGCGATATGATGATTTAATGTTTAAATATGTTGTTTTGTGCAATGTCCACAAATCATTTTAGTTTTGCGCTATACTTGAAATTAAGTGAACCGGAAAAGGAGCAATCAACATACACAGTTGGCATAAATAAATTTTGCAAATCGTTTGTAAATTAGTTTAACAAAAACAAAAATAATAATTCTTAAGCTTATATTTGATTATATACTTTATAACTCCTAAGTAAAAATTATTGTCAGTTTATTTTAATTAAATAAATATATATAAAAAATACAAATGCATTGTATCTTTTCATTTGTAACCTTTACAGTACATGACAACGACGTAGTCCCATCACAATAATTATGGTTAAAGAGAAATCATCTGAGAAGTATAAAACTTGTGCATGTTTAATATATGTACACAATTTTACAAATTAAAATTGTTTCGGTTGATTCAAATAAAATTCTCACAGCCATCCGGAATTTTTTTGTCAATCAACACTTTGGAAACAACAAATTTTAAATTTTCTTGGCGTGGCTTTCATCATTAATCGTTGGATTCTCCTCGAACACTGTTTTCTGGAAATGATTTATTTTTGTAAGATACTTTTTTTAAAATTAACTAGAAACTCTTTTCCTGTAATAAAGGTGGAATAAAAATATATAAATATGCGGTGTATCTCTTAATAAAGCTTACGAGTACTCGTGTAATAATAATAAAAATATGACATAGTTTTTGCAAATAAATTATTTATTAGTTTTCTACTTTGTTTTGTTTATAGAATATTTACGTACACAGATTTCAACTAAATAAATAACAACAATAAATATGTACATTCCATATTTCCCGACACTATTTCTATGGTCTTTAAACCAAAACAATTTTTATCTGTTTTCTTTTCTATGCAAATTTTTGATTTCACATTCTATAACTTTCATTTAATTCTCTTTTTGATCTCATTGTTGAACAAACAACATTCGCGCGCTTTTTAATATTGTTGCCTTAGATACATAATATTAAAAGCAAAATAATATTATTTAACATTATATAATATATTTATAATAAATATATATATATATATGTGTGTGTGTCTGTTTAGAAGCAAATCGCTCGCTTCATCATGTTTCTACTACAATGCAATCTAAGTATTATCTCGTATCTATTTGTTTTATAAGTATCATTTGTATTGTTTTGTATATATTATTATATTCTGTATATATTATTAAAAAATATAAAACCAACTTATTATTTATCTATTATACATCATATTTATATATAAATATAAACTATGCACTAATAACTAGCCTAATATGAAACTTATACAAAAATTGCAACAAAAACAAAAACTACAATATAAATAATTTATAAAAAAAATATAAAAAATTAATAATAAAAATCTATATAAATGTATATGTATAAATTTAAATATATTTTTGTATTTACAATTAACAATATCAATATAGTTTTACATTTATATATATTTCTTATGTTTTTTAAACTGTTCATGAACTCTATTGCCAAATCTTTAATTATATTTTTATTTCCATTTTCGGCGTCTTTTTTCGCAATTTGCGAAATTATACTTTGTTTATTGTCTCTTTCTTGTATGTTGCATTCCATTTGTCTGTTCGGAAGTGAATTAAAGAAGTTGTAGCCTTCTCATCATTTGCCATGTATAATAATGGTATACATTTGTACCGGTGTCTCATCCTGGCGCTGCTGCTGCTCTGATGCAGCATGTAATTCTGGTCATTTGCTACTCTTTTCCGATAATCGTAACGTTGCATTGGTAGCAGCTGCATTAAGTGGAACTGTTGTTGGTGCAGGTGCAATGCGTATTGGTTTAATGCGTTGTTGTGTTGCGGAATTAAAGAGATTTTGTAACCCATTGGCTGATGTTAGCAACACATTAGATGCGTTGTTGCCACCAATTGTAGCGGATGCAAAGGATGAAGAATTGGCAATTATATTAGCACTGGCGACCGTACCTGTTAGACGTTTGTTACGATTCATGTTGGTGGCAGAAGTATTGTTGTTGCTGTTGCTGGTCGATGTTGGTTGTTGCTGCTGTTTGCTGTTGTTACCACAGACGCTGGTGTTGCTGCTGCTATGTGCCGGTGATGTTGTTGCTAGATTAGTCGTTGATGTAGCTGAAATGTGATCCAACTCAATCATTGCTTCTTGTATAGCGCGTTCTAGCTGTGAGTTCAACTTTCGGCTCCTTTTTTTTTATTAATTGTGTATTTTGGATTAATGATGGTTTTTTTTTTTTTTTTTTTTGTATTTTGTGGTGTTTTTGTGATAAATGTTGGTGTTGAACAAAAAGTTGCGCACAGATACACACAAAATAAATACATGGCAGGGAAAAAGAACAAAAGGAGAGCGGGGGAAAATTGATTAGCAACAAATTTGAAAATAAAAATAATATAAAATTTAATAGCAAAAATATAAATAAAAAAAAAATTAAAATGTACGCTTCAAACTATTGCTTCTGATGCTTTTAATTTCTGCTAATATCCTATTCAACTATCGTCGATATTTTTAATTAACCCCCAAAATGTATTGCAGCACGACTAATCTAATTTATTATCTCACTTTCTTGTATCCTTTTGCGCCTTGTGGTGCGCCTCCAATCCTTCGGAAAGACTCTGCAGCAAATTGACCGGTATAAGCTCAGAAATTGAACGACCGCCACCGCCAAACCATTGCACCCAAACATGATCAAATTGCTGTGAAGGTGTACATACGCCATCGGGCATCTTGACTATTTTACCCGGCCATGCGGGATGTCCACGTGCTGGTCCCCAAATTAGTTCACCAATGGCAAATGAACGTGGCAACATTTCTGTAGCATCGCTGCTCATTGATGTTGAAGAGTTTGGTAAATTGGAATATGTCGCCTTCCAGCCACGTTGACGGGTACGTATGCGTTTTGTTGGAGTGTTTGGCATTTGAGGCTGTGGCTCGGGCATATTGTACATAGCTTCGACTGACTGTTGTTGTGGTTGTTGTTGTGTACAATAATCCATACGTGTCTGATTTGGTTGCAACGGCGACGTCGTTGGAGGTGCTGTTGTAGTTCGTTGATTGTTTTTAGTTGTAACAGGTGGTGAGGACGTTGGAGTTTCTACGAAGTTGTAAATGTCTCAAATTTAAACAAAATATTTTACGTTTTGCTATACATAAATGAACTAAACAAAAACACATAACATGAAGCACATGTAGGGCTCGACTCAAGAGTATGTTAATGGCGAATATCGGTTGAACTTTGAATTAGTTGAGACAGCCAACACCGTAAATGCAATGAAAACCATTTGGTTATCACTATTAACGAATCTATAACTGTGACATTATTGATATTATTGACGGTTAGAATTAAAAGCATTTGTGTTATATACTCGATATGTATGTACATGAAATGTAAAGGCAAAATCCTTAGTGAAGCAATGAACAAACAAAGAAAAAAAAACAGAAAAACAGCATAAACAGCATAAACCAATTCCAAAAAAAAAATGAATTATGAAATTATAATGCATAGCGTATGAGACGTGTATGGTGAGTTAGTTAAACGTTGTGCGACGCCTTCTTACCATGATGGCGCTCAGTGTCAACGTGTGAAAGAGGATGTTGATGCTGGGTGTGTTGTTGGTAGTGGGTTTGGTAATGATAGTTTTGATTATTACTATGCACATGCGGGGTGTCAGCGAAATTTTGATAATTGAGACGGCCAATAGATGATGTACTACACGCCGCTGTTGCCGTTTGAGAACCCGTACCTTGACTCAGCTGCTGATAGCCAATGACTTGTTGTGGTGTACTTTGTCCAATACGTCGAATTTTCGCCTCCGGCGGTTTGTAAATATGCGCTGGTGAGCTGAAGACATTCGCACTGAAGTTACCTAAAATATGAATCATAAATCATAGTTAGAATCTATCAACAATTTTATATTGATAAATAACGCATAATGAACACATACCACGTTCGCAATCGGTTGAAGATGGAGATTGCCGACTATCGGTACTAAGCGGCGATACTGCGCCATCGGGTTCCGAGCTGGACACACATTGCACCTGAAAGTTTGAGCAAATGATAATGCATATCCTGTTAATATTGTTGGCAAAGTTTAATCTTACCATATCGCTTCCAGTGCTTCGGTGGCTAGGTGGCCGATCCGGACTGCGTGGACTGGAGGTGGTGGTGTCTGGTGGACTAGCTGCCGCTGCGCGTTGTCTATTCGACTCCGTTAATCCTTTTTGCTCATTTAGCAATGTAGTTGTGGCGTGATTTTGTTGTACACTCAACTGTTGCGGCTGTGTATTTGTGGTTTGTTGCTGTTGCTGGATCTGAATGGAGGGGCTGGTCTGTATGTATGTTGTTGCTCCGGCGGTCTGTTGCCCTGCTGCGGGTAGCATCAAACCCATATGTGAGTACAATTGTCCAATTGGACTTAATTGACCATTAGCACCGACAATAAATTGTTGTCCCGCTGTGTTGGGTGATATGAAAGGCTTGGATGCCGGTGATGGTGTGCGTAACATCATAGGACCCTGTGGCGTAAGAATACTTGTAGTCTGTGCACAAGCGGTGCCGACATTTTGGATTTGTAATAACGTCGTTTCCGGCGCCATAACCAAACCAGTTGGCATCAGCAATTGCTGTCCAATAAGATTTACTGGCTGAATAATTTGTCCGTTTTGTAGTAGCAGTTGCGTCTGAGCCTGCGGTGAGGGGGCGCTTGTTTTATTTACTACAATACCCTGAATGCCTGGGCTAAGTTGAAATTGTTGTGAGAACTGAGTTGATGCCGCGGATGTTGGTGTAGTAATTTGAACCATTTGTGTAGCTGGCTGCGCAGAAATCGATGTCGTCTGCTGTAGCAGCGAAGGGGTCTGATTGGGAATGCTAGGCGATATTTGAGGTGACATCGACTTTGTTGGTGAGCTTGGCGTCGGCGAAAGTGCGCTCAATGAATTTTTTCGTTTCCTCACGCGACGTTTAGCACCATCCGGCGAAGTAAGTAGAATCTGCTGCACTGGTGGCTGTAGCATCAGTTGTCCATCAAGTGTTGTTGGCGCCGCAGCTGCTGTGAACTGTTGTTGTTGATGCACAGGCGATGGTTGTTGGTGTTGCACCGCCTGCTGCTGTACAATGTAGCCACCGTTGTGAAGCACAACAGATGGCTGATTTTGTGCAGTCATAATTTGAGGACTGCTCGTAATAATTTGTTGGGTACCATTACCAGCGCCCGATTGAATTAGATTATTCGAGTTAACTGCTAATAATTTGGTGCCAGCATTTGTTGTCAGAATATTTTGACCAGAGTTGAGTATTACAGCCGCCGTTGAATTGCTATTTACATTTGATGTCGGCGCTTGGCCTACAATGTAGCTGCTTTGCTGCTGATGTCCGTTTTGTAGTATAATGCCACCGCCGCTATTACCAGCTGCAAGCTGTGTCATTTCTGAGGCACCCGTTTGATGATGCTGTTGTATAATAACGCCCTGAGTCGAGCCAGCACCATTGCCAGCGCCTACTAACAACTGCTGCCGCTGATGTGCTTGCGGTTTGCCACCGCTCGGTATCACTAATAATTGTCCAGAAGATGTCATTATTATTTGACTACTGGTAGCCTCATTAGACCGCAACGAATGTGTCTGTACGTTTGCCGAAGCTTGCGGCGTTGTTGTTGGCGTTGCTGCGGAAGCAACAACAGAAGCAGTAACAGGTCGCGTACCGCTTGCCATTGTCGTTACTGAAGTACGCGCTACCGTTGCCGTCGAGGATGCAGGCACTCGAGTTAGCTGGGTCTGCTGTTGCCGCACAACTCGCATTTGCTGCTGAAATTGTTGGTGCTGCTGTGCTGCCAGTTGTCCGGGATGTACACGCATTTGCAATACCTGAGGTTTTGAATGTGTTGGCACCGGCATACTAGGAGGCTGTACGGCCAAAGGTGACGACGCCGTTGGCTTCGGAACCGCACCAGTGTTCACAGATTCTAACGACCTTTGACTTTCATGACTTGTAGATATGGCTCCAACCTGTTCGGGACGCTTAGTGCCGCTATTATCCGACGACTGATCTTGGCGCTTTGCATCTGAGGTTAAACGCGCAAATGCAGCTGCCGTACTGCTAGATGTTACGGGAGACTCTTGCGCGGTCGTAATGAATTTTACAGATGTAATCGGCGGCTTTTTTGATTGAGTTTTTAATGAGCCACCTGCAACGCGTTGAGTTTCATCTACAAGCTCACTAAATTGTGTACGCGAAGCTAACTGTTGATCTAAATTCCAACGGTCATTGGCAAAAAATGACATACGACGAACTTTCTGGCGTTGTTGCGTTGCGCCATTTTGGGTTTGGATCTGAGCGATACTGTACGGAGTTTTCAGTTTATTAACGACAGCGACATTAGTTTCTTTAATTTCATGTGTCGTCACCAAAGTGTCATCAATAATTTTTTGTTGCTGCGTCGGTTGCGGCTGTTGCTCTAGAGCACCATTTTCTTCCGGCGTTGTTACGTTTAACATAGAATTATGTAACAAAGCAGTTTGTTGCTGCAAATAACCTGCAGGATCATCCTTAAAATTTGGCTGTTGCTTCTTTAAAATGAGTTGCGCGCTATTAAGCGATTGACTGCTACTGGATGCAGTCCAGTCCTCCGATTCGCTAAACACATCGCTTATTCCATTATTCGACAAGGATGATAAGGACGAAGATGACGCAGAGGTTTCCGGTTGCTGTATCAATTTTAATTCCACATTTTTTACATTGGTTCTTATCACATTCGTAAGCATTTGTTGTTCTTGCTGTTGCTGTTGCAGTTGCATTCTCTGGGCTTGACTAGAAGAGGCGGCAATTGTATTTGCATTTGTTATTGTTGTTGTAGCTGGCATCTCAGCAGTCGATTTCTGGACGACATTAACGGGAACCATTGCCTTTCGAATCGTTATCTTGCGACCGTCTGTATCTAAAATATATTTGAAAACACAAAATTTAGTTTAAACTATTTTTGTATTGTATAAAAATTTATTTTGCTTGAGTTCAGCTTAAAATGAAATAAAAATAAACTAAAGTTTTTTAAATGTTTACTATTTTCTTTTACTAAATTTAAGACACAATTTCTCACAAAATCAAAGAAATAAGCTTCGTCTCGCCCATAACAGATTTGTTTAAAATGTCATTCTCGGTGGCTAAAACTATACTGAAATGATGTTTCCAAAACTAGAAAAAAATTTCGTTTTTCAACATATGTACACTTCTTTATGGTCCTTAACAACAAAAAGATGTCCTTCAATGTGCCTCATAATAAATAAATAAACATCAGAAGAATTACTTAAGTGTATGTTCAAAACTAGTATCTTATGCTTATAACAAAAAGTAAATAAAGTAGATCGGTTCGTATGAAAGATTGACACAACTTTCACATGCAGCACAAGGAACTGCGGTAATGGCGCAGCAGTTCGCTAATGCAAATCTAATGAACAGCTAAAACAATCGTAGAGTTCATGCATAAATAAATAAATAAATAAAAAAAAGTAAAATTCAAATTTAAAACGGTTGCTCGATGCCCTTTTGCTGTCGTCTAAAGTTGCCGCCCTTTTGTTTCAATTAACCTTTTATTCGAAAGTTTTAACAATGTTTGCCAATGTTCGTTCATGCTGCACGCCACTTTAGAATTTACTTCTTTATACATTCGTGTTTCTGTTTATTGGGCGCCCCAACAGTGCACCCACCACTCGCTCAAACTGCCATTGTCTACTAAGTTGTACAGGACAATAGTTGAACTAAAAAATATTGTTAAGGTGGCAAAAATCCTTTTTTTTTTTTTTTTTTTGAAAATTTATTTTAGCGGTTTTAAAGTTTCAACGATTTAAGCTTAGTAAAAAAAAAAAAAAAACAAGAAGTATATTCACAAAAAAAAAAAAAAAAAATGAAGGGAGTCTTCTTCTCCAATTTAAAAAGGTTTTAAAAGAAAACTTTGCCAATTGTTTGTTTACCTATGTACGGTATGTGTTCGGAAAGTGCGTTCGTTGGAAGCTACTTAATGGAGAAAGTTTTAAGAGAAAACATTTTCTTTGTGGAGCAGATGGCAGAAGAAAGAAGCAAAGTGCTGCCAGAACAAATGCCTCGTTTGTGAAGACTTCCGTAAGCAGAGGAACAGCATAAGTATTCAATTGCAACTCTTTTATACATAATAATGTTGTATGTAGTAAACCTTTTGATTTCAGGCTGATATTCTTTCCCTAAACCCGCGTTACCACTTATAAAACTGCACAAACAGTTTGCCAGCCAAGTCAACTGACGTGTCTCTAGTGTCCTTTTGCACTTAGATGTTTACACAAGTAAATGTGCAAATGTGGTGGTATAGATTGTCTGTCATTGTCTGAAGCTTAAATGAAGTAAGAGTAAGATAGCGCTACAGAATGAGACGATGAGAAGCATAAAAAGGACGAGAAATTATACTGTATTCAACTTGTGTTGGCCTTTGTGCCTTTTTCGCTCTACTTTTTCGTATTTACTGTATCTATACCATTTCCTTTCTGCATTCTATGTATGCTTTTCTATCATATACTTTTGTCCTTAAGCCTTTTCTGCAGTTGCGCAGCAGCAGCTTGCAATGCATCTTCTAACATGAACTGCATCTGCATGAAGCATGTATCTATACGTTTCGCGAAGAAATCTCCGAACGACACTAAGCGTACGAGTACAATTCATTTACCTTTGTTCGCTGTTATATTCGCGACGTTGTTGGTAATCGGATCCAGTGCAGCAGCAGCAATAGGCGCTGGTGTCGTAGACGGAGATGATGTTGCTGATGAGGATGATGATGACGACGTTGATGATGATGATAATGATGTTAATGAGGAGGGTGGCGTTGCTACCGCCACACCTGGCTGCGCATGCAACTGTTGAGATTCGATAAAACGTTGTCGATGTAAACATAAAGACGAAGTTGCGGATTCAATTCTTTCTATTGTAGCCTTTGACGTTGTTGCAGCAGCAGCAGCAGTAGAACTACCACGACTATTACGTGCAGCGGTTGTTAGCTCCACCGGCATGTTTGGCACCTGCAAGTAACATTGTTGTAATATATTATTTAAAATTTTAGCATAGATTAAGAGAAGTATAGAGAGAAAGGAATGGGATGGAATGTAATAGAATAGATTAAGAACAAAAGATAATTTATATCAAAAACGTTTTCATTGCTCCAACGGCTGTCAACGCTATCAATCATGTTCACAAGCAATGCATAAAACGTGTCTGGACTGTTCGATTAAGTGCATCAAATGCTCTATTGGTGGACGATTGGTGTTGTTGTTTGTGTGGAGTAATATCAATAAACATTATTCAGTTTCATCCGTTGTTGTTGTTTTTATTTTTTTTTTTTTTAAATTTTTTTTACAAATTGCCCCTTTTTTCCCGTTGTGCATCATGGCGCCGTCTGATAACAGTAGCAACGGCAGCGCAAATCCTTTGTAAACAGTGAATGAACACAAAAAATTAATTTAACGCAAAATTAATTGCACAATGTCGCCAGCCAACGATAATCGAGGCGTTAAAGCCAATTTCAAAATCGTATCAAAACCACGCGCATTAATAGCAGCAAATGCCACTGATATTGCCATTGAAGTTTGTGATGCAATCGTATGAGAGGTCCTTCATCAAAGCTTCAATGTGTGTGCAAACATACATTTTCCATTTTGTTGTTTCACCTGTTCTCGTTGTTGTAATAACCTTGAAGTAAGGGTGTGAGTTTTCGAGTTTTCGAGTTGAATGTTGCATGCAAACATGCGACAAAATGCACAAAATGCAAAACATTTGCGCCCTGCGTGCATAATTGTGAAATTTAAATTGAAAGCCAACGAACCATGCTAGACAGCCGCCTAGAAAGGGAGACATACATACACATTTATGTACTTATTATACAGGAAGCCAGCCAAGCCAAGCCATGCAGGTGCAAGTTTTAGTGTGAAATACTTGAACAAAGCTTTGCGGCATATTGTATTTCATTAATGTCATAATGACGGCATAAAACGGCGTCGGCCTGGCTTTAATCCTTAACAATAGTTAAAATGAAATAGGAACAAAATAAATGAGTAAAATAAAACAGGAACTGGCGCTGGTTCCGGATATGCATGAGTAACCGTTTTGAATGATTCATTGTAGCTCATAATTTATTTATGTGCTTTAATCAGATTGTCAGGCTAACTGGCTGACTGACTGATTCACCATCAACGTATAACCGAAACTACAAAATACTATTTTGTAATCTTCTTAACGTAAGTAATATACTATATATATTGTATATTTACTTCGATATGACTATTTCCCTAGAGTGGCACGTAACAGTCGTATTTGGCACCTACATCCTCTCGGCGTCCCTGTGACCCTACTCAATTTTAGTCGGCCTGAAATGTATCTGACTCACTTATTATCGAAATAGTAAACATTTTATATTATATATCATAAGTTAAAAAAAATTTATTGAGGGAAAAATTCATTCAAACTATTTGAAGCGATCAAATACTTATTTCTAAGATTATGTTGGGCTCTGAAAATCATGGAGACAGTGGCTATTCGACACAACTTCTGCTTCGGTCAATTTCAATCCTGGATAATATTCTCACATGAAACCCCAATTGTGCATTTATTATAACACAAATTATAAAACTGCAATCAAAATACCCCAAAAAAGGCCAAGATGATACTGAAACGCATTTAAAAAACATGTTCAGAGTAGTTCATATTAGCTCTACACCTATATTTTATAGGCAAAACAACGCACAACAAAAATACCCGAGTATTCAAGACACAACATTCGTATCAAAAAAAAAAATTAAAATATATCTCGAAAAACAAAACTTTCTGTGCATAAAATATTTTTAGAAAACACACGGAAAAACAAAACAAATAAAAAATGGCCTTGGATTGTCAAGAATAATGCTTGTTTATGATCCTAAGACCCATATTCAGTTGAGTTTCAGGTGTCTAGCTCGTCATCAACGCAAGTAAGTTTAAACAAGGAAAAACGTTAACTTCGGTGGAACCGAAGCTGAAATACCCGTTACATGGGCGTGGCGTCTTGACCCTGGATGACAAAAGAAATGTTTTTACCTAATTGGGAGCGAGTACATTCATAAATAATTACTATTTTTAAACAAAAAATCGAAAAAAATCGGTAAGTTTGTATGGGGGCTATACCTAAAAATGGGCGTGGCACTCTCATTTTCGAACTTAACATAGTCGTTGCCGAGAAAAGCTTAAGTTTAAAATTTCAGTCAAATATCTTCATATCTTCATCGAATAAATCGCATAGCTACAAACAGACGGACAGACAGACGGACATGGCTAGATCGATCCGTCTCATCGAGCTGATCAAGAATATATATACTTTGTGGGGTCTCCCCTCCTTCAATGCGTTACAAACTTTTTGACAAACTGAATATACCCGTTTACACTATGTAACGGGTATAAAAATAGCTATGTTCAGAATATACCCGGTCTACTTATTTGGTGCAATATAAATGTGCAATATAAAACCAATAAAACCAGACCCTATGAAGTAAATATGTTTTTCATCAGCTCAAATCGAAAATCATTAAACGTCACTGATGGGCATCTATTTATTACCCATATTTCAATTAAAATTGTTTGAAGTTTTTAACGAAAATTAAAGATATTTCTTGTTTATGCTAAAATTGGTTCGAAATATAAAATATGAGTCATTTTTTATATTTAAAAATTTTAAATTGGTCACAAATTTTTTATAAAAAAAAAATAGGTTGAACCGAAACATTTTTAATTTTTTTTATGTACTTGCTTAACTTTAAACTGTAGAACATTTTTTATTGATTTATATTTTCTAAAGATCGCTTTCAATAAACGAGCAATTAAATAGATTTTTAATTGTTCAATATAGTCGAACAACAATTTACTAATATTTTGCGGGGTGACGGGAATGAAACAGAACCATAGTGCCATCTCGTTTTAGGTCATTTTGTTAATACAACGAAGATTTAAAATAAAGAAACAAACAAAGAAACAATGCAAAGCAATCGAGTTAACGAACAAGCAACCAAACAAACAACAACAATACAATGGAGAAGGTCGTCGACGGGCGTTCATATTCAATAATAAAAATAAAAACAACAACAACAATAACAATAACGGCAATTTAAATGAATTTATTCCGGATTTGATGACAAGCCAGCCGCAGCAAGGTGAGAAACGTATACAAAAGCATTGAGTAGCGAGAGACAAAAACAAACAAGGGGAACGGAGCAGGCGAGTACACTGCGAGTAAGCTTCGAAGGCCAAAAAACATTTATTTTTTGTTGTTCAATATGCTTTTGATATGATTGTCAGTATGTACCTAAATTATGAGATTCCAATTCCAAAAGATGTCAAGGACAACTGTCGCATGCGAGGAATTGTGGCGTCTGCTACTGACTCATTGTCTGAATTTATAAAATGTACTGAGTATAATTTTTGTTATGAATTTTTAACTAAATAAATATTTAATTATTCTAAATTATTGTTAAAAATTCCTGTTTTCCTTAAACCAGGTGAGAATTGGCCGCAAAGGGGTTTGTTGCCTGTTAAATGTGCTGCAACGACAATTTAATATAAATGTTATACATATGTATTTATGCTATAGATACACACATACATACATACATACGTACTTACACACATATGTCAGTTGTTATATCTGTTGTGTCTATCTATCATGCAAAGCGTTCGTCGAAGCCGAACCGAAATACGAATGCAGTCGAGTGGAACAAGGAGGGCACTCTGGCAACAGACAATACAACGCAATGGTAAGAGCTTTCAATTGCAACTGCGTCATCTTCACTTTTCTTTTTGGCCAATCTGCATTCGCACTAAATTTGCAGTGTCGAGTACACTTCTCTTTTATTTTTTCCTCATGCATAAACATATCACCGAAATAATTGTTCATTATTTGCACAAATAGAATGATGAGAAGACTATTTCTTACGGACACTGAAGCACACACACACACACACAATCACACGCAAACAAACAATTTTATAATTTACATATCTGCATTTCACCTTCCATTTTGTCAGTTGGGGTGACGCTGACGCGGCGACATTTGGTGTCAGTTGTCTTGGGCAATTTGCACGTCACGTAGCAAGGCGAAAGGGAACACGCGAGCAAACGGAAAGAGAGCTCAGTGCAGCATAGCATCATTTGTTGTAATTGAAACACGAAATGCCAATTTTTTTTTTAATTTTTTGTAAAATTGATTTTTCCCATTATTGTTTATTTAGTTTTAGTTGTTTACCTTAAAAGGAAATTTGTATTACAATTGAAAAAAGTTCAATTATACATTTAGACGCACCCAACAGTTTATCGCTTCAATGTAAAACAAAAACTTAAAGTTAATCGAAGCTTTGTTAGCTTTCGAAAGTATATAATTCAAAAAAAAAGTTACAAGTTTTAAAAGGTTTTTTGTAGCTAAGCACTACATACATAATTGTCGTAACATTTTTTTTTTACAGTCTGATAAAAAAAAATGATTATTTTAATGAAAAAGTTTTCAATAAGAGAGGGAAAACCCTAAAAACATTGAATATTTCGAATCGATATTTGCGAAAATCTAAATTTAATTAATTGCCTTTCTATTCACGTCCTAAGCTTAGCAGTTCAGTATTACAGATTTATTTATAAGAAGCGGACTTTGACAATTGAACTGCGATTTTTTGTTATCGTGAGTTGTTTTTAAGAACGGTTTAAAATTTCAGTTAAAACAATTTTCCATTCGTCATCAGGCTCTATATAATCGTTTCATTTAACTGTTTTCTTATCAGAATTGAACAAGAATTGAAAGGATTTAAGTCAACTCCAAATACGTTAGGAAAAAAACCGTGCTCATGTATCTACATTAAAATACGCTAAAAACGAAAATATGAAGATAAATGATGATGCTGATGTTATTTGTTATTTTTCGTTTAACAACTCAATCTAACAAGAAAAGTTCAATAAACCAAACGTAGCGTATATACATACATATAATAATCGATTAAAGTTACCAGCAACTGCCACTACAAAACAAAATCAACAAGACAAAGACAATCGACGATGTCAATGAACAACGAAAAAATGAGAGGATAATGTGCAGAAGAAATTGAAGAAGTTTACATATTCAAAAGGACAACGAACGTCGTCGTCGTCGTAGTCATCGTCATCGTAACAGCGCATCGTTGTCATCGCATGTGGTAAAAGTGCCACCGCATGTTGCACTCCATGTGCTCACGCGCCAGACGAAATCAGCTAGAGAAACCATAAATTTAAATTAATGACCTCAGTTTAAGTTCAACAGCTGAGCAAGCGAAATAAAGCAACGATTCTGCAAATTTAGATTCTGTCGAAAAGTCATGTCATGCATCAACTTAACTCAAGTAAAAGGTTCTTACTTTTAGATTGATATATGCAATATGTTTACGAGAAACATTGTCAATTATTTAAAGTTTATCAAAAACGACGCCTAAGACGATAAACGACAAACGCTGCAAAATCAGTGCAATACACGCGTCCATTGAGTTAAGACGACAACAAATACAGCACCAAACTGGCAGATGGTCTACGTCTGCTCCGTTGCTCCTATGAATGATTATGCGACCGATTTGTTGTCAAACTGGTTTTATAAACATTTAGCTGATGTGGCACAGCAACTTGAAGCGCACTTGGTAACAACAAATCTAGCTGCAGTTAGCTACTGCGTCAAGCTGGAAGCGAATTGAAATGCATTCACTTTACTAGTAGCAAAGATGCAGTGAAAGTCGTTTGTTATTTGAACAATTTACATTTCTCCATTGCACTGTATTAGATGCTCATGATGTTGGCAGTTATAAAATTGATTTTATGACAGCGCCAATAGGAAATTAAATTCAATTAGGATTCTCAATTGATGAACGCGTTCTATGTCAAGTTTTAGCAAACACTTACCTGAGCATTGAAGTCAAAGAAGTATTCCAAACGCAGTGGACATGGAAGTCCACATTTGCAGGTACCCTGTGCGAGTAAATAGTCCTTAATTTGAAAATGCGTTCGAAGCGTGGTACCAGTTGGACTGAAAGAACAAAACAAATTATATATTGTTTTTATAAGAGCAGTAGTAAAGATTTTACATGTTTCTATAAAATAAGATGTAATAATAATAATAAAATAACAACTTTAGTAAACGACTATAAAAGTTGTGTTTTTTAATTTTAAAGGCATCCGAGAAATATTGTCTTTATAAGGGTTAGTCCCCATACAAACCTAAGTATTCAAACCTTCTATGCATTTTGGAGAAATATGGCATGAATTGCGCTTAAGATGATTGCAGAATAATAAATAATAAAAAATTTTACATACTTCGATGTTTAGCGAAATTTTAGTTAATCTCAAGTTTACTTTTTTCTCTATTTTCTCTTAAAATGATTCTAGCTACATTCAACTATTTCGCTTCATTCAATATATTTTTGTTAAATTTATTCAAAATGTAGATACTTCATTTGGCGCATACTGCGCAAAGTTGTTGTTAAATTAAGATTCAACTTTTATTAAAAATGACTAAAAAAAAAAAAACGTTTTATGCTCTATTCAATTCGTGCCACTGATTGAATGACAATGAAAGCAGGTTTGCATGCGTTGCACACCTGGAGAATTGTTGATCAAGGAATTTTTAAGTACTAAACTAGTTTTACACACAAACCTAAAAGGTTTCATTTCAATGAGACTAACGAAAAAAATAAAATAAAAACGAAAAGGTAAGAAAAAATTAAAAAAAAAAAAAAAAAAAAATTGTTTGCAAAATTCGTGCGAAATTGCGCAAAATCCGGTGAATCTCGTTTCTTAACTTGAACAGAAAAATTAAAAAAGGGTTGCATATTAATTGTCGACGACAGGCAGTAAATAGCATTCATAAGAATTGCCTGTTTGCATGGTGTACTCGTACAACTGAATAATGCATGAGGTGCGATTCTAAAACGAACGATTTAGAGTGATTGTGGCTTCATTGTGATGATCCAACCCTTTTTATTTTTCGTTTTTCACTTTTTTTTTTCTATATTATTATTAACAAGCACTTATTTCATTGTCTTTGAGTCTGGTCTTGTTGCTCAATGAAAGAGAGGCGGTGGGCTGGCAAACAAACTGGTTTTCATTAATTACACTCAACCTCACGCATTCAAGGAGTTGAGCTGCGGCAACAATTATGATGCTCGAACGAAAATCTGCACTGAACAGAAATGATACCACAACGCGAAAAAATAAAATCAATAAAAACTCGTTGTATACGGTAGCTTGCAGCATGCCACACTACGCCTTTTTCAACGTGCTAGCTACTTTTTGCTGCTGCTGCTGGTGCTGCTGCTGCAGCTTGCCTCAATTTGTTTGCAACAAACCGTCAAAGCCGTCATCATGGTACATCTGACTGGCAATTTGCTCATTAAGTTTTATTTGCACAAAATAAAACCTATTAATGAAAGTGTATTCTAAAGTGAGGCACGAGTGATCAACTTGAGTCATAAGGACTTCGCACCAACACCAGACATCTGGGCTAACTTTGCTCCGCTTGTGATTCATTTGCACGTAAAAGTGTTTGAGACGAAAACGAGTGATTCACGGACGAAATTCTCCTTTTGCGATTGAATTAACAAACAAGGTAATAATTCAGTTCGATCATAATGAGGATGAGTATGATGATGATGATGACGACGACGACTTTACAACCTTGAGTATACTCAAAAAGCGCGCATAACAAACACAAAAGCCTATTACAAAATTAATAATGCCACAAATAAGGCGACCACGACTGAAGGAGCACGGCACGAAAGGCAACGGCGTCATCAACTTAAACGACACGTTGCAAAAAAAAAAGAAAAGAAATACAAAACAAAAACATCAAAGAACAGCAGCAGCAACAAACAAAAAGTAAATTGTGCACGGCATGGCATTTCAGGCAGGCAGCATCAGCCTATGCCTTTTATGCTCCTTAATATACAGACGGACGAATTGTCCTTTGGCTACGTGCTGCAAATGTAAATAGGCAAAAGCATAACAAGAATAACAGCAACAAAATAACACAAACAAAAACGTTTTAAAGTGTGCAAAATAAACTCATTACAAGCCAAGACAAAGAATGTAACTGAAATCGTCTGCTCCTGCTGCTCTTTTTCTCTTCTCGTGTAGACTCTGGAGTATCGAGCAAACGATTTGTTATGCCAGCAACAAAATCGTTGCTTGTTGCCAATCCAAAATAAAAAAAAAAAACATTGCAGAAGACGTTAACAGAAAACATTAAAGTAATCACGACTTCTAGATGCGCTGAAGAACAGATATCTAATTGACATGTAGCATGTTGAATATTTTAATAAAAATTATAATTTACAAAGTTTTATGGAAAATGTATACCACAAACTCTTTAATTAAAGAAAGAGGGCCGTGGCATAGATCATTATTCTGCCAGTTTACCGATGATATTTTTTTTGGTATTTCTTCGATATAATAGAACACAAAATATAATAATATGAAATCCCTACATCAGTATGAATGCAGGGTATAAAAATGACTAAGAAAGTAAATTATTTCACTTGCAGATGCTAAGTTAAGAAAAATTGAGACAAAAGGAAGCAAATATTTCGCTAGTATCCCACTTGCTTTTTCTATTCCGCATTCCTAAATCAGTCCATTGTATGACATACCTTCTACAGCTGTTGCCTAAAAATCGCAAAATGTTTTGTTCCTGGTGTGCGGTGTAAATATGATTTATGGCCTATCGCCTTTTTCTCGCACAGCTTCGTGACCTGAAAATGTTCGCGATGCTCTGTGCTATGCTATGTTGTGTCTCTGTGGTGCGCCTTTTAGCTATTTCGTTCTTTTTGTTCTTCTCGGCGACGAAGGCCAAATTCAGGCGCAGGCCAAGTTGTGATACATGAAACCTTGTTACGTCACAAACAACCAACGCAACAACTCGGCCAAAGTCGTAAATAACTAAATTAGCTGCTAAAGTTAAGCGATTTGTGAGGCAATTAACTTTGGATGCGGATTTTGAGACAGTTTTATTTTATTTTTTAAATCTTTTATATAATTTAAATAAATTTTTGTTTAAAATAACAAATTTGGAATACGATTACCTAGTAGTGAAGATAGTTTTTCGTGTTGGTAGTGGAATGGGGTCAATGGTTCAAAACAAAAACGTTATCAGGTAAAAACTCTTAAATGGACGGTAAGCTTGTTAGGGGATCTCTTTCGATAGTGAGTGTGCAGTGATGTTATTTGTGGAAGCTGAAGGGTGAAACATTACTTGAACCGGGTGAAGTGTGATCTGTCGGAAACATGGGTTGAGGGTGTGGCCCCATTAAAGCTATACACAAAGACTTGATATCTAAGCATATATAAGCAAAAAAAAAAGTATGATTCGTTGGATCTAAATAGAAACTAATGTATGAGACTACGTATAAGTTATAATACGCTAAAATGATCCGACAACAGCTAACGCTGAATTTTTTATAATTAACGCTGAATTTTTATAAAATTAAGACATTTTAAATTAAAACCTTATGTTCTCAGTTCGGATTGGTGCTAATAATCCAATAACCAAATTGAAATATGTTGTTAGAATTTATAAGTAAAATAAAAGAAAAAAAAAACATTGCATACAGAGACTTTATAATTAAAGCATTGGGAAAACAGCTTGAGCAGTGCTTACGATATAACATGAGAAATTATGCTCTATATTGTATGAAGTTGTAGGATGATTGAAAAAATATATCGTTTATGAAACCTATAATTCCTAACAACTGGTCTTAACATGTTAAGTTTATAAACTTTCAACCCCAATTTTATTTAACAATTATAAAAATTTCAAAAGAAACCTATTTACTTATTGAATTTCAACAGAATTAAAAAAAAAGAATAATAAATAAATCAATCGCGACATTGATTACTGTAGGCAGTGAGAAGAAGTGCCTGATTATTTGGCATAAGTAACCAAAGAGCACCTATAGAGTTTTTCCAAAACAAATAGTTGCATTGATACTGCTTCAATCGCAAGCTTAAGAAAGAATGAATAAGCTTACTTATATGCACAAGACCCTTCGACTATACTAAACAGTCATAAAGTAAAAAAAAATAAACCGAAATAGTCATAAAATCTGCAAATAAACCAACATAACCGCACAGTAGGGCAGGAAACACGTTTTAACTACTATTTTTATGTCTCATGCATTGTGACTGCATAACTCCGAAGACAGTAACTCCCGAAGGAACAATTTATAATAAAAATAACAAAAAATACACACATATCAATTCTATAAGTGGCTCGAGTAGAGTTTACGTTCTTCTTGTATTCATCGTTGTTAATTGTTGTTGTTGCTGTTGTTTGTGGTGACTCTTATGGCAGCATTTATTCGGTAAATATGGTATTTGCTTATGTAATTATATGGACATGATGATAAACCAATGGTGAACAATGTGTAAATATTTGTAATAAAACATGCAATGCTTTTTGGACAACAATACACGAACGAAACGAGGGTGTATGTTGCACGCAAATCAGTGACACCAGATAATGCAATAATAACTGGAAGGGAAGCAATACAATAAACATTTATACATATGTAAAGGGTGTTTTTTTTTTATATATATGATTTTAGAGCTTAATAGGCCCGGCTTTTTTATCAATTAATTTATTTAATTTTTTAGTTTTTATTTCTGTAATTCATAAAAAGGGGTAACCATCTTTGAATGATCCTAGAAATGATTAATGTTTCAATTTAACTTTTTAGTTATTTAAACTATCAGAAAGCTTTGAATGAATTATAAATTTTCATGTTAAAAAATAAAGGGGAAAAATCATTTGACATCGAAAATACTTAGCTAGAAGAATACAAATAAATTTTTTAACATTTAACGCTATGATTTACAAATCTGAAAAAACACCCATTATACGTAAAATGAATATAAAAGAATATGCTTTTTTTTTCCAAGAGATACATGCAAATTGAAACGCACTCGTTACACTTGTAAGGCTTCTGTAAAAGAAGACCCAAGTAGCTTACACTCATTTATGATGCTAAAGTGCTAAAGTCGGTACGGAAGTATTCAAATTACCAGGTGAAACATGCACAAAATGTAATGCTTAATGTGTAGTTGCTCACCTGATATAGACGACTTCGTTGTTCGATGTCAAACGACGCCAGCCGGGCGCCAAATTGGGATTACAGTTGACGTTAGCAGCAGAATTATTTCTAGCAATATTCATATGGTTTGTTGATGCTGCAGCAATTGTTGCTGGCATGCATTGAGCAGCAATTGCCACTGAAGACATTGCCGTCGACGTTGTCGTTGTAGCGCTTGACGTCTTGAGTGGCAGCTTAATTTGAGTTGCACGTTGTTGTTGCTGTTGATGTTGCACTTGCAATGGCATCTGGAGATGCTGCTGCTGTTGTGGCGATAGAAATACATGTGCATTTTTTGCTGCTTGTTGTTGTTGCAAATTTGGTGCAACACTGCTGCCATTTACCAAACCAGCTGGTAAATTTTGCGAAAATGTTTGCATTTGCTGCGATGGCAGCGACAATGCCGACTGCTGAACATGAAGGATTGTTGGTTGTTGTTGTTGCTGTTGTTGTTTTATATTTGTAACGACCCGCGATACAAACTTTGTCTGCTGCTGCTGGTAATTTGTTGGCAAATGTAAAGCCGCCTGCTGTTGCTGCTGCTGCTGCTGTTGAGTCTGTTGCAAGTGTACAAATTGTTGCTTTTGCTGTTGTCCAGCGGAAGTTGCAGCCATGCTGCGGCACAAATTTTATATATTTGCTTTTTTTTTATTAAATAATTTGCGTAAATTTGCTGTAAGCGAAATATATTTTTAGACAATTGATCTAAATTCGTTTCGGTTTTTTTTTTTTTTTTAATTTTCTTTCGCCCATGGCTCACCTTTTTACGCAATTGTTGCTTTCATGCAAGCTATGCAACATATTTGCATTTAATGTTGCCGTTTATGTAGCAGACTGTATTCATAATTGCAATTGCTTTAGCATTGTTTGTAAACACTTAATTCACTTTTTTTTTATTTATGTAAAATATTATTTAATGCTTTTGTTTTGCACAAATATCAACTCTCATGACTTCATTTGGAATTCATAATAGCAAAAAAAAAGAAGAAAGAAAAAAACAAACAAAGCGTATGAATAAAACTAAAAAAAACAAAAAAATTGAGAGAAACACAAGAGAGAACGTATAAGCAGCGACTGAGATAGAGAAAACGCGCGTGCATAACTCCCCCTTTACAACAACAAAACCGTCGCGTAAAGTAGGTGAATGGAGCACAGAGCAACATACATTCACAATACAATACAGTCACATAAAACTCACGCGCACGACTGAAATAAAAATACAAATACAAATTATATTGCATAGCATACAATTTTTTTGTTTTTCGGTTTAAATTTGTTATTTATAATATTGTTCATTTATTTTCTTTATATACTTTCGCGCATAATTAGCAATTTTCATTTATTCTTGCTTTGTATTTAATTATTTGCTTATTATTTAATTTTATTATATGTATTTGTGAATAGGTTACGTTTAAGTTAATTAATGCGTTTATGAACTGGACACCACCTGCTTCCAAGTTCTGCACTAATGAGCAACACACACACACACACACAAATATAAATACATCTACATGTTGTATACGCGTGCGGGACGTACAGAGCAGCTGTGCATTTACTACACACCAACAACAATTGGCTGCAATATTTAGTGTGCAATTGGGAAGTGGGGTAATAAAATTCCATTTATATACATATAAATGTTTGCAGCCACTTTCTGACAAATAAGAAAAACATAAAAACATATGTATACACATAAATGATGTATTTAGATGATGACCTCGTTATGCTTATACGCACTTTATTGCTTATCGCAATATTTCATAATTCGTAATGAGAAAATACAAAAAAAACAATATATCGTATATTACATGACGCACTTTTGTAATTATTTTTATTTGTTGTAACTTTTTTTTTTTTTCGTGTATTGCAAAACACTTTTTTTTTTTAAACGACACAGCACAAGCATTTTAAAGCAATTAAATATGAATTAATTAAAACACCTTTTTTTCGTTGTTTTTGGTTTTATTGTTGCGCGTAGAGCTTTTCACTCTTACACATGTATTTTCTATATCTTTCTCTCGTTTACACTACGCCCCTTCACCTTGCGCAAATGACGACTTTTTCACTGGTAATCGATTTATCATGCGTTTGCTTATTTAGCGAATTTACATTATAAACACAAAATAAATTATGTATAGTTATATTATCTCACAAAATTAACATTAAAACATAAATAAACTAACCAAATCTTTAGTACTTATTTTGATAGATATTTTCTTAATATTCAATAAACTTTCACTTTACTCGCGCCCGCGTTTCGTCCGACTTGGACTAGTACATAAGAAAAACTGATATCAACAACAAAATTACAGGGCGATATTGGTCTTATCGATAGTTATAAACGATAATGATACCCGATATTCTAAATGGGGGTATGGTCTAATCGGTTAAAACCTCGCGGTCATACCCGATTAGACTGTTCCAATTCACTCCCGATAATGCCAATCGGTCTGATTCCGATTGCTTGACGCTTAAGTGTGATTACCAGCTGCTAAACCGGCAGCCGGTTATTTAAAGCGCGCCGAAATATTAGCAGTTAAAAGATAAAAAAACTAAGAATATTACAGCGAATTAAGATGTCCACTTGCAACATGACGTCAACATCGACTACGCTAGAATGCAAAAAAGTCTTATTACAACGTTGCTTCAATGCGGTTGGACTTAGCATCGTTTTGCAATTTGTGTTGCTCACTGTGTTTCTCTTATTTGTTAACTTTAATATCTTACATTTGATTGTTTGGATAACAAGCACTTTTAGCCTAATGTGCTCGTTCTATACATGGCTAGCAGCAATACCGCTCATTTGTGCAGTCCTAGTGTACGGCGTCATTTTAGGTAAACTACATTTAGCTGAGCTTCGATATTATCCGACGCGGTATCGTTACTTGCTGCACAATGCGCTGCGCAAGTTTTTGTTTTTGGGTGCACATTTGCTTGTTGGATTCATGACTTCTTGGCTATATACTTCGTTTTTGCATGTGGATTATAGGTAAATCTGTAGAAGAGATGTCGTCTTTTTAGGTTTATTAACTGAATATGTTTTTTTTTTTTTTTTTTAATTTAGACATGTGCTGCACAATTGCTATGAACAGAAATGCGTCAACTCGTATCACACACTTTTAATAAGTGTAGGCGTCTTTGCTGGTTTCTATCATTTCGTTAAAACCCATTTACGTACGGATATTTCAACTGAATTCTTTCTTATACACCAGAAATGGGTTTACAAGATAAACGGTCTGCTATATTCAACACTTTTGAACACTCTTATTAAGTCATTTTTGCCTACATTATTGTTTTTGTTCGGTTACTTCTTTGCTGGGGGTTGGCTCATCAACCGGCAGCTAACCAAAATCTTCAGTGCCGAATTGGACGATCGTCTCGACAGTTTCATTGATTTAGCAACCAATATGCGTCTGTTGTTCTATGCTTGGTTACTCGCGTCTCAAATTATGAGCAATATGCATTTGATGCAGCGTTTTTATTCGGTGCTTCTCTCAGAACCGTTACCGCTGATTATAACCAAGCAACAAATTGTATTCGAAAAGAGCTCTGAAATTATTTTGACCGATGCGCTAGGAGTTTCCAGTATATCCTTAGTTCGTTCGCTGGCTACACGTTATCTGCATGAATTGGGAAATATGCGTTTGGATACACAGCGATTAGAAATCTTTCAACTTTCTCAGCCAGGTATGTTACCTTAAAAAAACTTGGATTATTTCTAGTAAGCATCTTTTAACTTAATTTAATCCAATAGGTAATCATCCTGTAAACTGGAATAAACTTCATAGTCAATGTCTTAGTATTATACGTAGTTTTACGGATGAACTCACCGCATCAATGAAACAGATACTAGCTATGAAACAAACTCAACCCTATGAACCCATAACTACGCCAATATCTCAACTAACTGCAGAGAGAATATTGCTGCGCCAGTACAACGAGCGACACGGTATACGTTCAATGACTTCACCAAATCAAAGTTTTATTACGAATTCTAGTTGCATTAATCCCAGAGTAGCACAAATACAAAAAGGTGGACAGAAAGTCGAGGCTTTTGGACGACGAATTAATGCGCGCTGTGAGGAACTATCACGCCAGCTGCAAAAAACTTTTAAAGATTTTTTGGGTCGTATACCAGGCATGAAATACATGTTTGACGAACCGGATGGTGCCAAGACAATATTTTTGGTAAACAACTCTCAACATATTACATGGTTAGTGCAAGGACTAGCCGGTATCTGCGCAGCATCTTTAACAGAAGATCGTTATGGTGTAGTACAGACTAATTTGGAAGAAATAATTAAAGTGTTGATCGCATTAAAAGTGGAGCTGGATAAACTCAATAACCTCAATATAAATGGCAGAAAACTTGATCGCAGTTTTTACGCTTTAAAATCTGCAGTGAAACGTAGTTTATGTATAATTGGCAACGGATTCGGCGAACTTATTGAGTTACGTGAATTGATCACTGATCAACAGGATTTGCGACATCTTGAAACTGCGCTCTCATATCAAGATTGAGCCGTTCATATATGTATTTATAAAACATCAAAAACCATCATTATAAGTCTGTTTTTAAAGATTTAAGATAATTTAAGTACAACATACAAAAATTGAGAACGAAAAATTGCATGGCTAATTTTTGTTCATATAAGCTTTTTATTTTCATATAAATAACAATAAAATAAATACAATCACACCTTGTGGCTACAAATGTATGTCTATGTTTTATGAATGCAACAAAATTGACCGCGCCGCTTAACATTTCACATGAACTTCTGTTGAAACTGCATAGGGAATGTGGAACCGCGCGGTATGTATGTAATATATACAAGATTAATTAACTTTCATCCTAAATTTAGTTTTAAACCAATTGGTGTAGCATAACGGGTGGAGCATATGAACTATCTGTTGACTACACAAAAACTTAACGTCTATTGTTGAGTTCGTGATGCAGCAGCATTGGTAGTATTTTTTACCTCAACGTGCTCCGTCGACAAGGCATATAAAAGTTTGGCTAATTCGTTTTCGATTGCCAATGTCTCTTGTTGCGCTGCTGCAAATTTGTTCAGTCATTTTTCATTTATTGAAGACGTAGATACAGCCATAAGCGGCGACTGTGTAGACTCTACTAACGGTTCAGATGGATAATCGTCGTATACAACTTGGACCATGCGTTTTATATTCGACTGCGCTATACTCTTGACTCTATCGACGAAGATTTGAGTTTCAAGATAATTTAAAGCTTTAAACGCTAAGCCTCCAGCAGGATCGTATAGACCTTCAAACGATTTCTGCTGGGAGTTGGCATTCTGATCGGGCATGTTAGGATTAAATGGCTGATACTCTTGTATACGTTCCTTCGACCAACGGAAAATGTTGCGAGACTCTGTAGAATGAAATAAAATTAAGAAAATATTTTAGTAACTTAAAGCTGTAATTTCTGTTCTAAAACATCACCTAAATCCGCCAATGCACGTGTTATTTCACGAATCTGTGCATCCTGGCGTTCAAGGCGAAATCCCATCTCCGCCAGCAGAGTTGTAAGCTCGATTTTCTCGATTCGTGCAGCCTCTAGTTTCTTGTTCTCCTTTAATGGTTTGACTGTAAGTAATCGTACACTTGGATAAAATCAGTATTTATAAAACTAAGCAAATATGTATATACATACCGCGAATATTCAAAAATTAACAAACCAGCACCGATTGCAAAAATAATAAATTCACCAAGCAAATTGGCTCCCAGTTCTATTGCCATAGCCTCATTCAAGGGTGGCACATTTACGGGACGTCCCAGGTTAAGTGCCCACATTTTTGTTTTTACCTCAACCCAATTGTAGACTGGAAGAAAAATGTTTGAAATTTAGACAATTTTTTTTTTAATCTGGATGAAGCATGCTTAATCATTCTATGTGCTTACATTGCGCCGGCGGCATGCAGATGTATTTTCGAAATATTGGACTTGACTTAGCATTGGATTTTAAAATATTTGCAATTGGCTTAGAGATCTGCTTTATGGCTAAAACGCCAAGTTTAGCAGCTGGGAACACGCCGATAACCATTTTAATTTTACTTTTTTATTTTTATTACACAAACCAACTTTTTCCGCGGTTGCAAACAGCTGATTTCTGAATCAGCTGTTTCACTTTGTCGGTTCGATCAGCTGTTTTCGGTATCTAGACCTAAGCGCCCTTAACACGTCGAAGCACCCCAGCGCTAATCGTTCACAACGAGAAAACGACAAGTTGAATCCGCGGAATCATATCACATATGTACATCTATTTTATAAATAATAAAACTTAAAAATCGTACAAATTTTATGAGTATGTATGAAAAATGACAACATTTTGGTACCCAAAGAGATATCAAATTACTTAATTTGAGAAAAATGTGACGAAAATTTTTCTAAATTTCTGTAAAAGGTTTACACTTACCTCCTCTAGATTATTGGATGAAATTACCATTAGTATTATATTAGTAAGTTCAAAAATTTAACAAAGCGTCAAGTAATTTTTTTGTTTTTTGGTTTTATAAATATTTTGATTGACCTTACAAAAACTTCCTTCCTATATTGCAAGCAATTCATCTAAAGAAAATTTACCAAATTAAATTTTAAAATAGCTTTTACTTTTATAACGCAATGTGTGCCCAAGTGAACACCCTGTGTTCTATGCATGGAGTTTTCGTCGGAAATTACGAAGTGCTGCGTTACAATCCAAAAAGTCCACAATGTATGACGCTTTTAAACTAAAAGCTTCAATCGCAAATAGATCGCCAAAGTAGCAACGTTCTAAAGCAGAGGTTGCTCTTAGTAAAAAAATACGCGAATATTTTTGATTGTGCATTTCTAAAAGTTATAGAATATTTATAACAATTCCAGTTTGTAATTAAACGCATTAAACATAACACTTTTTTTTAAAGTCAGGTAATTAATTTAAAATACACAACTTACGTTAAATGTTTGAATTGTTATGGTAATTTTTTTAAACTCATATTCTTGTGATGATGCAAGCATATACTCCATAATTGCAAATAAAACATTGTGAAAAAACAGGAACGGAATAATGAAAAGAAATTTGTAAAGGTGAAATAGAAGTCATTCCATGCGACGCCGGTGTTGATACATTCTGTATACATACATATATATAAAATTATTATATACATTGTATGTATGAACGTAGATATATACACATACATGCATATATGTATGTATATGGTTGTTGTTGCTGTCGGTTAGTAATATTTTTATTTGTATGAGGAAGTGCAATAACGTAGCAAAATGGTTCAATCTTATCGCAAAAAAAAAAATCTGAGCATCTGTTTGATGCGAAAAATAAACCACTTGACTTACTATCAGCAACGTTTATATTTAAATATTTTATACGTACGTATTCATTAATTAATATAATATGCACGCATCTTTCTTATTTGTCCTTCCGAGACAAGTTCAAGGACATTTTGTTACATTCAAACAGAATGCTTGTGAAAATTCACACAACAGCTACATCCCTGGCACAGAGAAGCACTTTCGTTTTTCGTTATGACGTCGTATTTGTTGTTGTTTTTGTCGCCAAAAAATAAAACAAAAATAAAATTATCCAAGTGGGTAGTTTTAGTATAAAAAGTTTCTTATTTTCTACGCAAGCTCTGTTGCGTTTATATGTATGTATAGAATACATACGTATCCCATATGTACAAATGTGTGTGTGTGTATTTAAGTTAGCCGGCCGCATATTCACTGAGCTTTTTAGCCTATTGTTCATTTATTTACATATTTATTTCTATTTCTACATGGAAATTTTTTTATAATTAACTGCACTAGTAACATTTTTCCATTATTTAGTGTATACGTAATACGTAACACATAAAAAGAAAATACGGAAACATTTAAGAGATATGAAAATTACGTAGCCAAGTTGGCTTATTCAAATTTGCGTGACGTTTTGTTCTAGCAGATTTGCACGAAGATTTGAACACGAAGCTGTAGCATGGGAAATTTTTTAAATTATTTCATTATCAACAATCATTTTTTTTATCGCTTAGATTGTTATAGCACTCCAGTTAACTAACGCATGAATAATCATCAAAGTCATTATAAAATATTTACTGGCAAGATAAGGCAAACATGTATGTTTGTCTGTAGAAAACAGCTGATCAAAGCGCGGAAGAATTTTCGGAATATTGTGACGTGATGCGCCGAAGAACTTTATTACGAAATATATTCGGAAGCTATGACTTTTACTTATTTTCTTAGAAGAAATAATGTTGAATGGTTTTAAGATTGATTTTTATGAACTTGAATTCAAAGAATTTGTTTATTTATTTATTTAAATTGAGCACCGTTATATACACATATTTTTTTAACGCATGTATACTTATTCAGAGAGTCTTTTTTCTACATATGTATGTACATATTCATATAAGTATGTATTTCAAACTGACGGAATATGATCGTTTTTGACAAAGAGTAATCAAAACAAAAGCGAAATTTCTATTTTGGTTCAATCAACCTTAAAATCTTATATTTTCGTTGAGCTTATCTTAATTTTTTTTTTTGATTACTTTGCAATATTCGGTGACTAAATAATTATTAAATTAGGAAACAAAATAAAATGCAATTGACTGATTGCTGCAATATAAGCAAGAAAAAATCACTCACGCTCACATGTTGCTTATACTCAATTTTTCTGTATTTAACTTTTTACTCTTATTTTACTTTTATTTACAACAGAGACAGGAAGGGGTAGCTAATATTTCCCCTAGCACTTCCCTATCTTTATGTGTGTCATGCTCTGTTAGCGGCTCATCTTTTTTAAGCTCTTTTCATTTTTTTTTTTTTTTTTTTGCGTTGTTCTCATTCTCTCTGATAAATTTCCTTGTAGCCATTTCTATTTGCCATTGTCTAACCGACTTCAGTGCTATTCGTATCATTCGCGTATCGTGCGCGTCTGTTAACGTTTTTTTTCTTATTGGGTTTTCGTTTCATAATTTGGGTTTTAACCCATTTCAAAAACATAAAAAATACGTTTATACCAGCGTCTTTTCCAACATTTTCGTGTTTGCTCTATTAAACGGAGAAAATTTTTGAAAAAAAAGTTTACACTTGTCGGAAAATTTTAGCAAAAGCAGAACCATGGTTAACGTTTCGATTTATGATGAGGTGCCGAAGTTGAAGGTATTGTATCGAAGATGACAGTGTAACTACGATGAAGTTAGCCTGTTAACCTGGTAACGAGAAACGCAATTTATTTACATCAAATATTATAAGTTAAATAAGTATTTTTTCGATCATTTTTTTTGACATAATGACGAAAATAAAATTATGCAATGCAATGCAGCGCAACGCAACGAAAGAATCTCTTTTTGTTTTGCAGCGCCAAGCAGAATTCTTGACCTTCGTTTAGTTGCAATATTGTCGTCGTTGTGATTGCCGCTGCACTCACTCCTCAGCTACAGCTGCTGGTATATTTTATACGTAAAACTTCTCGCGGAGATCAATGCGCAGCCGCTAGCTGCCTGCCTCTCTCTCAGTAAACTAACAAAATTTACAAGGGATAAGTTATCAAATTTAATGCTTCGCAAAAATATGCAAAACAGTGGCGGCATTTATATGTGTAGATAAAAATTGGCTGCATTCGTGCGGCGTTAGTAATATATAAATTTGTACATTAGGAAAAAAAAAAATTTATTATTGTTACAAAAATTGCAAAACATCAATTAATTAAATAATTTTATTATTTTCTATTTGCAGCCGAACGAAGTACCGCAAAATATGGCCGCTCAAGCTGATTCACAATTAGAGCATATGTGCCGTCTGGAATTTGATTCCCCAGTGCCGCATGTGCGTCTGTCCGGTATTGTCTGTACTATTGGTCCAGCATCAGTCAGCGTGGAAATGCTTGAAAAGATGATGGCAACCGGCATGAATGTTGCACGTATGAATTTTTCGCATGGATCTCATGAATATCATGCCCAAACAGTGGCCAATGTACGTCAAGCTGTTAAGAACTACTCGGCTAAGCTTGGGTATGAGCATCCAGTTGCTATTGCTCTGGATACTAAGGGACCTGAAATACGTACTGGTTTGATCGCTGGTAGCGGTACCGGAGAAATTGAGTTGAAAAAAGGTGAAACCATTAAGCTGTCTACCAATAAGGAACATGCCGAGAAAGGCTCGCTGGAGGTAGTCTATGTTGATTACGAAAACATCGTCAACGTAGTGAAGCCGGGAAATCGTGTATTCGTTGATGACGGTCTCATTTCATTGGTTGTCAAGGAAGTCGGTAAAGACAATCTGGTCTGTCAAATTGAAAATGGCGGCTCTCTGGGTTCCCGTAAGGGTGTTAACTTACCCGGTGTACCTGTTGATTTACCAGCTGTATCGGAAAAGGATAAATCTGATTTAAAGTTCGGTGTCGAGCAGGATGTTGACATGGTTTTCGCTTCGTTTATTCGTAATGCAGCGGCTTTAACTGAAATTCGTAATGTGCTCGGTGAAAAGGGCAAGAACATTAAGATCATTTCTAAGATTGAAAATCAACAAGGCATGCACAACTTAGATGAGATTATTGCTGCTTCTGATGGTATTATGGTTGCTCGCGGTGATTTGGGTATTGAAATCCCACCGGAAAAGGTATTCTTGGCACAAAAGGCAATGATTGCACGTTGCAACAAAGCTGGAAAACCAGTCATTTGCGCTACTCAAATGTTGGAATCGATGGTGAAAAAGCCACGCCCAACACGTGCCGAAATCTCCGATGTTGCCAATGCTATTTTGGATGGTGCTGACTGCGTAATGTTGTCTGGTGAGACAGCCAAGGGCGAATATCCGCTGGAGTGTGTCTTAACTATGGCAAAAACGTGCAAGGAGGCTGAAGCAGCATTGTGGCACAGAAATCTTTTCACGGATTTGGTGCGTGGCGTCGATTCGACTACTTTAGATGCTGCACATGCTGTGGCAATTGCTGCTGTCGAAGCTGCTGGTAAAGCTAAGGCAGCTGCTATTGTTGTTATTACTACAAGCGGAAAGTCGGCACACTTGATCAGCAAGTATCGTCCACGCTGCCCAATTATTGCTGTAACACGTTACCCACAGACAGCACGTCAGGCACATCTTTACCGTGGTCTGGTACCATTAATTTACAAGGGTAAGACAGGCGCTTAATTAATTATACTATAAGTATTCATAACTTGTTATTTATACTTAAATTAATGTTATAGAAGCGGCTCTTCCTGACTGGCTGAAGGATGTTGATGTACGTGTACAGTTCGGTTGCAATGTCGGCAAGAAGAACGGTTTCATTAAATCTGGTGATTCTGTTGTCGTTGTTACAGGCTGGAAACAGGGATCCGGTTTTACAAACACAATGCGCATTGTGTAAGCTTTAATATTCCTTTATTGAAAGAGAATCACAATTTTAACATGCACTCCATTTTATATCTTACTTCTAGCCCCGTCGAATAAGAGGTCAACTCCATACAATTTTGGGTTTATCGTTGCAGTCGCACACACAACGCACTCTACTCTATACTATGTTAACCAAATTATTTATTATAAATCAGAAATTGTTACTTTTTATCAAAAAACGTATTCTCAACATTCGAAGTCGTTAGAGCTAACCAGCAGAAGCAGAAAATATTTATCACTGTTTACTAATTAGAATGTTAATGATTATTATGAACAAATAATAAAGCTACTATACGATGTATGTACTATATGTATATTTAAATCCACTCAACCATGCTGTATACATCATTCTGTAAAATCAATTTGTTGGAATTTTCCTCAAAATTTAACAGTTTTTGTTTTGTAAGAATAGAAAAATTCAAAATTCTACCTTTAAGGATTTTAGTCAGCTTGGGAAGCGGCTCGTTCCCCAGCAGAGCCGGTGTGCGAATGAGCTCTTCCTCGACAACAACATCCCAATTGGACTACCTTTGTCGTTTAAAGTATAATACACCACGAAATTGCTTTCGTAAAACTAGCATCATATGTACAGTTGGTCCGTCTTCAAGATGTCCTGATATGCTAGAAAAGCTAATCAAAAACGGACTGAATGTCGTACGTTTAAATTTCTCGCACGGCACACATGACTATCATGCGGAAACTATTGAAAATGCTAGAAAAGCTATTCGACAATATTCATGCAAAACTGGTGCGCCGCACACTGTGGCAATTGCTCTTGATACCAAGGGTCCGGAAATTCGAACCGGATTGATTGATGGCAGTAGTACTGGTGAGTTGATGCTACGCACAGGTGAAACAATAAATGTTACAACAGATCAAGAATTTGCGGAGCAATGTACAAACGAAATGCTATATGTCGATTATAAGAATATAGTCAAAATTATGAAGCAAAACAATAGGATTTACATCGATGACGGACTCATCTCTTTGCTCGTAAAAGAAGTTCGGAGCAATATGCTAGTCTGTAAAATCGAAAATGGTGGCAAGTTAGGTTCAAGCAAAGGCGTCAATTTACCTGGTGTTCAAGTCGATTTACCAGCTGTCACCAAAAAGATAAGAGCGATTTACAGTTTGGTGTAAAGCATGGTGTGGATATGATCTTTGCTTCGTTTATTCGCAATGCTGATGCAATAAGCGAAATTCGCAATATCCTTGGTAAAAAGGGCGAAAATATTCTAATCATTCCAAAAATTGAAAATCACCAAGGCATGGAGAATATTGACTCAATAATAGAGGCATCTGATGGCATTATGGTAGCACGTGGAGATTTGGGCATCGAGATAGCGACTGATGAGGTTCCTTTAGCTCTAAAGACAATCATCGCACGCTGCAATCGCGTTGGAAAACCTGTAATATGTGCTACTCAAATGCTTGAATCAATGACCAATAAACCCAGACCTACGCGTGCAGAAGCATCTGATGTAGCAAATGCAGTTTTTGATGGAGCCGACTGTGTTATGTTATCGGGGGAAACAGCTAAGGGAAAGTATCCCGTAGAGTGTGTAAAGACCATGTCAGATATATGCCGTAGAGTGGAAGCTGTATTGTGGTATGAGCGAATGCAAAGTGAATTGCTAGAGAGTTTTAAAGCACCCAGAGGAAGTGATAAGGCGGTTGCCCTAAATGCTTTTAATAATGTAGAAAAACATAAGGCAAAGGCTATAATTGTTGTAAGTGATTTCCCTTGCATTGCTCAATGGCTAAGTATGTTGCGTCCAAAATGTCCAATTGTTTATGCAACAATCTCCGAAGAAACCGCACGACAGAGTGTCATCTTTCGCGGAATTGTACCCATACAATTGACTGATGATGAGACTGGAGAGAATAGTTGTGATTTCGATTGTTATCTCAAATCAACGTTGCAGCGTTTATTTTTACTTGATCTACTTGATCCGGAGAAGTCACCAAACGTTGTAGTAGTTAATGCGCTTTACCCAAACAAAATTACCGTTGAGGTTATGAGTATCGTATGCAAAAAGGAGGATTCCAAATGCAAAGGAATGGGCAATTGAAATTAGTTTAACGAATCAAGTCAAATTGAACGAATCTTACCAACTTTCGTTGTCTCTATTGTTATGTGCATACTTATATACAAATAAAATAATAATTATTTACTTAAGTAAGGATTTCGGCAAAATGATATAATACTATAATAAGTTCTTATGTATCCGTCAGAACAAATAAATGTCGTATGTTAAAGATAAAATCTATATATATATAAAATGAATGTTTGTTTCTATGTCTACTCTATACGTTGAAACCGTCCAATCGAAGAGCCCCAAACTGGTTACATTTAAAAGAAAACAATGCAAGTAGAGTTTTAGACCATTAAAACAATGCATTAGGGACATTTGGTTCATTTAAAAAGTCAATTTTCTAATTTTCTCATGCAAAAAAACAAAAATAATAAACTTAACTTTGTCGGCTCTTGTAGACTGAAGCAAATGTCATAGGGCGACATACATATTTATTTGTTTACAATGCAACTACTAAAAAATACCAACGATTTTCTGAATATAGTATACACCGAACATAGGACCACAAAAAGTGCAATAGAAACAATAATAATTTATTTATATTTATTTATATTTAAATATACACAAAAAATGGATTAATAAACGCAAATGGCTGCATCGTTGACCACAACATTCATTTGCAACTAGAACGATTCGACTCATTGCGTAAAGTTTAATAACAAAAACATAATTGTAAGCAGGATCAGCAGCGAAGCGGATGCATTCTCGTTGGAAGGATTTGTTTTCATTTATATACAATTATGAGTTTTTCCGAGAACACCTCTGACTCCGACTGGTAAGCAATCTGGATAGCAATAGTCGTTAGTTGCCTATTAATCTGATTCACTTTACATTCAGGAAGGAAACTAAAATGAAAGTTATTAAGGCAATTAAAGATGAAGAACCTCAAAATAACTTCACTGCTACCCAAGGCAAAATAAAATACAGTCAAAAATTCTGCGATAAATGGATCAATGTTTTTAATGCATGGTTGGCACGTTGTCCGGATGATCCGAATAAGCCTTTCTGCAGAGCATGCCAAGTAAAAAAAGAAAAAAACATTTTAATTATTTCAACTAAATTATAACTGCATTTTTCATTTCTTCCTGTTTATTGTATCTTTATATCTGAACAGTGTGTATTAGATTGCAATAAGTGCCATTTACAGCGTCATGAAAGAACGAGAAAGCACAAACGTAATCTAGAAATTTTACTTAACAAAGGCGAAAATGCTGCGCGAGAAAATTTAAGTATACGTCAAGAGCGCAGTAAATATTATTTGCAACGTAAGAAAACTATACAATCGCGTACACCAACTGAAGAACCGGTTGGTTACGAGGAGGTGCAACATTCAACTGAGGAAGTACATGAAGAAGTTGCATCAGTCGAAGCAGTGCATGAAGAGTATGTTTTATTTTAATTAAACTTTTTAGCCATTTTATATTTATTTTTAACATTTTGCAGTGTTAGTATTCCACATAAAGACTTTCGGCTAAATGAAAAAGAAAGATGTGAAGAGACAGAACAATTAAATCAGTTAAACGAATCCGGTACAGAGAAACAAGTTAAAGCACGTGCAAAACAAAAATCGTTATCAACCCAACCGCGGCAGCACCAACAGCAGCAGCTACGTACTAATAAACCGAATCGTAATAATTCAGCTGCAGTTAAGAAAGAAGGCATCAAGCTTCTTATGCAAATACGTAAAGATAAAAATGATTTAATGGATTCTTTTAAGGAGTTAATAACCGCTGGTGGACATTTAACTACCATACAAACACCACCTAAAGAAAAAAATCATATAGATCTCTTTTTTGAAAGTGTTAGTTCAAGTGTAAAAGCGCTTTCGCCAAAACTCATTGCTGAGGCTAAAATGCGCGTATCGCAACTTATTTGTGAATTAGAACTACGTGGTTTGACAGATGCAACGACGACAAGCTTGCCTGGCACGGTAATAGCGACAAGCGGCATTTCTAGTCAATCGTACATTATTAATCCACAGAGTGGGCAATTGAGTCACATCGAAACCCAGCATCAACAGCAAACGTTAAGCTGAAAGAAAACTCTTCTACGCGTTTAAACAGTACAAAATACGATTCGCGTGACTTATTTAATAATTACATATTTTAATGGTT
Source organism: Leucophenga varia (assembly GCA_018903435.1). NCBI lineage: Eukaryota > Metazoa > Arthropoda > Insecta > Diptera > Drosophilidae > Leucophenga > Leucophenga varia. The sequence continues at coordinate 4,663,430 of JAEIFJ010001414.1, forward strand.
TGTTATATGTTTTTTATACCTATTTATATTTATCATAACATAAATATTTATTTTTAAATTTATGCAATGCAATATACATAGTAACTATTTTAATAAAAATCAAAAAACAAAATACATGAACTAAACCTTTTAAATAATTCTCTCGTTTCAGTTATTGAATACACATCATTGGCTAAGAAATTTGTGTCAATAAAATCATGTTTTGTGAAGAAGCACTTCCTTTTTAAAATTATAAAAATAAAAAAAAAAAATACCGTTTCGGTTTAAAGTGTCTTCTTCCTTTCTATGGAAAAATAAAATTTATTTCGCATTCTTTTAAAGAAAAAAAACTTTTGGCAAAACATTTGTTCAAAATTTTAGTTAAAACAAAATTCTAAATTCTGCCGCATGGTACACAAAATTCTATAAAAAGTGAGGTACAATGACTAAAAAACTAAAGGTCTGCATTATTGGCGCAGAAAACTGGTAAGTGTTCCTTCTTCTACTACCGATCCACACGTTCGTACTTTGTATGTATAAATATATTATGGTCTATATAGGGGTTCTGCGATTGCAACTGCTGTAGGCGCAAATGTCATTAAGTATAATCGCTTTGATGAACGGGTCCACCAATATGTCTACGATGAACTGGTCAGCAACAGTACATTATCGGAGGTCATAAATGATACGCATGAGAATATTAAATATCTACCGGGCATACATATGCCAGCTAATTTAGTAAGTTAAAAAAAAATTCAATATTTGGAGTGCGTTTTTTTATTCTTCAATTATTTTTATCAGATTGCTGTTAACGATTTAGTTGATGCTGCGCAAAATGCGGACATTTTGATTTTTGCAACACCGCAGCATTTTATCAAGTCTTACTGTAATATACTGGCAGGAAAAGTTAAACCAGATGCCATAGCAGTTTCGTTAATCAAGGGTCTTCAAAACATAAAGGATGGTAAAATTGAGCTTTATTCGCAATCCATTGCAAAGAATTTAAATGTAAGTAAAAACATTTTATTCTGTCGGGTATATTTTGATATTAGAGATTTAAATTTTTTTTTTAAGATTCCATGTTACTCAATGGTGTGTGCCAATTGTGCCATGGAAATGGCACAGGGCAAACTCTGTGAAATAACAATCGGTTGCAATAATGGAGAACATGCCGATTTGCTGCAGGAGATATTTCAAACGGACAATTGTAAGGTTGTGCTTTTAAACGACGTTGATGGTGTAGAGTTATTCGGTTCACTCAAGGACATTATTGCACTAGGCGCTGGCCTTATTGATGGCTTACGCTTAGGCGAGAATGCACGAGTGGCTGTGCTACATCTGGGTCTTAAGGAGATGATGCGTTTCGTTAAGGACTTTTATCCTTCATCGAAATTGTCGACATTTTTTGAAAGTTGTGGTGTTGCCGATCTGGTGACATCCTGTCACGGTAAATATTATACTTAAATGAAACCTGTTGTTTTTGTTAACTTTGTACATGCTTAATATTAAATTATTCTAGGCGACAAACATGTAAACTTTGCTAAGACATTCGTAGCTACCGGCAAAACAATACAAGAACTAGAGTCAAACCTAATGAATGGACGCAAACTGCTTGGGCCACAAGTAGCCGAAGAGGTGTATAGCTTTTTAAGCAAAACAAAAAAAGGAAAATCTGTAATATATGGAAAAAAAAAAAAGTTTCTTTAACATTTTATGTACCCTTTTTTCTTCTTTATTCCAGATATCCGCTATTTACATCAATACACAAAATATGTCGGAACGAGCAGGCCCCAGAGACGATCGTAGATGCATTGCGAAATCATCCTGATTTACAGTAAGTCGATGCCGCTTTCAACTGTTAAATTAATATTCGATTTATTTATTTTTTTTTGCTTTGTAGTAAAAATACAATAAGTGAACTACTTGATAAGGAGCATACTGCAACGAAGCGAGAACAACAACAAGAAGAACAACCAACCACAATATTCGAACAAATCAGCGAATCGCTTTACGTCGAGGACAAGCCGGCTATTGGTCTACATATGTCGTCTAACGATCAATTGGATACTAAACCAGAACAAGTAGTCTCACAGATAGGAGGTAATCAAAAAAGCGATAACACTTTTCCGGTTACGCCCCAAACACAACAATCATATCATGCAGCTTCCGGAGAACATGTAAATATTACAACATCAAACTTAGAGCAAAATTTTCCTGAGTCCTTTGAGCCAACAAAGGTTACCATCTGGTTAAAAGGTGTGCCTGATTTTAATGAAACCATAATTGAGGTAAAAAACAATTTGGAAGATTTAACATCGGAAACGCCAATGCCAACGTCCACAGATAATCGCACAGTCACTGTTGAATTAATAGAGCCAGTAGCTTTTGCTGACGAGGAGGTCATCAGCAGTGGTGGTGGTCGTGATGAATTAGAGCAGAAAAATTACATGCAATTTACGCCGGCCTCTTATAACTCCGAAGATAATATGCAGGAAATGCAAGAGAAAATTGATTCGACAATTGTCGCAAAAGATGAACAAGAACTACTAACCGAGGACATAAAGGTTCGCAGAGCTGAGAAAAACTGCAAAGCAAGTAGGGTTTCAAAGCAAAAAATGGGATGTTCCAGATCTAGAAAGTAAAGAAATGTTGAAAGAAGATGATTTGATTACTAACAATGATTGGCGACCTGAATATAGAGTTAATAAAAAAGAGCCAAATGAAATGGAAAACCCCGATAGAATTGCAAAGGAAGATTGGCTTGGCGATAATGAGTGGCGTGATGAATATGAAATAATAAAAAAGTCGCCAAATGAAGAGCAGCATACAAAATTAAATGAACCAAACCAGCCAAATGTAACTGATGCAAATACATCTAAGATGGAAAACGATGATGAAGTGATCACCGCTAAAGTACTTGATATATACGAGCTTAGAGATAAAGACTTGTTAGTCGATTTGAAATTTAATGAAAATCTCAACGAATCGGAACCGTTGTTAGATCAGGAAAGAAGCAAATTTTCACAAGAAATTGCTTTGAATGAAACAGAAACCGCGACGGAGGTAGAAGATATGGATACAATTGTTGAATACAAACAGCGCATGCATGCTTCCATAGTTCAAGGCAGTGTCAGCGATAATGCCGATAATTTAGTAATTTACTCCGACGATGATGCACAATCTATGCTACAGGCAAAAGAGCTTTTATCTGGAAAAGCTTCAAATCAACAAACGACCACTACGAATCCCTCAATTAAATCGACAGCAGGCGTTGCTAAATTCAGTAGCTCATCGTACAAAGGTCCACGTTTGACAAATGACAAATCGAAATCTAAAGTACCAAATGAGAACAATATTGAAGTCACTGAAAATGAGAAACTCATTGATTATGTTAGCAATGAATCTAATATGGCATCCGATCAGTTTGCAACGCGTAAGGGATTCGATGACTTTGAGAATAACTGGCTGAATTATAAAGAACACAATCGCAACAAAATCTTGAATTCTAAAATGAAAGATACTCAATGCTCTGAAGAAGATTTAATTAAACTCTTTAAAATGATCAGAGACAATAAGGGCGGACTGGAAAATGACATCGTAGACAGTGGTTCAAATGAGGTTGAAAATAGGCTGGATTCGGAATGGGATTGGTTGCGCGTATCAAGTAAAAATGACCATTTAGATTCCAATATGCAAAGTGAAGTCACAAGTGAACTCTACCAAGATGATCCTAATTTTCTTGAAAACAAATTTGAACAAGGCAGCCGAAGGCAGAATATTGCTCTATCTCAGGAACAAGAAATCACAAATGAATTTCACGAAGAAAAGCAAGATTTGCCTCAAGGTTCGTTTCGCGCTGATGACCATTCGCTGCCACTTCCAAAGCATGAACGGTACAACCAGTTTAAAAAACAAAATCAACCAGAATTTACTGATGAGTTCAGCGATAATAGGCTACCTCCTTCACAGCATTCCGACATAATGAAGAACGAAATGAGCATCGATGATTACATACGGCTAGCCGAATACGAACCGCCCAAAGCAGCTGCCGATAGTGTGCTCTTTCATGATCAACAACTTAACAAGGACGAAATGCATGATGTGCAATTCAAAGCGTTGGATAATGATTATAACAGAGATGAGCACACGGTCAATGCCGAATACGAAGAGTATAAACAAGCAGCTACCAATATATCTTATCAGGAACAAAATGATATAACGGATGCCTTGCCTGACGACAACAAAGCTGACACATTAAGTTTAGAAAACACAACAAAAAAGTCAGATGAATATAGTTACCAAAATATCTCCGATTTCAGAGATTTAGAAGATAAACAAGATGCGGACCATCAAGTAACATTTGATGTTAATAACTCAATGACAGATTTTTTGGCCTCATCGCACAATAATGAGCAACATCAGTTTGTTATAGATTCCATTGAAATCGAAAAGCAAGAGCCTTTACAGTGGGAGAGTGAGCCAACGTCGGAACTCGAACACTCGGAGCTAATGACCCAACAGGCGATCAAGGAAATGTACGGGGCACAGGATGATGCAATCGATAACGAAGGAATGAAATTTGAATCCCCAGAAACGTTAAGTACAAATCAAGCATTTGAATATGTAGATCATATTCAAGATCTGACCAAATCCGATTTAACACCCGTAGCTGTCGAAGAAGTTTTGTCAGAAGAAAGAACAGAATTTCAGGATGCATCATATATTCATGATTCACCACTAGCAGACAACCAATTGTCGCATCAGGTGGCCGAAACACCGTTGAGTCTACAGCAACAGAATACAACGGAGAACGAAACATCCCAGTTAACGCTTGAAGAGCACTTGTCAAAGATAAAAGATTCGCTCACTCTGGAGGAACGATTGCACAATGTAGAAATACTTACTTCTTCTTTAGTAGCTGACAAGCAATCGCAGCGTGCTGACGAAACTTCCTTAAATCTTAAGGAAATATCTAATTTCGAAGAAGAAAACATAACATCAGAAGAAGCGGAAGCAGAGAGCCGTCTTAATATTGAGAATCATTTGTCAAATGAAAATGAAAACACTGCTTTCGACAAACAATCGCTTTTCAATGCAGCCGAAGATTATTATCCAGCTATGGACAATCAGGCAACAACTACACAGTCCTTAGGTGAGATAAAAAGATGATTTAGTGGAAGGAACGTACGAAGCAGTGCAAGCTGAACACAAAGCAGCAGAGTCAGCTGAATACGAAACAGCAGAGCTAGCTGAATACGAAACAGCAGAGCTAGCTAAACACGAAACAGCAGAACTAGCTGAATACGAAACAGAGCAAGCTGTACAACGAACAGAAGAAGCCGATTACGAAACTGAGCACGCTGCATACGAGATAGAGCAAGCTGAATACGAAACTGAGCATGCTACTGCATACGAATTGGAACAAGATGCCGCTAGAGACGAGATTGAAGAGCTTGAAGAAAAGATATCTCTGCAAGAAACTGCACACGAAACCGAGCAAGCTGCGATAGAAGAAGCTGAATTATCGATACCACCGCAGGAGGTGGAAAGGCGAAAATCCATAAAGGAGCGTGGTGCAAAAATAGCCGAAAAAGTGAAAACTTTATGGCGCGATACGCCAGCAAACAATGTGGAATACCAAAGCGATTCACCATATCACGGCGAAACGGAACGCACAAATATGGAATCAATACAGGATCAGAATGATATTAAAATACCGACCAAAAAGCCAAGATGGCCTGGTGCTGCTCGACAAAAGAGTGCTGTACAACAACAGCCCTATCATCCACCGATCAATCCACGAGTGAGAATTCCGCAACCACCGTTCGATGGACGCGAACATGAATATCATACGTTGGCATACAGTGCAACACAACCGCTATTAGCGGAGGAGCAGCGATCCTTGATGTTGTGCAAAAAGAGTGCACACAATGTGTCTGCCGCGCATTTGAAGCGACAACTCTCTTCATCACCGGTTTACTACACGAAACCTTTGCTCAATTTCCTGAGAATATCACGTGCCACCAGAATACTATGTGCACTACAGGTTGGTATGTTTGCGGCAATGTTGTCCAAGTACAAGAATCAATGAGCCTGCCTTTTAAGTCGCAATGCGAACGCAAGTGCGAAGTCAAGGGAAGTCAAAAGATCAAAAATCAAAAATAAAAAAAAAAACATCATTTGTAATTGATAAATAATAAATTGTACATTGTGCCTAACTAACTGATTCTCTGCTTTGGTAATTACATATTTTTAATTTTTATTTCAATTTAAAAACAGCAGGCGCCGCCGACTCATGATTTTAAGCAGCGTGAGTGAATAAGAAAAATCGGTCATTAGGGCTAGTTATACACTAATAGTTGTTATACATAATACTCTATATAAACTATAAACGTTAAATGTTCAATTCACTAATTGATAGGCATTGTGCCATTCACTTGGCTGCCGGTAAAACACTTTACGATATCGATAGTCGGATAACTGCAACGGCCTAAAATTGTTCAGCAGCGGTTGACCTTCTTCGGTACGCAGCTGCCAGAATTTCGGTAGCTAAGAGTAAAATAAATTAATTAGTGGTGTCCCATTCACAAAACGAATTTGCATGAATAATGTTCACCTCCAAATGCGATATTGGCAATACTTCCGGAAACACTTGCCAGGTAACTGCTTCGGAGCAAGGTGGTGTCGTTAGTGAGCCGCTATACGTATAGAAACGCTCACGATTAATATTTCCCAGCAATTCTCCCAGCGCAATTATATTTGGTGGGGTATATGTGCTATTAAAATTGCGTATGTGCGGCAGTGAATTGTAAATCTCACTCAGGCCAGATGTATATATGGATTCTGATTGCTAAAATGAATAAAACTCAGTGATGCACTCAGACTGAATCAGAAGAATACGTGAATATGTATGTGAACTGCTTACTCTGGAAACTTTAAAAAGTACCGCTATAACTGCTAAGCCATCACGAAATGCACGTGCTATTTCCATATTCGGATATTTTGTATTTCGATGTACAATATGCATTTCTAGGTCAAAGCGACGTCCATTAAGTATATGCTCCGAGCCCTTTCGGTGCGGTGAACCCCAATGAAAATGCACTGACTTTGCTTCGTAGACATTTGGAATAAGTAAACCACCTGTAGTAATCTATTATTACATATGGATATGGGTATTATTATTTATTATTACTAATATTATTACCTGTGATAAACGGTTTCTCACCGAATTCTGTCACTGGAACATCAAATTCTACAGTGTGCCCATTATTATGCACGTGCAATAAACTATCAAATGGGACATCATACAAACCGAAAAATAAAGGCGGCACTCCAATTGTTGTTATACTCTTTTCACGGTTAATGGCAATGGGCGATTGTCGTGCGCCAAAGCAAGTAGGAAAGTTTAGATGCCATTGCTCCGGCGCTTTATAGTCAAAGGTTTCTGTAGAGAATAATTTCATGTAGCTTAGTTCATATACAATGTACAATCTAATTTTATTTATGGCTTTAGTTCGAACCGGAAAACTATAATTCATGGGACTGTTGGGACTGTGCTAGTTAAATTTAATTTTGTTTTCTTGTTTTTTTTTTTTTTTTTTTTGATTTGTTTTATCTACGCACAATCAGGTATTTTATTTTTAAATAAACTCAATTACAACCAAGTGGAGCGGCGGCAAGCAGCATTGCAAAACAAAACAAACCAAAACAATCGGCAGGTATCTGAAGCTTAAGATTGCCGTTGCCGTTGCCAGTAAATTTTGATGCGCTTTGTGATTTTTAAAAGACTTTCTTAATTCAAATATTTATACATATCTGCGTATTAAAAGGTAATCTTTAAGTTGAACTTAATCGCTTATTTATGTGTGTTAAGTTTATCTTATATAAAACTACTAGCATGTACCCGCGGCTTTGCTCGCGTTTTTTTTTTTTTAGCTTCTATTTGGTGGCTAAATATAAATTGAAATCCCCTAAACACGACAAACCATCATTTAAGTTTCAAGTCTCTACGTCTATTCAATCCAAAGATATGACTTTTCGCGAAGAACGATATCGCCGATAACTAAACATATTCACTGAAAATCACAAATCACTACTTTTTAATCACTGTGAAAAAATCATCGAAAGTGATTTTTTTGTCAACACAAATTTCTTTGTTTTATGCCAAAACGAACATTCTTAGATCCTGAGACATTTGGTATAGACACTTTCATAAAAATATGACGAACCCTAATGTATTTATATATTCTTGATCAGTTATGTCCGTCTGACTGTCATGGCACTTGACAGTACTGTACTGAGATATAATATTTAAAATAATTTTAAAATTATGCCAAATTTTCTGAGTTCTATATGAACCTTTTTTATGCAAAATTTTCAATTAAAGATTTTTAAGTTTTTAAATAAAAAAAATTATTCGATTGATTAATTGATATTTAGACAAATACTATATAACTATTTGAATGACGTCGATACACTTGGTTGGTTCTTTTATTTATTTTTGTTCTTTTGTTCTCTCGATTTGATTGGTTTTTCTTTTATAATCTTCGAATTGATTGCATTTGTACATTTGTACAATTGGATACCTACTTACTTGCTGCAAATGGTAAAACTAAAAATAAACGTTGATAGAATTGTCCAAGCAACGGGAAACTCATTTTATTTTTTGATTAACAAAAAAAAAAATCACAAAAATAGATCATAAACTATGTTTAAAGACAATTTATTTATTTTTTTTTTTTTTTTTGACGTTGATAGTTTTTAGTTCGTCTATCGAAATTATAATTTAATAAATGAAAAATATAAAAAGAAACAATCGCGCTAAACCTTGTCGTTGTATTAGGCTAACTAACGACGAACAACGAATGAGTCTTAATTTTAGTTAAATTTGATTTTATATGAATGAATGAGACTCCAGACTATGAAGGGCTGCTGCCGATGTTTAGCTTAACTTAAACTGCGTGCGCGCATGCGTGAGGCACGGTGCTCTTTTCTGCAGTTTTCCACGCAGCGGCGACCTACCATCGCCCAAACAATAAGACAGACCAACTGACACTATTGGAAATTATATTGTCTACGTTAAACAAATACGTTTTCTTTACAATTCATATTTTTCTGTTTGTTTTTTTTTTTTTTGCGGTCTAAATTTATGCAATAAAAGCGTTTACAATTATTTTTGTTGCATGCAAACTATTATTCTTGTTTAAATTTTATGAGAATTGTCTTAGTTGCTGATTTGTACCAAAAAAAAAAAAAAAAAAAAAAAAAACTTTTCCGTAAAAATAGAGACAAAGTTAAAGCATAAAACAGTTAAAGCATAAAAATTAGGGAGTTTCATTTTTCAAGGGCCTTTTTGACGTCTAACATCCGTCTATGTATATTGTTATGCGAAAGCTAATTGAGAATTATAAGATTAAAAATGTTTATTTGTAAAGTAAATCACTAATTTTTAGTGATTACGAAAATGTGAGTCTGTTATTTTTTTAAAAAAGTTTTTGGAAGATTTTAAAAATACATGGAACGTATTTTAAAAATCTTTTACGTAAATTAGCTTCTTTGTAGAATGATCAAAACAAATAAATTAGAATAACTTTCATCCTTGATAAATTCAACCAAATTCTATCTGTCCCTTTTTTTTTTTGTTTTTTGCTTTCAGTAAATAATTATTTACTTTCAATTAACGTTTTATGAAAAATCGAAATAAGCACGTTAAAATCTGAAAAATGCGAATACAATGACTTTGAAAAAGAGGGAATTGTAATTGTGTTACAATAATTAAAGTATTCAGAAGGTCTTGTAATAGTGTAACAAATTAACATTGCAGCAGAAGCATTGTGAACGCCCTTTGTAAAAAAAAATATGGTGCAACTCTATAAAAACAGCTGTTCGACTCTTTGTTTTACCCTTTCTTCAAACAAAGATCTGGTTGAACAAAGTTGTTCAAAAAATTTCGTGCCGATCGTATCTCTAAAAAAGCTTCTAATACAGTTTTGTGCATAAGTACATATGGGATGCCAAATAAATTTATATTTCAATGATGGGGTTGAAAGAGTTTTGACTAAATCAAAACTGATGAGTACGACTAACCTGAACCGATTATTAAGAAAATTTATTTGAAGCTCTATTCAGGCATGTCACAGAAATCGATTTTGCTTCAATTGCAAATCACCATGATATACACATCGTTTTCTAGCAAATTTTAAACTGTCCTCAAATGAGTCGTCAATTTGTCTGAGTACGCATCTTAAATGTATTTAATAAATATAATAAAAAACACTATATTGCAGATATGGTATTCAATTTCTGATTAATCTATATCAATATAATTAAACATTGCATATTTATACATATTAGCATTTATGGTAATTACTGCTCGCTTTTTAAATTTGACTTTCACTGTCGACAGATAGCAGGCTTTGCCTTTCACAGCGCACAGCTGTTAGAGCTTCCAGGTAAATTTTTTTTGTTTGTCAAAAAATTTAAATTTTACTTTCACTTTAAAATATCTTTGCTGAAAAAAATTCAATATTAAATGTCTTACGCAACTAAGTTAAAAAAAAAGATGCGTAAAAAGACAAAATAAAATCGCACTAAATTCTGTGACATCGTGCAATTTTTTTTAAACCCTTATTGCCAAATTCGACTGGCCGGCCCGATCTTCATCAATTATATTTAAATGTTATTAAAATTTCAGCTCCGCCAAAGCAAACAAAATTTGATTAACAAAAAAAAAAAAAAAAATATTTAATCAGGAGTGGCGATTCCATTAACATCAAATTTAATATTCTTACGCGAAGTAACAAAAAAAGTTTGGAATACTATAACTCAACTCAATTAGTATCTTATTTTGTATGAGGCCATAATTTATTGTTCTCCGATTAAATAACAAAAAAGTTTTCATGAAAAATCTTTAACATTTAGTTCCATCTAAAAGATAGGAGCTTTAAACCATACAATTGAATATATACGAATATAATTTAATATATTCAATGTGACGTTGGTCCAGCGTTCTTTTAAATTCAGAAATCGTCTCGTACGGGTTGACAGATTTTGATGCTGATCAGAAATATTTCCGACGACTCCTCCTTCTGCCTGTTACATCAATTCGTTCAAACTTAATACATTTGTTCACCCTACGGGTCGGGTATAGGGTATAAAAACAATTGCATATTTTAAAATAAAAAAAATCTTGTCCCTATTCAGAAATTAGTCCACATGTGTTTCAAAAGAACAACAACAACAACAAACTACAATACATTTTCATTTATGAATGAAACAGATGACACATTTTGTTTTAATAAATTATAATAAAATTAATACAATAAAATATAAATTAAAACACTTTCCGTTTTGCTGTTGCCAATAGTGGAGGTAGTACATTTATTGATTTTTCAAACAAATTCTCAAGGATATCAGCTGTGTAAAAAACGCAAAACAGTGGCAGGCATTCACCACATTTCCTTGGCGCTAGCGTAGCTGTTATTCATGGCATTTATTAGAAAACTCTATAAGATAATGTTAAGTATCTTAATTTGGCTTTAATATGCTAACAAACTGAGATATTTTTTTTTTTTTTTTTTTGTAAATAAAAAGTGTAGCTGATTAAATTTTCGTGTTTGTTAATATAATCGTAGCAATGACAGCGCCGGAATAGACGGAATATTTCAACTCGACGATAAGCATTTAAACAATAACGCGTTCATTTCGTTTTGCATTTAGTATTAAAATGCAAAACGAAATACATAGATATTCGTTGAATTGTTCTTGAACAATAAAAACAAACAACAACAAAAAACAAAACAACCGCAGCTGACAAAGACGCAGCGATGCATATAGTACATTTTATATAGAATCATTTTCTTCTTCGCGTCTTATCGAAAAACTTTCGCAGATTGCATTAGATAGTTACATACATATATACATACATATGTATGTACATAGACACATAATTAAGTGCTTACTTATACGAGTTAGTAAGTACATATGTACGTTAAATTAAGCAAGCAAACAACCGACCGACCGACCAGACAAGAATGAGACCACACCAGACCAACGAATCATAATGATAAAAGGTGTTGCTTAGGTCAGTTGTAGGATACCAATTTTGCACATACTATATACGAGCTATTCTATACATTTGTAGAATTATATAACTAAATTGCTGTGCTATCCACAGCAATCACTTCATGATGCCAACAAAGACGGTCGTGATAATTCGTCACAGCGAAAGTGAATTTAATAGATTGAATCTATTCTGCGGCTGGTTTGATTCACCGTTAAGCGATAAAGGTGCGTATGATTGATATTTTTTATGATTCTTTTTTGTAAAATTAATGTTTTCAGGTCTACTTGATTCCAAAGAAATCGCTGCTGCAAATCTAAACAAGCATAAAGTACAATTTGATCTTATTTATACATCGGTGCTGCAACGTGCACAGCAGACACTTGGCATAATCTTGACTGAGATGGCAAGTTGCCATTTGCCCGTAATATATGATTGGCGTTTAACGGAACGTCATTATGGAAATCTAACAGGTTTCAATAAACGACAAATGGCCGATAAATATGGTGAAGAGCAGGTAGGTGTGTGTGTGTGCGTGCGTGCGCTTAGCTGAGCTAAATACTATGGCGTATATTGTTGTTATGTTTAAGGTTCAAAAATGGCGACGCAGCTATGAAGTAAGACCGCCGGCCATTACACCAGACAATCCTTACTACAATTCAATTATGGAGAATCCAAGTTTTAGCGATGTACCATCAAAATCTTTTCCATACGCTGAATCTATGCAGGATACGTATGAGCGTGTAATACCCGCATGGTTAGAGATAAAACAGAAGATTCTTGAGGGTAAACGTGTCTTGATCGTAGCTCATGGCACGGTCGCTCGTTGTCTTGTTAAACATATAGAAGGTATATCGGATGAGAATATAAGCAATGTTAATTTACCAAACAGTGTACCCTGCGTTTATGAGTTTAACAGTAAGACCGGTGAACTAGCGGCGCCTATTAAATATCTTGCCGATGAGGAATATGTTAAAAAAGAGATACAAAAAGTTGCATCCATTGGAAAGTAAATTACATATGTACATATGTATGTACATATAATGTACGTAAACAACAATGATTCAGGAATTTTCTTCAAAAACCACCTTATATTTATATACATGTATACAATTTTAGACAAACTACAATAAATCATAATGATATCTTTTAATTGATAAAAAAGTGAATATGATTTGTTTTTAAGCTCATTGACCTTGAAACAATGTAAACAACAACAAGACCAACAACAACAAACCGACCCCGACCTTGAATCAGCTGATTAGTACACACAGGGTGACTCAAAAATACCAGAAATTGTGATCACGGACCGATAACGCGCAAAAAGCGGACCAATATCACCGATAATACACTAAACAAGGACCGATATTACTAAAAGCGAACCGATAAGAATAAAAGCCGAGCCGATGACTAAAATACCAAAAATGCCCTCACTGACCGATAGTACACGAAAAGTGGTCCAATGACTATTTATCGCGTTCGATAGCAGCAAAATTACCGTTACCGCTTACCGTTGCGTTATAAGTTCTCTTTGGCCTTAATAATGCACAAGGAAAAACGGTAAACTCGGTAGAATTTCTGTAAGACTAGGTGGGTCTGATAAAAATCAAGTTTGGACACAATATTAGGCTTAATATAAGTAACGTATAGCCATGCTACCGCAATCGCAAAAAAATGTTGGTCCTCCAACATATGCAAATTACAAAACATTTCCGATTTCAAATCGGCAGAGCGAGTGAATTCAAAAGTAAAGCACAGCAAATATTACACTAAGCAAAAACCATTAGCGATTTGATCCAACCTTTGTACTGGAGCAAGGCAGTTTGTTTCGAGTTAGTATATTCAAAACTTTACGAGTAAAGCGTATCATAACAGACGAATAGGTTTTATCAATTTGTCTAATCGAGCTTATCAAAAATATATATAAACTCTATGGAGTCTTTGATGCTTCTACATTGCGTTCTGACAAACTGATTATATCCACAGTTATGATGAATAATGTGCAAATGAGCTTTTGTATTTCATTCTCGGTCTAACATGCTATTTTTTTTATTTTATTTTAAACAAAAGTTAAAAAAAACTGACAAAACATAATTCAACAATTAATTTTTCTATGTTTTCTCTAATTATCGAGTTTATACTGTACATCTAATTTTTTCTGGCAACACTGTTCTGAGTCATTTCAAACATCTGTTAACGGTTAGCACTCGTTTGACTGCTAGGGCTGGCAATTGCTTAATAGGGCAGTTCAGTTCAGTGCTGTTGCGCGTACGCGTAGTTATTAAACGTAAAGTTTATACGCGGAAAATATATTTAAATGCTAATATTTTAACTAATAATTATTAAATAAATTTTTTAAAATAAGTTTACATTTGATATGCCGTGTTAAAAGGCAGAACATGTGCGTAAAAATGTTTTTAAATATATTTGCATCAATTGTTATCACTTGCTGCCGTCGCACCGCTGCTCACCTCAACTGAGCTGAGCTGTGTGCGGAAAATCGATTCAAAACAGATTGCAGGCAGTCAACGCAGTTGCAGTATTTTTTATTAAACAAAAAAAAAACAAAACAATAAAACAGAGGAGAAAGAATGGTATTTATTTTTACAAACATATAATAATTAATTAGCAATGTAGCTTAGCGATAAGGTGTAAGCAAATTAGCACATTTCGTAACCATTGGATACCTGTTTTCATTTGTTTTATCTAGTTTCATCTAAGTTCATTCATTCATTCGTTCGGTGAAATTGTATCTGTAACGATTTGAGTTTGCGTTTTTGCGTGTGTTTGTTGGTTTTTTGATTTCCTTCCGCGTACATGTAAACAAAAAAAACTTTTTTTTCTTCGGTGAAAATCGAAAATCAATCGTTATTAAAATCAGATGAATCAAAGGCATCGCCCAAGTTCAATTTCAAAGTCGTTTTACAAATTAACATTAAAAAAAAAAAAAACCAAGATATGCACGTACTTATCTAATTAATAATTATTTCGCGAAAAAACGTAAAATTTGTGCATAAGTCTTATGTATATATACATACCATATGTATGTACGTATGTATATGTATGTAAATTGTATAAGTTGCTACTTGTGCCATAGAGCAGTGTCTATTTATACGGCGGACAGCAGCAAAACAGCGCGCCTACCGCTACAGAAACAACAACAAAAACACTCAGTTTACATTAGTATGTGCCACTTTTATTTTATGCTAATCATATAAGTAAATTTTCGAATAAGACTCCGCATTCCTCTTGCCCATTAGCTGTGCTCCTCACTGTCGAGTGTCAATTTATTTGGACTTGGGATCATTTTAGGCATTGTCATTTTGCTTTTTTTTCGTTTTACGCTCACATTCTATACAAATAAACATTTATATGATTGCATTTAGTATAAAAATAGCTTAGTTAGTTATACAATATAAAAGCTTCTAAAGCGACTTCGGTGAGTTCATTATTCAGTGCAATCTCAAATCAGTTGAGAATTTTAATTTTGTGAATTTTTGGATACTTGTATAAAATACATTTTCGAATGCATACAACATCGAATGCGGTATGAATTAAACCTATCGTAGCTCATAATTCGGTGCATGTTGATACCAATAAAGGTTTTCATTTCGGCGGATGTCTTTCAAGACCGGATCTTCTCAAAGCAGTAGATGTCCTCCGATTTGGATAAAAATGATGCCAATGTCAACATATACATAGGCTCTACAGCACATTATATATATTCACAATAGAACGTTTTAACTGGGTTCTTACTGAACCATTATAAAATATATTTATACAAATTTAGCTTAAAAGAAGGTCGAATTTTATGTGAACAATTCGATTTTTAAATGTTTTTAATAAGATATGGCGGACAGTCGAATGGTAGCATGCGCAAAACTACAAACTTATTTTCATTATTTCAGTATTTTTTTTTTTAGTAAGGAAAAATATAAATTAATAATTAGCGCACAACTATTTCGACATTTAGTTTTGTATAGAGAGTATTGAAATTTCGGATTAACTGTTCTTAATAAATTCTATTGATATTTAATGTCGCTTATACAAATGCAAACTTTTCACATTAATTTTTTGCGTGTTATTTTAGCTGATACCATGTGGCACTGTGCAGGTTAAATAAGCAGCTCTGTTCTGTTTTCTTTGAAACAGAAAAATGTCAAAAATGAGAGGTAAATCAAATGTAAATTTATTAAAATGTTTTAATTATTTTATTGTAAAAAAAATTGGTATGTTGATCATAATAATGACTAATTTTTTTTATTTATTTTATAATGGACTTCATTTTAAAAAAAATCAGGACGCATACTCATGCCGCTGCCTAATACAGGCGCAATGCTGCGTAAGCGCAATAATTTTTATATGCGCAGCATTATAATTGTTGCGCTCTGTATTTTTGTGCTGTTGCAGTACCACAATTTTAATTATCGTAAGTACAGAATTTTATTAAAAAATTTATATATATATTTAATTTTTGGTTATTTTATTTATATTGTAGTGGATTCGCGTGACTCTGTGTTGAATGATATGTCCAATACAAATGACTCTGTCGATGCCATACTCTCCATGGTGCCATCGGGACTTCACAAATTTCTTACGCCAAGATCCCGCAATCATACGGTAGCTACTGCCGGCAGCTGTAAGTCGAACATTTATAAAAGTAATCATTTTCTATATTCTACTATTTTTTTTTTTTTACAGCTCAATTATTGCCAAATGGAAGCAGCGGTGTTGTTGGTGGAAATGTTTCAAACCTCGCTGCTGCACATGTTTTATTTGAGGTCTATCATCCGCCTAATATAAGTGAAATCAAGCGCCAGATCACAAAATACAACGATATGCAGCTGCTGCTTAACGAGGACATTTTCGGTCCATTGCAAAATGATTCTGTGATAATTGTCATACAAGTCAGTAAAAAAAAAGTCGACAACTAATTTTGAAAAAAGAGAAAAAAGAATTCCAAAACATTATTTTTACAGGTGCACAAGCGCATTACATATTTACGCCATTTAATCGTAAGCTTAGCACAAGCGCGTGATATATCGAAGACGCTGCTTATATTCTCGCACGATTTCTACGACGAGGACATCAACGACCTTGTGCAACAGATTGACTTTTGCAAAGTAATGCAAATCTTTTATCCATACTCAATACAGACGCATCCAAATGAATTTCCGGGCGTCGATCCAAACGATTGTCCACGTGACATCAAAAAAGAACAGTGAGTTTTTCTAATGTCTGTGATATTTTAAAATTGAATATTAATTTTGTTGTCGTTTATTTCGACAGAGCTATGATAATGAATTGCAATAATGCGTTATATCCTGATTTACATGGTCATTACCGTGTAGCAAAGTTTACACAAATTAAACACCATTGGTGGTTTAAAGCAAATCGTATATTCAACGAACTTGAGGTAACGCGCTATCACACTGGACTGGTTTTGTTCCTCGAAGAAGATCATTATGTTGCTGAAGACTTTCTTTACGTACTAGACATGATGCAAAAGCGTACCAAAGACTTGTGCCCACATTGCAACGTGCTATCGTTGGGTACCTATCTAAAAACCTTCAACTATTACACATACCACAGCAAGGTAAGAAATTGTCAATTATTATGATCTTAGCTTATATTAATACACATGGAATTGGCTGTCAAATTGTCAAAAATCAAAATGCGCTTTATAAAAATAAGCATAATTGGCTTAAAGAATAAACCAAAAAAATCGTATGTAGTATTAAGTTACAACTGCAGCGAGTTTAATCAAACAAACACAAAAACTCAAACTGCTCATTACGACACTTGCTTCAAAACTAATTTCAAAACCAGGATCATGCCAGATGAACTATTAAGACGTTCTTTCGTTCGTTCTTAACTCAACTCAACGTTTATTTCTTTTACTTTTATTTCATCAATTCGTGTGTCTTGTGGATTGTTCCTGCAGACTAACAAGAAATCCTCCTATGCTTCTTCGCTGATCTCTTCTAACAATTTGTTAGGCTACAATAGGAATAGAAATTCACTGCAACTTTCATCATCAAAAATGTCATCATCGTCTTCGTATGCGTCGTCCTCATCTTCAACTGCAACGAAAACAGCATATGTGGGTGACACCGATCCACAAATATCACCAAAACAGCACAGCAACTCAGTCACTGCGTCCTCCATCTCCTCTTCATCCACAGACAAGAACGGTGTACAGACATGGGGCTATCACGTCCTGCCGTCACTGTATTCTGTCTATCAGAAGGTAGCACCACAATTAGAAATGCGGTTTTATTCATATTGTAGCCATGGATTCCTTTTATCTATCCTACATATTCCTAGTCCAATCCTAACGCTGGCAATTCTACATAAATGTTACATCTCTTTTTCCCTTTTTTTTTTTTTATTTTTTTTTTTTTTTGTTTAGTTGCTTTTTCTGCATGTTCAATTTTTAACATTTTGCATGGTTTGATCAAAACAAATTACATCCTCGCTAATCTTGACCATTGATATTTCTTTTTATTTTTTTTTTTTTTGTTTTACTTTTTTACATTTAATTTATTTCATAATGATCCACATTGAATGTTTTGCGTTAATATTATACAAGTTAAATTTCTACATTTGTTTTAATTGTTTTGTATGGCACGCGCCATTTTTGATCACAGGTTCGTATAAGAGTGCGTGCCCAAAAAGCTCGATAGGAGTCGAATCGTTCGCAACTATCGAGAGGTATATACAAAAAAAAAACAGAACAGTAATGCCCTGCATAAATAAGCTATCCATAGGCAGCAATAAATAATACCTTTCCAATTGCATTACAAACTATAAAATAGAAAGCAATTAGCGCAGCACCTCAGACTCTGGCAGAACAGAAACAAAAACACAAATTTTGCGTCAATCCTTCCGTGCGTGTCAAAAAACTATTAAGCATGCTGGCTGACTTGCGTTCGTGTATGCCCGCATTGGCATTAGTTATTAAGAAACAAGCAGCGTGTATATTAAACTGAATTTTATGCCCAAATTGGATTTGCACTAATGATCTTGGCATACCAACAGAAAACTGAAATTAGCACAAGAAAAATTGTAACTCGTTTGCATGACAATTTAGCATTGTTAATTTAATTTCCGTTCGATAATTTCTGTGTATGATGTTCTGATTTGTAGTTGTTGTTGTTCTTTTTATCGTGTAGCGAAGTAGCAGTCCACGTCCTTGCTTTAATTTCCTCTTCAATTAATAACACAGTTCGACAAAATTTAACTCTTTTTATTGTTAAAAGATAATGTCCACCTGACACTTGAAGGATATTACGAGTATATCACGAATTTGTGTTTAAAATTGTTTTTTTTTTTTTTTACAACTTTGATACTAATTTACGAGCAATTGATAGAATAATTTCTATTTCATATTCGTAAAATACAAAAAAAAATCTTTTAAAAATCAAGTGGACATTATCCTTTAACAAAATCACTGTTTAACTGTGTAATTTATTTATTATTATTATTATTTTTTCTTTCATATTTTTCAATAATTTGTACATTTTTACAATTTTCAAAGGTCGAACTCTTGCCATGGTCTAGCAATAAGCACAACATGGGCTTTGCCTTCAACCGTAGCACCTGGTCACAGATTCAGAAATGCGCATTGCATTTCTGTTCTTATGATGATTACAATTGGGACTGGACACTGCAGCATGTGTCACATCAATGCATGCGTCATAAACTGCAAGCGATGATTGTCAAAGGGCCCAGAGTCTTCCACATTGGCGAATGGTAATTATCATAAAATATAATTAAGATAAAAAACTTTAATTTCTATACTTTATCGTTTCTATTACAGCGGCATACATCACAAGAATAAAAATTGCGAATCAAATCAGGTAATTTCAAAGGTGCAACATGTGCTACGAATTGCACGAAAATCAGGTCAGCTGTTTCCACGTTCGTTGACACTTACCGTTGCCAGTATAGTAAAAAAGACAAAGCTTGGCAAGGGTAACGGTGGCTGGGCTGATAGAAGAGATCACGAACTTTGTATGAATATGACGCTGCCAATTAGGTAAACGATTAAAACCAAAAAAAAAAGGAAAAAAAATTAATAAACAAATAAAAATATTCCAACTAAAGAGACACCCACACATACATACGTCTAGGATACTCGATACTATAGGCTTTTTCTAGAAATAATTCGACTTTAGCTATAAAATTATCCAACAACAAGAAGAAGTAATAAGAACATAGAATACGTTTAAACGCTCAGCACGCAGAATCACATATTATTCATAATATTATAGATTTTCGAGTTTGTATTCACAATGATATAAGCACAAAGTGAATAAAAACATCCAATAAAAATTAGCTTAAGTAGGCACCATCATCGTCATTAATATTTTTCACTCAGCACTCTAGTCACATTGTTCAGTGAACAAAGAAGTTTGTTAAAACCCAAAACTATACATAAAGAACGACCATGTTAAATTAAAATTTTTTTTATTATTATTATTTACGCTTTTCATTATGCAGCTACTAAATTGAATTTTATTTTTTTGGTTCCGTCCAAGAACAAAGCGCAAAAAAATTCAACGTAAATTTATTCAAATTAGGATCCCGAAATTGATTTCAAATTCGAACTCATATCGGCCGATTGAAATTAAACACCAATATTTATAAGAAAATTTATTCAAAGAAAATAAAACGTATCAACTAGTCAACATGTTTTATTTTTTTTATTTTGTTGTTTTTTTTTTATATTTTTTTATTATTATTTATTTTATTATTACGAATAATAATCGACTATGGTATACTGATGTGTATGTAACATCTGAAATCGCAATAAATAACCAAATTAGTTATAATTATATTGTATATATAAATATATTTTATAGTTGTATTGTAAATAAAAGCAAAACAATTTGTTAATACATACTCGTAAGCCGCAACTTTTTTAATTATCAAATAAATTTGTTATTTTTTAATTGTTAATCGATGCTTTTAACAGAATTTTTACTACAATTACAATAAAAATCGGAGAAAAAAAAAAACAATATACAATAAAAATATTTGTTTTCTGAATATGTATTTATAAATATAAGAAGAATTTAGAAATCTGCGAAGAGTATCTCGTCAATGTTCTGATTGGTCAGGAGCATAACTAGACTTTAATTCTTTGACAATAACGGTACTGTTACAAATCTAAAAATACCAAGTCGTAATGTAAGCCTTCAAATAGCTTATAATATTCCCATATGCTCCAAATGTGCTGCAGTCTTCCTTTAAATCGACACAGATGTCGAAAGGTCTTAGCATTTATGAGCATGAAGAGCTTTCATTAGATTGTCGTGTGATTTTTTAAAATTGCCTCCGCTTAACAACAATTATAAAGTCCTGATCGATTCAAATGTAACGGTAATTACTCAACCTTTAATCGGTGTCTTTTACCAGTAACTGAGATATCGATGAATTAAACCGATAACGATAAAATTTTTGATTTCAGCAACTAGTATGGGAACTCTAGTATTTTGCATTGTGTGCTCTCTTTTAATTTTTTAACTATGTCGAATAAAAATTGCTACGTTACGTTGAGTGGCACTCAGTTCTAGGCAAGACTCCTCTCGCGCGTTGCCTTCTTAAAATACTGTTCCTCTTCTGCCGCCTGTCTCTGACATACCAAAATCCAATTGGAAGAATCGCATTTCTCTGCATAATAAACTAGTCGCCGCTATTGCGTATTAGTTGTTAAATTAGTAATTTAAGCAAAAAGTGAATTTTTATACTTATCTTTCTTCGATTCAACGTTTATCAAGATGCTTAGCAAACAATTTGCAACGACCGGCAAGCGCCTGGTCGCCATGAAGCAGCAGCTACTAGATCCAAAAGTTTTTAATGCAATTTCCTCCGTTGCATCCCAGCATAATAATTATTTTACTTATGTACGGGAATTGTCGCATCCATTGCCACGAAAACCGAAAATCGTTTCAGCAGAGGAGGCAGTGAAATGTATCGAATCTGGTAAGGATTTACTATTAAAATTACTTTTTTTTTTTTTGTAATTTTCAATTCAATGGTGCCGGTTTGTAGCTTTGTTGTATTCGGATGTTATGTAATGCTTAGAACAAACATGCAAATACACACACATTCACACAAAATACATACAAAAATACTTAAATGTTAGTCGCTAATATGCAAACTAAAATGATAAAGTTTATCTAGGTGGTCTTTTATGGGGTGGGTGCGGCATATAAAATTGCTTTTGTTTTGTTTTATTATTAGTTTGTGAATGAGTAAATGTTTCCGTAATCAAAACGGTTTACAATTACTCCAATTACATTTCATTAGTCAGTGTTTAGGGACTATGACATACATACATGCATACATATATTTAATATACAATTCTATTTAAATTAGTTTTCAGCATATTCCATTTAGGTTGATTGTTTCACAAACAGAAATAAAAAGATAATTGAATATTAATAAATTCATTAAAAACAACAAACAACAAAGCAAACGCAGCTGCTGCTATTAAAACACAGCAAACGAATATAATGCATAGTATAGATAATATAAATAAATAAATACATACATACGTACATTTATTTGTATTTGTGCATTTTCTTGTCTTCATAACTGTGAAGCCATGCAAAAACATACATACATATATATATTCACTTTGTACTTTGCTCCCATCTGCCTTAAAGTCAACCAGGTCGCGTCTCCTGGAGGCTGTTGACTACGCTGGTCTATCAATCAAATAAATAAATATAAATATATAATCTTCTATATAGCAACATTATCTAGTATTAAGACAACTTAATACTATCAGCGAAAATATTTGATAAGGTTTCAAGTTCCAAAAAAGAGAGCAGCATTGATTATGCAATCATGTGTGTATAAGTTTGTGCACTAATTTCGCCTCCACCTGTTTTTATAAAGGAAGCATCTATGTATGTATTTGTGTTTATTTGCAAATACAATAAATTTATTATCACGCCAGCCTTTTTTTTCGGGCATATGTACATACATATGTATTCATCTATTTCAATTATTATTGTTATCACTGCCACATCGTTGTCGCTTTTTTCAATTATCATATTCGTGAATTTCTTATTTATTCGATTAACTTTAATTGACCAAAATTGATTTGTTTTTTGTGTTTGATAAAAAAAAAAACAAAGTGAAAAACATTTTTTTGTTTTGCATTGCATTTTTGGTTTTTTTTTTTTTTTTGAAATGTTTGTTTTTGTTTGCATTTTTTCTTTCTTTTTATTAAAAGTAAAAGCTGGCAAAAAATTGTGAAGCGGCTGCCAAAAGAAAAAATAAATAAATACTTTTAACTAATTTTAGACTATGGGAAAATATTATTGGCATGGCACGTAATGTGATGGTGAGGGAGGTGAACTGCGCAAAACGGCGGATTTAATTGATCATATCGTATTCAAAGAATCTTATGGTTTTGATACGACTTTTTTCTTTAGGATATTGCTTGTACTGAAATTAAAAGATATTCTTCCAGGCTTATATCATGTGTAGGGGTAAAATTTTGTATACTATCGAATAGTTTTAATTTTTAAATAAATAAAATAAATTTTTATACTGGTGGTTTTTAGATTGACAATGAATAAGTTATTGCTCATAAAAAAATGGGAACCCGTTATAGTTTAACCAAATCGTCAAACATATCAAATTTGGGAAAAATAGAAATTTTTAAATTTTAGATACAAATTTGATTATTGTTAAAAATAATTTTTAAAAAACTTGTCCTAGAGGATTTTAACGTTCTTGAAACTTTCTTATTATTATACACAATTTATTAAAAACAAGCATCATTAAAATGAAAAAACTAAATAATAAAATAAAATTAGAAACAAATAAACAACAATCGATAAACAAGCAAATATTTTTATAGTCTGCCAACGTCAACATTTTCTTTTTGCGTATTGAACATAAATTTTTAAAATAGACAAATTAGTAATAAAACCATAAAAAAATTGATCAAATATTCTGAAAACAAACAAATAAAATCAAATGAAATATTCAAGATGAGGATTTCTTGTACAAACAATAAGACTGTAGCTTTTTGCAAGTTTTGAACACGGCTTGTAGTTTAAATTATAAAAATTACTAGCCGAAATGAATGGTCTTGCTCGGCCACGACCTACTCAATAAATCATACATACTTCTCTCGTTCTTGTAGCTTGTAGCTTGTACAAAATCAAAAAACACCCACGCCCACCGATCATTTTTCTAATGGATTATACCTTTCCCGATGTGACGTATGTATACCGAATTTTATTTACATAGCAAAAATATAACCAAATAGTTTGTTGCACTTATATAAGTGGCGCGCTCACCGCCCATTTTACCAAAACGATATATAGATTATGTACATCCAAAAATTCCATTCTAACTATTGGCGAAAGATTTTTTTAAAAAGAATTTTTTCCTACATACAAAGAAACAAACAAACTTTATCTCTTTGTAATATTAGTATAGATGAATAAACATTTAGGATTTTACAATCCCTGCCTGTTTTTAGTAAACCTTTTATGAAAATATTCTATACAATATATTCTAATGCTGCACTGTTTCGTTTAGAGCTTTAGCAGAATTGCCTACCATAAATTTACCGGAACTCGCGGGTTTCCATGATTTCCATTTCTATTAATAACAAATTTTTTTATTTTTACTTCGTATTTAGAAAATTACCTTATATGAATGAACGTGCAGACATACATATTGGCTTCTGTATAAATTGAGCTGTTTTCAATCAATTAATTCTAATTAGCGTTATGCGACTTATCGCTAAATATGGCGCTAATTTTCATGTAGATGGCTAATGGATTCCATACTCGTATGAGTCTTCTATAAACTATTTTTACAAATAATTAATACTCGTACTAATACCAAACCTCTTAAAAAAAAATGTGATTAATTTTTAAAACTTTTCGCATTGCAGGTAACACCGTATTTATCTCGGGCGCTGCTGCAACACCCGTTGATCTGACTAACGCTATGGCATGCCATGGTAAACAAAACAATCTCAAGGATATCACCGTTTGCCATATGCATACTGAGGGACCGGCAGAATATTGCAAACCCGAATATGAAGGTATTTTCAGATCAATGTCCTTCTTTATGGGAGCTAACGTACGCAAGGCAGTCGCAGAAGGTCGTGGTGATAATATACCGATCTTTCTGCATGAGATTCCAAAACTGTTCTACAAAAAAATCGTTAAGCCTAACGTTGCCATGATTCATGTTTCGCCACCTGATCAGCACGGTTATTGCTCATTGGGTACAAGTGTCGATTGTGTGCGTGCTGGATGTCTTCATGCGGACATCATTGTTGGTATGTTGTAGTAACAACAATAAAAACAAAATTATGTTTAAATAACGTTTTTCTTTTCTATTAGCTCAAATAAACAAAAATATGCCACGCACCTTTGGCGATGCAATCATACATCAATCGCATTTTGATTACGCGGTTGAAGTCGATAAGCCGTTGCCCGAACATGGTTCCGGTAAACTGTCAGACGTCGAACAGAAAATTGGAAAACTGATTGCTGAAAATTTGGTAAAAGACGGTGCTACGTTGCAAATGGGCATTGGAGCTATACCCGATGCTGTGCTCAATGCACTGCATAATCATAAAGATTTGGGTATACACTCGGAAATGTTTGCTAATGGTGTAGTCGATTTGGTGGCAAAAGGTTGCGTGACAAACAACAAGAAGACAATGCATCAGGGCCGCATTATAGGCTCATTTCTGATTGGAAATAAGGCGCTGTACGACTTTGTTGACAATAATCCATTCATCGGTAAATAAACATCATTATTCGATTATTGATTGTATTGAAGTATTTATTAATTTTTTTTTTAAACATCTAGAAATGTATGCTGTTGATTACGTGAACAGCGTAAGTGTCATTAAACAACAGCCACGTATGACTGCCATCAACAGTTGCATCGAAATCGATCTAACTGGTCAAGTGTGCTCGGATTCGATCGGCACACGGTTTTTCTCAGGTTTCGGTGGTCAAGTAGACTTTATACGCGGTGCAGCTGAAGGCATTGACGGTGAAGGTGTACCTATTATAGCTATGCCATCGGTCACCAATAAGGGTCAAAGCAAAATTGTACCAATGTTGCAACCCGGTACGTTTGGAATTTATGAATTTAAATGTAAAGATAACAAAATAAATTTTATGTTTTTTCTTTCCTTTAAGGTGCCGGCGTTGTTACCTCACGCGCTCATGTTCACTATGTGGTTACAGAGCACGGAATTGCATCACTCTTTGGCAAAACTATGCGCCAACGTGCTTATGAACTTATCCAAATTGCTGCTCCTGAGCATCGTGAAGCTCTAGAAAAAGCAGCATGTGAACGCCTTAAGGCAATGCCATCGGCCAGCTAAGATATAAATCACCATACAATGGCGAAATTCTTTTTCTTTTTGAAAACAAATTTATAGCGAATGGATTTGGCTTTGTAAACGAAGAATTTTTTGCAATAAGTACACCAAAGCAAAAGAAAAAGCTTAAATTGAAAAAAAAAATAAAAAAGTTTTCTTTGTTAAATTTTCTTATTGCAACATGTACTATCATGCTTATTTAGAGAGTTGCTGCAGAAGAGGACAACAAAAAAATTTATGTTAAAATCGAAATTATTCATTCCCCAATATTTAAATACGTAAAACCTAAAATTGTAAAGTTTTGACTAATAATATTTAGTAGCAATAATATTTTGGTGAAAAAAAGGAAAATTAAGCGTAAACAAATAAAATGTATAAGAAAAAAAAAATCATTTTTTTTTATTTATTTTTAGTTTTGTCTTTATTTGAATTTGGAATCTCATATTAGTTCAATGATTTATGTTTTCCACATTTTTGCTTAAATTTATGTACAAAATACAATTATTGTAGTTGGTCTAGATTGGTATTTGTTTGTCTTCTAGACGCTTATTATTGCTCGTATATGTAAAATTTGAAATAGTTAAGTTATTGATTTATTGATAAGAATAATTAAAGATTTTTTTTTGTTTTTTGCTTAAAACTAAACGAAATGTCTGCTTTGTAGTTTATATTTGTATGTATAAAAACGAGGAACTAATTGCAGTTGTTAATTAATGCCATTAAAACCGTTTTCTAAAATTTTCGGAGCCTAAAACTGTAATGGTTTTTTGTTTTGTTTTTTATTTATGCATATTCTATTGGATGTAAAATGGTTTTCTCAGACGCTCAGACGCTGATAGTTATTTATTTCTTCTTGTTCTTTTTAACATCTGCGTTGCTTTCCAGTTTTGCACGCTTCTTAGGCTGTTCTTCTTCTTCTTCACCGACATCCTCCTCATCTGTATCTTCTTCCATATCGACAACCTCAACATCATCCTTGATGTTTTGGCCGTGAATATAAACTGGACCACTACCTTTGATTAATTTAAACGTAACCTTTGATTCGTAGAATTCTACATCGGGATTGACAGCACGAGTTTCGCCAGCCTTAAGGACAGCAATTGGAATTTGTACGGAATCCTTAACCGTATGCACCTATACAATTAAACGAAAATAAGAAAAACATAAACAAATAAGACATAAGTCATATATCAATTAATTAATTGCTACTAATAAAATGATAAAATAAAAAATTGCCTGACGCTATAATTCTAAGGTATATGGAAAATTTCTGCAAAATGGTGTAATAAATTTAAAAGAAATTTTAAAAACACTGAAAATTTAAATCATTTATAACATTATACATCTTATCTATGACGTAGCTACTTAAGCTATGCGGGCAACATTAAAACAAATATCTGATAGACTAATAAGCGACAGAAAGTGGAACAGTTGTCAAGGGTCAAAAAACTCAGTGATAATCAAAAATTTTGGTTTTGTTTAGTAAAGTGAATTTGATGCAGTTTAATTAGTTTAGAATTTGAAATAATATAATAAAAAATTATTTTAATGATAACGTTCAACACGTTTTTACACGAGTAAGAAGAATTGAAAAAGTGGTCGACGTCGACGAAGATAGTAATACATTTATAAAAAAAAATATAAAAATTAAGATAACCATCGAATAACAATGAAATTGTTAGAAAGAAATTATCAGTCGAAATTTTGAGTGCCTACAGAGAGTTTCATTGTTAATAACACAACAACTGATTGACTGCTGGCAACGTAGGCAGCGGCGTTAGGCAGTGTCGTGATATGCAATAATAACGCATGGAATTCAATAGAGCCCCCCATACAAGATTTGACATTGGTCGAAGAAACATCTAAGCGCGGAAAAAATCGATCTTACAGCATACAATTTTTTGTTTTTTTTTTTTTTTTAACTGAATTTTTTTATTTGCAATCTGTCGATTAGGATAATTAACAAATGGTTAATTAAAACTATTGACTTTTAATTTAATTAACATAAAAGCGAGGTTTTGATGTATAAAAAGTAACAAGATATTAAACTAAACTGTTGTAGTAAAGCTGAGTTCGTTATTTGCAAATAAGTTAATTCGCGCTAAGAATATTACCTAAAAATCTGAAAGTACAATACATGTGCCAATAAATTAACTTAAAAAAAAAAAAATGGGTGAAAACAGCGCCATAAAAGGTTTGATATCAATTTCGTTTTGTTTTCTTTGAGTGAATGCGAAAGATTAAAGAATGATAAATCAACAATTTTGCATCAAACCTTTTTTAAAAATGAAGTGGAATTTTTTGGACATTTTAACTCGAAACGATGCGTAGATAATTGACTGTTTAAGTAAAATTAATCAGTGTGCGCCATTATCTGAAAAATTTCGAGTGTTTTAGTTTAGTCAATCAAAGCTTCGATCTGATAGCAAGGTTTACTCATTCATTTTTTATACCCGGTGGTTTTTTATTAGTACAATAAGCTTTTTGAGCACTTAATTACCAATGTGAAACTTTAACACTTTTTTCCAATCCATACGCCAGATGAAGATCTCTATCGCGAGCAAATGCCAAATGTATGTGGCACCATTACCGGAACGGCGAAAAACTGCTGTACTTTCGAATCAGTAAAACGTGTTTTGCCTGTACTTGACTGGTTGCCCAAATATAAGTCTAAATTTCTAGTTGCCGACTTTGTTGCTGGCCTGACTGTTGGCTTAACTACAATTCCACAGGCTATTGCTTATGGCACTGTGGCTGGTCTTACACCAGAATATGGTTTATATTCAGCGTTTATGGGTTGTTTTTTGTACATAATTTTTGGTACATGCAAGGATATAACAGTCGGTAAATATGAAACGATTTTTACTTAATATAATTTTTATTCTATAAAAACGTTTTACGCTTTAGGACCAACTGCTATAATGGCGCTGATGACAAAGCCACATGTCTCTGGCAGCGCGGACTATGCAATACTTTCGTGTTTTCTTTCTGGTTGCCTTATATTATTGCTTGGTATATTAAATCTGGGTGTGCTAGTACGTTTTATTTCAATACCGGTGACGACAGGCTTTACAATGGCCGCAGCCATAACTATTGCCAGTGGACAAATTAATAACCTTTTGGCATTTCAAGTAAGTCCAATGAGTTCTTAAGTTCATGGATAAATTTTTTCGGGCACATACAAGAGACGAGCCTTAATGATGCCCTATTGGGTGTATGTACACTAATTTTACTGATTGCCATGCGGGTAAGTTTGTTTAAATTGACTTTGTTTTCTTTTTTTAATATAAGAATTTGTATAAAAATTTCAGAAAGTCAAGGACATAAACTACTGTCGAAAACTGTGCAAATATATTTCACTCTCTCGCAATGCGCTGGCCGTCGTTATAGGCATTCTTCTTTGCTACTTTCTTAAAAACGAGAATAGTTTACCATTTCGCGTAAACGATCAAATCACGCCAGGCCTACCACCTTTTAAAGTTCCACCATTTAGCACGACAAATGAGAATGGTGATAAAGTGAATTTCGGCGAAATGGCACAACACTTGGGTGCCTCGCTGGCATCGATACCACTTATTTCGATTCTAGAGAGTATTGCAGTTGCTAAGGCGTTTTGTAAGTACATAGTTAGCTTGAAGAAATTGAAGTTGCTTTAATTTAAATTAAAAAATAATTTAAAGCTAAGGGCAAAATAGTGGATGCAACACAAGAAATGGTGGCACTCGGCTTGTGCAACATTGGCAGCAGTTTCTTCGCTTCGATGCCCATTACTGGCTCCTTTACGCGCACAGCCATAAATAATGCTAGCGGCGTTAAGACAACATTAGGAGGTGCTGTTACAGGAGTTCTTGTGCTTATGACGTTAGCATTTCTAACATCAACTTTTTCCTATATACCAAAGGCAACATTATCGGCAATTATTATAGCTGCCATGTTGTTTATGGTAGAATACGATCGAATTGGAGAGATTTGGCGTTCAAAAAGTGAGTTATGCACCAAAAAGAAGACCCAAAAAAAATTTAAAATTAATTTTCAAAAACATTGTAGAACGCGATGTTTGCCCTTTTGCTATAACTGTTGTAACCTGTCTATTTTGGAGCTTAGAATACGGCATGGTGTGTGGAATTTTAGTTAATATGCTTTTTATTTTGTACAAGAGCATGATTCCCGATATAACATTAAAGAGGGAAAAGGTAATTGCATTGAAAAAAAAAAAAAAATACAAAATATTTTATTTATTTTTAAATTTCTTTTTGCAGATAAACGACATTGAAGTGTCTTTAATAGAATTAAAAGGAAATATAGACTATGCAGCCGCGGAACAATTAAAAACATTAATTGTCAGCCATGTTTCAGCGGAATTACCAAAAATAAAACTAGTCATTATTATGGGAAGTGAAATCAACTCAATCGATTCTACAGTTGCATTGGTAACTAAAATTCTTACAAAAATAATTAACTTAATTAATTTTACTATGCATCTAATATGCTTTTAGAACCTTTGTTCCCTACGTGAAGATCTAGAAACGCTACAATGTAAGTTGATTTGTTGGAACTGGTCAGTACAAGCTGCAGGAGTTGTTTGTCGTTTGCACAAAGAAGTCCGAACCATGTTCAAGTTTACAAAAAATCTAACACAGCTCGTAGAGGATGAAATACAAACAAATTCTGTCTCAAATGATAATTTAACAACGCTGGCTATCAGCTAGCTAAATTAATTGTAATTCGTTTTAAATATTAATAAACTAATAAAAGAAAAAAACACACTGCACTCATTCTAGGAACCAATACAAAAAAATAGTCTAAGGAATATATGAACACTATGCAGCAAACGTACGAGGTATGATCGTATAACGACAAACTATTCATTCAAGCCATATGTTAGGCTCGAATGTTCTTTGTGCATCAAGGCTGGCTTTCTAAAATAACTACTTCGTATGCCTTTTAGAATTGGACTTTTCTTAGGTGTTTCATACATTTGCAAACAGTTTTGTACACAATATTTGCAGGTTGTTTTAATTACTTTGTTTGTCTATTTGTATTGCGAATGATTTTTTTTTTTGGCGGGAGTAGTTGTTTGTACAGTTGCGTAGACATTTTTTGGTGGTTACTAATCGTAAACATTTCATATGCTACAAAATCAAACAAAAGCTTCACTTAAAGTTGCAAAAAAAATATATATAAAATACAGTGGTTCACAGCTTATTTCAACCAGCACCTTAAAAAAGTTTGTTGGAATATAAAATCTAAACTATGGGTGATATCCAAAAATTTAAACGTAGGCTGTAAGTTTGATGTTTAAACTATTACAAAATTATTTCAATGCTTAAAAACTAAAAATGAGACCAAAACAGTTCCACAGCTTATTTCAACCACTTATAAAATAACATTATTAAAGCTTAAATAATAAAAAAATAATATTTGGTGTGACCACCCTTTTGGTTAACTACCATTTAAAGTCTTTTGGGATAGATTCCACCAACTTTTTGGAATTCTAGGCGTTGTTTTGGCCAATTCCTTTTATAATTCATATTTTAGCTTATCCTGGCTAGATATCATGGTTTTACAGATGGTAGTGTCTAGCAATGCATATAAATTTTGAATGATAACAACATCAGGAGATAGTACCGGAGGTTGCACTAGGTAGCGATCGTTCCAGACGGGCCAGGACACGTAATCCCTGCCTTGCACTTGGGATCAATATGTTGGTTGAATCAGAATTGACCCCTTATTCCAAGAGATCATATTATGCATCAGAATATCAGTAATCCCTTCTATTTGTTGATTCTTCACCAAAATCAAGGTTTTCAACATCGAAGGGTGGCCTGAATGCCCTACAATAATGTTAGTGTCACCGAGCTTAAATACGTTGCTAATGTTTTTTTACACAATTTGGTATTTGTGCTTTTCACATGGTGGAAGTCATTCCGTAGAAGCCAAATATATTGAGTTTGGACTTATAAATGAGAATTAGCGGGTGTTACAAGTCCTTAGGCTTGGAAACATGGTATTTAGCGTACATTAGTCTCTTCGTTAAAAACCGCATTTAAGCTCAGTGACACTAACATTATTCTAGGGCCTGAAAACCACCCTACTATGTTGGAAACCTGATTTTGTTGAAGAATCAACAAATAGAAGGGATTACTTTGATATTCTGATGCATAATATTTACCTTAGTGCCGATACTCTTGGAATAAGGGGTCAATTCTGATTCAACCAACATATTGATCCCAAGTGCAAGGCAGGGATTACGATGTCCTGGCCCGTCTGGAACGATCGCTACCTAGTGCAACCTCCGGTACTATCTCCTGATGTTGTTATCATTCAAAATTTATATGCATTGCTAGACACTACCATCTGTAAAACCATGATATCTAGCCAGGATAAGCTAAAATATGAATTATAAAAGGAATTGGCCAAAACAACGCCTAGAATTCCAAAAAGTTGGTGGAATCTATCCCAAAAAGACTTTAAATGGTAGTTAACCAAAAGGGTGGTCACACCAAATATTATTTTTTTATTATTTAAGCTTTAACAATGTTATTTTATAAGTGGTTGAAATAAGCTGTGGAACTGTTTTGGTCTCATTTTTTAGTTTTTAAGCATTATTAAATATTGAAAAATATTTAAAAAATTATTGAAATAATTTTGTAATAGTTTAAACATCAAACTAACAGCCTATGTTTAAATTTTTGGATATCACCCATAGTTTAGATTTTATAGCCCAACAAACTTTTTTAAGGTGCTGGTTGAAATAAGCTGTGAACCACTGTACGTAAATATAATTTAATTTAATGTAGTAGTACACTTACCTCGACGACATTGAATTCGTCCTCCTTAGCCTCAGCGCCAAGCAAAATTTGCTTAATTACTAATTTTTGACCTCTCGTGAATTCCTCATCGTTGCCAATTACATCCCAAGTGATACTGCTATTCTCTCCGGATAAGGTTACACCTGTTGTTAAATAAATATATATGTACATACACATTTAACCAGATAAATAGTAAGCGGTTTGTAAAATAACATAATGGCGGCGCGGCTTTGTAAATATGTTTGTAGCCGGCAACCGGCAATGTTAACACAGTGTAAAACGTATTTTACGTATTTATAAATAAAGGCAAATCTATTTATATAGTTCACCAAGCGTCTATTTACCATAGAAAGATTCGTCAGCCATTTTTGAGTTGTATATATTATGTTTTTTGCAATATAACGAAGTGCACGTGTCGAAATAATAGCGAAAAAGACTGGTTTCCGTGAATTAGTAAGCAAAGTGTTACCACTCGCAAACATTTTATGGTATTTTTTAGCTTTTTAATGCGCCGTTCTTGAAAAAGTTGGTAAACACTGCAGCAGGCATAGGCACGTGTGGAGGTACGAAACGTCCAAAGACCGCAAAACGCTTCATTAAACCCACGCATAACGCAAAGCAAATAAAAATGGAGTCAGAGTCATTTTATGGTAAGCAAAAATAATTATTAACATTAGTTTTATTTCTGTTTTTTTTTGTTTCTGTTTTGTAATGCAAAAATGGATCAAATCACATTTTACTGTCAGAATTGGAATGTGACGGCGCGCGTTGGATACATTTGACTGTGAATGTGTTTGCAATCAACATCTACTAGCAAAAAGAAAGATACAAATTATACAAAATTTGATTATTCAAGACAATAAATATCTTGGTCAAATATATATCACAATAAATATCTTGGTCAAATATATAATATCACAATAAATATCTTTGCCAAAAGTTAGTTCCAAGCCGCATCGAAGCAAAATGCAAGAAACTTCATTTCGTCAACACTGACACAAAAATAGCATTTAAATTCTAAAATGTTATTTTTAATGTACTTGTTTTTAATATTTTATAGGTGTTACGCTAAGCGAAACCGAGCCCATTGCGCAATTCGATGTACAAGAATTTCCGGAAGAATATGTGGTCGAATCTTACAAACTAATTATTAAACAGATTTCGTTAGGTGTTGATGCCAAACCCGGCGAGTTTAACGTCATTGAGGTGAGTGTTAGCGACGACATTAATTCTTTCTGTAACATTTAAATGTATTGTTCTTCCTTACATTGTTAGGCTGAAACCAAAGTCGATGATAAGAAAACAGTAAAAATTCCAATTGCTGTATTAAAAGCTGGCGAGACGCGTATTCTAAGACCAAATGTTGAATTTCCCAATGGTTCGGTAACTTTTAAGTTGCTGCAGGGCAGCGGACCAGTTTATGTTTGCGGAAAGGTAAACTTTCATACAGAGCAGCAAATTTTTATTACAAATATTTAACATATCAATTTTCCTCTACAGTCTGAAGTGAATTTGGGTGAAATTGCGTGGGGCCAAGGTGAGGAATATTCAGAAGAAGAGGAAGACAGTGAAATTGATGACGACGTTCCACCACCGCAAACAAACGGCAAAAGCAATAAAAAGAAATAAGTTTTACGCTAATTACTAATTTTTAGTAGAAATGCATTAAAATTGAAAAGAAAAAAAAAAAAACAAAAATTAAACTTATGTTTTCCAAATAAATCTATGCATTTCCAATTTACGCACATTAACTTCTCCTCCACTAAGTTTAGAATACGCAAAAAAATAAAATGACACACACATTTGCATTTGTACGTACAAAGCTAAGTAAAAAAATAAAAAACAAAATTTAATTCATACTTTCTTTAATTAACGCTAAGTAAAAGTGTTGCAAATACATTTTGAATATTGGCAGTTTAAAATTATATTTAAAAATAAAAATACATATTGCACATTCATAATTTCAATTACACGTCCGCGCAACTGTGATTTTTTGTCGTGGCACGCTGCAAATAAACAAAACTTTAAAAAATAAAATTTATTACAATAGTTTTCTTTACACACCGTATATGTATTACTCGCCGCCGGTCGCTAGGATGTATAAGATCAAGTTTTTGACTCCAGTCAATTTGCTTCATTTCATGCCTCAACTTTTTGCGATCAAAATAAGAGATAACACAACTTACTGGAATCCAGAAAACTGATGTCACTACAACTACCGCCACTGTTTAACAAAAAATATAGTTAAAACATGTCACTTTATAAAAATGTACATCCGCAACTACTTACTGACTATATTGTCTTTCAGAAAACGTAATGTCTTCGCTACATTAATCTCTTCAATGATATCCCAGAATCGCTCAACCACGTCCTGTATAGTTTTTTCGCAAATACCCTTTAAAAACCAAAAACTTTTATATCGAAGTAACAGAAATAAACAATTTAACATTTACCTTATTGCAAAATCCAGTTATGCAAGGTGTACCATCCGGCAGTACATCTGGTGGCTCTACTGGGAAACATGTCTCATTTATGCTCATGCGGCAGCAACTAAAATTAAAAAGTTTATAAAATAAAACCAAAATTAAGATTGAAAAATAGCAACCACAAACTCACCGCTTGCAGGCATCCACTATAATGTCACACATGCAACTCTGTAGTCCCTGCGTTTCACAATAGGGCACACATTTGCCGTTTCGGCATTGTCCGCGTTCTTGACATATAGTTCCATCTGCCATTGGCGGTGATTTTGGACACTCAGCATGTGATCCAGTGCAACGAGCTTCTTGTTCACATGTTGCGTATTGCGCTTCGCGACACTTCATACCAGCCAGCATGAACTGACAATTTTGACAGCAAGGTGAATTCTTATCACTGCAAACAGCTCCTTGATTCCTTCGCAATTTACAATTCTTATCGCAGCAGGCATCGTTATCTTCAGTGCCCAGCAAACCCGCGTCGCACTGTTCATCACCTTCGACACGTAAATTACCGCAAAAAGATTCCTCGGGTTCGGAGAAACAACGTCCTGATTTAGCCTGCAACACTTTCCGTATAGATCGCAATGAGCACGGCGAAAATTTCTTTGTGTAATAGATAAATACATTTTCATTAAAATCGAATATTTTATTTTTTATATAATCATTGTACTATACCTTATTGTTAACATCATAGCCGCTAACCGAGTAGGTGTACATTAAAAAGCTACCACCTTGTGAAGCACTGGGCGAACATTCCGGTATATCCGGATCATGTTCGGATCCCCAATTATGTCCAAACTCATGTGCAGTAACCAAGTCAGCCTCGCGCGTAATAACTCTTTGTCCATAATGATTACGCGAACTACTCAATCCAGAATTTAAATAGAGCGTATAACCGTTTTTAAAGTATTCTACAAAAATTTATTTAGGTTTGATTAGTCTTCAATCTAAATTAGTAAATCAAAATTTAAATTACCGTAAAAAAAAACTCAATGAACTGAAAATCAGACATTAATAATAAAAAAAAAAAAATTTAAAAAAAACTAAGAGAGTAAACAAAATGAAAGGAATACAAAATGTATTGAGAAACCTAATGTACCTGGTGTACAAATACCACCGACTGAGTTGCGGCGTGGTGAGCCTACATAGGCTAGCCCTAAAATACCTCCCTCGAATTTGAGATCGGTAAAAAGATGCGCTAAACAAAAGTCTTTATGGCTATATTCCCGTGAAAAGACCTATATTATTTGTATATGCATTTTGATGTAAGCAATTAGCAACAAGAATGATAGTAAAATAGTTGATGAAACAGAAGCAATATTATGTTTTAGTGAAAAGTTTATAAATCATAATAATAGGTTTACCTCCAGCAAATTGCGTACATCCCATTTTTCGCGTATCATATTGTAATGTGCCTCACCACCACGTAACCGTGTCGGCTCAGAGTGCACAACAATTTTTTTTATGACAAAACCCATGCCCTTAAATCCTTCTTGATCAGAACGATCCTGCCAGACAGTGTCATTATATATTTTGTGCACACGATCTATAAGTGATATCTAGAAAGTGAGAAAACATTCGGTATTTAATTAAACTAAATATAAGGCATTGAATAAAAAACTTACCAAATAGTTTATAGTTGTTTTTGTATTTCCGCCACCCATTTCTTGAAAGAATCTATAATCGGCAACAAGCAAAAAGAGGACATCGCGTTTTGGTCGGTGTATATTCGTACTGATCAGCCTGCCGTTTGCTACGTGCTTTGTGCTCATCGATATCTTCTGAATCCTCAATTGTACCATTTGATGTTTCTAACTCTGTTGAAGATAAATAATATATAATTCGAGATAAAATATATCAATAATATATTTGAAAAAATATGTACCTAAACCTTCCTTGACGTAGCCGCATGTCATAGGTGGTGCATTTTCATCATGTCCATTGTTTGCTTTATTCCAATTTAGTTTTACATCCGACGTTTTATACGCCACCATTGTATCTTTTTTTGCAGTTGGCAAATGACGCCAAGATGGCTAAATTTAAAACAGAATAGTTAGTAACAATTTGAAATAAGTTACCGCTCCTACCTCAATGTGATAAGTTTCTTCTGGAAAATGTATTGACATTGTCATAACTCCATCCTCAATGTGTGCGCGCACTGAGGACTCCAACTCGCCGAATACGCGACCAGTATAAAAATTATTATGATCTATTAAAACATAATAAGAATAAGAATTAATAAAGTACTTCAAATGTCAACGTTTTTTTTTTTTTTTTGTTTAGTTTACATGCACCAACCTAAATGCACTACAGTCTCATTGCCATCAGCATCCACCGCATACGCACGAAACTTGCTATGCAATACATCCCGATGAGGATGTAAAATTAATCGGAAACTTTTCCCCAGCGTCTTGAATTCAACTTCCTTAATGGTGTTGAATGGATTTGTGCTTTCTTTAATGCCTCTTTTAACTATGCGATGTGTGACCATTTCCTTGTGAAACACTTCATAGTGTCGTAGAGTCTTATGAAGTGCAACTGTAAAAAATTTAAAGTTTTATTGAAGTCGAAACATAGAGGATGTTGCAACTGAACTTACCAATATGTTGTAGCATAGAAATAAATAAAATTAAAAACACTAGCACATTTTCTGTCACAAATTTCATTTTCCTTAAATTTTTCTATTTTCCTTTTTGTATACAGTCTTGCACTTTTTATTGATTTTTAAACAGCTGATTAGTGATGGACAAATTTGTGCTGTGCAGTGTCAGCGAAATTAGACAGGTCATAACTGTACTGTAGTGCAAGGTGTGGTATTTCATAAATAGTTTAATATGATTAAACTATTTAACTCTCCATATATGTCAAAAAAAAAAAAACTTCCTTGTTTATTATGAATTATCACCATGCGCTTCTTTGGCTTATTGTGCGGCAGAAATAGTACTGAATTATATAGATGTGTAGTATTCCGTCGTTCTTTGAAACAATAAATCATGGTAAAATTATTATTCGCTTCCATACTGACAATTTTTTAAAGCAAAATAGAAAGCGATAGAGCTAAAATACTAAACCTGCTTAAATTTCACAATGTTTCTAGTCAAGCCAAGTATTTTATACGCAACTTATATACATGTGCACACGAACGTCGGAATTATATAATCTTATGGATTGAAGTACTCACCACCTAATCGGGTTCATGATGCAATTATATTGGTGTGTAGTTTTCCTTCTCTGTTTGTTAACATAATTTCTGTGGTGAAAAGGAAAAAGTGCTTAGGTCGACTTAAGCAAAAATTAAGATAAGAATACTACGCAATTCTCCATCATGTACCTCCATGCAAAATTTGAATTATTTCTTAAAATTTTTCAGGAAGTTATAGACAAAGTAAATTTTGCTTAATCTCACTTTTACGTAAAATTTCAAATTATTTTTAAATTAGAAAGTGCTCTCCTCCAAAACGGTAAAATTAGACTTAAGCAGTTTTTCCTTTTTACCACAGATTTCAACATAGTAAGTTTTTTTCTATAGTTTTCTAAAAGACTAGAGGTTTTTAGTTTTTTTTAATAAAACTCACCATAATAGATTTTTCAATTATATTTGGTTTATTTCGATAAAAACTACTTCTACAGTATAACTGACATTCTTAAAACATTAAAAATTAGACATTTACATTTATTATTGTAACTATTAAGAAAAATTTCACTTCAACATTCAAAATGTAAATTCAAAATACAAAAAAAAATACAATTGCAGCGTGGCGCCCCACGTTGGCGCCAATTGTAGCGTGTATTTAATCAATCAAGTTGAAAGATATATATAAAAAAAAAGGGAGATACGAAAATACTTGTGATGCCCACCAGGAATGAACACACCGGCCACTATCGCGGCTTAGTAGTGTCCCATACTTGGTAGTGCATCCTTAAAATCTAGCAATTTATTCACTGCTTGCCATAGGTATCTCGGCTTAAATACACGCTACACAATTTATTAATTTTATTTTTTGAAAACTTGAAGTAAATTTTTTCAACAGTACCTAAGTCCACAAAATAATTATTATTTGATTTTTTTCCTTAAGATCCTTTATTTATTTTACTGTAAAATATGGATTTATTTGTCTACAAATAGCAAAACTTAATTGTAATAATAGTTTAAAATTCTTTTTCGTTCGAGTACTCGTATATCAAATTGATCGAAATTTAAATGCATCTTAAAAAAATGTATTTCTAAAATTGATCCTATCATTATTTTGTGGACTATACTAAGGACTACACATAAACACAAAATAAAATTATAAATACAAACCGTCTTTGCATCGAACGCACTTTGATATTTCGAGACTTCTTTATTTAAAAAGAGATTTGGTAGTATCAAGGCTTATATACTCTTTACACATGCATCGAATGTAGTAGGCTAATAAATATTGTCGACAAATCGAAATATGGTGTTAAATTCACTTCCTTGATTTTTCAAGAAACTTATATATAAAAATATATACAAATTAGTGAACATATTAGCTAATTCAAATATATTTGTGCGATATTGTTTTGGAATACCGAAAGACTATATTCCACAATAATAACCGTTATTTTATTTTAATGGTTGACTAGTAAACGATCTTACAGACTGACGGACATGGCTACATAGAAACAAACCGCTAAGAAGATATATATGCATTAATTAATGTATATTTTCATTTTTGGATTTGAAAGGCCTTCTTAAGTCCTTGCAAATTTACCTACTACGTGCGAAGAGTATAAAAGTAGTAAATACGTATTTTTCTAACTGAGTTGACTGTTAACAACGGAAACATTCTCAATGACAACGTAACGATGCGTTGTGTCACTCCGTAGCTGACATTCTCATTTATGCAGTTCAGCCATATTTGCCTCAAAAATTGCTGTATTTATTTTATGTTTAAGCGCGGTCAAAACTTCCCGATTATTAATTGTACGTAACTCATTGGCGACATATTCGCCGTATGTGCTATATTCATCTCGCGGCGCAGTATGCATGTATGACATTGATGTATTTGGCGATTCATTTAGCTGTTTAGATGGTGGCGGCGGCGCCGTATTTACGCAGACAGTACCTCTCGGAAGTTTTAGTGCCGTAGGATTAATTATTGTTGAAGTACCACCGTTTGGCGGTGTTGTTAATGATGGCGTTGTTAAAATCGTCGTCGTCGTTGAGTTGTGTGGAGAAGCGTCATAAAATATGCGTTTTGTTTGATGCTGTCCCTCAGGACTATAATAGTTGTCATCTTGTGCAGTTGTTTCACGTCTCGGAAGTTTAAAGATGCGCGCGGGTACCATATGATGATGCTGATGTACAGTCGCAGCACCTGTTGACGGCGACTGAAAGTGTAGCTCACCGTTCTCATTTGCCTGAAAACTAACAGCTTCGATTGTTGTTGTTTGTTGATCGACTTCTTCCATTGTTGCCGATGTCACTGCTTGCGTCTGATGATGATGATGATGTTGTTGTTGGTGGTGGTGATGATGTTGGGTTTGATTGTGATTTTCCAAGTGTTCACTTTCTGTTACTTGTACTTCTTCAGTTGTGTAGCTTTGTTCAAATGGCTCATTCATTTCTTTCATTACCAGTTTTGGCTTGGTATCATCAATATCTTCAACGTCTTTGGTAGTCTCCTCGATTAGTTTCTCAAGCTCTTGTGCGCTTCTATTTGTCGTACCTTTACGTGGTGGTAGCGAAATAAATTCGTCGTTGTGATTTGTCTGACTAGCGCTATTATCACCAGCGCTATTATCCGATAGATCTGATATAATATACTTTGCCACAGCAGTACTGCCTTCGTCCGCTTGTTCCGATTTACCACGACTCTTATTCGAACGACACGCTCTTGGTGAACTGAGAAACTGTAAATTTTTAAAACCAAACCACTTTGAGTTGTACGGTTCTTTGCGCTTCATGCGACTTATCTCACGATGGTATTGCGTACGCAATGTATGAAATTTCTTTTCAAGTTCTGGAATTGGTATATCACCGCCTAGATTGGTGCGCACTTCGCTAAGCAAACGTTGCTTTACTTCCTTTTTGCGATAATCATCACAAGTCATATCCCACAAACCCCGCCGGTCGCGGTAAGCACCGATAAGCTGCAGCGTCTTTTCACGGGTCCACTCCATTTTTAGCTACAACCGGGCTGAGGAAATCGGGCCAAGCGTGTCGAACTATTTGATGCGACAACAACTAAATTGGCAAACGCTGCCTCTGCCTACTTCGCAGCTTTGAATCGAGTGTTTATAGTTGCAACACAACAAATACAACACAACTAGTAAATGTGACTGGATTATTCAATGAAAACACTGTACAACGCCACTTGAATGCTGATCTGATGTTTTTATTTAAAAAGCTTCCGTAATTTTGTCGTGGACAATTATTTTATTTATTTGTTATTCCTGTTGTCTCTATGAAAGTTGAACCTTTTAGTTTTCGTTTAGTTTAGTAGAAAGCAGTACTCTGCAAATAATTGTTTGTATATGAGTGGTATATATGAGTGGTGAGTGTGTATTTGTGTATTCGTTCTTCTGTATTTGTGTATTTGTATGCTATCTCACTCATATATTACTTACACTCTGCCTACGCATTACAAAAAATTTGTCTGAGCAAAAACTCTTGTTCAGATTGTATCGATACAGGCTTTTACTGAGAGAAAGAAAGAGTTTCTAGTGATGTGAAAACACGTCGAAACACTACATTTGGCGGTTTTTTAAATTTAATTTAATTAAAAAAAAACGTATTAATAATAATTAAAAACTTAAAGCTATTTTTGTTGATTATGTTCTTTTTTTTGTTTTGCGATAATATAATAAATTGTATGTATGATACAACGATAATACTTAAATTTGACAGATGCGTTTGAAGTGCGTTTGAGTTTGCGCAACGTACAGTGGTCGTGAAGTATAAAAAAGTGTGTAAATCTCAAACGGCCCATAGTGCAACTTAATATTGATTTATTTTAATCAGTTCACAATTCACCGACAAACACATTAAAGTGATTTACTCTTGCTTATTGCGAGTGCTAAAGTGTTGTATAAAATCTTTATTCGCTTGC
This sequence comes from Leucophenga varia, assembly GCA_018903435.1. Lineage (NCBI taxonomy): Eukaryota > Metazoa > Arthropoda > Insecta > Diptera > Drosophilidae > Leucophenga > Leucophenga varia. The sequence goes on from JAEIFJ010001414.1 coordinate 4,706,227, forward strand.
AAACCACACACTTTGGTTTTGTTTTGCCGAGCTAGATGCTCATTGAATCTTGCCGAGAAACTGTGTTTGATATTATTGTTCGCTGCACAATGAAGCGCCAGAATGTAAGGACACTGTCCTTGGTTGTGTGTACTTTTACGTATTTATTGATAGGAGCATCAGTCTTCGACTCATTGGAATCTAAACTTGAATCTGGTCGTTGGGAATTTCTACAAAGTAAGTTAGCAAAAAAAAAAAAAAGAGAATAGAAAAGAAAAGGTTTTCTAACCATTTTTAATTATTCATTGTTTGGTCGTTGTGCAGAGATGAAACTGGATTTTATTAAAAAATACAATATATCTACCGAGGATTATCGCATGATGGAGATTGTTATTATCGAAAACAAACCACACAAAGCAGGACCACAATGGAAATTTGCAGGATCATTTTATTTCGCTACCGTAGTTTTGGCTATGATTGGATACGGCCATTCGACTCCAGTAACAGTCGGCGGCAAAGCATTTTGTATGGGATACGCTATGGTTGGTATACCACTTGGTTTAGTTATGTTCCAGTCCATTGGTGAGCGATTGAACAAGTTTGCTTCAGTCATCATTAAACGCATCAAATGTTATCTAAAATGTACACATAAGGAAGCAACCGAAATGAATCTTATGTTGGCCACAGGAATGCTATCCTCGATTATAATTACAACGGGTGCCGCAGTATTTTCACGTTACGAAGGTTGGAGTTATTTTGATAGCTTTTACTATTGTTTCGTAACGCTAACGACCATCGGATTTGGTGATTATGTTGCGTTACAGAATGACCAAGCATTAATGAATAAGCCCGGTTACGTAGCGCTTAGTTTGGTTTTTATTCTTTTCGGTTTGGCTGTAGTGGCTGCCAGCATAAATTTGCTTGTTTTACGCTTTATGACAATGTAAGTCTCATTTAGGCTTTAAGTTTTAAACTTAAATAGACTCATTGAACTGAATTTACTTGCAGGCAAATTGAAGACGCAAAACGCGATGAACAGGATGCACAGAATCAAAGTGCTGCAGCTAAACAAGCGGCCGCTGCTGCATCGCTTCCGTACGAGACCGGGGAGTTCGTAGAGTCATCCTATAATATAACTGGAAAACTTATAAATAACTCTTCAAATGTTATATCAGAGTGCGATGAGACGGTTTCCGTCTGTTCTTGTAACTGTCTCAGCGCACATTGCGCCAATAATGTAAACGCTAATTTTCGTGATACTGAATTCCAGCCCACAGAAATTGTCGAGAGCACATTGAGCCTAAAACGAGCGTCCGTTTGATACAGCTCACTGCATTCGGATTCGGATATAGAGATGCAATCAGAACCTTATATTAAGGAAACTGAAGCGGATTTACTGTAAATATATAATTGAGTGAAATTGAAAACTGTCCACCGGCAGTAGTTGCTCTAATAATGTGTCAAAAAAAAAAAAAAAAGAAAAACACAATGAAATGATAAGAAAAGAAAAGAAGAAGCGATTAAATCCAGTACGTCTTTTCGTAAAATATTAATAGACAACAATAACCCAAGAAAATCTAGGTGTGTTATTTTCCCATCGTTATAGCTCAATTTTTACAAAAATTATTTTCATTTTAAATGAAAAAATTAGTCAAAAAAATACATTACATTTTTAGATTTCAATAAAATAAAATTTTATCAACTAAAACACACAAAACAAAAAAGTTTAAAAGTCAAGAAACATTTCAAAATAGTAGTAGGCAGTGTTAGTTTAATTCAATTCGAAGACATTTCTATCATTTCTTCTCATATATTCGTGTGCCGCACATCTAAGACATATTAAATCAGGAAATTGTGTGCGTCTGGACATTTGTTCGGAACAAAAAAAAAAAATATTTTTAATAATTTGAAAATATATCGGCGTCGTCGGTGGTAATATCTTTCTCGTTCATTTGTAGTAACAAATACATATATAGGTGGAAATGCGTGAAATCGTGCATATACAGGCGGGTCAGTGTGGCAACCAGATTGGCGGCAAATTCTGGGAGGTCATATCCGATGAGCATTGCATTGACGCCACGGGCACATACTATGGTGACAGTGATCTGCAGCTAGAGCGTATCAATGTCTACTACAATGAAGCGACAGGTGCAAAGTATGTGCCTCGCGCGATACTGGTCGATCTGGAACCTGGAACCATGGATTCCGTGCGCTCGGGCGCTTTCGGACAGATCTTCCGGCCAGACAATTTTGTGTTTGGTCAGTCAGGCGCAGGCAATAACTGGGCCAAGGGGCATTATACCGAGGGCGCCGAACTAGTCGACTCTGTGCTGGATGTGGTCAGAAAAGAATCGGAGGGCTGTGATTGCTTGCAGGTGAGCTATTTTTTTTTTTTCTAATTGGAAATCACCGTTTTTCATTCAATTCTGTTGTATTTTTCTGTTCTTGTTATGGTTTATTTTTGATTGGCTCTGTAGGGATTCCAGCTGACACATTCGCTAGGCGGCGGTACTGGTTCCGGAATGGGCACATTACTCATATCGAAAATTAGAGAAGAATACCCTGATCGCATTATGAATACATTCTCGGTGGTACCATCACCTAAAGTGTCGGACACGGTTGTGGAGCCATATAACGCTACGCTTAGTGTTCATCAATTGGTTGAGAACACAGATGAGACTTACTGCATTGACAATGAAGCGCTTTACGATATCTGTTTCCGTACACTGAAGTTGACTACACCCACGTATGGTGACTTAAATCATCTTGTGTCCGCCACAATGTCTGGTGTCACAACCTGTTTAAGATTTCCTGGTCAGTTAAACGCTGATCTACGTAAATTGGCTGTTAATATGGTGCCGTTCCCCCGTCTACACTTTTTTATGCCTGGTTTTGCACCCCTAACGTCACGTGGTTCGCAACAATACCGTGCTTTAACTGTACCCGAGCTAACACAGCAAATGTTTGATGCAAAGAACATGATGGCCGCTTGCGATCCTCGACACGGACGTTATCTTACCGTGGCTGCAATTTTCCGTGGTCGCATGTCTATGAAGGAGGTTGATGAACAAATGCTCAACATACAAAATAAGAATAGCAGTTTCTTTGTCGAGTGGATTCCGAATAACTGTAAGACGGCTGTGTGCGATATACCGCCGCGCGGCCTAAAGATGTCTGCCACATTCATTGGAAACTCTACCGCTATACAGGAATTATTTAAACGTGTCTCTGAACAATTTACCGCCATGTTTCGCCGCAAAGCTTTCTTACATTGGTATACAGGCGAGGGCATGGATGAAATGGAATTTACTGAAGCGGAGAGCAATATGAATGATTTGGTCTCAGAATACCAGCAGTACCAGGAGGCCACTGCCGACGAAGAGGGTGAATTCGATGAGGACGAGGAGGGCGGAGGCGATGAGTAAGACTATTAATATCCTAGTTCCAACTCCTACGCGCACAATCGACCACCGAAAATCTAAAAGCTTTTATTTATACTTTAAAATATTGTTCCTGAATGTTTAAATGTTTTTGAATATATTCCGTTGTGCTTAACAGCAGCGAACTGTTAAAATTGTGATCGTATTTTAAAGTTGTTCTTGGTTTCAAAATTCTTTAAAATTGTCTTCAAAGTGCCTAGCGTTCGTTTCGTCAGGTACATTTCATATTTCATTAGATAAAAAAAATAAATATTTAAATATATTAAATCATCTATATTTCTTGGACATCATAAACGTAGAATTAGAGTTACAATTTGTGACGAACTTTATTAGCGGCATAACACAACTAATCATACAAGCTGTTTTAAGCAATTTAACTATTCCAGGTTAAGATTGGAACTTATAACTAAACATCATCGAAGAGATCACGTGGCGGCGGTCCAACGATTCGTCGATCGTGAGTGTATTCCTCTTCCTCAGGATCGTTATCCACGCGACCACCAATTGTGCCTTTGAATCCCACTTGTACTTTTGTACTCACACCAAAGCGTTCATTTATTTCATCGGATAGAGAACGTGGAATGTTACCAATCGCCGAAGTTGATGATGAAACTGCAGAGTAGTCAAAATTATCGCCGTCGCGTAAGAGCCCGTCCGCTGGAGTGCGCGAGAACTGCGCAGGTTGCGAGGTACCGCTATGGCTTAGATTTCTATACTTTGAAATGTACTCGTTGGTTGTCTGAAGCGAATCATCGCCACGCCGTGAAAAGTCCCGACGTCGCGATAATGCTTCCTCCGCACGTTGTCGACGCCGTTTTTCGCGTGCTATCAGATCTTTACCCTCTTGAACTAGTTCTGTAGCAATTATTTCGTTCTGTAGAAACTGTTGAAAGCCTAAGGCGTTTAAAGCGCGGCTGCCGAGACTAAACCAAGTAGCAAGACAAAAAGCCAGCATACACATGGGAAAGTAAATGTTAAATCCGTTTGATATTATACCAATAACATCCATATGACCCATTATTTGTGTGTAGTACGTCTCCATGATGCGTTTTTGTATTATGTGGGAGTCCATATGTATCAGACCAAGAAAGTTTAAGCACATTGGCGGTGTCAAGCGACACAGTAGCATACCGCTAAATATTAGACTGTGTTCATTGGTTTGGTGATGAGGTGCAAGATAGTAAAGATTTAGAAAGCGTATGCGCAGAATGGTAGAGTAGGTGCAGTAAAACAAATAACATAGCACAATCATTGAGAAGACCTCAATGGTTAAGAAATCATAGTTCGCATTTGCTGCATTGATTACATTGGCGAAAATAGACAGCACGGGGCTGCGGTTAAAGAAAGTCAACTCACTCCACACAACACAGCCGGACATAATCGCCGTTAGAACGCAGAGCGTTTTGAGAAATGGTGCCTTCACTAAACATTCCCAATACCATTGTAAAACTGGACTGTGAAATAATCGTTCCAGTTGCGTGCGCTGTTTTGGAAACTCCGATTTAAATCGGCGCTCAGCTGAGTGCATATTTCGAGACACATCTTCCAAGTGCAGTACATGTAGCACTTGTACGCTCCACAGTGCTTCTGTGCGCTGTAATGTTTGTAGAGACTTAATCACCTGTTTGTGTATCCGTACGAGAGCCTTTTCTGACGGCACAATCGTTGATGTGCCACCAAGACTACTACGAGAAAAATTACGGCTGGCGCGTTCCTGTAACTCGATTGGCACCTTACGCTGTATAGTTTCCACACATGGACGTAACTCATGGTTATTTGGCACTGCCCGGCTTATGCATTGCAAAGACTCGAGAACATCGTCTACATTCTCTTCGGCTTCGGCTTTATCCGAGCTAAGTTTGGCTGCTTTAAAATAAGCATATTGCAACGAAAATCCCGGCTTGGCGTTGTTCCAAAGAGAGCGTGGTACTTCGACCAGTGCATAGCCTAGTAATAAAACCAAAAGAAAAAGTCCCCATGTATTGGACGCTGATGATGCGATAGCTTTAAGCTTTTGCCAGTCCAATGAGACGCCTTCTGCGGCAATATAAATAAGAAGAACACCACAAATAAATAGATACGATCCATAGTAGATTGCGTTTTCGATAAGTGCGGATTTTAGCTTGCCACGGACGGTAAAGTCACCGGCTTTCAAATAAGATTGCATCAATGGCATTATCAACCACGTAAGAAATTGTGAACTCCAATAGATGATGCGCCATAAATTGGGAAAGACGTATTCTGGCACCATGCCCCAAGGTTCCTGACATTCTTCTCGCTCTAGGGTAAATGGCGACGAAGTGCTCGTAGTGTTATTTACATGAGTAGTTGCTAATATATTTGAATTTTCAACCGGCATTTCCATACATTTCCTATAGAGTGTCTGTTAAAAGAATACGTTATCAAGTGAACAGGTGTTTAAATTGGAAATATTTCATCAATTTAACTTACCGATGTTACATCCAACGGAATGGTGAACACAATGAGAAACGAGAAACACCACGCAGTCAGAACGGATAGTGTAACTAACAAGTGCTGACGCGGAATGTTACCATAGCGATAAAGAGAAATGCTCGCCAGGCAGAGCGCAGCTATGATGCCGAATGTTAGTAAGTACGCCATATGGTTTATATTGATTTAGGAACGAGACTTTGGATGTGCAAAAAAATCTTAATACTGTTATCCTACTCAAAAGGAGTGCTGATGCAAATAGTTATAGAGTGTGGTAAGTGGTTTTGTGGGAGGTGGGTGGTGGGCTAGGTGTGTTATTTAACTTCTAATGTGCGAGATCCTTTTGTTTTTCAATAATTGATTTTGTATTTTTCTGTTGAAGCTGCCGCGCCGTCTCGCGTTGCATTTCATCTAAACGTTGCAACGATTGAGACTTCAGCGGCATGAGATGTGGTTTGCAGAAAATTAATTCTGTTTTGTGTTCAAAGAACAATTTGCCAGTTGTCGGTTCGATTAAATCGATTTTTTCGGTTACTTCACTTAGCACTTGCAGTTCTTGTTGTTGTCTTTCTTTCTCATCTGTTGACATAATCGAACTCCCGGCCGAACCAGGTGCGTTTATAGTTTATTATTTTTTATAGTTTTTGCCAACTTTTTTTATTTTTATTTATTTTGTTATGTTGTTGCCTCAAATTTGCTCAAATGTGGCCTTTTATACCTCTACCTTATACCGCTCACACTAATTGGCAACTAGAACTGAATCAAATATTCACTACAGATGAAGCTGATAAACATAAGTGGGAGCGAGTTGAAATACACAATTAAATTGTATCAGAAAGCTACAAATACACTACAGTAAATCGTTGTTAGTACGATCCAGACACAATTTTTGTTAACACAGCCTCATGTTCTACGAAAAAACCTTAATAACCTTAATAAAATAAAAGTTATATATTTCTGTTTTTGTGTAAATCGAAAAACAGCTGTGCAGAATAATTGGCCCTTACAGCAAGTGCCATAGAGATGGTCGATACGTTTCGTGAATACAAACTGGTACACCTACACGCACATCCCTAAACTAAGGTGCTACGTTTGTTTTGGTAGATTAGTAGATTAATTTGTAAACAAAAATTTAAGCAAAATAATGCTTACCATGGACGTGTGCAACACAAAAAGTATGCCGTACTAGTGGTGACGGTATGGAGCAAGAGGTTGATGAGATGACGCAGAAAGCAGAACAGCAAACAGAAAAGCGTGTACGACGAAAACAAAGTTCAACTGCTGTATCTGAACAAGTGCTTGAACGTCGTATATCGTCTGGATCTAGCGTTGCTACGTCAGCATTACCATTGCCGGGATTACACACACTTTATCGTCGTCCAGATATGGTGACACGTAGCATAGCGCCAGTATTGCCAAAAGGGGAACTTATACTACTCAAACCGCGATTGATCCAAACTACTTCAACGACAACGCTGCCGGAGCACAAAAAAGACTAAGCCACCAAAGTTTGTACCATTTGAGGTACGTTATAATGATTGCTTTATTTTATAGACTTTATAAACTCCGTTTCTACGTTCCAGCCTTACCCAGGTGCAGTAAATTCTCTTGAGCCAGCCCGGCACTCAAAAAAGTTGCCAACTCGTAAAATAGATAAAAACAATTTAGATATTAGTGTGCTTGTGGATCAAATGTCGACTATGCGGACTCAAGCGCTTGACAATGACAATACGACTGAAGTAGATACGGCCGATATTGCGAGAAATGAGAAAATTCAGCGGCTTAACGAAGAACTGGAAAAAGTGAAAGCAGAGCGGGACCACTTTCAAGCGCAGTTTAAGTTTCAGACGCAAGTAAACTCAGAATTAAAGAATTTACTTGTAGCATCAGTTGGTGAGGATCTTCAAACTCATGTCAATGTATTGACGGAGGATAAATTGCAACTGGCACGTGCATTACTCGACACGGCAAACAATTTAACAACGCATACAGAGCAAATCGAGTTCTTAGCTGGTCAGTGTGAAGTCTGGCGCTCAAAATTTCTAGCCAGCAGCGTGATGGTCGAAGAGTTGGCACGTTGGAAAGCTGATCTGACACAAAAAAATCAAATGCTGAATGAGTCAACAAAACAATTGCTACACGCAACACATCAAATACGTGAAATTCAATTAGACATGCTAAGAAATTTAAAGTTCCTTGCAAAAATTCGTTATTTGAGTCTACCGGCCACCGATGTAATAAGTCTGAGTTCCGAAAATCTTAATATTCTGCAGCAAATGGTTTTACATTCAGGTGTAGGCGGTATGCCCGATTCGAATTTAAAAATAACCAGTGCCAGTACAAGTCCGCTTTGTGAAGCTGAAAAATATGCGGTGCAGGTTTGTATAGACCATGAACCGAAAATTTATAATAGTTTTTTAATTTAAACATATTGAACTTTCAGGCTCTGGATTTCATAAGTCAACCGTTAATGGCAACCGATGAAGCTATACGCGCATTATTTGGGCAAGCACAACGACCTTATTGTACCCCGGCGCCAGCACATATTGAAAGTGAAGCTGCTAAGGATAATTAAGTGTGGTATTAATGGTTAACTGTTTAGGCAATATTTTATACAATACAATAACAATATTATTTTTATAAATGCATTTCCATTTAAGTGTTGATTGACTTAATCTATATTAAATCACACATTCTTAACTTTCTTCTCTGTTCCATATAAATCGATGCGTCTTTGGCTGAAGACAGGTATTTGTTGTCGCACTTGTTGCACTACCGAAAAATCTGCAAACATGAATTTTAATATATATTCTAAACGCAAAGTTACAACATACTATACATACCTATATCAGCTAAAACCGTTTCTTCTGCTTCAGCAGCACTTTTTAACACTTTAGCCCAGGGATCGACTACCATTGAGTGTCCCCAAGCAACGTAATCTGCCTCAACGTCACGCGCCGGTGAAGTTGTTACGACAAAAGTTGATTGTCGTTTGCACGCGCACGTTGCAGTAATTCCCAGTGTAGGGGGCCGGTAGTCATATTAAATGCACCTGGATAGATGAGCATTTCACAGCCAGCGTTTCGATAAACTCGTGCAAATTCTTCAAACCGTATATCATAACAGATTCCAATGCCGATCTTGTGACCATCTACCGTTATCATCGTAAAATCATTGCCTGCGGTAAGTGTTTCGGATTCCATAAAACGTATACCATCTTTGACATCTATGTCGAACAGATGCATCTTACGATGTTTAGCTATTAACTGACCATTAGGATCCCAAATGGTACAAGTATTGTAAATTGCATCATTTTCACCTAACTCGGGTATGGTGCCGCCAACTATGTAGACGTTTAGCTCTTTTGCTAGATTGGAAAGTTTTTGCGATGTATATCCATTTGGTATGGTTTCAGAGTACTCTCGGAAGTACTTTGTACCGTATGGACAATTAAAACATTCCGGCAAAGTGATCAAACGAGCTTTATGTTCTCGTGCTGCTTGTTCTATTTTTGTTGCGGCATTTTGAACATTTCCTAATTTGTCCTTTGTAACCTTCAGCTGTAATAAAGCCAATCGCATTGCTGCTGCTGCTCTACTGCCCATGTCAGCTCAAAAGTAATAATGATAATAAGTTATCTTATCAATTGTTTTTATTGCTACGTAATCTCAGTGTAGCCGTCTCTCTCTTACAACTCTCGCTTAAAATCAGACCGATAGCATTATGCACGACCGATCTCGATACACGAAGTACGTTTTTAACGTTACAATTTAATTAATTTATTTTATTTTTTTTTTTTTCAAAACAAAAAACTTTGTATAATTTTGATTTTTTAAATTTATTTGTTTCTATATTTGTGCAACTTTACTGTTTATGTTATTTTTATTAACTAATATTAAAACTAATTTTTACGTTCAAACAGGATCGGGAATGGTTTATCCTTAGGTGGTTGAAGCCAGTTCTCTTCTGAATATTTTACATTATTTTCTGACTCAATAACATGGAAGGTATACGCATGGCGACTCTTCGGAGAACGATTTGGTTCACTTTTATGCACAACATTGCCGTGTATAACAATTAATGTACCTAAAGAAAATAATATTAAAAGTTAATGAATGCAAATTATTTTCATAGACAATAAATACTTTCCGCTTTTCGCTATTTACCTTTGTTAACAGTCAACGGAGTGAAGCTAGACTGCGGATAAACTGGTGCTGCTCTATCATAGATCATCAGTTCTTTAGCATTCTTATCGGGATTACGTAGATAGCGTCTATGCACGCCACTCTTGTGTGAGCCCTTGATAAATTGTAAGCAACCATTCTGTAATGTGCAATCTTCCAGTGCCAGCCAGAAGCCAATAGCCGAATTTGGTTCTGTATGTAAGAACCATGAATCCTGATGCGAAATCACTTCCCCCACCAATACCTGGATTTTTATAAATATACATGCTCTGACAGACTGCAGGTCGATTAAAATTTAATTGCCAACATATTTCCTTAACGCGATTGCTGAATGTAATATCGTTAAAAATGGCATGATCCACATGCAATGCATGGCCCACTTTATTAAGTGCAATCATTGGATCTACAACGAGTTCACCATTTTCACCAATTGCGCCTTTTTCAAAGAAATATCGTATTTTATCGCCAGATTCCATAAAGTAGGTTTCCTTATTGTGCGCATCTTCACTTTTAATGGTACTAAAAATTTTTCGATTCTCCTGCGGTGCATCCAGACATAATGCACGTCCGGCTTTGTATAAAGTTTCCACTTCATCCGGCGTTAGAAAATCCTCGATGACAATGTAACCATTTTCGTTAATCTAGAAAAACAATACAAAAAAAAAGTTGAATTGCATAAAATAAAAGATTTTCCATTGAATCAATGCCTGTCTGTATCTATCTGTCTGTGAAAATTCTAATCTAATAGCGACGCATAAAAACTTATCGTCTAGTCTGGCCGAGTGCTCTGATTTTGTTTTCTTATCTCAAATGTTTGCAATTCCATGGACAATGATTTTTTTTTAATTATATGCAGCATTAGAATGAGTCGTTGAGTCGGTAGGCGTTTTCTATACAGAAAAATTCTTACTCAAATTTAAAAAGTCTTACTCAAAATTTAAAAATAGTCAAAGTGACTAAATTATAAATTTACACCTGCAGCCAAATTTTAAAAATTTGAAAAAAAATGAAAAAATGTTGTTTTTGTATGGAGCTATACCTTAAAATGGGGTGCATTGATTTTAACATAGAAAAACAGGACATAGAAATAAGTTTAATTTAGAATTTTTAGAACTGAATATACCTGTCTAGTGTAACAGGTATAAAAAACTGTGGCAAGAAAAAATGTCCGCCATATTTTACACTTAATATAATTTATGAAATGTCAATTATGTATTTAGATTGTGTTCAGTCTGTGCAATATAATGCTAACGTATCTGTTCGTCTGTCTGTCTGTCTGTCGGTAGAGTCATATGATCAAATATTGTATAATCTGGTGCAGTAGTGTTAGTCTCTGTTGCTTTTCAATTGTATGAATTTATTTAATGTTTATCAAATTAAGCCACAACCCAATTGTAGAAAGCCAGCCTTTGTTGACAATGAAACACTGTGTTGCTATCTGTTGATGCTACTAGTGCATCAAGTTCAGTTCAGTTCATTTGAGTTCAGCTCAGCTCAATTCGGTTATGTGAGACTTTGAAGTGTTATTTGTTGTACGTGCTTTATAATATTACAACATTGGCACGTGTACTAGGTGCAGTTAAGGGGGCAATCTGGAACTGACATTGTATAGGGCATTTCGATGGAACTATAATATTTCGCAGCGATAACATAAATGATTGCTTATCAAAATCGTAAAATTTTCTATATATCATTTAAGTGCTTTGTTATTTTGGTTTGACTATAAAATATATATTATTGAAAACAAGTAGAGTGGTGTTAGAGCCGGATAAGTAGCGTTAAACATTAAAAACATTAAATTTCATAAAGGATTGATTGAATTCATCTCGAACAGCATAATTCACAAAAAAGAAAAACAAAACAAAAAAACTCTATTATAGTAATTTAAATATAAACTATGTATATGAGCAGATACGCAGAATTATTTCCTTAATTATATATTGGATTCTTTGTTACTCACAAGCAACAAAAAAAAAAAAAAAAAAAAGAAAGAAACCATTTGGAGCAAAAACTTTTTCTTTTTTTGCACTCGAGTCGGAAAAACATTTTCCGCATCGAATATTTTCTTTGTATGACTATTTTTTTTTTCTGATGACAGATAGATGGTTGAACGTATGGATGAATGGATCGACGTAAATACACAAAAAGTATGCAGCCGAAGAGTCTGCCGAGGGTTTTTAGCGGTAAATGACTAAGAGATGCTGTCGTTGATGATGATGATGACGACGTTGGCGACGCAGCAAGGGACCCCAATAAAAACGAAAGCATTTCATTTGAGTTGCTTATACAATATAGAAGATTTTCATATGTGTATAGTAAATACATTCATACATTCTATATAGTATATGAATAGATAGACAAATAGATCAACAAATAAGAAAGAACGCTGCAATCGAGTAAGCTCGACTACGAGATACCCTCTACACAATCTATATGAACCAATTAACGTATGTTCCATCTTGGTACCATTGTAATTAAGTGTTTCGAGTTTAATGGCAGTTCCATAAATATAAAAAAAAATTTTACTATATTTTTTAAATATTGCCGCCGAAGCCTTGAAAATTTCTATGAAAAGTATTTTATATGGGAAAAATATACTTTTTCTTAGATTTGCTATAAAATCTTTAAAAATATTTTTTTTTTTTTTTTGAGCACTCAACATACTTTTCTACATGCAAAGAAAAAAAGTATTTATAAGATTGTTACTTTTTCGAGTATAGTAGTATATATAGGTTAAAAATATCTGAATTTATAGAATATAGTAGTATATAGTTAATTGGATCTGTATTGCATTATTCTGCCTGTTACATACATTTGCACAAACTTAATGAACCCATTCTCCCTTTTGAATAGAGTGAACCAAAACATTGAAAAGTGAATTATAACCATTTTAAAATTTTTGAAAACATTTTTTAAACAATAAATTTAAAGAAAGGATTTTTTAATGTCGCAATAAATTTTAAAATATTTTGTAATATTGAAAATAATACAATCGAAATCGGCATGAGACTGCAGGGGATATTTTTGTTGTTGTTCATTGTAGTTAGTCGCGTTGTCTTAAAATAGAAGATACGACATGCGCAGGATGACAACAAACAAACAAATCAGGAAGATGATTAAAGCAAAAAAAAAAAAAAAAATATACAACAACAAATGACATTGCAAAATTTTGAAAGGTGGTATTGAATTATTGACAAAAAAAAAAAAAAAAAAAATACAATTAATGTTTAGGAGATAAATACATATGTATGTATTGTAGTTCCTAAAAGTTATTCTATTTGATTCAATAGATATAAATTAGTTTTTTAATTAATTCATATTTACATACCTCGTCCAACAGTGTGCTATGCATTTTGCTTGAGTTCTTTTATAAAAAATTATTAAGTATGCAAATAATAAAAATTTAAATATTAATTATGTGTGCGCTTGATTTGCCGCTAAACACGTTTCGCTTTTTTCTTTAACTTGCAAATAATTCTTGATATTATTAAAAAAAAATGGAAAACAATTTCGTCCGATTAAACGTTTTGCTTGCTTTCGACGTACTAAACTGAATAAACTAAATTAAATTTGTAAAATGTTTGGCGATTGCTTTGCTTCGATAACAATTCACGTACATGCATACATATATAAAATATTTATGCATGCCCAATAGCGATCATGTTGCTTTCGTCATCTATGAAGTAATACATACTCTTAGCTGTGTATATGTCTATATATACATAGCTATGTATTTTCGCACGTTTGTCGTGTATTTTCTGAACCCAGGAACGACAAAATTTATTCGATTGTGTTACATATTAAGCTAAGCTCTTTTAAGGGACTAATCAATCTAGAAAACTCGACGAAAATTACTTTTGTCCTATGATAGTAGTCGAATTAAAATAATTATTAAAACCTAAAAAACCTAGGTTTACTTGATTCAGTTTCTTTCGAGTACCATATTGAAGTGTTTTCGTATAATTGTGCTCAGCACTAGTATGTATGATTTTATTGATGATACAAATCTTTAAAGAATAATGTTACTAAATTTCTTAGAGGGTCTTTTGTCTTGTTTAAGTGGGAGAATTTGTTTTGCCTAGCAGCAAATACTCATGCTTTGGTCGTAAATTTTCTTAACCTGCTCTCTTTATCTATGTCTCTCTCTTTCATCGTCAGTGAATTTTTCTTATTTCTCCGCCCGCCTTGCGATCGGTTCTTGTTTTTGTTGTGCTTGTGTTTAACTGTATTTTTACACATGTTAATTTATGCCCATGAAAACATATGCACATACATACACACATATTCGTATGGATGTGGGCATATGCTGGGCAGCACTTCCAGACGGTGTGTAAGTGTGGGTGTGCTGCGCTTGAAACTTCTTTTAAGGAAAATATTGTAACATAAGTTTGTTTGTACATATGTACGATTTAATGACCTTCTTATTTTTTTTTTTTTTTTTGTCACTGCCAAAAAGTTTTAATAATATCATTTGTTTTTTCCGTTTTACTCATACTTTATATTGTTTCGCAATTACTCGAGTCTTAAGAAAAGTTCTCAAAATTGTTTAAAAAAAATTTGAATAGGGAAAATATTATTCATGCAATATGCATTCACGTAAAAGAAACAAACAGTCAAAATTTAAAACGATGCGATACTCATACATAGTACATACATTCATATGTAGGTGGCAGAGACAAAAGTTAAACTGTTAATTATTTTTGCCTAAAACTTATGTTCGGGATTTCAACGCAAACATAATATGTCACCATAATAGTTATACCACCTTGCTCTAGAAGAAGTTAAAGGGGGAAGATGCAGTTGAAGATTATGAAAACGAAATCTTCAACACTACAAAAACAACAACAATGTTAATTTTCAGTCAGATTAAAGCCAAAAACAATAGAGCAATAAATAATGTGCAGCGCATGCAGTATAACTCCCTTCGCGCATACATTTTGCTTCATTAAAAATAGACCCTCCACTCTCTCTATGCATGTATGAATATAGAAATCATACATATACATACGTATATACTATATGTACATTTTTTATGTTTAGATTTGCTGTTGTCAAGGTTAATTTGCTCGTTTCTTCTCTTCCCCTGGTGTTACTAAATTGAATTATAACATAGACAATATTTTTTACACGACACAATTTGTGCTTCATAAAGTGAACTTTAGTCTAAATACTTTTTCTAAGTGTTAAAATTAAATTTAAGGATACAATCTTCCAAAATCTGTTTCTTCTTGTTTAATGTTGTATATGGTCCCAGAATTTAATGTTAATCTTATCTCTTTAAACCAACTTTAATTTTTTTACCTATTTTTTTTTTTTGAAAATTATTCAATGCTCGCCACGCGTGGTACAAAAATTGAAAATGTGTCCAACACTGTTATAAGGGCGCGGATACATTTAAGTTGAAATTAAGTAAAAATGTTTTTAAAATCGTAATAAATTTTATCAAATCTAAACATGGTATACGCCATCCGAAAGATTATATTATTTATTTGTTTATTTAAGATTTCTAATTTTTTTATTTGCAACTTTATTTTTTTTTTGCGTGCGTCGATAGCTTTTGGCAATGACTTGTTTTTTATTATTTATTATTTTGTTGTTGTATTTATAATCAAATATAATCAAAATATGCTGGCCAGTGCTCCTAATTTCTTATCAACTTTTTGCAAAACAATTAAGTGGGCGCGTCATTTAAATAATTTTATTGTTCACTTAAGATTTTGTTATACCTGTCACATATAGTGTGAAACAGGTATATTAAGTTTGTCGAAAAGTTTGTAACGTGTTAAAGGAGCCATCGTAGACCCTATAGAGTATATATATATTCTTGATCAGCTTGACGATATGAGTCGATCTAGCTATGTCCGTCTGTCTGTCCGTCTGTTAGTAGTTTTGCGATTCATTCGCTTAGTTTCAAAGAAATTGACCTGAAATTCAGAACTTAAGCCCTATGCAGTGTTAAAATAAAGGTGCCACGCCCATTTTTAGGCATAGCTTCCATACAAATCTACTGCCCATTTTCGAATTTTTGTATGAAAATAGGTATTATTTATGCACATATTTCCTAAAAATTTTTTAAAAACACTTCCTATAACATCCAATGTCAAAACAAAGCGCCATTTATATATATAGGCCCCATACAAACTTACCACTCATTTTCGAATTTTAATATGAAAATAGATATTTATCTAATATTCATCTAATATCGTCCTATCTACACACCACCGATAGGATAAGGATCGAGTCACTATAACAAATAGCCCTATGCAAACCTCTCATATTCTGATATTTTCCAGATAATGGAATGTATAAACTTGAGTTGTATCAGACCATTGACCCCATCCATCACATCTCAAAGATCTATCTAAGCCACTAATGACCAAGCCACATAACTAACCATTCTAATTGTCTAAACTCCTTTTTTAAAATAAATTCACGACTCGGTTTTGAAATTTGTTGGTAAAGTTTTGGAATTTCTGACAGCAGTGAAATTGAAAATTTGTAGGAATGAAATTTTTTTATCCATTCGTTTTCTAAAATCTAGAGTAGATAGAAATCTTCCAGAGAAATTGTATAGGAAAACATTCGTCATTCGTTTAATTATCTGAAAGATCGATAAACCTCAAACTAAAACAGTACTATTATTTTCGTGAACAAATTGACCCACGAGCTGCCCACCACTCTCATGGACGATTTAAAGATTAAATAAAAATATCTTTGTGAATTGAATGGATGTGCAAAAATATTATATGTAATTTACTTCGTATGTACATAATTCAATGTAACTAAATGTGTACATACATTTTTCAATTTGATTGTGAAAATGTTAAAACCAATGATTAAGACGATTACGCTATAGGATGACGACGTTGAATGGATACCGCGTTCAATGCCAGCTAAGAAAAAAACTTTAAATAAAAAATTAAAAAAACTAATTTCATTTGAAAGCGATCGCGACCGCTTACAGTGAACGTCAAAGTACGAATTATATTTGATGAATGACCTCTCGAGTTCACGCAATGAAGCGATACAATACATGAAGATGAGTCCACCAAAAACAGAAACCAAACCAAACCAAAGCTGCAGCGCTGCGTATGAGCCGCCGGCAACTGGTGGACTAGCTGCCGTCGATTATGAAAGCATTTCATAATATATAATGCTCATCAGTCCGATATTTTTCTCTTTGTTTTTATTTTTCTATTTTTTTTTTTTTTGGTTTTGTTTTTATGTCTTTTAACTTTCTGTTTTTTCAAAATTCATACTATTTTTCATACATTCAAATAGGCAAAAGGTTAAATGTGATGACTTTTGTAATTTAGTATGTTGTGTGAAATGTAATTTCTAAAAGATTAAAATTAAAAGTAAGAAAAAACGGAAAAACGTCAAATTAGATAGAACCGAAGCTCAAATACCTGTCACACGAAACCTTAAATTGTAGTTCGTGTATAATCATCAGTAGATAATATTTTGCAAAGGGGTTGGGGCTCAAATTAGAAGTATATATGTAAAATTTGAAGCTTAAAATGCAGATATGATATTTGACATATCGATAGTATACTCTTAGGGTGACAGCAGAAGTGGCTTTACCCAGATTGAAGTGTATACATTCATATGTGTAAATAAGAACTATTTTCACACAAAATCTCAAAAGTGGGACTAGGTTTGTATGGGGACTATAGCTAAAAATAGTTGTGGCACCTTGACATGTTTTTGTAAAAGATTTTCATAATAAAAACCAAAAAAAAAAAATGGTAATGACTCTACAAATGTCTCATCAAGCTGGTAATATATATGGCGTCTCCATTGCCTACTTTAATGCGATACAAACTTTTCAACAAATTGATAATACCCTTCACACTATGTGTGGCGGGTATAAAAATCAGTAAACCAAAAAATAAATAAACACAAACTTTAGTTTATAACGTTTTAATTGCTGCCTTGCACGACTACGAACTAAAATGTAATAATGCTAACTTCAAAATGATTCTCTAAGCCAAATCTAATTCGAATTTTATGCAATTAATGTATTTTTTTTCTTTTTTGGAAAAAAAAGTAACTAAGTTTATGATAAATGTTAGCTCCTAATTTCTCTTGAATTGAGCTTACCCGATTTTTGAGTATTATTTCCTTAACTTGTAAATAGCTTAAATTTTTACTTGACCCAATTGAACAAAACTTTAAAAGATTCAACATTCATCGCAAGATTTTAACTAAACTGAACTCATATAAAATTAATAGTGTTTGATAATATATTCAATTTTTTTTTTTATTAACAAATAGTCGATATTATTTGCTTCATAGCGCTCACTGTCTACATTAAAGTCAACATATTCGTTGATATTCATTAGCGCAGAACAAGTTCGAATTTGGGTAATTAAATTGTTAGCGAAAGACTCTGAGCTTGAAAAAAAAAAAATGAAAATAAAAATAAAAACAATCTAACGATTTAACTGGCACTGGTTGCTCTTGTCTTTTATTGTTGTTGGTGCTACTGAGTTTTTATTAATTGCCAACACTGATGAGACAGGTACAACTTACTAGGAGGAGACAGCGCAGGCAGTAGACCGAATTAAACACAAACACACGCACACGCACACGAATAGATACACATACACGAACAGACAAACACAGCGCACTCGTACTTGGTTTAATGCAAAAAAAAAACAAGTCAAACTTACTAACTAACGATGACGACGATGTCGACGACGACGACGTAGCTTAGGCCAAAAGACCAGCTTAATTTAACAGCAACCAATGCTGCTACGGCTGTTGCTGTTACTGCTGCTGCTGCCAATTGGATCGGGTTGTTGTTCATACTAGTCGAATCACTCTTCGTGGGATCAGCAACGCGACAGCATCGATCAGTACGTTTTGGAAGCTCGCAGAGACTGGTTGTTTTTTTCGGTCAATTAAGTCGTAGTGAATCTCGTGGATAAAGTGTTGCATACGCCGGGATAACAAGTGTAACCAGGTAGCAACTAAACGGATACGCGACGTGCTGTGTGTTTTAATAATAAAAAAAAATAAATAAATAAATAAAAAGAAAAGTTTTTTTTTAAAGTACGCAAGAAAAAACCAGTGCAGTCGTGAAAGGATATATGTAACGTAAAACCGTAACGCAGCTAAATTTAAGTGTAAAGTGTAAAAAAATACAAAAAAAAAATTTATATATATAAATCAAATCAAGTGTCAAGTGCGCAGGCGCGCCTGTTTTATATTTGCAGCCATGGCCAATAATAAAAATATGTTGCTACTACTCTTCGGATTTATCTACAGTTTAAGCTGTAAGTAAGCCAGTGGAACAGTCAACAATAAAGTAACACACACAAAAATGTTAAGAGTTAAGAGGGGAGGGGGAGGGTTGTAAATTCGTTTGAATGCAGCAATAAATACTGCATGAATATTCATTATACAAAAAGTAAGCTGCTGCCGCTCTGCCATCATCAGATTCAGATTCACATTCAATAGTAGACGACTATATACGTAGAGAGACACCATTAAAAATAGACAAAAGTCAAGCGTAACAACGTAACCAACTGACCCAGCTACGATTGCGGCAGCGCTTTTCAAATGCATTAGCATTTGCATTGCTTTTCGGTTATTTTGTGTGCTTGTGCGGGTGTGAGGCGCCGAGGGCGTTTCTGAGATTAGCATAAATTTATTATGAGTTTCCTTGATACAATTCGGCAGAGACTGTAGTTTTCGGCTTATTCAATTCAAAATACTAAATTAGCTACAACAACGAATATTTTAAATCTTTTGTTTATAAATTTGTTACAACAACTTTTGCTGCCAACAGCAGCTACGACAACAACAACAACAACAACAAAGTAGGTCGCTAGCCGTGAATAAACAACAGCAACAATTCAAGAAAGAAGTAAAACAGCAACGCCGCCACCGACAACAGCAACAACAGCAGCAGCGGCAGCAGCTGTTGGAGAAGTCGCATTAAACAAATTATTGTCGATTTATTTAGCTAAATTATATGCAGTTAGCAATTTGTTATTTTTTTTTTTTTTTTTAAGCTTGCAACAACAAAAATAATTGTGAGAATAAAATACCTACTTGCTGCAGATACATTGACTAAAGCATGTGCAGAACTTGTGTAATTAAAAAAAAAATTATATACGTTTGTAAGATTTTTTTTTTGTTGTTTTTTAAATATGAACCGATTTTTGAAATTTTTTATACAGCTAAAATGAAAAAATGTATTAGGTAGGATTCGTCGGTTACCACAGATACCAGTTTGGTCCTTAGTGATAACGATGACAAAGGACTTACATGCATGTTTGGCAAATCTCAGAAGTTGGTTAGAAGTCCTGCTGCTCGCTGCTTCCAGCGATGCTTGTCTTAGCAGTAGCTGGGCAGCTGCGAAGTTTTCATGGCTGCTTGCTCCTCACATTTACTACAGCCAAGTATGTATTTTCGCGTGAGCGGTCGCTAAGCAGTAGCCTGTCAGTGCAGTCCTACTAGCAGTCTGCAATCTCGCATTTGGAGTTTGGAGTGAGCTTGTTTTTCGTTTGGCCATGATTATTTTAAATATTCTACAATCGGTTGCGAACATCCACTTTCTCCCAGAATATCTTAAGGTTTTTCTTTTAGCCAATAGCTTTTTAGAAAGTGCTGCTTCATATTTGTTTAATGCTTTCGATAGTGCTATCAGATCCTTAGGAGGGGAGATGAATAATGATAAATAAGGCAATAAAGTAGGCAATACTATTGCAGTTCTTTTAGTAGTTTTAAAAGAATAGGTTTATTTTTGTTAAACTTTATCAGGACCTCATCTTTTTTTTTTTTTTTAATCCAGTTGTTTATGCAAAATATTTTACTGGTCGTTTGTATATGAAAACCATATTTAATACTATACAATGCCGGGTATTTTTTTTTGTTTGGTACTCAAGTCATATATCTCATAAAATAACGATAACGACTGCGCACAACTCGATTTGTGAGGAGCACAAATTACTTGTCGCGCATGCGCAGAAATCAAATTCATTTGTACACATTTTTTATGTTTTTCTGTTCATTCAACTGGTTAAGTGAGATTTTTTTGTGTTTTTTTTTTTTTGCTATTAATGATATTTTGATGTTTTTCTTCATTTTTTTGCGAATGTAAAAAAAGTTGAAATTTGCGTATTAATTGCGTGTTTTTTTGTTTTTGTTTTGTTGTTTTTTTCTTTCGAAAAGTTGTTGTTTAATGACAGTTATTTTGTGATTTGAAAAACATTTTTTAGACTGTATACAGTTTTAATTTTTTTGTTTTTTTGTTTTTTACTAATATCACCTTTGGCATTTGCATTGCACTCGAATAAAATTAACTTTCACCAGAAGTGATTTTTTTTTTTGCAAACTATAAATATGAACCATTTTTTTAAGTGTAAACCGCAACATCATTTTTCATTGTATTAGGTATTTTTTTTTTTTTGTTTGTTTGTTTTTATAGTTCATTGAGAATAAAGTTAAAATAATTAAATTTTAATTAAAATTTTGCAATCTCATCCTAGAAAGATTTATCTTTAATCTTTATCTCATTTAAATTTGAATTTAATTTTACCTTAACTAAACTTTTAATTTTCTCTAATTTGCTTTTAAGTTTTTTTGTAAACATAAACAAGACTAAATATAAAAATTAAATTAAATTCACTCAATAATATGTGACTCTCGACCAATTTTTGAAACTTTGGTAAATGTAGCCTCACAAAAAATATTGTTAATATAGTAACAAATTATAAAAGGAAACAGAAATAAATTCAAAAGTATGTTCAGACACGCAAATATTCTGAATGAAACTTTTACAACTTTGAATTTTCACCTCATATTGCATTGAAAATAGTTTCAAAAAAAGTGACAGGAAATTCAAAAAAAAAAAAAAAAATTAAAATGCAAATAAAAATTGTACAAATTTCATTAGAATATTTGCGTGTCTGAACACACCTTTAAACACTTGAATAATTTTTTATGCATAGCATTGAGTAGGCTATTATTAATCCGTAAAAAAGATCAAGGATTTGTTTTTTTTTTATTAATAAAAGTTTTCTAGAAATAAATACTCGTGAATAAAATGTTCCATAAATGTCCCCACAGCGATTTAAAAGATGATTTTTATTTTTTGTTATCGAAAACAGAAGATGTACACACAAATAAAAAAATTCAGTGACTGCTTTTTATCATCTGTTAAATAGACTACTGTAAAGTGTTGAGCAATTGCGTCTATTAATTTGTGTTTGAACGCGTCTGAAAGTAGACAACATCGTAACATCCAAGGAAACAGCTACCCATTTGTTCTGTTTATACATTTAAATCTTTTCAAGTTTTATCAAATTTCTAAGTTTTTTTTCTCTTTGAAAATTATATTTTTTTTACAAAACTTACTTGATGACTTTAATGCCTTCTACGATCATCACAATTCGTCTGTTTTAGTTCAAATTTCTTTTAAAATGTATTTTTCGGCCGCACTAAAATCATTGATCTCTCTTAAGCTCGATAACAAGAGTATCGTTAGATCGATTCGTTATTTGAGTTCGGGGGTTTCAAAACTAGATATAAATAAATGATTTGTTTTTTGCTCATTGCTAGTTTAAAATAGTTTAAGCCAAAGTTTTGCTTTCCCGCCACTCCATCCCTTACTCGGCTCGCATTCTACTTTATTATGCCAAACTTAAAAATTTTAATTAAGTTCAGCAACCAACTAAATCTTTTTAAATAATATTAATGAATGTTTAAATTCAGTAAATTTATTAAGTTCAGCGCAGCAACGACCGGCTTCGATGGTCAAAAGAGTAATAAAACAAATGCGATAATTAAATAAATAACAATAAAATATGTATACGAGCGACACAAATTCATAAGAAATGCATTTATCCTACATATTCATGTTTCTTTTGTGTGTGTTTGTCTGAAGGTGAAGTGAAAATTTAAATAATTTTTCGCACAAAAACCAATTAAAGCAATAAAATTTACAAAACATTAAATTACCCACGCCTACAGCATGCGAAATCATGCATACATAGGGTTCATGAAATGGAAGAAGGGGTTATCAAAGACAAAAGACAACAACGCCTCCGACTTTAACAAAGTTTTTGTTTTTTTCGAATCTTTTTGTGCAGTTTACAACAATGAAACGAGCAAATTAGAGTTCGAGTTGAATGAAATGGAATGGAATGGTTTGGAATATATTATATAATTTATTTATTGTGCTTATTAGTTTAAGGTTTCGTTTTCATTTTTTTTTAAATCAGTTTCATTG
The DNA here is from genome assembly GCA_018903435.1 of Leucophenga varia. Lineage (NCBI taxonomy): Eukaryota > Metazoa > Arthropoda > Insecta > Diptera > Drosophilidae > Leucophenga > Leucophenga varia. The sequence goes on from JAEIFJ010001414.1 coordinate 4,729,524, forward strand.
TTTTAAACAAAATTTGGTCGCTTTTGTTTCAAAAATTTGTGTTACACGCTTCAAATATTTTAATTGTTAACACCGACAATGATATTGTTTGGAGCAAAAAAACAAAAAAAAAAACACATAAAAAATATAAAAAAAGTTTTTTTTTGTGTTGTTAACCACGCACAATAAATCTAGCATCATTTCATTATTTTTACAATAGATGAAGTTTTTTAATTTAATGGAAGAGACGTGAAAATTTGAACTAGAATCCCATTCCGATATATAATTTTTAGCATTATTTTTTTTTACAATTGTCCTGCGGATCCCATTGGTCCCTGTGTCCCATGCTCAACTCTAATATGCATATTTGAATTTAGCTTTTAAAGCATTTCCGCTGTAAATCTTGGAATAAAATATATTTTTAGTAATAAATAAATTGTTACCGTCAATCGCTAAATAACGTTGATTAACTGTTCCGCTTCGATTTGAGTTGCTGTTGTCGTCGTCGCGTTATTGGGAATCCGGTTGATTGTATGACGCGATTGATTGTAAACGGACGGACAGATAGACAGACGGACGGACAGACTGACATTTGAACGTAGAACATAAAATAAAATATGCAAATGAGCTGCGAATAATTAAACAACTCAGTTGACAGCTGGGTGGAAAAATATAGCGGCTCGTATTTGTATTTATTTATTTTGCTATTTTTATTTTTTTTTTTTTTTTTTTTTTAAATATAAATTATGTTTGTTTTTTTTTTTTTTAAAATTTTTATTGTTATTTACCAATTGGCGGCAACAAAAAGATCAAGTTCGTCGCTTAAGTCTTTCGTTTTGCATGAAAATTAAATTCTTATTTATTTTAATTTTTCTCTTATACAATTCCAGTGCTGAATTTTTCTAATGCTTCATATCCATATTACGGCACAAAGATTGGTGCTCTAACACGTTTACACCATGGTGTCTCCGGTGATGTTTATGCTGTTGATTCACGTACAATTTTCATTAAAAAATTTAACTACGATGGTGAAGCGCCTGGTAAGTTTAAAACTGGAAGCAAAAAAAAAAAAAAAGAAAATCACATAATTACCATTTTCATTTACTGCATTGTAGCTGCCTACTTCTATGTTGGTAGTACGGACAAGCCCAGCAATGAAGGTGCTTTTCGTGTGCGCGATGAACGTGGCGATACGGCTTCGTTAACGCGTCGTTATCGAAACAAAGATATAACACTATCGCTGCCTGAAGGCAAAACGTTGCGTGATATTAAATGGTTTTCAGTTTGGTGCGATGAATTTGCTGTTAATTTTGGTGATGTTTCCATACCGAGTAATTTGGACTTTCCGCGTCCGCAGCGTGTTAATGCATTAAAGGGTGTACATGGTGTTGCATCCGATAATATTGTCATTGTCGATGCGCAGACGCTGTTGGTACCAAATTTTAGCTATGATGGCGAGGCACCTGGTAAATAAAACAATGCATTAATATTAATAGTTTTTGTTTTTGTAAAACTTTGATTTTTGTATGCCACTTTTTTTTTTTAGATGCAAAATTCTGGGTTGGTCGCGGACAGCGTCCCACATCAACTGGTCTACGTATACCTGATGAGAATGGTAAAGAGAATCCGCTACGTCGTTATGATCGAAAAACTATTGTACTAACATTGCCGGAAGATTTAACAATCTTTGATATTGGACACTTTGGCGTATGGTGTGAAGCGTTTACTGTTGATTTTGGTCATGTACGCATTCCGGAAGGTCTTAATGTACCACCATCACTTAAGATGCTCGGCATCAGTCCACAGGTAAAGCAGAAGCAGTTAAAAGATATACTCAAAATTCTTTAGAATGCGCCACAGAGCCAACACACACCATACCATGCCCAGCCAAGCCAAGCCAACTTGTACTGCAGCGCCAGTTTGTTTTAGTTGTTAAGTAACAAACAAAAAAAAAAGTATAACAAAAATGTTTATTTAATTATTTATTTTTTTTTGCAAAGGATCTATTTTGTTTTTTTCAATGCATATCGTATTTTATCGTATTTTTTATCGTTTTGTATATGTATAAGCCATGTTGCCCGCATTCCAAAAAAAAGGAATTATTTTTTATATATTTAAATATAATTTGATATAAACTTTGTGTTTTTAAAAAAAAAAAAAATTTTGGAGATTTTTTTATGTGATTTGACTTTGCTACGAGTTATACAAAATGAAATGTGCCGTGGCATTATGTAGCAAAAAGAGTTGTATTGTATTTGTATCGTCTTAAAGTTGTGGGCCACGGAAGAATGTTTGGGGTTGATTGGTTATTTAACATGATCACATCATAGCACCACTTCGCCCGCCAGTGCCAACTAACACATGCTTTTCCCAATTTTCCAAAATATTTCCCTCAAAAATACATTTACTCCGTCACTAATTCCACAAAAAAACAAAAAACACTTTTTAAAGTTTCAAAATTAAAAAAAAAAAAAAATTTTATAAAAATAAAACATTTCATTTTGTATACTCATTTGCAGCAGTAAGGGTGGCGTTCATAAATCACGTCATCGCTTTAGGTGAAGTTGCATGTTTAATATTTAACTAACTAAAAATTCTTGAGGCTAAGATGTGTCAAAAAACGATGACGTGATTAATAAACGCGCACTAAACAAAAAAAACAAAAAAATCGCCAAAATTTTTTAAAAACAAAAAAAAATTCAAAAACACAAAAAAAAAAAAAGAATTAAAAAAAAACGTTTTAAAAATCAATCCAACTAAAGCAACTAATTTTGTACGCTGGCTTTTGGCTTGGTGCATCGTTATTCTTTTTTCACTTTTTAAACTCCACTTCCTGTCATTATACTCCAACATACTCTCTCTGTCTCTCTCTCTCTCTTTCTCTTCCCCCATAACATCATAATCCAACTTAACTTTTATTACAGTCAAAACTTAATTGTGAGGTGCTTTACGATGATCTTGCATTCGAAGTTCGCTGGGCTGTAGCCGGCGAAAGTATTGTGGTGCAACTGGTAGCCAAATTGGGTGAGTATAAAAAAAAAAAAAAAAAATCAATCAATTGAAAAGAATTAGTTTGAGGTAATTTTAAATTAAAAATCATATCTGCTACTTTGACATTTTCGATTGGCGTTGGTAGCTATTGCAGCAGCAGTAGCAGCAGCAGCAGCAGAATGAACGGTTCATAAACACTTTACCCCACTCGATGCTGCTACTGCTACTGTTACTCTGCTGCTGCCCTCCACTATACTCCACTGTACTCAACTCAACGCAACTCTACTCACAAAGAAGAAATCCAGTTAGCATCGTTGGCGCATTTTGTTGGCAGAATACAAACAAGTCACAAATTATGACGGCAGACTGGTTTATTGCGCAACCAGCAGCAGATGCGCAGCATTAATTCCCTCGAAAGGCAGCACGAATATGATGATAATGCACAGAGCTAAGCTGAGCTACTTGCCTTAGCTGTTATGCTGGAACGCTATTTAACATTGTTGCGAAGGCACGCGACACGCCCCGCTGCTACTGGTCTTTACAAATAGTACATATATTATATTGCATATAATCGTATATATCGGGTTGATCGATTGCAAATTGATGGACAGAATGAAACGGAACAAATTGCTTGCGGCAATTTCTTTAAACGGAGCACTTGCTAGGAATGTGGTAGAATGTGTTGCATAGTTTAGAGTATACTTCTTCGGAATTGTTTACGTTGGGAGATGCTGCATGCATTTTCACTCAAAATAAAATTTTGCTTAAATATGACGACAACGTTTGCCCTTTCTACGTATTTGTATTATTTTTATTTTTATTTTCGTTAAAAAGAGCTACGAAATATTTCGTACATAGCATGAAACTATTGTATTTTATTTTGAGTGTAAAAAATTTTATTTAAAGCTAGGTACATACTATACATATGTATATGTTGTGTCTATAATTCTGTTCAAGATTTCAGGTTTTTATTTCGAATATTTTTTTTTTATCAATATACTATTTACCTTTAACGCCCAATAGAGCCCGACAATTATATGTCATTTGGCGTATCGCGCAATAATCGTACTGAAATGATCGGTGGTGATGTTGTCGTCGCATGGGTTGACAAGGATACGGGTAAAGGATATGCGCAAGATTATTTTCTTGATGATAAATCACAATGCTCTGGTGGACGTGGCACATGTCCCGATGTCAACATAAAGGTATTACGCACATCCCTTTCAATAAGCAACGTTATGTTCAAGATTTAATACTTATTTATTGTTCTAGGACAATACAAACTCGATACGTCTGCTCAATGCGGCTATGGTCAATGGTTACTCAATTGTTACACTTACCAGCGTGCGCTGCAACCAACCGATTCGCTAGATTTGCCAATTTTAATAAATGATTCACAGGCTGTCATTTGGGCAGTTGGACCATTGAATGAACGCAAGGAAGCGTCATTTCATACACGTTTTACGCGCAATGACCATTTTATTAATTTCGGACGTCAGCCAACATGGAACTGTCCTATGCCGGAGGGTACGAAAATGCCAGTTACCAACTCAGATGACGTTGACAATGATGATAATGTGGCTAATGTGTCAAAGGAAGCGGTGCAAAATGTCGCAGTTACGGGCTATCCACCTGCACGTAAGCCAGCAGCCAATGAACCAGAGGAAGAATTTTATGACAATCGCGCACAAGCTTTGCAAGGTCCTGTACCGAATAGACGTCAGGGTAGTGCAGCAAATGCACAACGTGGTCGTGTACCAACACCGAAGCCTGTAAACGGCAATGATGATGCTTGGGATATACCCGCCATACAATGCTACGAGCCAGAAGATGGTGTCTTCTATGCGCAAATGGGTCCTACTGGCGGCAAGCATGGATATCCCGCGATTACGGGTAATAAGAAATGTAATCCTGATGTTGTATTCGTTTAATTTATTTTGTCTATTTGTCTACTTTGCTTAGGACATGTTGGTTGGGGCATCTCGTGGTACATCAATGGTTTGCTTATACCGGAAATCCATGTTGTACGTGGTAAAACTTATACTTTTGTTGTTGAGGGCGGCAACAATCCCGATATACCTGCGAAATATCATCCATTTTATATTTCGGACGATCCAGTTGGTGGCTACGAACATAAGCGCGAAGAGGAAAAAAAGGTAGTTTAACAAACAAACAAAAAAATAGTAAAAGCACCGATGTATATAAAAAATCAATAAAATTTTTACCGTTATAGGCCGTGCGCATCTTTGCTGGTGTACATCGCTCCCGCTCCGGGCAAATGACACCAACTGGTGTTGGTCGCCTCTGCAATTGGACTCCTGATGTAGATGGACCACCAGCAGATGATTATCAATCATTTGGCGCATATCAACGCACTTTGACATTGAAGTGCGATGCTGGGGAGCCTGGTGTCATTACCTGGAAACCGGATCGGAACACGCCGGATACTGTCTACTACCACTGCTTTACACATCGCTATCTTGGTTGGAAAATACACGTACACGACTCATGCGATGATGCACGTTACAGCGCCTCTGATAAGCACGAGATACGCGTTCCATCACCAGCGACAGCAGCACATGAAGTAGACGATGTTGGAGAAGATTTTGACACCGCGTCATCAGTTCGTCATGAAAGCAAGGTCAGCAATCCGAACGTTGATAATTTTTTATTGAAGCACCAAACAGATTTGATTAAGAATCACAATATGAATGGAACACCGCCTAAAATGTCTTTTGAAATAACAAAATCATCGGAAATAACTAAATTGATTTCAGATGGAATCCGCGCTGCTGAAGCTCTCGAGGAGAGCTTGATAAGGAAACAACATCAACAACAACAACAACCACAACAACAGCAACCAAGCAGCACAAGCTACAACTCCAGCATTAACAACAAGAAAAGTTCTCTCTTACAACCTGGTGCTGCCCCCCAAGGTTCCACGGCCGTTGGCTCACAAAATGGTGCCCAATTTCCAGCTCATCCTCAAATTACCGCTGCGCAACCAGAAATTTTGCATGGCGAAACTAATCTTCACTTATATCCAAACACGCAGTACAAACTGCCCATTTTTGCTTCACCCCAATCATCGCATGCCCTTAACACGCTCTCACAAACAAAATCACATTTGCACAAGCTGCCACCATTTAATCGTCACCTTCTTCATCTTCATAATAATCATTTACTTCATACACATCTCTCGACCAATAATATTACAAATAATCTTCCAGCGCAATCACAGAAAACAATTGGACTATCCGAATTTCTACGACCGCCGCAGAATGCGCCTCTTTATCCACATCCGGTAAAACTGCCTGTTCGTCGCCCCTATATAGGTGCTCCCCCTTAAAAAAGTGCCATCCAGTGCTGGTCGCCCAGTTCTACCACAACAACATCCACCGAGGCACACACCTCTTGGTGCAGTATCGCCGCTTTCGCCGAACGGTGGAGCAATAGCACAACCATCACTTATTGTTAATCACTATCGCAAGCCGGTTTCTGGATTGCTGAAGCCTTTTTTCAAAGAAAAACCTTTTCCAATACAGTCAATAGCTGCCTCTGTACTACTGCTGGGCCAGCCCACTGAGCTCAATGGTGTTTCTGCTGCTGCTAACGGTGGCGGCGGCGGAGGACTACGCAAACATGATCCACATGTGCCACATGTTAAAAAGCACAAACCCATCGGCTTGCCTGGCGTCGTTGCTGTACCCTATTCTGATCTTGAGCAACAGCCGTCATTGCAGAGCACTGCCTATGCGAACAGTAAAACTAAACCACAATTAGAAAAGAAACCTATCTACGGTGTTCACATTAAATCACCAGTTCTTCCCAAAAAATACACCAGCATCTTCAGTGTTGGCCACAACAACACAGCCTACGATTATAAATAAACAACCAGCATTACTCGAAGTGACGGCAGAGGAGCCCACAGCGCAAGAAATTGCTACCATGAGACCAGCAGTTAATCATGGCTTCCAACCTGACTCAGTTGTTGTTGAAAGCGGCTTTCGTCCAATAGTACGAAACGACGGTACTGACGTTGAACTACCACCAGAGGCTGTAGATCAAGTTGCACACCGACGAGAAGATCCAGGAACCGAAATCGACGAGGTCATGGAAACAGATACGCTCTTCTTGACCGCGCAGAAGCGCACTGAAACGCAAAATTTCGAACCAATGTTTATACCATCTCCGCTAGATAGTACAAATTCTTCAGTAAATGTGCGTAAGGTGTCTGCATCAACAAATGCTTTGGCCTCAGCTTTGCGATTGCCTTCGGTTGCGACAGCTACCGCTGAGGACGCACCGATTGCTGAAAAATTACGCACGCCAAGTCCAAGTTTTGCAATATTGGGTCGTTGATTCAGAAGACGATGTCATTGCTGATGGCACGGAACCAAGTATATCAAACGAATCTAAAAAGGATACTGTTATTGAAGCACAAAAAGCTACAAATGCAGTTTATGATGATATGGAAGATGAATTTGTTGAGGACGAAATTATGGACGAAATGGATGCCGCTGCCGCAAACGAGACTGACGATGGCACCGAACTCGAAGATGGCGAAGAAAAGGTTGCGGCCGCCGCAGAGCGTATTGATACGTATTATTTGCCGCCAGATAATCGCAAAATTCCACACGCAAATATACCTAGTGGTGCAGTTATCACATATGATGGCAAATCAGTAATCGATAGTTCACTTGTACTGCCACCTAAATTGGATGCACACGAAGATTTCGGTACATATCGTCGTCAATTTTCGCCGCTGGAACAGCTTATACGAACTACACCGCAGTTTGGTATTTATCGAGGCGAATTACCTCCTTCCATTCCAGAATTCCTTTCAACTGAACGTTCTGCGCTCGTGTCGCATACGTCGTCGCCTATTGCTAATCGTGGCTTCTCATCCACATCCTCGAGCTCCGCTTTTCCAATATCCACCACAGCTTTTAACCAACCGCATTCATCCTTTGAAACTCGTCCTTCATCAACATTATCGCTGCCAACGCGTCCCATTTCCACAAAGCTGCAACTTCTCAAAACGAACTCAAATACGTAGAAAAAAAACAACAAATTCGCCGTAAGAGGCCGTAGAAAATTCATAAAACGGACAATAAACAAGAACATTGTCCAATTAAAAATCATAAAGTTTAATTGTTAGGGTCTTGAGTGCGTTCACCCATCTATACATCATTTAGTCGATTCTCACGGGGAATATAAATGTACGCACCCATATCTATTTGTATCTCTATCGCTACGCATTTTAAGTTGAATATTATATGTAATTATTATATAGAATATAAAAATTTTAAATAAAACCGTTTAAAAAATACAAATAAATCGTACCACATACTACATCTGAATACCAAATGGCAAGCGAAGCAACATTCAGTGTGAATTTAAAAAAGAAAATTAACAATACCGTATAAAAATGTCACCATATGGTGAAAATGAATTATGTATAATTTTTTTTGTACAGACGGTGTTCTCTATTAGTGCGAACTTATTACTCAATATTTTGTTTGGGAGAGCATTGCTTGAAGTTTTTCTGCTGCAATTGTACAAAAAATATAATCTGATAACTTTTTAATTTTGCAAGTTTGAAGATGTTTTTAAAATTAATCAGTAATAACAAGAATAAAAATATCTAAGGTCTGTGTAAAAAGGCCTAATGTTGCGCACATCTCTAACTAATGTTATCGAGTAATCGATTGTCGATGTACTTGAATTTTATTATCCATAATCACGTGCGGGACGTGCAAAGATGAGTGAAGCAAACTACAAACATTCGGTTAAGGTGCCAACGCAGTACAAAGCTACTGCAAAAATATTAAAAGTTGCACAGCAGAAACAGAAATCAATTAAACAATTGATATTTGAGGAGAAACATGCAGTAAGAAAGAAATTTAGCACGGGTTCTTATGCTGAGTCTTATCAAGTCGATTCCCATTTTTTTTATAGCGCGTGCGTTCGTTGCAAGCAGTTTTGAAACATTACAGCGACAATCGCGGTGCCATAGACGACGCTTTAGAAAAAACCGGCATACTCAAGGATAATCCACGGCTTGATGTTGATTTGTGTAAAGTTTTAGTGACGGAACTGATCTTCGGACGCAAAGAGCTTAACGGCGATAGCAGACCAGTGCAAACCGTGCGTGAATATCAAAAGCGTTTGGAAGAGGCACTCAACGGTGTAGAAAGACCAAAAAAAGGCAGGTAGCAAACCCAGTGTAAAACATTTGAAATGGGTAAAAAAAGTAAAAAAGATTAATGCGGGACAGACACTCGCACCGAGTAGTGAGCCAGCTGCGGTTGCAGCTGCTGCAGTCGACGATTTGTCGGCACCGCTTGTAGAGCAAGTAGAGGAGGAAGATACTAGCACCTCAGCCTATCTGTGGCTTGTCGTGTTTAGTGTGTTGATGTTTACATTTCCCTTCGTCACATTCTACGGTGTACATGATTGGCTAACGGAATCATTTAACTTGACCGTATTTCAGGTCAATTGCTACTCTGTATTATCAGCTGTGCTCGTGGTCAATGCTATAATCTGTCTATATGTGTTTAAAGCATTTAGCGAGGACACTGGCCGTAGAGCGCGCAAAACTAAATGAGTTAAAAAATTATACAATTTTTTCAAGTATTAAACTAATAAAAAGAAACATTTTAAACTGTTATTATGTTTAACGAAATTGTTTGTATTTTCATTCTACAACGCTACAAACGTATCTAATATACTTCACGTTTCTATGTATATTCGCAGCTCCGAAGCCTCGTTATGTGCGCATTAATACGAATCTGTTTAGCGTTGTCGATGCGCTTGAATTTCTATCCGGCGAAGAATGGCGCCATAAGGAACTTCCACCGACAGCTAATTACAGTGACTTCTTAATAGCCGTTAAGGATATGGCAGAAGATGAGTTTCTATTGGATATGCATGTTACTGGTTTACTGGTATTTCATCCAAAATGGTCACACTACTGGGCAACACACGACCATGTCAAAGACAAGAAATTTATACTGCAAGACAAGGCAACATGTTTGGCAGCTGAGTTGTTGCAGCCAACAGTGGGTGGCACTGTTCTGGATCTGTGTGCTGCGCCTGGAATGAAAACTTTGCACATGTGCAATGTCATGCAGAACAAGGGTCGCATATATGCAGTGGAACAATCATTGGAACGTTATCGCGCGCTTTGCAACATTACAAACGAAGCTGGTTGTGATATTGTTTCACCCATTAATGCCGATGCACTGACCATAAGTTAGTTGATACGCAAACTACTTGATACGCAAGTTATTTTATATAAATTTTTGTATTTTACTTTTAGCGGCTGAACGTTGTCCGGAAGCTGAGTATATACTTGTCGATCCAAGTTGCTCTGGCAATGGCATGCAAAGTCGTATAACAGTCTGCGATGAAGAAAAGGATCCACAGCGTTTACAACAACTGGCCGGACTTCAAATCAAGATACTTTCGCATGCTATGAGTGCCTTTCCACAGGTTAAGCGCATTGCTTATTGTACCTGTTCCCTATGGGAAGAAGAGAACGAGCAAGTTGTACAACGTTGCCTTCAGCTTAATCCGCAATTTAAACTCCTTAGTTGCAAGAAGGCATTGCGAAACAAATGGCAAAACATCGGGAGTTCTGAGTATAAAAAGATTGGAAAAAACTGTCTATATGCATTGCCTGAACATGACTTCACTGATGGTATATTTCTGGCGCTTTTCGAGAAAAGATCAGATAACGACGAGGCAGAGTGACAGAAAAATTTTCAAATGAAAACTATTTAATAAAATACAAATTGAAATATTTTTGTTTTGTTTTCTTTATTCTTCTTCAACGCCTTAAAAAATTTTAAAATATTTAGACTTTTGATTAAACTTCAATTGACATATTAAAAAAAGAAATACGATTAATAAAAACGATTACATATTTCAACATTTGACGTCAAATATTTGTTAAAAAAACTAAATAAATGAATTTATAAAATAAATTTGACAAATTTTTCAAAAAAAATTAAATAAAATTAATTGCGAAAAGTTAATTCTATAGTTTTCTTCGATTAAAACAAATTAAAAAAAAATTCAAAGTCGTAAACAATACGACAGAAATTAATATTGATTGACCTCATTGGTGGCGTTCTCCTGTTCGAATCAAATGTTTAAATAAACTGAGTTTCTTATTATGTGAATATTTAAATGCATAAGGCTTATTGTAGAAGACGACCTTATCAGTATAACTGGCTGATAAATTACGTGAATGCTGTGAGTATCAATATTTGAATTTTCTATATATATAGTATATTCGCGCTATATCTATTTTCGTGATTTTGTACATTTATCGAACTGTACATCAGAATATTCTTTTGTGATAACACATATATCTCTGACAAAGATATACATTTCAAAAATAACAAATTGAAATTAATTTTGTCTTAAAACTATAAATTCGAACGCGCCGGGCGCTGTTTAGATAAAAAATATAGTTCGTAAATTTGCAATGGGAAAAATAATTATAAAATATGCAAATCTCTCTGAGATTTTACCAGTGTTATTTTTTTTTTTTTTTTTTTTTGGATTAAAAAAGATTAAATTTTAAACCTTCATTTGTTGTTTAAAATAGGCACTTTTGGCCAAGCGAAACGATTCCGCTTTAACGGCATCTTCCATTGTAATAATTGGCTTCTTTGGACAGTATTTCACTGTATGTGCCGAATCTCCGGACGCCTTGCATATGGGGCAAACATATGTTCGCAGTTTTGGGCACAAAACACGGCCAAGCGTATCACGTACGGAATGGCTTCTGATAACCGCCTCCGGTTCATTATTGTTTTCACAGAAAACACAATGCTTTGAAGTGATCTGCAAAATATGATATATTATTAGTTCAACTCTTTAAATGGCATTTTATTGTACACACATATTTCTCCCTAGAGGCAGCACTGGCACTTTGTCGCTTTTGCGCTTTAATGCCAGCACCACCACCACTAACGTTATTGCTGCTGTTGCTATTATTGTTTTTAACGGCACTGCCGCTTGCTTCTCCAATAACACCCGATACAGCAATTGTACTGTTGCTACTATGGTTAGTGGTGTTGTTATTACGCCACATGTTGTTGTTTTGGCGCATTTGAGGATATTTCAGTCCCAGCCAAGTCTGTGCTTGTAGCGTTTGCAGCAGTTGTTGTTGGTTTTGTGCATTTGATGCCGCAAATAATGCTAAATTTGGAGTAGCATCTACCGCAAGTTGAGTATGACGTACAGATTGCTGAATCTGTTGTCGGTTTAGGTCATCGCTGGTATAGCCATTTGCTGCAAACTCCTGCATAATTTCCATTTGCGTTTTAGGTTCTGTAAATATGAATTGTTAAAAAGAATTATGTACAATATATTGCATCGAACATGAATAATAACATAAGAAATAAATTCCTTTTGCTCTTTTTATAACATCAGAAAGGGGAAAACCCTTTTTTAAAATTTAACTATTGATAAATCAATTTAAGTTCCAAAGGCAAAAATTTATTGAAAGCTTTAACAATCCTTTTTCTATATTTATACAATGCCGATTATTTCAGCAATTCTGTAAGGACGAAGTGGGTAAGACTCTTGTAACTCGATCAATGGTCGCCAATTTCTTTTTAAACAGAAAAGTATGGGCTAGGTTCATTTGATACAATAATGAGTATAGTTTCCACTATATTGTTGTAAGCTCCTAGTTTTCTTAAAAATGAGTTGAGGTAGACAGTCTTCGTCTGTGCTTTCATTATGAAAAACCAACTGTGGGTTTATGTTTTTTGCGCTTTTTATCAGTTGTATGCGTTATCCTAAATATTACATAATTTTGGTTGATAAATTTTTTTTGCTCACCGTTGTTTGTTTTATAAGCCGAAAACATAGCAAACATCTTAAGTGAATGCGAAATCTCATCATTCTGTTGCTGTTGCTGCTGCTGTTGTTGGTATTGTTGCAAATTATTGACATTTGCTGCAGCCGATTGCTGCTGCATTATTTGTTGTTGTTGTTGCAGCAAACGATATTGTTGCAACTGATGTTGTTGTTGTTGTTGCTGCTGTTGTTGTTGTATAAGCAGTGCTGTAGTCTGCAACGAGGTGGGAAGTGTTGCCGTTAAAGCCGGCGATGCTGACGACGTCGCCACCGCTGCTGCGTTGTTCAATGCCGATCCAATTAAAGAGGCGTTAAAGAAATGTTGTTCTTGCAATATTTTAAGATCGGCTGGTGAACTAAGCGGCGTTGTATTCGGACTCAACAGCGGCGTATTAGGCTGCGACACGTTCGTCGCATTAAAAAAATTAGGCATTAGCGTACTTGTTGCATCCAAGTACATATCCTGCAGACCCATTATATTCAGGTCGTTTAGTCCAAATTGATTTGTTGTAATGTTATCCTAAAACAAAAATATTTAAGTTTAAATTTAATACTTTTTCTCTTTCTTTTTTTCTGTTATAACGGTATAACTTACATTGGTGTTTTCTACGCCGCTGCCGCTGCTGCTGCTATTACTACGAAACATAATGACAAAAATGCATTCACTCTTCCAATATTTATTCGGCTGCAGTTCTTTTTTTAATGTATTGTGCAAATGTATATAAAAAAAAAAACTTTAAACTCTTTGAAGTAATTAAAAAAAGGTTTAAAACAATAAAAAAAAAACAAAAAATACAATTTAAATTTAAGCTCAAAGTAACGCGTTACACTCGCGCTCACTATGAAGGTTCCAATTGCAATGAAAGTTTTTCCAACTGTGTCAAAGTTGTCGGCATATTGAGAGATCGGCTCCAATTCCTGGAAACAAATCAGCTATTTGCTGTTTTTTGTTCTCGTTGGTATAACGGCTTTTTTTTAGTTGGTGTTGCCATACACGTGCATACACATGTAAATTAATTACGATTAAACTTAATTATTGTAATATTTGCTCCTGCCTTAAAAATTTTTTGCACAAAACGTCTTCTATTAAACAAACGACGCAATTTTATTCGTCTTCTTTTTGCAAACTCCTGGCGCTCAGACATAGTGGAGCCGGACCGTTGCGTCTGATACGTGCGGCAACAACAACTACAATGGGTAGCAGTTTACTGCTAAGCATTTTGTTTCATTCTCACTTCTAAAGTTTGTATATGACTATTTCTCTCTAATGTTTTTGTAGCAAATGCACGTCGGGTAACACGCTTTAATTAAAAACTTTGTAACAAACGGAATTTAACTTATAAACTTCGTCCATTTAAAAGTTGTTAACATATTTTCTATTTGAAAGAAAAGTAATGAAGCCATTTTAACGAAGCAACAATATGTTTTTAACATAAAAAATGTATTCAAATATAATAAAAAAAAAACAAAATGTTTGTTCTTCCAGTCTTTGTTTTAAGTTAAAAAAATGTAGTCAATCCTTATAAATAACAATGTGCTAACGCTATTTTAACTTACCGTATGTATTGGTAAGTGGAAAAATAAAAGGAGATATTAAAAATTATTTTCAAAATTAATGGGTTTCAGACATAGAGATAAAGCGAAAGCTTTCCGTTAAAAATGACAATTTAAATTTTGTTTTTATAATTTTCATTTAGTGCTGCTAAACCTGATAGGAGCAGTCTATGATATATATTTCAAAGTAACCGATTACTCGGATTACAAAAAAAAAAAAAATTGAACAAACACTACACAAACTTTACAACACTATAAAACGCAATCAGCTGGCGACATCTTGCATCAGGCAGGGACCGTTTTATGAAATTACATAAATTTGGAATTTGTCGCGATTTCAATTAGATTTAACAGAAAACTTGAATCGAAAATTACTTGTATCCATATAATTAGTGGCCATGGTGAGTGCGACGTATATGCGTACAATTTAAAACTGTCATTTTGCATAAATCATCCATATAAAATGCGAAAATTTTCGAGGTTAAATTGTGTTTGGCATGGGGGCAGAGTGTCATGCCGTCGCAGCACAGTTGTGTGTACGTGTTGTGTCTTATACTTCACCGGTCTCAATACATCAAATCAATTTAAAAATGCTATACTAAGTTTTTGTTTTGTTTATTTAATTGCAGTACAAATTAGTAGCCTTAACGCGGGAGCGAGCTTGTTTTTTCACTTTCCACAATGTGCAGCAGAACTTGCAATACCAACAAGTAAGTCCTAGTCAATGACTGATCAAACGAATTTAGTGTAACTAGAAACGTAAATAATAAATCAACTTTATATTTCAGAGGTGGTACTCTTCGCCAGGTCGTAGGCCAGGATTTTTCTCACAATTTATTGAGAATGTACGCAGTGAAATGGATAAAAACAAGGAAATGAAAGATAATATTAAAAAATTTCGCGAGGAAGCACAAAAACTGGAGCAATCGGATGCACTTAAATCAGCGCGTCAAAAGTTTAACATTGTCGAGTCGGAAGCGCAAAAATCGTCAAGCATACTTAAGGAACAGCTTGGCGCCATTAAAGGAAAGGTAGGCGATGCGCTCGACGAAGCAACGAAAACGGATATTGCACGCAAGTTAAGTGAAGAGTTGTCAAAAAAAGCGAGAGGTGTCACTGATACGATATCAGATACTAGTGACAAGCTGGGACAATCAACTGCCTTTCAAGCGATATCTGACACAACAAAACTAATTAAAAAAGAAATGGATTCCCAAAGTATAGAGTCACGAGTTTATAGACCGCCGGCTGTGCTGCGCAAGCGTAATGAGGTAGAGGTCGATGAAAGCTCACGTGTGGTTGAACCAAATACTGAAGCTACAGGTGAGTAAATTGTCTTAGTAAACAATTACCGAGTTATTTAGTATAATCTTGTTTTATTCCTTCTTTGCATAGGCATGGAATTGCACAAAGATTCAAAATTCTATCAGTCATGGGAAGATTTTAAGAACAATAATACCTACGTTAATAAAGTGCTCGATTGGAAGGTGAAGTACGATGAATCCGAGAATCCCGTTATTCGTGCCTCACGACTACTTACAGATAAGGTATCAGATGTCATGGGCGGTCTTTTCTCAAAGACCGAATTATCTGAAACAATGACCGAATTATGTAAAATCGATCC
This sequence comes from Leucophenga varia, assembly GCA_018903435.1. Classification (NCBI taxonomy): domain Eukaryota; kingdom Metazoa; phylum Arthropoda; class Insecta; order Diptera; family Drosophilidae; genus Leucophenga; species Leucophenga varia. The sequence goes on from JAEIFJ010001414.1 coordinate 4,745,554, forward strand.
AAACTTTGATCAAAAGCAGTTTTTACATGATTGCGAAACCGATATTATACCAAACATATTAGAAGCTATTGTACGTGGCGATCTCGATATACTTAAAGACTGGTGTTTCGAGAGTACGTACAACATTATAGCAACGCCGATTGGTCAGGCAAAAAAAAAGCGGTCTCTATCTAGACTCGAAGATACTCGATATTGAAAATATCGAATTGGCCATGGGCAAAGTTATGGAACAAGGTCCAGTACTAATTATTACGTTCCAAGCGCAACAAATAATGTGCGTTCGCGATCAATCGAGAAAAGTTGTCGAAGGCGATCCAGAAAAGGTGATGCGTGTACATTATGTTTGGGTGCTGTGTCGAGATCGCAACGAACTTAATCCTAAAGCTGCTTGGCGTCTTATGGAACTCTCAGCGAATAGTCAGGAGCAATTCGTGTGAACGCAACGTTATTGTACACTATTAGTGCACAACGACAATTCATTCGGTTTAAGTTGTTTTATTTCCTACATACCCTAACCTAACCTTACCTAATCTACCTAAACTTTCCCCTCATTTTATGGACTATCCCTTCGAAAACGAAACTTTCATTTTCTAGGTTTAAGTATAAAATTAGCTCAGGCTTTTCTATTGTTAAGCATAGCATACTTCTCCGGTCTGCTGGTCAGTTTACCAATTCCTATATACGTTCAGCGGAGCAAGGAGTATACAGGGCTTACCGCTAAGGGCTTCTCCAGCGGCAAGCTGACAGCGCTTCATATCGATAGTTGCATTCAATTAGAATCAATTTTATATTTATTCCGTATTTTATTTGAAGCTCGCGACCGCCGAAAGATGCACTGCCAGTTTTTCGCTGGGTAAGCAATTCGTTAATTTTAGCCAAACAAAAATTTGATATAAAATTCTAAAGTTTTAAAATTTTAAATTTAAGAAATTGTTGAGTATGTAATTGTTACATTATTTAAGCGAAAAAGATCATTGTAAATACGCTAGAAAATTTTTTGTGACGTCAATAACAAACAAACAAACACAACAATTAAAACAAAAATAGTTGATACACTGTTAACAATATACATGGAAATGACACTCATAAACATATATATATCTGGAATATATAAACTTAATAGTTATACAAATCTTAGAATCTTTCGCCTGATCATTGTTATGTTGCGTGCTAATTGTTTAGCGAACGAAAATAAAGTTTGTTGCATCAACGATTTATTGACAAAAAAAAAAAAAAATTTTTTTAATTAAAAGAATGACAAATGCTACAAAACAGAAGAACTTTCGAACAGTCAAAGTGGGCATCATTGGAGAATAAATATATGTATATATAACAGTTAGCAGAACTATAAATCTACATATTCTTGATAAAAATAGTAAATGTTTTGTTCATAGTCTATACAAACACCTGCAACGCATAATTTTCCAGCTTCACAAAGCGGTTTTAATTAGGATTTCAGTACTCAGACTTGTTAAATCGGTGGCCAGTAGACTCAAACAACGAATTTTTGTTAAGGAATTTTAAATTTATAAGCATGTCTAATTGAATTTTACGTATTTGTTGTGTTGCGCGTAGCAGTTGTTTTGTTAACGTATTCAGCATTTGATTTTTTTTTTTTTATGTCAGATCAGCTTTCTAACGTGACAACTCGCTGGCTTCAAACTTTAATCGAAATAAATTCAAATAGTAACGTTCAAAATTGTATCGAGAATCGGTCGTGCATGATTTTAAGCGAGAGCGCTGTAGAAAGCTCAAAAGTGAGAAAGACTGTGATTTTATTGTTGCAAATTTTTATCTCATTCGTTGAGCTACGTTCATTCTGATCGGTTGTGAATATTAAACGCTAATAAATTTGTAATTTTTTTTTTTTCGTAATTAAAAGCAGTTTACCTTTGCGCTATCTTGAATTAAGTGAAGTGTCGTAAATTAGTTAAATACTTCGAATATAATTTTTTATTTGCGCTTTTGTTTTGTTCTGCTGTCAGTCGTCGTCTTCTTCATTGACTGATAAGAGCCAGCTGAAGAGAAAGTCGCGCCAAATATTTTAAAATACAAAAAAAAAAAAAAATAAATAAAAATGTTCACACGCCGATTTTTTAATTTATTTTTTATATTGATAATACAACAACAATATCGCTTTTGGAAAGCACAGGTAAGTGGTAGTAGTGCATACTGAAGTTAAGTTAAAATCAAGTTAAATGGAGGTGAAGTTTTTGTTTTGTTTTGTTTTTTTTTTTTTTGCTTTGTTTCTTCTGAATCTAAATTTGCAAAATTAACTACATACGTACACACATTGGTAAATATGTATGTATGTGCGTACGTAAATAGTATCTCAGAGATATACAATAAAATATTTTAAAACGGGTTTTTTTATCTTCATTTTGGTTATGTCGTCATAAAATCAGCAACGAGATTCTTAAAAATACTAAATAAAAAACTTGACATTCCCTGGTTCTGTCCCCTTCTGTCGTCTAGCTTTAAGTCTTAAAGCAGCAAATTTATGTTTGGTAAGTTTTCCTAAGAAGGCTGAAATGCAGCTGCAAAAATTTCTGGTTGGCCTTCAATTTCAAAACAACTTGATTGTCCTTCTTCTGGCGTCAACTAAAAAAAAATAAAAAAAATTTCACAAAAAAATTAATAAAACACAACAAAAAAAAAAAAAACCCTCCCAAACCATTTAAATGATAAGTAATTTAGCTTCTTGTTAGATATCGCTAATCAGTAATTAAGTTCAGTTGAAAATGTTGTCTATGATTCATGCTTTTATCATGAAACGATTTGTCAAAATTGGCTTATAAGAAATTCTGCTACCAGTAATTTGCAATGGAATTTCATGAAATTATTTCTTTATTATTATTTAACCAAATTTGAATTATTAAAAGGCTGTAGTCCAAATGTGTTTTGCATTGCAAATCAAAAATGTTTTTCAGTTTTTGTTTTCTCAACTTTAAGATTTATGGCGAAAAGTCTTCTCTTTTTGCTTGTAACTTATCATAACTAAACATATTTTGCAAGCAACGAAATTTCTAAGAAATATAGCGGATTTAGATAAAATCTTTCTTTATTTTATATAAAATTTTAATATTTGTCTTACGAAGAAATTCGGTTTCGTGGAACAACTACATTCTATTTTAAATACTTTAATTATGTACAACAATAACACTTTTATCTAGGTATATTTTTTAAAAAAAAAAAACTTAAAAACAAATAATATACCATAAATCATTATGAAGGTAATTAGCAAAAAAATGGGGTGTTCTGTGTTTACAATACAATATACAGAGTCGTAGCGTAGTTACTTAGCGCCCAATATGAAACATGAATTTGTAAGTGGGGAAAGCTTACCAGTCCATAGGGTTTTGGCTCATAACTTTTGACAAAATTTAGAAAAGAAGCCATACCAATACCTTCAATTAGCAAACATGTTGGTGAAACTGATTAGCTGAAAGTCAATTATCCAAAAAAGGGCAAACAAATTGTTCTTGTTTTGAAAAATCAAAAAAAAGGAACTTTGATATAAAGAATCATTCCTAGATAGGAAAACTATAAATTATAGCTATATACAAATCTACGAATAATTTAAAATATTTTCTGTTTTATATGTACCGAATTCAGCTGAATATTTAAATTTAAGCAGATTGTTAAACTTTATACAATTTTTACTAAATGAATGATTTATTCTTTGTATTTTATTCTGCTTACAGCAAATGCAAATCCTATCGTAGATCAAAAAATACGTAATACGGAACTGGAAGATTTTAATTTGGGCAAAAATCTTGACAAATCACAAGAGAAATCCAGTGAAGTAAGTTTTGTTTTTGTATTTATCAAAAAAAAAAAATTATTTTTTTTTTCGGGTGAAATTTGGTAAAAGTTGTCAAGTTTTATGCAGCTTGACTGACTTGTCGTCGTCGTACATTAAGAGAATTTTTTTTCTGTTTGGTTTGTAAATTATATGAAATGCATTTCATTGTTGTTGTTGTTGCCTTTAAAACCGGAAATTTAAACGCGACACACGTCTACCATTTCCTTTTTTCTTTTTATTTTGGAGCTGTAACTAATTTTTATATTCTGCGGTAGCCAACAGAATGACAGAAGTTATTAGTCACGTTAACAAAAAAAAAAAAAAAAAAAAAAAAAAAAAACAAACAGTTATAAAACGCGATTGTAAAAGCTTAGCTTTATAAATCAATCAAAGTGGTTTCCCTGGAATTAAGGTAAATTCCATTGATGACGACAAAAGATTTTATATGAATCATGTCCTACTATACACTCGGTGATGCTTAGAGATGGGCACAGCTCAAAGTTCAAATTGCAAATTTAAATTTTGACAATTTAAATGGAACAAAAAATATACGATTGTGCAATATATAAAATAAATTAAAATAAATTATTTGCTGTGATATTGCTCTTATAATATTTGTGGAAAAGCTAAATGAAGGCGTGGCATAAATCATAATACTTACGTATTTTATTTAAAAGTATCAAAACCCTAAACCATGTAGCTAACTGATCATCGTCTGCCCTGAAGATTTGACCCTGTTATTGTAGTTTACGCAAGATTTATGAAATTTGAAACTTAAGCTCTACGTGGAAAACATTTTTGGTTGGAGTACGTCTCCCGAACACGGAAGATCCTATATTGAAAGTCTTTCAAATACCCTAATAATATTTTGAAAAGTTTAATTTTTCTTTTGAAAATTTATTATATTATACATATTATATGTATGTTAAGTATTAACAATATTAATTTTTTTAGGAGCGATTCGATACTGATTCAGCATCTTATACACATCGCGATGAGGATCAACTGAACAGCGCTACAAATGAGGTACTTGGCGCAAAATCTGAAATATGATGTGGAAATATTAGAATCCGATGATACGACCAATGAAGACACACATATGGAGGAGCGTTTCAGGTATGATATAGTTAATAAAGTAGATGCTCAAATAATAAAATACGCGTTATATGATAACTTTAGAGGTGACGGTTTACGCATGACTGATGATGCTATCTATTCAGAGAACATTGAAGTTGCACCAATCGATGTCAATTCTCGTTCCATACAACAGGGTCACATGTTGCTTAGCATTGTGCTTGTTGTAATCGCGCTTATTTCGATTGGATTATATGCTGCACTTGTCATCTGGCGATCACATCTCGAGTAAGTATTTAATTGCACGTGCGCTAATTGGTGTTAATTTATATTAATAAATGCATTGTTCTATTCTCACTTTTGCAACGGCAGACAGCGATATGGAATGCGTGAATTACTAGTAGACCCAGACAATGAAACCGAGATTGATGAGCAACAACGACAGCAACAACAGCAACCCTTCCCGAGTGGAATTAGCAGTCATTATACCAGTTTATCTCAGTCGTAGTGCATTCAGTTCAGGCTGGCATATGGGCAATGTCGTCAAACTTGTAGAGAGTGCGGCAATTTAAAATGTTTTGAAATGTTAATTGATGCGAGACATGATGTTATTGATATGCCATAAATTTGTAGGTATTTGAACGTAGGCTAACAAAGACTCTCTAATAGATTCTGTTTATATGTATTCATTTTGTTTTTTATTATACATTTAATTTTATGTATTAATAGGCAGACAATTGTTTAGTTTTAAGTGAAACTAACTCAGAAATTGTATTGCGAAGACTGTGATATTGCATAAGAGATGTGTATTAACTATAAAATTAAAAAAAATATATATATATTTATATATGTACGACTTGAAACTTAACTAGTTTTATTCAGTATTTGTAACAGCTTATTTTCTAAGCTTATACTAAGTATTCTATGTGGTACCAACTGCCACAACATCATGTTCATCCTTATCAATACTCAATTCAAGCACAGCATCCTCTTCAACAGACATTGGCTCCTTAGAATCTTCGGATATTGATGGGAATTTCTTCAAACGTCCTTTGTGCTCACCGTTCTCATCTCGGCTTCTATTAAATTTCGAGTTACCATCACCATTTACCTCTTCCTCATCACTGACCTCCATAACACCATCATCTTCCTCTGTCAAACTACTCTTTGAGTCACTTTCAGTGTCACTGCCTTCGCTTGAGCTTTCTTCCTCTAAATTTTTTTCAGTTCTCGCAATGTGTACATTAACAGCGTAAAATCATTGCGACGTTTCTGAAACTTGTGTTCTAGTTTTAGTTTCTTCTGAAGAAGTTGATCAATTTCCGCTTTAACAATTTCGATTTTATCCAAAGTATCTTGGCGGTCTGGCTGCTCTTCGATTAACTTGGCCAACATATCATATTCTATTTTGTTTTTGCGTATTTCCTTGGCAATCACTAGTTCCTTTTTACTAGTTTCGATTTCTTCTTTTGCAAGTTCTATGCTTTCTTCAATGGTGCTGGTCACCTTTGTGAAACTTTGCAGTTCTTCGTTGAGCATCGCAAGTGTGCGTTCGTTCTTCAGTGCAGTAAATTGACATTGAGCAAGTTGTGCCATCAGGCGATCGTACATCATTTGACTAGAGGAAATAAATTATTTTTATTAGTATTTCGTCTATTATAATAGTTTTGTTTTTTTTTCGTTGCTTACTTCGTTTCTGGCGAATCATTCTTGGAGTTGGCCCACTTTAAAAATTGCTTTAGAAGCACATTTAAGCGACGATCTTCGCCGGTACCGTCGCCGTCAATTAAAAGGCGACGTTTGATGATTTCCTCTATAAAAATTAATGAATATCGTAATAAATTAAAAGTTTAATTGACATTTTCTTACCGTCAGACATTTTTCCTTTTGTTTTTTTTTCTGCTACAAGCCGAGTTGCCGCAAATAAAGCGTAGCTGTTAACAGCTGTTGCGCTAAACCGATTTAACCGTTTAAATCTGGTGCAAGAACCGTTTAAATTTGTACAGGTAGCATTAGAACAAGTGTGTTTACTTTATAATGTTGTCTCGTTTGCCCATTTTTGACCAATCACAAATTTAAATTTCGTCAATCAAAATAAATAGTTCGTAGATCCCGAAACCGCAATGTAGATATGAATTTTTTTTCCGCTCGAAATAACTGTTTCTTTAAATTGTTTGCAGAGTACTGCTTTCATACGTAAATCTGTACGGTCTTGAAATAATGTTACTATAATATTCGATAATAAAAATTAATAATAAAAAAAGAATGGCAAAAAATACTTTTCGCAACCAACCATCTCATAAGACTTTCGATGTGGAGCTAGGCAATGGAGATGAACCCCTATTTAGAATACTTAACGAAATGGATCCATATTACGCCAAACAGTATTTTGATGGCAGGGTCAAACCATTGCGTTTTAATGTAGTAAAGGATCCGCGTACAAAGAAAGAAGTACCAAAAATAATGTGCGACTCTACTATACCACACAGCTGGGATAACTTTTTTACGGAAGAGCCCAACTCGCTACTCTTGTCCAAATTAGGTGGAGACATTTTAAAACTCAGTACAACGAATGCGCAACAGTTAGCAGGGTCCGAAAATGCAGAAAGCAAACGCAAGCACGAAATTCAATGCGTAAAGGAGCATATACGCCAGTATGAAAAGCGAGAGCAAGTGAGTCTCTATGCACCGATGAAGCCTTACGTAAAGCTTTATAGAAATTGGTATCAACGCCAAATCGCGCGTTTAAAACAAGAGCTACCTGATACAAAATACGTAACGTACACGGCATTACCACATGTTGATTTTTGCATGGAATTACATGAAAATACGGCAACTATTGAGAATATAAAGTTATTGCGACGTAAAGGCAGTGTAATGTTGATGCCACACGAGACGAGCGAGCAAATATACAAAACTATCTATTTAAGGTTGGATAAATATATAAATATAATAAGTGAACAAGACAACAAAAAGGAAAAGCATTTCAATATACCAGAAGCAAATGAGGCTAATACATTTATAATTCCATTTGAATCTTTACTGTTTCTGTTAACTACGGGACATTATATTGATCTGCCAACTGAAATGCTGCTGAAGGTAAAGTCCACAAATGACAATGACAGATTTAAGCGTATACAGTTTGAGTTACCGTTACCTAGCAGTAATTGTGGTTGGCATACCAATTCGGCTATAATGGAACATGCTTGCAAGTTATTTGCATCTCAGTCAGATAGTGCCAAATGGTTAAATGTAAAAAAAAATAGTGTAAATGTTAAAAAGAATGACGCACCCGAAATTAATGGGATTCAAACAATCCCAGTGCCATACAAGCTATGTCAATTTGACGAATATTTGGCAAATGCACAGAAGCCCAACGATGAAGGCATACTGAAGCGCAACAGCGCCACAGTCGCTTGGCAACTGAAGTCATCTGATGGTACAGAGGAAGTATTTCACCTTTACACAATGCTAGAAATTCCTGGTTCATTCGATAGCAAATGTGAGGAACTGCTTGGCTGTGATTTATACAAATTAGAAAACAAAACCAGATTTGGCTGTGAGATTTTAACCAAATATGAACTACTCAAAGCCTGGTTGCAAATGAAACTATTACAGTCCGATACTGCACGTTGTACACGGCTTGACTTGAATGAATTTCATCTGGTGATGGAGCAGGAGCTTTCGTTAGAAGATGTCGAACAACAGTTACTGTTGCATTACCGGGTTGACATGTCCATAGTGCTAGGCAATTTGCATAAGTTTCTTCAACTGCTAATTGACACCACTAATAGGATCTCTAATGAAACGTATATGCTACGATCAAAACCACATCAAGAGGAGAAACTATTTTTGTGTGGGCCTTCTTTGGAGCAATCGCAACATACAGTAAATTTGTACTCTATACTTGATCAGAATGTTTCCGATTTGCGTTTCTCGTTGCAAACCAATTATCTTCCCATAGACGAGGACTTGGTTGGTCCTATGCATGAGCAGCATGATGTGCAACCCTGCCTATTCCCTGCTAAAAAATTTGAAAGCTTGTGCAAAGGATCGACAGCAGATGAGATAGAGAAGGAACGTGAAAGAATTCGCAACCACGTTGCCAACCGAACGAAAAAAATTGTTACAAATAATAAAAGAAAACGGAACAAATCGAATAATAAAGTTCGAAAAGAGCAAAAGAAGTCACCACAGACGCAATCTGAGGAATTAGATAAGATTTTTACACTCTAAATATATTAAAAAAAAAAAATTAAAATAAATACAAGTATCAACTTTGTGCACTGATTAATTCACTATCTGCATATGTTGGCGCCTGCTGTTGTGTCCAGTATTTGGTGTCATCAGCATCAGGTAATTGGGTTTTAGGAAACAAATGCAATGATAAATTATTAAAAATGCTGGATGTTTTATAGATTTCATTGGGTAGTGGCAGCTCCTCCATATGTGATTTTACTTTTAGTATATATTCAGCGTCAAGGCGAAGGAAACGTTCTGGTTTGCTCTTACATAGCTGTTCAAAACTATTGGCTATAAGTAACACATTTACGAGTTGCTCTCGTCGCCAATTACACCAGAGCAGATTGTTTGTCAAACTATGTGGGCAATGTGGCAGGTAGTATATTGTAGGTAAGTCAGCTTCGTGCTTTCCTTCGCAGTTTTCGTTAAGATTTATATAACAGTACCGTGCGAGTAGTTCCTGTTCTGCTTTGCATAGTACAGGATCATAGAACAATGTCTCGGCTATTTTGTAAAGCTGCTGTGCGCAGCGTATAAATGCGAGCTGATGCAGCGCTTGGTAATTGCGTGCAAATGGTCCAATGCCAAGACAAATAATGCGTTTTGGCTTACTATTACACTGTTCTACACCAATATCCAAAGTGGCACATGCTGCCTTAAAAAAAGCTGTGGTTTTCATCTTCTCACAAAGATCATCAAGACGTCTACGAAGATTTTTTAAAATTTAAGTTAAATGCATGTGGAAATATGTCTATGAGGCATTACTTACTTTTGTACTTTGTCCACATCGATATCAGTATCATCGGAAGCGTCATAGTCTACATCGGGTGTTCGTTTTTTAAGATTTATTCTTTTGCGTGAAATCCATTTTTTGCGTGTCACAGGAAGAAAAGGCTCCGATTCCATTTATTGTTTTTGTTTTGTTTTTTACTCTGCGATGCACATATGTTTGCTGCTGGGGCTGAAGCAACGTAACGTCAGGGCTGCAACATATCAATCAGTTCATGCGTTAAGAAATTGAAAACAGAATCAATGCATTAACATTGACTGTTATGTTTGAAAAAGTTCTGTTAAAACAAAAAAATTTTTATAGCTTATACTCGTGCATAGTTTGAATTAATAATTTTAATAATACATTGGAACTCTGGTTCATTATAAAATATTTCGTAATATGTACTTATTTATATTTGTACGGTTACGGTTGCAAGTTACAAAATAATAGATTTCCGAATAGGTGATTTCTTTAGTTCGTAAGGCTTAGACAGTTGAAAACAGAGCAGATCAGTACGAAAAGGATAAATAAGCATCTCTAGTATATAGTATAATAATATACATATATAGTATACTATATTTTTTTATAGGTTTGATCTTTCAAGTGTTTGACGCATGCACGCAAGCACGTTTTATCGAAATGAATGCTTTCAGTTTTCTCTCATTTCTCTCTCGTTAAAGCTCTTTTTAAGCTTTTTGACTCTCATCAAACTTCGTGCCGAAAGTTGGCGAACTCTGTGGTGAGAAGAGTGCAGAAAATCTATTCTATCCCACTATCGCGTTTTAGTACCAAGCATTTAAGACAGCAAGAGAGGCATTTATATTGGCTATTGCTAGCAAGTTGCAACAATGTTTTCAAATGATCTATGAAGCTGTGCGGCATGTTAGTTTCTCTCTTGCAATCGTAGCGCGTGCATGTGATATCCAAACTGGCTGCATTCGATTAAGCGTATATCTGTGTGTATATATGTGTGAAGTGAATTATTGTTGTTGCTGACGTATTTGCATTATTAATTTGAATGTGTTTAAAAGTTACTTAAAAACCAGTTACACACATACATACAAACGCAAAGAGCGTAAAAGAGTTAACTTACAATAAAAAAATCCGTTAAAAAGCTTAATTTAAAGTTTTTTTTTTGCCGCTGTTACCAATACAACAACACTTCGTTTTAGTAAATCGCCGACAACAACAACAACAACTTCACGGCTTAAAGTGCGACCAAACGCAATTTTATGCATTTCTTTTCTTGGCTTTCAGTTACGATCGAATCGAGTTAGAGCAAAGTCTACATTGGCGGATAAAATTTTGCAAACTTGGTTTAAAAAAAAAAACTATATACATAAAAAAAAAAAAAAGAAAAAGAAAAAAGATTGCGTTGTGTCAGTTTAATTATATTAAATCAATGAATGAATGAATATAAAAAAAGAAAACAAATAATAAATGAAATCAATAAAAAACGTGCATAATTAAAAAAAAAAAAACCTTAAACACTAAGATTTATATATAAAAAAAAAACTGCAGCTTCGCGTGTGAATTTGTTAGTAAGCGAATGATTAATCGAAGCGACTTTCTAAACAATATTCACTTAATTGAAATAAAAAAAAAAACAAAAAACGTGCTTTAAGTGAACAAATCAAAGTGAATAAAATAAGCTGATTCATAAAAACAAAAATTGAGTGTTTCACTAAAAATATACAAAAATAACGCATACATTTAAATATACATACTTACGTACGCATCTAGGTACATAATATATATGTGTGTATGTATATATTTACATATCTACGCAATCGACAACAAAAAAAAACAAATACCAAGTGGCACCATTCAATAACTTAAAAAAAAATTAAAATAAAAAAAAGACAGTGCACGCGTCTTTTCCTGCTTAAACATTTTGCAGGAGCTAAAATTATACGAAAGAAAACAACAACAACAACAACGAATAAGTTAAGAAAAGTGAGAGAACCAAAAAAAAAGTTTAATTTTTTTTCCTTTTTCAACGAAAACGAATTGAAATCGATACGAAAACTACCTTTCCCCTTTGCCCGCAATATTTGCTAAAGACTTTATTGCTCCGCGCGTTCTCTTGTTTACCAAACTGTTGGCGGATTCAGCAATTGTTTTTGCTGTTGTTATTCCCTGCAACAACTAAATCTAGTTCTTGACTAAAAAAAAAACAAAAAAAAAAAAAATAATATATATAAAAAAACGTGTTTCGCCAGCCAGATCAGCAAAGAGCTTAAGAAAATTGCAACAGTTTGGCCTTTTCTTGCCTTGGTGAAATATTTAGTCTGGATTAGTCTTTAAAGAAAAAAAATTAAGCAAAGCTAAAACTTTGTATTTGCTGAGACTTCAAATTTCAACTTTGCTGGATAATAAAAATATACAACAAAAGTTAATCGAAAAAAAAAAAATTATTGCTGACTCGCTTTAATTTTATATTTTTGCAAATTAAAAGGTAAGATACAAAAAAAAAATATGATTTAAATATTTGAGTAATTGATACCTTTTAAGAACTTGAGACCTTACATTAACATGATTTTGAAAAACTATCAGGCCAGCCATTTTGATAAATATTTTTTCCGGGCCTAAATTTTACTGTAAATAGTTGCTCAAGGATTGCGCTCATTTTTGTTGTTTACAAGTCTTAATCTTTTTTATTTGAAACTTTTGAAGGGTTTTTTTTGTTTTTGTTATTGTGAATATCTAAAATATTTTTAATCATTATGCATTCCCTTGACAAGCACGGGTGTGTATATTTATTTCGGTAACATTATTCTTTAAATTCATGAGTAGCAGATTTAACAATAGTTGGGGCCTCCAGAATCCATGCCCCTGCCCTTCTGTGTCTGCCACCTGCAGTATTTCTGTTTCTTCTAGCCGTTTTATCCATGGTTCGTGTGTTCTTATGGTTTCAAGTTGTTTTCCGGTTGTGGGAACCAAGACCCCTGCGAAATCAACCTCATCCTGAGGGGTTGTCTCTACGTGGTGGTATTCTTGACATGTATTCTTTAAATTGAATTCAATTTATTGCCCAAATTTGTTGATAGAAATACAATAATTCAGATAACGTTCTTTTTTACTTGAATTTGCTTTACTTCACTTGACTAATCTGAACGGTTTTTATTATAAGTTTTCTCAAAAACTTATTTTTCTGTTGTCAATCGTACTCTGTGCACATGACACCTTCTGAAAATGTCTATTGACGCTCAGAGTTCCATTAAAAAAAAAACATCACAAATTATACGCGTCTTCGTCAAAATTTCGCATTTTGAAAAGTAAATAAAAATAAATCATATTTTTTTCTTTCGTTTAAATATTTGCTTTGATGAATATTTTTGTTTTTACACAACTTTCTCCAACTTGTTCGCGACATGAAAGCGCAACAAACAAAAAACAAAAGCTTTATAAAAAAAAACAAAGTCCGATATGCGATAAAAGTGACGTATAGTCTATAATATAATAATAATAAACCTGTAAAAATATAAATGTAAATAAATACAATAAATATAAAGAAGAGGCGAAATTTCAGCTGATATATTTTTTTTGCGTAACTTTAAGATACAATATCTTTACTCGATGATGTACTTGCAAATGCGCCCTCAAACATTTTCAATTAAAATTACTTCCTGCTTAAGAAAAATAGTTAAATTTTTAAGGAAATATCTAGATAAATATGATTACATATGTGTTTTCCATAGTGTTAAATGCATGCGGAGCAGTTTGTGCGTGATCTTTAAAAATAAATGAAAAATAAAAAACAAAAAAAAATGGAAAGTTAATTTATTTTAATTTTATTTTTTCCAATGCAGACGCATGCGTAACAAATGCCGTGAGGCCAAGTTTCCTTCGTATAATGCATGCCATGCATATGACACCACAACCAAAGAAGAGTGTAGCACCTAATCCAATGTGGCAACCTAATGAGTTCGTGCTGAAATCAACATTTTTCTGCTGTTTTTTTTTTTTTTTTTTTTGTAGACATTTGTGCATTATGCGATTTTTTTTTTCACAATTTCTTTTCGATGTTAAAAAACTAATTACTTAAGCACACATACATACATATATACTCGTATGTGCTTATGTATCTACGCCAAGACGAGACGAGTTGTGTCGATTTAATTTGAATAGAGGCTTTAGGATGACGTCGATTTTGTCTGGGTTCTGCAGGTGTACAGCATGAATAATAAGCGTATTGCTACATAAATTCACAAAACAAATTGCATAAAAAATATGCATAGAAAAAAAAAATGAAAAGAAAATAATAATAGTTAAAAAAACAAAAAAAACAGTTGCAAAAAAAAAAAAAAAATAGAAATACCAAAAATAATAAAACAACATAAAATCCAAAGCCAACAAGTTTAGTGAAAGTGCTTCATTCACAACATTTGGACAATAACTACAAAGACAACAACAACAACAAAAACGTTTAACTTGTTGAAGAGAAGATGTCGATTCGATATGTTGGTGTTGGTGTTGGTGTAGCTGTTGCCGTTGCCGTTTAGGCCGTTGTTGTCTCTTATACGAATGCACGATTAATGTCATTGTTTCTGCGTTGCTATGTAATTTAAATATTACATTGCCACCGCCTTACGACATCGCATACAGTCATCATTCCAGTCTCAGGTTACATTAAATTAATTCAAAATAAACAAATGAAATAATTATCATATAAAAATTTAAAAAAACTCTAAAATTTACTTTTTACACTTCGAAAATTACTTCTTGTATAGGAAATTTTATTAAGTTATTAGCGTATTATCGCTGCGAGTATCTAGCATTCACATTAGACATGCTGAAATTTAGATAGCATAGCGTTTAGGGCGGATAAATTCAGATTGATTCGTAAGAAACATCCGAGTAATCCGATTTCCTATTTCCCTATTCGCCACTTATTGACGGAGTTACTTTTAGTTAAGAAATCAAGAATATATTATACAGACAGACGGACTCACGACGACAGACAGACAGAACGGACATGGGTAAATCGATTCGTCTTGTCGAGGTTATCAAGAATATATATACTTTATAGGGTCTACGATGCCTCCTTTAATGCGTTACAAACTTTCCGACAAATTGAATATACCTTTTTTACACTATGTGTAACAGGTATAATAAATTGGGATAAGTTCGTATTGTTGCTACATGTAGTATTTTTTTTTATGTGAACCAAAATTAGAAATTAATAAACAGTATACGAAAAAGTTGCACGAGAATCTAAATTCTAAGCTTTGGTAGCTTTATATTTCATAATTATTTTCGTTGTAATAGGCCGATCGAATTAAGCCTTCCTTATATAGAAACTTTTATATTTTGAAAATTTTTTGGCTCTACTTTTCATTTTGACGGTATTGTAATATCTTAATTTACTAAACTTTTAAAATGTTAACTAAAAAACATTATTAAAGGTTAACTAAGCATTATGGAAAATGGATCTCATCAAAGTGCTTGTATAATAAATGGATCGTACATTCATTTTCAATTTGTTATTTTCAAATTACCATTTCCTATTAATTATAATTCCCGTAACGTATTTACTAATATGTATGTACCTACTCTTAGTCTTGTAATGATCTGCTAATTTAATAATCTGGTCATAAGTTCATTGCCTAACAACGTCCATTTTAGTCGCTATTCGTGCACATATCGCATAGCCATTAGGAATTTAATTAGCGTTAAAAAATATTGTAAGCTTTTACATAATCACAGACAATGGTGTACATTGTTAAGTCTATTACGAAGTGAAATTTTGAAGACGTCTGTGTACATTTAAAGAAAGTATCTCGCACAGACATACTAGCTAGCAATTTTGCTATTCAAACACAAAACACGTAAATGGGGAGCGCCCCCATCTAAGTGAGCTACAAATGATCGACATCGCAATGAAGCTTATTTCAAATATCAAATAGGGAGGCAGACAAGAAAAAAAAAAACTAATTTAATGCTTTAAACAGATAGACACACTTTTCGAGATACTTTATTTTGTCTAAAGAGCACGTTTTTTTGTTTTTTGTTCTATTTAAAGCAACATTTTCGATTAAATTTTCTTAAAATGTTTTACTTCAATCTATTTTCGAAAGATTTTGAGCACGCTTCGTTTGAACAATTGGTTTATCGATTTTTTCTTTTTTTTTTTAATGCTAGCAACGGTAATTAGCACGTTCTCTACGTGCAACATGTGGCAAGTGCAACTTAATTTATGATTATTTTTTAACCTGTGGCATTCTTTAAAATTAATTTGTTTATTTGAAGTTGAGTTGTTGTGAAAACAACTTGAAAGAAAATGAAAATAGTGGAGGAAAACTAATAAAATGAAAGCGTTCTTAATTTAATTGCAATTCGTTACGTTTTTCATTTCACTTTTGGACACGGAAAGTGCCCGAGAGGTATAGAAGAGGTAATGGAATTTTTTACAAGCGTTGATTGAATTTGCACAGGCGCAAAAAAAAAACAAAAATATGTAAACAAAAAAAAAAAAAATGAAAATTTCTACAAGACCTAATTTAAAAGTTTTCTAAAATAGTCTCTCAGTTGTATGGGTAACTAGAAAATTGTCTGATCTCTAAATTGTACAATTTACAAAATCTAGAAAAAATTTAAGAGAATAGAGTGGTTCATGAAAAGAGTAACATCTGGAAATCATGTGATTTTACAGCAGTATCTGGGCATTTTCTTTTTTTTTTTTATAATTAAATAGAAAAAATTGTAAATCAGCTCTTGTATAATTTTTTTAACGCGCTTTCGATTGAAAATAATTGGAAATTGTTTGATCTCAAGAGCAACTGGAGCTAGGAGAAAAGTTGTCATAGTAGTCGCAGCAGCTGCTGCTGCTATAGATACAGCAACATGCAAGCAATGTTTTCTCCACATTGCTATTGTATATTTTCTATTATTGAATTTCTTTTAATTTCTTTTATATTATTTTTTTTCTTTTTGTATTGAAATAAAAAAGAAGCGTAAATTAAATTATAATTTCTCAATTATGAACCGTTATCGTATCTTGTGGCAATCGAGGGGCGTTACAGCTCTTCAACGCTTAGCATTTCTTAATTTATTTTAGGTTTCAACCATAAAATCCAAATGAAGATTGTTGCTGCCTGACGGCTTACTTCTTGCAACCACTTTGCGTCACATTTCTATCGATTCGATGATGATCGATCGATGTGAGTTGAGATGCCTTTTTACTCATTCATTCATTCATTTATTTGTTGTTTCGTTTGTACGTTCATTCGGATCGGTCTCGGTCTGCACTTAATTGGAATCTAATAGCTGCAAATTGTACCAATTGGACTAAAGGTTTTTGGGTTATGCGTGAGTCAGTGTGATTGCAATCATTATTATTATTATTATTATTTTTTGTTGTACTTTGTAATATTTATTATAAATAGGCACCAAAAAGAAATGATTTATCGTTAGTGCATTTTTTGGTGTCAAATTTTCTTTGTTTTGTAAGGTCTTTTTGCTTTTGTTTTTTTTTTTTTGTGTAACGTCTTTTTGAGCTAAATTGAGAAATCTTTATAGAGCTGCAAGCGTACTATAAATCGTTGATTGACCCCAAAGAGTACTGCGCAAATTACTGCATTTTTTTTAGTGTCGTTCCAAAAATCGGAAAAAATCCACAAATCACTTTCAATTTCGTTATTTAGTTTGTTGCAATTTTTTGTTGTTGTTTTGTAGTCATTACTAATATACAATACAATAGTTATTTTAAAGCTTAAAGTCTTTCTTAGTTAATAGTTAATTGCAAAATGACTACGGAAAACGAAAAAAAATGACAAAAAAAAAAAAACCGAAATAAAAATCAAACATAATTTGAAATAACTGCCGCCTAAAGAGTGACATTTAATACCCTGCACAGGAAGTGTAGTAATACAGTATATTAGTTGCTTGACAACATTGAAATTTGTTAGATATCATCCCAAGAATAATGTTAGCAAGGGTAACACAACCAAACGAAAATCTGCTAGCAATTAACTTTCTGGAAATTGTATTTTTAATTTATATAGTTGCGATATAGATCTTCAGCCAAAGAAACCCGACAACGAGATACCATGTACACAACGTAAAGTTTTTTTTGGAAGATTTAGATCTTATTTAAATACATATTTTCCAAACAGCTGAAAATGCCAATAAAAAAATATATTTTGTTAAAAAATTTTCATAAAATTACTAAAACGCCTCGTAGTACCTCAAAATGACCTTTCTCTCATGAATTAATCCGTGTTTCACATAGATCTATTGTTTTATATATTTTCATAGAACTTGGTCATGGGACTGTTTCTGAAAATTTGGCTATTACTAAACAGTTTATGCAATAAATTGGTGTTTGCTTTCAAATGTTGTAATATCTTTTTTCTGAGAAGTAGTGTATAAAAGGTCTCTATGAAGTTATAATATTTTTAATTCAGTTATTATTTCATAGTTTTTATTCGCTTTTAATGATAAGTCATCTTGGTGCTATACAAGTAGTTATAAATATCTACTGGATTCGCTATAACCTTGGATTATGGTTTATAAGCAGACAAAAAAGACATACCAATATACTCGTACAGCGTTATGATTTCACTTATTCAACGCAAGCCAAGTCATTCGATGACTAAACTTAAACAGGTTTTTTTTTTAATATCTTTGAGCGATTTTTTTTTTTATTCAATTAGAAGCAAACATTAATAAAATTTAATAAGGAAAAAAATCCAATTATTTGATTTTGTCAACACGTTTACACATGAATTGTACGAGTAGAGTCGTCGTGGAAGCTTTATTATATCCAAATATAAATGCTGTCTTTGTTAAACAAATTTTATGAGTTTAGAGTTGGTTCCAAAGGCATTCATTTTTATTACTATTTTTTTTTTTTTTTAATCTGATCGTGATTGGCGTTTATTATTTGCGGTTTTGTAATTTTGCATTGCACATTTTTATGCAATTTATATAGTTTATAGTTTTGTTATTTTTTTTTTATTTTATTTTTACATGCACATAATTATTGAGTAGCAATTATTGTGTCTGTAAGTTTGTTGTTGTTGTTTTTGTTGTTGCACATGTTTCCTTATTTCAATTTTCAGTTCCGGTACCAATTCTCTTATTAAATGCCGCTGCTTTTGTTATTACTTCGATCGCCACTCGTAACAGTCACATTCATCTATAATGCAAGTGTATGTGTGTGTGTCTGTATCTGTGTGTCTGCATTAATTGACAGCACAAAGTGTTTCGATATAGCCATAATTTAGTTAAAAGCGGAAAAAAGGCATAAGTAAGTGTTTTCATTGGTACCGGCGCCGCTTATGATCAGCAGTCAAGTGTTAGCATTTTATTAATTAGTTAATTTTTGCTTACTAGGGAGTTGGTCTTTAAAACTATATAAAAAAAATATATAAAATGAATTTATATTCAACATTTAGAAAAGGTGCCAAATGCCTGCTTTTTTCTAAAGGTTGAGTGCTTCCGAGATTAAGTTTTAAGCTCTTTGCAGAAAAATGAAGAATACATTCGATCAGCCTTTTATAATAATGCCATGGGTAATATCCTAGGTGAAGTTTAGTTTTTCTTTAGAATTAATTCTTAGATCTATTTTAATCTACAGATTATATTCTTTGAAGCATATTTTGTGATATTTGATGTATCGATAATTACCGATGCCCTATCGTGGCTATTTAATTCGAATTTACAAATTAAATGGCTAAAATTTTTAAAAAACTTTAGCCAAATAACTTCCAATAGAGAAATAGCTGCTGCTGATATTTCAATGAATACATTTATAGTTCTTAAGAAAAATATTAGTCAACAAATTTTGTCATAAACATACAAATGTAAATTAAATATTTAGTTTAGCATACAACTTATTCGTCATTTTAACTTAATAAAACCGGTTCTAGAGACAGACATTCTCTTTTAGAATCAAATAAACAATAAATTTGCACAATCGATTTTAAGTTAATATTGGTTAACTATAGTCCACAACCTTCTGAAGCAACTCCTGAAGCAGTTTTTGCTATAATTAGCGATAATTTTAAAGCAATTATTGTTAAACAACAATTAAACTGGTGTTAAAATTAATTAAAAACGACTTCCTTTTGTTGTTTGCTTTTAGTTTTATTATTATTATTTTTTTTTTTTACAATTAAATTCACGCTTTATAAATGCATTTAATATTATTAAATTTAATTATATTGCAGACACCCAAAAACTAAACTAAACAATTATTGCGTTGTTGTTCGAAAGCAATGAAGTTTGTGCAATGCAATGACGATTTTTAGACGCGTAATAAAGCTAATTATGAAACTGATATAATAATACACATAAACGTTAATCGGGTTGCTTCAAAAAAAAAGAGAAAAAGAAATAACGATACACTACAATTAGCGACACTCAAATCGATACAAATTAGATAACTACTTACTTACTTACTATAAATGGAGCAAAGTTATAACACTTTCACAGTATCAGACGGACGGACGGACGGGCAGACTGATATAAAAGATACAAACAAACAAACACAATTACAAAATCTGTATTTGAATTATGCGGCTGTCTTTCGATCTGAAAAATTTGTTGTCTATTTCCAAAATCCGCTGCTGCTGCTGCTGCTGCTTAGTCTAATAGCGCTATAAGCCGCTTAGTCTTGGACTTCCTGCTCCACAGCTGCAAATTGTAATTGTAAAAGGCAAGATATCTGTCCTACAAAGATATTATATCTTGTAGATACTTTTAAAGTTATATGTAACATACATTGCGACCATTTTGAGCAAACAAAGCTTTTGTTGTTACATTTACTTGATTCAAGTATCTTTGCATGGAATGAGTCAAACTCAAACTAAAAAAAAAAAAAAAACAAACATAATCTAGATTGTGGACGGACATTGAAACGATCAATTTTTTTCATTCATTGTATCTATTGTACCGCTTTGTTGTAAATCGCAACAGTGGCAGCGCTTTGTGGTTACAACTGTGTTGCTGAGAAACCGCAAGTAAAGTGGCACCAATATTTGTTGCAACTTCTTCAATCGAAGCTCTTTCTTACACACATTTCTGTATTTGTATATAGTAGATACAGATACTTTTCCAGTGTTGCTACACATTTTGCAATACGCAAATTGTTTTACGTGCTTCACTTTTTCATAGATTTTCCGCATTGTATTGCAATTGCAACATTCGTTCATCTATTCATCCAAGCGTTTTTCTTTTTCTTCTTCATTCATCTATCTATCTTTCACTCTAGTCATACATCTGTTGCGACTGCATTTCGTTTATTTATTTCTATGGATTCTAGATCTTGACGTGCGCCGTCAGATGAATGACCTAAGCAAGCAAAGTTGCCGTTTTGTTTTTTTTTTATAGTTTTGCAGTTAATTAACATTGCAGTTAGCTCATAATTGGGATTCACTATTTGTTCGTACCAAGCACCAAGTAAAGTCCAACAGATGTTTTAGCCAATTGTGCTGCTGAAAGCCGCAAAAACTTAGCAAAAAAATGCTTAGCAATATACTTCAATGCGTTTATTAAATGACAAACGTTTTTTGTTTTTTTTTTTTTTTTTTTTGCTCTTTGCATTTCTTTTAAAACACTTTGGGGAACTTTGAGTACAACTGCGTAAGCAAAACAGATATAACATACTCGTATGTATCTATGTAGTACCTACTTACGAGTAATACAATAAGATACAATGTTGTTCTTGACCGGTTTCGTCTTGACAAAATGCCTTATACAGTAAACTGTTGTGGTAGACAAAATAAGATGAAGAAAAGAGCTTTTGAAACCCATTCACTGAAGGCTGAATTGACGAGCTACTCTTGCTTTAGGCCAAACTGAGGTCAGTGAAAGATCATTTGAAATTCCAAATAGCATTTAACGCTGTTTGTCGATTCGCAAAAACACTCGAAAAAGGCATTGAAAGTCTAATGTGGCGGCGGCATTTATAAAGTTTTGTTTGCCTAATGGAGTCATTTAGTGCGACTAGAAAAAACATGCTTAACGTAGGCGTTGCGTCATTGACTACAAAAAAAGTGAAACATAAAAAAAAAAAATATTGGTTATATCGGCATTCTCGATTCTTTTATACACTTTACAATGCAGACGTATAATAATTTAGATCTTGAAATTAGTTTGCAAAGGTTTTTTTATAATTTTGAAGAAATCGGTTAGAAAATAAGAAATATAGGAAAAATTTTTGCTAAGATTAGAACTTACCTTAAAGCAGATCAGTTCTTACAGAGATTTAGTATCTGTCTAAAGCGTCGTATGGCAAAAAAAAACTTACAAAGACACTGTTGAGATCGTTTCATAATAATGTGAAGAATGCAACTTCGTAATACTTCTAGGTTTTGAGCTATAGTTATTATTCTGAAATATTCGAAAGTGGTCCAATAGCTCTACTTGAGAAAAAAAAGCTTTACCCCAACCGTAACTTAAAAATTAGAAGAAGAAATACGAAACTTAGCCAATAAACTTATCTACATTCCACCCGAAACCTTAACTATCGATTTAAAATATCCTAGATTTTTTGCAAGACGCTTGTACCTACATCATATGGCATTAAAAGAAATATGTTGGACTTATATGTACGTATTCATAAAAACTAAGACTTTTAATTGTGTTCTTATTATTTTGAACATGACTGTATATACCATATAAACCAATAGCGTCCATATTTAATACGTTTTATTTATTACAATTCAATGCTTTTTATGTATCAAAAGGCAAGACTATGCATGTAAAAATATAGAAAAAAAAAATTTTTATGCAATTGTTTTCAAGGTGTGCACACGAAGCCAATGCCAAGCGCGCATCCAAAGCGCACTTTAATTTTAGATAATTTAGCCTGCCCGCCAATCAAGCGGAACTGAACACTTAAGTAAACATTGTCGTTATTTTTTTTTTTTTTTTTTTGCCTTCGACTATACACTGGACAACACTTAAATGACAACCCGTAGAATAACTTAGTATGCCATTAGAAAATGACACAATTAAGCAAACAAACAGCAATAGAAAAATATTTCTCCCTTTGTTTCCATGTCATTTCATCCGGAAATGCATGCAACCACTTGAACAGCGTAAATTCCTCAAGTTAAGTGTATGTTGCATATGATTTATTAGCAATTTCACTTAATCTCATATTGAAATTTATAATTAAAATTGTAAGAAGTAGAAAAAATCTTAAAATGTATCGCATAGATACATTTGCTGCTGTGTATTTGTCTGGTCTGGTCGCGCATCACTGCTAACGAAACTGAAACATATCGGTAGTACCATATCGTATAATACTTTTGCTTTTTCTTTGCTTGATACATACTCAAAAAGATAGATGGACAGATGGATAGATAGATGAATAGTTGGGCGCCTTCATGGCAATTCAATTGTTCTGCGCAAAGTAAAAGCAAAAACTTTGTGTGTGTGGGGACAGTAAATGCCACAATGCTGTGTGTATACGCATAGTTAACGCTGAGATTAGCACTGTTACTTTTTAATTAGTTCTGGTGTTGATTTCGATACACATCTTTCTTCAAGAATGTCTGTTTATAGACGCAAGCGCGCGCCCCGCTCGCGACCAATCGCTCGAAAGCGAATCAAAAATTTGCGTCACATACGTCTTCAGTTTCTGAAAGAATTTTAAAAATTGTATTGTATATTTATGCATATTTGTTGTTGATACACGCTGTTTTGTATTGTAGTTATTTTTTTTTCCAGGCGGTCCAGTTCGTTGAACTTCAGACACAATAAAGCAATTTCAACAACTCCCAAAGCATTCATTCTTCATTCATCATTATGAATTACCAAATTAATTTGTCTGTTCTGTTCCTCTAATTAACTTAAGAAATAAAATACGATATATTTTATGCTGCCTATTGAGATTTAATAGAACGGCAGAATACTACTGTATTCTGCCGTTTCTGATTGCTTATGGAATTCACATTTTTAATTATGCCATAGAAATGCAAATGAAGTTTGGTTTTATTGTTACTTTAGGCTTAAATAATTATATTTAGAAAAAATTATATTTAAGCTCTATTTTTTAACTAGAATTTAGTTAAGTTAATGTGCGTTTCGAATGGTTTTGCCGTACCGTTTTGATATTTTGTTGCAGTTGAGTAGCTCTGCTATGTTGTGCTGCACCAAAATACTTTTCCATTGAACCGGTCAAGGTGAAAGTTGCGACACATGTTCGCTGAGCATCAGCAAAGCGTTGAATGAATTGAATGAAGGCTCATAGCCCCTTCACTTTACTTCACTTCACTTCGTTTTCAGCAGCATGTTTGACGTGATCGGACAGTTTGTTTAGTTTAGATAAATTGCTTTGCCATTTTTTTTTTTTTTTAGTTTTTGTAATTTTTTGTTTTTGGGGCGCGTAATTAAAGTTTTTTTTTTTTTTTTTTTTTTTTAATTTATATTTGCATAAAATTGTGCATAATTTATTTCTTTTTTTTATAGTTTTCTTCGAACAATTTGCATATTTTGTTGTGATATCACCTTGGCTTATGTCTTTGCAAAAGTTCAGTCTCATCATAAGTTGCAGCAGCGGTAGTTAATTATTGTCAACGGCATAGCTAAAAAATAGAGAAAAAAATAAACTTTAATATCATCTTTTTAATTACAATTATTAAATGTCAATGCAACTTTTGAAGTAAGTTTTTTCAAACATTTTCTAATGGAAATCTCTCAAAACGAGCGAGTTTGTTATGGTCTTTAATTTTATGCCTTTCATTATCTGGAAACTCCTACAGTAATTTTGTTCATGAATTTTCATTGCTTTAAAAAATCTATTTTATGAAATATGGTTTTATGGTGTTGTGGCTGGGTGTCATTTATAAACTGTTTGTGAATTTTTTATAACATTTAAGATTAAACTTTTTTGCTTGTAACTTGCAAACAGTTCTTACTCGTTTATACTTCTAGTGTTGCTAGCTCTGAACAATTTTTATTACGAAGTAGGTTTTCAGCATATTGGCCTCTACTCTAAATCTGCAGATTATTTTATTACTTGCGAATACCGAATAAATTCAACAGAATGTATGATAATTTCTTTATACCTTTGATTTCCAAGAACGTTTTTAGAATTAAAATTTCGTTGTTCTAAACAGCATTATTTCTAATAAGCAAATAGCTTTTATCCATTTTTTAGAACATTACATTAAATACTTTTCAGGTTTAGCTAATGCCTACGCATAGACACAGATACTATCTGAAATTCTTTGCAGCTGTTGTAATTGGTATTTTTCGTTGGCTTTTGTGCTAATTCTTTTGCTGGAATATTGAAATGGCAAGAATGCAACTTGACTGCCGCGTAGCCGCCAAATTGCATCGTGACCAATCGTAAAATAAATGCTTGGCACACTTTCTGCTTGTAGCGAACAAACAGAATTTCTAAAACAAAAAAAAAAAAAAAAAGTTATACACATGAAGAGAACCAGCCAGCATCTAGCATCCAGCAATCGGAATCTAATAGCGCAGCTGCTGTTCCAATTCAACTTAGCTAAGCTAGAATGAGGCTGATTCGATATCTTGAATGTTGTTGTTGTTGTATACCTTTAGATAACTTGTTTATGTGTAAAACTTTTATAGATAATAGAATAACAACGTTTTTGGCATTTAAAGTTTTTTTCTTTTTTTTTTCGTTTAAAATGCTGTAAGCAAACTGTTAACTTGCTATTAAGCTGCTGTTAAAGCGCTGTTAAAATAATGTTAATGCAAATTCGGGCCAATTAGATAAAATTGGCAAAATTCTAGCAAACTTGAACGCAACTACACGCTTCACTGAAGCATTCGTAATTGACAAGCATTGCTTGTGAGGGTTGTGCTGTTGCGCATGTATGTATTTGGCTAAAGTGAACTTGCAACAAGCAATTCGATTTGCAACAGTGTTGCTCATTATGATGAAAGACAACTAAACTCAATAAGCATGCATTTGACCTTTCCGAAATGCAGCTAAACGCTCGAGTGCGCCAAAGCGTAGGCAGGCAGGCAAGCAGGCATGCTAACTAAAAACGGTTTGTGTAAGAGAGAAGAGCTAAACATGCAATCAACGCTCTGTGCCGCGCCTTAGGTTGCCTTCGGTTAGGTGGAGCGGCGCCTTCTATGCTAACAAAAATTCTTGTAAATGGAACTTTTGACGTCGACGCGTCGGAGACATGCAACAGTGCAGCCGAAGACGCTGCTAACAACGGTTTCATTCATTCAATTCAATGTGCTAGCAGCTCGTTTATACGAAACGCAGCTCAGTGCCAGCCGATGTCATTTGCAAATGCATAATTCATGCAACAACTTCCTCTCGAGCAACAGCAGCAGCAGTAACAGCAAGGTGTGTTTGAAAACTTTTTTTAATTTAAAGATTTGGCTTTGGTAATCAAATACAAGTACCCATTTCGGAAACAAGTGTTCTGTGATGGCCGCAGTATGTCATGCAGCAATTTCACTCACTTTACTAAAACTATTACGGTTGTTATCTGAAAACTCCGAAAACTTTCCGAATTTTAAATGCGTTTTCGAAAAAAAAATCCTTTCAGAATCTTCTCTATCATTTCACAAGTTTTTTAGAATTTTCATGTCAGACCTTGTAAAGCAACGACATTGGCCTATGCGCGATAACCTGTTGCATACAGAATGCATATAGTTAGTTGCCTCTTTCTCTGTGTATTAATGTACAGTACAAGTGTATCTATAGTTTTATATAAATAAATATGCTAATGGACAACGGTATTTAATGCTAAATCTTTAAAGCAACAAACTGAGTAAAAAAATAATAATAAAGAGTCGAGAAAAATGATAAGAATAAAAATCAAAGCGAGGAATCTGCACAAACTTGTTTTTCCAGTAATGACCTTCAGTGTTAATTGTTGTTGAAACGTTTTTCATATTCTTTTATTTGTTGTTTCTCTTGCTTCAACACCTTTTTATTTAGTACATGAAAACACTTTTTGTATAATACTCGTACGTATGTACATAAAGTTAAGACCACGCTTTAAACCGTGCATAAGAACATGTTTCAGATCGTTCCCGGAAATCGTAATAAAATTTAGTTCTACGAAAAAGCTTAGAAGAAAAAAAATAAAACAATAAAGCAAAAAAAATTATAAGCCGGTAATGTAGACTCTTTCAAGATCACGCCGACTCTATAGTATGTAAAAGATACAAAAGTATCTGCAGCTTGTTTACATACTATTTGCCAATCGAAAGCAAATTGCTGCCTGAAGCATTAACTGTACATGATCTCGCGCAGAATAATTAATTATAGTATGAAATATTCATAGATATGTATTGTAGATATTGTTTTGCGACTTAAAGAATTTACTTAAAACATGCTGTGCTGTGAGGCTCAGCTGATGTGATCGAAACTAATTTGAAAGTTGCTTTCGTTGTTCTCGAGTTTGAGTTCAAGTCGCTGCTGTGCTTATTAAATTGTTTTTAAATGCGAATACGAGTAATACACAAGGCTGACAAAATTAAATGTTAAAGTCTTGGCGAAAGGCACAAGATTGGTTTTAGAGAGTTTTTATGAAATTGCATTTTTATTGCTGTCATTAGAGCATGCAATTTTCGCTCGCCTCAACTGTTGCAATTTACAATAAAACAACAAGTGTAACGCCGTCGACGACGCCTCATTGGCGACGGCCCAGAAGCAGGTCGAACATGTTAACCTTGATTCGGATTCTGGTAGCGCGGGTGCCATAGAATACTTAAGTCATAGTAAGTCACTTTACTACTCCACTTTTGCAAACTTTAGAATCAAATACTACTCGTATATTTGTTTTTGTAAGTTGTCGGTGCGGTTTTATTTTATGTCTATATATATAGTATATATATATATATATATAATTATATGTGTACGTATGTAGATATGCATGGTATATGCTGGTTTATAGATTGCTGCGACTAATTGAAATGCGAACGCATTTCGCAAACGTGCACCGCATTTGGGTCAGCATGGAGGGCGCAGCAAAATTATTTTGTCAATTGGCCAAAAAAATTTTGCAATATTTTCGCGTAAATTGAGTTTAAATATTTTTATTACAAATATAAATACTACGGCAATAATTTTAAATTAACTTTATTTTGGTTTTGATTTTTATATTATTTTTATCAATTTTTTTAGAATAAACCAAGAATTACCATACTTGACGTACACAAATTTTAAATTTGAATTTCAAAGTGGTTTCTTAAGGATCTTAATTCCAAGTGTTTTGACTTTCCTTTAATGCTCCGAGATCGATGCAACAACAGCTAACAGAATATATTCAATTCAAATACTCTGATTGATCTTGATACAATTATTTGAACTATAAATTTGATCCCAATACCGCCCATACCGATGCATAACTTTTTCGATCCTTTCCTTTTGATCTGAACATATCTACAAGAAATTTTATTCTAAAAAAAAGTTATTAACACATTTGTGTATCTTTTTTATTTGCAGAACAAAAAAAAAAAAAAAAAAGAAAAACATAAAAACGCTACAGAGCAGCAGCCAATTGGAAAACATATTTAAAAGGTAAATATTTTATGCACAAAGAAAACATTTGTGGCAAATACTGCATACATAGTTTCAAGAAGCCGCAGTAATCCTAACTTCCAACATTCACAAATATTTCTCACTTCTTCTCATTTTTTTTTTCTCAACTATGAGCAGCTACGCTTGGCTCATGTTGCAGAATTTTTAATGTTTAAAAGGCACGCAAAATAGCTTGAAACCAAAAGAATCGTGTAGATATAGAATTCCAAGAAATAGGAATGCGTATCAAAACATTTGCAATGAAAATGTGTGTGTGTGTGTGTGTAAAAATATTTATGTGAAGTTATTTAGATACAAGTTTTGTAATATGAAAATAA
The DNA here is from genome assembly GCA_018903435.1 of Leucophenga varia. Classification (NCBI taxonomy): domain Eukaryota; kingdom Metazoa; phylum Arthropoda; class Insecta; order Diptera; family Drosophilidae; genus Leucophenga; species Leucophenga varia. The sequence continues at coordinate 4,774,263 of JAEIFJ010001414.1, forward strand.
ACATAAAAATGCTAAGCTATTCTCGGGAAATGTAAAGAAATAAAAAGTAACTTCAGGGAAAAAAGCGAAATTATTAACATTATATAACATCACTTGCTATAATTTGCAAGTAAATACATAATTTTCAATTATGAGACTTCTTGAAAATGCATATTACAGCAGCTAAATTCCAAGAAAACTATGCTGAAAAAAAATTGTTTGAAAGTTCATTGCTTTACAATTTGATTACAAATTAAACTTTCTCAATCTCTAATGAAAGCAAAAAAAAAAAAAAAAAAAAAAAAAATAAAACAATACAAAACAAAACCCTCGACGGCATTGAACTCTGTCATCACAGATTTTTTATTGTAGATACTCGTACTCCGACATTGCTGACAGACAGACAGACGGACAGACAGCAGCATTTGACTTCTTCGACACGCTAATTTTATTTAATAAAGTATAACTTTTTTTTTTATTGTTACTGAGGATTGCATAAAAATAAGAAAACTACAAGAAATTCCAAAGCGAATTAAAGTTCAACAAACATAAAAGCATTTTTGTTTTAAATTTTTGTGTTTTTTCTTTAGAGTAGAAAAAAAAAGCAAAAATATATAAACTAAAAAAAAAACTTTCCATTTTAAAAGGTAATAAATTAAATTTCTTGTTATTAACAAATAATATCATGTTTAGAATTTCTATTCTCTGTCTTCAGTTTTCTGTCTGCACACAAATTCGTTTCCATTTGGGATTTGTTGCTGAAGTATTCAAACATTTAAAATCGATTTAAGAATGCAAACTTTGTGGCATTTATTTTTTTTTCTTTTTTTTTTCTTTGAAATTGTGTCAGCCAAAAAATGTAAAAACTCGAATAGCTAAAGCTGCACAAGACATACAGGTCACATAAGTTTTGCAGCGAGATAAATATCTTGTGGGTGACACAAATTCATAAGTGGGCAAGCAATACTATCAGATTTCTTTTACATATAAAACATAAAAAAAAAAAATCCATTAAAGCCGCTCAAAGTTCTTTTACATGATTTTGATATACGAGTCTGTACATGCATGTCTACGGATCTACAATATTTTTATGTAAATATTTTTAGTGGTGAACGTGCAGCTAAAGTTTATTAATACGCAACTGGGACTCTGCCATATCTAAATTCGATCTCTTTTCTTTACATTTACTTCACTCGTTGTGCTTTATTATGTGGAGCTCATGAACGAAACGACGATGATTGACAATTTAAAAATCTGCTTTATTTCAATTTAAATTAAAGATAAGAGAATATGAAAAAAAAATAAACGTTTTCTTTCACCAAATCGAATTGTTTATTCCCTTTCATAATTGTATGTTTATGTTGTCTAGGTTCATATCCAATTTGATTTTATATTGTTGCTATTCATGAATAAGCCCGAGGGACAGGTTTTTGAGGGACCAGGGCTATTGAAATGGGTTTCAAAATATGTGTTTAGAGCATGTTTTTACTGTGGTAATAGATTACTACTTTAATTATTCGAAAAGTGATTAGAAAGCATACCGAATTTATAAAAAATCGTCCAGAACCTGAATTTTCGCTAGGTGGGACAGGTTTGTTCATCGTAATAATCAAATTTTCCTGCAATTGTTAAATTCCATTTGAACAATATTCAAAAATCAACAGAATTTTGTTTATCTTCGTAAGAATAAAGAATATTTTCTTCATTCTTTTTTAATTATTTGCATTTTGTCTAACATATATTGTACTGCCCTCGTATACATTTTTTGCCTATTTTTCCAAACGTTTATCAAAATGCTTTTTGTGGCTTATGTAAAAGGAAGATGAGCGCGTAACAAAAACAACCAACAGCAACAACAACAACAAGAAAAGCAACACATAAATAACTCCCGCATAAAAATAAAATGTTGTTGAAAGCCAGCAGCCAGCCGCAACTAAAATAAAGTGTCAGCAACATATCACTTTCTCACTTTAATACATGCATACATACATATAATATTATTATTGTTGTTGTTGCTGCTTTGATTATTGTAATTTTTTGTTGTTGTTGTTTTTTTTTTTTTTGCTTGCGACTCAGCAACCTTCATTGAAGTCAGCAGCAACATATCGCTTAAAGTTGCTGCTGCTGCTGATTGCATTTGATGTCAACGACAGCGTTGCGCGTTGCCAACGATTTTGTAATGCAATGCGTAAAGAGAGAAAGGAGTGAAGAGCGAGTCTTTGAGTAAGTGAGATGCAAACTGACGCATTAAAATTGCATTAAAATAAATTATATAAAAACAGTAAAAAACACAAAAATATGCAATAAAAACAAATTTTTTTGTGACAATTTATGCTGCAAGATGCTTTTGATCCCTTTCACGCTTACGCTTTCTATCTCTTTTACACTCATTTTTCAATGCGTGAGAAAGTTGCAATATTTGTTGTTGCATGCCTGCATGCCGCTATTTTTTTTATTTGTATGTATTGACACTCATAGCTTTGCAGCTAAATGGATTTTATTATTATTATTATTGTTGTTGTTGTTGTTGCATGTGTGTTGCCACTGAAGCTCTCAATTGTCTTAATAAGCACTTAGTTGCGCCAATTTTCACCAAACGAGTTATGGCAAATAATAAGAGAAAAAAATTCATAGTGCAAAAAAAAAAAAAAAAAAAAAAAACAACGAAAAAATAGCAACTTTTAAAATTAAATGTGCACATATTTTTTTTTGTTTTATGTGAAAGAAACTTGCAAAATATATGTAATTTTAAGGCCTCTGTTAAATTTCTAGGACGCTCAAAATCTAATCTAATCTAGATCAGATACTAAACAAGTATTTCAATTTTTTTTTATAATAATACAAAAAGCAGGTGAAAATATTTTAAATTTAATCCAGAGATCTTATAAAGGTTTTTGTGGTTTAAAATTATATACAGGAAATTTTGCTTAAAATCTGCTGAGGTAAACTAAAATTACCTTTCATTAAATTCGTTAAATTCGCATAAGATGCACTACAAATTATGAGAAAACAAAAAAAAACAAAAAAATAGAGCTGTCGAGGAAAAATACAGTAGCTCCAAGTTTTTCCATAATTGAATTCAACGATTCAAGTGTCATGAGTACATATTTATGAGCCTCCTAATAAGGGCTTTTTAATATGAAACTATATATTTAGGTAACTGCAACGCCTTACTTTAAATGTTACAAAGTTAACGTCAAATCGATTATACCATTTTGAAATTTTTTTATATAAAGTGCATCTATATAAATTAAAGAATGAATGAATGACGTTAAGTGATAAGTTTGCAACTGTTGCAACTTGTAATCGAGTAAAACGAGATACTCGACACTGAATTGCAGACAGTTTCAAATGTTGTTGCTGCAAAAAAAAAAAAAACCCACAAAAACAAAAACAACAATATTATCGTTGTTGGCAGCAACAGCTGTCAATTTTTTTTCAATTTTATTTATTTAATTTTTTTTTTATATGCTGCAGCTAGCCGCAAAAGTAACTAAGTATCTATTATCGCACAGCAACAGCAGCAGCAGCAGTAGTAGATACAATTGAAAATGTCAATTGATTGTTGCTGTTGTTTGTGTAGGCGACAGCTGCTGTTGCGGCTTTTGATGCGTGATTAGTGAAAGTTTCATTTTGGTTGATTTAGTTTCATCTTTAACAAAATAAATAAATAAAAAAAATAAAAAAAATACTGCAAAAATTGTGCTTTTTAAAATTTTAAATTGATGCACAACAAATAAAAAATTTTAACAATTTGAACCAATTCCAAAATTCACTTTCAATGCGGCGCTAAGAAAAACAAAAACTTTATTTAGAAAAAAAAAAAAACTAGCCGGAAAAGTGAATGTCTCTGCAAAAAGAGACAAAATGTTTACAAATGATAGCGGAAAATTAAATTTAATTTCTCACGATTCTTGAAAGTTGCTGTAGTCGCGACTACTGCACGAGCCAAAAATTATCTACAAAGAAACTCAAGCTATCTATCGTGTGTATGTATGTATCTGCATAGTCGCGCATTGTAGGCGGAGCTGGGTGGTCGTGTGGCAATACAATAAAATATACTTTATTTACATGACAACATTCATTGTTGCACACACCTACGATTGCTTGCAACTTTTTTTTGTAAAAGATACTTTCTTCTTTAGTTTTTGTTGTTGTAGAAATTTCCAAGTCTACATTACGCGTTGCTTGGCAGTAGTTCAAATGCTTTTGTAATTATTTGGATTTCACAAAGCCTTTTTTATTTATTGTTTCTTTTTCTTTTCTTTTTTTTTGTTGTTATTTAATGCATTGTTTAGTAACACTATAGCTACACTTTAAAAATAAATATAAATTTACACTTGTTGCATATTTTAAGTTCATTGATCGTCTTGAAAGATTTAAAACTGAAAGGTTGCATTAGAAATTAATTGATTTTATTAAGTTTGCGAAAGTTTTTCAATATACAAAGAAAACTTTGAACTTTAAACTTGAAGATATTGTATCTAACATGTTTTTTTTTTTTTTTTAACTTGCACACCACACTGCGTATGCGCAACTTAATTAAATATTCAATTTACAATATTGCATTGAAATACGCGAAACGGAGCGCGAAATATAATTGTAATTTATAACAGATACATTTTCAGTTTATTTTTTTTTATATTATTCTACTTCTTCTTCTTCTTCTACTGCTTTTATGTATCTCTCAGTCTGTCGTGTGTTTGTCTGCTAACTGACCTTCAGCTGTTTCAGTTAGTATGATTGCGTTTTGCTTTATGTGAGTTATGTTTATTTTATATTCAGTCTTGAATTTGTTTTTCTGTTTTTTTTTTTTTTTTTTTATTCCAAAATTGGCAACTTGTTCTATTCTTTAAAGCTAATTGTGCAATAAAGCACTCGGAATAAGCAAAAACTTGTTTTAAATAAATAAAAAAAAGAAAAAACGCTGAAAACGCATAAAATGACATACACCAACTTATGGAATCGCTCAAATTAAGCAAGTCAGGGGAAAGATTCACCAAACGTTTCCGTTGGCATTAAAGCAAATAAATTAGTTGCTTTAAGTTTTTATTTAAAACGCTTCTTTTCAACTTTAATAATAAAATAGGCAACTTTCAGGTGTTTCATATTCATATTGCAGCATTTAGGCATTGCTCACATAAAAAAAATTTAAGAAAAAATATTATTAGTTCTGTTACGCTTAATGATATTTGCTGTAATTAAACTTACTTTTATACTTTTTATAATCGCTTTACGGTTAATTAAAATGAGTTTATGCGCGAAATTAATTTGAAATTTCCTAAATTGTTATAATTACAAACATACTCGTACGTACAAGTCGAGTGCAAAGTACAATAAAATAAAAAAGCAGGAGTAGTGACATTTCGAAAAAGATACAAAGGACAAAAGTTTTTGCAGCTACAATGCATTTAGTTAGTAAAAAGTGCATGGGAGAATTTTTTAGCTTAATTTTTTTTTCTTTTCCAAGAAAAACACATGTGAATCGTTGCATCTGAAGCTGCCGCAGCAAAAAACAAACACAAACATTTAAGTAAAGATGCACTACATCGGGAATTGCAAACTGGAGAAGCTGTCATGTGTTGCTTTTACTTTCTGCCGCCATGTGTGGCATGTAACGCAAAAAATTTTATATATATATTTTTTTTTTAAAGATTGCGTAGAGGAATGCGCCTTGTTTATTTTATTCTATACCCTTTAACTATGGCTTTAAAAAGAGTATTTATCAATTTGTAACAAAGAGAGACGAGCTACGTCAGTTAAACCAAATCAACTGAAGCAGATGAAAAACATGTCCACTACAAAAATGTAAGATAAAATCCAGGACTGCAAACTTTGAACCATTGGTTCGGTTAGATTGTTCCATTTCTGTTTCAAAACCATTTTCCTGCAGAATAGCTGGTACAGTTTACGGTTTGGCGCCTACACTTCAAAAAGTACTGCATTTCGGTTCAAACACCGTTTGCAGCGCTGGCAAAATATCAAAGTTAAGATATTTTTACTTTTTTTTATACATATAGTGTATTATAACTTTAGTTCTAAAGAAATTTCACTTTATTTATTTTTTCATTTTGCTTCATTAGGCTTCTTTTGTTGCAACCGCTGCCGTCGTACTGTGGCAAACCGTTGCTGTTGTATCTTTTTACTTGTATCTTTTGCAGTATTTTTATTATATTTGTATGTATCTGTAAGCAGTTCTCGGCACTATAACCTTGAAATGCTGCATTAAAATCAACTTTTTTTTTAGTTTAAGTTATCTAAAACCAGTGACATTTAGTTAAACAATTTATAAATGATTTTTGAGCGGAGCCTTCGCCTAAAATAGTTTTTGACTACACCCACAACTTCCTGCGATTCTTTATTAAAATCTTATTAAAAACTTATGCTTTGCGACAAAACCAAACCCAGTTTTTTGTGGGTGTACAGTGTACAGTGTAGAGAAAAAAAAAAAAATATAGTCAAGAAATAAATAAATTCTTAGCATATTATTCGACGAACGAAAGTATCTATAACAAATATCTATGCAAATAACGCAGAAAAAAATATATTTTTTTAGCTACTAGAATTTTTTTTAAACTCATAAACTAAATGCTTAAAAGATATACAGAAATAAAATATCCGATAGATAGAAAGAAAGAAACCAATCCGAACGAACACCTTAATACAATGCATAAATTACAACAAAAAAAAAAATGTAGAACAAAATCGTAGCATTTTAATTTACCAAAACGAATACATAAAATATTTGTGTGAGAAGGCAAAAGTATTTAAGAAAGTGTAGAATATGGTCAAAAGCAGATACATTTATTTGTTTTTGTTCAACTTGTAATTTGATTGTGCGTCAGTTGTAAATGAGCTTTTAATAGCGTTGAAAGTTCTTAATTAGAAGTAAAAAAATAAAAAACAAAAACAACAAAAGAAAAAGTGTATAATTAAGATCTTGCAGCTGTGTCGAACTGTGTTAATTTGTATATATGTATCTGTAGTTTAGTTACAAAAGTATCTGCATCGGTTGTTTTTTTTGTGAAACGGTCAACTAACTGTTCCACATTTGTGTTGTACGCAGATTTGCTGACTTTGACGTTCTGATGATCTTTGTTTAACTGTAATCGATGAAACTGGTTAATGAAATGCGGCGACTTTCTTGCTTCAAGCAGCGCAACATTGCACAAATTTGCAAGAAATTTCAAAGAAAACATCACAACAGAATCGAAGCATTAATACTGTACATATACAAACGAAAAATATTTATTAATAGAGAGATCTTGGAATTGCTGAAGAAAAGACTTTTGGAAGACGTGAAGTTGTTTATATATAGCGAATGTATGTCAATTATTAAATGTAAGATAAAAGTGGAACTGAAGTGACAAAATACTGAGTTGATGCTAAAATATTGAACTATTATAAACTTGTGGACTTTGTTTCTTTTGTGAATTTTGAAAGTTTGAAGCAATATATTAAAAAATTTATTATTATTCAAACAATTTGTAAAAAAAAAATGGGTTAAGCCGGGCGCAAATAATGCATATAAATATGTATTTAAAAAAAAAAAAAAAGAAACATAAAGTGCAGCGAAAAATTGTGTCAAATTGTGATTTTCTCAAGCGCCAATTAGCATAAAACGATACAAAGTGAAAGATAAGCAGATACATTCATACATTGAGGCTGCATCGAACTCTAACGGACAAAGCGCCAACAGTAACAACGCAAGAGCAACAACAGCAACAACTGGACTTTATTTGTGGCATATATATTCACATGAATTTGCTGCATAGATACATACTCGTATGTGTACGTTCGTACAGACCAGTATAAACAAAAGATACATTCGCCAGAGGATAACATGTATCTATGCATGTCTATCTGCATGTGTATGTGATTGCATATTTTTACCTCGAGTTGATTTATTTGTGTAACACTTTTTTGAGACATTTGCCAATTGTTGTTGTTGTTGTTAATCTTTTTTATTAAATTTTTTTTTCATTGCATTCAAAAAATCTTACAACAACAACAACAACATTCCAAATTTGTGAAACGAGACCACATCCAAACAGTAAACGCAACGAACCTCAAACGCTCAAGTGGAAGCCTTGAAGCCCCGTTTGGCGTCTATTTGTAAAAAAAAAAAGTTTGGATGATGCTTTTCTTTATGCTCGAATAAGCGACGCAGCTTGTTTTCAAGTATTTTTGGTATTTATTTTTGTTTTTGTTGTTGTTGTTATTTATCTCAGTGCAGTGTTTCACTTTTAGCCATATTTGGACTTAAACGCCTTCAACAAAAGGCGATACAACGATTTTTTTGTTTTTTTCGTTTTGTGATTTATACATATTTCTATGTATAAAACATTTTAAACATTTTATTGCACGCAATTGAATTGTTTTGTATCTTGATAGCCATTGTAGCCGTTAATACGATTTATAAAGAAATTTTTATAAATTTAAATTTTATTGGTACCCTGGGAATTTGTTGAATGAATGAAATATGCAACAGACAATCTGAACTCCTTAACTAATATGCTTGCATATCCATTATAAAGTTTAAAATACGATATAAGCTAAAAGAGAATTTTTTTTCTACTTCCAGAATATGAGCTAAAGCCAAGCAAGACAACTGTAAACTCAAAAATAATAGGAACGCAAACGATACAAGATGTCCTCTTCAATATGTCCGCACTTTACACAGAATGCATGGAAGAAGGATCTTTGTTCGAACTGCTTCAAATCCAAAGATGAGCACAAAGCGGCAGCAGCTGCAGCAGCCTCAAAAGCAGCCGCAGCCGGAACAGCAGCAGCATAACATCAAAATTGCTTCATGGCAACACGTCCACAAGTCAAAAGTCGAACAAACAAACAAAGACTGATTATCCTAACAAGCACAAAACGCCCGCAAAGAGCATCATCAAGAAGGCTCTGGGCGTGCGTTTAACATCCAGCAGCAAGCTGGCTAGCAGCAAAGCAACAACTAAAGTTTCCTTTCAAAAGCAATTGCATGAAGTCATCGGCTATGGTGGTGAATGGTCGGATAATGATTCCGACGATGATGATGATAACGATGATCATGATTTTATGAATCTTGGTAATGAACATGATGACATGGCTGTCACGGAAACAGACGATGAGGAAACGGTAGAGTTAAAACGCATTACGCGTGCTAATACTGATTTTAATATGAATAATGGAAATTTATTGGGCGATGCTCAAGATAACATTAAGAAATCGTTTGCCGCACTGAAGCTGGGAGCGCCACAAATGGACAAGGAGGGCAAAAAACAAACGCTCAAAGATTAATGTAGTGCCATTTGGAGGAACGGGAACGGAGACAGCAGCTGTAGCCACAACAACAGTTAAGGCCAAATTTGAGACAACTTCAGCAACTACAACAACAGCAGCAGCAACAGTAGCGAGTGTTAGCGCCAGAAGTCAGACGAGCACTAGTTCATCCACAACAACGGCATCTAAAGTCACAAAGAAGGTAACTACCACATTGACGCCTACACTTGCAAAGCCAACTAATATTGCCGCGGCAAAGTCAACAACAAGAAACACGAATTCTATAAAAACTAGCACCACCAACACCACGGAACGTGACGGCAAGGATAGTCCGCCCATTGAACGCGCCATGGAAAAGTCATTGCTTGACGAAATCTCCGAAACGCTTGAGCAAAAGAAAAATGAATCTAAAAAATTAGAAGCAGAACAGAAGTCATCCGCTACTGACAGTTCATCATCCAGCACATCTAAAATCAAATTCGAGTTGACCAGCTTAAGTGAATCAATCGAAAACAAGCCATTTCTTGACCTTAAGAAACCAATCGCGCGGAATGCCCCAATAACAAGGGATCATGCCAAGCCGAAAGTAAATGTGTGCCACAAGTTTTCCGATTCGGATAGCAATTGCTCTGATAATGAGAACGGGGTTTCCGCTTACTACGATGTAGTGGAGACACAGATTAGCTATGAAAACCTACCAGATGGCAAGTACACGGGTGAAGTTGTTGCTGGTAGTAAAAACAAGTTGTCGCTGAGGTAGCTGAACAATCTGCTTCAAAAGCAGCAGGAGAAAACAAGCAGGCTATGTACTCCAGCTCGCAGTACATCACAGACATGTTGCTTTCCTCGAAAAGCGCGCTGCGTCTTACAATTTGCATGAGGGCAATTTTATGACGAGCAAAATTACTTCCGACGGCCTTATTGTGACTAAGTGTAGCTCAGATGATGCGTTAGATTCCACAGGCAGCAGTTTTGATGGCAGCTCCGATGAGGAGACTACATACAATATGATACGCAGCGAGTCCGACTCTGGCATTGGCATAAGCATTGGCAATGAGTATAAGAATATCAAAGTAAGCGACAAGGAGCGTTTGAGAGTTGAAAAGAAGCTAAGCGCCAGCACAAACAATTCTGACTATGAAGATATACAAATTATCGATCAGGCGGTGGTGTCTGCAAATCCGTCAAAAACGGCAGCAGTTGAAGCTGAGCCAAGTGCTAAGGAACGTGTAAGTACCAATCGCAAAGTGGCTGCATTTACATTGGATAAGAGTCGCGAGCTGCATGGCGAACCAGATGGTAGCGCTGATCCAGATAATAGTTTAGAGAATAAACAAACATCCACTGGCGCTGTCAGCAGCATACAGCAGCAACAGCTACCGGCGCTACCGAAATCGCCGCCACCTCTAAAGATTGATGCAAGGCCATCGTTTCTACATGGTCTAGCAAAACAACCGCCAATAATGCTTAAAAAGCCAGATTTGCCAATAAAACCACTTGTGTCGCCGGTTAGCACACCTTTAAAAACATTCATGGCGACAACGTCGGCGTCGATGTCGCTGTCAAAACGCACGCCAAATAGCGCCGAGCAACAGCTAATTAATCAGCTACAGACAACGATTTCTAAATCAATTGAAAATCTCGCGGCAGCAGCTGAATCGGCAAAAGATGATGCCAAACTAAAGAAAGGCAGAGCGCCGAATCCACCGCCCGAGCCGAAGTCAAGCGCACCGCCAACGCCAGAACGCGACTACAGTTTGATTGTTGAATTCGAAGCAGCTACGCAGAAATCGAAAGAAACGCTAGTAGAATCAGCAACATATCAACATCGACAGTAACAACACCAGCAACAGCAACAACTCTAGCAACAACAACAACAACCACATCGGAGATGCCAAAAACGCCAACAATGTCGAGCAATGATGTCATCTCAAAAGCTGAACGCAGCGAAGCTAACGAAACAGTCGCTGCAACTTCATACACGACAACGCCAGTAACAAGCTCAAATGCTGCTAATAACATCTACACACGGAAACCTCCATCCGGTGCTGGCGCTATTAACAGTTCTAGCGCGGCGGCAGCACCAGTCATACGTGAGAAGGATAAACGCGAGCGCGCCACCATCAATCCCAAATTCCGTAGTCTGAACACTTTCGTTACGCAACGAACCAACGCTGCCAAGAATCTGCAACTACAAACTGCCAGCTCGGTGCTAAATCTTAAACAACCAATGACACCAGAGCCTACGCCACGTAATCATAAGAATTTCTCCATGTCCGAAGAATGTTTGGCGGGCAATGACAAAAATCTCCGCCGAAGACAAAAGCCAAATTCTCCATTAAGAAATTTTTACGCATGGGAAGCAGCAGTGGCAGCAACTCGACGAAAAATGGCGACAATCTACACAAACGCGACTCAGTTTATACGGAAATCTGCACCGGCGAAGATGCAGGCGTTTCGGGTAAACCACGACTGGTAATTATACATCCAATTGACATAAATCCAACAGCATTGGAAGTGGTTAAGGATATAACAAAAACAAGCGATCCAGTAACTGCACAAACAGTTGCAGTAGTAACGTCTACGCCTCCAGCGCCACCATTACGACAGACTGAGGGTCAGCGACTACATGAGGTAAGCAAACCGGCACGTCCACCTCCACCCAAGAGTGCAGAATTAAGACGAAAGCAAAAAATTGAACTGACAGCAACGCTTAGTGCAAGCAGCGTGGATTCCGCAATATCGGGTACACCTGGCGGTTCTTTAAAATGCAAAGCCGACAATGTATACGCAAATTTGGGTAAGTAATAAATCGTCTTTTTCTTCTGAGCTAGGAGAATAGCTTTTTTACATACTTATGTATGCCGTAAATTTTCTCGAAAAGCCACACAATGACCTTCAGGGTGTAAAGTGAAACGTGTTAAGCAAAAAAACAAAAAATTGTGTTGGGAATTTTATGCGCGTCGCGTTTCCACCATTCACCCACTTACCCACAAACGCTTATGACGGTGATAAATGCTCTGGGTCAGGCAATGGCAAAAACGTGATAGACTTTCATCACATGCATAAGAGGGAATCCAAGAACAAGCCATAAATAGTCAAAAGTCTAACGCAATCAGCAAAAGGAAAGAAAGAGATAGTCGTCAGACGGACGGGCAGATGAACGGATGGACGGATGGACCGACGAATAAAGCAGAACGAGCGAAACGATTTACGCATTTTAATCGATATAACGGTTAATGAAATGCTTGCTTATGACCAGATCCAAACTTGGTTGCCGGATTAAAGTGGGTTAAGTGCACAAGAAAAAAATAGTTCAACAAGTCAAGTCAAAGAAAGCAAAAAAGACAAAAAAGACAAAAAGACAAAAAATCTAAAACTAACAAATAGACAAACGAATGAAAGAACGTACGAACGAACTAACGATAGAAGCCAGCTAATCATCAATGAGGTAACCACAAAAAAAAAAAAAAAAGAAGCTGTAGCTACAATACAAAAATAGACAAAAAAAAAAAAAACAAGAAAACACGTTGAAGTCAAGTATGTTCGACTGCAAGATACCCTGTACCTTGTTGGACCTATCCATTTTGGTATATTTCAAGTCCACACTTGACGGCTTAGGAGAGTCTAAGTTTCAAATATGGTGGCCCTATCCGTTATAGTCTCCAATAAAATCTCTCTCATACGACAGACAACAAGACAGAAGGGTAGACAGACATAGCTAGTTTGACTCCCCTTCCAATGCTGATCAAGAAAATATACATATACTTGTACTTTATAGAGTCTATCTAGTCTCCTTCTGTCTGTTACTCATATTCGCACAATTTTAATATACCCTTTTACCCATTGGGTGCAGGGTATAAAAACCCGGTTGGGCACTGCAAGAACTTGTTACACCTGCGTTCATAAATTTAAGTCGTCAACAAGTTAGTAGTTAGCTAAAGAATCTCATTAGAGCGTCTATGATGCGATGAAGTTGAGAAAGAGTTTGAGAAGCGAAGAGAAGAGAAGCTGCAAAGTTGCGTTCCATCATCGCAGCTACGTTACGTGCGGATGCAATTATGTTACTGACAAATTTAGGTCAAAGCCACAATTAGTGATGGATGATGGCTTGCTTGTTTGTATTTCGCGTTGCGATTACGTTAGTCTTTCTTAGCTTAGAAAATTGCTCACAATAACCAAATTATTACAATAGATTCCAAAGATTTGTACAGAACTAATTGATTATCGAATCCACTATTTTAAATTTAACAGGTGAAATCCGTTCATCTATAGCGCCTCGGAAACCAGAGCGAACAGCAAGCATGCGCGAACGTGAAGCGCAATTGGAGTTGGCACGTAAACGACATCATGTCTCTGGAAGTGGTAGCGGCGTCGTTGGCGATACTATCTCTATTTGCTCGTCAAACGGAGAACATGTATCCAATCACGGTGCTGGAACAGCTGGTGAGCAGCATCACGGCAAATCAAATGATAACAACACAGTGGTTGATGGTAAGCCACCACCTAGTGGTGGTGGTAGTGGTAGCCGCACTAGCACATTTGAGCGCATCAAAAAGAATGAACCGAAAACGGTTATATCCAGCAAAATGGAAATATTTGAGCAACGTTTTAACAATAACAACAACAACAACAACAATCAAACATTAGTAGATAACGCACGTCCCAGCAGTCTTAAGGATTCGGTACGTAAGATCAACAGCACAATTGATAGCTATTTGAAGGATAAGCGTGACTATGAAAATATGTATGAGATGGTTAAGACTGCAGCTACACCGCCACCGCCGCCTGCACGTAACTTAGAAACGGCATCGGTGACATCTGGGGTACAGCGTCTCTTGCCGGCGGTACGTCGCAATAATTTGTACTCGGATACGGCATCGATTGCAAGCTATACGCGCAGTGAATATGGACCAGTGCGTGGCAATTATGGACTGAATAACAGTTTGGGTAAGTTGTTGTTGAATTAAGTGTTACAAGCAGTTTAGCTCATTGTTTTAATTTATTGCTTTTGTCTTGCAGCGAACATTCCCCGTATGATTTCTGCTTCATACGCCGGCAGTGAAGTTGGTGAATTCGATATATACGCGCCCTACAGCTATTATGGCAGCGAAGCGGGCGGTGATGTGGCTACGGATATAAATGACAGTGTTTGGGGTTTACCTTCGGTAGGTGGAATCAATGGTTGTGTATACTCGAATTTTAATGATAATACTTTTTGTTTCATTTACTCTTTAGGCTGCCAAGAATCGTATCAAGGCAACAAATCGTTTGCGCATGCGTAAAGGTCGCAGTGTAGTGCACAAAAACATCGAAGACAACTATACCGCTGTAGTGGTTGCTAATCACGAGGCACTGGCGCAGGTGCTAGATCAAGTATGTTATTAAAAGAAAATAAATCCTCGTCAAGTTCTTAACTTTACATTCTGCTTCACAGCTACAACAAACCCCAGTGGTACCAGCTGCATTGCGTCCACTGGCTAACGCCATCAATTTACGTTTTGAAGACTTTACAATTCTTGAGGGTGCTCAGGCATTTGTTGTCGGTAAGAAAGCCTTCCATGCAGCACTTTGGACCACTGCGCCTGTAACGCTTGCGCTTTCTGCTGATTGCAATCAACTTGCTGGCGCTGGTGGTGAACTAAGTCAGCTATCGGGTGGTGTATCCGATGTGCTCAATCCCATTACCGAGTTCTGCGATCTAGTGCCAAGCTATCAGCTTCCATTGATGCCCTCAACGGAGGTAACTTTGCTGCAAGCAACGATTTCAGTGCTACCGCGTCTGCAGCTTGAAACGTTACAATCGATTGGCTCTATTCTCAAGGGCAAATCACATGTACTGGACAAGAGCAATTTTAACTTCCGCGGTTCTATACCGAACCTAAGTGGCAGCAGCAAGGATAACGCGACAATACACAGCAGCGCGTTGCGAAATGTGGTATCCGTGCAGAATCTTAGCACGCTCAATGAAGAGTCAACTAACAGCCATGAACGCTTGGTGGGCAACGAAGATGCAGTCTCCACAAGCACAATGCCTGCTTTCGACGATGTTATGACACGAGAAGTGGCTTTTATTATGCTGCAGCTTGTCAATGGGATGAAAAATTTACAGGCAAAAGCAATTGAGGAAATGCCGCTTAGCTTATCGAATGTGGTGCTTTCAAAAGATATGGAAAATAAGGATGCTCAAGCACGACTCTGTGTGCTACAAAGGGTAAGAATTTTAGTTCTTCAATTCTAAGCTTATTCAATTAATTTATTAATTAATTTACAGCAACAACAACGATGAGGATGAGCCCATGGATACACTTTGCAAGTGTGCCTACACCGCACTCGTAGATCTGTTACCGTCGACTAAAATTACAGCCATTCTTGCAGATATATTGCAGCAGGAACGCGCCGAATCATTATCTAAAGCCAAATCAGTGTTGGAATTTGCACTCTGGGGTCCATCGGATGTGGTGCTATCCGGTTCAACTAAGGAACGTGAACTGGCGCTGCAACGCTGGCTCGATTTAGAACGTGCTACTGTGCTGCACGGACTGGTGCGCACACGTGTCGAGCTAACTGTTTATGATGAATGTCATCTAATGTTTTTAGTACGCTCTACAGCAAAAATGATGAATGATGCGGCCAAGATTGTCTGCAGTTATCAGCAAACAACACCGTCCGGTGCCAAGGAGTAAGGCACTTGCGCACGATTTAAACTTAACTAACTTAATGTACAATTATTTATTATTAATAATAACCAATTGGTTTCAAAAACATCCAAACGAATCTCCAGGCAAAAATACGATTCAAGACATTTTGCTCTGTGTGCCAAATTATTTTCGAGAAAATAACAAAGAAAATTGTCGAAATTTTATTGAAAATTGCCTCTTATGGCACTTTCATATATCAAGTGTAATATATAGTTTTTTAATCAATAAATTTATAATTATATAATTTACTATTTAAATCGAAAACGAAATAACGTATGTACACATATCAACAAGGAATGCATTAAATGTGCGAGTAAAGCAAAGCTTTACTCTACGCCTTTTCTATTCTACTCAACTTTATATTATACAAAATGAACAAAAATCTAGCATGTATACATATTATCGGTGTTTGAAAGTCTAAATAGATACATACATACATACCTAATTATATAAAACATATTCGTGTATAACGAACTGAATAAATGTTTTTGATATTTTTAATAAAATACAAACTTTAATTAATGATATATAACAAAGTGTTTTTCTTTTTTTAAGCTTTGAGTAAACTGAGCAAACAGTTTACACAGAGTGTATACAAGAAATAACAAATTTTTCTTTGTTAAAAAGGTCATTAACTGGATTTTGTGTTTTATAAGAGATAAGCTCTAAGCGAGAGGAGAGTAACAAAATGATAAAAAAATTTCAAATTAACTGCGCAAATTTTGTTTTTAAACAAATCAACTGCAAGCATTTCTCGTTAGTCAAATATTAAACATTCGCGTGGACGGAATGAGTAGGTAACATGTTAAAAACAAAAAACTTTAATTACGGTTATCGATTTCTGCAACAATATCGCTGGAATCAAAAGGTAATATTCAAAAAAGAAGTTTACAAAATATAATTTTTCTAATGCAAATGATATATAATATAAAAATAATTCCATTTTAGGAATACACAAAAAGTACGACTGCCACGGACACTAATGCCGCAGAACCAGAACAAGGACGTCCTTACAATGAGATTCCACTTGTATCCAATTTCAGTCTATTAAGTAATACGTTGCCAGGCGGTAAGTATCATAAACTAGATCCGGCAAAATTGTTGCTTGAATTATGTGCACAGTATGGCGACATATACCGTTTTGCGGGCTTGTTTGGTAAGCCGCCAATGGTAATAACAAGCGATCCGAAAGATTTTGAGCAAGTATATCGCAACGAGGGTATTTGGCCAGAACGTCCAGGCGTAACAGCTTTGGCCTACTACCGTAATGTTCATCGCAGGGATTTTTTTGAGGGCGTAGAAGGATTACTAGCAACGTATGTAAATAGATTTCTTTTCATTTCATTGTTTTAAATAAAAAAAAAAAAAAAAATAAAAAAAAAATTAGGAAAGGTCAGGTTTGGGGCAACTTTCGTTCAATTGTTAATCCCGTACTTATGCAGCCAAAAACCGTTCGCCTATATTATGAAAAAAATGTCTCAGGTCAATCAAGAGTTTATCGATCGGTAAGATTTATTATTGCAATTTATTTCATTTAGTTGTACTCTTACTTATGTTTATTTTATCAGTATTCGTGAGATACGTGACGCACAGACCTCAGAAGTGCCCGAAAATTTTGAAGAGGAGATTAATCGTTGGACACTTGAGTCAGTTTCAATAGTAGCTCTAGACAAACAATTGGGTCTGATTAACGCAAACCGCAACAAACCCGAAACAAGGAAACTCTTTAAAAATTGTACCGATTTTTGGAGGTTTTTGGCGATGTTGAATACAAACCCTCTATCTGGCGTTATGTGCATACACCAACTTTTAAAAAGCTATTAAGATTAATGGATGAAATACAAGGCATAGTTTCACATTATGTATTCGAAGCGATTGAGCGTTTGGAACGCGAAGGAATACAGAAACCTGAGAGCGAACAGAGTGCACTGGAAAAGTTACTAAAGATTGATAAGAAAGTAGCAATTGCTATGGCCATTGATATGCTAATAGCAGGCGTGGATACGGTAAGTAGAAGCATTAAAAAAATTAAGTAAAACCCACTTTTAATAGAGTACATACGCTATTTTAGACAACTACAGCATTTACGAGCGTTATGCTTTGTCTTGCCAAAAATCCTGAAAAACAAGCGAAACTACGCAAAGAAGTGCTGCGCATTTTACCTGAAAAAGATTCTAAGTTTACGGAACAGTCCCTAAAGAATATACCATATTTACGTGCCTGTATAAAGGAAGGTCTACGTGTCTATCCCTTATCTTTTGCCAGCTCACGCGTGGTAGTCAACGATGTGATGCTGAGTGGATATGGCGTACCAAAAGGCAGCACAGTAATTATGCTCTCCGCTGGATTACTGAATGACGAAAAACACTATCCACGAGCTAATGAATTCTTACCGGAGCGTTGGCTGCGTCCTGATAAAAAAGGCAGCGACAGAGGAAAAGTGTCCTGAAAGTGAGTTAAAAGCCAGTAGTCCTTTTGTCCATAGGCCTTTCGGATTCGGACCACGCAGTTGTGTTGGCAAACGTATTGTGGAAATGGAACTGGAATTGGGAATAGCACGTATCATACGAAACTTCCAAGTGGAGTTTAATCACTCAACGGACAATGCATTCCGTGCTCTATTTTTCAATGCACCAAATATACCACTAAAATTTAAATTTACTGATGTCGATAATTAATTATAAGTATGAACTTACACATATGTATATGCTTATCAAAACAAATGCAATTTAATTAAAAAGTGAAAGGGTTACATTATTTATTTTATTATTTTGATAAGATAAAGTTACATTTGTTTACCCCCCGCCGAGTTATGCAGCATTTCTTTTTTAAATTTTTTATACAAAGAAAAAGACTTCTTTTTAATGCGCTCACAGAATCGTTTCATCATTTAAAAAAAACTGTTTATGATGACACATAAACTATTCAAAGATTCGTGTGACAGGTATTTAAGCTTCGGTTTCACCGAAGTTAACGTTTGCCTTGCCAACTCAATGAGTTATAAAGCCATACAAAAAAAAAAATATACATATATTAAAAATTCAATAATATTATCAAAAATTGTTTTTATTTTATTCAATATTCTTTTTCAATATAATTATTATAAATCCCTCTCTAAGCCGATAACCAAGTTAATGTTATTAACTTGGTAGGATCGAAACTCAAGTATCCGCCACACGAAAATTAGAATATGTAGCTTTTTTTATGATCATCAGTAACGTTTTTTCTTGTTTTTATTTTTGTTTCGTGTTTTATCGTTTTTTTTTTTTTTTTTTTGGGCCACGAACACGTTCGGACACAATTAAATAAATGGGCCACGACAAAAGCCCAGTCCATTCCCCATCTCTAATCCCAAAGTTTCAAAGAATTTAAAACACCACTTGAAGATATTTTTTGACGGAGTCCTACCCATATAAAAAAATTTGTCAATTTTATTAAAACAAACCAAAAATTTAAACAAGAAATTCCACTACATAACAGCGTTTCAGGTCGTTCTATAAAAAAATCTTAAACTGGGTAGTTGCTCTGTAAGAGGAATATGCTTATTTAGCCAAAAAAATCTAGACTAACATAAAATGTTGCGCCAAAATGACAATTTCATTTATGAGCATTTTATTAAAGATCATCTAGAACAAGACACAAAGTTTGTGCTCTTCATATGTGCGTTATAAGAGATAAGTTCTTAGCGAGCGGAGAGTAACAAAATGATAAAAAATAATTATTTTGGCGAAAGTTTCCGAACTGCGCAAATTTTTGTTATAAAACAAATCAACAAACATTTCTGGTTAGTCGAATAGAAAACTTTCGCGTGGACGGAACGATTAGGTAACATGTTAAAAACAAAAAACTTTAATTACGGTTATCGATATCTGCAGCAATATCGCTGGTATCAAAAGGTGACGTCACAAAAAAAGTTAACAAAATATAATTTTTTCTAATGCAAATGATATACATAGTTATAATATATAAATAATTCCATTTTAGGAACACACAAAAAGTACGGCTGCTACGGTCACTAATGCCGCAGAACCACAAGCTGCTGGATTCTCTACAGAATGGCAACAAGCACGTCCCTACAATGAGATTCCACTTGTATCCAATTTTAGTCTATTAAGTAATTCGTTGCCAGGCGGTAAGTATCATAAACTAGATCCGCCAAAATTATTGCTTGAATTGTGTGCACAGCATGGCGATATTTATCGTTTTGCGGGGTTGTTTGGTAAGCCGCCAATGGTAATAACAAGCGAACCGAAAGATTTTGAGCGAGTATATCGCAACGAGGGCATTTGGCCAGAACGTCCAGGCCTAAGCGCTATGGACTACTACCGTAATGTGCATCGTAAGGATTTTTTGAGGGCGTAGAAGGATTACTAGCAACGTATGTAAATAGATTTGTTTTCCTTTTAATGTTTTAAATAAAAAAAAAAAAAAAAAACATTTTTAGGAAAGGAGATGTTTGGGCCAGCTTTCGTTCAATTGTTAATCCTGTACTTATGCAACCAAAAACCGTTCGCCTATATTATGAGAAAATGTCTCAGGTCAATCAAGAGTTTATCGATCGGTAAGTTTTATTATTGCATTTTATTTCATTAGATTGTACTCTTACTTATGTTTATTTTATCAGTATTCGTGAGATACGTGACGCACAGACCTTGGAAGTACCCGAAAATTTTGAAGAGGAGATTAATCGTTGGACACTTGAGTCAGTTTCAATAGTAGCTCTAGACAAACAATTGGGTCTGATTAACGCAAACCGCAACAAACCCGAAACAAAGAAACTCTTCAAAAATTTAACCGAATTTCTGGCGGTTATTGGCGATGTTGAATTCAAACCCTCTATCTGGCGCTATGTGCATACACCAACTTTTAAAAAGCTTTTAAGATTAATGGATGAAATACAAGACATAGTTTCTCATTATGTATTCGAAGCGATTGAACGCTTGGAACGCGAAGAAATCCAGAAACCTGAGAGCGAACAGAGTGCACTGGAAAAGTTACTAAAGATTGATAAGAAAGTAGCAATTGTTATGGCCATCGATATGCTTATGGCAGGAGTGGATACGGTAAGTAGAAGCACTAAAAAAATAATGAAAACCCACTTTTAATAGAGTACATACGAAATTTTAGACATCTACAGCATTTACGAGCATCATGCTTTGTCTTGCCAAAAATCCTGAAAAACAAGCGAAACTACGCGAAGAAGTGATGCGCATTTTACCTGAAAAAGATTCTAAATTTACGGAACATTCCCTAAAGAATATACCCTATTTACGTGCCTGTATTAAGGAGGGTCTACGTATCTATCCCTTATCTTTTGCCAGCTCACGCGTGGTAGTTAATGATGTGGTGCTGAGTGGATATTGCGTACCAAAAGGTAGCACAGTTACTATGCTCTCCGCTGGATTACTGACTAACGATAAACACTATTCACGTGCTAATGAATTCTTACCGGAACGTTGGCTGCGTACTGATAAAAAGGCAGCGACAGAGGGAAAGTGTCCTGAAAGTGAGTTAAAAGCCAGTAGTCTTTTTATCAGTATGCCTTTCGGTTTCGGACCACGCAGTTGTGTTGGCAAACGTATTGTGGAAATGGAATTGGAATTGGGAATAGCACGTATCATACGAAACTTCCAAGTGGAGTTTAATCACTCAACGGACAATGCATTCCGTGCCTTATTGTTCAATGTACCAAATATACCGCTTAAATTTAAATTTACCGATGTCGATCATTAATGATAAATGAGCACTTATTATGCTTATCAAAACAAACGCAATTTAACTAAAAAGTGAAAAGTCAAAACTGTTATTTTATTTTATTATTCTGATAAGATAAAGTTAAATTTGTTTAAATTTTTATTGTGTGTCAAATCCCACCGCGTTATGCAGCATTTCTTTTTCTTTTTTTCTTTTTTTTTTTTTTTTTGTTAATTTTTTATACTAAGAAAAAGAAAAATAAAAAATATATTAACAAAAATTTAGTTTAATTGATAAGAATCGATTCATCCTTTATGGGTATTCTAGATTTTAAATCATTTTTAAATGATTTTTTTTACGAAAATACATTAGTTATTTTTTTTACCTTAATTTGTTTTTTTCATTATTGAACTTATTTTCGAATTAGCCAACATATCAACAAAACAAAAATAAATAAAGCTAAAATTAAAAGTTTTGATAACGAAACATGAATTGTATTAATAAATTCAGTTAATAAAAAGAAACTAGCCCACATAAAAAAAATGGAATAAAGCTAAAATTAAATGTTTTGATAAGGTTGTCAGACTATTTTCGAAACATGAATTCTAATAATAAATACAGTTAAGTTAATAAAAAGAATTGTTACGTTTGCAAATCGCCTTTAAACAAATCAAGGTCCGAAATTTTCGCAATTATTTAAATTCAAAAAAATTTTAAATTTAAGAAAACTTTTTAAGAATTCAAAATTCTAAAAAAAAATGAATACAGCAGTTAATTTAATTCGAAAACAGTTTTCACGAAAAATGCAATTAGAATCCGCTAAAAGCATTGATTTATCAAAAAGCATAGAAAAGTATTTTTGCATATGATAAAATATATCCGTATTATATTAAATTAAATACATTTTTTTTATCCTAGCGAAAATTCCAAACCAAAGTGTCGTTTTATGCAATATATACGAACTGGCGAAAAACAACGACGCCTGGCCATGGTATCCGAAGATGGAACAAAAATGGTTGCGCTCAGCGATGGTACATGTGTTGCTTCCGACATGATTGACTTCATCGAGCAGCGTTATAATATGGATTCATTGCTTGACTATGCAAACAATACGGATATTCTAAATGTAAACAATGAAATACGTCTACTATCGCCGATACGTATGCCAAGTAAAATCATAGGAATCGAACACAATTACAGAGATCAGTGCTGTGAACAGAATCTGAGCACACCCAAACAGCCGACATTTTTTATGAAAAGCAATTCAGCAATCATTGGAGCACTAGATTGCATACGTGTGCCAAAGTCAGTCCGGGTGAGCAATTCTAATGATATTTCACAAATTACATAGCATTGATTCTCGAAAAATGTATTACAAAATGGCAAATTATAGCGTATTGACTATGAGAATGAATTGGCAGTTGTTATTGGTAAAACAGCGAAGGGCGTTTCACGCAGTGACGCTATGGCATATATTTTTGGATATACAATTGCGCAGGATATAACCGCACGAGACTGGGAAATGCGTGGCAATGGACGGCAACAGCAACCACATTTAATAAGTAAATCAATTGATACATTCTGCCCGCTGGGTCCCACTGTTGTACATAAAAGTCTCGTACCCGATCCGTATAATTTATGCATAAAAACCTATGTGAATGGTGAGGAACGGCAGAATAGCAATACAAGAAATATGATATTCAAAATTGACTACATAATACATCGATTGTCACAGTATGTTTCGTATTAAGATTAATAATCGTTTTAAATTTAGTTAAATAATTAATTTTTTATAGATTTATGACCCTATCACCTGGTGACATTATACTAACAGGTACACCAAGCGGTTCTGGCGCCTTCCACGAACCAGGTGGATTTCTTAAAGCTGGCGATCTTGTTGAAAGTCATATAGAAAATTTAGGTTATATGAAAAACCGAGTTGTGTGCAGTGGAAGCAATTCGTTATTAAAGCGTGAATAAATATTTTAGAAGTTAACGAATACCGCAGGGTATTAAAATTCAAAAAGCAAACAACCCGTAAAAGGTCAGATTATGTAGACGGAAGACAGGTGGCATGTTTCTAAGTCCACCAGAGTCATTATTATCATTTCAGAGATTGAAGCTGTGGGATGCATTGGAAAAGAGGTTTTGTGTTTTGTATAAAATCACTACCTAAGCTACTTGAATTATTTATACAATATAAATACAATTACATAAATCATCAATTCTAGTAATTCCAGTTTTGTAACGTTTAAATATCTTAATTTAATATTGCACTATTTCATGGTAAACTATTTTGAAAAGTAACGTCGTTATTGTGATGGCTTCATCGAAACATATTGAGTCACCGGATATGAACAATTCACTTTGGCTCACTACGCAGCCCTGAACTATTCAAAATTTTGTTCATATCTACTACGATGAAGTCCAGCAGTTAAAAATTGTCTTTTTACGTAAACATAGCATTTGGTCATTTAATTTCAGTCACAGTCACAAATGTCAATTAGCAGAATGCGTTTCGTGCAATATTTACGTAAGGGCGATCTAAGTAAACGTTTAGGTCTACTTTCCGAAGATGGAAAATCCATAGTGGAGTTATCCGGTGTTGCCGGCGTTCCCAACGATGTAAAGTCACTGATAGCGCAGGGCATAAACGTTCAAGAAGTTGCACAAAAGGCAAGCAACCTTGAAAAGGTCACACTTAACGATGACCTGACGTTGCTACCGCCAATCACCGACCCAGGAAAGATTATTTGTATAGGCCTTAACTATAAGGATCATTGTGATGAGCAAAATAAACCTGCGCCGAAAGAGCCTATGTTCTTTAGCAAGTATAATAACACTTTGGTTGGCGCAAGAGATAATGTGATAGCGCATAAAATCAGCCAAGTGCGTAGTCATAAGAAACTTTATAAAGTTTATTTGCATTAAAAGATAAGAAATGATAAGAGATTTCATTTATATTTTAGAAAATCGACTGGGAAGTAGAATTGGCCGTAGTTATTGGCAAAATAGCTAAAAATGTGCCCATCGAAAAAGCAATGGATTACGTATTTGGTTATACGATTGCCCAGGATATTTCTGCGCGTGACTGGCAAAAGGAACGTAATGGTGGACAGTTTTTGATTGGTAAATCAATGGACACATTCTGTCCGTTGGGACCAGCTGTTGTGCACAAGAGTCTTGTTGACAATGTTTATGATCTGTCTTTGAAGACTTGGATCAACGGCGTTGAGAAGCAAAACGGCAAGACCGGCGATATGATTTTCAAGATTGATGACGTTATACATCGTTTAACACAGTAAGATTAAGGAAAAATAGAGAAACATTTGTGTATATACACTTTAAAAAATTGAACCAATTTTACAGAACAATAACCCTATTGCCCGGTGATATTATACTGACCGGTACACCGAAAGGAGTTGGCATGCATCGCAATCCGCCAGAGTACCTGAAATCGGGCGACATTATCACCACTGAAATTCAAAATTTGGGAAAAATTGAAAACAAGGTTGTGGAGGATGCATAAGTTTTGCAAATGTTATCTTTTATCTGTTGTGAAAACCTCTTTGTAATATGCTCGGCTGTGCTACAACAGCTGCATTTATGGTTACTCCAATTTTTATATTTTATGTATTTTGTTGTAAACAAATATATTAAGCATTTAACAGAGTAAAAAATGAAATATTGTCAATCAAACCTTTTTGGATTTAGTTGCAAAATATTCACTACGCCTATGATAAGGTGTATAGGGATCGTCTATGTAGTACTTCGGACGGCGCCAAAAACTGGTGACCATTTTGTCGAGCAACCAACTTTGTTGTGCATTGGTGAAAATATGCTGGCGCAATCGTCGTCGCAACGCGGGAGACTTCTTAAAAAGCTTCTTACTTCTACCGGAGTGTGTACGTATCCAAGCGCCCCAGTCCAGACGTTTAAATCGCTTCAATACAGCCTTTACCGATTTGCGTTTTCCTTTGATCAGCGAAAACTTAGTAACGCTTCGAGTAGGTTGTAATTGCGACACTACTCCTGCAGCAGTGATCGGCAATTGCAGCAATTTAAATGATGCTGCATTTGTTAATGTAGTAGCGGGTAGCACTGAAATCACAGTAGTTGCATTTGGCAAAGATCTAGCATTTTGAACCAAATGACTATAGCAGGCGGCGCGTTGTACGTTCAGACTTAATGCTGCAGGTGCGCGGCAAGTTGTACGCAAAGCTGTAAAATAATATTCCATTTAATGCTTTTAGTATACAATGCAATATATTTCTACTTACCGCTACTTAAAAAATTACGCAGCATTTTACTTAGTATAGTTCAATTATTTTCATTTATTTATTTTATTTATATTCACGTAATACGTTCGATTGTTCTGTCACTTCGTGCTCTCAGCTCACATTGCTCTAACTGTCAAAAACATATGTTTGCCAATCACCTAAAGTGAAACGCCGGTGAAAGAACAATTTTTTTGTTTTACAATTTATTTCTATGAATGGTCATTTTATTTGCCACATTTTCGATCAAAATTTAGAGTTGGAATTAACTTTTTGAAGAAGTCAACATTAATGATACCAATAGCCAAAAGCTTTGTGCCAACGGCGTCAAAGCGGCTTAACGTTGCAGCAAAAAAGAAGAAGAATCATATCAGACGTAACAACAACAATAACAACAACAACGCCAGCCAGCTGTGATAAAAAGAGAGCGAGTAAGAAGAAGAATAAGCGAAAGCTCCACCAACCAGCCACATTAGTATTCGACTTGTGGTTCGCGATTCGATTGGAATTTAAATTCACGCCGCCGGCAAATACACTGGAATCCCATTTGTCTGCAGACAAACACACCAGACGAATAGAGTGTTAAAAAATTAAAGCTAAGTGAGGCCATGTATCGTCTAGTTTTTAAAGATCCATGCAAGTGTGCGTTGCAGGTGAGTAAAATCGATGGATCGTATCGTGGCGTACGCAATCAGTGTTGAATAGCAGCACCCCACCAATGACCCCTCAACACCCTCGTACATGTAAAAGCAACGTTTCGGCGCTGCGAATTTGTATGAGTGCTATTTCGTTGACTGTTATGTCATCTAGCCAATACAGGAATTATACGAAAATGTTAATAATTTCTGAAATAAGGCAAGGCTAAGTAATATGAAGATGTACCTATGCCCCAAATAATATAAATAGTGTAACACAGTACGCTCGATCACAAACTATTTGCATGCTAAGTACTATTTTCGGTTATATTGGTACACAGCTGATGCTGTCTTTTGTAGCTTGTTGAATATTGACATGGGTGGTCATATCAACAAATCCTAATTAGAATAAATGACGTACTTTAATTAAGTATTCTTTTTGCCGTTTCCAGCGCACGCTGCAACGTCAGAATAGCAGACAATATAGCAACAATAATAATGGCAGAAGCAATGGTTTACCACCAGATATGCGCGAAGCTGGCTTCGGCAAAGTGTTACTCTTCCTGACACCACTGGCTGCAGTCGGCGGCGTGATTACCTACGCAAAGTAAAAACGAAATATAAAAATTAAATCGTATTTATATTAATTTTAAAAAAATCTTGTATTTCTGCCACAGATACGATAACGAATTCCGAAAAACGGTCGAAAAAAATGTACCTGGCTCGGAAACGATTATTAAAGTGGTGCTGAGGGAGGAGCCTCCCTTTCAGGGCATTAACAAAAAACTCAATCAGCATATCGATTCGGTGAAAACGCAATTCGATGGTGTATCAAGTTCCTTGGATAGTGTAAAATCAAAAGTAACTGGGTTATTTGGCAGCAACAGCAGCGAGAGCAGTGAAAAGAAAGCATCCAAGGAAGCTGATAAATCTGCAAATATAATAACAGTAAGCTACTTTTTTATAAAGTACCACGGAATAATTCTAATAAAATTCTACTTTAATAGACAAGTGGTGCAGTAGTGCCGATTAGTCAGAAACCATCAGTTAAAGAAACCAAAGCAGTACCAACGCAGCCAGTTGCTAAGAAGGAAACTCCAGCTCAACAAGCAGTGCCCGCCGCTAAGGCGAAACCGGAACCACTGCCAACCGATGTAATCGAGTTAGAAAAGGCTGTGGAAGTTGCAGCAGCGTTAGCCGTAAAGGAATACCATAATGCAATTGATGTCTTGAAAGGGTGAGTTTCACATAAAAACATATTTTAATAGCGCGATTGCATCTATGATAATTATTGACAGATTTAACGAAGATGTACGTAAGGTTGTCGATCAAGCCGTAGAAAATGTAGACAATACCGTTTGGACTTCGTTAAAAAATAGATCTAGTGCACGCGACACTGCAGTCTCCACGGCTGAGAAATTGGCGCGTGAAGCGCAGACCAAGATTGGTAAGCAAATTATTCTTCATGTTAATATTTATATAAAAAAAATGCATATACGTTTTATATTGTAGAAAAGTGCGAAATTGCGTTAAGCAAAGTAGTCACTGCTGATAACACCGAACAAGTTGATAATGTGCGCGGTAAAATTAAAAAGCTGGTTGATCACATTAACGCTGTAAAAGATGAGCTTTATAGACAAAAAGACTCTGCGAGTGTCTCTGATAAATATTGGCGCAGTGTGAGTTTCTCATATTATGTAATATTGCATTATGCATTAGTTCATTATTTATATATTGTCTTCCAGGTTGAACGTGCACGAAACTATTTTGTCGAAGAGATAGAATCGCTTTTCCCTGGTCTAAATCTGTCTGAAAAGAAACTTGAACTCTCTAAAGACGATTTAGATTTATTCATATTACACTCCTACTCACATGTGTTGGCATTGCAAAAAGAGCTTCAAAGATTGCAAACTGATGGGGAGCTGCGTTTAAAGCGCGCCATTGATGCTTTACGTGGCGATAATGACTCTGAGGCTACTAAGGCTCAATTAGACTATCTGCTCGAAGCGGAAAAGCGTAAATTGGCGATCGAAAATCAAAAGAAGATCTTTCATATACACGCTGAAGCGGAAAGGCAGTTGCGTGCACAGCTTAAAAAGCAGGCGGAAGCACATGCTGATCATCTAAAGGATATAGTGTCACAACGTGAAACTGAGTTAACGCGTAATTTCAATCGCGATCTTGAGGACAAGCTGGCAGCGGAGAAGGCTAACTACAAATTGCAACTGGCTGGTATGCTAGGCAAATTGCGTGGTATGGATGCAGCGCTGTCGGGTAAGTTAAATAAAAAACTGAAGATTCTTAATTGAACATTGCTTTATGTGCCCCCATTATATAAACATGCTGCATTATTAGAGATTAATGATGATTTAAAAGGTATTCACATTTAAACTAAATATGCAATTACTAATTAACTCTTTTAATTTCAACAGCGCGCGCTGAGATCGAGCGTTCAGCAAATCAAGCGCAAGCACTTTGGGCTGCATGCCAAGCTCTATGGTCTTCGGTACGAACAGTAACACCCGGAGTGCATTATAAATATAAACTGCGTCCATTGGATAAGGAAATCAATGCAATTTCCAAAATAGCCGGAAGCGATGAATTAGTTCATGCGGTATTGCAAAATCTGCCACATGAGGCACGTGATCGTGGTGTATATCCAGAGGATGCATTGCGTGAACGTTTCCTAAATGTAGAACGTATTGCGCGAAAGGTGGCAATTGTACCCGAGGAAGGTGCTAGTATACCCATCTATATACTTTCCTACTTGCAATCCATTTTTGTGTTGCGCCCCGATAATCCCATCTCACAAGACGAGCTAGAGGACAAACCATTCGACTATAGCAAATTGGATACTTATGATATTTTAAATAGAGCCCGGTAGAGCAATATTAAACATTTTGAATGAATTATTAATTTTACCATCTTATTCTTATTAATTCTAGTTATCACGTCGATCGTAGCGACTTTTTGCTGGCACTCAAGTATATGAATTTGCTGCAGGGTGCTCCAAGAAAAATCTCTAGCGATTGGGTAAAGGAAGCACGTGTGTTATTGGAAACGCAGCAGGCGGCTAATACTTTAATGGCACATGCCGCTGCCAATGGTTTGTTGTATTTGTAAATTTATTTCCAATTTGATTATTAGTTTCAACAATTAACGCATATTTATATTAAAAAATTTTATGAAAATCAGTGCGAAAGAACAATAGTAAATTTTGTGAACAATTTGTCACTCTAATTTTGTTAATGGATAAGTGAAAAAGTAGATTTTGCCACAGTATATTGTGTAATTATAGCCAGCAACTATTAATAAAGAAAAAAATATTGTAATGAATGACAACAAAAGCGATTGGCCATTTTAATTTGAAACGTTTTTTTATTTTGTAAAATATAAACAAGAAATCATTTATAAAATTTCGATTGATATTTTGCTTCATGGTTTGTATTGAAAAACTTACTCATTATCAAATATGGTTGTAACAAGATGTACGTGCAGCCTGAAAAAATTGGAATCTAGTGAAGCACAGCCTATTCAAGTAGCACCTTACCAAAAAAAAAACTAATATACGATCGACTCTTCTTTCCTTTATCAAAAGCATTTAATCTTTAAACTCATAAAAAGAAATTTGAAAATTTAACGGGAATTTATAAACTTTATTGTAATAACATTAAGTTGACCGCTTCTTTTTATAACTTTTATTCATTTCATTAATAAATTACGTTATTTTTATTTATTTTTTTTTGTTTGCTTAGTCCAATTTTGTACAATTTCTACTTTAAAGGCCAACTGGCACTAACATCGCCTTAGTGATCAACTTTGGTATCGTTGCTTGCAAATTTTTCAGAAAATTCAAATCTCCAGCGCATGTATGTCACACGCATGCGATCCCAGATATTGTCGACGGAGTCCATAGCAGGGCGTACATCAAGTAGCGCAAATCTGTAGTCGTTGTCTACGGATCCACCATCATAATAGTCGATAACGTAACGCACATCCTTGCCACAGCGATCGACAATCCAGTCGTGACGATCGAATGGCAACTCATAGCTAAAACAAATATTTTTTAAATTAATAATTTAGTTTTGAATAATCCAAAGGCTAACATACCCCAGCCAACTGCGGAATCGCGCACGTGGACTAAAATCCTTAGCTTTGCCACCAAAACTCTTTAGACGAGGATTGCCACATTCCTTTGCATGCAACGCCTCCCACTTGAGCACCTCCTGCCAAGCCTGCTCGTTGTTAGCATTGTGTATGCGTATAATGTCACCCATATCCTTTTGTGAGACATCTTCATTTTTCCAACGCCAGCCTTTACGCAACATAGCATTCCAGAACATTTGTTGACTTGGATATTGCCAAAATTGAACGCTGCCATCTTCAGTCACTTTGGGTATGCTTGATGTCTGACGATCCGTTGGCAAAGGGAACGGCTGATCAGCCGCAGGCTGTTGATTAGCCGGTGGCATCATATTCAAGGGATTGACATCGCTGTTATCGTGCTGCACTGGACATTCCGATGCTGCAGCAGTATTATTATTAGTCTGTATTTTGGGATGTGGTGGAACAGCACCAGATTTCTGATGCATTGGGCATTCCGGCGGTGGAGTGCCACTGGATGAGGCAAATTTTGCATGATCTGCAGGCATTTGTGTAGAGCTCGCCTGCATGTAGACGCTAGTAAGACCTGTATTGCCCATTATGTAGTGCTGTAAAAAATATAAAGTTTTATTAAAAGAACATACAAACTGTGTCACGAGCAGCTGATGAAATGTATAGAGTATTTTGTGTGCAAGGTTGCGTAACTTTTTTATAATTAAAAGAAAGCTAAGTATGGCAACAAAAATTATTACTTATACTTACTAATTACTGTCGAATAAAGCGAATTAAAATACGGTCCGTAGAAATGTTAAAAGTCTTTCGAACGCATTCGCATTGATAAAACCATTGAAAAAATGTAAAAACCAATGCTTGCGTTCTAGACAGTGTATCCAAATAGTCTAAATTTTTTTTTTTTCAATCAGGTATGCTATTCTCAATACACCCCATATGGGAAAAACTGTTATATTTTGTATTTGAATATTTTGACAAAGTAACCTGAGCACATTACACTCTGTTATACGAACTACCATCTTTCTATGATGATACATAGACTCCTCCATTCGTATTGCCTGGCAAGTACGTCTGCTTCACAACTTTCCTGGGTACTAGATGTAATGGGAACTGGAGTGTTTATTCATCCCATTAAGATCTGCGGCATTCAGCAATAGTTTTCGACTTACTCAGACAGAAATTAAGTGCCTTAAGGGTAAAATGCTGTCTAATTAGATATAAAGCTTCCATCAATAACACAAGAGGCTCTTTAATAGCCAATACTTCCTCTTGGTATATGCCTTATTAAACTGGATTTATAAAGAACGTCTCGACTCCTTAGTTTTGATTAATCTGTGTACTCTGTATATTATTATTATTTCATTTTCACCGAGTAGCTCATAAATTACGCTGCGAAAAATAATAAGCAATTTAACAATTATCGTCTACAAAAACAAAATATGCAATAAGTTTTATTAAATTGTATTAAATTGTATTGACAGTTAAACTTACCAAATTCCGTTTTTTCTGTTTAACTGAAAATATACTGAAGAATAATATTTATTAGTGTGTAGAGTGTGTAGCTTTCCACACCACCTTTGAGGTACTACACAAGGCGCATTACCCCTGTTTATTTTTCATTGGCCGGGGTTCCCCTAGAGGTATATTATGCCAAATTTGTGGTTTTTATGTTCATATCCCTTAAACGAACATAAGTTACATCAGCGGATAACAGTTTACCTAAGCCAAAATTCGCAACAGCCAGCATATCTTCAGAGCTCCATTTGACGGGGGGAATGGGCTGCTGCAAGTTTGTAAGCTGTTTGGTAAGCTTTCTAATAAGGCAAGCCTCCATAACAGAAGCTTCAATTTGCCTTATATGCATGAAAGCCTGCAAAATGCCAACGGATAAATCTCTTTCCCATAAATCCCAAATGAAGTCCAGTTTTTTGGATTGCCTTTTTTCATTCGAAGTGAGTCCGAGGTTAAGATCCCGTTGGACTGTTTGGATCTTATAGCCTCCCGTAAATGATCAAACGGGCGGCTACCTTGGCCTCTTCCCACATAAAAAATTTTTGCTACTCCATTTTTATCCGGACTTATTAATGCGTATATGAACGACTGTTTCCAGCATCTTTGTTCAAAAACTTGATTTTCCAAGTACTCTTGGAAAACCCCCCACAGTCGTTCACCATGTTTAACGGACATACTATAAGACATAGGTGGAATAGTCTCAACAACTTCAATTGATTTTAAATCATTTAAAAACGCAATCTCAGCACGGTCCGCTTCAATAGCACGACAGACTCTCTTGTGTCGAATCATTGTCGCTATTGAGTTAAAAATCTTTGAACAAATTGTGCATTTCACTTTTGGACGCGGCGCCCCAATACATTGGCTTTCGTGGACCGAAAGCTCGTATTTTCGAAAAAAAATTTTACAACAATTGGTGCACTTGATCACCATTATGGGAATGAGATTTATTTATAAACTTTAATAACGAATTGGCGAATGGGGGTGGATGGTTTAGAAAGTTAAAATATTCAAGGGTTACCCGCCTAAATATATCAATTTCTATTAAAAAGGTAACCGAGAGGTTAACCGAACTACTCTTAAAGCTTTAAAAGACTACTCTACTTAATAAAATTGAGTTGTGTTAAAATTGTTAAATGGGGTTAGTTAGGAAAAAAATTAAAAATGAATTCCTTACCACTTTTAAAGCTCAAAAATATTCACTAAATGAAAAAACAGCAATAAGAAACACTACGCACTTAATTTTTTAAATTTATTCTTTAATTATTTATATAAAATATCAAAAAAGAAAAACACAAAAAAAATATGGCGAAGCCAATTGGACGCTGTTTTTTTTATTATAACGATATAACGCAACAACGGTACGAGCGGTAACGGTAACTTTGCTGCTATCGAACGCGATAAACAGTCATTGGTCCACTTTTCGTGTACTATCGGTCCGTGAGTACATTTTTGGTATTTTAGTCATCGGTTCGGCTTTTATTTTATCGGTTCGCTTTTTGTATGTTATCGGTGATATTGGTCCGCTTTTTGCGCGTTATCGGTCCGTGATCACACTTTCTGGTATTGATCACATTTTGTGGTATTTTTCCGGACATCTGGTATTTGTGATCACATTTTCTGGTATTTTTGATCACAGTTTCTGGTATTTTTTAATATGGAATTCCGTTAGAATTGGGACTCGCTGCTCAGCTTTTTGGCATCCCTCGCTGCTCAGCTTTTTTTAAAGGGTTGGCATCCCGCTCAGCTGTTTTAAGTATTTAATTAATACTTTCGCTATTTTGGCTAAAAGTAAGTTGAATTTGTGAATATATTAGTAAATACGGGTTATAAGCAGAAAAAGCACAATTAAAAAAATTAATTGAAAAATGTAATTAATATAATAATTAATTTATGTTTTTATATGTTTACCCATTGCATTTATGAGTTTAATAATGTTGCTGATTACCGCCTATGATGTAACAGCTTCTTATTCCAAATAACCATCACCGTTTGTTGTGAATTTAATAAAATAAAATAATTGTAAATATCTTCTTTTAGCATGACTGCCGTTTTCCGTGTCGGTCTGGTGCGACTTTGCGCCACACGTAGTGCTGCATCGCCCGCTGCATTGTTGCAGAACCAGACGGCTGTTCTGCCTGCTGCTTTTATGCAAAAATGCAACATTTCTGGTAAAACTATGCGGGGTGGTCCACGCGTGCCAAAGTGCAAACCATATCCTTACAAGACGAAAAAGTACAGTGTTATTGATTCTTTCTTTGATAAAACGACAAAACGCCTTGACGAAAATTCCAAAGTGATCTGCGTTGAGGGTCCCATTGCTGCGGGTAAAACAAAGTTCGCCAAGGAGTTGGCCGATGAACTGGAAATGGAATATTTCCCTGCAGTCGATTTGGATTTGATCTTTATCAATCCGTACGGCTACGATATGCGTCAGTTGGATCCACAGTTGCCCGAGTCTTGTCGCAGCTACGATATCGTCGACTTTTGCCGTGAGCCTAAGCATAATCTAGCAGCGCAATTCCAGATACGCATGTATATGCTACGTTATTCGCAATATATCGATGCGTTGCAACATGTGCTCTCCACTGGTCAAGGTGTTGTGCTGGAGCGCAGCCCTTTTTCGGATTTCGTCTTCATGGAAGCTATGTTCCGTCAGGGCTACCTTTCACGTGGTGCGCGTTCTGTGTACAATGAGTTACGTCAAAATACCATTGGTGAAGTTTTGAAGCCACATTTGGTTATCTATTTGGATTTACCCGTAAACGTAGTCAAACAGCGCATCAACGAACGCAAGATAGAACACGAAGCAAAATCGCCTGTTTTTACGGATGCGTATCTGTCTGATATAGAGACACTATACAAGCAACAATACCTTAAGGATATTGCTAATCATGCTGAGCTTCTTATCTACGATTGGACAGCCGGTGGCGATGCTGAGGTTGTTGTAGAGGATATCGAACGTATCGATTTCGATCAATTTGAAGTTGATCCTCATAATAAAAAGATGAAGGATTGGCGTTTCCCATTAGAAACAAACTGGTGCGAGGCTCGCATAAAATACTGCCACGAAAAGCCAGATATGATGAACTATTTTAATGTACCGCGTTACGACGTACCCGAATTGTTGCGTGATGCTGATGCTACCAAAGTCTGGCGTGATGTGTGGTATAACGTAAGTTTCCTTTGAGAATACTATAAAATGATGTATAAATTATATTTTATATTTTTTCAAGGCACCTGGCATGAAGTATCGTCCCGGCTACAATGCAGACATGGGCGACGCAGGTCTGTTAACTAAGTCAAAAGTTGGGGTTAATGAAGTTATCTAAGGCCGTCTGGTGCATGTAAGCAATGTGTTATGTTATAAACAATTTAGTAAATCCGAATAAAACAGAAAAAGAAAAAACAACAGCAAGCACGAAGATGAAAAACAATTAAGTTTCCATTTATAATTATTAATTTGTGATATAATTTTTGTACAATAATACAGACAACGCTTATGGAACATTTAAATGAGAAGAATAATCGACGTTTTACAGTTAATGGACGAGAAACAGTTTAATCGCTATCGTAGTCATTTTTACCGGTACCCATAGTCAGCGGGCGTCGCGATTCTTCATCCGAGCCATAGACCACTTCCTCATCAGAATCATTTATCATTGAGAAGGCAGGATTATCTTTGGTAACGGATATCTCGACTTGCGAGAAACGTCCATTCGGTGAATAGACATAGGCCATTGTGTACAGATAGAAATTTAGTAATCCATAAAAGCACATAAACTGCGCTGAGCTACGATAGGTCGTGTTCAGTGAAGCAACAAAGTTGTCCTCCAAGATGCCAAAACCAAAGCGGCAAGTGGTGACCGTTATAGAAATTGACAGCACGAACAGCATCAAAAGTGTTAAGAATTTAAGGCGCATATCTAATGACAAGAAAAATGTATACAACAAAAAAGTTTAATTCATTTTATTTCTGTGATTCTTGTTTACTACTCACCAAAGAACGGCATCGAACGCAGCTCTGTGTAAGCGCGCAGCAATAGCAGCGCAAGATAGAGAACATACATGCAGCAGGCGATGTAGAAAAACAATTTGAAGCCCTTTTTCACAAGCAAATTATAACAAGATGTAAAAAGTTATTATTATTGATTTTTGTTTTACTTACATTATAATTTTTTGTATCCACAAAGTGACTGTAAGTAGGATCGCGCAATTCATTGCATTTCTCCCACGTTGCAAGCACAATAGCACACAGCCAAATTGGTAGTACCACAATGACTTTAGGAAGATAAAAGCGTACAAATCGGCGCTCATTCTGTCGAAGTCCATGGTAAATGCATAGCCAAAACATTAGCAACGCAGACAGGAATGTAGCTTGCAGTACAGCGTCTAGCATACCCGGCAGCCAGGAATTTACAAGAAATACCAACGGAAAAAAGGGATCTGTAAATTGTTATCTCGTTTATTTTCTTTCTCAGCAATCATTTTGTTTGCAGAACTTACTATCATATAAGAGTAACAATGGCAGCAGTATTGATAGCCACTTTTGTTCAATTGACCAATCGCATGCAGGATATTTGCGCAGTGTATGTGCATACCAACACTGCAGAGGATTAATGGTGTTAATAGGATTATAAATAAAAAATTTAAAAATGTACTTACAATTACTATAAACGTAAATAGCAAAAATATAAAACGGAACCAGATCTCAATCTGTGTAAATTCAGGACTGTATGTCTTGAACTGAAAACAGAAAAACAAACAAGAATAAGTTACTCAAAAATACTACAATCATATGGAAACTTCATGTCTTACATAGAACGTAATACCGCGTATGTTGTACTTTTGGTGAAATGATTCTAGCCCGTAGAAGCGCACCGTAATGATATAGTGCGCATAATCCAAAAAACCCAAATGTAGCACTGTAAACTCTTCGCAATCATTGCTGGCACAGGACAAACGTCGCGTTCGATTTCGTATCGAATCCTCGTTGAGTATATTTAGTGGCTTATGTTGCTCGTTTATGCCATCAATAGCGACACTAACATAGAAATTTTTATCGTATTTCTCGTCATCGTTGTTGCTAGTCACCAATTTGGCTATGAGCCATAACTGCTGCGAATACGTTGTCATTAACGGTGATTTCATGGCAAAGGGACCAGTAGCCAGGACCGTTGTGCTATGCGCTAGTGAAGTGTTTGCCAAAATACTCTTTGCAGTAATCTCCGAAGTTGTGGTTATAGGTGGTCCCGTCAGACCGATTATAATGCCCAAACCGAAGCAGGTAAAGAAACCCAGAAATACCATGACAAATTCACGCTTATGCATCGAATAGAGACGCATATGGACCGAACGTTCACAGCGATCGTGATGATAAGCTGGCGAGATATATTTATTAAATTCGCTAAAGAGATCGCTGACTTGCGAAAGTGAATTCTTTAGTCGCAACAGTAGACCGCCGGATGGCAGATGGTAAGCGTAACCCAGTCCGGACGCATCCGAAGGTGGTTTGGACATTTTCAAAATGATTTATTGAAGCCGTTTTACTTTATTTAATTTTTTACGAGTTGAAGGTTATCCAATGGGAGGCAGCGTTGCTATCGAATTTCCTGGTGGGTAGGGTTGGCGCGGATTGAGATTTTTCCTTATTGCTGCAGTTGCTTTCACAGTTAAAGTTGCACAAATTTCATTTACTTTTTTTTACATTATGATTACGATTTTCCTAATAAAACGTTAATGTAGAAATTGTTTTCACTTTTTTATTTTGTTTACGCGACTTTTTATAAATTTTTCATGCAGTAAAAATCGATTTTGCTTTAGCACAATCTAAGCTACAGATTCGCATATGTTTTATCGTAAAATGCATGCTTCATAGTTGGGATGGTCGGGTGGTTTTTTTTGTTTGCTGCGCCATATTTGACAGACTATTGGCCACTGCGCATGCTCGCTGTTATCAGTTATGTTCAATGTATACGTTTGCCGGTATAAATAAACAAATCCTAAACAGAAAAATACTAACAGCTGTTTTAAATGTAATGTAATGTTTTTTTTTCTTTTTATTTGTATGATTTCTTAAAATTGTTCTAAACTAAAAGTTGGCTTAATCCCAGTATTTGATTAGCCCATCCCAACCGGCGGTAACCAGTTTACTTGCTTCATGCGGATGCCACAATGCACTAATGCAGACACCCTCATGCGCTTGCCACTTCTTGTACATTTTCGTTGTCTTCCAATCCCAGATGTAACATTTGCCATCACCATCGCCTGAGACTAAATAGCTCATATCCGGCGAAAAGTCAAGCTGACAAGCATAACCAGAGACCATGTGCCCACTGAATGACTTTTTGCGATTCATTTTAAAACGATTCATAGCAGAGAATATCACTATTTTGTTGTCTAACGATTGACATGCCATCCATTTGCCGTTAGGTGCCAATGTGACAGCAGGCATGGAATGCATTGTAGGATCAGCTATGTATTTCATGTCGACCGGTATGTCCCATTCCCAGATGCGCATAGATTTATCATCGGAAGTTGTAACGAAACGCCGATTATCATCCACAAACGTTATAGTGTTAACAGCGCCCAGATGGCGATCATACTCTTGCACAATATCGCCACTTCGTGTATCCCACTTTAATATAAAAAAGAAAGATAATATTAATTAATTTTCAGAAATGTTTATAGTTACGGCAAACTTACACAAATGATTTTCTTATCGGAAGTGCCAGCAACAAATAGATGCTGTTTACTATTATCTGGATGAAACTTGACGCAGAATGGCATCTTGCGCGCTGTAAATCGGGAAACCACGTCGCCAGTCTCAGAATCCCATAGTTTAATGTAGCGATCGTAGGAGGCCGAGAGGAATTGTGTACCTTTATTATTCCAAGCAACATCCTTAATAGCTTGTCGATGCCCGGAAAATGTGCGTATGCAGCGACGATCACCGTACACTTCCCACAACTTGACACGACAATCCATAGAGCCGGAAAGCAATAAATGTGCAGTTTTTGGAAAAAAACGTATTGACGAAATGCCTTTGTTGTGTCCAGTCCAAGTGTGTATGTGTGCTTTGGGCAAAAAACATTTAGGTGGCGGCGCTGATGAGCGAAGATTTATGCCCAAATCATGTGGAGCATGTAGGTATGAACGGCCCTGATAATCAAATGCATCTTTGACTGTGCGAGAAGATAGGAGTTTTAAAGAAAAATAAAAAAAACGTAATAAAAGCAACTTACTGTGCAACGTAGATTTCTCTTCGAGTGGTTTCTCTTCTGGAAGTCTATTGCGTTTGTGTCGTTTAGAAAGGATTTCATCAAGTTCAGCACGTTCCTGTTCATTTGGCTTTGCAACGCGTTGTTCATTCTCGTACCTGCCCCATGGGCCCAGAAATCCTTCAACATCTTCTGGTTTGTCATTTTTCTCTTGTTTGCGTTTCTTTTTTGGCTTCGGTGCTTCAAATACCGTCTTGCCGTTATCATCGTACGCCGATTGTAGATCACCAACAAATGATTGGCCATCGGCACAGTCGTCAAC
Source organism: Leucophenga varia (assembly GCA_018903435.1). Lineage (NCBI taxonomy): Eukaryota > Metazoa > Arthropoda > Insecta > Diptera > Drosophilidae > Leucophenga > Leucophenga varia. The sequence goes on from JAEIFJ010001414.1 coordinate 4,813,989, forward strand.
AGACGGATCCAAAGCATAGCCATAAGTATGAAAAGTGCGACGCTGATTCTCAAACTCAAATGCATTAATGTGCGCCTTTTCAACATATCCGGCGAGTGCATTTCGTGGTGCACGTTGCTGCTGCGTCATATTCGGATGGTCCGGACCCTTAACTGGGGCGTACATTTCATCATATTTTGGATTGTAGATAACTTCTTTTAGCGTGGGATCAAGTGTTCGCGAAACTGCAGTCGCTCCAATCGGCACCACATCGGGCGCCGCACATAGTTGATTCTTTGCAATCAAACTGTTTGCATCGAGGGGCTTGAGGTGATCTGGTGCAGTTGTTAACGTCGTACTTTCGTCATTTTCCGATTCTTCCTCAGACGAACTGCCATAATTTTGCAAACTAAGCATGTTGCACTACAAATTTCTTATGTATTGTGTGTATTTATTGACAAAATATTGCAAATATGATAAAATAAAAGCGTACAGAACAAAAACAAAAACGTTTATTGAGACTTCCATTTTCTGTCTGCACAGTTCTGCATTTCTAATTCACATTTTATGATGGCAAAACCGTCGAAATCGTCACGGTTTTCGTTGTCAAACGTTTATATATTTTTTTGAAATTAGTATTAGTTTTATATGACTTAATAATGTTTTTAATGTGAAGTCTATTATTTAGCTTGTGCTTTATATTATTATTAATAGTTTAAAATTGTTTATATTCGCACAACTAGAAATATTAGTATGTGTGACGGTTTTCATTAGAACAGCGGAACATGATATTTTTTTTTTGTGTGGCATTACTATACTAAACAGTTGTTTGTATAGTGTTGGAAAACGGTGTTAAATCAAAAACAGTATTGAAAAGCATAAGGCTTACAGTTATAGTACAACACGTGCGCGGCGTTGCGACAAGTTTTCTATTTTTACATTTATTTATTAATTTAAGTATAAAGTAAAATAAAATAATATTAAAATGTCTATCAGGGAGAAGTTGCTTATGAAGAAAATCAAAAAGCGTGAGAAAATAAAGAAAGAACTGGCACAAAAGAAGGGCAAACAACAAAGTGCGGCGGCGCCGCCAAAAAAGCATGGAAAACCTGCAAAATCAAAGCCAACAAATGATGAAGGTAATTTAGCATTAAATTAAATACTTTTTTTGAGTATAAAATTAAATTATTATATGCTTCCATTTACAGATGAACTAGATGAGGATTTCCAGGAGCAGCCGGTGTCTGCAACACAATTAAAAAAGTTGCAAAAGAAGAAAAAACCACAAATGGAAGTGGTCAACTCTGATTCCGACTCTGAAACTGAGGAGAACGACTCCGTGGAAGAGGCGGAAGAAGAAGAAGATGACGGTAAGTCTAAAAAATTCAGAGCCGTGTAGTAGTAAGATTTATCACAACAATGATGAGTCAAAGGCGAATTTGAGCAGTTTTCTGAGCGCGTTAAAGCTCTAGAAGATTGGCATGAAATTTGATGAACAAAAACTGAGCCCACAACCACAAATTTGTGTTCGATTACTCATAATTTGACCTTGTTACTAATGGTTTGCTACATTTCGTTTTCAGATGAAGAAATAGACGATGAGGAAGAAGATGCATCCGATAGTGAAGTAGAAGAACCTGTGCCTGCAAAGAAATCAAAGCAACCAAAAGAAACTAAACAAAAATCTACATTACCAAATGGCAAAGAATTTAATGGCAAGTCGACACTAACACCTGAGGATTCACTTGCAGCATTGGCAAAACGTGATTCCAATGATCGTTCGTTCGCTTCACTGAATGGCATTGTCTCTGAGGCAACGCTACAGGCAGTCAGCGAGATGGGTTTCACTGACATGACAGAGATTCAGGCAAAATCATTACCACCATTATTGCAGGGGCGCGATTTAGTAGGTGCTGCGCAGACTGGTTCTGGTAAAACGCTTGCCTTTCTTATACCGGCCGTAGAATTGATTAACAAGTTGCGCTTTATGCCACGTAATGGTACCGGAGTGATTATTATCTCACCAACACGTGAATTATCGATGCAGACATTTGGCGTTCTTAAAGAACTTATGGCACACCATCACCACACTTATGGCTTAGTCATGGGCGGCTCCAATCGCCAAGTTGAAAGTGAAAAATTGGGCAAAGGTATAAATATTTTAGTAGCTACGCCTGGACGTCTACTGGATCATTTACAAAATTCACCTGACTTTCTCTACAAAAATCTGCAATGTCTTATTATCGATGAAGTCGATCGGATACTGGAAATAGGTTTTGAGGAGGAGTTAAAACAAATTGTCAACTTGTTGCCAAGTAAGTAAAATAAATGGTTAACGCTTAAATTTGTTTTTAATATTTTAAAAATTATTATTTTTCTTTTAGAGCGAAGACAGACTATGCTTTTCTCGGCAACACAAACGGAACGAATCGATGCACTTTCCAAATTGGCACTTAAAAAGGAACCAATATATGTAGGCGTTGATGATAACAAGGAAACAGCCACAGTAAGCGGTCTGGAGCAAGGCTATATTGTTTGCCCATCAGAAAAGAGATTGCTAGTTCTTTTTACTTTTTTGAAGAAGAATCGCAAGAAGAAAGTCATGGTCTTCTTTTCATCTTGTATGTCTGTAAAATATCATCATGAACTCTTCAATTATATTGATCTGCCAGTGACATCCATACATGTAGGTCTACGCTTGCATCTTTGGAAAATACAATTTTTTTTAAAACATAAAAACTCCTTTTATAGGGTAAACAAAAGCAGACCAAACGCACCACAACTTTCTTCCAGTTCTGTAACGCTGAGTCAGGTATACTGCTTTGTACAGATGTGGCAGCGCGTGGCTTGGACATTCCACAAGTCGATTGGATTGTACAGTACGATCCACCAGATGATCCACGCGAGTACATTCATCGCGTTGGACGTACTGCACGCGGTAGTGGTAGCTCTGGTCATGCGCTGCTGTTATTACGTCCGGAGGAATTAGGATTCTTGCGCTATCTTAAAGCTGCTAAGGTTCCATTGAATGAGTTTGAATTCTCGTGGCAAAAAATTGCTGATATACAGCTGCAGGTATAATTCTAACGCTAAACAAATCGTATGATTAAATATTAAATAGAATTTTTAATCTACTTTTTAGTTGGAAAAGCTCATTTCAAGAAACTACTTCTTGAACCAATCAGCCAAGGAAGCCTTCAAGTCTTATGTTCGCGCATATGACTCACATCAACTGAAGCAGATTTTTAATGTGAACACACTTGATTTGCAAACAGTGTCTAAGAGTTTTGGTTTTCTTGTACCTCCCGTTGTCGATCTGAAGGTGGGTGTGAAACGACAGCGTCCCGAGAAACGTGTCGGTGGCGGCGGTTTTGGCTACTATAAGCAAATGAACGACAATAAGCCAAAGCAACGCGTTTTTCAACAAATCAATCGCGATCAAGTTAACAAAGGTAAAGTGAAAAACTTTATGCGATAAAGTTGATCGATTGATTGATTGATTGATTGGTTATATTGGTAATCGTCTAGTTTAGTTTTATGCAATTTACAACTTTTTTATTTGTACTTCTACTTTATATTACGATTTGTAGATATAACAAATAAATTGGAGATTTTACTGTAAAAAATCGAATTTTTAATGTATATTTACCATAAGCCGAAATGATTTTTTGTTATTTTTTTGCGAACGTTTAAATTTGTTTATGATATTTGACATTTACGACAAACCACACGCCCACTCAATGACCTTATTTGTTTTTAATGCGTTTAAATTCGTTCATTTTGTGTGTCACAATAATATTGGGTACTCTAAAAAGTCTTAGTCTTAAATTCTGCTATCTGTTGGAGTATTTTTAGATACTACGCTTATGGTAAAGGATTATATTAAGACTAGGGCAGATATATGTTATTGGCAGAAGAAGGCATAGGACATCATAGAAAGCCATATACAATATATTCTGTATCAGCGCCAAAGGTCAAATCGATGTCCTTTATGTTTATATTGAAAACTATACTAGATACGGTAGTCAATCTCAGTATTTGAGTACTCCTGAACTATCGAATATTTGGTCTAGAATAACCAAATTGATAATTTCTTATCAGATCCGACAGTTTTTAAATGGGACAAATATATCCCACATTTCTTATTTCTTGTAATTGGTAACTTGTACGAAGCTGTGTCGAAATAGCTGTGTCCGTCTGCCAAATCATCTCTGGGACTATAAGAGATTTAGTAACTAAATTTAAAAATTATATTCTTTAGACCTCATCCGAGGATACTAACGTCGAACTTATTCCATTCCAATTTTAGGGGTTAGAACCCATAAAAGCCTACCCAAAATATTTTGCTTTTAAAATTTTTTTTCACTCTACCTAGTTAGAATTCTAAAGAAAAATATCCAAATATGGACCATATTTTACATCCCGTTTGTCCCGTGGGTCTCACGCCTATCTCTAGTTCAAACGAAGAATGTTCTCTTTAATTCATAACAAATTATCCCATAACGGAAACTTTTTAGATCACCCAGTGATTTTTTTTTGTTTGTTTGTTGATATTGTAGCAGATCCACACAACGATTGCTGTTGCTGCAGCAATTGTTGCTGACTTTACTTTATTAAAACTCTCGTCCAAATTTGGCTATTTTTATTGAAAGCAATGAATTAAGTTGTGCTAGTTTCATATACGGATGGAACAAGCGCACAAACAGCAACTGCTAGCGGGAGCATGACATGAAGGCGCCTACACTTAGCGCCTAAATCGGATTGTGAAATAGGAATGAGTGCGCGTGTAATTAGTTTGAAATATTGCAAATGGGCGCCAATAACAATAAAGAAGAACGCAGTTTTTTTTTAGGTTACAGAAGATTCATTTTTAAATGATCGATTTCGATCGATACAGCATTAAAGTTTTCCTTTTTTCTTCAATGAAGTTAAATACTTAAGCAATAAAGCATTGCATTTGTAGGTCGTCATGTCGTATCGCGCTTGCTCCCACAATACAATTTTTGTTCATTTTGAATTAGAAACATTTTGTAGACAATTTTCTAATCAAACATACTCCTACAACAAGAAGAAAAAAAACCGGCAACCGAATACCAAGCACAACACCAACGTGTGTAATTGTTCAAACAAATAAATTATTTGCTAAAACAAAACTAAAATGGTTGTTTTTTACTATAAATAAAAATAAAACTAAATTAATTTGAAGCATGTGGGTGCCTTAACAAGATGTAATATTAAAAAAAATTAATAAATTTCAAAACGCAGAGGAAGTAGTTACATTTTAAGCACGATGCAAGTAGACAAGGTGTTGTATTCTTACTCTCTGTCTGTTTAAATTGTCAACGCAGCTGAAAGATAGCTGAGAGAAAACAAACTGAGAAATTTTCATGCAAACAGACAACTTAAACAGACAAAAAAATAGAAAAAGAGATAGAATACGAATACACCACCTAGTCTAATTGCAAGTCATGATTTTAAGAAGTATGATTTTTTTTTTCATTGTCAAAGTTTGCTTTACAATTTAACTCCGAATTTACTATTAATGACTGCAAGATTTTTGAATGAAATTTGTGCTTTAGAGTAATTATTTTTGAGTCGAAACAAAAAAAAAAAAATACACAGTCTCGTAAAATAAATAAAAGCTAAATGCGCAACGGCAAAACATGTGACTTTATGAATGAAATAGAGAAGTGCGTGGTGATTTCTGAAACAGGTTCCAGAAAGTTGCTTTTGCAGGTTCGCGCCCACCTGTGACACCAATGAGCGATCGAACGAATTGCGGTGGCGGTTACATTAATTTTATGATATTCATGTAAATGTTTATTACACAAGTTTTATTGACATCGAATAATGTTATTAATATTGTTTTTCTTTTTTGTATATTTATATAAAACTGGCTTACCGCCGAAAAAAATCAGCAAAAGGAAAGGGATGACATCTTAAAAATATTCAACGGACTTTACTTTTCTCCAACAAGCTTCTTCACCAATAATAATGCCTTAAATGATGATCCGAAATGCCATTTAAAGAAAAAAACTTTAACTTTATAGTATATGATCATCAGTGGGGAAGAATCGTACTTCGGAAAGGATGAGTTCATATTGGTCATGGATTCGAAACCACACATGTTGAGACACGCTGACAATAATATTATTATAGGGACACTTGTCAGCTGCCAATTTTAGAAACGTTGATTTTGTTAAAGATTCAACAAATGAAAGTATTACTTTGATATTTTGATGAAAAGGTTGGTCCTAGTGCGATATTCTTGGAATAAGAGACAAATTTAATGCCACTTCCGCTATTGTCGCCTGATGTTATTATCATTCAAAATATATGGGTATAAACCCATATAAACATACCCATGATAAAGCCAGTATTAGTTAACATATGAAATTATTACAGCAATGGATCAAAACAATGCCTGAAGGCCTGCAAAAAAAATGGTGGAATCAAAGCCAAAAATGGGGTGATATCTGTTTTAAGCAATATTGGCTATCAAACTAAACCATAAAAAAACTTGATATATTATAAAATTCATTTTTTTTTTCAAAGGATAAAGTCAATTATCATCAAATAAGCTGTGACATACATTTTGGGACAACATTTGGTTTTTCAATGATAACTTGGTCAAATCTTATTTCAATCATCTAATAATCAGAGGTTACAATGAATATTTTCATATTGAAAAACTTAATTCACCGAGCAGAACGATTACCTTTGCTGCGCATTTGTGTTTGTCATGCGTTTCTCATTAAAATGGCCCATGGTGAAATAACTAATAAAGTGTTATGCATTGGTAAAAGGTGCAGGTGGGTTTAAATACATATGCTGCTCTCTCTCTTTCTCTCTTTACATGTCTGTTAACACAACTACATACACATGTACATATGTACATACATTGCGATACAGGTTAGAAATAATAACAACAACAAAAGCCCCATTTGCCATCGCTTTAAGCTTTTCTGTCGTCCACACCTACGCACGCATCAATCGTCGATGCTGTCATTGTCAGAGTCATTCAAAACAATCATAACAACAAAAACAAAAACAACTCATTCAATTTAAATTCTCATTCATTCAGGTTTTCTTTCCATTTTTTTCAATGCAAATAAAAAAAAATACTTAACTGCGCAATTTCACAAGCTTGCCGAAAATAGCTAAAGATTTTTACCATTGAACTGATGTTTTCAACATGAATAAATGAATTGATTTAGTTTTACATTAGGCATTTTTACAATTTATGTCACATATGACTTCATATTTTCACAGATGCGGTTTAAAAAGGTTTCAATTAAGTTGAAATTCTAATGCACCACACGATTTCCATTTTGGGCAAACTTTGCTGGCTAAAATAAAACAAACTGGCTGTTTTGTTTGGCCAAAAGTGATAAATGACCAACAGCATCCGAAAATTTGCCAATAATGACATTTTGCAAGCAATTTGCATTTGAATACGTCGCGCGTCGTGTGACACACTGACTTCTTTGACTCGGCGGCAGCCGCTGAAATGGTGACACCAAGGATTTCTATTTAGATTTTCAATTTTTTTTTTCTTCATATTTCAAAGTGTGAAAAATTGCAAATCAAAATAAATTTATGGCTTCGAGTTTCTGTTGCACTTCCATTTTTGGATTGGACACTGGAAAACAATTGAATTGCATTTAATATCGTTCAGTCGGCTTTTGCTTTGCTTTTTTGCAATTCAATACGCGTTGAAAGCGTAGGTGTCGGGGGAGTCAACTTAATTTGGGAGTTTAAAAGCAAGTGGAACACTCACAATAATTTGTGCCCGACGCTATTGAAGATATTTTAATTAAATAGTCCGAAAACATTTTTATAATTTTGGTAAGTTTATTTAGGCACATACGACTTCGATTTTTTGTTTTTGTGTTACATTTTCATTTTTAATTAAAATGCTACATTTCTATAAAATACTAGAAAGTAGCCCGCATTTGTCAACTATCACGACCCACGCGCACAGGTCAACAACGTGTTTTATAAATATCATTCGAAAATCATATTAACAGCTTATAGGACACAATAAAATAAAAGCGACCACAAACCGTGGTGCCGACCCACGACAGTGTGTCAAAGATTAAGATACTAAATAAACAATAAGATGCGTGCGGGTGAGTAGGTGTCTGAAAGAAGAAGAAGAAAAAACGGCCTAATGGAAAACTATATTTACGATTTTTAACACATATTTAGCTCGATTTTTTTTTTTGTAAGAAAAATTTAAGCTATAAATTTACGATTATTTTTAAAAAATATTTATACAGTTTAACCCACACGCGTTTATACGCATAATGCTACCTTTCTTGCCAAATTTTTTAGTTGCGCAATACGGAAATTAACAGAAAGAAAGTTTACAGAAAGTTAGCAGTTTGCACAAGTATGTACAAAGCTCTGCATAATTCCGTTCGCTTCCTTTTTCTAGTTTGCGAGAGTAAAACGAGTTAGTAGCTCTTCTCGTTTACTTTTTCAGTAAAGATCTGTTGTTGCTGAGTTTTGAAAAAAAATTAATTTTTTTTTTTTGGTAAAGTTTAGTAAAAATTTGCTAATTTGATATTCTTATATGTTGTACATAGATTATTTTTAATCAAAATTGATTGTAAAATTGATCTGTAATAGTCGTTTAACACTGCTAAAAACACAATGAGAGGCTGATAATATTTAACTATTCAAAAAGATTATTGTTACATACATTTACTGTTAGTTTTCTATATGTTTGTCTGTAAAAATAAAATTCATAACCAATTATTTTAGTTCTTGAATGTTTAATTTTCAATCTAGGCTAATGCTAGAAATAATTAGATTTTTCATAATTTGCTTAAACATTTTGAGCAATTTCCGTTTTGTAAGTTAACTTTGTAATTAAAATACAAATATGAACTAGACAGGTTTTTTTTTAACTTGAAACACTTTTTTTTGAATTTTAAAATTAACGCCAACGTAAATTTTGTTTAGCTGACAGCGCATACATATGACTATCTCACTCTAGTGCATGGTAAGAGAATGCGGAGGTGGTACTATCAATGATAAGCGTTGCCATATAGTTTGAAAAAGAAAACGATATATACGTAACTCCCATTTTTTAACTTAGGATTAGTTCTAAATTAAATAAAACAGAAAAACGAATGAAAATATGTTAATAAATTATTTTCTTTATTTAATTTGAACAGTTTTATATTTGTTGTGGTTGTGACGAAATGTTCTATAAAATTTTTTAAATAATTATTTTTTGTTATGTTGAGACGCGTTGCACTCATAAATCTGGATTGCCTAATCCATTTTGTATGTATACAAATTCATCCAGTCAGTATAAAACATTTTGAAAAATTTAAGTTTGAAAATCTGAAAAAATAAAACATTTTTATAATAGTCAGTACGATGCAGTACGATGGCAACACAAACGCCCACATTGATCGACTTGCGGTTATTGAAACCGTTTTAAATAAATCCACAGAGAGAGAGAAAATTTTGCTCGATAACAAAGTTATCGAATCATTTAGCATAAATATATACACATACATATATATACATATATAGAGTGAGAGATATTTTTTCTCTCATTTAGCTGTTAACTGTCTCTGCATTCGGTTCATATTGCTCGAAAGATCGCATCGTTCGTCTTGAATAAAATTTCTAGTGTATCAATCACAAAAAAGAAAATAAAATAAATAATTAAACAAGGAATCTTAATATAAACAAACATTTAAAAAAAGTAACATAAGTTATATGTACGTAAAATAAATGTAAAAGAAACTATTCGGTTTTTTAATGAACGCAACGAAAATGAAACGAAACAAAACGAACGCAAAGCAATGTAAAAAGAATAAAACGAAATAAAAACAACAAACAAAAATCAAAAGATATTTAAGCATTTTTGTATAAGTTTTGTAAAAAACAACATTCAAGTGAATAATTTTTAAATGTTGTGGCCTTCGAATGATCAAATGTGCATAGTTTTTTTTTGCAATAATACATTTGTTGCATTTGGATTAATTTATTTTGTGTATTTGTGCAGTTAAAAAAATATGCAGAAATTAAATTTTTTTACATCTTTCTCTCTCTCTGTGGCTTTTACACACACTCACACAAACGTTTGGGATGCATGCTGGCATTAAACGCTCTCCTGCTTTAAATCGTTCCATTGTCCGTCCAACTGCATGTCTGTCTCTGAAATAGTACTATCTCGCTCGTGCATGTTATAAAACCCTACCGAGCAAACACAGAAAAAAGCAAAAAGAAGAAGAAGAAGCAATAAATAACGAACAGCATCAAAAACAACTGATCTACAGTGTTCTCAGGAATTTAATCTCAACTATCTTCTATCCCTTTGTGAGTGTGTGTGTGTATTTTTCATTCTTTTTCTTTCTCGCTTTATCTTTCTCTCATATGTTTGCCCTTTTATATTTATTGTTGTTTTTTTTTTAAATATTTTTTTTTATTGTATTTGTTAAGGCATTCCATTCAATTTTGAATACAATCTCATTAAACGTTGTTGCTTTTTTAGCTTTGGGTGGAGTTGTTTTTTCAATTTGTTTCGTTTTTATTTCGCCTGTTTTTCGTTCATTCGTTCGCGTGCGCTATCGCTCTCTCATTTTACGTTTTTTTCGTTTTCAAATGCGCTCTTTCGACATACAAAAAAAAATTAATGAATTTTATTGCTTATTTTCTAGTGAATGTGTTTGATTTTTTAAACAGCAAAAAATAAAATAAAAAAAAGAAGAAAGAGAAGAAAAAAAAAAAAAAAAGGCAATCCATTGTGCAATAAATAAAAAAAAAATCAAAAAGTTGTTTCTAAAACATACACGCATACATATATAAATATATTGAATAGAATAATTCGTTGTAAACGAGAATAGTTCAAAACGTAAACAATCTTAAATTCTATTATACAGAAGAAGAAATAAAGAGTGAAAAAAAAAAAAAACAACAACAATAACAAACAACAAAATGAGTGTCTGTGAGAGCAATAATGTCGTTGTGCAGCAACAATTGCAACAACAAGCTGCTGCTGCAGCCGCTATCGCTGCTGTTGCCCAACAACAGCAACAACAAGCACAGGCACAGGCACAGGCACAGGCCATTGCAGCGCCACAGCAAAGTCAACAACAACAACAACAGAGCACACAAAGCATCGCTGATTATCTAGCACAACTTCTTAAGGATCGCAAGCAATTGGCTGCATTCCCGAATGTCTTCAATCACGTTGAACGTTTATTGGATGAAGGTAAATATTAAGTTTATTAATAATTAAAAATCACAACTTCTAAAGTTAGCATCAAAGATTTAAGTATTTTCTTTGTGAGCAACAAATTCCATCTTTTAGAATTTTTTAGACGTTTAAGAAACAAGTGCAAAAACCAAAAAAAAAAAAAAAAAAAAAAAAAGAAAAGATGGTTTTCAACCTCGAAAAGTTTTGTGCCTGACACTCGTAGTGCAAAAGGGTAAACATGTTATCCTAGTGCAAACGTTTGTTACATACAAGAAGGCGTGGGAGAACCCAAGAATCATGAACATATGTTTTTGAGCAGCTTCTTAAACTCCGAGTCTACATAACTATGTTCTTTCTCTTGAACGCCGTTTAAAATCACTTATCTCGGTGGTTATTTCAGATAAGGATATATTTGTTTCAAGACTTATGAATCAAAAAATCGTTGCTTTTTTGTGAATGCCTTTTAAGATGATTCCAAACTAAATTTGTACTTTTGCTTACGTCGAGAAATTTATAAAATATGACCCCAAACAGACTAATTCAAACGTTTAAGATTTTGTATGAATAATTTGCATGTTTGTTTCCTATAAAAACAAATCGAATTTAAAGCCTAACTAATTTTCTTATATATTTTATTATGTATCTCAAAAGAAATGTTTTAATTCAAATTACCATTTACCACATTAATTCGCGCATCTTTTCGCATATTTAAATTTATAAATCAACAAAAGCATAATAGATAACTTTAATGTTGCGCACGCGTATTTTTATAAACTATTAACAAAAAACACACAAAGCAAAAAAAAAAAAAAAAATGTTCCATCAAAAAAATAACTGCTTAAAAAAACCTTAAACACGCTCTCAGACCTTAAGTTCATTTGGCTCAGTTCTGTCTGTGTGCGTCTAAGCGCGGTCATTCCACCTTACAACCAAAAGATACTTCTTCGTTTTTCGTTTTCTGTTGCTTTTGGCTTCTTTGAATTTTTGTTTTTTGTTTTTTTTTCTTTCTTTTTTTTTGCTTTTGTTATTTTTAGTTACTTCCTTTCGTAGCATATCTACACGCGTTTTATACACTTGTCCAGTTACTTTGTACGCTGCAGCAGCAGCTCATCTTACTTCTGTGCGCTTGAGTTTGCCTCGTTAATTTGTTTATATTGCATCTCGTTGGGGTATCTTTTTCTCTTGGTTGTATTTTTATTTTCTTTTTATTTATAAATTGTTTTTTTTTTCTTCTTCTTTTCATCGTTTATGCTGCAACATTGCGTCGTCGTATCTTTTACTTTTCTCCAGTTTTGTTGAATTAAGTTCTGTTCCGCATTTTTTTTTTGTTTTGTTTGTTTTATGAATTTTTTTATTCTGTGGATACATTTACAGCGCTTCGCGCGTGCTTTTATCAAATGAAGTTGTAGCAGGCAATACGGATGCTGGCTTGTATTGTTTTTGCTTCTCGAATCTCGTTATTGACGTTGCATGGGGTATTGTATCTCATAATTATGCTCTCTAAATCTTTAATGTAATAAGTATCTGCGATAGTTTAAATATTTATTAAATATTGGCTTTTTAAAAAATGTATCTCAAAACACAGGAAAATTTAACTTTATCGAAAAGTGTCATTCTTCAAAAAAATATAAAAACTTTTTCTTGTTAAATAAAAAAAAAAAAAAAAAAACCTAAAAAAATATTTTTCAGCAAATAAAAACACTTCAAACTTTTATGCCGAAGCCATTGCCGCTACAAAATCAACACTCTTAAAAACGTGTGGCGCCAATATACAAACGGAATCGTAGTCAAAAAAAAAAAAAAGTTAAATGGAAACCTACATACAACAATAAAAACAGCAAAACCCAAAACTCAAAAACAATCCAGACATTGCCTTCGCAGTTGGAGGCGTGAGACATGCAAAGTTTTTTTTGTTTTGTTTTGTTTTCGCTCAAAAATATTGCAGCAATTGAAGCGAATACGCCAGGAACTAACGTAACCACTGAAATACACTACCTGGGCTGGCTGTGCTGCAGATAGTTTTTAATTTTTACAGATACTTTATATTAATGTGCGTTATTACTGTCGTTTTTTTTTGTTTTTTTTATTGTTGTTCTATATTGTATCGTGTTTTAGTGCAAACATCTGGAACGCATATGTACATAAAATAATGACAAAATTATGTTGAACAGATACACAGATACAAAGCGCAAAAACATAAAATATCTTTTTTTGTTGTCTTTAGTTGACACAGCGAACGTAACGTGTGTATCTTTGAAATAGTAGGTATGAGTACTTTAATATTAACGAAGTTTTTGTCTGTCCAGCGCTCAGCGCTCAGCTGTCTGTGTTAGTGGGAAACTAGTTTCTATTTATTACTTTAAGCGACAATTTGTAAAACTTGTCTGACCAGCAATAGAGCAGTTACAGACTGTAACAGACGAGTAACTCTTATCAGCAATTGTAGGCGCGAGTGTTGCGGAAGTTAATACAGTTTGAGTACCGGCATGGTAATGCTTTTTCTGTTTCTTTTACTTTAAGCGTTGTGGTTCGTGATGGGTTAAATCAATTGAAACGAGTTATTTAGCGCTTCGGTTTATTTTTTTAAATTTTTTTTTACTATTTTTTCATTTGGCAAATCTTTTACGTTTTTAACTTTTTTTTTTTTTTTGTTGTTTTGTTTTTGGTCGGTCAACAAAAGTTAGTTGGCTAGTTTGGTTATTTTTTTTGTTTTTATTTTATACGGCTTCACTTTGTTGTTTTCTTAAGAAGTTTGCAACTTTCTCTTTTCAATTGCTTTTTCTGTAGACTTTTGAACTTGTTTTGAATGCGTATATATATTTTTTTTTTGCTGCCAATTAGAAAAAATTTTGAAGAAGCAGCCAAAATTTGTGTGCGCACGCTTTAAAATTAGTTTGATTTTTTTCTCTAAGTTAGAATTTGTACAAGTATTAATTAGATACTTTTTTGGTTGCTATTTTTATATTTATGCTCATATTCGTTTTACTTTTAGCTGAGCTTGTTTCTTGAATTCTGAAGATAAAATATTATAAACATTTTTTCGATATTTTGGTATTGTTTCAATCTCCAAGTTTGTCAAACCCTTTGAAGTTTTGTTTATTTACCGTCTTAATTTTTTTTTATATTTATTCCCATTTATCAAAATAAAAAAAAATGAAAGAATTTAACAAAAAAATTGAGATACACTAAAATCAAATTAAGGTGTGCAATAATAGCGACATCATCAACATCGTCGCTCAAACTCTTGCTTGCCGTTCTAACAATCTTACTATTTTAGCTAACTGAATATTTTTATGTATTCGTTAGGTTTATACCCTAAACAAAGCTAACTACCTGTTGGTGCTTTGGACATTTAAATGCAAGGCTTGTGAGTTTAGATATTTAAATGTCATTTATATTTTGGTGTCGTTTTTTTTGTTGTTGTTGTTGTTTTTGCTTTTATTTCGCGTATCTTATTTTTATTATACTTGTACAAAGGCAAAAGATACTTATAGAAATACGCGAAATTTTTACGCTTTTGGCACTGCTGACATAAATTTTTGTGTTTGTTTGACTAAGTGACTGACTCATGCCTCGAAATATTTCAAGTGCTCGTAACAATAAAAAAAAAAAAAAAAAAAAAATAAAATAAAATAAAAGCGTATAAAGAACAACAAACTTGAGACTATTATTTAGTTAAAAATTTAAGTAATATGTAACTGAGCACGTTTATTCATATAAATATGTATGTGTGTATCATCTTGTCAAATGTATCTCACACATGAAGTGTGCCTAGTGTCTGGAAATTAACGTCAAACAGCATTTCTTTGAGTTGTTTTTTTCTTTTGCTATTTTTCTGTTTTGAGTTACGCTTTATAGTTGCACATTCAGCAAATTCACGCTCACATTTCAATGAATGACGACAAAGCATTACAAGTAACTATCTCAAGCATAACTATGCAAAGTATCTTTGTCTCTTAAGCTATCTTCCGCATTTGTTTATTGCTAATAAACGAGAAACGACTAATGTATTTCTGTTCACATTTAAACTAGCTGCAAAAGGTGTTAATATAATGTACAAATTATGGATACTAAAAATATATACATATGCATACGAGTATACTATATATTTTTTTTAAATTTTATGCTTTATGCATTTTAGTTATAGATACCGCATAGAAAAGACCTCCACTGTTGTTGCACATAAATTAAAAGCCAAAATGCGCTTAACATAATTTTTTTTTTTTGAAAACTAATGTTGATAAAAAATACTATAAACAGATACATTATAAGTATGTAGTTATGTGCATATGTATCTGCTTGCATTCGAATGCGGGACGCAACATAGAAATCAATGTATACTTTGTATAGTATAAAGCAAAATACAAACGCCCACACATGACCGAAAAATTGTGGCTATAAAATAGCTAAGTTAAAAGCGCGTAGTAGTGTGAGAGTAGAAGATCGCATATCTGATTTAGTATGTATGTATCTATACATTTGTCTATCAAAAAAACACGTTGTTCACAGCAGCGATATGAGCGGCATGCATACTATTTTCTTTTTTTTTTTTTTTTTTCAGAACTTACGCCCTCATTCATCTCTTGCTACTCATGCTCACAAAACTATTTCTTAAGCTCTTTTATGCTCTGTATGTGTGCGCACATTTTTATCTATCAACACATTTAAGATCTTTCAGATACATTTATGTATATTTTGTATAACTGCATTTGTATTTGTTAACAAAAAGAAAAAAAAAAAACAATTTTTAAATTGTTGCCGGTTGCGTTGTCAGCACCACCCGCTACTGGTCTTCGTCATCGGTTCAGATACATTGATATATATATATATATTATATGTATATATAGATATAGTCGCTAGGTGTATATATTGTGTATATCTGTGTATAGTATTTATATACTTGTGTATATCTAGCACGTAAATTGAATCTTTGGCTTGTTTTTCTGTAATTTCATTTTTGTTTTTCAGAAAATTTTTAAATGTGTTTATGTTAAATTTAGATTATTGAAATAATTTTTTTTTGTGTGTTTTTTTTTTTCATTTTACGGCGCTGAATTTTCTTGTGATTTTCTAGCTAACTTGTCTGTTTTAGCTTTTAAATGCATGCTGGAATTTTTTTTTTTTGATACAGATTTTTAAATAATTTTTTTTTATTTGCTAAAGAAAATGTATCTAGAATTGTAATAATGTAATCATTTGGTTTAAAAAGATGCTTTATACATATTAAAAAACCTTTTAAATAAATTTAATTATGTTGCCATACATTTTTAAACTAATTGATCTGCGTCTAAGGTTAATGCACGCTCAATTTTCCAATTGTATCTTTTGTCTTGTATGTATAGTATACTGCACCTTGCTTTTGTGATAACGCACAAATCGTATGTGCAATGAACCGCATATCAAACAAACAAACAAGCTATGAGTAAATATAATTTAAAGAAGCAGTATAAAGCGCTTGATTTGATTAATTAAAAAAAAAAAAAAATAAAATTAAAAATGCTGCAGTAATGCAAAACCAAATAAATAAAAGTTACTTCACAAAAGAAAATAATGAAAACAAATGAAGCGATCGCTGCAAATACGCCCATCAGTGGCGTGGTTATAGTTCGATTCGTACGTACGTATACAATGAAATAGCGCAGATGATTTTTGTGTTTCAATGAGATTTATGACTATGATGATAATGATGTCGATAATGATGATGAATGATGATGATGAAGCGCCTAAACGCATTATTATCATTTGCTATGCAGCATGACCGCATACGTATATTGGATTTAAATTCAAATTAAATCGCGACTCAATTTGCTTTTGTACTTTGCTCATTGTTTAACTCAAACTGACGCTTTACATTGATATGCAAAGCCAAGGACTGAAATAAAAGTTTTGGAAATTTTGAAATATTTTTGAAAACATGTTTGAATTTTAAATTTTAAAATTATATTGGCTACGCTTAAACCAATTTAAAAATTTTTACTTTTTATAACTTTTAAATCAAACATTGTTCTTGCTGATTAGTAGATACATACCTACATAGCATATATTCAATTCATTGTCATATGCGGTAGATATATTGTATCTAGATACTCGCATAGTTTTATAGTAAAGTAAGCTAATAAAAAGCGCAAGCCTATGAAAATGCTATGACGTGATCATAAATTTGTTGACATTGTCAGTAGTCTTTAAACGTACGCAATACACCGCACACCCACAACACCCTGCATCATCATTCGTTTGCTCAATTTCTATTGTGCTTATAAACGATTCATTCATTCCCTAAAGTAAACTGAGCTGGCTGAGTGGAACTGAATTGGCTGACTGATTGTCTACACGTTTCATTGCTTTTCAAATTCAATTAAAATCTTTTGTTAAGTTTATGTCGCTGCTGCGTTACTTTGTCCATACGACTGACTGACTAACTGTGTGCGCCTCCTCATATCTTTGTTTAGTTTAATTTTGAAGGGATTTGCTATTTTATTATTTTTAAATGCATTTAACTAAATTTTTGTTTGCTACCAAAAACGCATTCAAGCGGTTTTAATATTGCAATAAAAAAAACTTGTATTGGCATCTCCGGAAGCTGGACAGACATGTAGTCGGTGACAAACAGACAAGTTAAAAAAAAAGAAGAAGAAAGAAATTGAGATATAGATACATTAAATACAGATACAATTGCTGTAAAGAGCAAAGCATGTACTTTAAAATGTCTGGCATGGGGCATCGTTTATGCTGTGCTGCTACTCCTCATGTACACACAATTGTGTTTGAATTTAAAATTAACGAAAAAGGGCATTGTCGATCGAAGAAATCAAAACAAATAAATAAATAAAACAAATAATGCGTTCAAATGAATGAGCAACTCATCGATTGAAAAATTCGATTAAACGAAAAGAAATTGCATATGAGTCTGTGTTAAAGTATACCAGAAGCTGTTAGCAATGAGATCATTTACAAAAATCTGATTATACTTTTGCATCTATAGATTCTGGTAACATTTTATTATCCAAAATTTTCTTCAAATTATTAAAAATCTTAACAGCTTGTTTACACTTTGGAAAATATTGGCTAAATATTTGTCACACTTGAACCTATTTATACGCTTATCTACAGCAACTTCATATTTTTTTTTTTTAATATTTTTTGTTTTACTATTTTCTATTTTGGATAGCGCATGACTGTAAGTTTAATTGGAATAAAATTCCGTTTCTATACATTTACAACTGCGGATTTATTTTCATTTAAGAAGAAAAAATATTGTTTTGTTTTTCATTTGCTTTTTTTTTTTTTTACATTTGAAATATACAACGAAAAAAGATACTATTTGCACTTACGTCATTTTAGTTAAATTTTATAATGCACAGATATAAAATTTCATAAAAGCTTTAAAGGAAAATGCACACAATTAAAAAAAAATGTGTATATAATTGTTGTACATTTTCACATTTGCCACTTGGCTTTGTTTTTCCAATTTTCCACAAAAGTAAAAGCATCTGCTTTTATGCAGCACACTCAAGTTTCTTAATTTAAGACTACAAATGAACTTAACTATCACCCCACTCGTTCGCATGCTACAAATAAGCAAAAGTATCTGAGCAAAAGTATATGAATGCGCACTTCAATTTAATAATGCTAAAGTTCTAAAGTTTTGTTTCAATTGCAATAATATGCCACATGCCAGTGACAAGACTGACTTTATATGCGGACTCTTTTGACTACTTGAAAATTTATAAATGAATTTTATTTATTCGCCATTGCCATTGCTTGCTGCCAATTGAAGTTTACTACTGGCACACTACGAGTATACTGGCCTGGACACACTTGATAAACGACGAGTATGGCACGCGTGCATTTTGCATTGCGTTGGTGGTTGGTGGCGGCTGTTAGTGTTAGTGGCGCAACCATTTCTGGTTTTCCAACTTTCATTTCGCTTTCGAAATTATCTTTTTTTTTTTTTTTTAATGGGTTATGTGCATGTTGGTTTATATCTTACCGCTTTGATCGCTAATAGAGTTTGCAATAAATGAATTTATCGTTAATCAATTTAGAAATTTTCAATTGAAAAATTTATGTGTTTTGCCCTTAAATGAATTGATAAAGTTCTTATAAAAGGGATGTACAGAAATGTGTGTGTGTGTGTGTGTGTGAAATGCGGGCATGGCAAATTTCGAGTAATTTTTATATGGGTTCAATATAAACAAGCAAACAAATGTGCTGACATTAATTAAAGAACATATTTAAATATTAAAATTTGAGATTGAAATATTTAAGTATTTTAATTATTCTAATTGTGTGTGGAATATGGGTTTTTCCCTTCAACCATCTCTATATACCTTAATCAAGATAAAGTTCTAAATTGAATGCGTAAAGGTTTTGTAAATATTTATAATAAGAAAATCAGTAGGCGCAGTTGACACTAATTTGATATATTCAAGACGTCTATTATTACTTGGCACACCTTAAAAACGACCTTTTTTTTACTATTTATTTATGACTAATGTTTTTTTTTTTTGTATGACATATGAATTCTATCTTGTTATCGCTATTAAAGAGACAACAATTACTACAAACGTTCTACAAGTTCAAAATATCGATAAACGGTAGCAAATATTCGAATGTGTAAACATTTAAAGATATAAAACTACTAAAATTATACAATGTTTTCTTTAATGTGATGACACAAGAAAACATTGATTATGAAAAAAAAGAAGAAAAAAAAAAAACAAGACGGATTAAAACAAAATTTTATATTTAACTATAATCGTGCCAAACAGACGAATGAACGTACAGACGGACGGACAGACAGACAGATTGTTCAAATAAACAAAAAATCGAGTTAAAGAAGCCTTAGCGGCAAAAAAAAAAAAACGACAGCGTTGCTGCTGCTGCTGTGATGATGATGCGATCACATTGTTAAATACTATAAAAATACCAGCATATATACAAAAGTATCTGAACGACGCTATACATAGATAGAATGAGATACTAAAGCGACTATACAGATACGCAGATACAGCTAAATGCGGCAGAGTATGCGTCATAGTAAAAAATAAGAAAGAAACAAAATAAAAAACGTAAATGTGTCGAAACTATTGCTGTGTACGAGTTTAATTAAACGTAAAATACTAAATAAATTAGTAAATTGAAACAAGCAAGAGATACATTTCTATCTACAAACTATATACTTGCATACGACTTATAGTGCAAATATTTTAATCTATCTGATGATTGTGACAATATTTTGTAGATCGACAACGTTGTTGATTCATTACGTGTGACATTAACAAGATCATTGTCATTTTTTATAGACAGTTTTTTCTCAGATACATTGCGTTGTTGTCGCACTTGTTGACAATTTAGCAGCAGCAGCAACCGTAGCGTGCATGCAAATATTTGTCCATGTAATTATAAGTTTTTGATGCTGTTGTTTTAGTTTTTAAGTAAACAAACAACAAATTATATACACGATATACATATAGAATGCTTGCACATATGTATGTAGTATCTACCAGATACGCAATACAACTGCTTGTGTATTTGTAAATGCAAGTTAAGCGTTTATTTTATTACAATATGTAACTGGATTTTTGTATTGCAAGCACAACTTTTGTCGACGTCGTTGTTTTTTTTTGTATGTATTGAGCAATACTTGCAGATACTTTTAGTTTGCAGATTACGTATTTATACGCACAGATACACCATACACATACACACGCACGCACGCAAACTGTTGCATTAAAAAGTTTTATATGAATGAATTTTGTGTAAAACTTGTTGCGCTTTTGGCCAAATTTTTTTTTTTTTTTGGTAGCAACAAGCGCAACAATTGTGAGTATCTTAAACTTTACTGTATGTACATATGTATTTCGTTTCATTTTGTTTTTGGTTGCTGTTGTACGAGTATCTTTTATGTGGTTATTTTGTACCACCCGTTTTAGTTTTGCACTATTTTTGCGTATCTGAACGCACAATTTGCGCATGCTTTGATCTCTTTTGACTATTTACGCTAAAAGATTTTGGAATTTCACTAAATTCTTAAAGTTTTTTAGCCATAAAATGCTTTAATTATAACAACAACTCCCAGATGGTAACTAACGGCAACGCATTTTGGTAGTTGCAGCTGATCATATTGCTAAACTTAAGTATCTCAAGCACACGATTTCTTGTTGCATGTATGTATCTGTGTATCTATGTATTTATTGTATTTTTATTTATTGGTTGTGTTGTTGTGCGTGAATTTCAATTCGTTGAAGTTGAATTTTGAAGTATTTTTTTTTGGATTTAATGTTTTTTTTTCGTCTGTCTGTCTGTCCGTCTGTTACTGAGTTGGCGCTTGTCGTTTATTTAGGTTAAATTGAAGTCTGTTGTAAATTTTACGATTATTTATTTATATTAAATTTTCATTTTAATGTGAGAAACGAATTTTTGTATTGTATAATAGCGCTACTTTATCTTTATCTTTTGCTGCACTGTACGTGAATCTAACTTCATGCTTGCAATTATGCGTTTAATTAAGTGTTTAAGATCTTTTTACTCAACTCAATCAACGCCATTAAACATGACAGCTCACCTCACTGAGTGAAGCATTCAAGAGATAAACCTAATAAAACTATTTTTAAATCAAACGCCAACACAAATGTTTAAACTTAAAAAAATCTTATATATAATTTTTTTTGTCTACATTTTCTATTTGTTTCCATTTGAAACTTTATTTCTGGAATTGTATATGTAAACTAACAAGAATATTTATCTTTTGGTTTTCTTATTTTATGCCGTCTGCTTGTCATCATCGTTTAGCTTGCCACTTTATATACACACACATACACACACTCAGCCATACACACTCTTGAACGTTTCGTACGTGTTTATCTAATAAACAGACCTAATTCTGAAGCCAACAATTTTAAAAAGGAAACAAAAAAAACAAAATACTTCTGTGTCTGTGTGTGTGTATTAAAGTTCATGACCTTTTCACAAGCTTTAAAATTTTGTGGTTTTGTGTTAGCAAACAACTAAAAAAATAATTGTACATCGGCATAATTGTGGTGGGTGTATGAGAGACTTTTGTATCTGACTTTTTTTTGTATCTGTGGTTTATCTTGCCTTAATTTGATAAAGAAGAGTACAAACATAACTAATCATATGATTAATAAACTCTTATTAGTTTATTGTAGGCAAAAAAAAAAAAAAAATAGCTAACAAAAATTCAAACTACAAACAATCTTAATAATTTAATATAAAATAACATAGTGTAAAAAATAGACATGATAATTTTTGACCCTGCACATGTCTCGAAAGTCCAGCACTGCGTTTGTGGAAGATTTCTTTTTCTTTGTGTCGTTCCATAATTCTGAATTTCTTCTAAAAAATAGATGGATGAGTCTATCAGTCAACAAAGTGATTAGCGAAAGATTTTTATGATGTCCATGGTCTACTTCCCTAGAAAGGTTAAACGATAAACGGGACCTCTAACGTTTCTAGGGAAGTAGACCATAGACATTACAAACTTCCTATCTCATTGTTGACTGACACACTCCATGCTATTTTTCATTCTCTATTCTTCAGAAGATATTCAATGTTTTTATTATTTATTAGTCTCCGTTGTGTGGTAAGTGATCCAAATATATTTCACAGCTACAAAAAGACCTGACAATTTTCGTTGGTTGCGTACCCATGACGTTGGTTCTTAGCTACTTCATTATAAATCATATGTATTGCTTATGTCAGATAATATAATTAAATCAAAGTCAATTTAATCAACTATTAAATATTTTTTGCAAGCACGTGCCATGAAGCCACGTATTTGTACATATTTTAGTCAAGGACATGGCGTGTGCGTCTCTCTGTCAACGCTACCAAACAACCTTCAATTCACAAAAAAAAAAAAAAAAAGAAACCCACAATGGAATACCTATTATAAAACACTTTACACTTACACTTTTCTAAAACAACGATCAACGTCAGTGTAAAATGAACGTAGGCTTTTCCGGTTTTCCACAGCATATGTTGTCTCTTGAACAGGCACAGCCTACACAAATATGCAAGAAAAATAAAAATCTTGAAACACGGATTAAGAGTTGACCACTAAAAAATAATAAAAGTTAATGTAGGCGCACATTTAGGCCTTACAACGTCAAAAGTTGGAGCAAACAGCCAAAAAGGTGTTAAGAACAAGATTTTATGTAGCTACAACAAATAAATTAATAAAGCAGCCAAGACGACATAATCGAAATCACAATATATGTGTACTACGGGTATATATCGTATTGTATTGAATCAAATAAAAAGAAAAAGTCACCTATTTTTTTTTTTTTTTCTGCTTTTGTTTTTGAAACAAGTCTTCGTCAGCTAAATAATTTAACATTTTTGGAAAAGTAACAGCGACGACAATAAAATAAAAGTATCTTTTTTTTGGATTGTGTAGACGTGCGGCATAAAGAAAAAAAAAAAAAAAAAAGAAACATGTCGCTGATAGTTAGCTAAGTTAAGACTGTAGTTATTAAAAACTTGGGTAGGTGGACAGGTATGCAGCTTAAAAGGGGGGTTTCCATTGTTGTTGCTGTTGTCATTTGTTGCTGCCGTGATTGTTGGATTTATTATTACGATATAAATTATGTTTAATAAATATGTGTAGGCTGTCGCCATCTCCATTGCTAAGTACATTTGTTATATTGTGTCGTGTTTTGTATTGCGCACTTCTCTAGTGTTTCTTTAATTCAAAAAAAAAAAAAAAAAGAAAAAAAGATTTATTTCTCTTTGTATTTTTATTGGTCGGTTTTTTTTTTTTTTTTTTTTTGAAACAAGGGTCACGTTTTCCTACTACGTTGTGTGATGTGGCAAGCATAAAAAATAACAGTAGCAACTCTTAGCTACTTTATAAGTAGAATCTGTGTTAATTATTAAAGCGTAAAATGTGGCACATTTCCGTTTTAAAAATTTATGATTTCATAAAAAAAATATCAAAATTAGCTTAAAATATATAAATTCACAGTTTTATTATATACCAAATTGCCAGAATGCGTCAAAAGCGACGCCATTTTAATTATTTTGCTTGTAACTTACACACACACAGATACTCAAAGAAACATATTTTAAAGATACAATTTATATGAGCGGTGGGTGCTGTCTCTAAGTGTTTTTCTATAATTTTGAAATATTTATATGTATCTTTTATAAACTTTTTTCGCATGTGTTTTTTTTTTTTTGTACATTTTTATTAAATTAATAAAACGATAAGTCTAATATAGACATTTAGCTTATAAGAAAGGAAATGTGCGTCGTCGGATGACAGTTGTCTTGAAATTCGATTCTATAAAAGGCACATACAACTTTCACTATCGCACGACACTTGCAGACACAATTCATACATAAAGATATTACATGTACCATGTGTAAGCCATGAGATACTTTCACACACATGCATGCATGAAGATACCAAACAACAATTTTATTTGATGCGAAAATCATATTTCAATCGATACAAAACATTTAAAAAATTTTTCTTTTTAAATTGAATTTTCTGAAAACTTTTGTTTTTCAGCATCAAATTTTTGCTCAGAAACATAAAAGGAAATATTTTAATTCCATTCCATTTAAATTTCTGTCAGTTTTCAAGTTGAAAAATTACAACGTGCACAAAACTACAAAAATTCTATCTCATAGTTCTGCCTTACGGTATCTGTCTGTCTGTCTATCTGTCTCTTCTTTTTTTTTTTTATACATTCATTTTTGATGCATCACAATTCGTTGCTGTTTGTCTGTTTGGATTTCATTTTTTTGTGTTGCTTTTTCGTCCACGAAAAGCTAACAGCCAAAATATAACAAAAACTGTTGTTCGACCAAAAAACGCCAAAGTTACAGCGTAAAAACTGGAAAATTTTTTTTGTATACATAAATTTAAGATGTTTTCGAGCACAATATGGCTGCAGCTGGTGTTTTCTACACAAAAATAAATAGTTTTCCATAAAATGTGCGCAATAGTGAACTGTTTTAATTAGCAGCATATTTTTTGAATATATATTTTAGAAATAAAATTTCCTTTTGTTATATAAATTTCACATATATTTGGTACTAAGGAGTGGTGGGAATTTAAAAAGGGGAAAAATTAAATTTGGTAGAAACATAGTATCGATTTATGATTAGTATTTATACGTACGTAAGTTGTCTCTATATTCGACTGGATAAATGTAGAGAAAGTCTTGAAACCTTAACGAATCATAAGAATTATTATTTGAAGATTGTCTCATATTAAAAAAAAATATTAAAACTTTTGACGCTACAGCGAATGGTTTACGAAAATAACCATTAAAAATTCAAAGCAAAAATATTACGGGATTATTCTTACACCACGAGAAACCCTAGAAAATTCCATAAAATATCTTAAAAAATGAATTCACTTATGGCATATTTGCATCTTCTAGTTTTTAAAAAGTAACTCAGACCCACATATGTGTAGCTTCCTTGCTAACTTTAAGATTAAATTGTTTTCAAAAAAAAAAAAAATGTATATAAAACATAGATACATTTTTAAACCCGCCTCAGATAGTGTGATGGGTATTATCAGTTAGTCAGTCCGTCCGTCTGTTTGCCTGTTGTAATGCGATTAACTTGGAAAGTTTTAAAGAATTCGACTTGAAATTTTAAACATAATCTTTTTTATCCTAGGCAAATTATATGTCAGAACCAATGTGCCACGCCCATTTTTAGATATAGCCCCCATACAAACCACAAACCCCCACTTTATTCACTTCAATCTGGGTAAGACCACTTCTACTTCTACTGGATTGGGCCAGTATAACATACAGACCCTTAACAAACTTACCATCCATTTTTTAATTTTTCAAGAAAATTATTGTTATATCTGCATTTTTAGCTTAAAATTGTTCATATATCCTTGTTTGAGCCCCATCTTAAGTTGTACCCGCCCAACCCCTTTGCGGAATATAATCTACGCCACTGATGATTTCGGTTCCACCGAAGTAAACGTTTTTTCTGGTTTTTTTTGTTTAAATTTTTTTTATTCACAAATATTTATAAAATATTTTACAAATTTAATAAAATTTTTTTCTCTCTTTTACTCTCTTTCTAGGTAAGTCTTATCTGAAAACTGATAAAAAAAAATGTAATACCGTCGCCACTGTTTTTTGATAAAGCTGTCAACTATGTACATCGTCGCTAGAGATAACAGCAACCATTTTAGAAACTTATTGCTGGCAACGCTGTGATTGGTTGAGTACATATATAATTTAACGATAGATTGTAATAAGTATAAAAAATAATAAATTTTTAATTGGTTTATCTAAAAGGCAATCGATTACGTTACCCACTACACAACTGTGTTGTGCTTTAATTTTATTGGTGCAATAAAATAAAAAATGAAAATGGAAAAAAAAACCTCAATTAATTACACTAATACCGATGTGAACTGATGAACGAACTGTAGCCATTTTATAATTTATGCGCTGGGCTTTTTAGTATAGAACTCTCGCACAACAGCACATTTAAATAGTATAGAGACTGTAGTTAAGCTTAATGTATATATTTTTTATTTTATACGAGTATATACTTTGTTAATTGTATTTTTTAAATAACTATTTTGTTGTATTTTAAAATAACAATTGCAACGAATAGAAAAGGCGCACACGATTTGAAACGTGCGCAAAAGGTTCGTTTGTCGTTGCCGCCGCCGCCGACGTCGCTTTCATTTTGTCTCCGTTCTGCATTATCTGAATTTTAATTAATTTTTTAAATATTGACAAAAAAAAAAAGGGTGTGGTTTCCTTTTTTGAAAACGTATTTAGGGTTTTTTTTAACTGTTTCACAAGTAAAGCCACAAAAACTTTTTGTTTTAAGTGAAAAAAAAAAAAAAAAATCGATTGATAATTTTCACTTTTCATCGCAAATATTTGTCCGTCTGTCTGGCGACTGTTGTCTGTCTGTTCGAATTTTTGAGTAGATAAATGTTCAAGTCTGGCTCTATTGAAAGAAAAATTGTGTCTACATTTGGTTTTGCGTTAATTTTGTGTTTATTGCATTTTCATTTCAAAAAAGTTAGTCATTTGCGGCCATTTTATCGTCATAGACGCCGCCGCCATTGCCGCTACGTGGGGGCATTTTAAAATTACGCTCATGGGAACTGATTGATTTGCGCTTCACTTGCTGTAACAAGTTTCATTTGACTTTTTTTTTCATTTTGGCGCACTGCCTGATTTTCGACTGCTTTTCCAAGCATCGTGTTTAGTTTTTTTTTTTTTTTGTTTTTCCTCACACTCGAATTTTGCTTTTGTGACCATAACTTGTCTATAATAATGTGAAACTGTATATAAATAGCCATTTGAATTGATTTTTGGCAATGACAAGTTGCAATGTGAAAAAATTTATTTATTTTATCTATTTTTTTTTCGTATTTCTTCCTTATGGCGAAAAATGTTTAAACTTGTTCACAATTTTTCAACTACCGGACGACCAGTGGAGGTGCTAGCTGCAAAATGTGTTGTGTCCATCGTCGTTTATTTATCTTTGTATCTTTGTAGCTATTTCTAAGTCAGTTTGTATGTATGCGATGTATCTGTTTTTCCGATGTCCGTTTACCTTCAATTGCTGCAAAACTCGGGCGCAGAGTAGATGCCACCAATAAATGTGGTTTTCCTTTAATTTATTTTCACTTGTTGCATATGTTTGCAATCATTTGTCGTTTTAGGGTTTTGCAGTATTTCAAGTTAAACATTTGATCGTATTTCTTGTCCAGATTGAAATTTTTTTTTGGCATACAAGTTGGTTTTATACATACACATATTTTTTTTGTTGTTGCAAAATTTTTCAAGCTATTTTTGGCTATAAAGAATTTGTGAAATGTTGGTAAAGAGAAATAATAGAACAAATATTTTGAACAAATTTAAAACAAAATATTTAAATTTAAAGCTTAAAAAAAATCTGTTAATAAAGATTAAGATTTCCACAATTTCCACGTAAAAGCTAAACTGTTGCACTGCTTTGTTCATGGCTCAAATAAAATCAGCACAGAAAAAGTAACAAATTTGCAATTTGGAATTAAATATTCTGTATAAAATTGTGCTACATTTTAACTACTTTTTTATGTATAAATTTCTTTTCATATTTTCACTATCATTTCTTGCTGCTGCTGCAACATCGGAAAATAACAAAAAAAAAAAAAATATATATTCATTCCCTCCATTGTTTCCTGACTTTGCTTTCTGAAATATATAACAAAGTCACACAGCTCAAAGTCGCGGTCACGCTAGACTGAATAGAAACCATTTCGCTACTGTTTCTGCTTCTTCCGCTGCTGCTGCTTCTTGTCATAAATAAGCAGATTTCGTGGCATTAGTGCGCGAAACATCTGCAAAATATAACATCGCAGTTAGTCGTAGTATTATACTAGATACTGCAATGACTTTCGTAAAGGGTTTTATGCTTTTTATTGCAGTCATGATTATGGCAGGAAGGTAGTTAGGCAGGCAACAGTAACGGAAATGAGTTTAACTGACACTCTTGCAACAAGAAACAATGCAATGAAAATGAAAGTTTATACGGCAAAGGTACTTGTAGCTTTAATAATAAAATAATTTAAATTTTATTTAACAAAAAAAAAAAAAAAAACACTAATCATGTGGGTTGCAATTCACACAAAAAAAAAAAAAAAAAAAAAAACAAAATAAAGAAACAAAAGTTAATTTTTGTAGAAATTATTATACAAAAATATACACGCATATGGGTTAATAATTATGCAGTACGTCAGTAAGTCAGTCAGTCAGTCAGTTAGTAAGACAAGTAGACATGGCAGACAGACAGACAGACAGACAGACGCACAGTCATTATACGTATGTGGGTGGTAGTCGAAAAAAAAGACTTTAATTTCAGTTAAATACTACACACACACAATCAAGCACACACATATGCCAAGTATGACACAATTTGAAAGTACCTCCGTGGTGAAGGCAACTTTATAATTGACATTAATCTTAAAGCTTGTTTAGTAGTTACCGCTCGATGCTGTTGTTGTTTTGTATAACAAAAATAAATTTAAATAAATCTACTTAAAAAGTGCGGTAGCGAATGGACTTTGAATTTGAGAATGACACTTAAATGAGTTTGTATGTGAAATGCAAATCAACTAAAGATTGAATGAAATTTTTTTTTGATAAGTCGAAAGGAAAAAAACCACCACAAAAAAAAAGAGTGCGTGTAATACGAAATAAGTGAGTACACAGCAAGTATTCAGTTGTACTCACTGTGTACTTGTTTTGCTTGCTTATTTATCATAACTCAAAAGCACATACATACGTTTGCGTGGTACAAATTTTATATTTATAAAAATTATTTTGAAAATGTGGGACGTACATATAATTTTATTTTCCGTATAAATAAAATGGAAATTCAAATAAAAAATTAGAAATACTCTTTAAATAAAAAAATAATGCCATCAAAAAGACTTGCCGTTCAAACGTTAAATCTTATAATCAATTTAAGTTTGTCATTTCGAATGATTTGCTGTCATTTTTTTTTTTTTTTCTGTGTTATTATAATTTTTTTTTAATACCTCATTTTTATTTTGATTATTGTGACTAATTCTACCCCAAAGATCTGTTTATTTGTTGCTAATAATAAATTAATTGCCTCATAAAATTATGTGTTTAATATCGTAAGTTGTATTAAGAACTTTTTTAAAGCATTTGAGTATTAAAGAAAGCTTTCAATAAAAAATTTTAAATACAAAAAAATAGAATTTTTTTAAAATATTATTTTTATAATTTCACAAAAATTTTTAAAACCAGCTGCAATGCATCGTCGTCGTCATCTCACCACCGAGTCTGAAATTTGTTTATATAAGCGTTTGGTCGCTTCATACGAAATTGTTTATTTTACTAATAATTTGCAAATTATTGTTTTTATAACTTCTTCATTCAAACGTGTAACAGCGTTGTTTTTGGTTTTGTTTGTTTAATGCGAGTTTTATCATAATAAATATAAAAATATGTATTTTTAAAAAATAAATGCTTTTCATGTAATATTTTTCACAATCATTGTTTTTTTAAAAATTTTGCTTTTTAAAAAAATATATAAATTTGGTATATACTCTACACAAACATATAAATAATTCGGTTTATTAAAATTTCCAAATGTCTGTCTCATTGCAATATGTTGCCACAGAAGAATCAACTTAAAATTGTGCAGTGTATTTATTAATCGAGCAACTTAAACATAGCTCTTGTTTTTCCCCAGAATTCAAGTCTGTATAAATAAATAACAAATGCAGAGCAATCCAGAAATGATTGAGTTTGAGTGGTTGCATCTGACATGCCGATTTTTGGCGTAGAATGGCAGTCAACATTTTGTTAAATATTCATCCGTTCCCAATCATAGCTGAAGTTCGGTTCACTTGTTTTCGTGGTTCGCTTTTCGCGTACTCAGGTATTCGACGATTTATTTATTTATTTAAATTTTTTGCTTTTTTTTGTTTTTTTTTTTGTTTTCTTCTTTAAGTAATTTGCATATTTAACATTTGGCATATCTTTTTGTATTTTTTAAAGCGTTTATCAAGTTGCTTTTACTGCGTAGGTTTTTTTTTTTTTTGATTTGGTTAGTCTTTTAAAATGAACATTTAATTACTTTTTTTATTTCCCTAATTCGTGTCACGCTTTACTTAATTAATGAACTTTAATTTCTCAGCATGTAGTGTATAAAACAATGGAATAAGTTACAAATAAAAATGTCAAAAAAAAAAAAAAAACGTAATTTTTTGTTTGTTCTTAATTTATTTTTAAAGATTTTTTTTTCTTTTTATAAACACGTAAAAATGTGTTATGCATTTATTAAAACGTGACCTAGTTGTCGAGAATAATATAAATTAAAAAAAAATAATAAAAATTTATATAAAAAATTTTTGTTGTCATGTTATCATTAATATTTGTTTATATAAAATATATATATAAAAAAATGTTATGTTGACAGACTGCAATAAAAAAAAAAAAAAAAAAAAAAATAAAAAAATTTATGAATTAAAAATACTATTTGCTTTTTTTTTTTTAAAATAATGCAATTGAGAATATTTGTACACATTAAAGACAATTTCACAGAATCGTATTAAAGTATTTTATTAAACATTTTTTTTATATAAAAAGTTAATAAAATAATCGGATTAAAATTTTTATTGTGTAAAAAATTTTTACTAATTTAACGATAAATAATGTTTTAATTTTTTTTTTAATTATAATTTTACCGCAAACATGATTTTCGCACTTACATATGACACATTGTTTTGCCAAAATTTATCTTACCGCAAAACTGTCCGAATCTTTAACCGCAAATGCAAATTAGAATAATTATAATAATAACAATTACTATAATTTGGAAAAACATTCAAGGTCCTATGAAAAGTATAGCAAATGCTAAATCGAAAAATATATTTTGAGAACTTTTCATCCCAGCTGTAACTTACAAAATAGCAGATTTCATTTCAAGATGATTTTTAAGAGCTTTTAAAGATTTTGTAATTTGTTTTACTTTAAAAAGTTTAAACTCTAAATTTTGGCTTAGTAGAGCGTGAGTTATTTCACAAAATCCATTATAATTCTTCAAGCAAACATTAAAACGCAACAAACAAACTCAAAATTGACATATGAGACAAGACAATGTCTGGGATCACTGATGTTTTTTTTAATTTTTATTTTTATTAATGCTTTTGGGAGACAAACAAAAAAAAAACTTGCTAAAATAATTTGTCAATTGCTTTTGGCAATGTTAAATGTATTTTATTTCTGTCGAGGTTAAATGCTTCATTTGCGTACCATAACTAATTTTCAAATGCGCCAAAATCGAAACCCACATTAACAAATACACAGATACAAGTTAAAAAGTACTCCGGTGACATTGTTTTCAGACTTCTATATAAGTATATGCACATGACTTTTTTATATAAGCGAACACCTACGCTGTTTAAACAATAAAAAAAAAAAACAAATAAGCTAAAAGGAGTCGCGAAAAAAAAAACAACTAATTTGTATGAATGGTCTTGCATTCATAAATTAAACACAGATAGATACAATTTGCAACTAAAAAGATACGAATTTTTTTTTATTTATTTATTTCATTTATTTATTTAATGTTTTTTTTTTTTATTATTCTTTTCTGGCTTTTAGATTTTTGTCTGCAAGTAAATCGTGCACTTATGCAAATTTTACAGATTAATTTTGTTTGTTTGCTGATTTAGTTGCAAAGAGGTGTTAAAAATTTAGCACACTGTGTCTGATTGCTGTTATTGTGTGTTAAAGTATCTAGATACTTTATTGTTTGTATGCAGATACCTATTATATAAAAATGTTTAAAATAATTTCGTTGTTCGTTTGCAAAAAGAACTAAAATTACTGCACAAATAAAATAACTTGCATGCATTTATTTTATTTTCAAAGTATATATTTTTTTTTTTTGTTTTTTGTTTTCTTCTTCTCGGTGTCTCTCATCGAAGCGTGTAATTTGCACATTTAAAAACGTATCGCACGGTAGCAAAAACACGGCGACAACATTAATGCAACCAAAGCTATTATATAGCACCGCACTGCTGCAGTCCATCTCGGTCGGCTACTGGCATTTTTAGTAGCTGCTGCTGCTGCTACAAATATATTTGTACAATAATAATAAAAAAAAAATGAAAATCTCATTAAAATTAATGCATGTGACATGCTTAAAAAATAATTTCTTTAAAATAATAATATTGTTTTCCTTTTTCATTTTCCCTTTGGCCAAAAGTAGCTTGCATTCATTGTTGTCGTTGACCGTTGAAAATATTTCACAGCATTGCGGCCAGTGTTTGCGTATAAAATGCACTCGTAAAATTTAAATATCTGCTATGGAAAATATCTCTGGCATAGTAATTGTCCTCTTTGTTTGTGTACAATAATGTAGGGATTAGTTCAATGGTTTTTTTTATGCAGATACTCTATATTCCAATTAAAATATTTTTTTTTCTTTCTTCTTTCGTTCTCTGTTGGACATTCTAACATTCCAAAATTCTACTGTTATTATCATAGATTGAAGTTTGCTTCTCATCATCAGTTCACTATAGACTGTCTAGAGCTGGATATAATACAAAGAACCATAATTTCCAAGACGAATAAATTGGATACTTCTATTTAAATCACAACGAATCTGTACCAATTTTAACTAAAAATAGCGATTATTGTTAGCTAAATCTTTCAAATCATCTAATGCAGTGTTTAAATTAAGAGTATCTTTAATTCATAAGAGTATAAAATTACATTCAAAACTTAATAATTCTTGACACCTTCCGTCAGCAAATTTTCATGATTTATAAGTTCATGCGTTCAAACAATCAAAATTTATAAGATTGGCATCAAATGTAATTTTAAACATAAACAGCAATCATACACAAGTTTGACCTCTTTTTTTGCGTTTTTTTTTTTTTGCAAGATTTCAATTCAAATTAATAAAATTTTTGAAATAACTCAAATTAGATAGATCTAAAAAATTGTTAAAAAGCAAGATACACTGAGCATAAATGCAATTGTGACAGCTGCCAATTTTAATCGAGCAAATGTCAAGCATATTGCATGCTGTCTTGACGATGATGACAGCAGCAGCAGCAGCAGAGTAATAGCGTCAAAAGGGGTGTGCCAAGAGAGTATTAAAGCATTAACGATGAATAATCAATGCATAAATCAAGAAAATTAGTGTAAAACACATACAAAGATACATTCGTATCCATAAGATACATTCGTGATGATTTAGTATCATGTCACTGCTGCTGCTGCTGCTGTTATTGTTGTTGCTATTATTCTTGCTTTAGCTTGTCACCGCTGCAGCGGGTGTTTTGATTGTTTTGTATTATTTCAACTAAATAAATCAATGATTGAGATTAGTCACACAGGGTAGCGAGTAAATCGATTTGATTAAAAGCCGCTAGGCAAAATACTAGCAACAGACAACACCAAAAACAACAACAACAACAATAGCGAAAAGACACAGCAACCGCTACGACGGTTCAGTGTATTTATGTAAATTACAATAATTAAGCAATTCGCTTTGTTTTAATTAATAACGTTTTTATAGTCTGCGTCACTTTGCAAAGTGCAATTAAATGTGAAATTTATTGATTCTAGCTTAAAGTCGT
Organism: Leucophenga varia; assembly: GCA_018903435.1. Lineage (NCBI taxonomy): Eukaryota > Metazoa > Arthropoda > Insecta > Diptera > Drosophilidae > Leucophenga > Leucophenga varia. The sequence continues at coordinate 4,848,335 of JAEIFJ010001414.1, forward strand.
CGCCATCGTTCGCTCGGCTCGAACCTTTTTAGGGTAAAAATGTTGGCGTATAACTTTACTCATATATATATGTATTTAATTTATCTAGAATAAAATGGTGTAGAGCAGTCTGTGCTGTTGCTACAGGTGGGCGTTTAAGCGGAAGACTTAAAAGTTATTTGAGAACAACTTTTAGCGCTTACTATAATCAATGAATAGATCTTTTAATTCATTAACAAATTTGTAAATGTATTAGTTTGCCGCAATATTTATAATAATTTTCGATACATTTATGGTCATAGTAAGTTTCACAATGAAAAAAAAAAAAGAAACTAAAAAAAAAACTTGACTAACACACATTTTTTATCGCATGCGATTTTTTTCTTATTTTTTTTCTCTCTCTCTCCCTCTCTCTTTGACTTTGCTGTTTGTTAATATTGCATGCAAGTCAAGTTTATTCATAAATTTTTATATCTTTGTATATAATTTAATGTTGTCGTTGTTCGGAAATTTGTATTTTAACCAAATCCACTTGCTGCTTGGCTGTTTGTGAGCCCCTATAAGGCGTTGCAATCCAATTTTGGCATGCGAGTGTGTAGGCAAATGTTCAAGTATAATATTTTTTGTTTTGTTTATAACTTAATAGTTTCTTTTTTTATATTTTTTGTTTTTCATTAATAACTAAGTGGCGTGTGTGTTGCTCTACCTATTTAAATACATATGTACATATGTATGTCTAACTTTATATAGCTATCTATTCATACATCTATCTATCTATTTACTGGTGTTGTTTTTTTTGTAAATATAGTTTTATATGCGTTGGTTGATGCTCGCATCAAGTCTTTGCCATTCTTGACTTTCAATATCGTATAATTTTTTTTTAAGTGTTATTAGTTGCGTTACTAAGTTTTTTTTTTCTAGCTTATAGCATTATTTTCTGCTTATATTATAGCTGGAAGCATTACAAAACTATAAGCGAGCGCTTTTGCAAAAAGAAAATACATAAATATGCTATTCAAGGTTATTAACTCGTTAGTTTTTTTTTTTTTTTTTTTTTTTGATTTTCAATGTTATTATGGCAAATTTTGCACAAAGGATTTTTATTTTTATGTCATTCCATTTGATTGTTATGGCTGCTTGTTCAAATGTTTGTGTGTATATGTCTGTTTGTGTGTGAATGAGAGTGTATGAGCTTGTCTCTTCCTAACTAGCATCAGAAATAATAACAACTTGACAATGATTTCACAATGGATTTGATTATGAAATTGCAATGAAAGTCTTCTACCTGAATGAGTAGATTTGTATTTGACATTGGATTTGTTGAATAGTCAAAGTGACAATAATATTGAAATTGTATGAGATGTATGCGTAGTACTATTAAATCTTCAGTCAAACAGAATATACAGAAAATCGATTTGAAAATGTTTAACATAAAAAATATTTTGTAGATAAACGAAGAAATTATTGCATAAACAATTTATACAAAAGACGATAAAACCATAGAAATGAATGGAAGAATGAATTTTTTAAATAAACAAGACAACGTCTAAGAGATAAACTGTAAACAGCCTATTTGTATATGAAATATTGTATTATATTAAATAAATAATTAAATTTGTACAAACATTTTGTACAAAACAAGAAAAAAAACGTTAACTTCGGTGGGACCGAAAATTTGCGGTTCGAACTCAACCATCTTTATACTGAAAATTTGGCTTCTTATAAGAAGCATTTGTACCATATTTGAAGCCAATAGCTCTTTGAAAACCTTTTTATTCTTATAAGAACTGGATAGAATGTTGTATGTTTGTATGGGGGCTATACATTGATTTTAATATAGAAAGTACACAAGACCCAAAAATTTAACATAAGTTAAAATTTCAGGCCAATATCTTTCAAACTAAGCGAATAAATCGTGCAGCAACAACAGACAGACAGACAGACAGATTGTATGGCTAAATCGATTCATTTCGTCGAGATGATCAAAAATATATATACTTCATAGAGTCTACGATGCCTCCTTTGATGCGTTACAAACTTTTCGACAAGCTGAATATACCTTTCTCATAAATGTGATATAGTTTCCGATCTATGTAATTATATATATTTTTTGCCTACTTAATCATCGAAAAACTTTGAGTCTTAATCGTTACACCAAATTGTTGTAACAGATGACTGTCTCTGCTCTGTTATTACCTTAAATAGCGATCGAATAGTTAAACGGAACAGTTAAACAAAGCTTTTATAAGCCCCTTTTAGCCATTAAAATTAGTTGAGTTTAGCAATGCTAGATGACAAGACTTTATTTACTGCGTCGAAATCGGGACATATATGTTTAATTTTGATCAAAATTCTGAAAGAACTGTATTTTTTTTTGTACAAATTCAGGTGATGCAATTACAATGTGTCTAAAATATTGTTTTTTTTAGAACAAAGCATAAAACTGTTCACGAAGTTATTTTGTCTCAAAAATTCTAGTGTCAAAATATTACGTATACGCAACACTATTGCGTTTTTTTTTTAACAGTTCATAATTCACAATTTCACAAACGGCCAATATAGCTGAAAATAACTAAAATTGCGGATGCTCGCTATTGCATAAGCGTAAATTATTCAATTCAATTGCCACATGTGCATTTACGAGGCGTTGCTGTCGCTTTTTAGCCCTTTGGATAGCGCAGGAACTAGTACGAGTATGTGCTGCGCCTTTGGTTGTTTCTAAATTTAGCAATTTCGGCATATTGCTGTCAATAAATTGTCAAATTTTATGCCTTTGCGCGAGAAAAATTTGGCACCAAAAACATCGAAAGGAATGCTGCAAAAATTAAATGGTTTCTCGAATGAGTGACTAAATCTAAACTAAAAATTTTTTTGTTACGATACTTTTTTGTACTTTTTTTGTATTTTACACATTAAATGCATGATGCAATGCCATTTGAAACGTGTACTTAAAAAAAAAGGAAAATTAAATTTAAATTACTGCAGCGCCGCCGCCATGTGTTTCTGTAATAAACTTTATTTAGTACAAGTTAACTCATTTGCAATTTATTGTATTTTAAAATGGCAACAGCGAATCATTTAACAAATAACTCACTGACAAATTGGCGCGAGTCATCATCAACTGCAGCACGCAGATAAAGAACTGCATTGTTTTTAATTTATTTGTTTAAAAATATATTCTCTATGAGAGAAAACTACTTAAAAATGATAAATGCAACAAATGTTGTTGTTGTTGTTGTTGTTGTTGATATTATCAATTTGCTGTCAAATTAAACAAGAAAAAACAGCAGGAGACGGTGTCACGCGTTTGATGTTGTTTCGATTCAAATCTATGCGTTGCTGCGATTGTGTCACCCAAAAGTGTGAAGTGTAGGTGAATGCTTTTCATCTGTTTGAATTATTGCAGCAGATGCAATGAGTGTTGAGATCACTCGTTTAATATTAAGCATCGATCGATCGTTAGATCGATAGACAGATTGATCATTCATCCGATATGCTATAATAACAAATGATATCATTATTAATTATTAAAATATTATTAACTGAAACTATAAATTAGCAGCATTTAAATTTGTAAAACGACAAAGTAAACAATTCTCACACACAGCAACTAATAAAAACGTATGCGCTAATATGGCATTTAAAATATAATTTATTTAGTTTATTTTAATAACAAATTAGTTGCAATTTAATATTTTTATTTGCATAATATGACAAATCTCTTTGTACAAAACACATACACAAATCATTAAAGCGTATTTAATTAAGGCACTCAGCAGCTTTGTATCTAGATATGTATCTACATTTATGTATCTGTATCTGTATGGTAGGCAGGCAAGCAGTTAAGTCAGTCGATAATTTCAACAGGTGCTAACAACGACAAGAGTCATAAACGACAATATTAACTATCATCATTATCAACATTATAATCATCATCATCATCATCAATAGCTTCAAAAGCTTTATACGATATTACTATGTGCAACAAAAAACACTGTTGCTGCTGCTGCTACTACTGCTACGGCTGCCTCTATCATTAAATATCGCATTAAATCAAAAAATTAATTGCGGCGTTGCAAAAGATATTTGCCGCAATTGCTAAAACGTGCTTTGTAGCATATTAAAAGCACCATAAAATACCTACTTACTTAGTAGTTGCTATTTTGGCAGCCAATATCAAATATTTGTGGTCAAAGTTTAATGAACGAATTGAAGCGAGTGGTGTTTCATAAATAAGATGCTTCTTTGCGACAAATTGGAATATTTATAAACATTTTGAATGAACCTCTTTTGCTGTTTCTGCACAAAATTTGTCTAAAAATGTCTCAAAGGGCAAATGACTATTATTGTCCCATGTGAAACAAAGATCGATTTACAATGTCTTAGCTCAAATAGTTTGAAAATATTTCAAAAACAATTAAAACTTATCAAACAGCTCTCGTATCTTAATATTTGTATTTATACTTTAATAAATTTTTTTTTTGGTGTATCTTACTAATTTTCAACTTTTTCTATACATTTCATTATAGAAATTGCACGCGTACGTGCCTCACTGTTTCAGATCAATGGTGTCAAAAAGGAACCACTCACATTGCCCGAACCTGAGGGCTCGGTTGTAACACTCAATGAGAAAGTCTATGTGCCAGTGCGAGAACATCCAGATGTAAGTATTGAATTAGAAACTTTTTCTTTTTAATATATTATATATAGCAATGATCTCATACAGAATAAAATATTTGGTATATGGCGATGGCGATGCGCAAAAGCTTTAATTGCTTAATCACAGAAACACACAAATCAAATGAAATATCTGTATCGATGTCAAATACGACACGAAAAAAAAAAAAAACTATTGAATGAGATATTTATAATAGGAAAAAGAGCATTTTGGGCTCCAAAATAAGTTTGGTATGCAACATTATAAAAGTCAGACAGCATTAAAATCGTAAATCTATTTAAGTTTGATTATAAAAATAAAATTGAAAAAAAAAAAAAAAAAATCAAAAACCTAAAATAATCAAAACTGGGCGCATTTGAAATGCTTCCGCTAATTAGAATTGACAACAACGACGACGATGACGACGACGAGCAACGCAACGACGACATTAAGAGTGCTGCGACTACTCTATAAAAATTTTATGGATAAAGGGGTGGGTTGTATGGAAGAGCAGAGTCATTAGAATGTACTGCGTGCGCGTTTGGCATGCGCCGCCAGCGCCTTAGTGAACACTAAACTAATCTCTGCCCTCGAGAACGGCACCATTTGTCGCTGCTGTTGCTGCTGCTGCTGATATTGCTGCTCAATAAAGCTCAATGAACAAATGGCACACCGGAAATCGCTTTAAGGTGTGCCGACGACGCTTCAGTGAAGACTGCTGCTGTTGATTTTGCTGGTGCTGCTTGTGCTGCAACAAATGAGCGGTTATGTAACGCATTTCATTGTTTCCATCGTGACTATCGTTTTTAACACGGTACACGAATACAACGTCTTAGATTTCTAATATAGCCCAAAGTCATAGGCAGTCACTCACTCACTCAGTTATACGCTTAACGCGCTTAACAAGTATCTTCCATTTGAGATTCTAATGACTGAGACGAGACACTGAGATTGTTTTTTAGAAAATGTGTAGTATTCGATGTTAATAAGATTTCCAGAAAAGAAACAAAACGAACGAATGCATTAAATACTTATTTAGGTTAGTCAAACTCATTGAAGCGTTTGAGGAAATTGATGTTGGCATCGTTGAACATTTGGCAGCTTGTTGAACTAGAAATATTTGTAGTTGTGAATCTTTTTTAAATAGTTTTATGCAAATTACGAAATGAAATATTTTATAGCTTGGATTTTTTTATTGTTGTTGTTTTATAGTATTTAATTGTGCGCGCGATATATTTGGAAATCGAAACGAATATTTTATCTATAAATGGACGGTTTGCTATCGGTGGTCTAGATTTTTCTCATACATGTGGCTTTTTTTTTAAGTATAAGCAGCTATTTAGAACATTTGGTTTATATTGTAGAATATTTGAAATATTTATTCGTAAAATTTTTATGATTAATCGGTCAGCATATCGAAACTTCCAACGTAGTACTTTGGAGAACATAAATCGAGGCTTTAGATGCACAGCGAGTGACTCGTTGCCAACAAAACTAATTTTTTTTATGCGTTTCTTTTATGTTATATTTCCATTAGAATTGCGTACGCGTTAGAGCTGTTCGATATTTCTTATCGGTTTGGTTAAAGCGTAATCGTAAATCGGTTGTATAACGCTAACGCAACTGTAATGGAAACATAAGGTACGATTAGTTTTAATTCAAAAGATATTTAGTTTATAAAATAATCATTATTCTTTTAAAGTGTACAAGCCATTCGTTTTCACTAATATTAAGCATTTTGTCTTTGTTAAAGCAAAAATTCGAATGCGGTTTATGCATGCGATGACACTCAATTCAATTCAGCGACGACGACGATGATAACCATGAAACTTGACGCACTTTAATTGAAATGCAATTCACATAAACTATTTCCCACACACATGAATATTTTTATGCGCACACAAATATTCGAATTTAGTAGATACTCTGCATATACGCGATGAGTATGTGATGCGATGTGTTGTGATGGACACTTCTAAAAATGATTTGACACCATTTGCTGTTGACTTTGTTCATCGTCGTCGGGTGGGCTACTCTTAATTGCATTGGTGGCAAACTCTGTATTAAACTAAACTCGCTGATGGTGGCATCTCTTATTACAAATGACATTTTTATAGATTTCGTTGCTATTAAAAAAAAAAAAAAAAATAGTATACAAATTTAATTGACTTTTGGATAAACTTCAAAGTAAATGTTATGTCAGTTTAAATTTTCAAAAAAGATACAAAATTGCAATACTAAAATCTAAATCAATTTTTATTCTAAATAAATTTATTTTGCCATCTTTTTTATGCCTTGAATTTTTTTTTGTTTTTTAAAAGAAACATCTTTTTCTCGACGCACTAATAAATTTTGAAATAACATAACTCAAATCAAAAATTTGACATTTGTATATGTTTCTAGAAGAAATTAAACAAATAAACGAAAATGATTTTTCATTTTGTTTTCAACACAAAAACATAAGAATTGTAGCGTTTATTAGCGCAGCGTATTGGAATGGAAACATGCTTACGAAATAAAAAAAAAAAAAAAAAAATTAAACAAGCTAATTCAGGTGTTTTTCTTTCTTTTACACATGAAGATGTATTTCAAAATGTTTCTCATTCTTTTAATTTGAACTATAAAAATTTAATAGTAAAGTAAATTTTCAAAATTAGACGTGTAGATACACAGATACACAATGTTATAGATACATCTTTATATATAGTATGTTGACTGTACTTGTGCGCGGGCGTTGAGGCGTGATATAATAAATCATTAAATTAATTGCAATATTTCTTGCTAAATTTCAAAAATTTTTGACATTTTCCAAATGACGCGCTGAGTATGAAGAGATGAATTGCTAAAACCGAAATACATTTGATAAATTTGTTATGATTTTTTATAGTAAACAGAAGTGCAGCCGTTTACAGATTTGTAATAATCGAAAAAAAGCACTTGCAAATTTAAAGAAAGAAAACATTCGATATTTCGATATATTTTTGAATGTGCTGCGACGCGCTGAGCAATATGTACAATTTCAACGTCAACGACAAAAGCAGCGAAAATTATTATTAAAATTTTGATTTTTCAAACAAACAAAAAATTCTTTTATTATTTTCATTTTGTTTTTTTTTTTTTTTTTTTTTCTAAATGCAAAATAAGCAATTTCATTTGAATGCGCATACGGGCCACATCGTGTTAAGTGATTTAAGGCGAGCGATATGCGCGAAAAGCGTAAAAATAAATAATTTTTCAAAATTGTGAATAATGTTTGAAAAATTGCAAATTTATTTTTTTTTTCTTTAGCTATGACAGTGTGAGTCAGTTAGCCGGATTTGAGTATATCGTTTGCAAGGTTTGTTTTAGCATTTTTTTAGAATTCTTTGATTCTCTGCAAGAATTAGATTTTTTTAACCTTATTTCAAAATTTCTTCAAAATTATTTTGGATTAAAAACGGACATAACCATAGAAAGTAAAAATTTCTTTTTTCGGGAATGTCGGGATTAATTCAATATCCTTACCGGTCCGCAAAATTTTAAAGCTTTTTTTCCGATTCCTCTCCAATCTCTAGATGCTATCTATGAATTGGTTCAATACTAGGGTTTGGCTTAATGATAATTTTATTATAAACTTTTCAAAATAACCTTTCTGTTTATTAGAATTATTATTTTTTATTTAATATATTCTCGTATATATATTTTTTTAAACATTACTGCTACTTCAAGCTTTAGATAAATATCATTCACTTTTTCAATTGTCCATTGTGGTTCTTTTGCTGCGAACAATCTAACAATTATTTTTATTTAACTTAAAATAAATATCAACAACGCTGATGTTTTTTTTTTTTTGTATTTCAGTTGCAACAATTTGTCAAGTTGAAATAACATGTCAGCTCATTTATAAAACTTTATGATCATTTGCTGCTAGCAAAGCAACATAAAATGCATAAATTCGTTTGTTTGTTTGTTTTTGTTTTACATTAAGTTCACTGAATTGAGTTGAGTTTTATTTTCTGAGTTTACTACATTTTGAGTTAGTTTGTTGTAGAGAATTATTGTTCAAGTGGCGTCGTCGTCGTCAACATCATCAACATAAAAACAACAACAACATTATACCATAGCCATCATATATATCCATTGTCCAATTGACAAAGTGTAGTACAACTTAATTAAAATCAACAGTAACAACGCTAAAGCTGCGGCATTTTAAATAGTTTACAATTAATTGCATTGCATAGTTTTTTTTTTTATTTTTTAATTTTATTTTTTTTTTTTTAGTGTTCTAAGCGCAGCAATTTGTGTACTTTGTGGAACATAATAGAATTTAGTATGACACTTGATAAATTATCTAGAGACTCTTTTGAAGTTGAACAACGTTTGATTTTTTTTTTTTTTTGCTAAAAGAAAAGTACTCTTGAAAGCGGCATATATTTTTCTAACTGGAATAATTAGGAATTTTATTTTATTTAAGGAAATTTTAATATTTAGTTTATGGCGAAAAAAAAGTAATTAACTAAAATGGACTAAGCTCTAAGGGCAGCTTTTACAATACCTGAACTAGTGCGGTTTCCGGTTTTTTTCGTCGGAAGATCGTCAGTATTGATCTTGTCTTAGCAATTGCTGAGCAGCTGTAGATAAGATAGTTGGGGGTCTCCACCGCACATTTCGTACAACTGTCTTGATTAGTTATATCTAGCTTTTTCCTGTTAGAATACCTATTTGCAGTCCATTTTATCCTTTGAAGTTGCAGCAGCTATTGTAAGAGTTTTTATATCAGGTACCCAAAGGATAACAGACAGAAGGAGGCTAGATAGACCCTATATTCTTGATCAGCATTGGAAGGAGACTCGAACTAGCTATGTCGTCTGTCCGTCCGTCCATCCATCTGTCTGCCTTACGAAAACGATTATCTCGGAGAGATAGAGCTACCATATTTGAAACGTAGACTCTCCTAAGCCGTCAAGTGTGCACTTACAAACAATTTTTCTCTAACCCCTTTTTAAGGGGTACTTCCTATACAAATCTACCCCAAAATTTTTGGTTTTTGCATAAAAACGTAATTATTTCTAATCATAGGAAATCTCAATTTGGTACAAATTACGCCTATAATAGTCCCAAGGAAAAACCCCAATATGGATAGGATAAAAAAAAAAACTTTAGGAATAGACCCCATATAAATGCACCCCATTGTACTAAGATAGGACTTAACTTAACTTAAGGTACATACAGTTTGTGTACAGGGTGTCTTGCAGTCGAGCATACTCGACTTCAGCGTTCTTTTTGTTTTTCTTAAGTTTTGCCGTTTGTAGTGTTCCTTCACTTCCTTCTATATTCAGTAAAGGCAATCTCTTTCAGATTATTATAAAGTGACTGTAAGGAGATACCACTAATGCTCCGATGCGTTGGCTTCCAGAAGATATGTACATTCTTAGAGATGCTAAGAGCATAAACTGTTCTCAACTGTAGATTTCCATTATTGTTTCCATTACCTTTCTGTGGGTATGGGAATCATCTTCAAATGTAAAATTAACTTAGCATGATGTGAAAAAAAAGAAAATTTTTTTTTTTTAATTCTAAGAAAATAACGCATGGTTCGGTGTGAACATAGACATAACTGTCCGTTTTCGTGTATCTTATTCACTTTTGAATCAATTCATTTAGTAACTATAAACAATTTTTGCTTAATAAATTTCCAATTATCTACAAAACTGGCTTTAAAATACATACAAAAAAAAAAAAATGATTGCGCACAAAAAACGTAACATTTGCACTAAAATGAAATGAAAAAAAAAATTCAAATAAATTTGTCATACATAAAAAAACATAAAATGTTAATTAAACACACATTTTAATGGACATGCTTAAGTAATTGAATCTACTAGCGAGTCAGCGTCATTTATTGCAGCATAGAAAAATAAAATAAACAAATTTTTACACCGATTTTTGTAGTAGTCTCTTGTCAAACTTTGATTTATTTTTCCGTGCAATAGATACGCTTTGCGTTGTCATTGAGAGCGTTTGCTAGCGTTCGCGTTCATTCTGAGCATCTGGGAGCGTAAACGTAAACGGCTGCGCATAATTATGTAGTCGTAGTAGTATAATCTATTTGATCTAAACCGACCGACACACGCTGACTGAGTAGAAGAGTGACCGATTGAGTAAGTAAGCTGGCGTAAATCTTGCGGAGATCTGGCAAGTTTGCGTATGAGCAATCGTCGTGTATGTTTTTGTATATATAAATACTTGTATCTGTAAGATCATAGATTATTTGCCTCTATCTTGAAAAATATTCTGCTGCGAGGCTATTGCATTTGCAGTAGTTGGTGTCAGCAGCATTTTTATACCAATTAAATATTGCATTGCATGGCGGCATTTGCGTTCTATAGATGAAAAGCGGTACAAATCAAATCATTGCAAAAATCAGGAATTTTCTTTTAATGGAATTAGAAACACACACACACACATCACATACACATCACATACACATGGCATACATGGCATGGAATTTTCTAATTTAATTTGTGCAAAATGAACTTTAGATTGACATGCAAAAATTGAAAGGTTTTGCTGCTGCTGCTACATTGTTTGTGTGTAAGCAGCTTTTTGTGTAAAAAAAAAAAAAAAAAAAAAAAAAAACAAATTCAATTTACAAAAGCTGAATCTTGTAACCTGACCTGACCTTATATTTGCTTTTATATTGACAAATTGTGCGCTTGTTAAGCATATTCTGGCAATTATAAATTTATTTCCAAGTAAATTTTTGTAAAAAGGGTTAATGAAGCCATTTTCTTGTTGCCTAAGCTTATTTCTATTGAGCATATTGAATAGAAATAATATACTCGTATGTACGTATGCGTATAAAATGTATGCCTATTCTTATCAGATTAAATTTAATATTTGCTCTTTACTTTACCAGGCAGCTAGTCAGTCAATGAAACAGCAGCAATTGTAGAATCTAACCAGCCAAACAACTAGTCTTATCAATAAGCCGCCGCCGCCGCTATCCCTTACCCAATTTATGTGTACTCACCTACCTTTTATTATAAATATTTTGTATTGAATTTTATAATGAATGCGGCGCTCTATTTGTATTTTGTTCTTGTTCTTCTGTGTACAACACAAATTTTCTTATCATTGTATACAATCTCTTTTTGTACTTCAAATACATAAAATGAACGCAGTACTTGAGTCTCTGTTTGTCTTGTTATTTTGTTGTAGAGAATCTCGTATACGAGTATACGAGTAGTCAAGTGTTTTGGTAAATATGCTGTTTGATATCACAGACGCTTTTAAGTTCTTTGTATCTCATTTGTATAATTATTTTCGATGTAATGTTGCGTATCTAGAAGTAGCAATACAATTAGAATTTTAGCAATGAATTTGGTTTGTGCTTATCTTGGTTTCTTGAAAATTTTGCTTTAAATTTCTCATAATCTCGTTGTCTTCTAATGAAAAGTAAGAACAGCCATAACATTGCGAAATGAGAGTTTCCTTTGTTGGTTCGCGTTGCATTTTTAATTAAAATCCAATTAAGGTTTTATTATGTACATATTTAGAAAATTTAAATAGCAAACATTTTGTATTCTTGAAAATTATTAAAGTTGTATGTTTGGGGTTTGCTTTAGGTAGTCAGTTGGTCTGGCTGTGCAAGACACTGGTACAAGATATTGATTTAAACCAAACATTCCCGGAAATAAACAGTAAACAGCTCTAAGATGATCTTTCTAAGATAAGTAAGAAACAAGAAAGAACGGTGAGGTCGAGTATGTTCGACTGCAAAATACCCTGTAACCCAACCTCAATGTAGCTCAAGTAAAGTCATACCTTAGATGTATCCTAAACATTGGATATTTCATACAATAACTTGAAAAATATGGAAAATGTGTATGGGGCTATTCCCAAAAAATCTTGGTCCTACCCATATTGGGATATTTCATTGGGACTATCGTAGGCAAATTTTATACTTAATTTAGACTCTCAACAATAAGAAACAAAGACGTTTTTATGCAAAAAATCAAAATTTAGGGATAGCTTTGTATGGGGGGTACCCCTTTAAATAGGATTAGAGAAAAATCATTTGTAAGTGCACACTTGACGGCTTAGGAGAGTCTAAGTTTCAAATATGGTAGCTCAATCTCTTATAGTCTCCGAGAGAATCGTTTTCAAACGGCAGACAGCATGACGGACCGTCGGACTGACAGACATAGCTAGTTCGGCTCACCTCTCAATGCTGATCGAGAATTTATTTATTCTTAATAGGCTCTATCTAGCCTCTTAAACCCTTTTACTCTTTAGAAACTTACAGAAAAATAATTGTTTCATTTGAGCCAATTTGGGAAGTTTTTCTCGTGGTCGTTACAATAAAGTTATTAAACAAAAACCTAAAGATTTTAATTTGGGATGCAAAATGTCTGACGTCAGGAATTCGAAGAGGTTCTACAGAATTTAATCAGATGCTCATAGCTATATCGACTCAGCTTGTGATGCTGATAAAAAATATATACTTTATGGTGACTCTTTATATATTTGTTCAAACTTAATTTTTTTAGTTTAAACTCGAAACCCAGAAAAATCCACGGTACGTTTTTCTAAGGAAAAATTGTTCATCGGATCCATCTCTATTTCATTATTTTTGCGTTAACAATTAGTTGTTGCTTATTTCATTGCTAATATCATTTTCGCAAATAAATTAGTTATTTTCGAATTCAAAGAAAAACTTGAAACTTGTTTTCAGCATTTTCAAATATATAAATACTTCATGAGCACCCACACTTAATGCTCGTTAACGCAATTTTTTCTTTTATTTTTTTTTTTTTGTTATCTAAGAACATATTTCTTTACTTATTTATTTTTTTTTTTTTGCATTTGGCTGCTTGACCGTGTATTCAGCATTTTATTTACTGCGGGTTGTAAATTCTTCAAAAAAAAAAAAAAAAAAATGCAAATTTAACTTGGCCTACTTTGTCAGTTGCACTTAACGTTGGCTTCTTTTCAAGTTAATTTTTATGACTCTATTTGTAAAGATTTTACTATGTGCAAAGCTGTCATAAATGTTTTTAACTATGTGAATTTTTTTTTTTTTTTCCTTCAACATTTATATTTTGAGCTTTTAAAGAATTTGAATTTTAAAATAGTTGAATTTTCTTACAATTTTTTTTTTATAAAAAGATATTACGTATATTTTAAGAAATTCGCTTTAATATTTAAAAAAAAAATAATAATAAAATTTGTGTTCACTAAATAACTGAGACGTGCCTTCCTGCCTGTCTGTATGACACATGTTAAAATATCGTTTACAAATTATTGTTACTTGGGATACAGCTCATGAATGAAAACAATTTACGAGTAAGCAAATGACTCTCGTTAAAAAAAAAAAGCTTTTAGTAACAATTGATCTAGATAAATTGTTTTACAAAATAATATCAATTGATTCGATCTATTTTGGCGCGTCGATTAAATGCTGCATTCAAAACTTGTTGCAATTTAATCATTTTAAGCGAGGACAGTAGTAGTGGGTGCTCTCGTCATCAATTATAAATTTATCACATCATCGTGTTGGTTTTTTTTTTTTTAGATATTTTGTACACTTTGTTTTCTCAGAGTTTTTTTAGCAAAGATAGCAACACTCAGATTTTAGTTCTATGCTCGGTTGTTGCCTTTAGTAGTGCAGTGAAGTTATATAGAAGGAAAAATTTATATGCTATTTTAAAGTTATATACACACACTCGTACTTCAATCAGTAACAGCTGCAAAGTAATTTAATCCAACAGTTTTTTGCTTTAATTTAAATATTTTATTTCTTTTGATATTTTAATTTATATTCAACGTTGATGGATGATTTTTGTCTCATTGCATTATGTATAATAAACATCTGATTTATTTAAAAATTTTCAATTGAATTTTCATTAATGGCGACATACAGACTTTTTATACCCGTCACACATAGTGTGGAGGGTATTATCATTTTGTCAGAAAGTTTGTAACGCATTGAAGGAGACATCTTAGACCCTATAAAGTATATATATTCTTGATCAGCACGACGAGACGAGTCGATCTAGCCATGTCCGTCTGTCTGTCTGTCCGTCCGTCTGTCTGTCTGTCTGTATTTATGCGATTCATTCGCTTAGTTTTAAAGATATTGACCTGAAACTCGGAACTTAAGCTTTCTCAGTTCTAAGCAGTTCAAGTGTTAAAATCAAAGTGCCACGCCCATTTTAAGGGGAAGCCCCATATAAACTTACCGTTTTTTTCAGATTTTTTGTATGAAAATAGCGATTATTTATGAATGTAGTCACTCCAAGTTGGGTCCAAATACTTCTAATGTCATCCAGTGTCAAATCCAAACTGCCACGCCCATTTTTAGCTATAGCCCCCATACAAACTTACCGCCCATTTTCGAATTTTATATGAAAATAGCTATTATTTATGAATGTAGTCACTCCAAATTGGGTAAAAATACTTCTAATGTCATCCAATATCAAAGGAAGGTGCCACGCCCATTTTTAGCTATAGCCCCCATACAAATTTACCGCCCGTTTTCGAATTTTTGTATAAAAATAGGTATTATTTATGAGACTATTCACTCAAATTTATGTAAAAACACTTCTAATGATATCCAATATCAAAAGCAAGGTGCCACGCCCATTTTTAGCTATAGCCCCCATACAAATTTAACGCCCGTTTTCGAATTTTTGTATAAAAATAGGTATTATTTATGAGACTATTCACTCAAATTTATGTAAAAACACTTCTAATGATATCCAATAACAAAACCAAGGTGCCACGCCTATTTTTAGTTATAGTCCCCATACAAACTTATCGATTATTTTCGAACATATGTATGAAAAGGTAATTATTTTCCAATATATATTTATAAATGTATATAAGCCACTGATGATCACACTTAACTATTCAAAGATTCGTGTGACGGGTATTTAAGCTTCGGTTCCACCGAAGTTAACGTTTTTTCTTGTTTTTTATTATTTTAAAGCTAATTACACATGAATTGATTTATTTTATGTGCACAAATTCTTTGGCAGCCACTTTAAATTTTAATGCAAAAAAAAAAAAACATTTTATCTCTTAATTTATGAGCGTAAAATTATTTGTTGCAAGAGAATTAATTGATTTAATGCTTAAAGTTAAAATAATTTTAAATTTTTTATATTGTATCTTTTTTTCAATAATTTTTTTTTTCTTGATGCATTTTAATCTAAAATGTAGTATAACCTGAGGCGCGCCATTATCGTATAATCAACGTCATCGTCGCGTCTATGAGTGTGGCCTATACTGTAAACGTTTTTTATGACCAACATTTAGATAAAGCTTACAAAATATGTAAATAAATTTTTATGCGATAATACTCGTTATATTCGCAGAGATTTGCATATTGCGCTGCTGTCTAATTGTATAAAGCGCTGCAAAATTCACATAAAAATTCTTTTGAGAAGCGCATTAACTCATTTATGATTGATTGACGCCATTACGCCGCTACATTTTTTTTCTCGAATTTTTTTTTTTTTTGAGATTATATACGTACTTCTCGAAACATTTAAAAGCTGACAATAGGTTAATCATATACATTATAATTTTATATGAACTTTAGAACTACGTAAAGTTTTCAATTTAAAATTTATTGAAGTTGCATGCAAAATGCATTCTTATTGTTATTCCTGATTACCGCATCGTGCTAAATTCAGACGTGTGACGCCTTAGGTACTATGTTTTTTTTTTTTTGTGAATTATTTTCATTGTTGTTTAAAGTAAGCAATTCGAAACACATCATGCAAAATTTTTTTCTTCTTTAAATTTAACAATTTTGACTTTGAAAGATTGTTGGCATTTTTCATGCAATTTATAATAATATTCTTAAAATTCCAAAGTTGCAAAAAAAGATGAAAAAAAAAAAGAAAAATTTAAACTGCGGTCATAATTTTTCAACACTTAATGCTATTGACAGGTTAATTTTGTTACTGAGCTATGCCGTTTAAGTAATTGAATTTTGTGATACGACAACTGTAACCTTGGTTTGCTTAATTTAGTTTAGCTAAGCATAAGCTTCGTGAATAATATGCATTCTTATTGCATTTTAGTTTTGAACCAAATTTGTGTTGACATTTAGCAAAGTATTGAAAGTAATCAATGATTGATTGATCAATTTTTTTTAGATTTGATTTGTGTGTCTCTGATTTAATATTTATTTATAATACAAGTATTTAATTTAATAATTTAATATATTATATTTTTATTATTTATATTTACAGTTCAACTTTGTTGGTCGAATTTTGGGTCCACGTGGTATGACAGCTAAACAGTTAGAACAAGAGACTGGTTGTAAGATAATGGTACGAGGCAAGGGATCAATGAGAGACAAAAAGAAGGTAAGTCAAAATATTTCAAGTTTGTTTTATGCTAAATTTAAAAAAAAAATGGAAAAATATGTCTTTGTAGTATGACTTAGACTACAAGTTGCTGCTAGCGTAAAAAAGTATCTTTGTTGTTCCCCTTAAAACTTGTTTGCAAATCTAACAAACAAAATTTAAAATATATTAATTATAACAATTTCCGCCAAATATTTCAAATTCAAAAAAAAATCTTGAAAATATCCAAATTAAGAATGCTCATTAAATACAAACTTGCATGTGGATATATTTTTACATACTCGTACATATACGACGATGCGTTTGTTGTGGGTTCAGCAGTTCAGTTATTATATTTCCAAGTTTGGGTTTTGATTTTATGGTCATAAAATTTCTGTTGACAGTTGATTTCCGTGCCAAATAAAAATTATAGTCAATTAAAATTAAAATATAAAAATTGTATAATATATATTTACGTACAAAGTATAAATAAAAGGTGCTGAAGCAGTTGATTACGACGTTGATGACTATCGCTGCAATACGTTTATTCTATATGAAATTTATTCTTGCTGCTACATATATACTTGCACCCAAAGATGTGTTGATTTTTATATTCACAAATATGTATGTTTTATTAAATCATATGGCATGATGATTTAATTTCGTTTGGCATCTTTAAAAGAACATTTTAGTAGCCTGGTTATTATTTTTTGTCATATTTTTCGGCAACATTTTAAACAAAAATTAAAAAATATAATAAAAATGAAAATATTTTTATATGTTTAATTTTTTTTTTTTTAATTTATAATGCCTGCAATATTTTAATAAATTTAATAGCAGCGCGACAAAGAAAGTAAAAAAAAAAAAAAAATTTTAAGAGTGTCGGACGTTTCGGCTTGAGGGAACATTTAGACACCCACTCAAGTTTATTCATTTGATTTGGTCAGCGCGCTGATTCAGCCAGCAGCAGCAAAGCAAATTCATTTTAAATTCATTGTGTGTGTTGCTCTACTAAAATGTCAAAAAGTTTGTTTTTTCTTTTCTTTTTCTCGTAAGCGTCTAAAGTTCTTTAAGTTTGTTTAGCTTAGTGACTATTTCTCTGACTGAAGAGCAAAAGTAAACTGACTGGCAGACAGACAGACAAGTAAATAGCGCGCGTAACCAAAATGATACTATGACACTTAAAATGTTGTTGTTGTCGTTGTAGCATTATTTCTGTATAAAAATACTACAGCTACTATGAAACATTACTCATGCTACAAAATTTGGCTTGACAGCAGCAGCAGATTTGCGTAGAAGAATTATAATAGAAATACCATCAAAAAAAAGTAAAAAAAAAAAAAAATTAAGCGTCTCCGTTAAAGTAAAATTGCAATTACCCGTAAAAAAAATTAATATCTTTTAGCTTTGTCTCTCTGTTTTTTGTTTTGTTTTTTTATACATTTTTTATTTTATTCTGTTCTTCACCCACTCACCGCTATGAGAAATTGTTTTCATTTTATTTTACGTTTAAAAAAAGTATTCTGTAGGTGAATGCATTCGCGTGGCCTCAATAATTTACCGTCGTCTTCGTCGTTGTTGTCACTAAAGTAGCAGCTATATTTAAGCATTTTCTTTGAACATTTGTTTTTTTACTAGTTACTTTTTCTTTTGGCTTAGGAGACTTATGTATTTCTAATCATTTTTATTAATTTAAATAAAGAGAGTTGTTTGTCTGTCTGACTCGAATGAAATTTGTGGAAATTAACAAACAAAAAGACAGACAGACGGACAGACCTAAGCACTTGGCTAGATTAACTTGGCTTGTTCAGTTTATTAAGAATATGAGTCTACGATGGCTCTTCAAATGCGTTACAAACTTTCAGATACTTTAATGCTTTAATTTTTTTTCTGGAAAAAAGATGAAAAAAAGATATTTAAAAAAAACTTCAAAGTGACGATGTCATAATTTTCTAAGCTATTTTATCATTTTTTGACAGTTTAAACGTCAACTTTTTTTTTTTTTTTGGCTCACTTCTAACTTAATTGATGTACGAAAATTTAGTATATGCAATTTTGCATTTTAGTGACAATTTGATGCCTTACATTAAAGGATACAAGAGACGAAACATAACATTCATCATGTCATTAGTACTAAAAGAAAGAAACAAACAAACTAGAGGAAAAAATTTGTCTTCATCTATACGCCTACCCGCTGGCGTCGCCTTTGCGTATTTGTCGCATTTTGTATCTTTTCTGCAAATTGTATCTGTATCTTTCAACCAGTCAGCTAGCCAGCCAACATGCCTTTTACCATATAATACAATATAAAGAAAGCAGAGGTGTTTGTTACACAGCAGAGAATACTATTCATGTAAATAAAACGAGGCATGTCTATAGTTTATATATTTTTATTGTATTTTTTTCACTATTATTGTCTTTCAACGTCATGCCTCGTATAATCTAGAATACTTAGGTGGGGCGCAACATTGCTTACATTAATATGAAATATGTTTGCTCAGGCACATAAATTTGTAAATTCTTAAAAAAAATTAATTCATTTTTGTGTTAGGGTTTTAGGGGTAAGCAGCACTATACATATGTGTATGTAGATTATAACCACGCCCACACTTTGTAATAAATAAAAAACACAAAAATACAATAATAAAAATAAAAAAAAAAAAAATTAATTTTGTAAATATTTTGTTCAAAGTGTGAAGTGCAATCTAAATGAATTTGTATTAAATTAAATGCTTTTGATATTTGGCAAATGTTGGCATCCACTTATATATATACTATGTATCTGTATCTAAACTATAGAATTTTTATAACATAGCAACCATTTAGCTTTGATCTTGTATGCACAGGAAATGCATGAGTCAGAGTATTACGTTAAGAGTGTGCATTTCTTTATCAAATTGGATAAGACCCGATTATACCACTTTGTTAACGATTCAGAAATGCATTATCGACTTTCTTATTGGATATTTTATGTCATCGAGTCATCGCGCTTAAATCCAGTTGTTCAAAGTTCTTTAATCAATTTGAATTTATTTAAATGTACTTCATATACTAAGTTTATGCCAAATATATTTAAAAATTGCACTAATTTATTGCAGTTGCTTAGCGCGGTTTTTACAAAAATATATTTCATCAAAAGCAATTATTTTATTTAATTTTATTTTGTCGGTACTAATATATTTCTGATAATATGTCAAGCGGTGAAGATCAAAAAGATGTTTTTTTTTTTTGTTGCACTCTTTTGTTTTAATTTTTGATGCTTGAATAACACTTTGACACTTGTGGCTATAATTTCTTTTTTGTTTTTTTTTGTTTTTGTTTTTGAATAGTTGCCAAAAACTTTCACTACTGGGACGACGACAATAAGCACAATGAAAGCACATTTTAGAAGCATTAAGACATTTTAGCAATTAGTTAAGCAACCAACTGAATGTAATTATTTTTTTTTATTTTATCTATTTACAGGAAGATGCAAACCGTGGCAAACCAAATTGGGAACATTTGTCCGATGATCTGCATGTTTTGATTACTGTCGAAGACACTGAAAATCGCGCCAAAGTTAAATTAGGACAAGCTGTGGCTGAAGTACAGAAGTTACTTGTGCCGGTAAGTTTTTAAAGTCGAAAAACAAATCGAAATTAGGTTTATCTAAAACTCATCTAAAATTATTTCAAATATACTCATGCTGCTTAAAATTGATACACATGGATAATAAATATTAACATTCTTGAACAAAGAGTTATGCAAAAGCTATTGTGTGTGTATTTGAATGTTTGTCGCTGTTGGAGATTTTGTGTACAATTTAAAAACAAAAAGGCCAAACAATAATAAAAACCTGAAACAATAAAACAAATAAAAAAATCAGCCAATTTGCTAAAAAAAAAAAAGTAATCAATAAACAAAAATAATACAAAAATAATAATAGTAATAAAATATCCAAAATGTATTTAATATATCTTTTTTTTGTGCAAATCGCGCCCTTTTTTAATTTTGTTTATTCTTTTATATTAATTAATTAATTTTCTTTTAACACAAAATATTAATAAAAATTTATATTTTTTTTTTTTCGTATTAATTTTCCAATATTTAATTTAATGTATTGATTAATGCATTAAACAACAACAACTACAACTACAAAAAAAAAAAAAACAAAAAAAAATACATCAACTACACAAATACTGTACTAACAGCAAGCTGAAGGCGAAGATGAACTAAAGAAACGTCAACTTATGGAATTAGCTATTATTAACGGCACTTATAGGGATACAACAGCGAAATCTGTCGCTGCAGGTATGTTAACTTTTTATCCCAAACCTATCATCTATCCCTAAAAACAAAAAAAAAAAAAAAATTAAAAACCAAAAAAAGTATCTGATACAATAATTCAAATGCATACTAATATAAAAGCTATGTAATTGATTAATACATAAATAATATGAAGGCGTTTGTGTGCTCTCTCTTTTTTTTTTTTTGGTTATTGCTTACAATAAAATTGTATTGCAGATGAAAATTAATTACTTAAAATATTAATAAAATGCAGCCATTGTTACGATATTTACCATCGTGTCTCTCGAAAAAGCCAATAGAGAAGAAAATATCTATAGCTAAATTATCAATTACATATAAGGGGTTGTAAGGTTCTAGAACCCGATTCTGGAAGTCCATGGGAAAATGTTAGAGTCTGGATATGCACCAGACCAAGAAAATAGTAAAGGGATTTAACCCAAGAAGAACAAAAAACTTAATGCAACTAAGCTGAACGCAGCTGAGAATGTAGGAATCTTAAGAGGTCACTGAAGACTACCATAAAAAACACCTACCGGATTTGCAGGTTAAGTGAACAAAAAAATGAGATACCAGCGCATATAACCACTTATTACCATAGTCAAAAATAGACAGCTTATATTAGGAAACTACTTTATATCTGAAGAGCAATCAAGAAATATAAGACCCATAAAGATTCTAATTTTTATATCCAAGCTTAAGATCAAGTATAATCAGTAAACATTTCTCAAGTATCGTAGTAATAATACGAGTATAATTTATATATATCATATGAAACCTTGGCTATAGCTAACAGTAGGCTTCTTTGTTTTCGATTCAAAATCTTGAGTTAGTAAGAATCTTATTTGAGACGATTTTCGTGTTCATTTGACTCTCCAAAAATATTGTACTAATTGAGACTATTTTAAATTGCTATTCTTGCTATTGATTTTACATGTGCACCTGTTAAGAGGACCCAACAAATAATAATTATTCGAAATATGTATTCGTGACCAAATCGCAATGTATTAAAAAATTAAAAAATTTAAAAAAAAAACTTGAGATTATTTTAGTCAATAAATATTATAACGTGGCACTCCCACTTTTCCTTTTAATTGTTTGTCACGTGCTGTCTGAAAACACCGAATGTGCTCATCAACGCAAAGTAGGAAGCTATTGTAAAAAGGCACAGTATTATGTTTAAGTTGACCTCTACGACAGAAGTGATTTGGACTAAATAATAATTATAATGAAATTTAGCTAAAACTATATTTTATTCAATTAAATTTAATACTACTCATCTTTCTCTCACTGCAGCTTGTGAAGAGGAATGGCGTCGCGTTGTTGCCGCCTCGGAGAATCGCCTCATGACACCCACACTTGCACCAGGACTTGCAACACAATTACGTACACCAGCGACTGCACCACTTGGCGCTCCGTTGATACTTAATCCACGCATGACCGTGCCAACAACTGCTGCAAGCATACTCTCCGGTCAAGGAGCGCCCACCTTCGAGAATGCTGCACATGGCATGATTTTTGCACCTTATGGTGATTATGCGAACTATGCTGCGCTCACCGGAAATCCGCTGCTGACGGAATATGCTGATCATAGCGGTGGGTTATTTGCTAGATAAAAATTAAAAATAACAAAAAAAAAAAAAAAAAAAAATATTCAAAAAAAAAAAAACAAATTCGCAATACAAGAGCAACTCTTAATAATTTATTAATAATTATGGCCCAAAAAAAAAAAAAATAATAATAGCGCCACACAAGAACGACATAATTTATTCGAGCAAGATATTTCACTACAAAATCTTTTTTCTTAATACTTAATTATTATAATTATAAATACTTATTTTTATTTCTATTTTTCTTTGTTTAACCGAAGGGGCAAAGCGTAATTAGATAATTTTTTTTTATTTATTGTTAACCTAATTTGCGCTAATATTATTATTATTTAAAAATCGTCTGAAAATTTTAATGCGAGCAATAATAATTTCTCATTCTCTTAAAAAAAAAAAAAAAAAACATTTACACGAATTGACCAAACAAAACACATAAAAATCACCACATCACTTTTAAATATTTAAAGTTTAAAATTTTTGTTTTTAGTTGTAGGCAAAGTTTTTCATCTAGTGTGCAATTTTTTATATAAAACAAAATTTTAGAATTGAACCTGATAGTATTACATTGACAGAAAGTAGTTTTGTGCATTTTATTTTTATTTTTTAATTTTTTATTTGAATTTATTTATTGCATTTATTTAAAAAAATAAGTAATTTTTTTATTTATTTATTTTGTTTATTTATAAACTTTTGTTATAGTTTATTTGTATTTAATGCTTGTTAGTAGTGCCATAAACATATTTTTTTTTATTGTTAAGTATAGAATTTCCGCAAACTTTGATATTTAATGCATTTTAAAAAGTTTATTTATATATTTTAATTTTTTTTTCAATTTGATATGCACATATTTTATCCTTAACTAGCTACAATGCATTTCATAATGATTTTTATTTTATAGATAATCTGAATTTATATCAATTTTAGGGACACCATTAAATGGATCTACTGGCCAGCAGTCTAATTAGGCCTGCTAAGCCTGATTTTTGTGCAAACTTAACGTTTTTAAACTTTTTTATCTTTGTAAAAAAAAAAAAATAGTTTCAAATTTTTTTTAAAAAATTATTTTTCATTATGAAAAGCTTTATAGCAAACAATGTTTTATGTTTATTTTTATTTTGAATGAATTTAAATACAAAATAAAATAAAAGAGAAAAATAACCAAATAACCTACATGCAAACATCACCCACAGACTTCATAAGCAAAAAATGTTTTTTATTATAAAATAATATCACTTATTAACGATTTCTTAAGAAAAATAATAACAATTTATTACGCTTAACTTGCTTAACGCTTAATAAACGCATCAATAATTAACATATTTTTTATTTAACATGCAAATTATGTTGCATATTTAAATTTATATATATACACATTTATTTTCCTTTTATTCAAAACTGATCAGTATATATATTTTCTTTTATTTTGTTGCAATAATTTTTACAGTTGGTCGATATTTGCATGCCGGATCCGTCTTTTGAACTTCCCCTTTTAATTGTTATATTTATTATAATTATTATTATTATTCATATCAACCGTAAAATTTTATATTTTTATAAAAATTTCAAGATAGATCTGACTACATTGATTTTAGAATTTATTTAGTAAAGAAACAGAAACACAAAACTCAACTCAATACTCAACTCCGAAATACTTACATAATTTAAATTTGACTATAATGATTATTGCTCGATATATACAATACGTTTGTAGTTGTTATTTATAATAATGATGAAAAAAAAAAAAAAAAAAAAATAGTGTAATTATTAGTTTTTATTGCGTATATGTATGAAAATATTTAATACAATACAAAATATTTATTTGTATTGCTTAAAGAAATAAGTGATTTTTAACAAAGTTATGCTATATTAATTTAAATTTACTTTTTTTTTACGGGAATGTTTTTGTTTTCACTTTCGGACAAAATTATTATGAAAATAGTTAAATAATAGTTACCAGTGTTTTTATAGAATTATTTTGCAATTGGCAGAATACCCATAATTGGCATATCATGGCCTGACTTTATTTAGTTTGCCTAATTAATCACTTTCGTTAAAATTTACTGCAAGTGAAAATCAGAACAGTTTCTCGATAACTTTCTTACAACAAAACAAAATCAATCAATAATGAGTATATTCTAGTTAACAAAAAAAAAAACTACAAAACTTAAATGAAATTTCTGAAGCTATTTTCTTCAATTTTTATATTTTAGCTGAAGTAGTTGTGCAATCCATATAAGTATTCTGAAATCACTTTCTATTAGCTCCCACGTTGAGTTTGTGAAATTGTGAAAGTCATTTCACTAGGTGTTGGATTTTATATTTTATATTTATATTATTTAGGTTATACACATTTATACAAATTTTTATTTTATTTTATTTTATTTATTTGAATAAGTATTTCATTCGCACAAATGTACCTTAATTTTTAAATCTTGGTTTAGTTTTCAATTTTTATTTAAATTTAATAGAAACGACCTGTTTTGTATTGTAAACGTAAAAATTGAACGATTTCGATTCATCAATTCGAACGAAAAAAGCAACTTATGAGTTCTGATATATTAAACGATTTACAAAACAAAATATCGAATTAAAATCGTTCAATTTTTACGATTAAAGTTAAACGAAATAGTTCGAATAATATTGTGTGTGCCATTTAGTGCATATAAACAAAGTTTATTATTAAAAAGTCATATAAAATTTTTTTTAAAAGGGGTGGTTTGTTTTTTTGTTGAACTTCCCAAATAAAAAAGTTTTAAAAGCAATTTTGTGCAATAAAAGCCTTGAATCGCTATGGTGCTTATAAAATATTTATTATTTATTAAATTTGATTTAGGTTTAATAATTTTTTTTAGTATATTTTCTGTCAGACAGCATAAGTTATTCTTTCAATAAACAATGTTTTTGTATAAAAAAAGCTACTAAAGCTTTACGCTAATTACCGTCCAAGTACGTACATTATTTTTTATTCAAAAACCCATTTTTCGTATTAAAAAAAAAACAAAAAATACAAGCAGCACTTGTGCACTAGTCAGCAATTTCTTTAAAAAAAAATAAATTATTACTTAAAAAATAGAGCAGCTTTGAAAAGCGCTTATAAAAATATTTAGTTTAATAAAAAAAAAAAAAAAAAAAAAATCATAATTTTTGCATAATATACACAACACATGTAAAAATATTTTTAGAATGCTATGAATTTTTCAAAAACAGCTGGAAAATGCTAAAGAAAAATAGTAAGATTTTTATTTTATCAAATATATTTATTTAGTTTTAGGTGTTAAAAATCACTTATTTCTATAAATTAAAAAAATAAAAAAAAAAAAACTAAAACAAATTAACAAATTTAAAAAAGCGCAAGAACAAATAAATTACATATACGACTCATTCCAAAGAAAATAAAATAAAATGAAATGAATTTTCTATATGAACAAATAATTATACATATAATTGGCATAAAAAAAAATGAAAATAGTTAAATGATTTTTTGCAGCAGCAACTCTTAAAGATTTTATGTAGGGGTTTTTTTTTAACGTCAGTAGCGCATATATTTAAACTTTTTTTATATATATATTCTATTTCTATA
Organism: Leucophenga varia; assembly: GCA_018903435.1. Taxonomy (NCBI): domain Eukaryota; kingdom Metazoa; phylum Arthropoda; class Insecta; order Diptera; family Drosophilidae; genus Leucophenga; species Leucophenga varia. Next base: position 4,874,783 of record JAEIFJ010001414.1, read on the forward strand.
TTTAAAGTAAGAAAATATTTATTTTAATTTTTTTATCCAAAAGCAAAAAAAAAAAAAAAATGAAAATTTGCAAAATATTTTATACAAATTTATATTCGTATATTCTAATAGGCGCCTTAAAGCAACAGCGTCGTTTGGCTAACAGAGATCATCCATATCAGAGAGCTGCGGTTGGGGTGCCCGCCAAGCCAGGCTATATTGAGATTCAATAAATAAAAAAAAAAAAAAATAATAATAAATTAATATAATAAATAATTTTAAATAATGCGACAAAGTTAAACGATAACGCAAACAAATCAAAATCTAAACCAAGCATAAACATTTTTTTAAAAATTAAAATAATAATAATTATTACTATTTTAAATGAATTTCGTTTCTCTAAATAAAGAAACAAAAATCCAAATAAAGCAATCTCTTTTGTTTTTAAGTTTATTTTAAATAATTTTTGCGTTTCTCGAAAGATATTTTTTAATTTTTAAATTTTTTTTCGAAAAATTTAGTTTTCATTGCATAAACGAACAAATTTAAATAAAAACTTTTATATTTAATATTAAAAAAAAAAAAAAACAACAACAATATTTTTAAAATAAAATTTATGCCTGGCAAGGCTGTGGCAAATTCCCAACCCGAGGCACTATTCTGATTGAAGCACAACAATTGATTGATTGATACATTATAATTGAATGTTTATGATATAAACTAAAATTTTGCAATTTACAGCTCAAAACAGGTTAGTTTTTTTTTTTTTTTGTTAAATTTTAAAATAAATTTTATTTTTTCATATTTAAATATTTATTTTGTTTTGTTATGTTATATTTTTTTTGTTAAACTATTGCTTTATTATAACATTTTAGGCATCTAATGTGATGCTTAATATGTCTCAAATAGAATTTAAAGCTTTGAAAATTAGTAGACAATAATTTTCAAGCATTAAAATCTACAAATAAATCATATTTCTTCAATAAGTTTTATTTTTTGCAATTATTTTTAAGTTTTATTATTTTTTTTATTTTATTTTCTGTTAAAAAAAAAAAAAAAAAAGTAATTGCAAATGTTTAAACTGATAAATTGTTTCAAGTTGACTTGTGCCTTTGATGTTAAAAAATAGAAAAGATTTATTTTTTTTTTTCAAAATATCGAACAATAAATAGCAGCAACACTTAAATAAAATTTTTTTTATAGTTAGTATAAAAATAGTTTGTAATTATTTTTAGTATAAAAATTGTATTTTGTATTTTATTCATTTATATAAGCCAAGAAACAAAGTTTGTATTTTATAACGATTTTATTGTGTATTACAACAACAAAAAAAAAATGTGTTTAGTTAATTAAGTACAACCAACCACAATGACGATATATATTCAAATTTCTTTAGTCTATAAGCAACAACCATAAACAAAAAAAAAAAAAAGTGACAGATTTAAGTTTATATTTTGTATATCAGTGTTTTTTATTATTCAAAATAAAGATCAATGATTTTTGTGAAAAGTGAAAAAGCGCAAAAACACCAAAAAAAAAAAGACATGAAATTTTTTATTTCAAATCTAAACGTGGAAAAAGAAGAAGCATCTATAAAAATAATAAAAATAACTCATTGATCACTAATAACAAAAAAAAAAAAAAAAAAAAGTAGCACTTAACACAAAAGTCAAAATAAAATTATAATATGTGCATCTAGAGAAGTAGTAGTTACCTTTAACATAAATATTTTTTTAAAATGTGCTTGGACTTATGGACTCTTGGAATGGATTAATACTATTATTGTAGCTGCTGCTGATGTGTACCTGCCTTGCCTGCCTGCCTGTCTTTTACTGTTTTGTGCGGCATGTTAATTGAGTATATACAATAAGAATATAAAATATATAACTCTGCTTAAAGTCTCTCTCATACTCTTAATTTCTCTACTACTGTCTGTCAAAAACAAAAAACTCTCTTTAAATGTTCAGAAAGCTAAAACCACAATTGTAACAGTTACACATCGAAATGGCACTTAAACTCATCGTAATTTGTACTTATTATTAATAATATATAATAATTATATAATAACTATCTTTTATATGTATTTAACATGATTATTAACTTAATTTATAATAATAATTCATAGGCTTAAATGGTTGTGGTATATTTTATAAATTAATTTTAAATAAAAAAAGTATAATTATTTTTAAGCAGAATTAATCAAAAAAAAAAAAAAAAAAATATATTGCATTTGCATTGCTTTCAAATGAATAAAAAACTTATACAGAAATCTCATTAAGAAAATATTTAATATTTAATTTTTTTTCTGTACAAAAACTTGAATACTGGGTTGACACACAAAATTCCTTTTGCATTGGTTACAAATCTCTCTTAAATAATAATAAAATTCTCAATTAGTTAAAACAGAATTTAAAAGTATAAAAAAAATTTAAAAATTTTGTTTAAACTTGTTGTAAATTATATACATTTTATTCACTTGAGTGATTTGAAACCAATCTAAGAATTGTTGTGTGACACCTCTAATAATAATAATAATAACTTTATGCAGTTTTTTAATAGATTTGGATATACTATTTCATTTAGTTTATTTAGTACATTTGTATTTTTTAAGTTAATGTTGCGAGTACGATTTAAAAAAATACAAGTTGAACTTAATAAACTAAATAAATACTTTAAAAAAAATTAAAAATTCATAAAAGTGCTCAAAGAACAGAAATAAATCCATTTAAGTTCTGTGAATACATAATTTTCTTCTTAAACTTTTTCTCGTTATAAATACATATCTGCACATACACATTTTAATATTTAAAATATATAAATTACTAAAAAAAAAATATCCAAATAAATTCTTACTTTTTTTTTTACCAATTCTCAAACATTTTCCAAAAATAATAACCAACTAAAATGCTTGTTACTCATATTTTAAACAACAAAGAAGACAAAATAATGAATTAATTCTAAATTAAGTGCAGTTCTTAAAATATATTTAATAAATACTATTTTTATCTATATATGTAAATATAGCTTTTGTCATTTTTAAATATATAAAAAACAAAATTTTTAATTTTTTTTTTGTTGTTAAGTTTAAAGCGTGCACATGCAATTATTTTTATTTTTCGTTGACACCAATTAAATAAAAATAAAATAGTACACACACACACACAAACACTTTCTAATAAAAAAAATTATGAAATATTAATATAAAATTTCGCTAAATCTATGTTTAATAGCATTTAATCTAAACTCTAAATAGACAAAAAAAAAAAAAAGGATTAAAAAAAAAAACCATACATTAAAAAAAAAAAAAAAAAATTAAACAACAAAATTGTGATGTAATTTAATGCTAATTTTAACTAACCAAAGGCCAAGTTAACTAAAACAATTTTTTCATGTTTTTGTATATTACATTTAATTAATAATTTTTAATGCGCGTCAAAGCAAAAAAAAAAAAAAATTTCTATATATATAAATATTTTAACCAAATGATTATAAAAAAAAAGTTATTAATGAACATCATTGCACAAATTTTTTCTATATATGTATCTATCAATATCGAAAATAAAGCTAATTTAAACGTATGAAGAAATATGTTGACAAATACTAATTTTAAAAAAAATAAACCTAGCACTTGTAAGAAATATTTACTAAATTAAAATATTTATTGTATAAATATTTTTATTATTATAATTTGAATATTGTACATTACTGCATGTTGTATGTTTCATTTTTTAATATTAAAAATTCCGTCTATTCGTCTGTCTGTCTGTCTGTCTACGCTGCGACATTGTCTATGCCTTGTGATTGTATTAAAAAAAATAAAAAATTTTAAGAAATCTTTAAGAATTTAAAAAAATAGTTAAATCTATCTAAAAATTAAATTTTTTATTTTAATTTGAATAATCGATATTTGAATCTTAATTTATTTAAAAAAATTGTTTTTAAATACAATTTAAAAAATAACCAAATGATTCTTTTAAATCGCTTAATATCTTGTCTTAGACAGTTAAAAATTTCAATTGCTAGCTATGTTATGAAAGTTTGATCGGAAATTATAATACTTACAAATATTGATTGTAGAATATATTTTAATGAATGACTATTTCTTACAAGTATCTGTTTTAAAGCCATGTTTAGAGTTCGGTTAAAAAATAAATTAATAAATAAAAATATATTTTTTTCACCACAAGCACCATGAATATTTTATACCTAAAAAAATAATATAATTTAATAAATTATGACTCGAAAAATTTTTTTTTCAACATGATTTTTTTACGCAAAATTTTTTTTCACCATGAATTTTTTTACCATGATTTTGTCTTCACCATGATTTTTTATCCGAACTCTAAACCTTTAATATCATGCACATTTTTCTTTTTTTTTTTTTATAAATGTTTATTCTAATAATAATAATAATATTACTAACGCTAATCATTTATTAATATATTTTTTTTTTTTTTATTCTCTCCTCTCTTACAAAATTATCTACATGCTGCTAACACAAAAAAAAAAAAAATAAAATAAAACAAAAATTAAAAAAAATTACCAAAATTTACATACAATCATTTCTTTCTCTGATGTCTACGCCGTACGCATTTATATTGATTTACATAGATGAGCTAAATAAGAGATACTCAGCTAAAAATTACTACATCAACTTAAACAGCAACCTACGACAAGAACGTTTATATTTACGAAGCAAATATCAACCACAACAACAGCAAAAAACACCTGAGAAATATAATCCTTTATAACGTTATAATTACATCAATTATTACTACTATTACTACTACTTCTATTACTATAAATACTAGTACTGCATCAACTGTCTATCCTGTTTAATAACCGTGTATGTGCCAGAGATAACACAGCAAAAATGTTTATATACAATATAAACAACAACAACGACAGCTAATTTGTAAAAAAAAATAAATACATCAAAATATTTAATTAAGCAAAAAGTAACTTACAAACTAAAAAAAATATATATAAAAAATTAAACTAAACTTTGTAATTTGCCTAGTTTAAGAGCAAGAAAATTTCATCAATTCATTTGAAACTTTATACAATAGCAACAAAAGAAAAAAAAAACGAAAAGTATGATCTGTGCCTGCCATTGCCTGTCTCTATAAAAATCAAAATCCTTAGCACGCATTAAACACACAGTTCAACTATTGAAAATCTCTACAAAATATTTATAAATGAAATATAATTTTATTATATGTGGCCATTAAAAAAAAAAAATAATAAATTATCATATATTAAATAGTTATTAACGAACAAACTAAACAGAAACATAATACAGAGAATTTGTTACAGAATCTCGAGAGAAAATAAGTGTTATCATGTTCAATAAAAAAAAATCTCATTGTTGAAATTGTTTTGAAGAATCATCATTTTGAATTAATAAATAATTTTAGATTTTAGTGCTATAAAATTAATATATATAATATATATTTATATAAATTATTTGTGTAATATTAATTTTATTACTAACAATTTGATAGAGAATCACTCATTAAACAGCAAATTGTTAAATTAAATATATAAATATATATATATAAAAAACAATAAACAAAAAATAATAAAAAACTAAACATTTAAAAAAATATATAATTTAAAGTTTAGTAAAAAACAAAAAAAAATAAAATTAGATATAAATTGTTAAATAATAAAATAAACAAAAAAATATATTAAAAATAAAAATAAAAACTTTCTTATGTTATTTAATTGTCTAGCATAAAAAATACAACAAAAACAGTTTGAATTAATTATGTAAAAAAAAAAAAAAAAAATACAAACAAAAACATTAAACGCCATACTTAGTTAATAAACAAAAAAAATCATGTAATAAATTTATTAATTAAATAATGTAATTTAATTTATTAACAAGAGAGTATCTAAATTAATAACTAAAATATTAATATAAATGTGAATAAAATACGTAAACACAAAGAAAAAATTATTATTTATTAAAAACACAATAATTTTTCAAAACTTAACAAATAATAAAATAATAAAGAATCTTTTAAGTTTATAAATGAATTTTTAAATTAAATTTAAATTAAATTTAAATTTTTTATGCATAACTGAAAGATTCTTTATTGTAGAATTATATTTATATAATTAAAAACAAATACTTTTTTTCCTACATTTAAAATAAATTCAGAAAAGAAAAAAAATAAATAAAAAAAAAGAAAGAAAGAAAGAAATGAATAAAATTTTATTTAAAAAATATATATTTTTTTGCATTTAAATTGTGGTACAAAAAAAATTCTGAATTTATTTTAAATTTAAGAATAAAATGTATTTACATTAATAAACTTACAGGCATGCTATATAAATTAAAAATATTCAAACAAAAATTAAAAAAACTCGACGGCACATATGAATTTGTTAAAATTAAAAGCCTCAATTAATTTTTCTCTATAAAACTAAATATTTTATGGATTTATAAAAAAAAAAATTAAGCATAATTTTCCGTTCTTTTCGCTGTCATTTTTTGTTTTAATGCGCTTATGTGTATAATTTTTTAAAAGCTTTTTTCTAGCTTAAATTAAATATTAAAATCTTAAGCAACTTTTAAGTAATTAGTGTGCCTTTGTATTTTTTGTTAAATAAATAAAATATTTTTAGTTCAGTAAGTCATAAGAAGAAGTTAGGCACAATTTTTTGCAGTTTTCTTTTTTGTATTAAAAAATTCAAAAAAAAAAAAAAATAATAATAATAATTTCATAAATGAAATTATTTGCTAATATACTCAAGCGATTTATGTTTAATTTTTTTTGGTTCATTGATTTAATTTTAAAATAACAAAAATAAGTTTTTCTTTATGTGCAATGCAAGCAAGAATTAATTTATTAATTTTGCAAAAAAAAAAAAAAAAAAAAAAAAAAAGATAATATTTATTCATTTTTTTTTAAAGAATTTGGCATATAGTATTTAAATATTTTCTATTAGTGAGCGCACTTCAAATATTATGTTTTATTTTTTTTTTTTTAAATCATCATGGCATACATAATCATCATTTAAATTTATAATTTTTTTAATTATAAACTATATACAATATAAAATAAGTCAAATCGCATTAAAAAAAAAATATCTGCGTTGTGTATTGTTTTAATATCATGAATAACTATTTGCTAATACTATTTAAAATCATTATTGTGAGTACTACATTAATATGAAATTATGTTTAAAGAGAATTGTGTAACAAAGCAAAATATATGAATAAATGTTTATAAAAAAAAAATAATAATAAATATGTTTTTAAAAATTTATTTTGATGATGTATTGTACATAATTTACCCAGGTAAAAAAAAAGGACAAACTTTTAAACTGCTTTGTTTTCTTAACATCAAACAATAAATTTTAAATATTAAAATCAAAACCCTGTATTATAGATTCGAATTTTGAATTACAAATACACGTGCCACATTATTTTGTATCGTAATATTTTTTAAATTTGTCATGTTATATAAAATCTAGAAAAATAATTTGTTTTTGGTATTTATTTCGGCTGTCGCAGTTTAAAATGAAACAGATCTAACTGGAAAAAGGCTAAAGTGGCATCTTTAATTACAATATTTGTAATCATTCGAACCAATTTGAAATATTCTGTAAAAGCGTAATAAATAAAGGTACAGATTGCATAATTAGATTTATGCAACAAATAGGCAGAACACGTGTTATTCAGCAATTCAAATATTTATTTAGCTCAGTGATGCAATTTCGTTTCGGCTGCTATACAACTGCTTTGCTGCAATACATGAAAATATAGTTAGTTATGTTGACTTTATATTTTAGCTGATAATTTCGTTATTTGTAAATGTTTCAGTATTGATAGAAAATCAAAATTTGTTTAAAATTTTTGTGCAAATTAGTTTATTATTAATTGAGTTCTGTGATATTTAAGCACTGAACTCTGGCATATGCAATAAGGTTTATTTTTCACTTGGTCGTTATGTAAATAGCCAAAAATTTGCAGTTTGTTCTCTAAAACAAAACATTAAAGAAAGTAAAAATTCACTGAATAATGCGCTTAATGAGCTGAACAAACCTTTAGGGCTAGTGACGGCAAATAAAGAAAAAAATCATAAATCAATTAATATATCATACAATTAATTGGTTCAAAAATTTATTAAGTACGATATCGATTTTTAGACATATTTAGCAAAGTTTTTTCCAAATTGTACTTGATAAACAGATCCAAAAGGGTTTTAAAATAAACCTTGGCTTAATGCAACGTTTTTTTCTCAACTTTTTTCTAAGACCCTTAGACATACAATTTTTGCTTTTGCTTACAAGATAAGATACAATAATATTAAGCCGAGTGATAAGACCCTTTTGTGGTCTGCAAATGAAGCAACAAAACCGAGTTGAGAAGTTTTTATTTTGTCTAGACTGTGCGATTTGAAGTTATTGGCATATTTTAAAATTAAATCGCCTATAAGTATGCAACGTTTTCCTATATATTTTTTTTTTATGATTTAATTTAAAGATCAACAAAAGGTTACCAAAAGTTTAAAATCCAACTTGCAAAATTGCAGGCCACATCAGCAACAATGCAGATAATTATAAAGCATAATAATTGTACTAGCCATGCTGCAGGCTACTTAAACAACAAAACTTAATGAGTTTACTATTGTGGTAAACAGAGAATAGCAACGTAACATCGTATGATACTTTCTCATTAAGGATGTTCTACACAAAACGTTAACACGCACACTGTTACACACAGGCGTGCTGTAAATAAAATTACAAATGATTCGAAGTATGCACTATATTGTTCGTTTAAAAGCGTTACGATACAATGAGATAGCTTACTGCTTGGTACGTTGATGAGCCATTTAAGTATGCATTTAGAGCCATACACGATGCCTTGCTTCAAAATAAAAACACAATTTATGTTACTACGACTACTAATACCCGCCGTTACGCGCCTTCTCGTCTGCCCAGAGCACATAGTAAACAAACGTAAAGCGCAGCTAAAGCACGTGCAAGACGTAAAATTACGCATGCGTCTAATATTTATCTGACTGTTAACTAACAGCGCAGTATTGTATCTAACATTGCAGCATCCTTTTAGATAAAAGAAAAGTATAAAGTCAAATGTTTAACTTTAAATTGCAACAGTTTCTATTTGAGTTTTGTCGTTGTTAGATCGTTTCGCGAGATACATTGTTATCAAAAGTCGCGTATACTTGTTGCACGTTACGGAAACGCACAAGAAAGTTACGTTAAAAATTTTATTGAAAATGTTTTCGTCTCGCTTTTTTATTTTTACGTTGACATTAGCCGCTTCAACGCTATCTGTTAGCACGCAGATAAGTGACAGTGATGGAGTGGCTTTAAAAAATACCACCATGACAACCGCGACAACGGCCACATCCGTAATGTCACCAACTGAGTCAATAAAAATAAAATGTGGCAATACGCAAAACATGGTCGACGAGTGTTTTAAAGATCTTCCGGCGCCATTAATCGAATTTTTGCGAAATACAAAGATTGCCATAAGTAAAACGGAAATCAACCAAAAGTGCAAGTAAGCAATAAAACGAGTGTCTAAGCAAGAAGAAAAAATAAAAAAAGATGGATAGATTGTCGACAATTTATCAAAATTTTAGTAGTAAACATTTAAAATTTAATTTGTCATTGAAAAGTGGAATAAAAGCGTTTTGTAACATTGCTGATGTGTTGTGTATTGCTTGTGTGTGGAAGTCCCAGCCTGTCAAATAATCAAACGTTCCATAATATTCATTGTAGTCTTAAGTGATGATATAATTTTTAATTAATCTTCATATTCAGCCATTCTTTGACAACGGAAAATAAATTTATTAAAATGTCCTGTTTGCTTATTAATGTGCTTAGTAATCGCTTTTGACAACGTACACTGCCAATGGATTATAAATTAATTACATACAATAAAATATATAAGAAAAAAAGAAAAAAAAACAGTGAATTGAAGTAAATATTTATTTTAGTTTGAATTGTGCTGAACTGCAACGGTTTTTTTGTATTTTAATAATTACATAAAAATTGTGTGTGCTGGCATTTTTGGTTTCAATTTTCACTTTGCTTTCAGTGTTTTTAATCGCGGCATGAAATGTTTCGATGAATATTCTGAGCGATGTCTTACGGATAAAAAGCAAAATATGTTTCGAAATAATGTCGAAGGAGCACGTAGATTTTTTATAAAATTTTGCGGTGATCCGGAGTTTCAAAGAGGTAAGTTTTAAATGGAAATTAAATTCTTCTATTGCATAACTTCAACTTGGGTGTTAGTAATTTTGAAAAGTAGTTAGGCGAATTCCGGAAGTTTAATTGGAAACGTATATGGACTTTTGATTTACCTATATAAAATTTATAAACAGTTTTTAATCAAATAATCTGACGAGAAATTGTTGTTCAGCTGTGGATTAAAATGGCGCTGATATCTTTCGTTATATCCATGACGATCAGACCCAGAGGTATCATTTGAAAAACGACGTTTTATTGGGAAAATTCTGATTTCTTTTTGAATTCTATATACATGATATTGAACAAGGAAAACGTTAACTTCGGTGGAACCGCAGCTGAAATACCCCTTACACAACACTTTTTATAGTTTATATGTTCACTAGGCGCTAAGATTATAATATTAGCCCGATCTTTACCATATCGATGGAGTTGACATTCGAATTGATTTTACCAAATTTTAATTGAATTCATTCAGAAAAAATAAATGTTTTCATTCAAAAATTCGAAAATGGGAGGTAAATTTGTATGGGGGCTATACCGAAAAATGGGCGTGGCGTCTTGGATTTGACCCTGGATGACAAAAGAAATGTTTTTACCCAATTGGGAGCGAATACATTCATAAATAATTACTATTTTTATACAAAAATCGAAAAAATCGGTAAATTTGTATGGGGACTATACCTAAAAGTGGGCGTCCCTCTCTCATTCATTAACCTAGTCGTTGCCGAGAGAAGCTTCAGATTAAAATTTCAGTTAAATATCTTTAAAACTAAGCGAATGTATCGCATAGCAACAAACAGACAGACGGGCAGACAGACAGACGGACATGGCTAGATCGATTCGTCTCATCGAGCTGATCAAGAATATATATACTTTATGGGGTCTCCGATGCCTCCTTTAATGCGTTACAAACTTTTGGACAAACTGAATATACCCTTCATACTATGTATGGCGTGTATAAGCTGAAATTTGGAACTTAAGCTTTTCTCTTCAACGACGAAATTAAGTATGAAAACGAATTTTCCACGCCCATTTTTAGGTATAGCACCCATTCAAATCTTTCGCCAATTCGAGCCGATTGAGCTTTTGTATGCATTCACTATAAATTGGGTACATTAAATTTTAATGTCATTCTACTATATTTATACACTATCCATGTGATACGAATCAGGCCAGTTTAACTTGTATTCCCATAGAAACTCACCTCTCATTTCCTGATATTTTCAAGAACATTATTGTTACAATATGTCAGTATTTTTAGCATAAAATTTTCTATTAACATTGTGCCTAAAGACGGGTTGCATGAGACCATAGATTCCTACCCATTCTATCTGGAAAAGTTTATTCCAGCTACTATTGATCACACATTCTATTTCAAGATTCGTGTGATGGGTATTTTAGCTTCGGTTCTGCCGAGGTTAGCGGTTTTCTTGTTTTCCTTTAAATCTCTAGAGTTTTTCCTGTCGGTTGCTTTATAAGTCTTCAAAATAAAATCTCTGTGTCACAGAACTTTGAGAGATTTTAATTTTTGAAAAAAAATTTAAAATTCTTTCGTCTTTATACTTAAATATATTTTAAGTTAATTGAAAAAAAAAAATATGTACGTAAATGAGAAATCCTTATGGATTACTGCTCGATAGCTGCTGTCTGAGTAGTCTTGTGGTTTGTATTTTGACGGTTTTTTATATAACTAGGACATTACCAAGATTCTAGATGTTAATCTTTAGGGTAACATTTACTTAAAAAAAAACAAGTAAAGTATTGAAAAAAAGACCTCATCAAATTATTTTCCAATTCAATTTTAAACTGCCTCCGATTATTAAATCCTTTGCTAACCTTTAAGTTACAACACAAACTTTTTAAAGTCCCACACAAAAAGCTATTTTACACATTTCCAAAGTACAAACGAGAATATAAAACCGCAAAGTAGCTAAGCTAGTTAAATGACTGAAAAGAAAATCCACAGACAAATACTCACGTTAACAGAAAAATAGGCAAATAACAAGCAATAATGTCAACTTGAACTTGTTGCATAAAGTTCTTCACACACACACAATAGCATTTGTATGGCATTCTTTCTGGTCTGGTAGGGGTCGTATCCTTTCGTTGAGAGTAACAAGTCATTTGATTGCGGTGATTATCTCACTTGACATTTTGCACATTTGCAGATTACTTGCGGCATAAGGATTGCTTCTCTTACATACAAGATGACTGGGTGCGCTGTACGAAGGACTTTCAGAATATACTCAGCGATGAGTTGCACGAGGATAAAAAAAATGCCACAGACAAATTTATGGAATTTTGTTGGTATGTATTCTGTTGTGGTTTTTTTGTTGTTTTTGTTTTTGTTGGTTGACATATACAATTGACACTTGTGTATGTACATTAAATTCATCATCAGCTACAAATTATTAATGCCAATATTACCTTATTTCATTTTTTTTTTTTTTTTGGTTTATTAGCGCACGATATGCCTACGAGAATTGTATCTTTAATAGCGCACGATACAAATGCTATCAGCATTCGGCAAAATTTGCACGGGATACAGCAAAAATGCTTTCCGATGAGAAACACTTCAGCAACTGTCGCCAATACGAGGATGCGTTATGTGCGGCCGGATTTTCAATGTATCGTAGCAACAATTTATGCCAGTATACAATTTTATTGACATTAACGATTTTCTGGCTGAGAAGGACATTGGTGCGACAACGCAGCGGATATTTGCCGTAATCAAATGAATCAAAAAGGGGCAAAGAGCGTAAAATAAAAAAAAAGAAGAGAAAGCAATAGCAAAATTGTTTTGGTATGAGTTGCAGCAAAGTTACGACTAAGCCGTGACATACTCGTACATATGTATGGGCTTTGTAGTCCTTTTGGCACTTTGCGTAACTTTAATTTTTTTTGCTGTGTGCTCTGTTTGTGATAGCTCGTGTAAAATTTTCGATTATTTTCAATATTTATGAGTAAACTTTTGCATAGGTGAAGTTTAAAGTATCCAAAAATAAATAAATAAACAACAGAATAAATTGTATAAATAAAATTAAGTAATATCAAATAAGAAAGTAAAGAATTCATGTGCATGGCTATTGAATGTATTCGAATTTTTCTTTCATTCTTTTGTCGCATTGTGAAAATTTTCTATTTGCATTGTGAAGCAAACGATACTCTGTGGAATATTTGTAAAAAAAAAAAAAAAAAAAAAAATAAAAATAAAAGAAATAAAAAATAATTTTTCTTCATATTTACTTTGTATTCATGTGGCGCCTTTGACATTTCGTTTCATGCTGGCAAGTGTAAATTTACAGCGAATGCAACACTGAATACAATAAAATAAAAAAAGTCAATAATTAATAATATGACCTAAAGGCCAATATTTGTATTTAAATTAATTGCTGCTGGGATACTTTTTGAGGGATGAATGCAAAAATTAATTTCAATTTTGTTTGAGTGAAAAAATTGTTGCGCTACATTGCGTATACGCAACAAAAAAAAACAAAAATAATATAAACTGCTAATTAAAATCTTATTGTTTGCTTTACAGTTGAATGAAAAAACAAATATGACAACAAATATATTTGTAAAGAGTTTAACTAATTAATTTAAAAATTCGAACCAATGTATAAGGTGTGAGAGTGAACGGGGAAGGAAGCATAATAAATGATTTTCACACCATTAAGACTTTTTAAACTTTGCTTCCGTTTTTGGTTTAACTTTTGTATTTGACTTTATTTCAAAAAGTTTGCGTAGAATAAATGCATTCTATAAAAAGTTTGACACTTTCGAATTTATTAAAAATATTAAAGAAAAAAAAATATTTATATATATAAAAAAATTTATATATTTTTGCTCTTACATGAATACTATGCACAATTGTAGCAAAAGTAGGCTAATTAAATTTGACTATTAAAAACTGTATTATTGTATTTAATTTGTAAAATATGAATAGATTGTTTCAAAATTAAAAAAAAATTTTTTTAAACTTACATGAAGTTTTTTTTGTATTTTTGTTGTAAAAAAAATTAAAATTGTAATATAAAAATAAGTGAAAAAATCACTTTACAAAATTTTTCGCAAGAACCAAACAGATATGGAACTTCTGCGAAACCCGTTGGTCTTGAATTTTCAAAATATTGATTTTTTTTTAAATATATTTTGCATATCTCTGGACTTTCAGCACACTAGAAGTTCAGGTCAGATATTGAGATTATACTTACTTGAAACTTTAAACGCGTTTTAAAGAAAAGAGTATCTGAAGCATTCGCAAACTACAGCAAAGAATCTCTACCTACTTGTCGTCTATAAATCCGCGTTAAAGGCTCCGGCGAAACTAGTTTATAGACGAAGTTAGGAGATATGTCTTGAGGGAAGTCTTAAAAGACATTCACAAAATTGGAATTCAATCGAAAAGATGATCTTTTTGATATTATTGATCCGCTAGAGACGAGTGAAATCGAACACAAATTTTCGGTATTACAAAAAAAGGTCCTGTCGAAAAAAAAAAAACATTTTTGGAAATTGTGTTTTTTGTAGCTGATTTATTACAACGAATATAAATGAAATCAAAACCGTAACATTCAATGAAATTACTTTTCAAGGGTGTCGCTACTTTTTTTCAAAAAAAAAAAAAAAGAAAGAAAACAGTTGAATAAAATTTTAATTGAATAAAAGTTATTGATTTAAAAACGGAAATGCTTTCGAACTTAATTTCCGCCATCATACAACCACACAAACATTCAGAAAAATGCATTCTGATGAATCTGCTGTTTTCATTTGAATAAACAGCTTAAATGCCGTAAGTGAAAAAGGTTTTGAAATAGCATTAAGAGCTAAGCTAGTTACATGGAAATTTTACTCTAATGCACAAATATTGACACACGATAAGCGAAAAGGATAAAACAAAATCAAAGCTTTAAAAAAAAGCACAAACGCATTCGTAACGCACAAACGCGTACTCAAACTCATTCACAGACTCTGAGTAAAGCTGCAATCAGAAAACAATTTTTTATTCGATTTATTTCTATGAGCGCTCCGCTTGAAGTCTGTTTTTTAAATGTTGTATGTACCAAGAAATGTGTTACAAACTTAAGTGAAATATTTAATTAAAAGCGAACAATTGGATTGATTAAAAATATTAGCAGCAGTGGCAGCAGCAGCTACATTGTTGCAGACAACACATTTTTTATTCGTTATGTTTCGTGTCGTGAAAGAAATATTAAATTGTTATTAAATCAAGTATCTTTTGGCCAGGAAAATGGAACTCAGGAATAAAAAAATTTAAAATATTTAAAGTTCGACTTAGCATATAACATAGAAATTCAATGTGATCCACAATCAAAACAAGTTAAAGTCGATAATATTTGTCTTCCTGCACAACGTAAGAATATGTTAACATTTTGTAGCATTTCTGTTAGAACTCATAAATAAAACATTGAATAATAAGTAAAATAATTTTGATATCTGTCGCACTTAGTTTGAAACAGGTATATACAGTTTGTCGGAAAGTTTGTAACGCATTAAATGTTAATGTATTCACTTCAAATTGGTAAAAACACATCTAATATTATACCGATCGGCCCATCACCACCGATAAACCCTGATACGGATTACGGGCCATTTTTTTATATTTTCAAAAAATATATATATATCTGTATTTTTAGCTTAAAATTTGATACCAATATTGTGTATAAACTTGAGTTGTTTCAGACCATTGATGTTTATCCATTCCATATAGAAGTTCTATCTAAGCCACTGATGATCAAACTTATCTCTTTAAATATTCGTGTAACGGGTATCTAAGCTTCGGTTCCAACGAAGTTAACTTTTTTGTTGTTTAGTTTTGTTTTTGTTAAAAATTTCGAATGAACAAAATTTTCATTACTTTCGATTTGGATTGAAAAAACATTCAAAAGATAGACGGTCTTATAAAAATCCAAGAGCACGGGAAAAGTTAAAAATGTAAAGAATTTCTTTGTCATGAATTTTTAGGCAATACATAGAAAATATTCAATATATGAAAATATTCACAAAAAAAGTATGTTTGTAACAATTTAATAAAGTTTCACATTCAATAAAATTGTTCGTATTCAATTGTAAATGCTTACTGAAGCTTACAATTTTGAGTAGTTGCCTACTTTATGGTTGCTCTCAGAGTGGAGACTACATTTTTGTTTTCCAATATTAAAATTGCAATTATTTACGAATAGATACATCAGATATAAGTTTAAATCTTGATATTTTGCAGTTAACAAAAAAAAAAAAAAAAAATGTAGGCACTTGGATATTTAGAGCATATTTGGGAACAGAAGTGGTTATACTCTTTGTAGTAGAATGTCTTTTCCGATAAAACTAAATTAAAGGAAACCTTTGACAAGTGGCACAAAAAAATATTCAAAGATTAGAGTCAGGGGGTGTTTGAGCTTCTGTTTCACCGAAGTTACCATTTTTCCTTGTTTTTTTAGAGTTACTGACTGATTTTTATTTAAAATTTAGTTTTTTTGACTTATTTTTAAGTTTCGTTTTTCTATCTTATATGATACTTCTTCATTCAAAACTTTTAAAAATAAATTTTATGAATTATTAATTATTATTTTGTTTGGGGGTGTTAAGCTTCATGTTATATATTTATACATTTACAAAGGGTACATTGTGCATTTTATTAATGTTTTAAGACTATTTTAAGATAATTTTACAGTATGTAAATATATAATTTTTCGAGTGGGTAGACGTACTTTTATACACATTCATAAGCTTTGCATTATTTTGTTTCTATTTTTGCGTAGCATACTTTATGGCGCAATATTGCGAGCTACTAACTATTATTATGGAAAATAGCATTTATGTTGTTTCTCTTTTTAAAGCAAAGCAACTAATATCATTCCAATGAATGCATCGTCTTACTTAAAGAGAATATTTAATTAAAATGCAGCTAAAATCACGAGCAGCAAGTTTAAGAGCAAATGATGAATGTTGATTAGTAAAGTGCATTCATTTAGAAAAATCTTCTTTATAGAAAAAAAAAAAAGAAAATTTAAAAGAAATAATTTGCAACTTTACTCTTTTTTGTTTTTGTACTCGCATGTTTTAATTAAAATATTTGTTTCATTGAATTTCAAATTCTTAAACGTTTAAATTGACAAAAATTAATACTAAAGGAATTTTACTTAGATTTTTATTATGAACAAACTTTATCATTTCTCCGAATATCTTTTTAATGAGTTCTTATATTTTGAAGCAGTAAACAACGTTATTCAATATAATTTCATTTAAAAAGAAAAAAAAATCAAATTATATAATTGAGCCAATTAATTTAAGCATTTTGGGTTACATTATGCCGAAACTTGACTAAGTTTAACAATAAACCAATTAAAATTTTTTTGCGTGCGTAATGAAAAGCTTAAAATTTGCACACTCAGGCAGGTAAATACACAAATTAATATCAATGGAATTACGTATACGTTGCGAAAATAATTATTAATCAAAGGAAAAGTCTACGTGATTTTTTACATTATATACAAGATACATATTATCTACTTTATTTAAAAATGATTTTTTTATTTATGCAAAATTGTTTTTAATTACATGAAATGTAAATTTCCTTTCAAGTTTGTGTATTTTTTTTTCTAATTAAATATTTAAAATTATTTAATGAATGCGAAATGTCACACACACACAAGTGAACCCAAGCGTAAAAGTAGAGAAAATCAAATAAAATATTTTATTATTATATTCACATATCACATATTTAACAGCGTTGTACGTTTGCGCGTACAAACAGAACAATCTGGCTTATTTTGTCTTTTTGTTTTTTTTAGATTCGTCTGTCCGTCTGTCTGTCATTGCAAAAACTAAGTCATAAATCTGACTTAGAATGGATGGCATAGCAACCGCTACAAAGTTTTGATTATTCATAAAGATACTCAGCTTAGAAAAATGTATCTTTGTTAAGTATGAAAACTTTGTATTCATCAAAGTTATCATTCATCTTTATTTAAAAAAAATAAACAGTTTGTTTTGAAATAACATAAATTAAATGAAAACAAAATACGAAATAAAAATAATGTTTGCCGCTTTTGAGTCAACGGAAAAACTGAAATAAAAAACGAAGGGTAAAAATATAACGTGAAACGCCTTCATTTTGTTCTTCTGCTGCGTTAGGGACATAAAAATGTTAATAGAAAATAAAACGCTAAAAATCATAGCCTGCAGATATGCGCGATCAAAGAACAAAAAATATCCTATTGCTTTGAGAAGGTATAATTTGCAAGAAGATTTATTATTTTAAAGCGACAAAATAGAAGTGAGATTTATTTTATGTAAACAAATTTAAAGTGCTGCAAAATAATATTGAAAATGATAAAATGTACAAACATTATTTTTATTTTTTTAAATATTTTTATGCATAAATTAAGTACTTGTGTGTACCTACTATATTTGTATGTATGTATACACATTTAATTTCAAAAAGTAAACTTAAGTTCAATAGCCATGAGAATTGAAGGACACTTCAAATAGTTAGTTAGTGCATTAGTTATTTATTTCATGTTTATACCTATTAAACGTAGTATGGAAGAGTATTATCTGTTTGTTGGAAAGTTTGTAATCCAGCGTAAAAATTTTTTTTAATGTCTTACTCGCCAATGACTGATTGGTGACATGTCGTCGGTTGATTTACAATTGGCGAGTTTATAATACACAATAAGTTTATTCAATTATTTCATAAAGCAGAATGGTCATTGATGTGGAAGATTGATATCAATTGATACTGGCAAAGCAGTCGTGCCTGTTTTGAATACAAGTTAAACGAGCTTGTATGCAAAACGGGTTTTTTTATACTTTTATCTGAAAAATTACTGAATTACATAAATCTTTTGTAAGCAAAATTATGCGATATTTTGATAGAATAGCAGTAGAAGACACACCCATGACAAACACACAAGACGTCTTGACAGAGATGACATGCATGAAGTCCTGTAAGACTTGTCATTCAAGAAGTCTTGTATATCATCAAGACAACTGCGACGTTTGTTTGGGACTGTCGTTTGTATGTCCTCGAGGAAAGAGATTAGTCAACAATGCAGTACTGATGCCGCGTTGATGACTATCCCGCTGGGAACGCAATAAAGGAAACATCGTAGACTATTTAATTTATAGATATCTTTTATGATTTACTATTTGGCAAGCAACATATTTTGTTTAATTTTTGAAGAATAATGACTATTTAATAAATTACAGAAAATATATTTATGATATTTCTCTATAAATCCAAACACTTCTAACTGCCCAGTTTGTTGGTCAGATTTAGTTTAACTCGTTTTAAATTTCGTTACAGCGAAAAGATTAAAACTGTTTTTTTCCACCACCATCCACCACCGCCCACTTGTTTTTATACCCACCACACATAATGTGGAGGGTATATTCATTTTGTCAGAAAGTTTGTTACGCATTAATGGAGACATCTTAGACCCTTCAAAGTATATATATTCTTGATCAGCACGAAGAGACGAGTCGATCTAGCCAGATCCGTCTGTCTATCTGTATTTATACGATTCATTCGCTTAGTTTTAAGGATATTGTCTTGAAATTCGAAAATTAAGTTTTTCTCAGTTCTAAGCAGTTCTACGCCCATTTTAAGCTGTAACCACCATACAAATTTACCGTTTTTATCAATTTTTTGTATGAAATTAGCTATTATTCATATACATATATTTAATAGCTATTATTTTCAAATTGGGTAAAAATACTTCTAATGTCATCCAATGTCGAAACCAAGATACCACGCCCATTTATAGGTATAGGTCTATTCTATTCTATAGTAATTAGTTATGATATATTCACTCCAAATGGCCTAAAAACATTTTCTCAATGTTACAATCTCTAGTGATATTATAAGGATCAGTCCACTATAACATATAGCCCCAATACAACGTCAGCATACATTTTCTACTTTTTTTTTTTTTTTTAGAAACTGTTTATAATTCTTTCCTTCGGTTAATATTTGACCACATTATTGTGTCTAAACTTTGGTTGTACTCCAGGTCTATTACCTCCAAGCCAAATATTATCAAAGCCACTGTTGAACAAAAATAAACTAAACCCAGATGTGGCGGGTATTTGAGCTTTCGGTTCCACCGAAGTTAATGTTCTTCCTTGTTTTACATAGATTTTTTGCATTGTCGGAATTTTAAATTGAACAATGCACGATGTTTTACAGTGAAAAAATATTCGAAAAATATTTTGTTTTTACAAGAATTAATTTTTTATGATTTTATTTATTATTTTATTTTACATTTAACTTACATTCAGTATTTTTTATATTCACTTTAGCAAAAATACGTAATGTAAGTTTAATGTAAATAAAAATAGTAAAAAATGAATACTGACTATTTTGTAGGTATCAAGGGACAGAATACGAGAAGAAATATAAGTCTTTATTAAATGCTTCATTTTAACTAAAAATAAGTAAATTGCAAATGCATGTTCGTGCATAAAATGTATACCAAATGCAAAGATAACATGTAAATCCTTGCGTTAGTTTATCAATAAGAGAGTCCGAGTTGAAATAATCCAAAATGTATTGATACTCACATTTGCGATGGACATGTCGTATACGTAATATTGAATTTGAGCAAATTCGTGCTCGTTTTAACAATTGAATTGTTGCAATTTATATAAGTGTTGCTCGCTGCTCAAAACTAGTAGAAATTTTTTTAAATTTTTAAAATATCACACTTTAAGTCTTTCAAACAGTATCCGAAAATAATAGACTTGCATAGAATAATTTAATTGAAATTTGTTGCAAAGTTTAAAATACTTAACTAAACAGTTCGATAATAAGGTGGAAATTTATCATAAAAGTTTTGCAAATACCCTTTTGAAAAGGATAATGTTTGCTTTTAAAAGATTATTGAATTTAAAATGAATGTATTAATGGCGCCATTGTGCAAAAAACCGGATACAAGTTTATGTGCAATGGACAAAAGGTAAACATTTTACAGAAGAAACCCTTGCACAGGCACAACGAGAGTTGGAGAAGGGACCAGAAAGAGCGGAAAGTCCAACGGGGCTGAAAAGTGTTAATAAATTTCGTCTGAACTCTAAATTACCCGGCGAGAATGCCCTTCTATATTTACTTGTATATTCTTATTAATATAGATAACCTTTTTCTGTCTTATTTCGCTTTCAGTCTTTTAAAGTTTCAACTTTTAATTTTGCTAAAATTCAACATAACTGAAATTTTGTCAAAATTTACGCACAGTTTTAAATGTTGAAGCACTTTCAACGGGAAACGCAACATGTGCGGCTGCCGTACAAATTCACTTAAAAACCAAAATGTGCTTCGATGCTATAAATTTCAAAATTTGAACTTAAATGTTTTGTGTTGCTTTTGTACATGTTTGCTTCTTTTGAACTCTCTCTCTCTCTCTGTCTCTCTCTCTCTAAATATATAGTATACAGCATGCTAGAATATCTTAATTATTATTTTTATGTATTTGTATTAGGGTGGTCCAAAAATTTATGGAAAAGATTTTTATGCTCCCACCCCTAGGATTGTTCTATAACGAAAATTTAAGAAGACCCGTTTTTTTTTTTTTTTAATTAGACAATATATAATGGTGCCCCTGAAGTTTCCATGGAATATAACATTTTTCTATGGCCATATATGAAGAGAAACATTGTTATCCGATTAAAAATTAAATCTACGAAAAGTGATTTTTTCCCATATAAATATATGGGAAACTTCAGGGCTTGGCAGCACCATTAAATATTATCTGATAAAAAAACCGGTCTAAAAGGTGGGACTTTATTTTTTGACCACCCTAATGTGTATATGAGTTTGTTTGACAATAGCTTCTTTACTGCTAATTTGGACCAAACTTTTACAAATTTCTAACTTTTAAGCCCTGTATCCGAGGGGTAAAAGCCGTCAAGTGTGCACTTATTCTCTAGCCCCATACCTATGATAGTCCCAACGAAATATCCCATATTGGGTAGGACCAAAATAAATTTTAGGTGCAGCCCCATACAAATTAAAACCATTTTAAAGTTTTTGTATGAAAATACAATAATGGTATATTACTAAGATGGGACTTAACTTGAGGTACATAAAGATATGGTACAGGGTATTTTAAAGTCGAGCACACTCTACTTAAGCGTTTTTTCTTTGATACAGATTTTTGCAAAGGACATATCAGTGTTTATTTGATAATACAATATTTCCAACAGTATCAATCAATTTAGCTAAACTATTGAATGACAATCAGTCTGAGTGTCTGGTTTGTTATGCGCAATTTATTTTATCGATTTATAAAGAATATTAAGTAAAAAAATTCTGCTGAAACTTGTTCTTCGTTTTTTTTTTTTTTTTTTTTTTGCGGTCGGTTTTAAACTTTTGAGAACAACATAAATTCAAAAGAAAAGAGTCTTCGCATATATATTTCTTTTTAAATTCAAATTAATTCATTTATAAATTTAATACAATTTTTTCTTATTATTTGTTTACGCTTTTTTAAAAACTTTTTTTTTTTGTGGTGAATTACAACTTCCGGCTTAACACGCAAATTCGAATTATTTTTCTTCCACTGTTTCTTTTGAATTTGAAGCATTCGAGTTATCCAGTGACATAGTTAAGCTACTTTTTCATGGTGTTTACTTTTCTTATTGTATTTGTTCGTATTTCATTTCTTTCATGTCGAACAGCAAACAATTTTTTTATTCCTTGGAACACTTAATTTTGAAACAGGCATATTCAGTTTGTCGAAAAGTTTGTAACGCATTAAAGGAAACATTTTGGACCCTATAAATTATATATTTATATGGTACAAATGCTACTTATATCAAGGCAAATCTTCAGTATAAAATTGGTTGATATCAAACCGCAAATTTCAAAATTTTTGAGAAAATTTTTAAATTGTTTAGTATTTTAAGTTTAAACTTTATTAATACAAATGCTGAACACGATGATCTATCTACGTCAAATGACGTGTGACAGGTATAAAATCTTCGGTCCAACCGAAGTAAACATTTTTTTTTTTATACCCGTTACACATAGTGTAAACGGGTATATTCAGTTTGTCAAAAGTTTGTAACGCATTGAAGGAGGCATCGGAGACCCCATAAAGTATATATATTCTTGATCAGCTCGATGAGACGAATCGATCTAGCCATGTCCGTCTGTCTGTCTGTCCGTCTGTCGTCTGTTTGTTGCTATGCGTTTTTCGATGAAGATATAAAGATATTGGGCTGAAATTTTTAACTTAAGCTTTTCTCGGCAACGACTAGGTTAAGTTCGAAAATGAGAGTGCCACGCCCATTTTTAGGTATAGCCCCCATACAAACTTATCGATTTTTTTTTCTTTTTTTTTAAATAGTAATTATTTATGTATGTACTCGCTCCCAATTGGGTAAAAACATTTTTGGTCATCCGGGTCAAAACCAAGACGACACGCCCATGTAACGGGTTTTCAGCTTCGGTTCCACCGAAGTTAACGTTTTTCCTTGTTTTTTCTTCATTTTGTAAAACTTGTTGACAGGAAGTTGATTTATTGTCTCCGGTGGCATCGCATTTACATCGTCCACAACGACAACGGAGGCATCGAACTACTTTAACGTTGTACCTTAATACTGTCACGTGCACGCAAACTACCGGCAGGAGAGATTTAAAAGATATACACTTTCGTAATGCCAATACGAGAGTATATATCCAATGAATAATTTATTGAAATTTGGTTTTTGTTCAGCTTTAATGTGCAAATTTTTTGCTATTTAAAAAAAATATGTATTGTAAAATATGTTTTATAATCGGATTACATAAAGCTTACAAATGTATTTTTTGAAGTGTTAATTAAATAATTTGCATATTAAATAATATCAAACAAAACTCGTACATGTGAAAAACATATAGTTTCTATTGAAAACCAGCTCTATGAACTTTTCTCATTTAAAAAATTATTTTTTTAGAGTTAAAGCAATTTTAAATGGGCGAAAAGGTTGTTGGTGTTCATACTTAAGAGTTGGTATTGTCCACAGGTTCTGATAAATGAAGTAGTCGTTGCTGAGAAATGTTCAATTTCGAATTTCATGCCAGAATTTTCAATTTCAAAATGGCGGATGCAATATGGCGATCAAATTCACTTTCACCGAACTACTAGGATTTCCCCATATTGAATTGAATATTCTGGCATGAAATTCGGATTTAGTGAACCCGAAAACCCCCTGAGTAATAAATTCCAAGCAAATATAAGAAACTTTAAAAATGTTTTTGACCCTCTCCCACAGCCTCAAAGGGTGTTTTTAACCCCTTAAATTTGGACTTCTGACGATTAAAAAAAAAACAGGTGTCTGTCTTTTTCCTACCTCAGTCAAATAACTAAAGTTTCGTTAAGTTATGTGAGTATCACTTGGGTAGCTTTACTTGTAAGTATGTGTGACGTGTATAAGTTCGTGAAGATTAGACTTCGAAACACCATTAAAGAAGTCTAAATGAACTATTTGGAGTAGTTTTGCATTGAAGCTATATTGTGAAGTATGTAATTCCGGTATAAATAAACTAAATTTACGTTTTTGTTTTAGTTTTCTAGATCATAGCACGTTTACACAAACAGGTTAATTAACCTTTCGCTGCAGAAATATGTACTTCATATTACACACATTTCCACTAATTTACTGTTTTTATTTCAACCTGCAGCTGCATAGTATAAAACAATACAAATAAGTTTTTATATATTTTAGAACATCGTTGCCACTGACACAAGCTTTGTTGTTGGTGTTACCGTGTGCTGTGTATCCTTGCTATACAAAGAATAATAATTAAATAAAAATGACATCCTGTCCTTTCATGAGTACATTAACTACTTTTGCATTGTGCTCGGAACAATTAAGTTTGCTGCACTTTTTAGCTCCTAGAGTATTGCGCAATTTACAGTAAAAGCTTTCCACGTATAAAATAATTTTCAATGTTTTTTTTTTATTTTTTATTTGTTTCATTAATTACAAACACACAAAGGTCTTTAACATGGTTTAGGTTTGTACCGCACTGTAAACATTTTTTGTTCAAGAGAAACTTAATTAATCAATGCCAATGAACTGTAAATAATAAACTAAAGACCAACTTATTCTTATATAAATGCATAATATTATTCTGTTTTTTTCGATTTTTTTTTTGCTTAAGAATTTTTTGCTAAATACAGTAATTTTTTTTTGGGGAAAGCTGTCCAATACGATAAATCCATTAATTAAGCTAATAATAGAAACAAACAAAAATATTTGTGTGTGTGTCCTTAATTTTGTTTTTATTAAGCAACCAAAATAACGTAAACTTGACCCAAGGTCATTAAACTAAACGCAGACACAGACTATGACTTCTTCAAAAGGTGGATATGCCACAAACAGACTAAATCACAAAAACATTTCAATGTGAGAAGCCACGAATATTAAGTTTGCAATATTT
Source organism: Leucophenga varia (assembly GCA_018903435.1). Taxonomy (NCBI): domain Eukaryota; kingdom Metazoa; phylum Arthropoda; class Insecta; order Diptera; family Drosophilidae; genus Leucophenga; species Leucophenga varia. The sequence goes on from JAEIFJ010001414.1 coordinate 4,900,443, forward strand.
ATGAAATAAAAAAGAAAAAAAAAAACCGAGCAAAGCTTAAAACAAAAATTGTTCAACGAAAGTTTTCTTTGTGTAAATATTTTTTTATATTAGATGAGAGGTGTCAGTTGTTGTCTTCCATTCTTTAGTTACTTTTTAAATGTTTTACAATTTTTTTTATAACAATTTTTGGCTTTTATTTAAGGGACTAGCCGAAATACCCGGCCTTGCTCGGATTTGTCGCAAATAGTTCTTTTTAAACCAGCCAACTTTTCCACAGATCCCAATTTCCGAATAAATCATATTTTTTCGCTCCTTATTATCCAGTTTTTGTATAAATTTTGTATTGTTTTTTTATTTTACTTTAAACAATTTTGAAGTTGAATTATTTCAAATTTGTACTTATATATTTTCCTGTCAAGGGATTTTGAGACCAAGTATTTTGAAATATGTATTGTGATTTTTAGGACTGGAATTCTTTTGGACATCTGTCCGTCCGTCTGTATTTATGCGTTTCATTCGCTTTAAAGTTCGCAGTTAAAGTGTTAAAACAAAATCAAATTTTTTACTAAATTTTGACTTTAAATCAAAGAATAAGAAAAAAATGCTAAAGCTTTTAATAATCGCACTTTTCTGCTAGTTAAATTTAATTTCAATTTGATTTTATGTAAATAATTTTTCCTATGAACTTCTGCATTGGAATACAGAAAAGAAAAGTGAAAAATTTAAAAGGTTCACTTAAATTAACTGACTGCAGCAGAAACTTCAACTACCGAAACTATTTTCCGAAATTTAATACAAATACAATTTTATTCAATTTTCCGTAAAGTAGATGCAAGTGGCATAACATGACGTATACATAATATTCTATTTATACAATATTTAAGTAATTTTAAATGTTTTAGCTAAATTTAAATTTAATCTCTTAAGACTTTGCGGTTGTTTAAGTTTCGATGCAACAACTTGATTTATTGTTATTTCGCAAAACTTGATCCCATCTTAATTGAAGACAATTGTTCCTGAGTATTGCATAGTTTTAATACGAGTTGAATTAATTAAATACAAGAAGCATTCTACTTGTCAATATGCTGGTACAGTGCTAATAAAATCGTTTTAGCAATTCATGCATATACAGGAAACATATTTAAACAGACATTGCCGTGTGTCTCATTTAATACGATTATGTGTACTCACGTATTTATTATAAATTTTATAGACATATTATTTATTACATTACGCATTCAAGTTATTGAAGATGTTGATGACGACAACAGCAGCAGCAGGAGTAGTCGTCATAATGAATTAAATTAGAAAATGTAATTTTCAAATGCTTCAAGCATTGTGGCTGGTATTATACTCGTACGGCGTATGTGTTATTTGCATGTTACCTATTTTGAGTATACACGTATACGTATTTTGATACATACGTAACGTAATTTAATTGAAAATGTTTATTTGTATGATTTCTGCAAGAAGCGTCAATGTTATGCATAACAGAAAATAAGCACGCCGAAGGCTTATAAAATAGAACAACAACTTAAATAATAAACGTGTTTATTTATTATTGACATTTGTGAACAATGTTTGCATTACAATTGAATTGTAACATAGCTCCAGAGAAAATAGCACAATGGTATTAAGTCACACGATCTTGGTGGCCAGTTGTTAGAGCCATTTCGCGTGTTATCGCCCCGCAATCCATCGTAACTTTAGTTGTTCGGCATGTTGCAGCATCTTGTTGAAAGAGAATGTCGTCACCATCAATTTTATTCATTTTTGTCAAGATTGCACGAAAACGTAAGCCATTCACGGAAACTGTGCACTTTTTATCATTTTTGAAAAGTACAGCCCGATGATGCCACCATACCCAAATGAACACCAAACAGTAAGTTTCTGAGGGTGTAAAAGTGCTTTATGAACTTCTAGTTGGTTTGACTCACTCCAATAACGACAATTTTGTTTATTGACGTAGCCATTTAGCCAAAAAATGCGCCTCGTCGGAAAACACAATTTTTCGTTGAAATCCGGGGTCAGCTTTCATCTCATCCAGAGTCCAATATGCAAACTCTCACCGATATAAATGGTCTGTTGGCTTGAGTTCTTGTGGTAATACTATCTTTTACGGGTGCAAACAAAATTGAAATTCTTAGTTTGGTGTCTTCATCTCTTATAGTCTCCAAGACTGCGAAGGACCGAAATTTATTGATAAATGTGGAGCTCACAAATATTGCTTAGTGTAATTTACTCAACAAAAGAGAAATGGGAACATGTTTTGAATGGAACATTTGGTCACTTACAACTATGGTTTGCAACCAGGTTTGAATCGATCAATTTCACTCTGTTAAATAACAGTCTGATCTACAGAGAGAAACAAATGATAGACTTATTATAACAGACTTACTCTGCAGCGAAAGTCTTAATGCCAACGGAAATGTTAGTGTTTAGGAAGTGTGTTGCGTCCGTTAAAAAAAAAAAAAAAAGAAACGCGTGATAAATGAAGTCGAAACGAAAGTACATCTGCTGCAACTGTCTAATTCAGAGTATGGAAATTTGGCTACTAGAAGAGTTTACTTAGATGTATGTAAAAAAGGGCTATTAGCAATAAATTCACGAAACTACAACATTTTGACTTTGACAGATTCCCATGAAACTGATTTATTTAACTACCAAAATTTTTTTTTTTACTGATTTGTCATTTGAGCTGACACAAATACATTCAATGCGAGCACATTTTTTATGTTTCACTTTTTGTGTGAGTTTGTCACAACTAGAAGCAAATAGTATATCACAAGTTCTACAACAGCATTAAGCAAAGTCAGTCGTTACTTTGGTTTATTTATGATTTCATTTCATTACATCATACCACAGCAGAGGCATTTAAAGCAATGACAACCATTAAAGTGTCTCGCATATTTCAATGCACACACAACACAATAACACAACGGGGAGCAATAGTACGCATGAGTATTTACAGGACCACAACAACAATTTAAATATAAACGAGATAAAAAAAGGACGCCCAATGGCTTCAGGTTTTTTCTTTTTTTCATTGATTTTCAAACGAAACATGTTGATATAATCTTTTGCATCAGACAAACTATTAATGTCAAAAGTGGCTTTTATAAAGAATTTCATTGACCGATTTACACCATTGAAGAGATATGCTTTCGTAACATAACCTCTGTCAATAAAATGTCAATGTCACGTGCCTCATTATAAACGATTTTATATTCATGTTTTCGACTCAATTACCTTTTAACTTTATGCATATTTATCAATACAAACAATTTGGTTTCAATATGATACACAAATAAACCCAAACACAAAAAAAAAAAAAAACATTTTTCTTTCCATTATTTACAAGGCTACAGCAACAGGTCAACAAATTACCCAAAGTAAATATGTAAACAGAAAATATAAATAATTTAAATACATTTCAAATTCTATATTTAAAGAGGCATAAAATGTATAGCATTCGAATTTTACAAGGAGAAATTCCTGTGTTGTTCTGTAGTTAAAAAAATATATTTATAGCAATTGTTAGGTCAAACACACTTAAAAGTTACAACTTACAATTTTTTTCTTGATGCTACACGAAATTGTCTGTTGCTAATGGTGCCATATCCTTTTATGGCTTAATGACCAACAGAAACGAAACATTCAAAGTATGTAAAAAGGTGTGCTGTCTATTTTTGTACAATGATTTTATGGCTATTATAAACTTTAATAAAATTTTAACAAGCATAATACTATAGCAGACAAGAGCAACACTTTATGAATGCCGAAAAAAGGAATTGTATTACTGCATTTTTATGTCACAGAGATTTTTTTATATATGCAATACAATATACACATATATTCCCAAAATAGAAATGATATAAAGTTATATTGCCTACGCAGCATATCAGCATAGAAGCAATTACAATGAGTGAAATAAGTGTTGCTAGTTGTATTGATTTTATTTTATTTTATATTTTTTATTTTACGACTGACGCACATTGCGTATGTGTAATATTTATAAGAAACATAACATAAAATATTACTACCTACAGCAAACATTAGCTTTGAAGGAAAGCAACAAAGCGAAGCTATAAAAGGAAGCAACTAAGTCTAGCATAATAATAAATTGTCTCTTTAGCCTGCACAGAGTGAAACTTCAAACAATGAAAAATTTCTTCTATAATGTATGAATCCGCAGCTCTATCAAACACAAAAAAAACAAGGAAATACGTTATCTTTGGTACCACCGAAGCTCAAATACGCGCCACACGAAACTTTAATTAGTTTATGAACGATCATCAGTGACTTAGATTATATGCCACATAGAGGTTGGATGGGGAAAACTCATGTTAGGGCTCCAAAATGGAGATATAGCAATAATTTTCTTGAAAAATAAAAAAATGGAAGGTGAGTTTGTATGGGGTCTGTACGTTATAGTGGCCCGATCCTTGTTATATTGGTAGAATATTCTTAGGATGACAGTAGAAGTGATTTTATCTAGATTGGAATGAATATATTCAAAAAATAAGAAATATTTTCGTACAAAAACTTAAAAATGAGCGGTAGACTTGTATGGGGTCTGTAACTAAAAATAGACGTGACACCTTGTTTTTGACATTGGGCGACATTAGTAGTGTTTTTACCCAATCTGTAGTAAATGCATTCAAAAATAATAACTATTTGCATGCAAAAATCGAAGAAAATAAAGTAATAAGTTTGTTTGGTTTGCTTGGCTCTGACATACAAACTGCCTAGGATCAAAAAAAAAGCTTAAGTTTAAAATTTCAGTTCAATGTTTTTAAAACTTTCCAAGAAAAACGTATTGCAACAGAAAAACGAACGAACGGACGAATAGACAGATGGACATGGCTAAATCTATTCGTCTCGTCGATCTGATCTATAATATATATACTTAATAGGGTCTACAATGTCTCCTTTAATGCGTTACAAACTTTCTGAAAAAATGAAAATACCCTTCACACTATATGTAACGGGTATAAAAAGAAAACTCCTTGTTTGTATAAAAAGTATCTTGCTTGGCTAAAGTAAATATAATCAGGTTATATGCATTTGACTGTAAGCACAGAAGTTGCAAATTTAAAAAAGCACATAAAATATGAACATTTGTCCATTTCCAGACAGTGTAAATCTTAAGAATTATTATAACTGATGCATAAGTTAGTAAACTAACAAACAGCTTACTTAGCCATTAAGTAAAATAAAATGAAGTAGCGAATCTATATCCGCCTTTTTGAATTTTATGTACAAATCTTTCTGAAAAATAAAATTTATTTTTTTTAATGATATTCTTAAATATATATTTATGTATATGAATAGCTTCGATGTAGAATATATCGCATTGGAGCAGCTTACTTTCTCTCTTTCACTCTATTGCAAAATGAATTGTTTGTGATTTCTGTGCAAAAGAAAAAAACAAGTTGTTTTCAGAAATGTATCTCAGCAATTTCACTTTTAATGCGCCCACACCAACGAGAAAAATGTTGAACGAATTGCTGCAAAATATAAACAAGAAAAACGTTAACTTCGGTAGAACCGAAGCTTAAATACCCGTCACACGAATCTTTAAAGAGTTTATGTGTAATCATCAGTGGTCACCCAAGTTTACACACAATATTAAGTTCAAATTTTGAGCTAAAAATACAGATATGTATAACAACATATTTCTCGAATATATCTGGAAATGGCCGGTAAGGTTGAATGCAAGAAACACCTGAAAATGGGCGTGGCACCATGACATTTTAAGAGTTTTTACCCAATATGGAGTAAATTCATGAATAAATAATAACTATTTTGATACAAAAAATCGAAAATGGTCCGAAAGTTTGTATGGGGGCTATACAAAAAAATGGGCGTGGCACATCTGATTTGACATTGGATGACATTAGAATGTTTTTAGCCAAATTTGAGTGAATATATGCATAAATAATTAGTATTTTTTACAAAAAATCGGAAAAAATGGAAAGTTTATATGGGGGCTATGCCTAAAAGAGGGCGTGGCATCTTGGTTTTGACACTGGATGACAAAAGAAATGTTTTAACACAATTGGGAGCGAATACATTCATAAATAATTACAATTTTTATACAAAAAATCGGAAAAAAACGGTAAGTTTGTATGGGGGCTATACCTAAAAATGGGCGTGGCACCTTGGCTCTGGTATACAAACTAACTAGGAGCACAAAAAGCTTAAGTTTCGAATTTCAGGTCAATATCTTTAAAACTTTTCGAGTAACAGCCATCGCAACAGACAGACGGACAGACAGACAGACGGACAGACAGACAGACGGACAGACGGACAGACGGACAGACAGACGGACATGGCTAAATCGATTCGTCTCATCGAGCTGACCAAGAATATATATACTTTATAGGGTCTCCGATGTCTCCTTCCATGCGTTGCAAACTTTCGGACAAAATGATAATACCCGTTCACACTATATGTGACGGGTATAATAAAAGAAAATTTTGAAATTTATTTTACGATTTCATTTCTTTTTATTCAATTGTTGCTATGAGCCTACGTAAATACTGAAAAATAAAATAGAAATAGTAACAGCTAATAACAAGATATACATTTTTCAGTCTTATAAAAGTTGAGGTAAAAATAATTGCTGAGAAATTTGTTTTTTTTTAAGAATTTTTTTTTTCCCAGCAGGAGAAAAAATAGAAATCCTATCAGAAAATATATTTCAATTGAAAATGACTTCAGTTTTGAAACATACATTTTCCTTAGCATATGTAAGTATGATAATTTAATCGAGTTTATTGGCTTTGATATGCACAGGTATTGTTACATCATACAAGATTAAATGTATCTTTTGGTGCTATATATTAGCTGCGAGCTACAAAATAAAACCTTTATGTGATTGTGACACTATTGCAAAAGTATGCTTATGCTATTTGAGTAAACCCTTTCAAAGAAAAATATAAGTATCAAGTCTGTATATTAAGGCAGCTTTTCTCATTTGAACATAAAAAAAAATTAAATAAATAATTTTGACTTTGAAAATTCTTTTTTTAATGTGTTTCTTTTATGTTGCAGCTTAAATTATTAAATACAAATTGACTTTTACTAACAATCAGTAAAACCCTTGTCAAGATGAAAAGTACACTTGAGCCTTTTTTAAACTATTTGTTTGGATATTCGATATATCTTTTTTTCTTTTTGGATATTTCATAAATTGAAACCATAAAAAAACACAATAAACAACTTTGACAATAGAAAATGGCCATTGGCAAATAAGCTCTAAAAAAGTATACAAATAATAAACGTGTTTTTTTTTTTAGGCAATTTATTTGTCGAACATTTTTGCTGAAAATTGATTTTCGCTATGGCAATGCGGCCTTCAGTTGCTCTGCGTCACAGTTTAGCGCCCAAGAGTAGGCAATATAAATTATTTCTAAACTATAACTCTTTTTCAGTTACATTTTTGTACGGCATCCGTTTAAAGAGGAAACGTAAAGTGTGAAACCGGAACAATGCACAACTATGGCAACAATTTCATTTTGTTTCGAAGCTGTAAATGTTTCGGTTGCACTTAAATAAATTGAAGTTCCGTTTATATGAAGAACATTGTTATTATTAAGTTCTTTAGAATTTCTTTTTGTTTAATACAATAAATTTATCATCGAATGTTTGATGTTTTAATATGTCTGCGCGTTTATGAAATCGTAGCATTGCTGTTTTGACTTTTTAATAAGTATGTATCTACTCGTATACTACTAAAATATATATATATAGTATACATAGTAGTAGTTATTGTAAATGTCAAGTGTAAAAGTTTTTTGCATTTCGCAAGATTTGCAATAGAAAATAATTTTTCGAAAATACAATAGTTTTCAATTTGAGGTCGAAGTCTCTCTAATTGCTAACATTTCGTCATTGTTGCGGTTTTTGACAAGTTTGCAGTTGGATGGTTCAATTTTTGGTTTCTCTTTTTTTTTTTTTAATCGCACGCTGCGTGACCAGGCATCATGCTGATAATTTTTGTTGGGAATTATGTATACACCAGATAGAATTTCACATAATTTTATCTACTGTACAGTATAGTACATAAAACTATGTGAACTTTAAATTATTTATTTTTTTTTTTACCCCTTAAAAATAGTGTAAACGGGTATATTCAGTTTGTCAAAAAGTTTGTAACGCATTGAAGAAGGCATCGGAGACCCCATAAAGTATATATATTCTTGATCAGCTCGATGAGAGGAATCGATCTAGCCATGTCCGTCTGTCTGTCTGTCCGTCTGTCAGTCTGTCCGTCTGTTTGTTGCTATGCGATCTTTTCGATGAAGATATAAAGATATTGGGCTGAAATTTTAAACTTAAGCTTTTCTCGGCAACGACTAGGTTAAGTTCGAAAATGAGAGTGCCACGCCCATTTTTAGGTATAGCCCCCATACAAACTTATCGATTTTTTTGTTTTTTTTTTAATAGTAATTATTTATGAATGTACTCGCTCCCAATTGGGTAAAAACTTTTTTGGTCACCCAGGGTCAAAACCAAGACGACACGCCCATGTAACGGGTATTTCAGCTTCGGTTCCACCGAAGTTAACGTTTTTCCTTGTTTTGTTTTGACATCGGTATTTATTTGCGTTAACATTCCAATGAAGGAACTTAAAACACATGCAAAAAAAAACAAGAAAGTATGACAGGAATATTATGTTAACTTAAATTAATATGGATTGTGATGTACGAGTATTGCCGCGTAGGTAAATCATCTGGGTGGAGTCTCTTGAGGCGCCTTCTGCATGTGTTGATAGCGAGAGCCGAAGCCAAGGGGTTAATGTGATCACGTAGACGATCGTTGTATCTGGAGCTGTGTCGATTTGCTTCAATAAAGACTGATGGCACATCTAAGTCGTTGCATAATGACCGTGTTATGAACAAATCACGGGGCATTGCAGTTACATCGTAGAGTCTTATTTTGCATTCTTTGAACACGCTCGAACTTCAATTTAAAAACTTAAAAATCAATATATTAAATAATTTATTTGGCGGTTTTTAACAGATGCAACAAAAACATGCTTATAACCCTTGGAAGTTTAAAGGCTTAATCAGAGAAGATGTCGACAGGGCTCGCTGTATTCTCATCAAACAATGCGATTGACGGCATTGAAAACTACTTTGCTCCAGCGGACTCACGAGAGCGTATGCGAACGACTGCTTTGAACATCTTTGCTTTAGCACTTGATTTTCCAAATACTCTTGAAAAACTCCTAAAGCAGCAGTCGTCATTGTTGAATTAAATTTAGGTGCACAAATTGTGCAACTTTCATTTGTTTTCGTGGATCGAAAACCTGTACTTTGACTTGAATAATTTGCAACAGTTACTGCACGACACGACACCATTAATCGAACTGGCGTATGAGGGTGGGTGGCAGAGATAAATGGAAATTGTTAGCCGCTAATAATATATTAGTCTATTAAAAATTAGTATTAATCGAGCTTTGCTAATTATTAAATAAGGCCCCGTTTCCATTAGGCCGCGTTCCGCGTTAGCGTTAAAAACTCGACAAACTCGCGTTAAATCGTATACAAAAACGATAGGCAGTTAGGTATGGGAAAAAGTCGCGTTAATTTTGAACGCGACTTTCGATAACACGCGTTCAAACCGATTTCACACCGATTTCAAACCGATTTCTCTTATCGGTTCGAATAATTTGGCAATCGTAAGTTGCGCATACTTATGAAAACAGCTGACAAAGTAACCGCAAAAAATAAACATTTACATAAGAGCTTCAGTTGCATATATTCAAATGACGGATTACATTATCATGCTCGTATTGGACAGCAGTTACTAAAGGAACAACACCTACATCCATTCGTTATATTAAAAATCTGCATTTCAAAAAAAAAAAAAAAAAATTTTTTTAGCCTGTACAATTTTTTTACTACATAACAAACAAAATCAGCTGTTTAACTCGAACGCTAACGCTAAAACGCAATGGAAACACCGTTCCGCGTTTTTCGATAAATTGTTAACGCGATAACAAAACGCGGCACAGTGGAAATGCGGCATAAGAGATGGTTATTATTAGAAGGGTTAGACTTTAACAAATGATAAATCCTAAATCCCCTTACCACATTTAAAGCACTAAATTAATAAAAAATCAAAAAACAGAACTGTAGAACTACTGCCGCACTCATTTTTTATAATTTTATCATTAAATTAAGTGAATAAAGGCAAAAAAAGCAATAATTGCCTGTTTTTGTTGTAAATTTCGAAAAATAACGTTCGATAAATGACAGTCATCGGTCCGTGAGGACAATTTCTGGTATTGAAGACAATTTTGGTATTTTTCAGGATTTCTGGTATTTGTGAGGACAGTCTCTGGTATTGTGCGAGTCGCCTTGTCAAGAGCCCCTGTATAGTCACCCTGTCAAGCCCTGAGTCACCCTGCATTTTCAGAGTGTACAGCAACATAAGTGCGAGCAAGAAAGCAGCCAATGTGCAAGCAAGACACAACAATAACAATATTTATTATATATATTTATATAACCGCACCGTGTAAGCTTCGATTAAATTAAAAATTTGACATACAGCATGACAGCTACTAAAGTGCTACGCTCTTTACTGCAAGAGCTACGCAGTGCTTCTCCGAATGGCTGCATCAAAAATTCACTTGCTGCACGATACATTTTGGCGGAGTACAGGAAACATCGCACCACAGATCAACAATTGTGCAAGGCACGCAATGAGGCTTTATTTTTGGGGCAAACCTATCTTACCTATCTAAGTAGTTTGCGTCGCTACAATGAGCTGTACAAGGACTACCATGGACGCGGCGAACGTACAGTCCAGGAGACTGCAGATATGGTAGGCTTCAAGTTACCCACTGATCCAAAGTAAACCGGGTGACAGCAGCTAATTAAGATTTCGTTTCTCGCGTTAATTTTCAATATATTTAAAATTGTAAGCTAAATAAATAAGTGCAGTTTAACTTAATTTTTTTTTTTGTAGTACTCAATCATCTTGAATGGAATGTCAATGTGTAATCCAAGACAAAGTTCTTCGACTTTTATGTAAATGACCGCACCACAATTAGTGTACTGATTACTTGCAATATACATTTGATGGTTTAATTAAAGTTCTGGGAACACATTTCATTTAGTGCTCACTGACCGATTCATCATGCGAAAATTAATTTTAATTAAGTTCAATTGAGAAGCCATGCTTAAGACAGACGCCAGTGTCTTGGTATGCGGCGACGCACTTTATTTTTTATTTTGTGTTTTCTTAAGATTTAATGCAATTTCTATGCGTTACAAAGAAATTTTTCTGTACGGTGTAGTGGTAGTCATGAAAGTTAGAATTTGGAAGTCTGGAACTTGACACGTTATAATGGGAAGGGATTGATTTTTCCTAGTCGGTTTCTTTTGTCTTTCTGTAGTCGAGTAAACCTGGTAGCAGATGCCTTTTAACAACCCATTTTAGCTTTATGTTTTATCTTGAAACTATTCTGTCCCTAAGTGTTTCTATTTTAGAAGAATTTTAATGCAAATAGAATCATTTAGTCTTTTAATGATAAGTAAAAATGAGTCTAAAAATTGTTTATAAGTTACAATGAGGGATAATATAAAATCTAAGTTTTAAGTTGGGCTGGCCCGATTTTTTTATTGTATCCGAGATAATCATTTCTATAAAGCGTGCAGAAGAACACACTCAACTCTACTCAACTATTTATGCTGTTCTAGAATAAACATACGTATATATCTAGAGTCTTTCAGGCCTCCTTCTGTATTCTAAAGAAAGAGTTCACCATCCCCGTATAATATTTTTTTCGTGCGTCACTTTCCAACTGGCTGACTATATACAATATCTGCCTTTGCTGCCTATTTACGCGAAATGCAAAAATAATATGCAAATATAGAGAGCAGTCGATAACAATTGCGAGTCGAGTGCTTCAAAGGCATCTTAGGAATTTGCGTGCAACAAGTGCCAAGTGCGCTGCAGTGTTGAGGCAAATAGTTTACGTACGAAATACTTAGTATGTTTATGCATATACATTCAACGACTAGCGACGAGCTAGCTCAGTTCAAGTATTTATGTATGTCATGTGTACATACATACACACATACATACATACAGACGAGAGATATGAATACATTTTAAGTTACACAATGTGTGTATTTGTCATATGACATCTCCAGTTCCAGCTCCCTCATCTGTATCTTCGTTTTTGTTGTTGCTCTAACGTTTCACATCTTCAATTGCTATTTTGCACTGCTGCATCATTTAGCGAGGGGAGTTTTTAAAATCTTACAATTTCTACGATTCCTGGAATACGTTTAAAATTTTTTTAGTGTTCCACCTGATTGCCACATTAAGGGACACCCATTTTTTAGATAAGGCTATATTGTCAATTTCTTAAATTTCACCATTTTGAATTTCTCAACATTTCTTGTTGTACAAATGTGTTAACCCTGAAAGCAAACATCTTTGACTTCTTAAAGCATGTATTCAAGCCCATAAAGCAATTATATCAGCTTAAGTACTCCAGAAATTTTTGGTTATATAAATTTGACAACTTAATTTATGGCATGGTGATTTGAATTATGAATTATATTTGATTTCACCACAGCAGGAGAGAAGAGTACCAGAAATTTTGAGAAAGAGATAGTAAGTAAACACTAAATTTTCTGTACTTTTGCTTTGTTACTTTTAAAAAATATTTATTTTTAAATTAAATTAAACTTATAACAAAGCAGTCAAAATAAAATTTTATTAGCTGTTTGCTCAAAACCAAGAAATTCAAAAATTGACATTTAAAAGGTGAAATTATATAAATTCACCATAACAAGCATACTCAACAAAATTTGTTAGCAAATTAGAAAGAGACAGTGGCGGAATACGTCACCTGGTATAATTGCATCATGTTCAAGACTATAGTAATTTCTTTTTAAAAGATTTTCCATACATTTTTTAAAAAAGTTCATATAGAAGAAGTTTTGAAAACTTTAATTACTTTCCTCGCATTAAAAACTTAACAACTGAGTTCAGCGTGCTTTTGAACTTATCAATAATTTCGCCATAATTTATGCTCATTATTCTTAATTCAAATTGATTGTATGTAGAATGATAATAACTGAGCAGAAGAAGTACAAATAAGAGTAGTATGCGATGTGATGTGATGTGTGCTGCTATCAAAACTACTTTTGTTTTTCAGCTTTAATGAATAGAATTCAAAATGACAATGAGTCATTTAAAAAGATTTATGTATGCCCATTATTTTATATACACATACATCCATACATTTTTTCCTTTTCTATGCTGAGCCAAAAACACGCTGCTAAAAATATTTATGAAGCGATACAAGCTTCGTCTATTCTATTCGCACACGTATAAATATATTTAGATACATTTTGTTTTGTTTTGAAATTAGTGTCCCACATCAACATTATCAACATTATCATCGCTATTCTTGTTGTTGTTGTTATTGTCTGCTGCGGTTTCTACGTTGGCTATAATTTTGGCGGCATATGTGTTCTAGCCTAATTATTTTTGCTTGCTAAAAATGTTTTAAGAAATTCTTTGTTCTAAAGTAGATCTTTTAAAAAAATCGAACATATTTATCAAAGAAAGAGAAAGTTGCATTGAATGCTGTTAAAATTATTACGAAAAAAATAAATTTATTTTATATTATTAACCTTTGCTCGTAAAATAATTTAATTTAGAGACAGCGCATCTTATTGTACATAGTTATCATAGTGAAAACGTATTTGTATCTTTAAGATACATTTAAAATGTTTGCTGGGTTTCTTTTCTCTTTTTTTCTTACGCTCTTGCTCTTTTGTCTTGTTTCATTTACCATTTGTTTCGTATACATTTCAATTTCATTTGATTTCCAATCATTTCGTGTGCGGCATTCAACATTGTCGGTTGTGTTGTGTAGCACAGCGCGTAAAAAAGTATCTTAAGTATGAAAAGTATCTGTAACTTACGAAAACGTTAAAAAGCATATAAAAAAGATACAACGAAAAACGTGCGTGTTATTTATAATTTAAAAAATCAAGTTTTCGAACTAATACTGATAGTGCAATTATAATTCAAGATAATAATAAATAGAAAAAAATTGAACTAAATTGATTTTGTTGTTGTCGTAGTTTAAACTATATCTTATTAGCCAAATATAGACAGAGCAGATCATGTGTGTGTGCGCAAAAAAAAAAAAGCGAGAACGCTATAGTTTAACAAAGAAAAATATCGCAGAAGCGTTTGCGCTAATCGACAGCGGCCTGTGGTTTTAAAGAGCATCCAGAAGACGAAGAACGTGCTAGTGATTTTATTGTGTTTTGAATACTTTTTTTTCTCCAAAAAATCGAGATTTATGTCTGCGCTCAACGCTCAGCAGCGCTCAGGGATTCACGCTTCATCTTGTCTTCGTATGAACTAAACTGAACATACATATGAAGCGTTGCTTTTTGGCCTTCTTTAGTTTGAAAACTCCTGCGGCTGTTTGTGGCTGGCATCGTTTTTTTTTTATTTTTTTTTTTCATTGCGTCTTTGTTCTTATTGGACTTGCTTATGGCAATAGCCTGTCCTATTGTTGTTGTTGTTATTGCTCTTTTTTTAATGCTTTTATCTTTTCTTTTATTTTCGAATATAATTTTTTTTTTTTGCCTTTCTTAACCCGTTTATGCTGCGCGTTTGATTTTGTTGTTGTTGTTGTTGTTGTTTTTATACGCTTTACTTACTTACTTACGACGTCAGAAGTTATCTTACAGTTTGTTTTCGTTGTTTATTTTTGTTGTTGTTTTATTTTTTTTTTTTTTCTATAGCCGTTGGCGTTTTTTATTGCTTAAAGTGCAGCAGCAGCGCATGTATCTGTGAGATACATAGATGCACATGTACATATGTGTATGTATGCGTGTTCCTTTAATATGATTTCAGTCAATTTTATTTATTTATATTTTTTTCTTCTTAACTGCTTGTTGGCCTAAACGATTTTTTTTTATTTCTTTCTTCTAACTTGTTTGTGTTACCGCTTGGTTATGTTTTGTCTGCGCGGAAAAACAAGTTTTTCTTTGAGCTACAAAAACAGTGAATTGAAAAGTCAAACTCTCGGTACAGCTGTAGCTGCAATAACAACAACAATAACAATAAAAATAACTGGATAAAGTTCAACTAAAAAAAAAAAAAAACAGTACCTATTATTTTCTAAGAAATTACTTTTTTTTTTTTTTTTAGAGTGTTTATAACTGTTAAAAAAAGCTATAAATAAAAAGTATCTACAACTTTAATAGAAATTGAAATATTTTTTTATTAATTAACAATTTGGGATTTTCTATTTGAAACTCAAACGTATGAGTAACTAACAAGTGTTTTAGAAAAGTATCTACAACTATAATTAAAAAACCTATAAGCAAAAAAATGTATTTATAATTATTTTTAATTTTTTCTAATGAAATAGTGTCATCAACACCCATTTTAAAATATTCGTAACTGTTACGGATTCGATTAACAAGTGTTTTGGAAAAAAGCTATAACAATCAAAAAAAGTATCTACGCCTTAAATAAATCAAATAAGTCGAAATTCAGGCAACAGAATTCAATGTGAAAGTTTGTACAACATAAATTACAAAAATAAAAAAAAACAAAAATCAAATAAAAAATTCAAAAAGTAAAACAAAAAGTTTTTTTGGCACAACACTTCAATTTCTACGCAACTTTTTTTTTTTTTTTGCTTGTTTTAAGCAATTCGTAAATTATTCTCAGCGTTTTTGTGCCTTCGTATGTATTTGTAAATAATAAAGTATATCTGTGTGTGTATGTGTATTTTTTGGTGCAAATGTGTGACGAAAATAATTAATTTTAAAGAAGCTGGCAACTGTTTTACAAAGCCACTCAAAATATCTTTGCAAAGTGAAACAGCCACTTACCATAGGCAAAATAAAAATATGCCAAAAAGTATCTGAAAGTGTGACACATTAAGAAATCAAATCCATATATTTTGTGCAACAAGTGTGCGCCATGTGTATCTTCTTGCCATCCACAACAACAACAATACCAACGCCGCCGACAAGCAGCAACATGTCGCAACAAGCGATACGCAACTGAGCAGCAATTCCATTCAAATTGCAACAGACGAGATAAAGCAGCATTTGAATACGAAAATACACATTTTTAAGCACAACAACAAGAAATTTTTAATAATTTAAAACGCAATTCGCAATGGGTTTTTCATCGGCGCTGCAAGGACGTGCAGCGCACGAGGCACTGATTGTACGTCAGGATGCTGAATTGCGTCTCATGGAGACAATGAAACGCTCCATACAAGCCAAAGCCAAGTGCGACAAGGAATATGCGCTTAGTTTGGCTGCCGTTGCACAACAAGGCTTAAAAATTGATCGCGCCGATGAACTGCAAGGTAAGTTTTGAAAAAAAAAAAATTGATGAATTCCATTTAACCTTATTACTGCATTTCATATGCAAACGTGCGCTACATCTTAAAAAAAAAAAATAAAATAAGTATTTACGAGCGCACCGTATTCCATCAGAGGCGATAAAAACTTATCTGAATGACGTGCTTGAGTTATACGTCATTTCTGCTTAACGCTCGCTTTTGCCACAGATTGTAATTCCCAAACGAAAAATGCAATACTTTGGGTTTTGATTTTATTTGAAAATTGCAAAAATGAATTTATAGTTTTGAATTAATACGTAAATCAATTCTTACCTCAGAACATGTGAAAAAAACGAGCTATTTTTAAATTTTTTTTATACACCTGATTGATTGGTTTATTTTCAAATGCTCAATACATCCTAGCTACTTACTTTACTGGCATATTTGTGGAAATATTATTTCGCATTTTAAAAATTTTGCTGTCAAACATTTGCTACAGTTTATGTCAAATCAAAAAAAAAAAAAAAAAAACTTTCACTTTTGAAATTGTCATTGGCGATTTGTCGCCATCGCTTTTGTCGGCTTTGTCGCCCTGACTAGGCAAAATGTGTATTGGCAGTCGCAGCAGCGCCCTTATTTATTTTTATGGCTGCTGCCACTTTGAATTTTATTGCGCCGAAGATTGGAGACATTTTCGCTTAGATCGCATCGCATGCGCCGCATAATATTTCGATTTTATTTTCTATTTTTTTTTTTTTTTTGGCAATCTGCCGCTGTTGCTGTTCCTGCTGCTGCAAATCCATGAGGTGTGAGCAAGGAGAGTGTGTATCGAATTAAGGGGGATGTCATTTGACGTGGTGCTATCGCGTGACTCGATCGCATTCGTTTTCAGATACGACATAAGGCATAAATGTATGAGTTTTTTTTTTTTTTTTTTCGTCCAGAGTAATAACGCCCAAGCAAGTCAGTATAGTGGTGGTCCAGTCCAGACTGTTTATTGCATGCTGTAAAATATTTAAAAATTATAGCTACTTGCTGGACAGTGCAGCAGCAAATAGATAGATTGTCGCTATAAAATAAAAATTGTTGCACTTTGATCGAAAACATAGACGCCAGATTATTTCGCTTGCCAAAAAGATTTTCCAAAATAGGCAAAGAGTATCTCAAAAAAAAAAAAAAAGATACCTAAACTTACAAGACAAGCAAGCGTCTGCATGTTTTAACTAATCACCTTGCCTGGCGCAACAATTTCAGTGTCAGCAACTATAGCTGTTGTAGCTGCAACAAAACGCTTAAGCGACTGTAAACGGCTTTGCAGCGAAGATAGAAAAAGATACAAACAAAATATTTTCTGATGCATGCAAGTGTAAAAACGTTTCGATTCACAAATGAAAATTGCTCTAAATTATTTAGTGCCGCAATTTGCTGAAAGTTCAAGTGCAGCTGTTCTTTTTTTTAAGATTTTATTCGCGCTTTCTACATTTATATATTTTTTTTCATTTTCATTTTGGAAATTAAACTTATGGCTGCGCAATGAAAATTTCACCTTGGCCATGAACTTGTGCGCTTTTCATTAGGCCAATTTTAAAATTGCTAAAATTTTAGACAGATGAAAGATTTTATGATATAAAAATTAAAAAAAAAAAAAACAAAAACAAAAAACTTTTGCCAGTTAATTCTAGATTACTCAATCAGAGATGTATGTATACATATGAAGTATTCTTTTTCAACGGAAGATCCCCTCTTCACAGAATATGGTTTGTCGTTAAAAGATCAAATATGGCAAACATTTTTAGTAATATTGGGGCCTTGAATTAATAATGAACGTTGCACATAAGAGATCACCATTAGCATATGGAACAATATTTCAGTTTCCAAATTTTGTTTACCGCTGAAACCTATTGTAATTAAGCATCTCTCGCACCCCTTGTCAAAGAACGTCCAGGTCAGCCGAAAAAGTTTGAAGATGAAGAATTCGAGGCATTACACGATTAAGATCCATGTCAAACGCCACAAGAAGACTCTTTGGAAGTTGATCAACCAATAATATTCAGGCGTATAAAACCCTTGGGAATAATTCAAAAGCAGGGAATTGGTTGCCATACGAATTAATTGGCGACTGCTTGAACGACAGAATAGAAAGGGTGTTTTTGCATCCAATTGTTACTGGCGTTGAAAAGTGGGTCTTTGTAAAAAAAAGTCATGTGTTATACCCGACCAACCACCAACATCCTTCGCAAAGCTAATATTTATGGTAGAGATGGGAGTCAAGACCGAAATCCCGTGAAATCCCATGGGTTCCGATGGTTCCAGCTAGGTCTCGATAACTTTATAGTTCGAAACTGAAACCTTGTATATATGTATTATAACACTGCACTATTTAGTTTTAAGCTTTTTGATTAATAAATCAAACAAATATTTGGGTTCTTATAATTAAAAGTAAACGGGACCCACAGGATTCCCGTCTTGACGTCCATCTCTAATTCACCGCATGAAGCTTATGCTCTGTATTTGGTGCGTTGCGTGGCGTGATCCACTACGAGCTTTTAAATCGAATGAAACGATTACGGGGGTTCTATCCGACTCAACTCACGCGTTTGAGCCACGCACTAAAGTAAAAACGACCGAAATTCGAAGTAAGGTACGACAAAGTGATTTTACAGCAAATGGGAAGTCCTACCCCATCCGTTGTATTCTCCAGATTAAAAATTGTAAAAAAACGATCATTACAAATTCAAACTCCCAATATTGTGGAAGAAAAAAATTGACTCACATAATTTTTTTCAAGTAAATATTTATAAAAAAATATATTAATTATTTAGCTCGCAACTCATTATTCACAATTTTTAAAGTATTTCCGAGAAACCCAAGAGCTGTTCAAATTAATTTAATTTTATAATATTTGTGTTTTTCTCTTTATAGGCAGCCTCATTACGAAATCCTGGCGCTCCTACATGGATGAATTGGATCAACAGGCTAAACAGTTTCGCATTAACGCTGAATTACTTGAAGTCGTTTGCGAAAAACTTTCGCATTTGTCACAGGATAAACGCAAAGCACGCAAAGCCTATCAGGAGGAGCATGCCAAAGTTGCAGCGCGACTCAATCATGTAAGTAACTCGAGAAACATTCCTAAACAAAATAAATAGTTGAAGTTAATTATATATGCAGAGTATGTGTAGATATGTAAGAACTCATAATGCATTTCTTAGAAAAATTATTGTAAAATGAAAAAGCAAGCACATAGAAATGCGTTTCGATTGAATGTGATTTACGATGCAGCACATAAATACTTCAGCCACTTTTTAGGCATTTTAAGGTGTACTTAGGTAACCATCACACACACACTCGCACACACACATAACGCTCGATTAAGTCTTTGTTCGATGTTGTTGATAATTATTAATTATTAATGAATTCTTTAGCGTTTCATATTGATTTCATTATTTTAAGAATAACTTCGACGCTTGAATGCTTCAAAGCGTTGTTTTGTTTGTTGATGACTGTTTTTTTTTCATGCTGTCTGCCTGAGTTCTTCCAATGAAAAAAAACATCAAAAATTGTTAAAGCTGCTTAAAGATTCAAACAAGCAAACAATTTTTAGACAAAGCAATAACACAGGTGGGGTCAGCAGGTTATCAACCTTCTCGAGGCAACCTACAGCCGCACCCCTTTTTTTTGTCAGACGTAACGTGTAACTGCTCATTTGTGCGTCTGTTTGCAGATCTTCAAGTTTCATTAGCAAAACAGCAAAAAAGAAGAAAAAAAAACGTTTAGTTTTACTTTAAAACTTTGTTGCGTGCCGCCATACACAAAATGTTGCAAACGGAAATATAAATCGCTGGCAACTTTGTTGTTGTTTGCCAAAAAGGAAAAGCGCTTTCTTTTATATTCAGATACATTTGTATCTCAGTTTTTCACAGCGTAAATATTTTTACTGACCCAGTAAATTTTTTCGTCGCAAATTTATTTGCGACTGTTTTTAGCTTTTGTTTTAATTTTTTTTTTGTATTTGTCAAATTATAAAAAAAAAATATTTATTTATTTTTAAAGATAAAATTCGTCTTATTATTTATCTGACAGTGAAATTTGGCTTTATGTCGTTTTGCTTTGATTTGATTTTTTACAACAACAACAACAAATTTAGCTAATTTTTGTATAAAATTAAAGAAATATAAATGAAAACAAGCAAAGATACACATTAAAACAACATATGCCAATCATAAGATACACATGCTGCTACAAAGTATCTAAACAAAAAAAATATATTTACTCAGCGTCCGCATCAATATAGCCAGCCGCCTTCATTATTATTAGCCAACGTCTTCGTCGCCGTTGTCATCATCATCAGACTTTGACGCGCATTTTTTCGTAGTCAATCGAATGCTGCGATTGATTTAGAAATGATTGAGTTGAGTCGAATCGAGTTGAGTTTGCTTGCAACAACAATAAAATCTATAAAGTCTTTTGCTATAAAACTTGTAACTATAAAACAAAAAGAAAAGAGCTAAGAAAATAAATGAACAAAATGAAGGCAATAAATAATAATGAAACCATAATTTAATGGAGAGCAAAGTAGTAACTCTGTAGTATATCGGAACGAAACAACCGACCACGCCAACTCGCATTGAAGTGAAGTGCATGGCCGTTCGGTTCGGTTCGGCTGTGGTAGTCTTGGTTGATTTACAACAACTACAACCAAAACAATAACAAGAACAACAAAAACAACAAGAAATTAAAGTAATGTTATAAAATAATAAAAAAATATATATTGAAATAGAACCAAATTTATAATACGCTACCTTAAAGCCCGAGAAAAAGCATGGGTGGAAGAATGACAATTATTCTGGAAATTCCTCGACTAAATAATTGCTCCCAATTCCAAATTGATGTTTATTTTATTTGTGCCGACCCCGCCCGTTTCTAGTTTTTTTAAAACTTTCTCATTGAAACCAACCTCCTTTGTGCGTATACATTTATTTTATTCTGCACTCAGAGAGTAAATGAATATATTTAGTTTGCAGATATGTATGGTGGAGGCAGAAGAGACTTCACAGAGCATGCTTATTCTTGATCAGCCTCGAGAGCTGAGTTGTAAAAGCTATTTTGTTTTTGGGATATAAGGGTTGTTACACAAAATCTCTTTTGATTGGCTTTTAAATCTCTTTAAAAATTTTATGAAATATTGAATATAATTCACAATTAGTTCAGACAATATTTAGAAAAAAATAAACACCGTATTTGTGTTTTAAAGTTTAAACTAATTGTGAATAATATTCATTATTTTATTGAATTTTAGAAGAGATTAAAAACAAGTAAAAGGGATTTTGTGTGAAATCTTTGTATAAGAGTTACTAAACTTAAATCTTCGACTTTAAAGTAATCTCCGCGACAAATATTTTTCTCTTACTCAATTTTAAGGATTACCATCCATACATGCCTATTCAATATATTTTTTTTATAAATTTTTTTTTGTTACTTGACCCAGAAATTCACTCGGAATGTCAGGAATGTCTGGATTAGAACAATCTCCCGCCCTGCCCGTTAAATTTGAAGTTTTTTCCTGATCTCGCCCGGGCCATGGTGTACCGCAGTGTCCCATGAGAAGACCTGGTTTTTTACTGTCCTTACATAGGTATTATTAGTTTTCAGAAAGCTTTAAACTCATAAAACAAAGCTTTGTAGCCCCATAACGCATAAATATTCTTGTTAGGTGCGACAAGTTGAACTGAATTGATCCAGCGCTTTTAAATTCTTCAATTCTACATTTTTTTTAAGAACGGTTACATAATTTCGCCTAAAGTAATAATAACAGCTATAAACACAATTCGTAGCGCATCAAAAAAAAAAAAAAATGCAAGGCGCGCAACAGTAAAAGAAGCATTCTAGATACATTTATACCATATATATGGCAGCCACTGCAATAGCACAATATCAGCAAAAAAGAACTTGATATAGTAGAAATATCTACAAGTTAGTTGCTTAAGCAAAAAACTACAACACAGCACAATAAAAAGAAAGCATAGCAAGCAAGCAAGCAGGCAAGCAGCAAGCAATTTTTGCTTTAAACTGCAGAACAGAATTGCACGGTTTGGACTTTGAACGCTCGCTCTGAGTGCTGTAGTAGTACTACTTCTTGTATATTGTAGCAAATGTATCTACATTTGTATCTGTATTGTTGATTTAATATTCAGAGAAAAAGACAGAGGCAAGCAAAAAAGAAAAATAGTAGTAGTACTGGGCGTGTGCTATGCAATGAGCTGCAATTGTCTATGCTCTTGGCTAGAAGAAATATGCAAGCAGTAAGTTGTGATAAATGCAAGCATAATAACTACAACTTGCTATGACTTTATTGCAGATAAACCCAGACGTAGATACATTTAGAGTAAACTGCTTACTTACCGTATATAGCAGAAGTAAATATTAATATTATAAATGCATTGAAGAACATTAATTCTAATACAACTGAAGAATATCTTCAATTGAGGGTTATTTTTTCTTTTTCTATTAAGCAGCACACACTAAGGTCGAGGGTGTGCATAGTTTCAAAATGTCTGCATTAATTGACATCAATTAACGGCGAGCGCCCATAAAGTGTAAAGTGGACAATAATTGCTAAAGTTTGAAACTGCGTTGATGTGTTGACAGCTTAAAAAAGGCATTTTTTAGATTGCAGCTGACTTAAGATACACATTTATCTAGTTTGTTTTTTTTGTTGTTGTCTTCTATATTTCCGCATTGCACCGACGAACGTTTTCACATGTCACTGAGATTTTTGCGTTTATACGGTTTCATTTGCATGTGCCTGCCTAATATGTGTAGTATATGTAGCAGTAATTCCAGGGACAACAATGGTATGCAAGGCAAGGGCATTTTCTAATGTTATTGTGCGCTTCGATTAGCGTGAATGTTTCTTTGCGCTAATCCCAAATGGCTACAAAAGATTAAACTAGACAAATGGCGTAGCGCATATTTGCGAATGTCATAGATAAACCGCATTTATGTGCGGCATTGAAATTGATACGACGACTACATTGGATTAATTACAGAAATAACAATAAAAATACAGCGTGAACAGCAACTAAAACAGACATTTTTAATAAAGACGATAGACAAGCAGGCTGACAGACATGCGGACAGACATGTGAAGAAACATGCGGACAGACAGACAGATAGACGGACAAGAACAACGCAAATTATTTAGATAAACCGATAAGATAGCAAAAAATAAATTGCTGACGTTGTTCTTGCGCATTGGGAACCCCCTTATTGCATGCCTCATTTCTCACGCCCTCGCCATTCTCCCCTGTTAAATGTTTAAATTTTACTGCAGCACTTTACTTCGTATTGAATTGGTTGGTATTTCTTAGGAAAAAACATTCTATACGCTTTTCTGTTAATTGACAACAAAAAGCACAAGCTCCTTCACTGCTGCTGCTGCCTTCTGCTTCTATGTACTTCAAATCAGGGTGCTTGCCCCTTTTCTGTTTACTATAAGCAAGTATTGTACTTTGTGCTCCATTAGGTTGTTTTTTTTTTCTAAATACTTTAAGAACACTCAAGTGCACACTTATGCATTCACATACAGAATATCTTTAGCTACAGCTGTGTCATATAACATTCTAAATAAATGATTTGGGTCAATTGATTTGAATTGTTTCAATCGCGCCTCAAGCGCTTTTATTTTTAGTTTTAATGATTTAAATCAATATTTTCAAAATTGAATTGTTCAACTTTATGAAATTTTTGTATTGTTTGTTGCTTTGGTTTGCCAGATTGTAGGTTTATTGACATTGCGACAATAAAAAACATACAAAAATGTGCCATAAAATGAAAAAAATAAAAAGAAAAATTTCGAAATTGTACTCAAATTACAGCAAAACTTTTGCGCATTAAGCACAAAATTGGTAAAAGTTTTGTCGCCGACTGTTGCATGCAGTCAATATGCAATAAATGCAGCTGTAGATACAAATGTATCTGTGAGTATTTAGATACTTTCGCATAAAACATAAATGTGTGGCTTATTTTATAGAAATTCAATGTACTTAGTAGGTACCAATTTTTAAGATTTTTTTTTATTATTTGTTTAAATTTTAAAGAGTAAAGCTTCAATAGTGTAATTGCATTTCAGCTATCAAAATAAATTATAGCCTAATTAAATATTTCCATTGGTTCAGAATGGCTTAAAAACATTTTGCTTTAAAATTAATTTTCCGATTACTCGCAAAAATCTTTGTGAGTCAATGAAAAAACATCCACCAAATAATTTATATGCGAAGCTTCAAGTTCAAAGTGCTGAAAAGCGTAAAACAGCAATTACGTACGTGGTCATAATTTCCTCGTGTTTTTTTTTTTTTGCGCGACAAATCCAGCTTGCACTGGCGACATGCACAACTTTATAGTTTAACGTCTACAACACTCCTACTACTTTGACACACTTAGTGTAAACGGGTATTATCAGTTTGTGGAAAAGTTTGTAACGTATTAAAGGACAAATTTTAGACCTACAAATTTATCTATTATCTATTCTATCTGTCCGTCTGTCTGTTTATTGCTAAGCATTTAATGGGCCCCAATTTTAAAAGAAAATATAGAAGAATAAGTTCAAACTAAAATTTCTCATGTTTCCGATACTTTTTATCTGAAGACCAAATTGCAATGCTTATTTTTAAGCATAACTCTTATTCGAACTTTCGCGCATTTTCGAGTTTTTGCATAAAACCTGGTTAAAAATTCATCGTAATACTCTTCTATGTATACACTACCAATTTGATAACTTAGTTTGTGGCCCAAAAACATTTATAGGCCCCGAAAGACTCATCTCTTTTTTTTGAATTTTTAAGGAAATTATGGTTATATCTGTATATTGAGCTTAAAAGTTGACATAGATGTCTTACTTGAGCCCTTGCTGCACATTATGCTTGGTGAAGTCTGCCGGAATCGTTGCTTTTTAAACTAAGTTCATTTTGAATTATATTTAAATTCACCACAATAGAGAGTACGAGAAATTTTGTGAAAGCGATGGGACGCTTATATAATATAAATTCACCATAACATGCATACTCAACAAAATTTGTTACCAAATTAGAAAGAGATAGTGGAGGAATACGTCGCCTAGTATAATTGCGTCATTAAACCTAGTAGTTCTGGCTGGGTTAATCACCCCTCCGCGAAATTCTACTTACAATCTCTCACATATAAACTATTCAAAATTTCATGTGACGTGTATTTAGGCTTCGGTTTTATCGAATTTTAAATTGTTCCTTGTTTTTTATTATATTTTGAATACCCTTCACACCCCGCTAACAATGTTGTCTCATTGTCTCGTTGTCAGACAATTGTGCTGCACATAATTGCAAAATAATGGATTTCGACGCCAGTCATGTTTTTTTTAATGTTTTTTTTTTTTGGGTGGTTTTGGAAACCCCCCAACGCACAGTGTCGTTTTCCATGTGCAACTTTTGTGGGTATTTACGTCGATGTAGACGCCAGCGAGCGAACGTTGTTTGCAATGTCTTGCTACATCTGTGCGTGTCACAATTGCTTACGAAACTATTAACTCTGACAAAGCCTTCGCTTTTGTAAGAAATCTGCCATCAAATTTCTTTACTTTCGTCTTTACAACGACGACTACGACGACGCATAACTTCCGTCAACTGGCGTCAGCGTGTTTTCCGTTTGTCGTTTCATTTTACGTCGTTGTACGTTTATTTGCTAAGCAATTTATTAGTGAGGACGCTCTGAGGATGCTCTGAACACAAAATTCACGTGTTTGTCACAACAGACAAAGCCATTACATTCTATGAAGCGGAGCGCATCCTTTTGTGTAACTATTCGATTGGTTTGTTTATCCTTTTTTTTTTTTTTTTGTTTTGTTTTGCTGCTGTGTCCTGAAAAACGAGCACACCAAACGATGCTGTCAAATATGTCGTGCAACCGCTAAAATGACGTAAGTGCATGTGCTGCTGCGGACTTTCTAACTCTGACCCCGAAAAGGCGTTATTGGACAACACACATGTCTGGCGCAATAACTCAGAACTGTCGTCACGTGCGCGTTTTGGTTTACCATTTTTGTGTGTGTTTTAGTTAAAAAGGACCCTTTGCAAAATGCCAATTTTCCTAATTTTCAACGTAATTTTTTTTCTATGTTGGCCACTTCAATTTTGTTATGGGTTTATTTAAAAGTTCACAATTTTAATAGCTTAACAATAAAAAATAAATACAATCTTTTCAATATACCCAAAAACTGTAAACAGCGGCGGTGGTAGTTAATGAAATTGTTTCTAGCCGCAAGGATAACTCTTGTTGTTTGACTATAGCCGAGGCGTTGTCTGGCTGAGTATAGCTATAAATAATAATCCTCCCCCAACTATCAAGAGTCAGACATGTCATGAAAAGCGCTCGTTATGGTTTAAATTGCAATTCGTCTTTTTTTTTTTTTTGATAGAAAACGAAGTTGTACAAATCGCCCCAACATTTTGTCATTTTTGCAACCCTCGATTTGTATACTCAGTTTTTTTGTTTTATTCTTTGGGGGAGCACTCCAAAATTTGTTGAAAATATAAAAATATGCAGCTGCTTACTTTGGCGTATACGCATTTTGCAGTTTCGCATTGCTCATACGCCTAGTTAAACTGTGATAAACAAGCTTGTAAATACATATTTCGATGGCGTTCGATAATTTTTTTTTTTTTCTATTTTCTTTGCTAATTTGAAACGTTGCCAAATCAAAAAAAAAAAAATTAAATGAAAACATTTTTTGAAAATTCGAAACAAAAAAGAAATAAGTAAACAGCAAAAAAATCAGCAAATAGAAAGAAAGCAAGCGAAATAGTAGCATTAAATTTTTATTTTTTTTTTTGTGTATTTGTTTTTGTGCATTATTTTATTTGTTGCGCTGTAGTTTGCGTTTTATAATTAGCCGGATTACGTATACGCCACGTACGCCTCGCAATTGCAAACATAAATATTTCTGCAATTTTTCATTTCTATCTGTCTCTTTCTTTCTTTTTGTCGATTTCAAAAGCAGACTCCAATCCGCTAAATGTTTACGTGTCTACCTTAATCGCTGCAACCTAAAGTTTCTTTTTTATAATTAGAATAATATTATTTTTGCAACACATTTGCATTTGTTGATAAAAAATTTGCGATAAAGATGTAGAAAATATATAAAAAGAAATGTGACATATTGCACGTTCACATTGTAGAAAGATGGCAGGTCTAATGAATTGACTTGTTCGAATAATATATATTGGGTCCTAACATGCCTCTTACTTTCTGATACTTTTATACTATACAGTTGCGGAATAAAATAAGAAATCTGAATAAGCTCACACCACGCCACATAAAAATATTTGCACAAAATTTGAACTTTCTATGTCCACAAATGTCTTAAACCCATGTCCCTAACCGTTTATACATATAAAAGCATAAATAAAAATTTATCTATGTCAACATTAGACACTATCGGTACATTTAAGAAACTTTTTAATTTTCCTTAATAAAACTTGGTGTGTCCTAAACTAGTTTTTATTACACTAGTCCCAACATTTTGTGGACTCTCTGCAATCATCAAAGTAAAACAAAAAAACAACTGATTGCAGCGTTCCCCAAATATTTTGGGCACACTGCAATCAAAATGAAACTGGTATTTTTTAGTATTTCGCTGCAATAAAAGAACACAAAAAAAACAACACTTGCGAAACGGAAAAGAACCGTAGTAGCACACGCCGGGTATTTGTTGCTTTTGTTGTATATTAAACTAGTTTACAAATATTGGTTTTTTCTCGATAACGTTTTTTTCATGGTCCTATTTCTATATACAATATTTTGGTGCATATATTTCAAAATGGGTACCAAAAAGTTTTCTTAAAAACCGTTTGTTGTAGTTTTGCATTTAGGTTTCTTAAAATAATGATGAACAGTCCCACGAGGGCATGAATTGACGCAACAAATGGATACAGCTAACCTACAGCTTATAGGATACAGCTAACCCTACCACTTTTGCGACATAAACTAAAATTTTTCGGGGGCAATGAACTTGTTTAACAAATGTTTACCTAACCCTACCACCGCCCACTTTTCGAATGAATGTCTTTTATCGCTTTTATGGGAGGCGTAATGCAGTTCACTTTTTCTAAAATTATAATTTTTCCAAACCACTTCTACTGAGAAATGCAGTCACATTTAATTTCTTTTTTTTTTCCAAAAGGAACGTTACTTTTTACGTTTTTTATAATTTTTATATAACTTTTTCATACATAATAAATCTATTTTACAAGTTTGCGCTTAATTAGACACAAATAATACATTTCACGTGTTAAATAATAAAATATATAAGAGATACATACTTTATTGGACCACTTCACAACTTTTCTTTAAACTGATAATACGCTTTGTTTAAATTTTAATTGCAAAACGGTGCAGTTTTTTATTATTGTTTTTTTTTTTATAATTTTAATTATTTTATATACCGCTGCCTTGTGGCATGACTCATGTAGCGTGAAATTGTTTTGCATTTAGTACGAAAAACAAGTAAGAAAATAAAATAAATATTATAACAGGTGCCCTCAAAAACAGAGGCAAACAATTGCTTAAAGGCTTTCAGTGCAATTTAAGTGGATTTTTCAGAAACCAAAAAAGTGTGGGCGCTGCTATTCAAATCAAAAAGCCACAAAATGCATTCTTTTAGCAAAGCTAATAATTTTGTGCAAGAAACGATTTTTTTAAAAAGTTAAAAAAATAAATACAAAAATATTGAACTGACACAGAAACTGGCTCAAAAAAAAAAAAAAAAAAAAATCGAAGAAAAAAAATATTGCTGATGTAAAAAAAAAATCGAATTTTGAGCTTGCGTCAGCCTCGGGAGACAGTCGGCCATGGTCAATACAAGTCCAAATAACAAAAACAGAAACAACAGAAACAACAAGAAACGAAACCCTGCAAAATGTTGTCAATTGACGCTGTCAACAATAATATTTTACATTGTAAACTAAATAAAAACATCAATAAACACTTTTCATTTTCAACGCAAGCCAAGTGAGAAGTCAAGTCAAGTCAAGACAAGAAGTCTTTTTTAGTAGGTTTTCTCTTTTATTAGTCGCTAAGTCTTAATAATGGATGCCATTGAACTCTGCACTCACTGCTGGAAGCCGTCATTCATCAATTGTTAAGCGCTGCATGACCCTGACAAAGTATTGAACACTTGCTAAGTTTATTTTATTTTATTTTGTCTTCGATGCGATTCAATTCGATTCGATTTGACCAAAACAATCGTCGCTAACTTGTCTTTAACGTCATCAACATTGACATCCGCGTTTTTTTAGTTTTTTTGTTTCTTTGACGTTTTTCGCATGTCAATGGCCAACAACTACGTTTTTTTTTTTTTGCACTTCCCCTTCATCTAATTTTGAGACGTAATGAGGCATTTAGAGGTTGGCACTCTTAACGTGCACGCTCGCGGGGGGCTTTCCACAACAATTTCAGTTTTGGCAAATTTGGTCAAAAAGTAAAGTTTACTCTGCAACTTGTTTGTCTACTGCTAACGGATTTGGCAGCAATCGTTGTTGTCGTTGCCGTCGTCGTCTTGGTTGTTGCTCCGCTGTATCCGCTTTGTAAATAAAAACAAAACTATTAGAAATGGTAGAAGACTTACCAAACTTTCAATACCTTTTTTAAATAATGATTTTTTTTAAAAAAAATAATTTAATTTATTAATTTTTTAAATGAGCCAGTAAAAGTTGCAAGTAGTGTGGCTGTCGTTTAAATTTCTAAAGATATTAAAAGTTTTGTTTAATATATTCTAAAATTCTTGCGGCTCTTTTTGTAGAGAATGCAATGTGCTTTTCCCTCCATTCTGCAGTGGCTCACTTCGCCCCACTCAGCATTATATTTTTATATTTAAAAAAAAAATAAAATCTTCTTATACATATTTCCCTGGCCACTCCCGAGAAAAGCTTTCAGTTTCGAATTTCAACTAAACTTCCCCAGTAGTCTCCGAGAAAATCGCGTTAAAATTAACAGACAGACGGACAGATAGACGGACATGGTTAAATCGATTCGTCTTGTCCAGCTGATCAAGAATATATATATATACTTAATGGGGTCCACGATGTCTCCTTTAATGCGTTACAAACTTTTCGACAAACTGAATATACCTGTTTCACACTATGTGTAACGCGTATAAAAAATATCGTAAACAAAAAACAAGAAATCCAAATCAGAAACAAGTCTTGTTGTAGTCACTGAAAAGTAGAGCACTTCTCGACAGCAAGTCAAGTCAAATCGCGTTAAGTTGCATGAAAACCGCCCAGCAACAAGTTTCAAGCTACTTTTGTGTATCAGGAGCAACGCAAGAAGGAAGAATAAAACGCTTTTCAAAAAAAAAAAAAAATTATCTCTTTTTTCGCTTTTTGATTTTTTTTTTCAACATAAAAATAAGTATTTATGTATATTTCTGGTTTGCTTTCATCTTAATGCGCTCAATTCCGTTTTTTCTTCTTTTTTTGCTTTTGTACACTTTTGCCACAAACATTGCCACTTGTCGCCGGATTATGCCACTTGTTGCGCCGCGTTGCGTTGCGTTGCGCTGCATCAAATGTCTCCGTTTTCGTAATTGAAACGATTTGAGTCAATTATTGCGAAAGAGAAATTCTTTCGCGACTCGACTCGACCACAAATCGACATTCATTCTGGTATACATTTAACAAACCGTTCCCGCTTTAGCTTGTTTGCACAAGTTTTCGCTTTAAACGGAACGCTTGCGGCCGTTTGTGAAAGTTTACAAAAAACGTTCTCAATACGCTTCAATTTGTCGCTTTGCATTTTGGAAAAAAAAAAAAAAAAGAAAATAAAAGATACTTCTGCAACTTATCGCTACAATAATTTGTTGCGACACATGCGGATTTTCCTCTTTGATTTTTACAATCTCTTGGCTTGTCTTGTCTTAATTTGCTTTAATTTAAATCATTATTTTCCAAATGGCTCGCATATTGAATCAATTTTGTTCGGTAGCTGCTGCAATGCTTTTTTTGTGTTTGTGTTAGGATTCGATCCGACACTTGTGAGAATTAAAAAAATTATCGAGTGAAAGTTATATTTAGACTGTTTTTTTTAATGAGTGATTAGCAATAATTACTTTAAAGCAAAATTTCACTTCTTCTCAGATTTTATGTTGCTTAGAAAGTTACTGCTTCTTTGAAAACAAGTATTTTGTTTTTTTGTAATTAGCTTCTTTAAATTCTAGAGTGGAAAAATCTTATAATAATAATTTTTATTAATCTTGTACGAAGTATTGTTTTATCGGTTTTTAGAGCGACCAAAACAAAACAACAAAAAAAAAACCATGCATATAAAATTTTATTCGATTTTAGACAAACCGCAAATGTCATTTCGCTCAAACAATTTCCCAACTTAATAAACACATACACATATAGTATATATTTTATAGAAGTTTCAACATTTCATCCAAATTTTGAAAACTCAAAAATAAACATAAAACATTAAACACATCTCTTAACTGATTTTTGTTTTTCCCAAATCGATGTTTCACTCAACCGGTTCATTTAAAAATATTTCTAAAAATAAAAATCGCAATGATTTAACACGTCATATTCGAAATACCTTTTTTAACGCTTAAATTCATTAATTAAATTAATTAACTATTTTTGTTTTCTACTCGAGATTACTTATTCGATAAAATTTGGCTAATGAAATCGACAAAACGTTCATTAGTTTAATTTTTAATGAAAATGCAATTATAAGTAATTTTTGAGTAAACTTAGCTTAAAAGGAATTTACTTATATAAATTGTGGAAATTAACTTTTCTAGTTGCTTCACAATTTGAGACTTTATTGGAAACAAATGGTTCAAATTCAAATTATTTTCCATCAAATGTCCGAATTTTATCGTAAAAAACAGGCTAATTCGAAGACTAAAAATTCTGTAAAGATTCTGTAGCACGCTTCGAAGGTCATTAATATCAAAACTTTGCTACTTCTTAAGCTTGAAACATTGAATTTTTTGTATGAACCTAAGCTAATCTAAAGAGAAAATTCTAATCTGGCTTACATCTGACAATTATTTTATGTGGCTCTCATACAACCCTACTCTAAGTTTTTTTTATTATTTATATGAAGCATATTTTTTACCCTGTTCCTAAAGGGAAAAGGGTATATTAAGTTTGTAAAATGTATGTAACAGGCAGAAGGAGGCTGGATTAAAAGGAGAGTCGATATAGCTATGTCTGTCTGTCAGTCAGTCCTCTGCCGCATGAAAACGATTATCTCGGAGACTATAAGAGATAAGACCAAAATTTTCGAAACTAAGACTCTTCTAAGCCGTCAAGTGATCGCATATATAACGATTTTTCTCTAACCCCATTTTAAGGGTAATCCCCATTACAAAACTACCATAAATACATAACATATTGAAAAAAGTAAAAGTTGAGTATAAATTATGATTATGATAGTCCCAATGAAATAGACCAATGTATTTAGGACCAAAACAAGTTTTAGGTAAAGCCTCCATACAAATATAACAATTTTCTTAAAGTTTTTTTTTATGAAAATCCAATACAATGAGGAATGGTACTATGATAACTTAAGGTACACAAAGTTTGGTACGGGGTATCTTGGAGTTGGATTCACCGTTCTCTCTTATTTATTTTAGCTTATCTTAAGAAGATTCCTAAATATATTCGTTTTTATTTTCGGGAATGTCGTGAAAAGACTATTAGTCCCACCAGCGGGCCAATTTTTAAGTACTTTCTAGTTTGTTTCACAACAGTTCCGGTGCTCCGCGCCTATCTCTACTCAAACTCTTTCTTGCAGAAAACGACTTCCGCATGGGAAGTATTACTTATATTTCAAGACAATTCAAACAACGATCCGTTTAGATATATCTTGAGTTCAGTATAGATCTCTTGTGATAGTTTTACGTGGATTTAGCGTATTATTATGGATCGACGTAATGGATCTATTTTTTATCATCAGTCACAATTTCTTGTTTCTAAAAATCGTTCAATTTTTCTCAAATACATATATGATTTTTATAAAACTTAAGCAGAGAATGTGTGCAAACGTTCATCTGTTTCGTTTATCTTTTTTTTTTAATTGTATAGAATCTATGAATACTATTTCAATTGTACGCTGACTAAATCAAGAAACAAAAGTTGATCGCCCTCAACTGTCGCGCAAGCGTAGACTGGTACGTAACAAAAAAAAAAAAAAAACAACAATAACAATAAATATTACGTGTCTTAATGCGTTCTACGTGTTTATATGTACGACTATACTATATAGTTTGTATCTTTATATCTCTACGACAGTTGACAATTGCGACAAAACAAGAAAAGAAAAAAAAAAAAAAATGATGATGATGATGAACTGTGACGCTGAAGTTTAAGTTGCTGTAGATACTTTCGCACTTAAGCAACAACAACAAACAGCATCTTTTCAGCTCATTTTCTATTGCGAACAACTTAAAGTCTTCTTTTTGCGCTTTTCAAGTCTTTGTAGTGCAAAGTGCAGATCATCGGGGATTTTTATCTATTAAACATTTTATTTAAATTTTTTTTATAAAGTTTTAAGAAAAAATTAGCAAGCAAAATGCAAGCTCATGAAGGAAATCAAATCAAAAAGCTTTGTTTCTCACGCTTTGCAGCATTATAAAATTATACACAACAGCTTAGATTGAAGCGCTTAAATACTTATGATGAAATTATAACTTTAAATTCGGTAGATAATGTGCATAAATATGTATTTTATAAATTCAGTAAAGTATACTCGTATACACACATTGAATACGCTGCAGATGACTTTAGCATTGGTGCTGCATATGGCGCTGCCCTTTTTGTTTGGTTTGGTTTGGTTTGACTTGTCTTAATATTCAGACACAATGTTTGTCGGTCAAAATAAAAAGGCACAAACAAAAAAAAGTATATACAAGGCAATAAATGTAGAAAAAGAAAAGAAGAAAAAAATCCGTCTTTCATTGTACGCGATTCTGAGAATTGTGGACCAGTTATGAAACAAGTCGACAACATGCACAGCGCGCACATATAATAAGAACAACAACAACAAGAAAAATTGTAAGACCAACTCAAGATCGAGACATGATCCAGGGACTTGTTAGTTGCGCATGCGCAGCAAAACACTTTATGGCTGCTTTACGCTTTACCCATTTTTTTTTTTTCTTTGGTAATGTTGGTTGATGTTGCTCTATGGATACCCTTTATAATAAAAACTAAAATAAACATCTTTTCAGTCGATATGTAACACAATAAAATGTGTTTTAATCTTTAGTTTAGTTTAGGTTCAAAAACTTAAGCAGTTTATAAACTATTGAGAAATATTAGTATGTCCCACCTATAAGCTGCATATAATGCCACTGGATCATATTGGTACCATCCAGCATATACAATTTAAACTAGAATTGTGTATTTTTTTAAACTAACCAATTTTGTATAACTTTTTTTGGACCTTCAAAAAAAAACTAGTAAGGAGGGTATTCAAGTTTCAGATTTACAGCATCGTACATCCTCCTTAAGTAACTTCATTTTAAGACATTGATTTTTTTTTTTTAAATTTTTTTTCTTAACCCTGTTCCCTCTCCCCAACCCCCCTTTTTTTTAGTACATCTTTCTTCGGCTTTAGCGCTTTTATGCAGACACAAAAACGGACAGACGGACAATTGAAACATACAGGTTCGAGTTGTGAAGAAGCGCAATGCAAGTACTTCATCAAAATACGTTCTAGTCGTGTACACCATATACCTTTCTCGCTCTAATATGCTTTTTAGTCATTTTGCTTTGGCACAATTGCTTCTGATGATACTGCTGCTGCCACTGACACTGCTGCTGCTGCTGCTGCCACTGTTGCTGCTGTTGTAGTGTTCAATACTAATTTTCATAAATCAAACAATAATCGCGACATGAATTCCCTTGACATCAAAAATAAAATAAAAAAAAAAATTGCAGCTGCAACAAAAGATGCAACTGTCGCATATACAAAGTGAGTTGGAAAGAGATGCACGAATAGACAGACGGACAGACAGACAGACAGACGGACAAATGGAGAACAAGTCATGCCAATGTTATAGCAAGTTCGGCATTCAGTTCTGTTCTGTTCTGTTCAGTTTCAGCTTCTACTATTTTTATTTTTTGTATTTTTTCCTTGTTTTTTTTTTATGGCCATAAATTTCCGTAAATCTTTGTTTGTTGCAAACAGCAAACTAAAAACAAAATAAAAAGGAACTTGACGCAACAAATCGAAATTGAGAAATTAAAAGCAGCAAAATATTAGCTTGCCACAAAGTTTGTAGAAACGCAATTTCGAAGTTTCGAACAAGTTTTGCTGCACAACATAAACTGGTCGAGAACAGACAACGCAGTGAAGTTTTAGCGACAGCGAGACAGAGAGAGAGAGAGCGAGAGAGGTGTAGTTACTTGGAGAGAGTTTGTGTGGTCATCGAAGACCTCCAACCGAGATTTTGTATGTTGTTCCACATATAAGCGTAAAGTTAACTTAAAACAAAATTAACTGACTCAATTTCTTTCTTTTGTTTTGATTGTTTTTATAGTGAAATGGAAAGTACCAATATTAATACCATCATAAATACACCTCGGTCAATTTATCATTATTGATAAACTTAAAACAGAAAATATGGGTATACTTAGTCATAGATTGTGACACAGTCACCTAACTCTATCTATACTCATGATGATATATTTTTCAATTTATTTCATTTTAGTTTGAATTAAAAATTAGTCAGATTGATAGATTAATCTGGTTAACTGGAGATTCTGCTTTCAAGTAAACTATATTCTGAAGATGTCTTCTAAAGAAAACTAGATAGGGGTCGAATATTTTATAATCACTACATAGTATAAAACAAAGTCGCTTTTTCTATCCCCATATCCCTATGTATGCTTTAATCTTTAAAACTACGCAACGGATTTTGATGCGGTTTTTTTTAATAGATAGAGTGATTGAAGAGGAAGGTTTATAATTTTGAAAATTTGGACCCGGGCCTAATGGTGGCCTTGAAATTGGAAAAGCCAAATATTTGGAACAAAAGACGTTAAAAAATTAATTTATTTTTGTGTTTTTTTAGAATTTAGGTGAGCAACAAGACGGGATTTTGGAAAATTTTGACCCGGGGCCTAATGGGGGCCTTGAAATTGGTGAAGCCATACCTTTGGAATGAATAGACGTAGAGACTTGAAGCAGGGCTCATTTGAAAGATGGTTAAAAAACATTTTTGACGTTCAAGGTGTTCAAAGGATTTCCGAAGTTTGGACCTGGGACCCATATGTGGACCCAATATAGACTTTTGACCCAATATAGACTTTTTTTATTTTTTATTACAGGTGAGACCTTAGACGGAATTTTAGAAAATTTTGATCAGAGGCCTTGAAAAAAAGTCATATCTTTGAATTGAATAGATGTAGAGACTGGCCGCATTTGAATGATGGTTAGTCGTGTTTAGGGGATTTCCAAAATTTTAACCTAAATTTATATTTATCCACCAAATAGAAGCAAAGAAAAAACGCGACCAAAACCGGGTACATGCTAGTACAATATGTTTTGCTTGTCGAACGAGACTAACCTGAAAAAAAAATCATTAATTTTCAAAGTTTAACCCTGATTTATGGTTAAGAAAGTTAAATTTCATAATACTTGACTAGATTTATCAAAATCAATGGTACTTCCAATATAATAAAACCAAAACAGTGCTTGTTTATCACTTGAAACTGGTTAATTGGAGGTTAGAAAACAAAAGGAGACAACTTTTGAATTCGGCACGAAATGAGTATCTATACCACGCCTTCCTTTAAATATTTATACAATTTGACCCTATATGAAGGTTCAAACAATAAAAAAATAAATTTTATTTCACACTCAATATCTTTTTTTTTTATTACACGCGCCAAAAAAAGAAAAAATAAAAGAATAAAAAAACCCCGAACAATATTTTTAACAGAGTTCATTAAAATTTACTATTCACTCAGTCCATCAGTCAGTCACTCTATCAATGTTTTACAGTTTCATTTATTTTGTTTAGCTTTTGTCTTTTTATTTATTGTCATCATTTTTTGATGAATCGAAAGTGAATGTTTTGAAATTTCGAACGCATATAAACTACATAATTTTCTATGCAAATAATTTGTCAATCAAATTAAAAATGAACAAAAAAATAAATAAAATAATACGAAATACAAATTGTATATGAATTTACTTTCATTGATTAAGTAATTTTTTTTCCATTTCTAAAAAAAAAAGCGAATGGGAATTTTAATTGAAATAATTTTAAGCTAAAAGCAAAAGTTTAAATAAATGTTTTCAACTTAAGAAAGTGTTTGGAAAACAAATACAAAATGGCGCAAAAAATGGACTTATTAGAAGAAAGCTTTTTTCTGGGGTGTGTTAATAAGCAAAAAAAAAAAAACAACAACAACAATTAAAGTTCAGTGACCAAAAGTATTAACTTTGTTGTTGTTGTTGTCGTTTAACTAAATAAATTTTTTTTTGCAAAACATTCTTCAATTGCCTCAAGACAGTGTGAAGAGAGATAGATAGATAAATGCAAAGAGTGAATGAGCAACAATAGGAAACAAAAATCTGTGCTTTTTTTTTTTTATTTAAGTCGTTAAGTTTTTATGACAACAAGTGACAAAACAAATGCCACAGAGTAATCGTGTTAGTGGAAGGGAAGAGGGAACGAAAGACATAAGAGGTATAAAGCAAGTTGTAATATGTTATTAAAAAAAAAATAAAAACTTTTGTAAATACTTTAATGTCTTAAATGTGAGTTTCAGTTTAAAACGAAATTACAAATTGTTTGGATTGTTGTAGTTTCCATAAAAAAACTTTAAATTTTTGCATTACACAAAATTAAATTCAGTTGAAAGTTAAATTACAAATATTTTGAATTTTTTACGACTGCAAACTGGGCTAAATCGTTACATTTTTGGCAGAATGACAAAATATAATGAAGCTTTGTCAATAAACATTTTTGGAACCCATACCGGCTATATAAGGCTACGTTGCGGATGCGTAATATACACTGGCCAGAATGTGACAGTATACCCAGTAGTACTAGTAACAATGTCCCCATAAAATATATACATATTGTTCCCTTTTCCCAAACTCTCCTAATTATTTCCCGAATTTTGTTGTCACAAAAATTTCGTTTGAAAGTCAACGACTATATAAAGTAATTCGGTTCAACCGATGAGTTAGTTTAGTTTTTTCCTTGTTTTTCTAATATTATTTTTAATAGGTAGACCCCATTTTCATTTCTACGATTTTTACGATTCATACCGATACCACTCACTCTAAACTCACAAAGAAGTGAAAACTGGAACACGCTTGAAAAAATTCGAATATATACTTTAAAATCGTTTTCTAAAAACTCTTTTACGCTGCTTCTTTGCTATAAAAACGTCATCTACAAATTTATATAATCAAAAAAAAGCCAATTATCTGCACAAATACTCGTATACATTTACATCACTTTCATTATATATAAACTTCCCATTCAATATTACAAATTCATGTCACTACGCGTTCAATAATTTCATAAATTTCTATTGTTCAAGATTTTCCAATAAAAAAAAAAAAACATATTCAACAAATAAAAGAACCCTTTCAATTGATTTTATTGAAAGGGCAATTTGACGCAATATGATTACAATTTCTTTACATTTTATTTTCTTATTATTATATTTTTTTTTCGTTCAGAGATTTACAATTTAGTTTGGCAATTTTGCCATTTTCCGCTTTGCTGCCGGACAATCAATTTATTTTATGCTTTTTAAGGTTTTATTGAAAAAATTTTGTTACGCCATCTGACGAGCATTGCGGCGAAAAACTTTAATTAAGAAAGCAGTTGGCACAACTTGTCTTAAATTATTATTAGGTCATCGCTACTTTTCGAGACTAATACAATCAACATACAAACATATATGTGTATGCACGAGTATATGAACATTTGTATATCAATCTTTTAAATATATTCCGAGCGATGTGTCATTCGTATTAATTATTCGAAGAATTTTATTGCAAAACATATTTCAGATTGTCGAAAACATTTCGAAAAAAAAAGAGAAGAAATAACAAAACAAAATCTGCAAGTTTTGTTGCTAATTTTGCGTTTTGAATTGATTTATTTTAAAAACTAAAATAAAACATATTCTGGTGTGTCAGGAAAATCTACAGATTTTGTTTTCGGGTTACTTTGTAAATCTCTAAAATAAAATCACGGTGTCACAGAAATTTGAGAGATTTTATTTTTCGAAAACATTTTTTAAATTTCGACTAAGACTTTTAAGATACACCAGACTGGCAAACTTCCCGTCAAAATAATACTAACTCTAAAAAAGTGTGTCGAGTATGTTTTTGACTATTTAATAAAAATGAATTTTTCGATAATTGTAGAGTTACATTTTTGTTACCAAGCTTAAGAGATTTCCCTGACAACTTAAAATCTCTTTTATTTCGAATACGGTTGGAAGAGATTTCCATGACATCCCCGATAGACAATATTTAGTTATTGGATTTATTTAAGTATAAAGCCGCTGTTGACTAAAGCTAAGAAATTGACGCTCATTTAAGCGTTAATCCGCATGTGACCTACTTTTCGCTTAACGCTCTTTCTCTTTCACTCACTCTCTCTCTATCTCTTTTAGGGAATTAGTGGCTAAAACTGCTTTTATTAATTCAAATTAGTAGCGTCAACAATCGTCAATAGACAACTTATCAACGCCACCAATAAAAATATAAATAAAAAAAAAAACTTATTGAGCCAATTTTGAAGCAAAACGCTAAAAGCTGTGTAACAACTTCTGTGTTTCTATTTTTAGAAGAAAAAAAAACAACAAGAAAGAACGTTAAAGTAATGTTACATCGAATACAATATGCCCTATACTCTGCCTCAAGAAGTTTATGACAACCGATTTTAGACTTATGACCGACAGACAGACAAACAGTCAAAGAACTTGACAGAGGGACATAATTTTTTTTATATGCTTTGTCCATCTACCTGTTACCTACACTTGCACAAATTTAAAATACCATTTTACTTTATGAATGTAGTGTAAACAAATTCATATGAAAACAAATTCAGTGCCAAATATTTAGTAAATAATATCAAATTTTTCTACACTTTATATCAATTACAATAAGCAAATTTTTGCAGTTAATTATATTCAAGGTATTTGAAATACATAAATACATACTTCGATAGAATAAAGTATTTATGTATCTAATTTACTTTGAAAAGCGCAGCAGAAATGCGATAGACTAAGATACTTCTCGCGTATTTTAATTAAAGACCCCGAAATGCGAAAAGTGGGTCAATTGTTTTAGATTTTTATTTCATTTCTATTCGCATTGTTAATGAATAAATAAATCAAAACAAACGCCAGATACCCAACTGTGCCAAATCACATTGAAATGAATAGTTTATTATGTTTTTAATGTACCATATGCTTTTTGTTTTAGATTTATTTATTTACTTTATTTTATTTCGATTGAATTATTTGTTACAATAAAAAAACAATAAAATAATGCTTGAATTAAGTAACCACGACTAAGAGATACTCTGCAGCAATCTATATGAACCATAAAGCTTTCGTTATGGATGAGTATTTCCTATTTAATTGGTTTCTAATAATAATCTTTAATTTTCGGATATAAAGCCGATTTGCAGAATGCTGTGATTAAAAAAAAAAAAAAAAAAAAATCTTAAAATTTAAGACCCAAGCTTGTACTTCGATTTTGACTTTTCTGAGTATATTTTTCGAGTTTTATTTTCATTTCACATCCGCTGACCCATTGAACTAAACTTTTTTAAGAGTGTGCATCTATCTACGAATTTATATGTCCATTGATTTTAGATACTCTAGTAAGGTTTCGACTTCCGCATCAAAAACTAAAGAGTGAGAAGAATAAAAATCAGCAGAAAAAAAGAACAAGAATGAAAAAGAAAAAGAACATGCAACCTCAGCTTCTAAATATTCAATTAACGGCGTAGCTGAAGAAAAAAATAAAAAAAAAAGATACGAAGCTGTTTAAAAGAAAAGTACTTGGAATAGAAGAAAACTCACTTTACAGCTCTGAAAGGAAGAAGAAGGAGAAGTAACTTTTTGTGTATTTTTTTTTTTTTTTTCATCTCAAAAGCTCAGGTGTGCAGCATTTCAAGTTGAGTTGCTGTCTTCGTTATTTTTGTTGTTGTTTTTGTTGTTGTTGTCTTTACCTCTCGATACTTCACTTAAAATTTACTATTAGCGGTTTTTGTTTGTTTGTTGTTGTTGTTTTTTTTTTTTTTTTTTTTACTTTAGTCAAACTACTGCAACAACTCTTTTCCTCTCGCTGCACGCTTACAACTTTTGCACTTGATGCTTTTGGTTAGCGTGCAGCTGCATCAATTCAAAAACAACAAAAACAACAAAATATCTAACAGCAAATTTTCCATTAATTTCGCTTACAGCTTGAGGAAAACTTCAATTGTATTTTCCTGTTTTTCTTCTTCTTTTTCTTATTGCTGCACATAAATTTGTTCATTTGTTCTGACCTAAAGCGAAATCAATGTTTTTAGTAAGTAACGAAAAAAAATTGTTAAAAAGATTATTTTTTTTCCAATACTAACCGTGAAGTCTTTTAATAAATTTAATCCGATATTTATGTAACCGTAACGACGTGTAAAAATGTTAAAAAAAAAAAAAATCAAATGAATTCAACTGAAATATTCAAGCAATTCATATGCAAAAGATAGCTCTAAGTAACTCCAAAATATTTTAAACGGTCAAAATTCGTATAAAAACGTT
This sequence comes from Leucophenga varia, assembly GCA_018903435.1. Classification (NCBI taxonomy): domain Eukaryota; kingdom Metazoa; phylum Arthropoda; class Insecta; order Diptera; family Drosophilidae; genus Leucophenga; species Leucophenga varia. The sequence goes on from JAEIFJ010001414.1 coordinate 4,942,620, forward strand.
TTTAAATGCGCTGCACATATTTTATGGAATGTACTATATTCAATTTTTTCTTTAGGTCTGTAACGCAGTTGAGATAGTTTGGGTGAGCCGGTTGAAAATTTCGAGAAGAATTTTAGCAGCTCAAAATCTAGCGCTTAGAATGTTGGAGTCTTTGACTGGGTCTTCGAATAATACCTCTACATTTATTTGAGGATGAAGATCTACAGGCATAATTCGTTCAAGACCCATGTCAAATGCAACAAGAACTTGCTTGATTCATTGAAAGTTGACCAAGCAACCATTTTCAGGCGTTTAAAAGCCTTTGGAATGATTCTTGGATAATGCCAAGCGATTTTTCAACACGATAATGCTCGTCCGCACTTTGCGAAACCAGTCAAAACTTACCTCGAAACTGTCTTCTAGAGATGGGCAACGGGCGGGAATCTCGCGGGTCACGAATTTTTTTTCGGGATTGGAAAACTTTTGCACTTTGACGAAATTTTCGATATATCTCGACAATATATCTCGATAAAAAAATGTTTAAAAATTCGGGCCGGATTCGGGTTCCTCGAGATAATCTAAAAATCTGGGCTGGATCGGAAAATCAATTATTTTTTTTTGGGACTGGCGAGATCGGGACAACATTTTTATTCCGTGCCTATCTCTAATTTCTACCGATGTACAATACTTTGAATAAGAGTAAAATAGCTTCGTCTTTAATAAACCATTCTTTTTCTCATGTTTTTCTTTTACTTGTGGCATTTCCGTTTTAACAAAAGAAAAAGTTTAACAACAAAATTAAACACGACTTCGTCATATTTAACAAAATTTGTAAAATGGAAAAAATACAATAAATACGAATAAAAAGTAATCGTGTGATTGAAATGAAATTGGAGCTACAACTTTATTTTGTGATGCAACTTTTTGTTGGAATCATAAAAGCTAAGCTAAGCGTTCAATGCGGTCATGGAATGAATGCGAATGATATAACACGCCCGAGGCGTGAATTCGGGCAACACGTGTTGTGCGTTATGCTGCATTATTTTATAGGCGTATTGACAACTCATTTACTTACGTAGTTATTCAGAGCAGCAAACTACAATAATAATAATAATAATATAAAATACTTTTCTTTTGCCGTCTTCATTGCAGCTCACAGACGAAGTGGTGCGCAAGAAAAGCGAATATCAAAAGCATCTGGAAGGCTTCAAAGCGCTGCGTACGCGTTTCGAGGAACACTACGTTAAGTGTAAGTAAATATCTGGAACCAAAAACATTTAATATCTATTTGCACTTCTTAACAACAGCTGGACGCGGTGGACGCAAACTGGACGATGTACGCGATAAATATCAAAAAAGCCTGCCGTAAATTGCATCTTACACACAACGAATATGTGCTCTCCATAAGCGAAGCCGTCGAAGTGGAGAAAGATTTTCGTACAGTATTGTTGCCAGGCCTATTGGAGCATCAGCAATCGGTACAGGAGAGTTTTATTTTGTTGTGGAAGAATATATTACAAGAGGCATGCCAATATGGCGATTTGACATCGGAGAAATTCAAAGAGATACAGAACCACATCGATACTGTGATAAACGGCATAAATCCGAGCGAGGAATATCGGGAGTTTACCGAGAAACACAAGTTCGTGGCATAACATTATAATTAAGAAAAAATATAAACTTAAAATCTATTCTACTTAACAGAACTTCGCCGACAACTCCGCTCGTCTTTCAATTCGATGAATCTCTAATCGAGGATATACCCGGCAAATTACAATCGAGCACACTAACCGTTGACAATCTTACCGTAGACTGGCTACGCTCACGTCTCAATGAGCTGGAAGTATCCGTCAAAGAGAGTCAAGAGAAACAAATCAAAATGATTGAGCACGTCAATGGTGGCTCACCAGTGGCCAATGGCAGCATTATATCGAATGGTAGCACAACATCAAATGGATTGCAATCCTGCAAGGATACGCAGCAGTAAGTTATAATTTAAAATTATTCGGAACAGAAATATGCAATACATCTAAATCCATTTTTACAGCAGACAATCGAAGGATCTGAATGCGCTGCGTTGCCAGGAGAAGCAAAAACAAAAACTTGTTGACATGATCAAGTGCGCCCTAAACGAAGTCGGCTGTGAGGAGTTGCCATCCGGTTGTGATGATCATCTGTCCTTGGAACAGAATTTTATCGAGAATGGTTTTAACAACGAACAACAGGTTAGTATGATTCCGTAGACGTAGTTTCATGGATGCTACAACATTCATTTTTAAATGGTAGAGCACTAATTCAAAATTGTGCATCTTGCTATAACGGTACGGGATGGTTATGGAGTTATGGGCGTATATCACAGCGATATTTTATTTTGATTACATTATTCATTTTAACGGTGACTGGATCTTTAATTTTAAAAACTTTACCACTCTCTCTCTCTCTCTCCCCCGAATTTTTTCTTTCTTAAATTTTTTATTCCACAAATCATTTACTAATAATATTTGGAGCAGCACTCAAACTCAAACGCCTCAACCAGTTCGGCCAGCGTCAGCATTATGAATGAACTGATGCGTCGTGGTGGCGTGCTCACGTTGCTACGTGGACGCCATTTTAAGCGTAAATCAACGCCGCAGCCAACAACACCAACAGCGCGTTCACGTGTCTCACGTTTCTCGGCCAAGCTACAGCCACGCTCACAGAGTCTGGGATCGTTATCGGTAAATACAGGCATTGGATAGTCCCTGCTCCTCCTCGCGTTATGAACCTATTACTAACCAACAACAACGTCGCCGCCATCGCTTACGTCATCTGCATCATCCGTTGCGCATGGCCGCCAGTGTTGAGGCAACCAATGGTCATGGGCTCGGACATGATGTCGAAGAGGAGATTATATTTGAGCGTATTGGTGCCAATACACCGACGTTGCCACGTTTGCGGCGTACCCAATGTTCTATGTTGTGTTTGCACGAGGAGGATGCGCCGCCGCCGTTGCCGCAGCCGCCTTTAGTTGCCGCTAATTTGCTAACCGCTGTCCCTGCCTGTGCCGCTACTGCTTTGTCAAATCAAGCGTTAAATTCAAGCGTTAATACTAATGCTAACACTAACACTAATCCAAACAATCACAATTTCAATCTCAACAACAACAACAATAACAACATCTATGCAGATCTAGAACTATGCGTCAGCAATAAATTTAATACAGATACAGACAGCATTAAGAGTGGCGAAGTCTCCGGACGACGGCAACAGATTGAAATTGAAATAAATCGCGTTGATAGCATGTTGCAGCCTAAAAGGGACACGGAGCCGCCGAAAATTGATGAAATACCGCCCGCATTACCCGCTCAAAATCCACCAATAATGCAGAATTCAATTGATGCACATCTGGATCGCATAGACGAGCTGAATCGCGTTTTGGATGATCGACTTAAACGCAATTTACGTCCAACGCCGACGCAACTCGATTTAGATGCCATTGAATCGGCTGAGCTGTTAACATTATCCAAGGCTGATGCCGAAACAAATACAGAGCACAATGCGACGTCTAAGCGTGCCTCTAGCTCTAGTTCCGACTGTCGTTCCTCACAAACCGCCAAGCCTGGTAAAGATGAAAGTGGCAAAAAACGTTCACTTTCATTTTCACAAAAATCCATAACGAATATACTAACCAACATCAAAGAGTTCTCCATGAATCCATTGACGCGCATACAACACAAAACGAATCATATAACCACTTCGCAAATAGCGCCACCAACATTAAATGAAGAGGAACACAGTCGTAGTCACAGCGATGATGAACCGGAGCAGCACAAGCAACAACAAACGCAGCAGCCAAATACTACAGCTGGTGCTGGTGCTGCTGCGAATCATACACAAACCACCAATCACATTCCACCACTTACATCGATAACAATAACAAGTGCCATTACAACAACAATTACAACGACAACAACAGCTGCAGCCACCGCTAAAGGAACTGCAACAAATCCGTCCAAGGATATGAATAGCAACAGCAATACTAATAATAATAATACTTCAAGACTGAAATTTAAAGTGCCAAAAATACAAAAGAAATCAAAAGCCATACGCAATACATTCCGTTCCAAATTAATGAATTTCCAATTGAAACGCGGCAATAAAATGTGTAAAATCTGCACAAAACGACGCCGCATACATCCAAGCAAAAGTAGTGTCTTCGATTTTGCCAAAGAGTTTAATGTCGCCGGCGCCGCCACCGGGGTCGTCGATGAGAACACTGAAGAATTCTGCACGTGTCCGAAAATGGTTACAATTGCCACAAACACCGAACAACCATTCGAATCGACAAGTTCTGCTGATGCGGATGAGGATGATGATGAGGGCGAGAGTAGCGATGATTTGCTGAGTATAAAGGATCATTGCTATTGTGTACCCAGTCTGGCGGCGAGTGTGAGTAGTGTCAGCTAATTGCAGCTGTCTACTGCTGCTCTTCTATTTTTTTTTCTTTTCACTAGAAATATCTTTATTTGGAATAATAATCGTAGTATGTAGTTTGCGCACCTCGTAAGAGCATCCTCTCAACCAACAATCAACATTGTAGTCTGCATTGGATGAGAGATTTTGAATTTTTTGGCAAAATCAAAATCTACGCACACAAAGCACACTGAAAAAAACAAAAAAACACATTTACACTACACTGCATGTTGCATGGTTTTGTTTGCAGCTTTATTTTGGGAACGCCTTTTATTTGGAACTTATACAAAAATTTATTTTACTGTGTTACCTTTTAATCTTAGAACTCTTTTAGTCATAATTTGAAGTAAAGAAAGTGAGGATGTAGTTCTTCACTTTGAAAACGTTTTCTCTCGTCGACCCTGGTTCCCATTGGAGGCATGAACTCTCGTCAGATCGAAAGCTACACGAGGTCTTACAAACGCCTTCCTCTCCACCATATCAACACAAGACTTGCTCTCTAGGACCCATCATATACGTTCCTAGGTGATTCGTGGACATGAAACACATACAGACAAACGTCCACGTTACACACTCTTACAACTATTTCTTTATAACCTTTTAGTAATATTTGAAATAATTTAATCGGGTATAGTGAGCCACTTGAAATGTTACAGGAAAATCGCTTTAGCTCATAATCTAACAGAAATAGAAATGATATATGGGGTCTATTTTTTTCCTGAAAAATTTAACCTATACTCAAACCTATTAAGTGGCTCATACGAACCCATTCAATATTCAAGTAATCCATTTCTTTAAAGATGTTAGAAAGTTGTTCGATCTTTAAGAAAAATATAATAAATTTTCCTACGAATGCTGATCACTTTGCAACCCACTACTACCGAAATTATATTTACATTTTTATAGGGAATATATTTGTACCATCTCAAAAACAAAAAAAAATCAACCACAAGAACAACAAATATACACATTCTTTCTCTCTTAATCTCTTAGTTTTTAAAATATTTTTCGGATTTTGAAAATCCGGCTGCCGGGTGGTGACGCATTTACTCATTCGGTCGCTTCTCGACGACAGACTTGCCAAAAAATATTTATAAGACAGGGTGTGGCGAACGAAAGCTACTTGTAGACGCCAAAAAAAAAACGAAAAAAAAAAAAAATTACTTTTCATTGAGAACTGCGTGAGTGAATGTGCCTAAGTCATAAAATATAGCAAGAGAGTTCCTCAAACAGAGCACGTTCCCTTGACGTTGATACTCAATTTACTTACAGTGTCGCCTGCCAGATAGACATTTAGTACACGGACAGCTGCTGCCGTTGCTGCTGCTGCTGCGTGATATGACAATCAGAGCCAGATATAGCCAAGTGACATTTATTTCTTAACTAATTTTTTAAATAAAAACAAATTTTATTGAACTCATTGCGCAAGTTAAAGATGAGTAGTTCCGGAAAGAGCAGCAGTCCCTCGGGCTGTTCGATTTTTGAGACAATTGTCTTTAGCGGAAGACCAGTGCCACCGAAACGTAAAAAGCGTCCCAAATTAAAGCTATTTGTAAGTAAAAATAAAAAAGTGAACCACAAAACACCGAGCAAATCTTGTCCAGATTGTGTTGATTGAATTGACCTTGTAGAAATATTTTTCGAAATTGTAGTCGTTGTAAAATATGAGTTTCCATTGCTAAATGTTGTGTTTGTGTATGTGTTTATTTTCTTAATTTAAAATTTCTTATTTTTGTTCATTTTAGTATTTATATATATAAATTTTACGCCAGTCAATGGTTGCATTTCACCCACCCACACGCTTCCGGCGAAATTACGTTTTGGCTAAATACAAAATATTTATTTCGATTTTAAATATAGTAATTAATTTATTTTTGAAATTTTAACAAAAATTTATTTATTTAATTGCATGTTTATAGATTTTTTGTTTGTTTCTTTGATTAACCTGCACCTTGCACCTATCTAAAGTTTATCGCACTAACTTTGCTTTCAATCTTAATTCCAGATGTCAATGTCCACAAATCGTCCGCTCTATGAGGAAGAATGGTTTCATGGTGTACTACCACGTGAAGAAGTTGTACGTTTGCTAAATAATGATGGTGATTTTCTGGTACGCGAAACAATACGCAACGAAGAAAGTCAAATTGTGCTAAGTGTCTGCTGGAATGGACATAAACATTTCATAGTACAGACAACTGTCGATGGACATTTTCGTTTTGAGGGTCCACCGTTTCCCAGCATACAGGAACTAATAATGCATCAGTATCATTCAGAGTTGCCAGTTACAGTTAAATCGGGTGCAATATTGCGACGCCCCGTGTGTCGTGAACGCTGGGAATTGAGCAATGATGATGTTGTGCTGCTGGAGAAAATTGGCAGAGTAAGTTTTAATTGCAATAAATTTTTACCTTAAATATAAAACTTTATTTTTATCATTATTCCAGGGCAACTTCGGTGATGTTTACAAGGCTAAATTAAAGTCAACCAAGCAGGATGTCGCTGTAAAGACTTGTCGCATGACGCTGCCCGATGAACAAAAACGTAAATTTTTACAAGAGGGACGCATTCTGAAGCAATATGATCATCCGAACATTGTCAAATTGATCGGTATTTGTGTGCAAAAGCAGCCCATTATGATTGTTATGGAATTGGTGCCAGGTATGTAGTGGTGTCATTTTAGTATTACGAAAGTTATTTAATTATAAAATTCCAATTCAAAGGCGGTTCTCTGCTCAATAATCTGCGTAAAAACTCGAATGGTTTAAATACGAGACAGCAGATGGGCATGTGTCGCGATGCAGCTGCAGGTAAGTGTTTAATAAAAATTTATTTAGCTTTAATATAAATTGTAATTCTAATGCTTTATTTCTTATCTAAAAGGCATGCGCTATCTGGAGTCTAAGAACTGTATACATCGTGATCTCGCAGCGCGTAATTGTCTTGTGGACTTTGAAAACTGTGTTAAGATTTCCGATTTTGGCATGTCACGCGAAGAGGAGGAGTATATTGGTAAGTTTAAGTTTAAAAGCAACGCTAAAATAACAAAGAAACAAGGAATCGGTAGATTTGTATAGGGGCTTTATGCTATAATGGATCATGGTTTCATCTATAAACATGGGCTACTATTAGAAGTGCTTCATAAATAAATCATTTTTCTTATTAAATCTCAAAAATTGGAGGTAGATTTGCATTGAGGCTATATGTTATAGTGATCTCACCTCAACCATGGTCCTTCTATAAGATTTTTATAGTATTTGACACAAATCGCCACAAATGACCACACCTACACAGTTTAGTGTGTAGAACAGCCAAACCCTTTAATAAAACTTTACAAAAATATAGAATTTTATAAAAAAAAAACTTGAAACCCTTGGGGGAGATATATCAATTTTGTTGGAATTAGGTTTGTAGAGATTTTTGTGACACCCCATTATATACGATAATTTGTGAAATAAAATCTAAAATAAATATTTGAAATCTTCGACAGTATCGGATGGCATGAAACAAATACCTGTCAAATGGACTGCACCGGAGGCACTTAACTTCGGTAAATACACCTCACTCTGCGATGTCTGGTCTTATGGTATACTGATGTGGGAAATTTTCTCCAAGGGTGATACACCCTATTCAGGCATGAGTAACTCGCGTGCACGTGAACGCATCGATACAGGTAAACTTTTGCGTTTATTCCAAATTTATATTTTTTAAAAAACATTTTTTTTTTGCACAATTCAGGTTATCGCATGCCAACACCGGAGAATACACCGCCTGAAATGTATCGTTTAATGCTTAAGTGCTGGGCTGCCGAAGCTGAAGCGCGTCCACATTTCGATGAGATTTACAATGTCGTCGATGCACTCATATTGCGCCTGGATAATAGTCACTGATGCATGGAAAGGCGCGTTCATAATTTATATTTTTAAGAATTTAACAAGAAGAAGAAGACGAGCAACGACTTATGTATTTATTTGATATTTATGATAAACAAAAACAAAAAAAATTAGTAATAAGGCTATTTAGTGAATTAGTACGATGATGTATGATGATGTGCTGCGTGTGCTGGAATATATAGTTTATAAGTAAATATTGTATGTATTTTTCTATATATGAATCCTTAATGTGCCAAAAACAAAACAAAAAATAATAATATTGTGCATAAGAAAAACAAAAAAATCTCTCATATGAACAAAAACTTTCGTTAATTCATCTCAAGAAATTTTAGAAGGAAAAAAATTAAATGTTTACCGAATTATGTATGTAAATGTTTGACGAAAATGATTAAATTTTATAAAATAAGTGATTTATTTAGAGAAAAAAAAAGGATACAAATTTTGTTGTAATTTATTTTTTTTTTATTTTCTTTTAATTTTTAAGTAAAATTTATTTTATGCGCTAAATTATGTAAAGCTTCGAAACCACGAATTTGATTCGAACGAAGCCTTTTACAAATTCAGCGCAGAACTTATTTTTTTTAAGTTCAAAATGTATTAAAGCAAAAAAAATTAATTAATTTACGCGAATAAGTTGTTTAAGAACATTTAACGAGATTTGATAATAAATAATTAAAATTTTAATTCAAAGCTTTTCAATTTATTTGACTTTCGCTTTAGTATTTCCATTTGTATTCATATTGCCCTGTGTTGCCAATAATTCCCTATTAATGGCCAATGGCACATCGGAGAATTCTACACTATTATAAATTCGTTTCAATTCATTTTTCAGCTGCAAGCTGTGCTCCCAGTCAACTGTTTCGCAGATAACCTTTACCTCGACTGTGTATATATCACGCAACCAGGCGCGTTCATGCATTATATCCTTTATGGAAACACCCAGATTGACAAGTATATCACAAAGTTCACTAATGCCACCAGGACGATCACTAATCTGTACATTGAATTTAACCAGACGTCCTTCTGCGGCAAGACCACGTTCTAAGCAGCGTCCAAAAACAGTTGTATCGATATTACCGCCGCATAAAAGTAGCACAACTCTATTGAAGCGAAATATTAAAAGTATTTTAAAATTCGTTCAAGCTGTGTTCTTTTTTGTTTTACTTACTTTTTACCCTTTAACTCATTCAAATGTCCTGCCAGTATAGCCGCCAAACCACTAGCGCCAGCGCCTTCTACAACAATTTTCTCCTCTTCAACCAAACGTAAAATGGCCAAAGCAATCCATTCTTCTTTAACGACAATCATCTCATCGATTAGTGGTACAGCGGTAGCATAGGCATTATAGCCCACTTTTGGTACTGCCAGACCATCAGCAAGCGTATTCTTGATCGGCGTATGCACAGGACCATTATTGGCCATGGCACGTGAGAAACTTGGACATTTTTCAGATTCAACACCCTGAAAGGAGAGAGAGTTTAATAGTAGAGAAAGTATTTTAAAACAGTTCTTAAAATTAATCTAATAAAAACCGCAATAAACGAAAATTTTTACAAAGGAGTGCCCGAGGGTTAACATTCAGGCAAACTATTTTTAGGGCGGATGTTAACTTACGATAAATTCAGCGAACGGTACCCAAGCCATAAATAACGGCTAGAAGAGTTTTGCTGTCTGTATTTGACAACAGGCTGTATTACTGTCAATAATTGAACCATCTATCGCCAAGAAACGGTCACCTTATGGTGAGAGATCTTATGGAATTCATAACAATGTCTTAAATAAAATCAGGAATGCAAACTGATTTTAAACTGAACCGCACCCTTATCGATTGTTTGCTCCGAGCAATGAAACGAACCAAAAACCGAGTAAGAGGCAAAAGTGGTTCGGTTCAAACAGGTTTTCCATTTCTTTTAAAGATTTTTATATTTAATATTATAATATTCTAAAATTTACTTGAGTGAGAATGTTGCATGAGTTTATGCCAAAATATATGCGAAAATTTTGAAAATGATATACAAATTCTCCAGTTCAAAGGCATCGCGAACCACTAAACCGAACCAATGTCAATTCTTTGGTTAAGGTTTGCATCCCTGAGTAATATATTGTACATAGAACAAAAAAATTATATTTTACTAACGAGCCGTTAGCAAGCAAGGTCAGTTACATTTTCAAATCTCTATTTTAAAATCGGATATTACGTTTAATTTGCTCCCGCTGCTCCATTCGTTGTTTTCCAATTAACTAAATGTACACCCAATTTGAATTTGATTGTACGTAACATATTTTCTCTTAGATTTTAAATAGAAATTTTGGAGACGTGCAATTTTTTTTTATTATTTCTAATTTATTTATTTGTTTGTATGCATGTACAAAAACAATAAATAATATTAATTTTTAAATCAATTTTTTTAAATTAATATTTTCGAAACTGTTTGTTGTATTTATTTAAAAAAATAATGGAGACTTTAATAGTTCTCGAAATATTGCGATTTTAGTGAGAGCGCGCAACGCTGCATCCATACAATTTCGTTCCAGTACGTAGACTAAACGGGGCGCGCTCTCACTCCATTATTTTTTTTTTTTATTAAAATCCAAGCAACAGATTCGAAAATATTTTTCTTATAAAAAAACTCGAAAAATAACGATTAGCGTCTTAATTATGGTTATCAATGCCTTTACAGGCTGAGACCACTGTGCCTGACATTTTAATGATTTAAAAATGACTAAGGAAATTTCTATATAAAAAGAGCGACTAGGTATGTACTTACAATAATTTTTGTCTTTGGTGATAAGGCCTTAATAGCTGTTGCTATGCCCGCAATTAAACCACCACCGCCGACTGGTATAACCACAGCATCCGGATCTGGTACTTGCTCCAATATCTCCAAACCAATTGTACCTTGACCGGCCATAATATGTGGATGATCGTAACCATTAATATAAATGAGTTTCTCTTCACGTGACATACGCATTGCTAGCGTCTTAGCTTCGCTCATATCCTTGCCATCCACTATAACGCGTGCCTGATAGTTGCGACATTTTTGTATTTTCATTATTGGCGCTGTTTTGGGCATAACTACCGTTACCGGAATATTAAGTTTCCAACCGTGATAACTTAAGGCCTATAAAAATTAAAAATACTTTTTAATATTATAGTAGGTACCCTCATAAAAAGTTTTATTATTTTATAAACTCACCTGCGCATGATTACCCAATGACGCTGAAATGACGCCAACTTTTTTTTGTTCTTCGGACAAAGACAATAAAGCATAACGTGCGCCGCGTTCTTTGAAACTGAAAGTTAAGATACGAAATTGTTAAAATTATTTTATAATTATTTAACAATTTGTGCTTTATCGGCTTAAAATGGCTTTTCCGAAATGCGCCTAATCAGCGCAATAATGAAAACAATGAAATTCTATTTTTAATAATTCATAATCGAGTAATTAATTTGTAGTTAGGCAAAAAAAAAATAGTACAACGTAAAAAAATTGCCATTTCTAATCAGAAAGTTGTCCATAAAACACGTGATTATTTTGAGTGGGTCAATTGTGAAGCGAGGAAAAGTTTAAGAAACAAAACAAGAAAAAACGTTAACTTCGGTAGAACCGAAGCTTAAATACCCGTCACACGAATCTTTAAAGAGTTTATATGTAATCATCAGTGGTCACCCAAGTTTACACACAATATTAAGTTCAAATTTTGAGCTAAAAATACAGATATGTATAACAACATATTTCTCGAATATATCTGGAAATGGCCGGTAAGGTTGAATGCAAGAAACACCTGAAAATGGGCGTGGCACCATGATATTGGAAGAGTTTTTACCCAATATGGAGTAAATACATGAATAAATAATAACCATTTTCATACAAAAAATCGAAAATGGTCGGAAAGTTTGTATGGGGGCTATACCAAAAAATGGGCGTGGCACATCTGATTTGACATTGGATGACATTAGAAGTGTTTTAAGCCAAATTGAAGTGAATATATGCATAAATAAATAGTATTTTTTTACAAAAAATCGGAAAAAATCGAAAAAACGGAAAGTTTATATGGAGGCTATGCCTAAAAGAGGGCGTGGCATTTTGGTTTTGACACTGGATGACAAAAGAAATGTTTTTACACAATTGGGAGCGAATACATTCATAAATAATTACAATTTTTATACAAAAATCGGAAAAAAATGGTAAGTTTGTATGGGGGCTATACCTAAAAATGGGCGTGGCACCTTGGTTCTGGTATACAAACTAACTAGGAGCACAAAAAGCTTAAGTTTCGAATTTCAGGTCAATATCTTTAAAACTTTTCGAGTAACAGCCATCGCAACAGACAGACGGACAGACAGACAGACGGACAGACAGACAGACGGACAGACGGACAGACGGACAGACAGACGGACATGGCTAAATCGATTCGTCTCATCGAGCTGACCAAGAATATATATACTTTATAGGGTCTCCGATGTCTCCTTCCATGCGTTGCAAACTTTCGGACAAAATGATAATACCCGTTCACACTATATGTGACGGGTATAAAAATGTTTACATTCTTCAGAACGCTCCTCAGTACAAAGGTAAGCGTTACGTTTCACAATCAGACTAATTTTAGTTGCATTATCAGCATTATCTGTCTGTCCGTTCGTCTGTTCGTCTGTACTGTTCTGGTCTAGTGCAAATGAGATTACACAAAGAAATGCACCACTGAACTTTGTACTTGTACGATTAGGACTCACCTGCCAGTTATTTGTAGAAAATCTTTTTCAAATACAAATCCATGCCATAGTTCTCCGATGTTGTTGATCGCTAAAAAACCGTTCAATTATTTATTTTGAAACACTTTAAAAAAAATTTTATTTACCGGACATGGTGTACGCTCTACGCCACCCTTAATCATAAATGCTGCCGAAGTAATATCATGAAACGAGATTTTTATTGGATTATTTGGATCACAAAATGGATCGACAATTTCTTCATTTTCAGCAACACTTGCTGTAGGCTTTGCAATGGATTTTGGTGACTCCAATTTTTTGTTATCAATTCCATTTTTGCCATTTTCAAATGGTTTTGGTATTTCTAACGGTTTTTGTGACATTTTATTTATTTATTTATTTATTTTTTGGTTTTCTTTTCAAATAAACACAATTTTCCTTTACTTGACACAACTATTTATTCCAACGATTCACGTTCAACTGATCAATAGGTGTTTGCATTACTTCTAACAAAAACTACGTCTGTTGTTGTTGTTGTTTTTATAAACGAAATAAAATCGGAAAACTGATTAGAGACGGCAGCGTATTTATTCATATTCGTAGGTTTATGATGCTCAAATATAATATTTCTTTGTGTTGTTGTTGTTGTTTTTTTGGCGACGCTGATAAGGGTTCTCTTCCGATTAGAAAAATAAAAATATAAAGCGGCAAATTTTTGTGTAGCATGACATGTGCAATTCTTTTAAAAACAGAATTTAGTAAATTATTTTTAAATAATTCGATGGAATTTTGGAAAATCAGGAAAATTTATAGGAAAAAATTTGAACTTTCTACTTTAAACCATATTCGAAAGGGGTATGGGCGGTGCACCGTTGCGTAAGAATGCCTCATATATTACATGGGTATAATCAATCATTCCACAAAAGTATAGCACAATTATTTTGTTATTTGCCAAAAGAAACAAAATATTTAATAGATTGATAACGTTATCAGACACACCCAAAAATAATATGTTTGCATGACAATAAGTTCAAAGGAAATCTTATCTGGTTTAAGCCAGAAACAAACCAAAATTAATTAAAAAATATTTAAAAGAGAAGAAATTTATTAAGATTTTTGTAAAAAAAAAATAAAAACAATTTTAGAGATGAATACGATGCAAAACTTAAGCATTAAATTCCAACCATTTGGCCGGATTAGTCACTGTCATTTGCTCCACTTGCTCCAAAGTGAGTCCACGCGCAAATAATCTTGGTAGAATGTTCATGTGAACGTGATGATAGCCATGTCCTCCATAAGCAGTCTGCAAAAAAAAAAAATTAAAAAAGTAAATATTTTTCTTGTTTATATTCCGATTAAAAACAATGCAAATGAGATCTACCAATCGATGCTTTGTGTGTATATCGTGCGACATTAATAAACGCTCCACCAGACCTTCCTCAATCAAACGCAATAACATTTCGATGCGTTTACCATCGGAAATCATATCAGTTGTCGGATTAAGTTGATAAAATGAACACTCGGTGCCAAAGAGATCATACTGCAAATAACAACCCAACTTGGCGAATTCAAGCAGTTGATCTATATCGAAAATGGTGCCTATAAAAAGTAATAAAATCGTACAAAATGGCATCTTGCGTGAAAATATTTGGAAAAAACTTACGATCCAAATGAGACATAACACATTTGTCAGCGCGACCACCCGCCTCCAGATACAAACGCATAATTTCGAATGGTGCCTCCGGTGAGCGATCAGGATGTAGTGAGACACCACAACCTAAAACTTCTTGTATTTCGCCAGTGGCGCGAAGTGCGCGTTTTTCGAAATCTAAAAAAAGAAAAATATATATTTTTATTCCAGTGAGTTAAGAAAATTTAATTCCACAAGAGTTCTATGTAAGATATTTATCAGCTGCAAACTAAATACGCACCATGCAACGGATAGACACTGCCCACTTCACCAATATATCCACACTTCACTGGTCCATATCCTGCGACGTCTATACCCGTAATGATATCCTTTGAATATAAATCGGTCAACTGTTCAACAGTCATCTGCGCATGCGTATTATCCTGTACACCATGTATATAATGACCGGTGCCGGCAATGAAGTGTACACCCGTCTTCTTTGCCAGTTCCACAATGAATTCCAAATTACGCTTCAAGCCGTAAGAACTATTTTCAACAATTGCGCCACCACCGAAACGCTTATACAGCTCCACATCCTTTAGTACTGCATTACGTGCATCCTCATCGTTTAAATGTAGATTCTCCTTGGATGAATACGGATATAGGCGTACATAGCCAAGTGTCTGCATGCTAATGCGTTGCTCTAAAGACGATTTAAACTCCTCCGGTGGTGAACGATAAAAATAATCAAAATCCATGCAAACATGCTCATGCGTCAGTGTACGTCCCAGAAGATTTGGCGAAATATTGCCCAGTACTGAAAAGTGTAGAACATACTTTATGTTAAATTTTTTACAGTGTACCTTGTGGTTCGCTTTTGCAGCGACGCGACTGAGTCGCAATAAAGATTATCTATCAAACCGCACAACCGATAAAGCTGTTTTCACAATAAACTTGAGTATATTTTTTATTTGATTTTTTTGTTCGTTTTTTTTTTTTTTTATTTTTTCTGTGGCAACAATATTTTTTTTTTATATGGCAGCATCATGTGATACGCGCTGTGAGCTTTATGAAGCTGCGCATTAAAGCTTACCGGTCTGCACAGTGGTTGTCATCTTTCGCTTATTAAATTAGGTCAACTTCAAATAAATTAAATTAAAAACAACACAATATAAAATACTATAAATATTTATATATGTTTGAGTTATAAATGTAAAGAACGCCTTGTTCCACTTAATTGAAATTCAACTCAACTGTCTGCTGCGAACGCTAGAACTTTACTGAGTCGATTAAGGCGCGCAACAATAAGTTTAAACGCATTTCTTGCTGCTCTTCCAGATAGAGAGATACAAAGATACGAAATCATTTATGTATTTATATGCATATCAGCTGACAAAGATAATAATATCTTAAGCAATTTAAAAAATGCGTATAAAAATTATAACGTAGTAAACGAATTTCCATTAGCAAAGCAGCGCAAATAATTTTGTTTGTTTGCTCAATGCAAATTTTTAAAATAATTATCTAAAAAGTTCAAAGACTTCATTTTTTATTAAAAAAAAAAAAAAAATTGAAAGAACAGCCTTGAGAGGAAAGACTTCTTCAATGCTAAAAAGCACTTTTGTAGGACTTTGATTGGTTTGAAGTCATAAAAAAGCTTAAAGCTTTTTATAATATTAATATTAGAATACGTTTTTATTTCGACGCGGCAACGATTTTGATTTCAGCATTTTTGCTTGAAGGTGTCATATTTGAAATACCAAAATGTAATACCTAGCTAAATTATATATATGTGATCGTCAGTGGATTAGATAAAACTTCGAGATGGGATGGGATGAGATAAATGGGCTGATACAACTCAAATTTATACACAATATTGGTATCAAATTTTAAGCTAAAAATACAGATATAACAATAACTTTCTTGAAAATTGCTGTTACGAAACGAGACACAAAGACGCTGATACACGTAATGATCAGCTTACAAAGATATTAATTTCTTAAGCTGTAAACAAAGCAAAGCAGCGCAGATAAGCCTATTGTAAATTTTGAAAAATTCGGAGACCTTTTTTACAGATTTGACTCGAAAGTGACGAATTTTCCTACTACAAAGGCAACCGCTTTAACGCATCAATATCTTAGGACACCTTTAAATCAAAATATATTTTATCAAAAATTCAAATAATATTTTTCAGAATAATTCTCTTTATTAGTGGTTTACTTACTTAGTTATTTATATCAGTTTAGCTTTTTTCACATTTTGTTTATATAATATATATATTTCTATGCTTAAAGATGTATTTTTGTTTTTTCCTTTTCTTTCTTTTTTTTTTTCATTAGATTTCTAGCGTACTGGCACATTTCAAAAGGGGACTGTGGCACCAACATCAAAACTTATTTTTTTTTTTTTTTAGTTTATATCGATCGATGATGACTGTTTACATTAAACACATTTGAAATATGCCAGTTAAATATATTTTTTTTTTTTTTTTTTTTTTTTTTTTTTTAATTTTTATTTTTATATTAAAATTTATATATTTATATACTTAAAAATCTAAGCGTTACTTTTATTTAAATTTGCATTACCCATTTAATTTTTTTTTTATTTTATTTTAAATTTTATTTTATTTTTTATTTTATTTTTTTTTTATTTATTTACGCAGCATAAAATTGTGTGTATTTTATTTATATTTTATTCGTTATAAAGCTAAATTGTTTTTTTTTTTTTTTTTTTTAATTTTTTTTTATTCGTCGGCTTTCTATTTAAAACAAAAATAAATAATGAAGCACATAGAATAACATTTTTCAAAAAATTAGTTCAGGACATTTTCGATATTATTATTTTCTTTTTAAATTTCTTGAAGCTGACGATGAACACTTGCTGTGATAATTAAAATAAAAATAATAAAAAAAACTAAATTGCATCCGTGACAAATAAAAAAAAGGAGTAGGTGATTTAATAAAACGTGAGCTACTAAATTAAAAAAAAAAACAGTATTCCAATATTTTTTTTAGTTTTTAAATTGTGTAAAATTTTTTGTTTTTATTATGCCTTTTTTTGTTTTACTTGAATATATAATATAATTTACAATACGCCAGCAGCTTTTGTTGCAAAATGCTATAAAAGCGATTGCAACAAATCTTAAAAATTTATTACTTTGTCTTTACTTAAAATTTATGCGTTAATAATTTTTAATCGATTTTTTTCACTTCATACAATTGTTTAAACTAGTTGCTAATTATAAATTTAATTTTATTTAATCATACACATCATCATACGCCTTTCATCATTTCGTTTGTTTTATAAATTACATTAAAATTGTTTTCTCTTTATTGTTTATATGTATATTTTTTTCTATAGTCTTTCATCAATATGTGTGCCACAATTTAAAATTTATTTGAAAGTTTTTAAAATACATATTTATATTTTTTTATATTAGTTTAAAAGTAACTAGAAAAAAAGCTGATTTGTTAACATTGCCAGTTTGAAAAAAAAAGTATTTTAATATAATAGCTGACTGATGCACATTGCCAGTTCAAAAAATAAATTGATATATAAAATTTGATTGGCAAAATATCTTAAATTTCAGCACTGCAGCACAACATTTGAAAGATATTTTTTATTACTATTTTTTCTTCTTTCTTTTTTTTTTTTTTATAAACTAAAAAGCAACATTTTTTTTTTAAATAATTTTTTTATAATTCAATTAAAGTATAAAAAAAATTTACTAATATTTTTGTAATTAATTAATTAATAAAAATTATGTAGAACGAAATTTTAACTGTGGTGGAAGAATTTTTTTTGTTTTTAAAAACACAGCAAAATTTATTTAAAATACTAGACTAATAAAAAAGAAACCAAAGAAATTGATAGTTAATTGAATAATAATAATAATATTAATAAAATTGCGTAATAATAATAAAGCAAAGTACAATTAAATTGAACTAATATATGTAAATATATGTATTTAAGTGTTTAAAAAACAAAATATTGCTAAATAAAACAAATTAGGTATATCTGAAGAACAATTTTATAGTTCAATTTCAATTTTCGTTGTGTGGAAAAGTTTTTTTTTTTTTTTTTTGTTTTTGAAGCTAAACTTGTTCTGTTGTAATTTTTTTTTCTAGTTATTCAATTGACATGCAAACAAGAAAACATTATAATAAATATAAATATAGTATTAGCAATTAAGCTAATAAAGTGAGCCACTTTAAAGCTGTACAAAGAATATTAGCATATATATCTTTTAAACTTTAAGTGACTGTGAGCTGAATACAACATGTATATTTTTTATGTACATTAAAATTTTTAATTAAAAAATAAAAATTTTGAAAAAAAAAAATAAACTCAACCAAAAAAATTAGCACTATTTATATTTAATTATTTTTAATTTTTGTTTTTGCCAACTTTTTTTAAATCTAAATTTTGTTAATATTTTTACAAGTGCTAAAATATTTGTTTTAAAATTTGTTCTGAAGCTAAACTTTAATAATAAACTATTTATATAAATATGTGCGTGTTTTTAAGTGGTTTTATAATTTTGTTTTTAAAAGTTTTTAATATGTAATTTCAAAAAAAAAAAAAATGTTTCTAATATTTTTTTTAATTTTTTAATTGTAAAAAGTGCAATTTTAAACATTTTTAAGCAAACATAAATTTATAAAATCTTGTCCACAAAATCATTATAATTTTTTGTTACAGGTAAAAACATTTTTTGTTTTTAATAAAGTTTTCGAAACAGCAAAAATTGAAATTGTTTTTTTTTTTTTTTAATATTTATTTTTTTTTTTTTTTTTTTTCAAATTATAATTTTAAAAGAATAAATCAATTATTATTTTATTATCATATAAAGTTAAAGAATAAACCAAAGAAAACAAACTAAATAACGCTTAAAGCAAAACAAAAATAATAAAACTAAAAATTATACATTTTATCATAATGTGTGCACATCATTCTGAGTACAAAATAATTATATTTATAGTTACTATTATTTATGTATGTATATATATACCATTCATTCATTTTTGTTTTTTAAATCAAAAGGTTTTTTTTTTTACTTTTTGTAATTTTTTTTTTTTTTTTGCTTTTTTTTTTTTTTTTTGTTTTTTTTTTTATGAAATTAGTTTCATTCATATACAATATGCTAAAAATCGTAATTTTCTTTCTTTCATTTGCCTTTTATATTTATACTTTTTATCAATTTTTATTAATTTTTTTATTTTTTTTTTTTATATATTTTTTTTTTTTGTTGCTTTTTATCGAAAAAAACCTTTTAAGCATATTTTTTACTACAAACATTTATACGCTTTTTTTATTTTTACGAACTGCCTTAATTTTTTTTTTTTTTTTTTTTTTGATATTAAAGTAAATTAGGTAAAAGATCATATATAGTTTTTTTTTTCTTATTTTTTTTACATTTTTTTTTTACAATTTTTGAAGGATTTTTAACGTTTTCTTTTATGGTAAATTACATAATTGTTTCAGTAATTAATAATTAATTAATATAATAGTAAAATTACTTTGCTTTGTTTGCTTCTGTTGTTTCTTCTTGTTGTTGTTGTTATTGTTTTTGTAGCGGGCGTACTAATTAAAATAAAAATTTGTTGACCAGAAATATCCAGGAAGTTCATTTTTTTTCTGCTGCAGCCTGCACAGCATTTGTCGAAGCTTCTTCAAGTTTTATTTATTTTTTTTTGGTGTTCCAGCAGACTATAAGGTCTGTAAGTCATTATTTTTGTATACAGCATAACCGCTGCTAATGCTGCTATTTATTGCGCTATATTTAAATATGTTTTTACGTTAGAAGAAAACGTTATCGTCTTGTTAAAGCTTGGTGTTTCAGAGTATTTTAATCATCAGCTGACTATTTTTGCTGTTCACCAAACTGCTTGGTACGCTTTAGTCCTTTCTTACAGCATCAACAGTGTTCAAAAACTTGCAATATACTTGCTTTTTGTTGCTGCAGCCTGTACAGCATTGCCCACATCAACGTCAAATTTGAGTTGTTTCTTAGTTTTTCAAATGATTTGCTTGCTTCTAACTAAAAAGTCGACTTCTGCAAACAATCTTGTTGGTCGTCTATAGCGTCGTGCGCGTTTTGGTAGTACAATGTCGTTGTATGCTGCTGTTGCTCTTCTTGTTTCCTGGTGTTTTCCTCGCTTGTGCTTTTGGTTTGTTTGTTTTTTTTTTTTTGTTGACTATTGCAATAATTTTTTAATTTTTATTATTTTGAATATTAACGACGTCTTCTTTTGAGGTGTTTAGCAGGTTGTTTTTGTTTCTGTTGTTGTTGTTGGTGTTTTGTGTTGTACATGTTTGTTGGTTGTATAATATGTTGTTGTGGCTCGCATCATTATAATTAGATTATATATGTTTCTCTCGCTCCATAATTAGGTATTATCATTATGTTGTAACCATTATTAAATTATTACTATTATTAAATGTATATTTATATTTATATATATATATATGCATTATTATTAGGTGTAGTGTGTGTGTGTGTTTTTTTTTTTTTTTTTTTGTGTATATATATTATATGTTATGCTATTATTATTATTTATATTATTATATATGGCACAACATTCATATTTTTTGTATCTTTTCCCCTACTACAACAGGATTATTGCGTCGTATTTCCTGTGCTCCATGTTCCCGATAATCAAAAGTACAATTATGTTTATCACTGTACCGATGCACCGCACAGTACAAACCACCGCAGCGACACTGGAAACCTAAACGAAAAAAATAAATAAAAATAAAATTAATAAATTGTATATTGCAAAAAAGTTACAAAATAGAACACTTACCAGTCAGACCAACTTTTTTACGGCACTCAGCGCAGCGATTCTTTTTCTTTTTCGAGTCCTTATCATCATCTTCCTTATCTTTGTCATCTTCAGCTGCTTGTGCTGTGGAAGATGATGGATCTGCGGCGGTGGCGGCTACAACTTCGCTGTTTGTTTCAACTGCTGCAGCATCATCAGTTAGTTTCTAAATAAAATAATTTAAAAATTAATTAAAAATGAAATTTTTGCGAAAAGTATAAAATCACAAACTACAATTTGCTGCTGTTCCAAATGCATGTGATGCGCTCGCGATTTTAATTAAAATACTCTTTTTTGCATATAAAAATACAAGCCAAATGCAAAAAAATAAAAAATTAAAAAAATAAATAAAATAAATTTAAATAAAATAAAACAACAAAAAAGCTAGCAGTCAAAAATCAAGGCGCTGTTGTACAATTTGGTATCACCAATCGAAGTGGTGACTGCCAGAAAACGTCAACGCGCGCCATCGTTGAGTTGGTAATGGCAATGCACAAAAAATTCTATGGCGCAGCTTATATTGGGCGCGCGTCCAATTTTAGAATAAAGAATTACAAATTCGAGGGCGACTGTGTAGCTACGTACAAATGTAAGTAGGTACGTACATATGTACATACATGTACACCGTGTAAATGTCACTGATGTTGTCAATCCGTAAGAGTTTGACCAAATTCTGTGGTAATACTGAAGCCCCATATACAATACTTTCACTTTTGGAGCTATTTTTAGCTTATAATATTTTTGAAGCTGATCATTTTTTTTTTTTTTTGCTGATCAGCATTTTTTTAATGGTGACCCCACATTTACATAGTGTAAACGCTTTATAAAACCATAACCAGCTGTAAACATAACAGCGCTGTTAATAGAAAGTTTACAGAGCGGTTCACAGATTTTAATTCTGTTTCATTGCAAAACAAAATCAGAACAAAGTTTTGAAAAAATATTTCTATGTGTACGATCATTTTTATGTGGCTTTCTTTTAAATAAGGTTTCCACAATTTTGTAACCATTCCATTTCAAGTGTATACAAGGCTTAAAGCATAAAAAAAAATTTCAAAATTGTATTTTTTTTTACCATTCTCTTTGGTTTAAAAAAACTTGTAAATTGCATGCCAATATTCTTGCGCTTTCCACATGTTTGTGGTTTGATTTTTTGCGTCGATTTTTAAGCTTTTCTTCTGCAGCAACATTTTTTAAACTATTTGAATGTGTTGCATCAAGTTGATCATGCTATCGTTTTTGGCTGTTGACGGCGATTTTGCTGTTGTATCTGTTGCGTCATTTTCGTTATTGCTTGCAGCATTTGATTCGCTGCTGCTGCTGCTGCTCTCATCAGAAGAATTCTGTTTGCTTTCATTTAACTTTTCATCCTTTGAATTATCTCGCTTATGCTCGCGCTCCATCTACGCGCCGCTTAACGCGTAAATATGGTGGCGCTGTACTTTTAAGCGTTAATTCACCAATCGATATCGAATTATTTTTACGTTGCGCTTTTTTATTCTTTGGCGATGAGCTGCGCCACTTGGTCGGTACAGGCGGTCGCGCGTTTGTTCGTGGTACAATGGCGTTGTTAACTTCTTCCGCTGTGCTGGCAATATCGCCGCCGCTAGTTTTCTTCACTTTACTACGTTTTTTATTGAACTTATCCGCTGCTTCTGCACCTGTGCGCGACGACGTTTTTACGCTCTTCTCCACTCCTAAAGGAACACCTTCACCGATAGCTGCGGCTACTCCACTTGTTAGCAACACCGCCGCTGTAGCTGCCACCTTTGATGTTTTGCGACGTTTCAATTTTTTTGTCTTTTTCGTTGTGGTTATTTCTTCGCCAACGTTGCGTGCGGCGGTTGCTGTCTTTGTTTTTGTTTTCGTTGCCGCTGTCAATGTAGCAGATGGAAAAGTTCTTACATTTGAAGCGAAATTAACGCGACGTTTAACCTTGCCAACAACTGCACCAATCAATGATGACGTCGCCGCCGCCGTTGTTGTTGTTGTCGTTTTCTTAAGTGTTGATGGTTTTGACTCGTAGAAGGGTTTTTGTGTTTTTTTCTGTTGCTGTTGCTGCTGTTGCAACAATTGACGTCGTTTCTTTATTTCGTTGTTTGATGCCGCCGCTGGCGTTAGTTGTTTTTGCAATGT
The DNA here is from genome assembly GCA_018903435.1 of Leucophenga varia. Lineage (NCBI taxonomy): Eukaryota > Metazoa > Arthropoda > Insecta > Diptera > Drosophilidae > Leucophenga > Leucophenga varia. Next base: position 4,966,242 of record JAEIFJ010001414.1, read on the forward strand.
TAGTAATTCTGCTGGTAGGAATGGTTGTTGCCCTGGGTGTGCTACTACCGAAGCCTGCAGCATCAGTTCATAAAAACAAAGAAGAGAATTATAGTTGTCAAACAATGTAATTGGAGTCTTTTCTCGCATTGCGAGTTTTCTACTATTCAAGATGATACCCTTTATTGTTGCAGTCTTAGAAGTTGTCGTCGTTGTTGTTGTTGCTGTCTTTGGTTTTTCTCATAGTCTCTGCTGCAGCAGCAATACCACCAAATGCTCTGGACAGCCCGGCGGACGTTAACATTTTAGTGGCTATACTCGTTGACCTTGTGGACAACAATGCACCACTTTTTTTCTTATTTGACCCAGCTGCAATTGCATTTATTGTATCGATGCCTTTCGGCTGCTTTCCACCAACAGTTCGATTCGACAGAAGTGCTGCGGCGTTTGTCGCGTTCGCGTTCGCAACGAAATGGGACTTTGTAATTGCAAGCGGCGAAACATTTATCATTGTGAATTTAATACTTTTAAAAATTTTGAAATAACTTTTTTTCTTTTTATTTTAAGTATTTTTAAATTCTAAAAAAAAAAAATGTAACATCGAAAAAATTTAAGTAGAAAACTTGAAGACAAAAAAAATAAGTTTAAAAATATTTTTAAACAATGAAAATTTTTTTAAACTGACGTTTTAGTCAAGGGTAAATATGTGAAAATGATTTAGACAAAAGAAATTTTTTGAACATATTTCTCATATTTTTTATAACTTCAAATTGTAATGGTCTGATGTGCTCTTGCACAACGCTGAAATGTCATTTAATCAAGAAATTCGCTGCATATGGAATTTTCGGAGAAATGGATGTTACACTTTCTTTTAAAAGAATTTAAAAAACTATCAAAAAAATTTCCCATTTTTGGGAGTAAGTACCATAAGCATGTTGATACTTTTGGAGCACCCATTTTTTGTCATAGTACGTCTAATTTTGTGCGTCTTACATAAAAATACACAACAAGGACGCCTCTTACCTTATAAACGACGCTGCTGTTGCTGCTACAAAAATCCGGCGTATCGCGTAAAGAAAAAAAAACGCGCGTGTATATTACACAATACAAACTCAACAACAATCCACAACAACATAAATAATAATTAATATTTTTTATATATTGAAAATTTCAAAATTTAGTAAATTTTTCGACAAAAATTGTAGCTCTCCAAAATGTTTCGTAGTATATTTGTGCTCTATATTCTTGTCGATTTAATGATCTTTGCTAACCTACAAATCAGAGCCTACTTTTCATATTTTAACATTAAGTAAAATATATGTTTGATTAATTATATTTTTTTTTTTATTTTTTAAAGCGCCACATTTTGCAAATGGAACAGATTAATTAAATTAAAACTACACAAATTACTACTTACCTCTTTAATTTCATTTAGTTGCTGCTGTAAGCTCTGGACTGTTGGCTGTGCGGTGTTGGTGATTGCAATGGCCGGGCTAAATGTAGGACTCGGCTGCGGACTTGGTACCGAAACAGGTGTGCTGCTTACTGGAGGCTGTTGCTTTTTTCTCAACGAGTCCTATTCGATAAAAAAAAATGTATATATTTAGTAAATCAAATAAAAATTAATTAAAAAAAAAAAAAAACTTACTTTATAGCAAACAGAGCAAAGTCCATCTGTGGCCGGATTACCATAAAAGCCGCAACCTGAACGGCACATTGGTTGCATCGGATTCGATTCACGTTCCATAGCGTTAACTTTGGATTTGTTTTTTTTTTTCTAATTTAGCCTTTCTTTCTTTCAAAGAATTTGTTTGAAACTTCGCACAGCGAAAATCTCTTTTAATAATAATTTGCTGGCGACGACGCTATAACCGTGTGAATTCCGTAACTAAACTTAAATGTTGACCAATTTTTTTTTATGTTTTGAGAAGAAGCGAGAGTTTTGTAGCGATTGTGTGCTTATATTCAACTCCAAAACAAAGACAAAACAAAGTAACTATTTTAACAATAAAAAAAAACACAATCCGTTTTAACTGCGGCCTAACGACGACGGATATTCCTGTATATGAATTTATATTCTGTGTGTTTGAGAGTGTGTGTGTGTGTGTGTATAGCAACCAAATGTTTCAATAAGTCGATCGATCGAACAACGCACTCGCTGGCGGCGAATATGTGAATTGTATCAGTTCGTTTCGATGAACCAATCGTCCAATTATTATTATTATTTTATTTCGATCTTGCCAGCGCAGCTAGGCTTCCTTTGCTTCTCTCAATGCGTTGCGTTACGTTACGTTTCGTGACTGGTACGATGACGACGTTACGTTGCTACGAATGCAAGTGTTTTTGCTGTTCTTGAGATTGTTGTATTATATTATTCAATCAACACAGATCGTCTTCAACTGCAAAGATATACAAAAAAAAAAAATTAAGATTAGTTATATTGTTGTTGTTATTGTCATATATCATCTACATGCACGTTTACATATAATAGAGAGAGAGATAACACACACTCTTATATGCACTTTTGTGCAGCATTACTTTAAAAAAGAATCTAGCTCATGTTTTGATTAATTGGAACTGTCATCTGTCACATGAATCTTCGTTACAATTAAATACGTGCAATTTGCCTCAAAAGCGAAAGATTTAACTACCTACGACTATTCCCCCTTCTTTCTTTGTTGCAAAGACTTATAAAGATCACAAACACCCTCAAATTATAGTTTTGACTACGCCGCCGCCGCCCATGTTTTATAAAATGTCGTTTAAACAAAAAACAAAACAAAACAAAAAATTGTAATTGGCAATGTGGCAACAACAAAAAAGAAAAAATAAAAAACACGAGTAAAAGACTCTACGAAATAAAAACAAGTTTAATTCTCTTCAAGGCTGTCAACATGAATATAACAAATGATCGAGTCATACGTACACATCACACAATACATATAAACAATGTTGCAGAAAACCAGTTAAAAAATAAAAGAGAGAATGTTAAAAGGGAATGCAGCTTTGGAATAAAATGATAAAATATACGAGGAGTTATACAAATGTAAGAGAGAGAGAGAGAGAGAGAGTAAGAGTAACAAAATACATATAATGTTGCTGTCGTAATTTATTAACTCTATCTCTTTCATGCACACAAACTTCGCTTAATTGGAGCCTCGCCTAACGGTACGGCAAAGAGAAGAATATGTTGACAAGAATGAAAATGAGTTTCTTTGAAATTTCTTTTATTTATTGTTGTATTGGATGATTCTAGCTTAACTTGCTAAACAACATTTTAAACAACCACCACAAGCAACATGGCGCATATCAACGCTGTTAAACATAAAAGAAAAAGCAAACTAAATAATAAAAAAAAAAATTGGTAGCTGGCAAATGTACATATGTATGCATGTTGCCAACAAAATGGAATGTTTCATTTTTATTAAACCACGAATATGCTGGCAACTTTATTAAAAAAAAAAAAAAAAAAGTGCATAAAAATCGAAATTAAAATAAAACACAAAAAGCAAGTAAAAGTAACAGAAAATAAAAACTGGAGTATGCGCCGTTTAATTAACAGTGGTGGCTTTTTATAGCGGACGTGGTGAATATATATACATAGTACTGTTAGTATATGTAACCTCTCTCTCTCTCTGTGTAATATTGTGCTGTGCTGCAACACAATATGACCTTACAATGTAAAGCTTTACATGAAGTATATGAGTAGATGCACATATACAACACAACACTACAAGAGCAGCAGACGTAAAAATAAAAGAAAAATGATGAAACAAAAACAACATACAAAATACAAATACATATGCAATTTTCTTCTAGTGCTGTTGCTTTCGAGTAAAGCTAACTGTAGACAAAGGGAAAAGCAAGAAAGAGGTGGCAGAAGAAATAACAGCAAAAGTGCAGACAACATTGCACAACTCACAAACGTAAGGAGAAAGGCAAGGCGACGAAGCGTATATAATATATTAAGCTAATACAGTTACAAACACATTCAGATTGTAATACAGAGTATTGTACACATATACCATATCGCTATCAATGAGGAACAGTTTTTTTATATATCAATTTTTAGTGTATGCATAAATTACAAACACACACATACAAATTTTAAAAGTTTACATGACTCAAATTGCTAGCAGATATACATATGTATAGATAGATTACATTATAATTTCGACACACTCACACATCCACACACGTTTAACAGTGAATTTTAAAATTATATTATTTTCTAAATTAATTTATTTTTTTTTTTTTTTTTTAACATACTACGGGAAAAGAAATACTAAACCCTTACGAGGTTTTTCAAAGAGAAAAAAAAAAGTCGTAAAATCATATTTTTAAAACGCAAATAGTTGGCTTTTTTTTAGAGAAATTTAATCATAATTTAATTATTTTTTTTATTTTATTTTCCCTTTTAACCAAATCTATTTTACCAAAAAATGTAATAATTGAACTTATATTTTTGGCATACACTGTGTGTGCTCTTGAGTTACAATAACAACAACAACTGGCTGATTGACTCTCTCTCTCTTTTTCTCTCTCACTCATATTGTCATTGCATTTTATTAGACTACTTGAAACGCTTGTGGCTGGCTGAGGCTTTTTGTGTAAAGTTGGCTTTTTTTTTTTTTGTATCTCGTTCAAAGTTATTATTGTAAATTTATGCAAGACTATGCATACGCGTTCGTTCGAATACAGTTTTATGCATGTGTTTGCTTGTATGTGTGTGTGTGTGTTGGGAGGGACGCATATATGTATGGGTAAATTACTTTTGATTTATTATTTTACTCTAGTCTCCATGCAACCAGTCAGGCAGCCACAGCAAGCGCCAAGTTCCAGCTGCGTACATTAAAGAGAAATACAAACACACACACATTCATACATACATAAAAATAAAACTACACAAGAAATATCTATAGATAGCAACAATAAAAAACAAATAAACGTAAACATACACCACAACATATCTACAGTTTCTTTTTTCTTTTCATTTTATAAAGACATTCAATGAAAAATAGTTGAACAAACAGTACACGCGCATACTTTAGTATTTACGCCAACTTTTCTTTCTTTTATTATTTTTTTTTAATTCATGGTTTTTTTTTTTTTTTGCAGTTTTTTTTTTTTTTTTTTTTTTTTAACAAAAACGACAAACAACATTGACGTCGACAAAAGCACGTAGCTTTTTATTATGTATTAATTATATAAACTGTGCAAATATTTAATGAAAAACAAAAACAAGAAACGAGAAAAACAAAAAAGGAGATAATGTAGACGAAAACAAATAAGCTACTAATCAGCTTTTCATATTTATTGTTTATTTTTTTTTGCTTTTCAACAAAAACAGCTGTCTATTAAAAATAATAGTCACCACTAGACAGCTCTCCCTCCCCTTCGCACCTTTTATCCAATAATCAAATGTCTATGATTTCTTTGGTCTGCGATTCACCATACTCTCGCCAATATATATATGTATGTATGTATATCAACACAATTACACTTAATATACAACTGTGGCAATCCCAACTTAAAGCAGCGACGCAGCCATTTAAATCCTCTTCTTCTTCATTGTATATATTTTTTGAGCGAAACACAACAATTGCAAGAGAGAGAAAAAGCGAGAGCAATCTGATTAGGGAAGTGAGCGCCGCACGCGAAGCAGCAGAAAAAAAAAACAATATTTTTTTTATTTTGATTTCTTTATATTTGGGTTTCATTTTTTTTTACGTTTTGTTTTTATTTTGACGCAGCGCGTAAGTTTATATACGAACACAATAAATAAATATATACAATATTTAAATAGGTTTAAATGTGTAGGTATAGATATAGATGTAGACGACGACTTTGACGTTGCAACGTGTGTAAATGAGCTTCTTCTTGTGTGTGATTATAAAACGCAAAAAAAAAAAAAAAAAAAAAAAAAAAACTGCTAAAACGAAATCATATGATTGTTTGCTGAGCTGTTCTCCTTCCGCTTGCTTTTTCACGTTGATAAAAAAAAAAAAAAAAAAAAAGAAAAACGATGACGACATAATTCAAATACACAGACACACACACAGATACATCGTAATACGTAAATATTCATAGTAAAAACGTTTGGTATTTCTGTATTTGCAGCGCGTAGGACGTATTTATGTGAAATGTGACGTAGTAGTAGTCAACTGTGACGTCATAATTCAAGCAAAAATTTTTATAGCTTTCGATGACTCTTAAAAATATGTATTACTCAACAAAAAACAAAACTACGAAATATATGTAGTATGAAAGTATTTCGAACATTGAATTTTAAAATATAACAAAAATACTTTATCTACTATATAAGGGAAAACAATTAGTTTTAGCTAAATTAACTGTTAGCCATGTTCCCGTTTTTGCTTTGGTGACTTCAGTAAATTCTAAGGATTTACCATGGTTCCAGAAATCGACAAAATTATATTATAATCCTAACACGGCATATAAGAAAAACGATCATCAGCTACGGTTAACTTACAGGCTTATCATAGTACTAGTTTTCTCAATATTTGATACAAGAGACTATAAATTTCTGGTGAAAATGTTTGTTTTAAAAATCTTAGGACCAATTAAAAAAAAACAAAAAATAGAAAATTATTGTTTCAAATTTCCTAGAGCACCAATTCTCTGATATAATTATTTTTAAGTGCTTTTGGGTCTTTGGATCCCTAAAATATCAATTTTTTTTTGTGTTTACTAAAAAAGTTTTCAACATTAATTTTGGATATTTTGTTGTAATGCAAAAAAGTGTCGGTTTGGTTTCTGTTTTTATTGTTTAATATTCTTCTTGTTTTCTCTCTTTTTTGAAAAATGAGTTCTCATTCAATTAACTCTATTTTTATTCAAAACTATTAAGTAAATTAAGATTTCATTGTAATTTTTCTATCTATTATGTTATCTGTTATTCTAAGTGAATACAAATATATTTTTAGTTCGCTTTATACGCTCTTCTATTGATTGATATTTCAAGAAGATACACACATCCATCACCTTGACAAGTCAAAAAGAATCAGTAATAAATGTAAAACATAGAAGATGACCGACATGAATGATAACAAAAGAAAAAACGACGACAGACAGACTGACTGACACAGGCAAAAGAGGAGCATACAATAGGAAAAAGGGCAACATTAGCGGAGATTTCACTTAATTACAAGAATGAACACACAAAATACAAAAAAAAAAAGTAAAAGAAAAAAAGGGAAGACGGCAAAGTTTAATGCGAAAAGCAAAGCGGCGTGCAAGTGAAAAAGAAAAAACAACCATAATAAATAACAACGGTAAACAAAAGCAGATGAATAGTAGTAAATGGCAAAATAAAGTAACAAGTAGGCAGAAGAATGAATAAACGATAATAAAGAACAAAAACGAAAATAGGAAGCAGCAACAGCAGAAGAGACGCACAAAAAAATAAGATGTTGTTGACCTGCTGGAATTTCCGCAAATTGTTGTAGACAAGCGAAAATTTATACATAAACAAGAAAAAAAAAATACACAGTCCATAACGCAAATAAACCAAAAACAAGGAAAACCAACGCTGTGATTGACATTTTTTTATATTGATCACCCCACCATCCCACACGCACTTTGGATAAAAAAATGCAATAAAATTGTTCAATCATAAATTGATATAAAATTACGAGCTCAAATATTTCACAAGAACGAGAAAAGGAAAAAAAAAATATGTTTCATGAATAATGGTGTGCAGCAATATTGAATTAATAAATTATTATAATGAAAAATAATAGCAGGCGTTGTCCATTGGTGTTGTTGAGAAATACATTTAGCGAATAAGCTGAACGAACGAACGAGCGAACGAATAGATAGCGTAAAACACAAAGCAAAAACGCAAAAAAAATGAAATGTCTTAAAAAAAATTATTTACGAAAAAAAAAAAAGCAATAACAACGGTCGTCGTCCACAATTTGACCGTCTGTGCACAGTTGAAGGATCACACATACACATAAACTCATACATAGTATATGTATATGTGAGGGACCTTTACCACTACGCGTTTGCCGACTTCTTCCTCATTTCAACATTTATATACAAAGGCACGCATATCTGGCCACGCTTCCAAAGTAAAAAAAAAAAAAAAAAAAAAAAAAAAAAAACTCAAAATTTAACGCACCAAGCTGCACTTTACTTGCTTTTCCGCTTCGTGCCACTTCACTTGTAAAAATAAGAGAGATTAATGCCAATCACATGGGAAAATGAAATATGAAACGCTCCTGCACCGTAGTCGTTGTCGTCACGGCAGGAGCAGTCAAGCGCATGATCGAGTGCAAGAAAGAAAGAAAGAGACAAAAGTCAATGAAGCCGTGGAGGGCATTGAAACGACGAAGCAGAAGCCGAACCAGTGTAAGAGAGCCATTAATTGCATTAGTGCGTTAGACAGAGAAAGCAAGAAAGCAGCATATACGATCAGTGTGAATTGCATTGTTTATGGCTGGTAAACACTAACACATGCATACACACATATGCACCACCACTATACAATTTACCACCAGGAGACATCATACACAGATAAAAAAAAAAAAAAAAAGCAGACAATGCCTCCAGCAAGGAAAAAACAGATGCAAAGAAATAATAAACAACAAAGTGCATGGAATTACTCTTACCTTGCTAAACAACAATAACAACAACAACAAAATAAGCTAATGGATAGTACATGAGAAATTGGCTGAATTAAGTGTTTATTCCGTTTTTTTTACAAAAACAAGTTTATATAGAGGAAAAGAGAAATAATAAGAGAAATATAAAAAGTTTAATCAAAGACAAATAATTTCTGTTATAAACGGCTAAGAACGTCATAAACACTCATTATGAAGTCGGCCAAAAACATTAAAAAGAAGATACTCAGAAGCAACAAAGGTAAACGCAGATCTCTGAAGGCCGTTCAAAGGCAGAAAAACACACACACACACATACAAGCAGGCACATAACACGTGCAAAACAAGTAGAATCAGAGGAAAACAGTATCAGACGAACTTATTGGAAAGCTTTTACATTATAGGATGTTGTTTAAAACAGCACTACTTAAAGGGTGTCTCAACTGAGTTAATGTTGTTGATACTAACAAAACTTCTGAGAAAATTTCAATAGCTAGGCCATTTGTTTAGCCAAAGTAAACTTTATGAACAATTATATCCAGACCAACCAAAAAAAAAAAAGTGTACTTGAATTTAAAATACATAATTACATTAATTATTGTTGTTAACATTGGAAACCACTATGAGGAAGCGACAGCTGGCTGCCAGTTGGTCAATGTCTTTTCTCCGTTCGTATGTTTGTTTGTCTGTCTGTCCGAACATCCTCGACTGTGTTATGTGCAGTCATGTCAATCAAAGCTGAGTCACGCTAGGCCAAAAAGAAGGAGAACTGAACTTTTAAGCGCACAACACAGCCAATTACACTAAGAACAATGTTTTTATATTTATATTCTTGCTTGCCATGTCCATTCTTTCCAATTCATATGCTCTGTGTACGTCTGCTGGTAGTGGAGATAGCTCTTCTCATACACATTCGTATCGTATAAATTTATTTATGAGTTGTTTTGTTTGCTGTTTATGCTCTTTGGAAAGAGTTTCTTTGTTTAATTGCGACGTAGACAAACGCGTGTATTGACCTTGCTTTGTTCATTCACTCTTTTTCAGTTCAATCGTTTGCTTTTAACTTACTTTTGTACTAGACAGACAGACAGACATAACAGAACAAAGCAAACAGCAGAAGCAGCAGCCATGGCTTATGGCAAAAATACCAAAAACTTTTGCATCATTTATCCTCACTCCGTGTAGCACCACAAAAAAGATCTACAAAAAAGTTTAAGCTTGGAGAAGCAGCTGCTGTAGACAACAACGAAAAGGCGTTGCCTGTCTTGAATATATGGTTTGCTTTGGTTTGCTTTAATTCTCTTCACAAATGTAGAGTCCAGCATTTACTTTTGTCCAGACAGATAGATTGTTAATATTGCACATATTTAAAAAAAAATTGTTTAAATCAAGCTTTTTTTTCATAAGGTTGCGGTCAAAATTTATTATTAGCAAAATGTTTTGTAAGAATGTTAGCTGTTTCATGCAACAAGTAAAAAAAAAAATGGTTTTCCTAGAGATTTGATAAAAGAAAGTAGAAGAGGAAATAGGGTATTGCGTTCTTCACAAAAATTATAGTCATATTTCATTTAAAGGAACGTAACGCTCTGTCTCTTCTACCTCTTTTTTTGTGTGACACCCCAAAATATATGAGTTCCTTATTATCATAATAATTTTTTTTCCGGTGTACTACTTCCGCTATTATATCCTAAAGTTTTCTTTATTTCCAACCGAAAACGGATATGAATATTGCAGTAATTGTAATTTTAAAGCGTTTCTCAATTTAACGAAGAATAAAAATGGACTTTATAAGCAAAAAACGAGAAGCTTTAAATTGCACGAGTACAAGGCTAGGACATAATTTTGTCTTGAATCAAAAAAATGCCGAAGGTTAAACGCTTGTAGGTGGATGTCAAATATTGAAGGACACTAAACCCTGCACGAGCGGGACAAAACTAAATATTTAAGTAAACAAAAAAAAAAAAAAAAAACAACTGCAATAATTGTTACTTACGTTTTTCTTGTATTTTATTTTATTGCGTATTTCTGCAAGATAAAAAGAAAGAATAATATTTATAAATTGTATCAAACGTAAAAAAGTGAACAAAAAAAAAAAATACATTGTATATAAATTTTATTGCTCGATTTAAATTTAATCTTTTTTCACACACATTTGACTGCTGTTATTGTTGTTGTTGTTGCCCTGACCTATATTTTTTCAGCATTTGTATATACCATGTGTATGTAATAATTTTTGAGTGTGGGTGCTTTTTTGGTTGTTTTTTTTTTAAAGTAACAAATGACGCATTATATATAAATAAAAAATAATTTACAAACAAATTTTAACGAAAAGTTCATTAACACCGAAATTAAGCCACTCACACAACAAAGCCAACTGCAATTGATCATTCTTATTATTGTTAACAGACAGACAGACAGACTTGTTTAAATATGTATTTCAATATTTATACTACAAGTTAAAGAATAAAATCTTTTTATATGCAAAAGTACAGTCGTCGTGAGTATCGCGTAAAAGTAGAAGAATTTGATTAAAAGAAACGACTACGTCGCAGCAAATCTATGTATGTATAACACTTAAGGAGGAGTATACGATAAATTTAATTTTAAAAACAAAACAACACACACAAGACATGCCAATAAACAACTTAAAATTAAAAAAAAAAATTCAAATTGCATAATAGACATAAAAAAAAAAAAAAAGCACAGCAACAATCCAAAAGGAATCACAACTAAATGCTAAAAAGTTTGTATTAAACCAATCCAAGACAAAGAAGTGAGAGAAAGCAACAACAAAAATCAAAAATAATACTAAAAATACCTTCAAGTTATAGGGTATTCCAAAAATATAGTCTAGCACTATATTCATAAAAAAGCATTAATGTTAAATAGGCGATCATTCAAATTCAATGTGTGCGTTTTTTAGCACTGAAAATTATGACAATATGATTTACGATTTTCTAGAACTTCAAATATGTACGGTATGAAAAGATTCCAGACATTTTTTTGTTTTCCAAATATACAAATTTCTTAACGAACGATATTGCAATATTAAGTGGCTTAAAACAAATTTGTTGTTGTTAAAATCCAGTTTAAAATAAAACCTATTCTTTTCGATACTTTCAATTTATAATTTACTGTACTGTATTTTTATATTTTTTATTATTATTATATAAGCTTAAATTAAAACACCCACTAAAGTATATATATATATATTTTTTTATAATTCTGAGTACGCCGCTATCTCTACCTATTTTTTTCTTCTCACAACAATCTTATCGAACGGACTTTGTTAGACACCCATCACATCACACATTGTATACATAACAAGAGCCAACACAGTACGTCGTACAGTACACGATCATCGTGTGAATGAGTGAACATGACTGACTATAAATATGGGAGAGAGTGCTTTTGTATGTGTGTTTTTGTTGTTGCTTTTTTTTTTTAAATTTTTTTTTAGCAGAGCGTGTACGACCTAAAAACAAATTAATGAATGGGGGCGCACACGCGTCAAATGCGTTCGTTCGTTTATTCGTTAGAGTACGTCAGTCAGTCAGTCTGTTTCTCTCTCTCTCTTTTTTGTTCATAGGTATTGTTAAATAAGAAGCTTATCAGTGCGCTGAGTTGTAGCAAAACAGTGCATATTTTATACATATAAATGACTAAACTCCAAATAGCTAAATAAACAATATAGACGCATTATAATAATAATAATCATTAATTATAAAACCACCACAACACTACATACGACGATAAACGTTTTTTTAATATTTATTTTTTTTTTTGTTTACCACGAATTTTCTCGAAACTGATTCATATGCGCTCGTGTACAGTATGTATGTGTGTATATAGCACGACCGACCGACCACTTAATAATCAATACGTCTATTTATTCCGCACTTAAATTATTTTTCTTCTTCTGCTTTTACTCTTGTTGTTTGCTAAAATGAACAGTCACTGTTTTTAAGGTGAATTGTTGTTGATTTTTGATCTGCTGTGAATTGTCACATGCGAATTGTGAAATTCATTGCAAGCAGCAAGCAAAAGGAAACGAAAAAAGTTGAGGGAGTAAAAGAAAAACCAAAAAAAGAGAAGTGATCTTTAATCTTCTGCTAAGCGTTTATCATGAATTTTCTTATAGATCTTACAGATACAAAATGTTAAGTTTATATCTACAGACGCACACACTCACGGAAGTAGGTAAATATACCAGCATAAATATTGACAATAAAAGGTGTTTTCAACAAAACAATACTATAAATGCAGGAAATGGTGTGCATAAATTACAAAACAATATGTACACATCATATATGACATATGTAAATAGCATTTATTTTAATAGCTTACATTTTGCAAGGTTAATTTTTAAAGTATACAAAATATGAAAAAAAAAAAAAAAAAATAAAAAAAAAAAAATATTTAACCATGATTTTAACACAAAATACCATTTCGATAAATCTAGAATTGGATAGCTTTAACTTTTAATAAGTTTTATTTATATTTGATACAGGAATTTCCAAACTATATCGAATTCTTGGAATTTCTTCAACATGTGTTTCAGTATTTAGGAATAACTTATGAACCAGAAAAAACCCAAATTATTTCAAATATGTATGGTATGTACGATTTAAATCGTAAAAAAAATTTTCGAGTAGTTTCTTACCGAATAGTTGTTTCATAAGATAATTTAATGATAAAAATAAATCGATCTTTTTTTTATTAATTTAAATCTAACCTTGTATATTGACTGCTCCTTATGGCGACCGACCGTTAAGTCGAAAGGCAACAGCAAAAGAACAATTAACCCGCGTATAGCAAATATGATAAAAACTAGACGGAGGATAATTGAAGTGTAAGAAAGATAAGAAGACAAAATTTGCAAGTAATCAACAACAACAACAAAGAAAGAACAGCTACAAAATATAATATATAAAACCAAACTCTAAAGTGTTAGAGCGAGATAGAAGAGCAGCAACTGTTAGGTAGCGTTTTAGTGACTCATGCAAATGCGAGATAATTGATAAGCAAAAGTGATAATAGAGAGGGTTGCGGAAAATATGACAAACAAAAGTAATACAAACGGGAAAAAACGCATATGACGTTGACATTTTATTTGACTTTTTCTTTGTATTAATATGACTGCGTGTGTGTGTGTGTGTATATGGGAAATACAATAGAATAGATTAACTAAAAAACACAGGCAAGGTAAACAACAAAAAAAAAAAATGATTAAATGAAAATCGAATTTAACAAAATAATGTTTCGATTTCTAAGCTTTGAAATAATATGAAAAAAAATTGCTAATTGAAGGTTAAAAATTTAGTTTTATTTATTTTATTTCTATTATTGCTTTTTCACTCATTTTACTTGTCGTCGCTGCTGCTTGGCAACACTGTCTGCCAAGCACTTTGCTGCTGCTAACGCTATGGTGTATTTGTCTTACAGTATGGTGAAATACGTCTTCTACGTATGCTTCTGTGACGAAGCATAAGAGAGAATGACATAGTGCACAAGCAAGGAGAAAAGGAATTTGAATGGGGAAAAAAGCAGAAAATAATGCACTTTAAATTCAAATGCCAAAAAAAAAAAAAAAAAAATTTTTTTTTTTTTTTTTGCTAAATGTTAAACATAAATAATTTATTTTTTTTTACTTACATTATTGTGTTATGTAAAAATATAAACGCAGTATTCCTTTTCTTGTTTGGTTTAGATTTTTTAAAAAATATAAATAACGCCTTCAATTAATTTTCGGAGTCGAAAGTTTGCTTACTCACAGTTATATTTTTTTTTAGCAGCAAAAATGACTCCACACTTTTTATATTTTTTTTTTAATTTTTACTTTATATGTTTCTCAACCTAATTTCTTTTTTTTTTTTTAGTGAAACATATGTTTTTCTTTTCTTTTCTTTCAATAATTACACTTTTTCTTTTGAATTTCGTTGATTTTGTAAAAATTGCACACGAATATATCACGAGTTGTCTTAAATAATTAAAAAAGCGAAAAAGACAGAAAAGCGCACAGTTATTAATTTAAATTTTTTAAATATTGAAAATTAAATTTTTATCACAATATCCTTTTTTTTTTTTTTTGTTTAATAATTTTTATGCAGGATCAAATCACACTGCGCTGCTATATTTTTTTCCGACGAATTTGCTGTTTCTTTTACTCCACAATACGTTTTACTTAGTTTTGTATGTACACTACACGTTTGCGAGACAAAGATAGCAAAAGCGAAATGTCAGTGACAACGAGAAACAACAACTGCAAAGTATTTTATTTTTTTTTTATTTTTATTTCGTCTTGCTTTACTTGCTCACGGCTGACTCGATTGAGTAAATACAATATAAAAAAACCACAACTCAGCGTAGTATAGAGTAGAAAACTCAAGCGGAACGTATTTTATGTGGATTTGATCCTCCAGCAATCGAAGTGAAGACTCCAAGCACTCGTTTACGAATGACAGCCAACGCAAAAATTTTTCGTTGGACTCTCTTGCAAGTCTATTTCAACTTAAGCACTTATTGTAAGATTGAGCAAAACTCATTGTGAATGTGTTAGTTTGAGATAAATAAATAAAAGATTACACTCAACTTCTACTTCATTACTTTCTTTTTACCGTTTTTTTAAAGAGTGACAAATATCACTCGTAGCAGAGTATGACATATTTCACCACTCAAACCCATTAGATTTTTCAACTCAAATATGAGCTTTAATATGCAAGAGAAAAATTCGATGGAGAGTGAGAGTATAACAATATAATGATTCGAGAAAAAAAGAGACAGAGTCAACTTATTTATTCCACCAAGCAGCGGAGTACGAAATTGAGCTATATCTCAAACTTAATCGGTTAAGCAGCTATGGTGAAAATGTTTTATAGCTGTATGTGTGTCTATCTGTCTCTTTAACTCGAAATGCAAACAATTCAAAAGAAAAATGTGTAATTACACTCAACTAGAAAATTAATGATTACGTAGAAAATTTCAGAACAATAAAAAGGGCAATAAATTCGCAGAATTTTAAATCGTTTGGCTAAAACAAAAACGTTTTTATTTCAAGTAAATTAGAGAAAATACTCTTGAAATGTCAAACAAACATAATAAAATATCTGACTGTGTGCATTTTAATACATGCATGTGTGCGTATGTGAACAGACGCCATATTGAAGCGAGAGTGTGAGAGTTTGTCAACTAACTGTGCGCAAGGTGTTGCCAGCAAGTGAAGAGTTTATCTTTTTTTTTTCATAAATAAAAAAAAAAAACCTTAACACGTTAAATAAAACCAGATAAAATATATTTATAAATTAGTTTCGATAATTAAATCGGTACGTTTTCAGAAAATCGATCACACTGTTAAGACAATACTTATGAAGCTACGTTAGAGGTACTGATCCAATTTATGATTATATAGGGAATTTAGATCTTTCAAGGAATGTGATTTCAGCGTTTTGCAGAGCCAGAAAAATTTGAAAGCATCATTATTACATGAAGATATATATTCTTAACGTAGGATAATCTTTTAAAATCTGCTTTCGTAGGATCAAAATGCGTTTTTTTTTTAGAATAGCTCTGTACTTGGTAATAAACCTTAAAACAATTAGCTGGCTTGTTTTTAATTTTTATTAAACTTATATGATGACTCATATTAAAATAAAAAAAAAATAAATACTCATATGACACCTAAAATCTGGCAACGCGTTGTACATTGAGTGGCAAGTGAATTACCAAGAGATATGCATGTGTATGTGATTGAGCGTAGAAAAAGACTTTGCTGCGTCATCAACAAACTGCGCATTTAAAAAATATTTGATATATGTATTTATACAAAGCGTATTGAATAAAGACAAAATAATAAAAAAAAAAATATTAACAACAAAAAACGTCAAAGTTTTGTGCGTTTTTGTTCTATTGCTTTTTAAAAAATTTGCTTCCTACTCTTTAACACTACAGTTTTTCTTTTTTACTTGAGCGCAAACCGTAAATTGAGCACTTTGAGTTTAATGCGAGTGTAAACGAGAGATAGAGAGTTAAACTCACTCTCTTCTTACATTACTAACGCATACATATGTAACTGCTGCATTTATTACAAATTGTTATTGCAAGTAAAAGAGAGAGAGAAGATAGAAGCAGAATGGCAACGACACAAAGTAATCAATTTGTTTATGCTTGAATCCCCCCTCGCTAAAAACTTTCGAACAAACTAAATGAATTGAATCTAATTTTTTATGAAAAATAATAATTAAAGTTTTATTTTTTTCACAAAAATTTTTATTTAAATAACTTTTATTTTTCAATAAAAAAAAATAAATCCCTAGCAAGGTCGCTGTTGCTTGAGCAACAATTGATACATATGTATGTACGTACGTAAGCGTAAAATTCATACTACAATTACGTACAATAACAGAGCAAGCAAGCAGATAGCTAGCTATCTAAACGGGCGTCGAACAATAAAACAGACAGACAACCCACACATACAAATTGATACATATACAGTGTGTTGTAAAATGAAATGGCCATTATAAGAAACATCTGTTTAACAATGGTCTCAAACAAGTATTTTTCTAAGTATATTTCAAAAATATTATTTTAATAAATTGAAAAAAACATTATTTATAAAATTATATTAGATAAAAATTCTCGCTAACGACAAGACGAGAGAGTTGAATTTAATACCTGACAATTCTTGGTGCAAAATTTATTCATCTAATTTACGTACTATTTGGTTTGTACATATAATATTTGTCCCTATCCTGTCCATTGTCAAAAATTTCCGTAGGTTCCCTGGGTATCTACTTTTTTAAAAAATATTGCATATAGACTTTTATATTCGAAAGGTAAAAGAGTATTTTAAATTTGTGCATATGTATGACAGACCGTAGAACCACCCGGAGCCCTCTTATATAAACTTTTTTCATACTCATTTGAAGGGCTATCCACTAGTTTTTTTATTCAAATATAAGTTAAATATGTTTTTCATTTGTAGACACATAATTTTACGACACACTGTAAGTACTTTGTTAATTTTTTGGCAATGTTAACGAACTTTATACTGTAGAACTTGAGAAATAAAACGTCTTCGTCAACGGCAAGGTTAAAAATTCAACGAGAGCAAAGTAGAAAACGAAATAATTGCAAAAAAAAAAAAAAATAAAATAAAATAAAAAAAAAGAAAACAATAAAAATAGCTAAAAACAATCAAAGACAGTAGACAAATCGAAATCATTTCCTGCTGCGACTGATGAGAACTTTGCTAATAATACGAATACACAAACATATTATATGTGTGTGTGTGTATGTATTTGAGTATGAATGTTTTTTTTTAATGATTGATTGAACTTCTTTAAAAACAACAACAAAAAAAACTAAACTAAATAAATGCAACTTGAGTAAAATTACTCAAGTCACCCGCTTGAGAGAGTCGAACAAGAGTGAAATTTAAAGCAAGCAACATGCCCCCCCGCTACTTTTAATAGAAATCAGTGAAACAAACATAGCAAAAACAAAAATGCTTTTGGATTTTAAAAGCAAAAGCAAATGCTGCTGCGTACAAATAAAACACAATAATAATAAATTTAATATTAAAATGCGCTTAACACAGAACGATAAGTCCAAAGCAACAACACAAAACTTGTTTTTAGTTGCTGCTGTTATTCAAAAAAAAATACATTTTTTTTTTGTTCAAAGCAAATAAACCGATTTTAACCACAAAATGTATTCACAAAAAAAAAAAAAAAAACAAAAATTTAAATCTTGTCGAAAAACATTTGCCAAAACAACAACAACTATACAAAGAAGGCAAGCGTAAAGCGTAGTACGAAGAGCTACAAATAAAAAATAAAGCAAAACAAAAAAAAAAAAGCATAAAATAATCATAAAAACAAAAATACGCTGCACAGAATAAAATAAAAAATAAAAGCAACAACAACAATGGCCACATTAAACCACATACTAAATTCAACAGATCAAGTGAAGAGTTAAGAGCTAGAAAGAGAGAGAGCGAGTACGCATAAACGAACAAGCGAATGCTCGATTATTATATTATTTTATGTATGTATGCGTGTGAGTGTGCATGTGTTATATACAACCCCTCAAAGTAAAGAGAGGAAAATCCAAAGATCGTGGTGACTTGATCATTGAACGCACCTGCCTCAATAAAATACAACAAACACAATTCAAATACACAACAACACAATGCAAATGCACTGTTATAAACAGCGACGTTAAATATAAAGGTGCACTACGCAGCAATGATTTTGAAAATACATACGTAATTGCGTAGCAAAAATAAATGAAACTGCGTCGCTTCAAAGTTAATGCTTACACATGCCTGCACTTATAGATAACTGTGCCGATGATATTTGCAAATTCACCAGATATAGTGGGTGTTAATAATGAAGGATTAATGACAAATAAAGATATACGTAGAAAATATTCATTTAAGTAATTCTGAGAAAGATTTGCATAAATTCTTACAAAAAGATAATAAAGATAAGGAAGCATTGCCAACAAAGAAATATTGAGAACAGAGAAAATGCTGACTATACATACATATATGTCCATATATAAGATATATACACGTATATATGTACATATGTACATACCAATCTATATACTCGTATGTAAATATTTAATCTCATACAATCCAAAATATACGATTATTCTAAGCCAGGTCGTAATGTGGACTTTGAAACTAAAATATATAAAAACTGTCATATCTTTGAAATGGGTTTAACTAAAAACTTGAAATTAAGAACCACTGAAGAACATAATAAAAATATTTTTGAGGTGTTTCAGGACTTATAGAAGTTTGAAACCGAAGTCTATTGAAACACTGAATCTATTTGCCATTTTTTAAACATAAATATATTATTATATTAGAGCCTATATCCTGAGGGCAACTTTATGGGCCAATAATACATTTTTATGCGCCATTGTTAATACCTTCAAAATTTTTCATGTGCAGATATGCACTGAGTCTGCAATTGTCGACCCTCTGACGCTCATAAAGGTTCGATGCATCACTCAAAATAGCATTTTCAAATCATTTTATTTGACCATGAAAATACAAACAAAAAAAACGTCCAAAGTTGAAGTTCCTAGGAAAGAATAGGAAAAAAAATTCTGTTCTACAGTGACATGCATATTAGCTATTTAAAAAGTTGTTTCACTTCTATTTATTATATTGATTAATTTAAAATTAGTTTTTCACCATATTTAAAATCGCAATGACAAAAACTGGTCATCTAGATTGTAATGTTTAGAGGGATGTGCCAAATATGAAAACTGGTTGCAATTCTAAAAAGGACAATTGCGACGAAAGTATCCGTATAAATATATTCCGTAAAAGGTTCTATTGATAAATAGTCTTTCGAAAGCAATAAACAAAAGATGAAAGCTATAAGGCGAACGATTTCAAATACAGCTTTATATTATTAGAGTGACGCAGCAGTTCAATAATTACAAAGGATGTTCTACTTTGCAGCTGCTACGATACGCAAATAAAAATTATTAAGAATTTATTTGCATATAAAACCCAACTCGAACAAACAACAATTTGTTGCAATGTGAAGCGTCGACAACAGCGGAAAATAAAAAAAAGATAAAAAACCGCAAAAATGGCCCACTTCACAGTTCATTTCTAATAATCGCAAATTTCGGGTGCTAATGACCTGGCGCAACCTGCTGCGCGAACTGATGCAAATGACCTCGAAAGGCCTTTCGAGTTGAATGGCAGACTGATTGAGCGGTTTGGAACAGCATACAATATAATAATAATGACGACGACGACGTCATAGCGGCGATTAACACAAAAATTAAATTAAGGTGAAATCGTTCTCTGTACCGCCGTATCTGTTGCTGTGTGTGTGTGTTTGTGCGTGCGAGCGTTCGTCTGTGTGTTTGCTTCTGAAGTCGCAATATACGGATGTGATGTGATGTGTCAAAGAACATTGGATACAATTACATACATTAATATAATAGTACATAAATAATAATATTGCTTAACAAAAATATACACTATTAAACTTACTCAATTGCAATTTATGTTTGTTTGCTGCCTGCGATCGACGTCGTTTTCCTCTTCTACTTCCTCGTCGTTGTCATTTGTTTATGTGCTACGTTAAAGCCAAAGAATTTATAGTGCAGGTCGAAACCTCTAACATTGAATCCAAAAATTGTTTTGCTTGATATTAAGCAGTTCTAGTTAAAAAATAAAAAAAAAGTTACACACATATATTGCATTGCATGAAAAATGATAAATCTTGCTATGCATGAAAGCACTAAATCAGCTGCAAATAATCTGCTGCAATACTATGCAATAAAATGATTCAATTGGTTTACTTACATTTACTTGTATGAAAAATTTTATACTAAAAATATACTTGCTGCTTTGTTTTTTCTATTTTTTTTTTCTTTGATTTTTACCACAAAATAAATTATTACAAATTTAAATTAATTACTTTTCTCAGCTAACATAAGGAGCTCAAGTGTTGTAAAACGTTCGATTTGAACTAAAACACAAATGACACAAAACACAAAGTGATTCTACAAAGTCAATACACAAAGTTTTTTTTTTTTTTTTTTTAAGTTAAGATGAAAATTAAAATGAATTCATGCAAAAAGTCATACAGTTCACAAAGTTTTATTTTTTTTTTTTTATTTTTGAAGTTTGCCTTTTCATTTCCATATGTAAATAAAAAACACTAATAGTTTCAACTGATATCTAATTCCTCGTTTTAATTGATTTTTTTTAACGGTCTATAACACAAGGAAAGTAAGTATTTGTATTCAATTAAATAGTTTAAAAAGTATGAATTCGTATACGTTTTAAAAAAAATATAATTTGCAAAAGAAGCCTCATATTAGAAGTTATAAAAAATATATTACATAAAGTCATGCATACTCTGCAAAAACTAAAAATGCAATCATAAAAGGACTCCTTTTTACACATACAAATTCATTGAAAAGATTAAATATAATCTGATTAAAATTAAAAATTTATGGAGTAGAGTAGCATGCTCATGATATTCCATTGGCAGTAATATTTAATTCATCCCCACTCTGAGTGAACAATTAACCCAACTCTTCTCAGCTAAACTCATTTTCATGACAACCTTGATTTGCATATTTTACAACACTGCAACTTATAGGCCAAATTCAACACTGAACAATAACAAAGAATTTGGATAGCTGCAAAAACGAATTTGCGCACGATTTGGAGTTTGTGTCACGTTTTCTATTGGTATGTAAAACTCCAAATTATAAATGACTGCAATAAGTTAATTTGACACAATCAATTTCTAGAAATTTGTCTTTATCATTCAAGTATTTTGTTCTTTTCGTTCATTACTCAATCGGTTTTGTTTGCGCGCCCAATAAGCGGCAATCCGAACAATTTCAATGAGCGAAAACGAAATTTGTGCACAATCGCCTAAGGTAAGCCAAAAATAAAAAGAACTTACAACAAACAAGTCGTTTCTTTTTTAAGAGTTTTATTAGCATTTGTTATACTATTAATTGTAAAGGTGGATTTCGATGAAATTGAAGAATTAATACGACAAGGAACTCAATTGGTGGATACAGTTTATCGCGAATTGAATGAGGCAGCTGCTAGAAGACGTTCATCCGCAGCTTTCAATAGACGTACAATAGCAACTAGCAATTCAACTTCTTCCGTAAATTGCAGTAGACATACCTCTGCTAGACGACAAACTTTAGATTCAAGCGGCACTGAGCTTCTGTCTCAAACCAGAACAAGACGCACATCTGCCAACAGCACTGGGGGCGCGTCAACAACTCGAAGTAGACGTAGCTCTGCAGCCAGCGCTAGATCATTATCACCAAATAGTACTAGTGCCACAAATACTGCAGCTGACATTGCGCAAACTACAACTTCTGCTAGGAATAGACGCTCTTCCACACGTAGTACAAGACGTTCCGCTGCCGTAGTGTCTCCGGTGTATGACACAGAACTTCAACAGATTGTTGAAAGTGTGTCGCCGTTTCGAGGAGAAACTCAAAATGATGATGCGATTGATGCTGGTATGTGATTATACTAAATTTCTTTTTTTTTTTTTTTTTTTTCATAACCAACTGCATATTACGAATTTTAGTAAATCGTTTCTGTGACAGCGTTGATGAAAATCTAAGAGCAATTGGTCTACCGGAAATTAACATATCGAGTGAACATAATAACAGCTCCACTGAGGAAAACAAGTTGCCAGAAACTAAATATCACATACCCAGACAAACAAGCTACAACCTGGGTAACAGTCCGAGCGCAGGCACGTCGTCTGCGTCTTCTCGCAGCAGCGTCACTTCTTCTACTCCAAGAAGCGCTATTGCTATGGCTAGTGTCAATGGTTAGCTCAAAATATATTTACAAAAAAAAAAATTATTATTTTAATAAAAAATTCTACTTTCAATTCAGATGAAGTCGATCTAACACCTGAAAATGATATTGATATTATCTATGTGCGTACCAATCCAGCAAACGTCATAGACCTTTGTACGCCTCCAGTGCGTTCGCGTCGCTCTTTGAATGCTGCGGCCAAATGCAATTATTAATGAAAATTCGGCAACAATTAATTTAACTGATAATTCGTCTTTCAATGCAACACCAATGGGCAGACGTCGTAATGCAGCGACTGCACTGCAAACAAACACTGCCACCAACACCGCCAGAAGAACTTGTAAGCCTTTTATTTATTTCTGTAATAATTATATTTTTTTTATTATTATCATCTTTACATAGCTGCAGCCGCTGTCTCTGCTACATCACGTGCTACATCTATGCAAGCTGGACTTGCTCGATCTGCTGCTGCTGTTGCTAGTTCTATTGCCGCAATCGATGTAGAAATTTCTCCTAGAAAAGTGCGTCGCAACGAACCTAAAGCAGCGACAGCGACACTTGATCGTTCATCGGATGATGAATCGTATAAATGTCCAGTATGTTTGGAATCAGTTCGTAGTCGACAACCAACATCAACGAAATGCGGACACGTTTTCTGTAATCATTGCATTATTTTGGCCTTAGGTAATAATAAGAAGTGTCCAATTTGTAATACCAAATTAACAACCAAACAACTTACACGTCTTTATATGTAGTCTAAGTTGCGTTATCTGGTGAAATTAAATTTTTGTTATTATTTTGAGGCATAGTTTTATAGATTTGTGATAATGCATTAAGAAGTTTAATTTATGTTTTGAAGTTACATTATATTCGTATACAAGTTCATCCAAGTAATTATAATCATTAACCAATCGAATGTTATACTTAGAATATTTTAAAAAGAAAACAAATTGTGAAAGATTTAAACACATTTTAGCCTTGAAATTAAAATGAAATTAGTAAAATTAATTTATCCGAGACCTCGTTTCAACATTTCGTTCGAGTTTAAAAAAAAATTGAAAACTTTATCCTTTTTATTAAAATTTAACTTCAAAACTTTTATACTGCCAAATTAATATATAATAAAACATTTATCATAATTATAATATGTTATCGTTTAATATTTTTGTAGAGCCTTATGCCCAAAAAAAGTATTAATTTTTAAATATATTTAAGTTTTTCAATTAACCTAAATTTTTTTTAAGAATTTAGTAAACTCACAAAACTTAGGTGCTGCTAAATACGTTAATACGTTAGACTTTGAAATGTATTAGCTGTATTGAGTTTCTTTTTTTCAATTTGGTCGAAAGTGATTGTGGGCTTTGTATTGTGTGACGACGTGCCGAACTACCGTTTGCGCAGACGGTCTAACCAGTCTATTTGGTCTTTAACTGAATGCATAAAAGCAACGTTTACAGCACTTAAAATTAAACTTGTAATTTTCAACACTTTTTTATGTTATTGCTAAGAACTTTTCAATTAAACATTTAAAATTTTATTATTATTATTATTTTTCTTAACTTCGTTTATAAGCTACGTTATTAATTATTGTTGAATAATAATTAAATAAGAGTGCAAAATAAAATTAAAAAAAAACTTAAATTTTTATTATATCGCGGCAAGTCGCAATCAGCTGTGCAGTAATATAAACAACCGTTACTCGGTGGCTGCCTTTTTTACGGTAAGACGATATAAAGATTAATCCTATATTTATGTGTGTCTTTAAAATCAACTACTATTTCGTGCTAGCATCGAAAGTAATAAAACTGCAATAAGAATAGCATGAATTATTCAAGTGACAGCGAAAGCAGCTACGCTGAAAGTTCTGACAGTTTTCCATACAACAGCAGCTTGGAAACAATCAGCAGCTTGGATACAAGCAGCAGTACTAGCTGCTCGGACGACTTAGTAGATGACTCAAATTCTTCCGAGGATACATCGTCCGAAAATAGTTCACCAAGTATTCAACATCATTCAGAACGAAGCTTGAGGGACGACTCATTTTCAAGTTTAGCTTCTACAAATACAAGTTCTGAAAATAATTCGTTGCAAAATGAACAGCATCATTCACCTTTACGACGACAACGTGAAACATATCCGCTTACGCAGCACTCAACCAATGTGCAAGCAGGTCTTGCTAGTAATTCAGCTGCGTCCGAAGAAGAACCTCCAAACAAAAAACGTCGCACTGATTCATCAATGGAATCATATAAATGTCCAGTATGCCTGGAACCGGTGCGCTTTCGCGAGCCAACATCAACAAAATGTGGACACGTTTTTTGCAATGAATGCATTGTTTTGTCACTGCGAAATAATCAGAAATGTCCAATTTGTAATATGAAACTTACCATGCGGCAGCTGACTAGATTATTTTTGTAAATTTAAGAGAGAAAAAATGTTACTACTTATACATTTTAAATAAAATTTGTTTAATGTTAATTTTTGGCATGTATTGTAGTTAAAGCAGCGACAGCGACACTTGATCGTTCATCGGATGATGAATCATATAAATGTCCAGTATGTTTGGAATCAGTTCGTAGCCGTCAACCAACATCAACGAAATGCGGACACGTTTTCTGTAATCATTGCATTATTTTGGCCTTAGGTAATAATAAGAAGTGTCCAATTTGTAATACCAAATTAACAATCAGACAACTTACACGTCTTTATATGTAGTCTAAGTTGCGTTATCTGGTGAAATTAGATTTTTGTTATTATTTTGAGGCATAGTTTTATAGATTTGTGATAATGCATTAAGAAGTTTAATTTATGTTTTGAAGTTACATTATATTCGTATACAAGTTCATCCAAGTAATTATAATCATTAACCAATCGAATGTTATACTTAGAATATTTTAAAAAGAAAACAAATTGTGAAATCGTTCGAATTTAAAAAAAAAATTGAAAACTTTATCCTTTTTATTAAAATTTAACTTCAAAACTTTTATACTGCCAAATTAATATATAATAAAACATTTATCATAATTATAATATGTTATCGTTTAATACTTTGGTAGAGCTTTATGCCCAAAAAAAGTATTAATTTTTAAATATATTTAAGTTTTTCAATTAACATCAATTTTTTTTAAGAATTTAGTAAACTCACGAAGCTTAGGTGCTTTTAAATACGTTAATACGTTAGTCTTTGAAATGTATTATTAGCTGAATTGAGTTTCTTTTTTCAATTTGGTCGAAAGTGATTTGGTCTTCGTATTGTGTGACGACGTGCCGAACTACCGTTTGCGCAGACGGTCTAACCAGTCTATTTGGTTCTTTAACTGAATGCATAAAAGCAACGTTTACAGCACTTAAAATTAAACTTGCAATTTTCAACACTACTTATTTACAACTAAAAACTTTTCAATTAAACATTTAAAATTTTATTATTATTATTATTTTTCTTAACTTCGTTTATAAGCTACGTTATTAATTATTGTTAAATAATAATTAAATAAGAGTGCAAAATAAAATTTAAAAAAACGTAAATTTTTATTATATCGCGGCAAGTCGCAATCAGCTGTGCAGTAATATAAACAACCGTTACTCGGTAGCTGCCTTTTTACGATAAGACGATATAATCCTAGAATAATCCTAAATTTATGTGTGTCTTTGCTAGTAATTCAGCTGCGTCCGAAGTAGAACCTCCAAACAAAAAACGTCGCACTGATTCATCAATGGATTCATATAAATGTCCATTATGCCAGGAACCGGTGCGCTTTCGCGAGCCAACATCAACAATATGTGGACACGTTTTTTGCAAAAAATGCATTATTTTGTCAGTGCGAGATAATCAGAAATGTCCAATTTGTAATATGAAACTTACCGTACGCCAGCTGTATATACATTTTAAATAAAATTTGTTTAATGTTAATTTTTGGCATGTATTGTAGTTGATTTAAGACTTTTGTAAAATGTTCTGATATGAAGAATCATTAAATTTTTAAAGAAAATGTCAATAAAATAAAATAATAATAAGACCGCTAACAAAATTAAATCGAATATAAGTATGTACGTAATTATGAATAAATGTCTAAAAACTTTGTAAAACCTTATGTCAAGAAATATTTGAATTTTTCATATTAATTTAAGTTTTCCCAAATTTTAATTTCCAAACTAAGAGAAAGCAATATAATTTTTACTTACGTTGTTTAAAAACAGTAAAATAAAAAACAGTAATATAAATGTATGGAAGCTTCACTAATTCCTAAATTCGACTAAACATATTTTTAACAAAATTTTTAAATTTCAAAAATTTGGCGATTGATATCGTTTTTCAATTGAGCTTCAGTTAAAGGTACAACTGAATTTTTTTTTTTGCAGGATTATGCGATATATACATACAAACGTTTCTTTTTTAATCAATAAGTTTCATAATAATCAAAATCTTTCATATCGCCAGATGTACAACCATTTAGAGAACCAAATTAAGGAAGACATTGCTATGTGAAACCTAACCTGTTTATCATTTCATTTCTATCGATTGCTTCAGTTTAAATATGCACCACATAGTCGGAATTAAATTCTATGTATTTCTTACTTCCTTACTTGTCGTCGATAGCGTCAATTCAATCTCTTTCAAGTCAGTTAACAATCATCTCAATGCTACACTGCGCGTAATTTCAAATGCCAGTTTTGTATCGTATCAAAAACTGCTCGCCGCATTCTGTCTGGAATCACACACATACATACATACATGTACATATCTATATCGCTATGCATACGCGACTGCGCTGCTTGCGTTTGTTGCTCCATGATATGGCTCGCCGCACTTTGATTCGATGCTGCTGCTGCTGCTGCTTATGGTCATTTTAGTTTGTAGTTGTAGTCGTTTATATCAGACAGAGTACGGCGGCGTGTAATATTCCGTTGTTCCGTTAAGAAGCTTAGTACAATTCTGACATTCAACTCGACTTTACGCATTCATTCTGGGCTAATCTTAGTCTATGAATGTTGATTTTACTACTTGTATTTATGTTCGGAATATATTTAAATGTGTGAAAATATTTTTGAAATTTAATTTTTTCTATAAAAAAAAATATACATAAAATAATTTATTAAAATAATATTACAACAATGGTTGCAACCGAGGACATTAAAAAGGTGAGAAGGGTCTGAAGAAAAAAAATTGAAAAATCAATTGATTTGTTTTAATTTTTGAAGTTTTAATAAATTTAAATAATTTTAAAAGTATTATATTCTGTTATTTAAAATGTCTCAGAAATCAAGGAAACCATCAGCCTTGTTCTCAATTTCACTTTCACAAAATTTGATCGAAAATGAAAATAATAAGTAGTGGTTCCCGGTAATCAAATTTTAATGATTTTGTATTTTTCGAATTCAAATTATGCAAAATTAAAGATTTTTTCAATTTGTTTATATAGAGGCACTACTAGTTAATATTGATTTTTTTTTTTACCTTCGATCAAATTTTGTGAAAGTAAAATTGAGTTTGAAATCTAGAAATTTAATTACGTCCTTCATACTTGAGCACTCTTAGAACAATATAATCGGTACGGTATGGTTTATTATTACTTCTTTTATATTTCTACTTACTTTAAACTTCAGAGGCGTTGGAAATAAATTTGTGTGGGGTGTGCCGAAATCTCAAAAATATATTCGATTAAAGAAAAAAAAAAAAAAAGAAGAAAATTTCGAAAAATAATTATATCTTACTTTTAAATGCTTTGAACATAGTTTAGATCCTTGGGAACTGATAAACCTTTTGGGCTGGATTATATAGTCATTATCTGCTCGGTGAGGTCTAAGCAGACCGGTTCGGGGCGTAAACGCAATAGCCGAACATAATTTTGTGCTTCTTTGTGATTGAAAATAAGTTCAACTTCTCTGGCTTTAGAAATTCCCGTTTAATATGAAGTTCCATAATGTACGAGTATTATTGCGTTAAATTTGTCCAGGAATTTTGAAGATCGATTTTATTGGAATAAAAAAACCAGTGTCATAAATACTGAATATCATTTAAATTGCGAATGATTGATGAGTGGGGTCAGTTAGTCAGCCAGTCAGCTTATCATTCGATATCGACGCCACTGTATAATCTTTAGAAACAGTAGTTATAGTTAATGCTTATCAAATCTTATTATCAATAACATTCAACATGACTCTTAATCAAGATTTGGCAATAAACAAATTTTTATAAATACCTACTTTCGTAAAGAATTTAGTAGACGGTCTAAATCTAGTGAAAAGATTATCTATTAATTGATTTCTTAATAATTTACAACCAACGAAAATTTTAAAAACAATAATTTTTGATCTTATCGAAATCTTATCTAATGTGTATGTTTCGAAACAACACCAGCGGCAGTAGCAGTAGCAGCAGACGACAACATGATTTTAATGTTGGGTTCACGCTGTTAGTAACTGTTTTTTGTGATAATTTAATTGAGTATTGTGACATTTTCGATTATCAAATTTTTGTTTTTTTTTTTTATTTAGTGAAAAATCGATCGTAGAAAGCCGCATTAAAATTTCTGATTCATAAATGCTGCTAGCAATGAAAAATGTTTACTACTGAGAAAAAAAAATAAAATGCATAGATAAGATACAACGAGAGATCGGCGAGAAATTACAGTTTATCGACTTTTCCACTTTTCATGATTTAATATCACATTTTGCATATTTCTTTGTGCGTAAAAAATTAAATTAATTTATTTTTATACTTTTTATGAGATATATTTTTTTTAATATACATATTATCTATTAAAGCTCAATGGTCATGCAATATCGTTCAAATGAAGTATCACAAAGGAATATATATGCCTATAAAGTTTAAACAATGGAATAAAGTACGATAAATTTAAATATTAAATTTATGGTAAATTTTGTTTTTTTTTTTTTTTTTGTTTGTTTATAAATTTTGTATTTTAAATAGAGCAGTGAAACCGGTTTTGGACGAAAACGCATTTCTTTTTGAGTTTTTGTCTCTTCTGAAGGAAAATGGTTTTGAACAAGAAATCGAACCTTTTAAGCGATAAATGCTTCTGTTCGAATAGATTTACGATTGATTATAAAATAATTTTAATAATGTCGAACTTAGTTGAGCCTAGGGGCCTACAAAAACCCAAAAATTTCTAAAACCCAAAAAAAAAAAGGGTAAAAAAATAAAAAGGCCTTTTTTTGGTTTTTAAAAATTTTCTCATTTCCCCCTTTTTTCCAACCTCCTTTTAAAAATAATTTTTTTTATTTTTATTATTTTTTTTTATAAAATTTTCTTTCCCCGCTGTCTACTTGTCTTTTTTTTTAGCAAAAACATAACAGATTATCGAATCAAATCAGTCCCAAGTCCAATGCTTCTATTATTTTTCGTGTCGAGCTGTGTAATTAATAATAAAAAAACAAACAAAAACAATAGATTTTGTTTTATTTTCTCAATATTACAATATTGCAATATTTACTATTCAATGCACAAATTATTGCATTCCCAATTCACTTTGTCAATTATGTAAAATACTCGAATTGAAACGCGTCGTTTAGAACACTTCACGTGCGCATTCTAATTGAAAGTGCAAACAAACATCAAACATCATCAGCATCATCAAAAGCTAAATTACCAAAAGTAAACTTCAAAGCATGCCGATAATTTCCGTAATTCTATGTTTGGGTCGAAGTAGTTCAGTCAGGGTTACTACAGGTCTTATCATAATTGTCTTGACGCAAAACAATTTAATTTATTACCGGCAAACCATTGAGCACGGCAGTCAGCCATGCAAATGTACTCATTCATAATTGCAATGTGACAGCAGCAACAGCTGCAGCAGCAGCAGCAACAGATGTCAGGTCAGGAGCAAAAGAAGCATGGAGCTGAGCTGCGACCTTGTCGAAGGCAAAGCAGCAATGAAAATGGGTTAAGACAAACAGGCAGACAGGCCTCCAACCAAATGTTTTATTAACTCAAACAAACGACGAATGCAGCCGAACGTCAATTTTTTATGTTAAAACGAAGGCGACAATTTCCGACAAAGCACAGCACAGTGGAGTAGAATTCTTAAAAATTGTCATTTTTGCCATTAATAACGCGAAAAAACAAATGGATCATTTCTTTTTTTTAAAGAGGCTATGAAGACTTGTGGCATGACTAAATGGTTTAAATTGGCATTTTTTATGACTATTCCAGCGTGTCAGACGCTTTAAATTAAATTAATAAATTTTGTTATGATATTCCTATTTGCGATACTCTTAAAAGAATAGTGCGTTTCAATGTTGTCAAAAAATCACTTTTAGTGATTTTTTCACAGTGATTTCAAAATCACAATGCCGGACTAAACGTCTGATGATTTGCAATTTTCTTGTTTTTTAGTGAGCATGTTCAGTTATCGGTGGTTTTGTGTATTGTTCTTCGCGAACAGTCAAATTTTGTTTGAATCACTCTTCGCGAATCGTTTGTACTCGCTTGAACACCGACCTATACCAATTGTTGGCACATTTGCCAGTCACTTGATTCGTCAAAACCTGCAATTCACTGATAGCGCGGTCGATTGAAACAATTGAAAGGTGAAAACTGTCGCTAATCGCACTGCGACTCAAAAATCACGCTTTTTGCTAAAACTAATTCTCTTTGCTACGACTGGAAAATTTTTAAATATGGCCCCATACAGGCCTATCTCAAATCGTGTTTATGTTTTTATTTTTTTATTGAAAAAACTGTGTCATAGGATGTCAAAAAGTGATGTCAATAATTTTGTCTAATTTACACCAAGGATTAAGTTAGCCTCAGTACACATTTATATATTTTTTTTATGCCATATTTTTTCAAATTTGTCTCACAGTGCAACATTTACATTTGCACTTGACACCTTTACTACATTTTATACGACAAATGCGCCCATCTCTCACAAAAAGTGGGTGTGTCTTCTAAAAAAAAAAAATACAAAGAGGCACGAGGCAAGAAGCGTAGAAATAGCTCGTGTATTTTCGTTGCATAGAGAGCGTCTTTGTTTACCATTGTCATGCAGTTGTGTCGTCGTCGTTGTTCTTGTTGTAATTATTGCTTTGCATGTGATTTATCTTAGATAGGTAGGTAAGTTGGTGTATATAGTAGGCGCCTAAGGGGTAGCAACTATTTACATACGTCAGACGGCGACAGGTTTCTTGGTATGCACTACGCTTTCCTCCATTCACGCCCCGTTTTATTTTCTTGGCTGTCATTTAGCAAACGAAACTATTTCAAATAGTTTGCATAAGGATGATTGTGGTTGGACTTTTAATTGTTCGACATTCCTAATTAACTAGTTGAACGGCAGCAATTAAACGTCAATTGAATTTAAATATTATTTTTTATAGCAGCTATTTTAAGTAGTTTTAATAATAATTAACTTCAATAAATGTTGGGATTTTCGAGAGTTGTTTAAAAATTTATTTAACGTTGTCCACCTCTACTCGAAATACTCAAAATACTTAACTGTAGCGTAAAAACAATTTTGGCAAACATGTGACAGTTTAATCTCACAGGCCAAAAAAGTCATAAGAATTTGTACAAATTAAGTACAAGAAATCAAAGATCTAATTTGTAGTGTCATAGAAAGCTTTTGGGTTTGTACCTATTTATCGGAAAATATAGTAAATAGAAATATTACGCATACGCCACGTTTTTAACTGAAAAGTTTTTTCATAAGAAGAAAAATACTTTCCTGTACCAATACCACAAGTCGAAAAAATGATTAGGCATATTTTCAATAAAAAATATTTTCATCACTGAACACAAATCTGTTTTGAGAAAAACACTGTTTTTGTTTATATAAGGCAGATGAACCTGAGGTTATAAAAACCTGGAATCAGGTTTAAATTGCAGCTTGATCCTTCCGATACAAGAACAGAGTCCGGAACAAAAATTCGGAACTTTTTAATAAAAACGAGGATTTGGATTTAGCACAACTACATTCTCAGGATGTTGTGGATGAAATCAAATTCTTGTCTATATGAATTCTCTAACCTCAAGTTTATTCTTAAAAAATCAGACCCATTTTTTTTGAAAATCTCGACATGATGGAAAATTTTTAAGACCAGATTTGTGTTCGTCTGTGAAAAATGTATAAGATAGGTCTAGTTCGATGCTTGAAACATTTTCGGTATCGACACTGTGTACGTTTATTAAAAATTTTATTTACATTAGTTTGAGACCAGGAAATACCTTCGTATAATAGCCAAAATACTTTGGACCAGTGCAACGTTTGCCAATAGAGCTAAATACGCTGCATAATCAATTAATGCTTTGCCTTTCAAACTAAAAAAAAATCTTGAACGATTTTTTTTTTAGATTTGTATCTAGTTGTAATTTTATGTTGTATTTGTACAGTGACAAATATAAAACGCAAACGAAAGAAAAACATTTTTTTTTGTTTTTGGTTTTTGAGTAGACGATTTAAAAACGACGAAAATTTTAGCATTTAAAAGATTTTTAAAGAGATTTATGCCATAGTGTGCTCGGAAATTTGGCTGCTGTCGGACGGTTGCCTTCTTAAAAAAAAAAGAGGAACGAAAAAATATTAACGGAAAAATAAAATTGAATTAAAAAATATACAGTAAAAATCTTATTTTAAATACTAAAAGATAATTTTTTTTTTAAGTTTAATACGTATAAAATTTAATTATTAAGAAAAGTATCTACGTTTATAAATTTAATTATAAAAAAAACAACTTATATAATAAAATTATAATATAATAATATTAATAATTAAACGTAATGGATTCTGAAAAAGTTGTACGCGCAATGGCGCGTTGGTGGCAGGTAAAAAGAAAAACAATAAAAACCGAAAGATACAAATGTATCTTTTATAGCATAAAGTGCATTTAACATTCGAATTTTAGCGTAACATTATTAATATCGCATCACACGGACACGCCTCCATTTAAATACGTAAATCTATCTATTATTAAAAATATATAAAAACATATTTAAAATCTGCAGTTGCACCGTTGCATCTGTAATATACATAATATTTTGTTTTTGCCTTCTTTTTTTTTTTGACTTAGCGGCTACATGCGCACGGCATTGCAATTATTTTCGACAATTTGCGTACATGGCTAAATGCCAAAATTCTATTAAAGTTTACAAGAAACGTATGAAAATAAAATGCAGCAGTAGTATTGCATTCAAAAGGCGGTGTTTATTTGTTTTCGATAGTGATGAGTTATGAAAAGTACGTTTTGTTTATTTATTTTAAACTCAATTTGCTTCTTCATTAATGATTTTTTCAGCATGAATTGTATAATTTTGCTTACAATTCATGTCTTAATAAATTATTGACGCAATTAATTGGAAAATAATTCAAATAAATAACTTTCTACAAAGCCATGTGTTACATTTAAGTCTGTTTTATGTTAAAAAATTTCTTCAACTCTGCTCGAATTCAAGTGTTAAAGTATTATTTTTTAAAGCATACTTTTCGGGAATGGAACTTAAATTTAAAAAAGCTTGTAAATTTATAGTTAAATTATTTTTTATCTGATAGTCAATTAAACTTAATAGCGTACTTAAAATGTTTCAAAATATTTGATGTAAATTAGTAAAATTTTTTAATATATTTTTTAAGCAATTTTTTAAATGTATCTTAGGGTGGGCCCAAAAAATTGACCCCAGTGGGGCCGGCTTTCAATGTGTTTTATATGGGAAAAAAGATTCTTCTATGTCACATATAAAAAAACAGAAAAATTTTATGGTTCCAGAAAAAAAAGAGTATAATTTTTTTTCTAGAGATTGAGCACATGAAAATTGACAGCATTATTTTTCTATGAATTTTTGGACCGATCTAATGTATATATTGTAGATAATTAAACTGTTTAATTTTGTAATTAAAAATTGCTTCAAAGTATTTTTAAATTAATTCCACAAATCTTTAAAAATAACATTTTTATTTGCGTGTTTAATCTTCCTTACGAAAGAATGTATCTTTTTTTTTTTTTTTTAAATGTGCGCTGCATTTGCATTGGCTGGCGCCAAATGTTTCGCGACGCCAGCAAAGTTACGCGAATAGTCGGCAGTCGCACGTGTTTCTAAACACTGCGCGATAATTTGCCAATTTTCCTAGTATAGAATATATTTTTATACGATTTTCTTATTTTTCTTATTTTGTTGTTCTTATTTCATTATAGACGGTCAGTCAGGAGGACAATGATCCAGGTGCACGTAATCCTATGCTCTATGATCCGTTACAGGATGGCGTTATTAAAACATCAAAAACACGACAATACATTGCTGCAATGGTTGGTAAGTTGTCTGTTTAATTATTTATTATTAAATTAAAAATAAAATTAAATAATCGATTTTTATTTTATACAATTTAATAGTTTGCCTTGGTGCAGTCGCTGCAGGTACAGCGCTTGCTTGGTCTAGCCCGGTGCTACCACAGATAAGCGTACCAACGAATTCAATTCCAAAGAATGTTACAATTTCTGGTCTAAATGCAACAGTTGCAACAAACGCAACGATAAATGCAACAACGACAACATTGGCAACACCAACAGCAGCATCGGCAAGTGAACCGGAAGGAATGCAATTGACATTAGAACAACGTAAGTGATTCTATAGTTACAGTAGTAAAGTAACTTACATTAGGATCTATTAATCCAGCGAAGATTGCATATATTCTTTAAAACACGTTTGAAACCGATTTAAGAGATGTTGTCATTGTTTACGCTTTCGCGCCAAACAACAAATCCGGTATAAATAGGGTTGCCCAAGTGTACAAATGTCGGCGTGTTTGATACTGATATCCATGTAGGCATTCTTAGTCTTGACCTTTCGCATCATCAAAAGTGAATCATATTCTATAGGCGTTCTTTGTGCCTGCACTTCAGCAAACTTTGGCACGGTCTGTCAATCTATTCGCCTAATCATTCATCCATGTGATTTTCCAGACTATTTCTAATAAAACGTAATTACCGCTTGAGTGCTTCACGGGGTTTTTGTTTACATATTTAGTTAATTTCAAAGTTAATAATCTAAAGTGTTTACTCGGCAAAGAGTGTTTTGATTTAAAAAATAAACATTCTACATATCAATGATACAATATGTATTACAAGTAGTACAGCAACTATAACGACATTGTTCGATATTTCTCGATTAGCTAATAACAAAAATTTTTATAAACTCATAACGACCTAAGCTAATGTGGAGGAAAATAACTTTGGGATCAGATGTAGGACTAACAGATGCTATAAAGTAGGTACATGGCGATTATGTCAAAGACTAAAAGATATAACTTGGAACTTGCATTCTCCAGAACCCTCGTGTTTATTTTTTTTAGCCATATTTTATAGTGAAGCTTTCATTCAAATATAGTCCAATCTTTAACGTGGATCAACATAGGTGTAGCTGTGTAGCCAAAATTAAATTAAATACCCAAGTCCAATACCCAATTTTTCTGATAGAATCATTTTTGTGTTAAGCCCAACGAAACGTAGGGTTCTCAGAGTTGAAGTACTAGTCTAATTTTTAAATTTATATTAAAGTACCTACTTTCCATTTGATTTTTGTTATTTTTTCCATAGAAACCTGGGTAAGTTCATTGCTTGCTATTGGTGCCTTCCTCGGTGCCTTGCCAACTGGTTATATAGCGGATGCAATCGGTCGACGTTACACAGCGCTGATTATGGATGTACCCTTTATACTGGCTTGGCTAATGACTATTTTTGCCAAATTCTGCTGGCATGTTATATGTTGCAAGATTCTTAATTGGTACGTTCAGAGTTATGCATGCTTAATTTGCTGGGAAAATGTATTAAAAACATTTGTTTTTATCATTTTAGGTATCTCAACTGGCAGCTTTTGTGTCGTAGCGCCCATGTATGTCTCTGAGATTGGCG
Organism: Leucophenga varia; assembly: GCA_018903435.1. Classification (NCBI taxonomy): domain Eukaryota; kingdom Metazoa; phylum Arthropoda; class Insecta; order Diptera; family Drosophilidae; genus Leucophenga; species Leucophenga varia. Next base: position 5,003,055 of record JAEIFJ010001414.1, read on the forward strand.
AGACCAGCATACGCGGTACACTAGGTACACTTTTTCAATTATTTTTAACTGTGGGCATCTTAGTAGTTTACGTTATTGGCGCCGTAGTACATTGGAGAACTTTGAGCGTACTCTGTTTAATGGTGCCCATTGCATTATTCATTGGTATGCTTATATTGCCTGAGACGCCAGTCTATCTGTTGAAGAAGGTATTATAAGGTTTAATGAAAGATTAATTTGGTACTTACTAGCAACTCTCTATCTCTGTCTCTCTCGTTACAGGGACGTCGCGGCGATGCTGCACTATCACTTAAATGGCTCTGGGGTCGCTACTGTGATTCACGTTCCGCCATGCAGACTATACAAAATGATTTGGATCAAGCCGGCCAAGATGCTTCATTCATGGATCTCTTTTTAAATCGTGCCGCACGAAATGGTCTAATCATTTCCATGTTACTTATGTTTTTCCAACAGTTTTCCGGCATTAATGCGGTCATTTTCTATACTGTACCGATTTTTGAGTCTGCAGGCAGCACGCTGGATCCTTCGATTTGTTCAATTATTGTTGGCTTTGTGCAGGTCGTTATGACACTGACCTCATCGTTGCTTATTGAACGTGCCGGACGTAAAATGTTGTTGTTATTCAGTAGTACGGTTATGACTATTTGTCTGGCTATACTGGGTGCTTATTATCAAATGAAAGATGGCGGCAAAGATGTTTCTGGCATCACTTGGCTGCCATTGTTATGCGTTGTGCTCTTCATGATAACGTTCTCGATTGGCTATGGTCCAATTCCATGGCTTATGATGGGTGAACTTTTTATGCCGGATGTCAAAGCGACCGCTGTTGCGCTTACGGTTATGTCGAATTGGTTCTGTGTATTTTTGGTAACAAAAAGCTTTGGCAGCATGATCAGCGCATGGGGTTCAGATTGGGCTTTTTGGTTCTTCGCTTTGTGCATGGCTACGGCAACATTGTATGTGGCAACACGTGTACTGGAAACAAAAGGTAAAAGCTCATCGCAGATACAAACGTGGTTGAATGGTGGCAACTAGTGAGCTGAGCTGATCTGAGCTGAGTGTTGTATTAAATTGAATGCTCAGACCTCGCTAGCTAAAGTTATATACACACATATGTATGTACATATGTGTGTATGTAGTTGTAATTGTTATTATTGTGTACATAAGCAGCAGCGTATACCAAAGTTGTACTCATTTAAATTATAATTTTTTAAGCTATCATTTTAAACTATCAAATTAGACTTGTGCTGTTCACGTGGTCTAGCATGAGTGCATAAGAGCATAAGTGCAAACGATTGCAACAACAACTTACACCGAAAAAAAGTGTATGTGTGTTAGTTGTTGTTGCAATCGTTTGCACTTATTCTTCTATGCACTCATGCTAGACCTCGTGAACAGCACAATTGTAAATACAAAGTCTTGAGCAGTAAACTTAAACTGTTATTTTAGCAACATTTATTCGATAATAGTTACTTCTGTTTTTTTTATTTATTTATGTTTTTTTTTTATTTGATTTTAATGAAAATGTTCAAATATTTTAACGACTTCCATTTAGCTACTAAGTGATGCATATATGTAGTTGTAAAAAAAAGATTAAAAATTAAAAACTATTGTTAAACTTTAACACTTTTGGTTTTATATATAATTATGGCTTAAGCAAACCAAAGTAAATAATATTATTATGTTCCCATATACATTGTGTGAATAAAGACGTAGTACAAATTCTTTTTAAAACACAAATGTCAGAAAATGTGATAGTTCGTTATATAAATTATTGGCGCCACGCCAGATTTCTGGCATACAATTCAGTTACATCAAGTTAGAAAGGGCGTACTTCGACATTGATAGCCTTTAACCTCAGATAAGACGCTATAAAAATATAGACGCCCCTTATTTATTTATTTACAGCAAGTACAACAGAACTTAAATATTTGCAGTATAAAATGCATATTCGGTTTTTCCAATACGTCTATTGTTCGATAAGAGATAGCGTTACGAGGTATGTGTATCTTTTTTTTTTCATTAATACGTTTTAAGTTTTAAGTGGATTTAACATTTTTACATCGCTGCACAATTGACATGTCACATTTTTTAACCTTGTTCCCAAAAAGTGTACATTAAGTTTGTGAAATGTACTATATGTTACAGTTAGAAGAAGTCTTGATAGACCCTATAAAGTATATATACTCTTGATCAGCATTAAAAAGCAATTCGATATAGCTATGTATGTCTGTCCGTCCGTCCAGACGTCCAGCCGTATGAAAAGTTAATTATCTAGGGGACTATAGTTCATCAATTCCGGAAATCAGGGCCAAAACGTCTGATACTTCAGTACGAAATTTTTGAAAGGCGAGGAAGTTGGCCTAGAAGATTGAGATAATGGGAAGCACGAAACGAGCTCCTAGGCTTCGTTAAGGCAAGGAAACATGGTAATCAGATGTCTACGAACCACTAAGGTTATGAAGGAGCCACCTCATACCCTACTTAGGGGCGATGACGGGAACAATACCAGCGGAGATGATGAATACCTGGGGTCCTCCGACCGATGATAGGATCCCTGTGGAGCCACCAGACTATGACGAGGTCTTAGAAGTTATAAAAATTACCCGCAGAGTTATTTAAGACCGTCGGCGAAGATTTATTTGAATTTGATTAGATGTATGCATCAACTCTTGTGCAAAATATGGACTGTTGAGCGTATGCCTAATGACTGGAACCTTAATGTCCTGTGCCCTTTTAAGAAAGGCGACCCTGCATTCTTCTTCCAATCGCTTAAAAAATCGTATCTGGCACACTGTGCAATAGACTGATACCGTAAGTAGGAAGTATAGTTGGACAGTACCAGTGTGGTTTCAGGCCGAAGAATTCGACCATTGACCCGATATTTACAATACGCCAAATTCTGAAGAAGACCAAAGAAAAAGAAATCGACACCCACCACCTAATTGTCGACTTTAAAGCCGCTTTCGACACGCCAATCAGATCAAAGTTTTTCAAAGCACTGACTGAACTTCGTATCCCTGCAAAAATCGTTCGCCTCTGTATGATGACGATGACCAACACCCAAAGCAATGTCAGGTTCGGCAAAAATTCTCTCCGACCCCTTTGACACCAAGAGAGGCTTCAGACAACGAATACAATCTTCTGATGGAATACATACTGCAACAATGCCCAAGCGTTGACCAGAAGCGTAATATTTTCTAAAAAAAAAAGTACCCTTCAAGGGACTACCGGTGAATGAGAGCAAGACGAAGTACTTGGTATACACCCGCAGACAATCTACACGACGTAGATGGTCTTTGACGACAGAGAACTTCAGCATTGAGGCTGTAAAAAACTTCGACTACCTGGGCACAGATGTAAGCAGCGACAACAACACCAGTCAGGAAATAAAACGAAAAATCATTCTTTGTAACCGTAGTAGAGCAAAGTAGAGCAAAGTAGAGTTCTGTTTAGAGAAACAAAAATTAAACTTTTCAAAACGCTGATAATGCCTCTCCTGAAGTATGGCTCAGAAGCATGGGTCAAGACAGAATCGGACAAGTCGGCGTTGGGCGTGTTTGAGAGGAAGATGCTTCGGAGAATCTTTGCTCCAATTAGAGTGGGAAATGACATCCGTATACGCACGAAGGATGAGCTGAATTCAATGGCTCCGGCTTTTTTGTTCGATTCTGTTCATTATCTCTTGCATTGTCAAGGTCATGCAAAAAACTAAAAGCGACGACGATATCAAAAAAAAAAAGCACCACAACAAAGCAACGTCATCGAATATAAACGACAGAAATATCGACAGACCGAAAACAGAATGCTTATAAGGCAACAAATTATCGCCGGTTTTTAGATATACATAAGTTATATACATATGTCGTATACTAATGGTTTTTCGAATTATTACATCTATCTGATTTGACATAAAAAATGTAAACCTATTACAAAAAAAAAAAAACAAGGAAAACGTAAACTTCGGTTAAACTGAATCTGAAATACCCGTTATACAACACTTTTAATAGTTTATATGTTCACCAGGATTAAAAACTAAATTTTACGATGAATTTGGTCAAATTTGTATGGAGGCACTATGTTATATTAGCCCGATCTTTACCTAAAAATGGGCGTGGCGCCTTGAATTTGACATTGGATGACACAAGAAGTGTTTTTACCCAATTTGGAGTAAATATATTCATAAATAATACCTATTTTCATACAAAAATTCGATTTGTATGGAAGCTATGCCTAAAAATGGACCTGGCACCTTGATTCTGACATGTCAATATATTAAAAACATTCTTATTAAAACGCATCGCAACAGACAGACAGACAGACGGACATGGCTAAATCGATTCGTCTCATCGAGCTGATCAATAATATATGTATATACATTGTAGGGTCTCCGATGCCTCCTTTAATGCGTTACAAACTTTCGGACAAACTGTATATACTCGTTTACACTATGTGTAACGTGTATAAAAATGATGAATTCTTAGTTTTGGAAAGATAAATCGTAAGATTTCGTAATATTTTTTTTTGGAATGATAGAACTTATAGAAGTTTAGTATTTATGATATTCTTTGTAGAAAATGTAGTTTATTCTATACAAGTATGAGATCAATCCATAAATTGTGTTGATAAGTTAAAGACAGATTATTGTATAAGCATGTGACGTGCACTCGGACAGTTTGTCAACATAACTAATTGCGATTGTGTAAATTTGAGCAGTTGAACATCCCAACTAAAACCAGAATTAAGCAAAACATAAGCGCTATGTAAACTGCCGGGTTGTGTACCCACTTACACGTAGATAAGTACATATTTATACACATTATTATTTTTTTATTGTCATTATTATATTTATTTGCTTAGTTGCAGCAATTATAAATTGAACGATAGAGGTGTTTATCTGGTTTAGTTGATAGTTTCTGAATGCTTATAGGATGCAGTACTAATGAAATTTAAACAAGAAAAATGCAGTTCAATAAAAAATGAATAATGTGAAATATTTGATAAAATGATAAAATTATTTAAATATAATTATTTTAAATAAATTTTTTTTTTTTATTATTTTAAGGGTTGTTTAAAAATATAAAAATTATACTTCTCTTGAATTCTTATAGACAAATTTATAATTTTTTTCATATATATTTTTAGATCAATATTATTAAAACTGACCGAATATGTTAAAAAAAAATATCAATAGACAGACGGACAAACGTGGCTAGATCGACTCGTTTCGTCAAGCTGATCAAGAATATATGTAAATGTATGATTTATGGGGTTTACGATGTATCTTTAATTGCGTTATAAACTTTCCGACAACTTAAACATACCCATTCACACCATATGTGACGGGTATACATAAATGAATTCCCCTTTGCGGAGAGGCAGGCTTTAAGGCATTTTTTTGTTTAAGAATTTGCGACTGCGCTAAACCTGCCCACTTCCGATGTTGCTCTGCTGCATATACAAATAAATGTATCAAGTTCCGGTTTTTATAAATTTTTGGGCGATATTTATTTTTAGCACGAATCATTAAAATACGCTACAAGTGTGGCATACTAATTTGAAATTAAACTAATTTGAAATACAAAGCTGTTTAATTTTTTGTTTATTTAAATACATCACTAAATTCTCACATTAAATTGATTACCGTGAATGCATGCTAATGAACTTCCTCAATGAACAATAATGAGTGCTGTGAACTATGATTCTCAACTCTTTAAGAGGCACGTTATGACATTTTTTTTTTTTGTCTAATAAAAAAAAAAAAGGGAAAATAAACCAGACTTTAAATAAGAGAGGTAAATATTTAGATGGGCGGTGAGCAGTAAGAAGTGTTGTGAGCGCTTAAATGGCAACAGTTTGCTTGTCACATGTAACAAAAACAAATAATTTAAATTTTTTAGTACGCCATTTGAGAACATTTCTTATTATTATTTTTTTACATACCACACAATCAACCACAACAATAAAAATAGTAATAATAATAATGAAAATAATAATACAAAAATAATGAACTGTGTCTAATAATGTCAGTGATAATATTTAATCTTTCACATCTGCTCATACACAGTTTGCATTCATTCGATTTACAGGTAGACGTAGTGCGCGATTATAAATAAAATAATACAGCAACTAGACTTACGCTAAGCTCAGTTTAGTTAGTTTATTTGTATCTAGATATATTTGTATCTAGATATATTTGTATCTTTGTACGTGCTGTTTTTTATTTATAAATAAAATACAATAAAAACGGTTTATTTTTTTGTGAGTTCGGCAGCGAGCTGTAAATTTCACTGAATGCATTGCAATACTTTCAGTCGACTTTCGATCGTTTTATAGCGCTGCCGGCTATCATCTCTCAAGCGCATCTTTTAGACCAAACGCGTTCTGGTTACTAAAATTCAATAAAATAACTGCGTGTTTTTAAATTCAAATTAAATTAATTATCTTTATTTTTTTTTAAGTTTAATTATTGCTTGTTTGTATTTTTTGTTAAACGCTAATTCGTTAATAAAATTAAGGCAAAATGGGTGAGTATTTTGTTTATTGTATGCTACGCGGTGCTAATTTAAGCAACAAAAAAATTTAAACAAAAAGCAAGAGTTTTTGTTTAAACAAAAAATTAAACATCTGTTCCATAAATAATGAAATTGTATGCAGTAAATCACAAGAAACAAGACGACAGAACGAACTTGTTTAAATTATTTAATCTGCTTTTACTGTGCTTTCAAAGGGTGTAAGGGTTTTATTTAAAGGACAGTCGTGGCTTTGGATTAAATTAGACAACAAACTTTTTATATTTTAAGTAAAGCGTTTAATATAAAAAAAAAACAAAATAATAATGTAAATAGTGCTTTGCAACTTGCAAACTGAGCTGTAAAAATTGCTTTGGTATTTCCTAATTAACGGTAACACACGAAATTTATCAAAACTGTGCAAAGCCTAAAGCCTCTTCCTGACCGGTGTTGTTATATTTTAAAAATTTTAAAATGATCGACTCAGTAATTAAGACGTTTCTACCTACCAGACAGACAGACAAATATTCATATATATAATATATAAATAGATATGTGAAACCCCAAATAGCGTCTTAGATGACGCTGCAATAATGTGCTAAATTCTTTAAAAATGAATCACTGTAGTACTCGTATGTCTAATAGAATAATTATTGATCCCATGTGTGTTTGTCTGTTTGTCGGTGTGCCCTCGAGTGTGTATCTCTGACAATGAGTCTCTACAAGACAAAGGCATCAATTTATTTCTTTGTTCTTAAAGATATTTGTTGTCAAAATCGAAGAATATAAAATAAGTAGTTACATAATAATAAGACTAGTAATATATTTAGATTTATTCCTTTTATCTACTGTGAACTTTTGCACATGTAGCACTTAAAAAAAAATGACACATAAATAGATAATCAGTATAGATCTTTTCAGTCAGCAGCCTATTTTTTTGTACCTGTCACACATTGTTAGTGAAAAATAGTGTGAAATTATTTATAGATCTAATGGCTTCAAATATGGTACAAATGCTTCTTATACCAAGCCAAATCTTCAGTTTAAAATAGTTCATATTCTAGCCGAGAATTTCTAAGAATATTTTTAATTTGTTTAGTATTTTAAAAAAAAATGTAATACAAATGCTGAACACAAAGATCTATCCACGTCAAATGATGGATACAACCGAAGTTAACTTTTTTCTTGTTTTTTTTTTTAATTTTACATTTTTACAAGCATCAAAAAGATTTAGGTTTTCTAGGACTTCTAGCTTTTGGAAAAATTATTATTGAGCATCAACTATTGCTTAATTAAGTATCTGATCAACTTTACCGTGTATTCGACTCGATTTTAATCGTAGTCGATATATTCGTCGACTCATATCGAAGTCAAACAATTCAAGCCAAGTCGAGCAGTTGACTTGAGTTACTCGAATCGTTTTCATTTCGAGTATCCTGTCTAACCACTTTCGGATATAATATATGTACATACTTATATATAGAATACTAATTCTATATACTTTATTTGTGCTGATAATTTTTTTAATTTGACATGAAATTCTTGTAAAAAGTTTGCAAATTCAATAATAACAATGACGTTCGTCTGCGATGAGCAACAAAGACTAGAATTAAATAAAGTTTTTAAGATACCTAATAAACGTGATATTTGCTTGATTGATAAAGATATGAAAGCAAAGTATGTGTATGACAAATGACCACTTAAACTTATGCATAAGATATACTATAGAAATATAGATAAAGTGTTACATGCATATAAAAAACAAACTAAAGAAAACAAGAAACACACTTAAAGATCGTGACCCATATAATGCGTAATACGATTACAATGCCTTAAGAAATTCAATGGAAAAATTGGACAAAATTTGTAAACAATGAACGGAAATATTTGTAAAATTGCAAGCAAAAAAAAAAAAAACAAAATTGGTATCGTACAATGCAATTTAGAAATAGTTTGAAGCAGTCAACATACTTGTACGTACTCGACACTTGAGATAGCTAGCAGCACCTGTAATATGGCGTCTTACAACTGCTCAGATTCACTAGCCCCCTTAAAGGCGTCAATAGTATTTTTTGCTCCTGTTGATACCTCATGGCATGGGGTAAATGGGGGGGCGTGCGCATACACATTATCGCTGCTTATCAGTTTTCAGAGGCTAGGCTGGCTAGTTCAAGTGCAACAAGCATTGCAAGCAAAACGCTGCAAAATCTGAAAATAACTAAAACGGCAAAGCGGCAGCGGGAATATGAATTGATAATTTGATGATTCGATTCGATTCGATGAGCTGATACGATACGATCCAATTGGATGGACGGATGAGATTCGATGGAAAGCAGTGCAGCGCAAACGCCCAACTCAACCCGACCCGACCGTTGATTTATTTCGTCTCCTCTCGCTCATGAATGCTACTTAAAACGCTGATAACATTTTGCTGCCGAAATCAAGTTGAAATGTGTGTATGTGTGTGTGCGTTTATTTGCACAGCGTAAATAAGCATTTAAGTGGTGTACTCATTTCATTCCAAGTTTTGTTTTCAAATTAATTTAATAATAAAAAAAATGATTAAAGCAAAATAAAATCTTTAAATTAATGCGTTGCGCTCTAAAAATCGACATTAGAGCTTTTCAATTCGTTGTTTGCGGCACATAAAAACGACACACAAAAGTGTTCCTTGCAAAAAGGATATTTTTTTATATAAACTTCAAAAAGTGTAAGGATAATAATATTTTGTTGCAAGATTTTAAGTGTTAAATTAAAATGTTTGTGAAGATTTTTCAAAAATATCTAAAAGAATATATACAAGTGACATTTAATATTTTAAATAATCGCAATTCAGAAATTGTTATGATTTTTTTTTTATTTAATATTTCACACACTAACTGCAATTAAAATGCAATTTTCGTTACGACATAAAATTTAATAAGTAAAAAGTAATTAAATATACGACACGAATATAAATATTTGACACGAATCATAATTTTCTGTTTAAATATGTGAACTTTTCTCTGCTTCAAAAAAAAAAGAAGTGTTTTCTTCTTAAATTTGTGACCCCGACCATGCTTATCGTATGATTCTGGGGTCGCTGAATATAAATTAGAAGTCCATTTAATTCCAACTAAATTTAACTACAGTTAACAAAAAAATTATGGTTGCATTAAAATTTTCTAATTTGTATTTCAGGTTGAGAAAGTTCAGTTTTTTTCTTATCAACCTATTTTCATATATTTTGGCGACGCATATTGAGGAATGAAATATCTTTCAATCCATCTAAAATTCAGCTTCAAAAATTTATGCATTCTTGAGATTTTAAGTAATAACTGTTTTTTTCACAAAAAATTTTTTTTTTTTGAAGATAGCTCCTATTTGGTGATGCTTCAAAATACAAGAAAATAGGCCGGCTAGAGAGAACCCCCCGCGATTTTGTCAATATTTGTAAACTTGTGTATGTATCTCATTAAAAAAAGAAAAATTCAAAACATTAAAATGCGACTCACATGAGCTTAGGAGATTCTTAATTCCATAATTAGTGACTTTATCTATTATACACTGGACGGCACAATTATGATGACATAAAAGAAAAAAAACATATCTTTTCTTTTCCGATCTAAACATTGAATTAAAAATTGCATGTAGGATCTTAAGCTGAAGTCAGAAATCAAATGCTGATATCTTTAGTTTGAATAACCGCGTATTTTATTTCCTAACAATCTGAACAAGATTTTCTCGGCACATTGTTATTGGTTTATTAACTGTTTATAAATTTATAGAATCTAATTTGATCAAATTTGGGCAGAAAATGCTTTAAAATTTTTTTTTAAATCGTACTGAATAAAATTGTGATCAGATGGTTTGACGCTGATATCTTCCATTATATTCACGAAAATCGGACTAACAGAACCAAAGATATTAGCGTTCGAGAAAAATTAATATTATTTTAAAAATCCAGGAGTTGAGATTAAAAATACCCAAAAATGGAAAAAAATTCATTTCATTTTTGGATTCTTTATGATTTTTTACATTTAAAATGGGTATTCAATAAAATACATCGGAAAAGTTATAAGCTGTATACATGAAAATTAAAAAGATATATTTTTTTTTCATTATATTAAAATAATTATGTCGACTAGTGTATGCAAATGTTGCGTACAAACAAAGGGACTGATAAGGAAGAGGCATATCGGACGGACATGAATAAATCGACTCTTGTAAAGATATAAATTTCTTTTTTTTTTGTATAATAAAAATAAAAAATTTTAATGAAATACAAATACTTTAGCTGTACTCAGCGTAAAAATGCGATTAAATTACATTTTAAATGATTTTCATTTTGTATATTCTTCCCATACAGCTGCCCTTTACGAGCACGCCATATGCCATAAATGAGCAACGGAGAAGAGCAGCAAGTTAAATATCAAGAAGTAAGTCCCTTTCAAATTAGCGAAGGATTTACGCGTAGCAATACCAGTATGACTTCAGAGCCAGTAAAAACTTCTCGCATTTTTATGGCCGCCGTTGCGGGTAAGTTGAGATAATTTGCAATAAAGTTAAGTTGTATGCTTAAGTTTTATTAATTGAATTCTATAGCCAATCTCTCTGCATTTGCCGTTGGCACATGTCTTGGTTGGACCTCTCCAATTATGCCAAAACTCAATGCTGAAGATACCTCAGATTCACCGCTTAGTCGTCCAATTGAATCAAATGAGGAAGCTTGGATCTCTTCGTTGATTGCTATTGGTGCGCTAGTTGCACCATTCGTTGCAGGTCCACTAGCAGATCGTATTGGACGCAAATGGGTTTTATTGTCGAGTTCCATATTCTTTGTTATTGCTTTCATATTGAATATGGTGGCGGTCGAGGTTTGGGTGCTCTATGTTTCGCGTCTTGTGCAGGGTTTCGGCGTTGGCTTTGTTATGACAGTGCAGCCGATGTATGTGGGTGAAATTGCAACGGATAGTGTGCGCGGTGCTACTGGTTCGCTGATGCAATTGTTTATTGTCTGTGAGTATTAAAAATTATTTAGTTATTATTATATAATTCTCATCCGTTTCCATTTCCGTTTTATTGCAGCTGGCATTCTTTATGTCTACGCCATCGGTCCATTTGTTTCTTATCAGGCATTGCAATGGTGTTGCATTGTTGTACCATTAGTTTTCGATGTAGTTTTCTTTTTCCTGCCGGAAAGCCCATATTATTTTGCTGGCAAAGGACGCAAATCAGAAGCGGTACGTTCATTGCAATTCTTACGTGGCCAGAGCACTGAAGGTGTGCACGATGAGATGACTATGATTCAGGCTACCGTAGAGGAATCGAATGCTAATAAGGGCAGCATGATGGATCTTTTCAAGAATCCCGGCAATCGCAAAGCACTTTTTATTTCGGCTGGTCTCATTGCCTTCCAGCAGCTGTCGGGTATTAATGTGGTACTCTTCAATAGTCAATCGATCTTTCAAAGCGCCAATACTGGACTTGATCCTGCCATTGCCACAATTATTATTGGCTGTGTACAAGTAGGCTCCTCAGGTCTAACACCCATTATTGCTGATCGTCTGGGACGCAAAGTGATACTGCTCACATCAGCCAGTGTTATGTCTATCGGTTTGGCTGCATTGGGTGCTTTCTTCTATATGCAAATCGTTGTGGGCAATGCTGATAGCATCATTTGGCTGCCCGTACCAGCGCTTATTGTCTACAATATTGTTTACTGCATCGGTTTCGGTCCTCTACCGTGGGCTGTACTCGGTGAAATGTTTCCACCTGAAGTTAAATCGTTTGCATCGTCAATGGTGGCATCAACTTGCTGGGTGCTCGGCTTTCTGGTCACGTATTTCTATCCCTCATTGGATAAATTAGGTTCGTACATCGCTTTCTGGTTGTTTGCGGGCTTCTGTGTTGTTGCATTCTTCTTTGTGCTTTTCGTCGTAATGGAAACAAAGGGTCTAAGTCTGCAGGAAATTCAAGATCGCCTTAATGGCAAGAAGCCACAATAAAATTGCTTTATGTGTAGGGAACATTATTCAAGTATTTTATTATATTTAAGCTAAAAAGTTAGAAAAATTGTTTGTTATGTAAAATATTGTTAAAACAAAAATAATTTTCATATATTGTATATGTATGCGCTGTAATAAAATAAAGTTAAATTTATAATAAGCATAATAATTATTGAGTTTTATATTAATGAAAACCAATAAGAAGCAGTAGAGAGCTCTCTAATATTATTGTATATTTCTGGTCATCTCGAAAATATGCGTCTATCTGTAAGTTGAAGATTATAATAGAGCCATCAATTTATGCAAAGTTTCCTAAAGATCGGTGAGAGGCACTTGAGTAACATTACTTCCAAATGGTTGAATTATAAACGAATTTTAGATAATTTTGAAACAAAATCTAGCAAAAGGGTTTAAAAATAATTTTTTTTTACATTGAAACAATACTCAGTTTAAATTTTATTTAAATTTCCTTAATATTTTTAATGCGTTTCTCGTTTATTTTAATTTTCTTTTTAATTTTTGCTGTTATTGGTTTTATTCTTTGCCATTTAGCCAAGTATGACCGAATCATTTGCGGAGCTTCTTGTGCCGTATCAGATTAAAATTTATCCAAAACCATTGCCGGAATTTAAAGCCGATCCTATTATAGACGAAATGAATTTTCACTTGACTGAAAAAACAGCACTAAAAAAGGCCTGGCGTTTTATTGCACCGTTTAAACGACGTTTTGGCAAGGATGCATTCTATAAGTACTAAATTCAAAACAATTCAATAAATCATTTTTAAAAATATTTTTTTTACAGTTTTTTAACAAAGTACGAGGATAGTATTGATATTTTTCGTTTTGGCAATAGAAAAATCATTCTCGAAAAATTACATTTGCATGCATTAGCCATTATGAATTACATTGAGGCGATTATCTTTAACGCACTTGAATATCCTTCAATCTTTAAAATGATGTACACAGAACATGGGGAATGCCACGATTCGTGTCATGTGCCTAAGGATACAATTTGTGTAAGTTTGTATATTTTTAAAGATATTATTTGATAAATAAGAAAATATATTTTGAACAACAGCTACTTGCGCAATATTTAGTGGACTATCTTTTAAAAGTGTTGGAAGATCATTGTTCCGAAACATTAAAACGTGCATTCAATAAAATTCAAATGCATTTTAATGTTACGGAACGACGCACGAATTCATCAAACGTTAATAAAGACCTCAAGAAAGGAATAAATAACATTTATGGCCGTGTTCCAACAAGGAAAACTTTATTTTAAAGAAAACTTTATAAACTACAGCATGCATACATTTAAACTACTTGTGTAAAAAGTAATTTAAATACATGAATGATGTAAAAATTGTATTTAATCTTCTAAATACATTTCTCAAAGAAAATGTTTGACAGCTTCATACTTTTAATTGTTTATTCTAATTTAATATAATTAGGCAAGCGTAGAAATTTAAATCAAATTTAAATTTTTTTGAAAAGTAACAGTACTGTATGACGACCAGAAATATACCAGAAATCGTGATCAAAAATACCAGAAATTGATAAATACCAGATGTCCGGAAAAATACCAAAAAATGTGATCAATACCAGAAAATGTGATCACGGACCGATAGTACACGAAAAGTGGACCAATGACTATTTATCGTTATTTATCGTGTTATAGGTTGGTAGCAGTGTAATACTCATTAAAAAAGAAGAAGCAGTGCATTGCAGTCGAATCAAATATAGTCGTCTGCTCAGAACAAAATAAATAGAAATTCACGACAAAAAAAATTATAAGCAGCTAAAATGTCGCTCTCCGTGCTACGTAATGTTGCTAGATGCAATGGTAAATATTATACAATAAACACATACAATAAAAAGAAATTGTACAAGAAAAGCTTATATTATATAACTTTTCTTCTTTTTTTTTTTTTTGTTGCATATGACGACAAACACCAACAGCCGCCAATTTGTTGAAAGCAGCACGTCAAACTCCTTTAAAAAGTAGCTACGCTACCTTTGTAACAGCACAGCGTAGTGCATTGGCAAAGCCGCTATCCTTGGTCAAAAATGTCAGCGTTAGTATAAATTGATTAGCGCGCTATAAACTTAATAGAAAATTAATATACCAAAATTTTAGCCAATTGTTACACGTAGCATTGCAACAAGCGCTCCAAAAATGGCTGCAGCTGGCGGTAATCACACTACACTCTGGACCATTGAGCGTCTTATTTCTGTTGGCTTATTGGCAGTTATTCCAGCTGCTTTCATCTTTCCCTCACAGCCAACTGATGTGCTGATGGCCATTTCCGTGGTGTTGCATACACATTGGTAAATACAAAAAAAAATTGTACTTTAATATAAACTTTTTTTTATATATTTCTATAAATTTTGCAGGGGTCTCGAAGCACTGATTGTCGACTACATGCGTCCATCAGTTGTTGGTAATGTACTGCCAAAGGTTGCACACGTTTCGTTGCTGCTGCTCTCCATTGCCACATTGGGCGGTCTATTCTATTTAGTTTTTAACGATGTCGGTCTGGCCAACGGTGTTAAGAAGTTCTGGGCCATTAAGGGTCATAGCAATGCTTAAAATCAATTGTATTATACGCTAATTAACAAGTTAATCGGCACGAAAAAATCACACAACGGTCTGCGGCTTTATACATACATAAATTATTAATGTATTGACTCACGGCTAGCACTATTGTTTACAGCAGCAGCTGTAGTTGGATATGCTTAATTTAAATAAAAAGAATTCTAATCTATATACAAACTCATTTTACTTGTTGAAGATCAATTCAAGACAAAACAAAACAATTGCACATATTATTTACATAACAAAGTTTTTGGCGTACCTTTTATTTTATTTTTGTGATAACGCGTTTGAGCATTACTTTTCTATTCCTAGACTAATTTTGTGTATTGCTGCGAGGTCATGACTTTTGTACGTTATTTTTGTAGAACAAACGCAATGCATCCCATTGTTTTGTATGTAACAAAATATGCGGACGACAGCTTCGCATATGTGCGACAGCTTCATCCGGTGTCCAGCCGTTTTTCTAAAAAAATAAAATAAAAGAATGTGTTTTACTGTTACAATTCAAAAATAGTTGATTATTCAAAAATTGCAAAATGTACGCACCATCATCAAATAACAACCAACAAGCGTTGCACTACGTGTGCGTCCTGCTTTGCAGTGCACATAAACAGAGCCGGTATTCTCTGCATACGTTGAGGTACTAAGATTACTTATACGACTGCTTAGTGGCAGAAACTTATTTATAAACTCAACACCACGGAAAAGCTTTTTCCTGACAAGGTGACTCGAATATATCGGTTGTGGCCAATTGTAAAAATTCTACGCCCAAATTTTTCCATTTAATGTCATTATTGGAAAATACTGTGAGCTCATAATCTTCATTCATTGAGACGACGGCCTTCATATTCTCATTTTTAATCAGCTGCAACAAATAAAGCAACAAGTGTGTTATTATTGTAATTACAACTTAAGCGTTTCTTGTTAATTTTGATATTCCAGCGTTACTCACCTCATTCGCTTGACTGCGAAACGGTAATGCGCCCAATATAACATTTTCATCAATGCGATCGTACCAATTTCTGGCGGTGGCTTTTTCCATAAGGACATTGTAGAGCAATGTCGGATAGAAGGAAACACGAGCAAACATTGCAGCCTTTTAATACGAAGAAGAAGAAAAAAAAACAAAGAATCGAGATATACAATTTAACAACTCTCTTTAATTTTAGCCACTTAACAAGTGCAGCGGCAGCTTGTAACTTTCACCAGCGCGCTCTAAAGTTTAGTTTACGAATAAAAGCGTGCTGCGATTTTGAAGCGGTAGCTGCTGCTGTGCTTGTTCTCTGTCTGAAGTTTGGCTTAAAACTGGTTTGCCACTGATTTACACTTACACTCATTTCCATGCCGTTTTAAGCCGTTAGCTGCTGACGAAACGAGAGTGATATTATGATTCAGAATGTAAAGAACTTCTTTGAATTTTAATTCTGACAACTAAGCGAGGGAACTACTGCACACATTGCGTTGCGTTCGCGATAAATTGTTTTTGTTGTTGCCCTATTTACATAATCAATCAGCTGTTTCGTCAATTAGAAATGAGCACGTGACCAAAATAGGTCACGAAATATTAAAACCAAACGCATTTAGGAAGAAAAAAATTAGAAAAAGCACCAAGGGAAAACTTTTATATCAATTCAACATAAATAAAAAAAATTTACAATAGTTTTAAAAAATGTCGTAAAACTTTTTTTTTTTTTTTTTTTTTAAATATAAAAATAAAAAACCATAAAAGTCACGCTCGTCTCTAATTTCAACAGCGGAATACTTAAGACATTTTCCAACACTACAACATCTCTCATTCGCACTCATCACTCATATACACCATATATATTTTGCTCGACTACAACAAAACTCTTCTTACGTGTGAGTTCGAATGCAATAAAAAAAACAAAAGCAAAAAAAAAGAAAATAGAAAATAGAAATAATTTTAAATAATTAAAATAATGCGAAATTAACAAATACGCAGTCGCACGAATAGAACTGTACGGTAAGTGAGCTTATCAGTTGAATGATACGAAACTCCGCAAAAGGTAAGAAGCATCAAAATATGAACACAAAACACGTCAGACGTTTATTGGCTTTGCTTCTCTCACTTTTCACATCATATCAAAAATTAAATCAAAATTTATAGTCACGAAACGAAATATAAAATTAATTTGTTATTAATCTTTTATACAAAAAAAAAATTAAATAAAAAACAGGTGAAAATGAAGCCTCACCACATAACGCTAGCGTTGGTGTTGCTCGTAGCCTATCATGGGCAAACAGTCTGGCTGGAAGAATTGCAGGGTCCTCTAACGCCTATTGCTAATCAAGATTTACATGGAGCTGCCGGCACAGCACAAGAAACTACAGACCAAAGCAAAACGCAAGACCCAACGAGTACGGGCGAACAGCAACAGGCAGCGGATGGCAGTGTGAAAGAGCCAAAGGGTGCTGCTGGTGTGGGTGATAATGAACGGAAGGCTTCGAAATTTGTTGCCGATACACCAAATTTGTCGGTAGCCTTTGGCGAACGATCAAAGGTTTTGCAAAGTGCCATTTTCGAACGACTTTGGAATGAGAATTTGGTGCGTCAGGATTTAAAGAACGAAATCGAAGCGATAGAGAAAAAACGAAAGGAAGAGGCTGCTGCCAACCCAGAGAGCAATACTGAAGCAACACCTACAGTTGAACAAATAGAGTGTAAATATTATTTGCATATAAGTTATGTCATTTTATTTAATATATACTTTTCTCTTTTTAATAACAGCCTATACACTCTATGAGAACGCTATGGCAATGTTATCCAAGCCACGTACAGATAAACGTGTCGCTTATACGTTGCTGCGTAAAGCTGCTGAATCAAATCATTTAAAAGCACGTGCAGAATTGGCTTGGGCGCACTTGTTGGGTCATTGGTTGGAATTTAATTTTACGTATGCTGCCGAAGAATTTACGAGCTTAGCCAAAGAAGGCATACCAGAGGCTCATATGGGTCTCGCCTATTTGTACTCAGTCGGCGTTGGTGGAAAAAATGTCAGCCAACCCATGGCACTGACACATCTTTCGTTTGCTGCACTCGGTGATAATACATATGCTCAAATGGCCATGGGCTATCGTTACTCGTACGGCATAAACGTGCCGATCAGTTGTGAAAAGTCACTGACTTACTATAAAAAAGTTGCCAAAAAGGTTGCTTCGAAGGTGACTTTCTCGAATGGACCTATAGTTCACCGTGTACGGTTATTAGATGAGTCGGAAAATCCTGGTAGTCATGAGACAGAAATTGTGGATTACTATCAGTTGTTGGCTGATAAGGGAGATGTGCAGTCTCAGGTCGGTCTGGGTCAGTTGTACTACCAGGGCGGCAAGGCAACACAACAGGATCACCAGAAGGCGTTGGAGTATTTTACACAAGCTGCCAATGCTGGTAATGCAATAGGGTTTGCCTTTCTCGGTAAACTTTATTTGGAGGGCAGTGAGCACATTAAAGCGGACAATGAGACTGCGCTTAAGGTAAACTTTAGTTTGAATTAATATGTTTAACAATTTAAATTATTATTTTGTATTTCTATGCTAGTATTTCAGTAAAGCTGCCGAAATGGGCGATCCAGTTGGTCAGAGCGGTTTGGGATTGATGTATTTAAAAGGGCTAGGAGTTCCTAAAGATTCTATAAAAGCACTCTCCTATTTTACACAAGCAGCTGATCAAGGCTGGGTCGATGGACAGCTTCAACTGGGCAATATGTATTTCAGTATGTAGAAACTGAAGCATTCATAGCATCTGGTTTTAAAATTGATTTTATTTTTAGCTGGCAATGGCGTTAAGACCGACTATAAGCTGGCGCTTAAGTATTTCAATCTAGCTTCACAATCAGGACATGTACTGGCGTACTATAATTTAGGCATCATGCACGCCTATGGCATGGGTATGCTTCGCTCCTGTCCCGCTGCCGTTGAAGTAAGTTTAATGATTAAGACAAAACATTTTAAATTCTTAATGTCCCTTTTATAATAGTTCTTTAAAAACGTTGCGGAACGTGGCCGCTGGAGCACACAATTGATGTATGCCTATAACGATTACAAGCAGAATCGTATTGACGAAGCCTACATGCAATACGCACTGATGGCTGAATTAGGCTACGAAGTTGCGCAAGGTAATGCTGCTTTTCTATTAGACCGTGAGGAGGTTAAAATATTCCATGATCGTCACGAAGAACTTATTCGTGCATTCTATTATTGGAAACGTGCTGCCGGTCAAGGCTATTCCGCTGCACAAGTTAAACTTGGTGACTACTACTACTATGGCTGGGGCACAACTGTTGACTTTGAAACAGCTGCTGCACTCTATAGAAAGGCATCGGAGCAACAATATAACGCACAGGCTATGTTTAATCTTGGCTATATGCACGAGCAGGGTTTGGGTATGAAAAGAGATTGGCATTTAGCGAAACGCTTGTATGATTTGGCAGCAGAGACAAATTCGGATGCACGCGTTCCGGTTGCTATTGCTTTATTTAAACTGCAAATGTTAGCAAAGATGGAAGCTATCAAGGAGGTAAGTTAAATTATTATATTTACAACAAATTAAAAATTTTATTAATGTTGAATTTTTTTAGTCACCCTACAAATTCATCTTTTATTTGGATGAAAATATTGCAGCTAACTGGGATCTCTATATGATCACAATACTTACACTTCTCCTCGGATTTATTATGTACACGAGAAGACCATATCAGCAGCAGCAAGAAAATAATAATGCTCAAGCACAGGCAGATCAAGGAGCTCCAGTCGCTCCCCAAGCTGCCGCTGCTCCTATACCCGCGCAAGTTGTAAGCAATACTGTAGCTGCGAGTGACGATACTCCATCAACCTCATCTGCTGCGTCAGCCTTATCTGCATCGACTTCTGTGTCGGCAACATCCACGTCGCAAGCAGCGACTGCCAATTCTACCGCGCCCGACAGCAATTCAGCGCAGCCACCGGGCCAAGGCACGAGCGCTGATCCAACTGATTAGTCCCTAAAAAAATTAAACCGGTTAATTTAATGTTGCATTATTCGCTTAAGTTATATTTAGTCTGTGTTTGTAAATAATTATAAACCTTTCGACATTTTACTTTATTTTTTGTTTTTTTTTTGTACTGTATGTGAGTGGATTAGTGTGTACTTGAGTAACCTACACACTAACTGAAAAGATTCATAACACCATTAAATTCTATTATTTATATCTTAGTATGAGTAAATTTTTTTGGAGAGACAACTAATGTAAAACCTTTTACTCAATTGAATTTTGGTGTGTCTTTAACTAAAAAACTCTCCCCAAATCGGTTAGAAACAGTACTATCCAAAGGACGAATGAATACAATATTGCATACTTATAGGAATTGCTCTGCCTTCTTTATAAAATTAAAAAGAGAATTAAATCTGAACTTGAATTTTGTTTTAATAGTTTTAATGAGGCGCAGCTTATACACTCTAAAAATTAGAATAAATCAAAAAATTATATTTTATTTATTATTGATGACTTAAATTTAAGCATAATAGTTCAGATTGGCCTTCTTCTTAGCCTGAACCTCCATAATTGCGTCCATAAAATCTTCGTGTGTAACGCTTGTGGCCGAGCGGCGTAGCGCAATCATACCGGCTTCCACACATACTGCTTTACATTGTGCCCCATTAAAATCATCGGTAGAACGTGACAATTCCTCAAAGTTAACATCAGTGCTTACGTTCATTTTACGTGAATGAATTTGCATAATGCGTGCACGTGCCTCTTCATTTGGATGAGGAAATTCGATCTTACGATCAAGACGACCTGAACGCAAAAGTGCAGGATCCAGAATATCAACACGATTTGTGGCGGCAATAACTTTAATATCTGCAGTTGAGCTAAAACCATCGAGCTGATTCAATAGCTCCAACATAGTACGCTGCACTTCACGATCGCCAGCTTTTTCCGAATCGAAACGTTTTGTGCCGATGGCATCCAATTCATCAATAAATATAATTGCAGGCGACTTCTCTTTGGCTAAAGCAAAGGCATCGCGTACCAATTTAGCGCCATCACCAATAAACATTTGCACAAGTTGTGGACCAGCCAATTTCAGGAAAGTTGATTTTGTTTGCGCAGCACAGGCACGCGCCAGCAGTGTTTTGCCTGTACCAGGGGGTCCGTAGAGTAGTACACCTTTCGGTGGATGAATACCTAAGTTCTTAAACTTTTCCTTATGCGTCATGGGCAAAACAACAGCTTCGATAAGCTCCTGGATCTGTTTGTCGAGGCCTCCAATATCGGAGTACTGTTCCGTGGGGCGTTCATCGACCTCCATAGCCTTTGACACGTGCATCATACTCTGCGGGCAGCGTTTCCAATATAAGATAAGAGTCTTTGTTGACACCCACCAAATCACCCGGTTTAAGTTTTTCAGCATCAACCAATCCGATTACTGGCAAAAAGTAAGCTTGACGCGTCGATGTTTTTATGACGGCACATTTACCCTTGCGTTGGTTGTCGAGCACAGTTACAGCGCCATCGTCCTCCTCCTCTTGGGGATCGACGTCAAGCAATTCAATGACATTCGACACCAGATACGGTAAAGTCTTATTAACCTGAAGTGGAGAACACAATCTTATTGTCAAGAGGGTACTTCCAGACAAAGCCAATTTAGTTAATGTAGCTTACCTTAATTTTTTCGGTGTTATCCTTAATCTTTTCATTTTGTGCCTGGATTTCATGTGTTATACGCATTACTTCACTTTTCATTATCTTTATTTCGTTTTCCATAAGTCGCGTTCTGTTAGATATATCATCGGTGGACATACGCAGCACCTCCTCGCCAAGTGTTTCCTCGCCATCCTCCCAAATTGATTTATCCTCCAGTGTTTGAGTCATGTTAAACTTTATGTTCTTTTGAGTTGACTATTTACTTTTTAATATTTTCTCAATCTCAAATCGTAAATGAAAATGTGAAATAAAATTTTCGCTATAACTTGCTGATGACTTGTAAAATTGTTTCTTGTTGGTGCGGCAGGAACTAAATATGCCGAATTATAAAAATTTTTAGTATGGCAGCACACAACTAAATAGAGTGGCATCGTCATGCGTTTTTTTAACGTTGCCATTCTGTGCATACGTAAGTGTGAGCAGGACAGCAAGTGATAGATTGTTTGTGGCGATTTTATATCATTTTTTTTTTGGTGAATTAAGCACAAAACTACAGCTTTAAAATGTCAGAAAATAATGGTAAGACAACTTAATGCAGTTTATATGCTAAATAGTTTGGCAAAAGATGTTGTATTGAAGTCAAACACGATGTTTCCACCATGCGCGCGAGTTTAATACCAAATCAAAAACGCAAACCGATATTTTTTTTCTGTTGCAGATACATCAAACGATTCCAATGGCGCTGGCTCCATTCTACAAGCTTCACGTCTTGGTGGCGCAAATCCGTTGCTGCGCAGCGGTGTGCTACGTCCGTCAGTGCTAGGTACCTCAGTGCTAGGCTCTGCACTTGGTAACAATTCCTCGCAGGCGAGCAAAGAAAAAGACGCTGCTGTCAAGAATCCTTTTTGCGGGAGGACGTTGATGAGGAAGCTGACAACAAACAAACAGGTGATGATAAGCTAGTTAGCGACAAACCTGTAGAAGAAAAGACAACCGACAATGAAGACGATGAAGTGGACGAACGTCCAGATCCATTGAAGATGCTGAACAAAAATGGCATTGAACGTGTAAACATGTTTGCCGCAGCAAAAGCTTCAATACCACGCGTTGAAGGTTCCA
The DNA here is from genome assembly GCA_018903435.1 of Leucophenga varia. Classification (NCBI taxonomy): domain Eukaryota; kingdom Metazoa; phylum Arthropoda; class Insecta; order Diptera; family Drosophilidae; genus Leucophenga; species Leucophenga varia. Next base: position 5,025,914 of record JAEIFJ010001414.1, read on the forward strand.
ACTTTGTATTTGGGCAAAATGTGCATGAACGTGTGGTAGGCGTAAGTATTGCGAATAAATTATGCAGAAAAACTGGTCCTATTATTAATAACATTATTTTTTTTTTTTTTTTTGATTATTTATGACAATAGGAAAACATTAACACCGATAATAATTCCAATGCTGATGTGTCAAATGGTGCCGGTAATTCCACGGGAGAGCTGCTCTTTTCAAGCGTCATCACAAAAGCGGCGGCACAAACTTCAATGCCACGCGTTGAAAGTTCCAGCTTTGTATTTGGACAAAATGTACACGAACGTGTGGTAGGCGTAAGTATTTCATTTGCATATGCATAAAAACAGCCCAATTTATAATTGATTTTTTGTTTTTTTTTTTACCAAAGGAAAACATTAACACCGAAAATAATTCCAATGCTGATGTGTCAAATGGTGCCGGTAATTCCACGGGAGAGCTCCTCTTCTCAAGCGTCATCACAAAGGTGGCAGCACAAACTACAGACAACAAGGAGACTGAGTCGAAGACGTTAACCGAAGTAGCACGGGAATATGAAGAAAGTCGTGCACAAAAGCGCAAATATGAAGAAGTCGAGACATTCACTGGCGAGGAAGACGAAGTTAACATTGTTGATTTGAGTTGTAAACTGTTTGCTTTTGTCAACAGCAATTGGGTTGAACGTGGTCGTGGGAGTATGCGTCTCAATGACTCGAAAAAAGAGCGTGGCTGTTCACGTGTCGTATTCAGAACAGCCGGTAATTTACGGCTGCAGCTCAACACAAAAGTCTGGGCAGGCATGGTAGCCGAAAGGCCTTCGCAGACTTCATTGCGTTTAACTGCCATGGATAATACAGGCAGAATTAAAGTTTTTTTGGCCATGGCAAGGCATACTGAAATTGGACAGTTACACAAAGCCTTAGTCGAACGTATCGATAAACGCAGAGCAACACACCCCGAAGAGGAATGTGCCATTGATACTAAAAGTGGATCCGAAGCAAAGGAAAATACTGTAGCTGCTGCCGATAGCGATGCTGTTGTTGCTATTGTGGATGAAAGCGTAGAGAATAATATTAATGAAGTAAATGACACTGAATCAAAATTGGATCAACCCTCAAGCCCCAAAAATCTTTACTGAATGAAAAAGCGGTTGCCAGCGATGAAGCAGCAGCAATAGAGGAGAGCAACAACTAACACACACAAAAAATTAATAATAATCCACTAACACAAAAACAACAAAAACAAAACAAAGCAAAAATAATGAATTATGAAAAATAAAATAAAATAAATCTAAATATGATTTTAAAGTGAACAGAATGATGATAATATATAAAATGTTAAGTGAAATATTATACAGTAAATATAATATCAATTACTTTTAAATACATATAAATATATATTTAAATAATAAAAAAAAAAATAAACAAATGAATTTGATGATTTGTAAATTTAAATTCCTGAAAAAAAAAAAAAAACATTGAAGAAAAAAAACATAATTTTTGATTTGTATCGTTTTATTTAAAAAAATATTTCATTTTCGTTTTTCATTTGCGCTCAATCGATAATGTACAACAAATTTTTAGTTGTTATATAAATAATTAAATTATTTCATGCACATCATTATAATTATTATTATTATTTTTGTTCTGCGTTTAGAATTCGTTTCTATACATAATTTATATTATTTTTATTTAGATATTTTCAGCCTAATGCATTACTACACACAAATCATTAAGTTATTCTGCCGTTTGCATTTATGTAAAAATATGTAAATCATTTTTTAGAATTAAACAAATTTGCTCTTTTTTTCATTTTTTAAAATTATTTCTTTTAATTTGCTTTTTTGTTTTCTTTTTTTTTTTTGTTTTGTACTAAAGCTAATAATAAGATAAATCTAATTATTAAGTTTACTTAAAAATTACTTTATACATTTGCAATTTAATTTTGCATTTTACTTGCACTAAGGTCAACACTTGCACTTTCTTAAAGGACAATAGATAAAACAGTTATTGTACTCGCATTAAAATTATAAAATATACATAAAAACAATAAGAAGATTTGATATTTAAGCGCGTTTCGCAAAAAGCTGGGAATTTTATGATAAAAAAAATATATATTTATATACGTTAAAATATAAAAACAACAACCGTTGCGTTCGTTGTTACTCGAACTATTATTTTACGATTCTAATAAGTGATTTAGATTTAGTTAATTAAAAAATATAATTAAATAAAAGACAACTCTGAGACGAAGCCTAGCTAAGACATTCTACGACATTTTTTTTATTGCATTTCTCTAAAACTGAGCTATACGAGAGAAACCTTCACAATAAATATATTTCAAGTAGTTTTTTTGTTTTGTTTTTTAGTTTAGTTTAGAACTGGAATTTAAGTTAATTTATTAGCAGCAGCAATTTGGAAATACTTCCACAAATATTTTTGTTTGTTTTGTTTTTCTAAGCTATTCTACAAAAAAAGAACTTTGGCAACATGTTGCTTGTATTTTGCTAAATGATGGGAAATACTTTGCCATTGTTAGTTTTTGCTGGCCTAAATAGAAATTGTTTAATGCCTAAAATTGAGGTTGTAAACAGCCGCCACTGCTCTATTGCACGAGCGCGGTTGTGCTTAAAGTGTTCGAAAAGCGGCACAGCTTGCGCACCACAACTCCGAATTTTAGCTAATCGTGCTACAACTGGAGACTGTGACATTCAAAGGATTATTGTTACTACTAACTGCAATCGAGGATCTGCAAAACAAAAACAAATTCAAAATTTTATTATTGAACATCATTTTGTATTATTTTATGGCAAACTTACCTATTATGCCTCATGTGACTCTTGACTAGATCGCTATTTACGAGCGCCGCCATTAAACTAAGCTCGCCCGCCATAACTGTTGCGCAAACAATTTGCGCCAATTTCTTGGCGTTGTCACCCGGTTGCGATATATGTGCTCCTCGTACACCGAGCATATCAAGGCATGCCGCCTGTCCAGGCAATCCTGTGCCACCGCCTACTGTGCCCACTTCCAGCGAGGGCATAGTACAGGTCATGTATAGATCTTCGTTATTCTCACCCCAGCACTCCATGCCTGTCGAACAGTTACTTGATGTTACATTTTGTGCGGGATCCTGACCTGTTGCAAGGAAGACTGCGGTTACCATGTTTGCAGCGTGCGCATTATTGCCACCTATGCTGCCGGCCATGGCACTGCCGGACATATTCTTAAGTTTATTACAATCTACAAGTGTTTTTGCATCTGTTTTTAGCACTGTGCGCAATGTTTGTGCTGATATAATACATTCGGTGACAACACGCTTGCCACGTCCCTTTATCCAATTGATTGCTGCCGGTTTCTTATCCGAACAGAAGTTACCGCTCAACGAAATGATTTGCATATCTTGAAATTCACGTTTGATACACTTTAATGCCATCTCAGCACCTTTTGAGACCATATTCATGCCCATTGCGTCGCCGGTTAGCGCCACAAAGCGTATATACAATTGTGGTCCATCCATAGCAATAAGACACTCTTTAAGACGCCCGAAACGTGATGTTGAATCGAATTCAGCTTTAATCATACGATAGTTCTGTTCTTCGGTAATCCAACGTTTTGCTTCAGCAGCACGTGCTACACTAGCAAAACGTACACAAGGCGCACGTGTCATGCCCACATCTTCCACCACTGAGGTAACGCCACGCACCGAAAGTGCCTTACAGCCACGATTTGTGGATGCAACTAATGCGCCTTCCGTTGTTGCCATTGGTACAAAATATTTCGAACCATCAAGTAGCAGTGGACCCGCATAACCAACCGGTATGGGTACATAGCCCAAAACATTTTCGCAGCAAGCGTTCATTACGCGACGATAGTCAAAATGTTGATATGGCAGTACGTCCAATCGCTCCGCTGGCATATTTGCACGTGCACTAATAATTTGACGACGTATACGCACACCACGTTCTGGATCATCGATTATAGTTTCGATCTTATGCAGTGGACAGTGTTGTCCACCAGCATTAACAATGGCAATAATTTCTTCATCACTTAAATTTACTGCACCGCCCCAATCCTCAGTGGAATTTAGTATATCTAAGCATTCTTGAAGTGGACGTGGCGCACGCGCTTGCTCTGACATACGCATACGTAGCGGTAGCAATTGTCCGCTAGTGGCACACAATTCAGTTTGTGTACTGACATTGACAAAGTTTTGCTCCTCAATGGTAAAAAGTGGTACTCTCGTGGAGGTTATTGTCGGCGTCATACGTTTTAAGTTGCCATCCAATTTGTTTGTTGGCAACAATACAGTTTGTTCTTCGGCAGCAGCAGCATCATTAATATCGCCATTTAATGGAATCGTTTGTGATGCCTTCGCCGCTATCGCTACCGTTGTCGATTGTCGTATTTGATCGTGTAGATTTTCACGATTTTCAAAGAATATAAATTTAACAACTAATGCAAATAGCAATATAAGTATGACTATCTGATCGGCACTCATTGTCAGCCATCTGAAATAAAAGAAAAATTGATAACATGAAAATCTATTACAATAATTTCACTTTGTGCGCTACTTACTTAATTATCATGTCTGTCAGTTCACCCGACTCTGTGCGATTGTTATTTCCATTTAGATTTAGTGAAGGTGTCATTGGTTTGCCATCCACTGCATCATAATCATTCGATGCAAAAACCATGCGACTATAGATATGCACAATCATAAGTCCGGTGGTCATTATAATTTTTACACGTTGCACTACAGGATTTGTCTTCTGTTCTTCCTCGCTAAGTGCCTTAAGCAGTATAGAATCCTTTGCCTTGGCACGCACCAACGACATATCAACGCCGTTGCGTGAAAGATCCAATATAAGCGATAAGCACGCCGGATAGAATGTCATAAATACAATATAATTAACTAACACCGACATTACGGCAAACATGCAAAGCACTTCCAGACGCTGTACGCCGGATAGTGTACCAACGCCGATCACTAGTGTTTCGACGATAGTATCCAAAGATATTGCAGGACCAAGTAGCTCCAAACCGCGCGCTATATTGTGTGTTACCTCGGCTTGATTGGTACCAGCCAAAGCCAGTTGCGCTAGTGTACCCGAGTTTGGAGAGATCAATAAGCAGCAACAGAAAGAACATGGCATCTCTGTGAATGCAAAGTAAAGTAGATGATGTGTGTTAGCCAATTTGGTAATATTTATTTTAAACGGTTTACTTACTTTAAATCGGCAATGTCACTGCCAAGGAACTTGATTATTGTCGTTGTAAAAATAAAACTGGAGAACACAGTGAAGAGACCGGCAATACCTGTTTAAAAAAAAGAGTAAAAAAATATGAATTGATTAGCTTTATGCGAAAACAAATAAAATTTCCATTTTGTGCAGACCTTCGTCATCTAATAATAGTTAAACAAATTGGGAATAACTAATAACAATTAACACATTTTTTTATTATAATGAACAGAGAAAATATTGTATTTAGTATAAACAAAGCATTAATACTCTATCATAGCAAATATGGACCACCTATGGCTGTCTGCAAACCACTAAAAAATTGGCAGAGGTTAAGTTTAGTGGTTCGCGTTGCCTTCGCACTGCTGGTTCGGTTCACGAACATCTTCAATTTTAAAATATAACATTTAATATAAAGATCTTTTAAAGAATTGGAGAACCGGTTGAAAACGAACCATTTTTGCCTCTTTGGTATGGTTCGGTTTTGGATCAAAATTATTTTCTTTTAGATGAACTGGTTCGGTTCATGGTTCGGAACAAACGATCGAAAATGGTGTGGTTCGGTTCAAAACCCGGTTCGGTTTAAAATCGGTTTGCAACCCTGGTTTAAAGAAGAACAATTTTTTTCCCAAATGAGAACCTATATAGGGACGATCGGGGTTATTCGGACAAATTTTTGCTTTACACACCATGAATGCCAGATGTCAATCTTGATTATAAATCTTGCAGAACAATCTTTTCTCTACAACTTCGTAGTACATTGCTAGTATTGAAAATAGTGGGTTTTCATCGTATATAAACTCTTAGTAAATATCGAAAGCTGAGTTGATATACCTATTTCCACTGTCTGTCTGCCAGTTCGTTCGTCTGTCTGCCGTATGAAATCCATTGAAAACGATTTACGTTAAAATGTGCGAACCCTATTAACACGAAAAATAAAAACTGCAATCAAAATACCTATTAAAAAGACGCATGTTTTTGATGTAACAAAATTTGTATGTGTAAAGAGTACAAAAAGCTCAGTTATAGCGTCACTTTTTATATACAATTGTTATGCTTGCCTAATCTTATCAAGCAACAGGATCATATGGGCATAAAAGAAAAAAAAAAACATTGGAATGCGTTTGATGACAAAAAAAAAAAAAAAAAGATTATGTATTGTACAATATATTAATTGACAATGTTTTATCAAAGGTCGAGTTAATTAGAACAAACTGAACTACAAACAAAAATATGGAAACAGACAGACACAACCGACAAGCATGCTTCAATCAAAACTTTTTGATGTTCAAAATTTGTTTTTGAAATGGCGCCGTCGATTTTTTTGTTATTATGAATGAAGCTCTTTGGGAGAAACCCGAAAATAAAGACATAAAAACAAACAAAATAGCCCAACCTAGGTGCTAGTTTATAAAAAATATTAACAACATACATATGTATGACTGTATGTATGTGTATGTGGGTTGATTCAAAAGTAATTGAATAATTTATTTGTTAAGTATTATATTAATTTATTAACAAAGATTCAGTTTAGTTAAAATATTTCGGCAGTTCCGTAACTATTTGATATTTTCTTATTTGTAAAATTTATACAACATTACAAAACGTACAGCCCTCGCATCTATGCAGTAAAGTAGCTACGCTCTGAGATGTCAAGAATTTTTTCTACCTGTATTGTTTGTGCCATAGATACATTTTCGGTTGCGGTAGCGGTGGTTTACACCCAAATGGTGCTAATAATATAAACAAACAGAACACGCGTTTAGAGCTGCGCGAAAACCACAAGATCAACGAACAGTACACAGTACAATATAAAAGACACGATCGTTAAACTTTGAATGGAAAGTGAAAATATGACATAACCACAAAACGATTTATGTATCTTGCCCAATGTACAATGTACGCTCGCATTCAAATCAACCACATCACAACAGATCAGTACAGTTCAGAACAGAACAGTACACAAAGTCAAATAGAATTTTAATGAATGAATGAATTGCATTGATACTCACCCAGAATATATTTGGAGCCAAGCTTGTGCAGACTACAGAATTGATAGTAACAGTAGAGCACCGCAGTACAGCGTACAATGGTCATCAATATAACATCGGCGGCATTGTATTCCGCTTCAAGGCCATCGCACGATTGACTCCAACCATGACAAGGCGGTCGATAACGTCCAGTTGTGCCGGGTGTTACCGTTGCAGCACCGCCAGCAATTGGAGATGCTGCTGCCGCTTGCGATGCTGCTCCGGCTGCTGCTGTTGCATCAAGTGACGTTGTTGCTGTTGTTGTTGTCGTTAATGTAACCGTCTGTTTGTCAACTGTCAACATGCAGGCCGTGACAGTTAGTAAAGCAACAATTACTTCCCATGGATGTGAGGCGCAAAATTCGCCATGTGCACGAAATAAACGTCCGATCATGGTTCTGATGAATTGTTGCCCCGTAAAATGTTGGCACAAATTGCTGCACAATTGTGCCGTTGTTGTAAATGTTTTTGTTGTTGTTGTAGTAGGGTATTGAGGTGGTAATAGTGCTGGCAGTGATATTTGCTGCCGCCCCTGCTGCTGCTTTAACTTGTTTTGTCGACAACGATGTGGTAACAACGACAACGACACACACACACGTAATTTTCGAATTTCGAATGCTGCTGCTGCTGTTGATGAATTTTGGTTGTGTTTTACAATGTTTCCTTGCTCCTTCTCTTCTTCTGCCCCGTTTTGTATACTCTAGCAATAAAGTAACCTTATTCAGTCAGTAACTCACTCAATCTGCCAGTGTGTCAAAGGCAGCTGGTGCTTAATAGAAACTAGTGTGTCCTGCTGCTGCTGCTGCCGCTGCCAAGTGCTTTTGAAATTCACTTTATTACCTGCAAAAGGAAAAAGGAAATGATGGCGTATTAGATTATTGCTGCAAAATGAATTTTAAATCAATAAACAAGACAAAAAATAAAGTTAACTTTGGTAGAAACAAAGATTTAATACCTGTCACGGTAAATTATCTGAAATAGTTGTTCTACTAAAGTCCTAAGGATAAAACAATTTTAATGAGATTTTAATTGATAACATCGCTAACACTTTATGAGACAATCGCTACCTGTCACTGGTTTATCTCAGCATCTATTGTGACCAACCATTTGCTTCAATTCGATATTTTCGCTGCACTACTTTTTCACAAAAACTAAACAAGTTTGCTATTTATCGTACTACCCTCCGCTACTACATGAGCATGCATGTGTCCTTCGCTTTTCTATAGCTTATCTGTGCCGATAAAATATTCTCGCCAATGATTTTTTTGTCGTACGCGTTTATTTTATACTTTTTATTTATTTTTTTTTTTTTTTTTGTTTTCAATCGAAGGACATGCAATTGTAAAGTAAAGCAAAGCATATTGAATGGTGCATCAACCTGCGCTGAATCTCTGAGCCTGTTTTTAGCATCCTTTTTGGCGCACAAGCCGCACTATACATACTTTTGATTTTAACTTTTTTTTATTTAACAACAATTACAATTTATCGATTAAACGATTGACATATGCAGCGTGTATCCGCAACAGCAGCATCAGTTTAATGTAGATAATTGAAAAGAGAGCCAAGGGAGGAAGAACAAGCCAAACGAGCCTAAGCGGATTGAATAAGTCAACCTTTTTGAAGCAAAAAGAGCAAGCAGTATGCAGCATTGCGATACGCACATAGCAATCTCGAAAATGTTATTTCACTAAGCGGATTAGGGCGAGTCGTCCTTGACTGGTTAACTATAGTAGTTGTTTTTAGTAGATATGTATACCTACTACAAACCTATACAAGCAAAACTTTTCTTTTTTTTTTTTTTGCCAATTGCCAACATTCGTTTTTATTTTCCTTTTTTTTTCTTTTTGCGCTTCGATTGTTGCTTTTGTTGCAGGTGGGCATATAGTTTCCTGGCAGCACGTCTTAGTATTAACTTGATTGATCGTTTGATTACAAATCATTTTCAGAGTGAAAGAGAGAGAGATAGATAGTTATGCTCTATAAGTGGAGTAGGTGTGCGTTGGAATGTCAAATACATTCAACACGCCCAGTCAGATGTCGCTCAATTTCTCAACAATAATGACTTAGAATAGATTGGCTTTTGCATCTTTTTGTCTAGAATAAAGACATCGACGGCAATAAGAAACAATCTGTACGCTTGATCATGAGGCAATATATATTTAAGTGGCGTCATCGTTGTCTGCGACGTGATCGGCATCGTCAAATCCTTTTTCTGCTTGTTCCCTCCCTGAATAGAGTGCAATAAATTATCAAAACATAATAAATTATATTGCATGCTATGCTATACGAGTATAACTATTAACAATCGATTGTGGGTTCTATAAACTAAGTCGTCAGTTGCAATAGTTTAAGATTCTCTCTTTGAGTGGGGTCTATCTGTGTGTCTGTCCCTCTTATGGAATTTGAGGAAGTTATTTTCAATGTTTTTATTGCTGCATCGTGTTATACAAATAAATAAATAAATCGTTTGCTACTCAAATTACTATTTTTTTCTAATAAATGGAAAAAATAAATAAAAACAAGTGTAGTTCTCCTTTTTTTTTTTTGGGTTTTACTATTTTTTCTTTAATGTTTTCCCATTCGATACATACATCAAATGCAAAAAGCTAAAATAACAAAAGCACTTAACACTGTCAGGATAGATTGGATCGTTTATGGTCTGGCTAAATATACCATATATACATAAGTAAATATTAACGGATCAATTGATCGTTGTGCTGCATCTTGAGATTCATAAAAAACAATACGCGCTATAAAAGTTGTGATTTCTGTTGCTGCTGCTTTTATGATGCAAATAATAAACTTAAATGTTCTTCAAGTACTTGAAAATTCAATTTGAAGCTGGGGGCTGCAAGCAAGCAAACCAGAAAAATGCGTAAAATCGGGACATGCATTATATACAAATATAGCACAAATGTCTCGAAGCGTAAATATATATTTATATGTATATAAGGTCATAAAATTGCGTATAAACAATGCCTAGATATAAACTTCCTCAGTTGGTAAAATGTTTTTTTGTATACACGAGATTGAGTATATGGACGACTCTGTGCATAAACAAATTTTAATTTCCTGTACATTTTGTATTAATTTTAAAGGTTAAATTGTTTGTTAGGTAAATATTTTTATTTTTGGTTTATTATGTATATACAATAGATAGATTGTGTGGATCGTTTATGGTCTGCCTAAATATACCAAATATATATAAAAATACTTTTATTGTGGCAAAACTCATGAAATGGAAGTTTCTTGTTAGATATAATTTTCATATTGTCTTAAAAAATTATTTAAAAGTTTAAGCTAGATTCTTTAATTGGAACTATCTTAGTCTTAATTTAAAATAAGTTTTTAGTTTCTAGAAAAAAAGAAAGAAGTTTTTATGAAAAACCCAAAGTTTTGAGGTAGATTTGTATGGGGACTACTCTTTAAAGACAGCAAGACAGACGGACGGACATAGCTAGATCCACTTTCCTATCAATGCAAATCAAAAGTATTTATACTTTAAAGGGTCTATCATGTCTCCTTCTGCTTGTTACATACATTTGTAGAATAACTTTAGATACATCTAACAAAATGTATGTACAATATATATAACATTCACCGCCTTCAGTTCAAATTCTAAACAAAGTCACAACAAATTTTGTTTTGACCTATTGCCCTGACGAATCAATTTTCATGCTTTAATATTTTGAACAATACATTCCGGCAAGGCGACGAGATGAGATGACGAAATGCTGAACTAATAATAAAAAAGCGTATAATTTGTACTTCCTGTACTTTCTGGAGAGTGTGCCAAGTTAAATGAAATGTTCGATAATTAGACGCAAATTCATTGAAGCTAATTGAGTGCGGCAGCACACGCTAAATGCTTATGAAAATTGCAATACTTGGAAGCAGACAACAACAAATCAAGAAACAAACGAACTATGAAATATGTTCTATACTTGTGTGATGTGATGATTATGATACATCAGTTTTTCCCCAACCCATTATAAATTTGTTTGTTATTAAAAGTCCGTCAAACTAAGTGTGAAATAAAATAAATGACACAATGTTAAATTCGTTGATGATTTTTAAGTACTTCTGAGATGCGACAGCAGGCGCTTTAAAAGCTCTTAGAGGAGAGAGAGAGAGTGTATAAAGGGGAGATATGAGTGTAGGTGGTACAGAATACTGTTATTATTTGTTTGTTTTAGTTTGCTTGGAAATGTTTATTTTTCCAATGAAACAAGCGCAAAATCGTTGAAAGAAGAGTTGAAGAGATACATTTAGTATAAAACGAAACGAAAAAAAAAAAAAACAAATAAATAAATTATATGGCGAA